>CP124719.1:97512500-98762500 GCA_031232105.1 Capsicum rhomboideum | reverse complement strand
TTTATATGGTGAATGTCAAGGTATGATAATGGGCTTTTAATGAAATTTATGAAGCAGCATATAATTATAGTCCATTTCTTAAAAAATATGTGATTTGTGATAAACATTGTAAATGCTCGGTCATTCTGAAAAATGAACGCTTTGAGATTTGATAAAATTATGTATAAAGACGTACTTATTTATGGTTGGATAAATATCAAAAACTCACCTCTACGGGAGATTTGAGAGAAATAAAAAATTTTAATTTGGTATAAAAAGGTCATTGATGTTGTAGCATGTTTTATCATGATCTATCAAAGGGTAAAAGCAAGACATGATTCTTGCCTATAAAAATTTTGACCATGGCAAAAATGGATATTATAGTGTGGCCGAATGAATTTGTCCTTGATCGCATAAATATGGTAAGCCAAAAGGACTTTGCCAAATTTTATAAAAATAAACTATTAAAGGCAAAATTAAAGCGAGAAAAGGGATTTTCTCCCTAAAAGGAGATGTTCACCGTGCAAAATGATGTTATAGAATATGTGGTAGTACACAAGTAATTGATAGCTCCCAAAAAGCTAATATGTTACTACTTGGAAAAATAAAATTATTCATATATGATATTGGAATTATAGTAAGTCTCAAAAGAAACTTATTGAGTTTCAAAGGCATTAGCCAAAATGAAAATGTATTGAGACTATAAATTATGGGAAGATATAATGTATTCAATAACTACAATCGCAGCAGATTTAAATATTTATGTAAAAGGTTACCCATCTTTTCTCTCCTGTTTATTGAAACAAATATGGGCATGGTGATGGAATTACATGCAATAGTAAACTAAAAGTTTACAAAAAATATATAAGCTGGCATGATCGGTTGGCCATCCTAGTTCAAATGTGATATGTAAAAATAATTAAAAATTCATATTGGTATATATTGAAAAAATAAAAGATTCTTCAAGAATTCTCATGTGCTCTTTGTTTACATGATAAAATTTATCATTATACCAGTTAATATTGGGATTGTATTCCCTAAACTTTTGGAACGTATAACAAGGTAAATATGGGTCCTTTAACCTACCATGTGGACCGTTTACTGTTAGATGATTTAATAGATGCATCTATGTGTCACAGCCCAAAATAGAGTCCGTGATGGCACCTATCACTCCTTCCTATACAGGTAAGCCTATTCCAATTGAAACTCAATAATCAAAGTAAATCAGAAGCGGAAGAAGAAGAATAAGAATGGAAATAATCTTAAATGATATAGAAAGAAATACAATCTCAATGATGTATCCCAGGTCTGGTTATCACTAGTACAAGCCTCTAATACAGAATATGATCAAATAATCTAAAATATCTTAAATGCAAATAAAGCATAAGATGAGATAAGAAGAGATCTGAGTAAGCTCTGAGATCCGTCAGTCGCTACCTCAACCTCCGTAAAGACAACACTGAAGAACGTCATTTATGTTATGCTACTCAAATCAATACATGCATGTGGTGCAGGAAAAAAGAAAGAAAAATCAAGGTTGAGTACAAAACATGTGTTTTCAGATAGCATCATAGAGAACCAACCCTGATCCAAAGTGATGACGAGAACCACTATACCAACTATCTAATTTACCCAAATAAGCCTGCACTCAGAAAAGTCCCAGCCTATCCTAGTATATAGCACATTTATTAAGATAATTAAATTAGTATATTAAGGTAGGTATGTACAAGTTCAAGATTAACGATAATAGAGATAAGTCATATCAACATAGAACCTGACTCATACAGTGTATGATCTCAACTCACCATCTCAAACCAATAATCCTAGATAAGGTAGAGGAGGTGCATATCCCACAAACACTAAATGTGACACAACAATCTCGATGTATCAAGCCTTAACAATACCCCATGTCTCATAATATCTTAACCACCAAACCACCCAATAAAAGGTACAATGCAATGTAATGTAGTAATATGAGATGTAGAATATACAATATCACAATAATACAATACGAAAGGAAATAATCGGATGCAATATCAAACATACAATAGAATGCGATGCAATGCAATATAATGATAATGATGTAAGCCATCACATGACACCTCGTATATACCTTCCGAGCTAAAGCTTCCAGAACATGATTCATGAGAGCTCGCAACCCATATACTTTCACAATCTCATATGGCATATCCCTCGGTCAAGAAATTTTGTAAAGTATTTTATTTTCTTTAAAAATCATTATTTCTTAGTGGTAATGACCCAAAATATCATTACACTGAAATAGGAGGTGAAAATTACACTTACACTCCCTTAGTGAAATTTTGAGGAATTCAGGGTTAGTCTAGAATTGGCTTATTCTTGAGGATGTGGTAGTAAAATGAAATATGGTGTTAACATGGTTGTTGATAGCAGGTTTCAAAAATATAATTAGATATTCAACGAGTATAGGAAGTCATAGTAACTTCCAGCACCTGAAACGGAGTTATATAACTCTAGTTATAGCATTTATCGTGGAGGGATTAGTTCACGATGTTGAAATTCGTGGTTTGTGTTGTAAAATGAGAAAAACTGAGGAGAGATCATGAGTTTCTGCCTCGTCCATAGCATCAGAAAAAGTATCTGTTGCATCGATCACGGGAACCACAGCGGCGAACTCCAGGAAAAAGGGCGCAAACTGTTGCAGTAGAAATTGAACCAATGCAGTGGTCATTATCCGTTGTAGCGGTAACGTGTAGTAAAATTTATGTTTTAAAAACTAAAAAATATTTTCATTTCCCACTTTTTTGAAAAAAGCAATAAGGCTCTGGGAAAGGTGATTTTCAGAGGGTTTGTGGAGTTTTTCATCTTTGGCGGCAAGTAATTACATTCTAGACTTGAATTTACTTCATTTAACCTTAAAAAATCACTATAAATGAATTAATGATGAAAATTGGGGTTTAACCCTAGTTCATGGAAATTGATGAAAAGTGGTGAAAATATGTATAATTTCAGTAGATAATGATCCTTATGCTAATTCAGGTAAAATTCATGAGGTTTAAGAAATTGAAACCCTAAAATGATGAAAGAGGGTAAGTTTATGGCTAAAATCGATAATTTTTAATCTCTAAGGGGATGAATTATTGAAATGAATATATATTCTTATTTTTATAGATCAAGAATGAGATCGAAAGGGCAAAAGTGTGGCTTAAAGGTGACTTTGAGCAAAGGAATTGAGGTAGGCTATGATTTTGTTGTAGCACTTATACTCTCTTGGCTTTGTGTTTGTTTGTGAACTTGACATCTATGATTTCCTTCTAGCATAACTTATGATTTAATGACTACATTGTATTTTATTTGTATTAGGATGATATGTTGAGATAATGGATCGGGTACCACGCCGGTAGGGATGTGATATTTTGAGATAATGGGTCAGGTACCACAATGGTACAAATATGATATGTTGTGATAATAGGTAGGGTACCACGCCGGTACGATATAATATTGATAATGATGTTGAGAACGGTAAGAGATGATGCGCACATCTTGCATACATGCACTTATACATATGCATTGGGTGCCGCACATCTTGCATACATGCACTCATACATATGCATTGGGTGCCTTATGATGATTATACATGATAATGAGTTGTTGATAAAAATGACTAAGTGTGAAATCATGTGAAAGTAAACTTATGAGTTGTAATTATGTTATGATATATGATGTGTTTAGTTGAATGACATCATTGGTTATGAGTTTTGTTATGATTGTTGATATACTTGTTTGTCTTGATTACTTGTACATTGTTGAGTTAGTCGACCTATGATGCTTATCAGTACTTGTTGATGTACTAATGCTACTTGTACTCTTCTTTTATTGAGTGTAGAATATCTTCCAGTGGTTGACACGCGACCTCGACTCTAGTTAGCAATTCAGACTAAATTTTGAGAGTGAGCACCATGTCCGGGAAACCTTCAGATCTTCTTATGATATTACCGTCCCTTTCTTTGGGACTAAGAAGATTCTCTTTTGTTATGTTTTTGGGATATTCTATTTATTTCCAGACTTAGTTGTTTTTAGATATTCTTGTACGGTGACTTCAAGTCCCGAGGATGTAATAAGTAGAGGATTCCACACTCTATTAGTTAAATATTGATATTGGTTGGATAGGTGGTTTAAATTATTGAATAAACATTCTTTTTGAACTTGTTTAATACATGGGGATTTATTTAACCTGAATGTGAGAGTAACACTTACGTGAGTAAGGGTGAGACTAGTATGGTTCTCCCACCATAGGTTTGGGTGGGTCCAATCATGGCCGATTGGGTCATGACAGAGATGGTATAAGAGCACTGGGTTCGTAGATATCGTCATACAAGAATATGTCTAGTAGAGTACTGCAAAATAGTATGGAGACATCTGTACTTTTCTTCGAGAGGCTATGGTACTTTAGGAATGAATTCCCTTCTTTCTTTATTTCGTACTATGACTTGATTACAATTGGTAACTGCCAATCCAAATGGATATCTAATCCTTTCACACTTCTTTGCAGATAGTGAATACTTATTCCACCAAAGCAGTAGCAATAGCACCCATGACAGCGCCTGATGCAATACTTACACCGGCCGTTGGGGTAGCAATCCAGGGCAAGCCTCGACTTAGAGGCGAGGAAGAAGGGGAGGATGGAGAGCACCATCCATTAGGGGTGGAGCACAGGTATCCAGGAGTACGGCAAGACAGAGATCGTCGTCCCTTCCCCTATCACAGGATGCTCCAGGCCATGCTCAAGAATAAGAGAATGTAGTTGAGAAAGAAGAGATAATGGCTCCAGAGAATGTAGTGATAGTACCAAATAGTGAAGCTCAGGTGCCCTTGTCTGTAGAGGTGATTCAACAAGTGTTAGGATTTTTGGGTAGCCTGGAGGGCACTGGCTACACTTCAGTGATTCTGATTGCTCCACCCACAGCCTTGCAATATGTTGTTGTTGTAGCACCAAGGATGGATGCAGGCTCTAAAATAGAGATGTATCCTCAACAGGTACTTGGACCAATGATGACTAATGACGAGCATTGGTTGTTTTGTAAGTTCATGAATATGAAGCCCTCAGTATTCCAAGGTATAGAGTCCGAGGATGATTTTGAGTTCTTAATAGATTGTCATGAATGTCTGCACAAGATGGGTATTATTGAAAAGTATGATGCGGAGTTTGTTTCTTTTCAGCTGCAGAACGAAGTTAAGTAATGGTGGAGGTCATTTGTGGAGTGAAGGGCTGCCTTACCTCCACTTACTTGGGCTTAATTTCAGAATGTATTCCTTGAGAAATATGTTCGTCGCACTTATTGTGACCAAAAGAAGGATGCGTTTCTGAGGTTGGAGCAGGGTAACATGTTTGTGGGGGCCAATGAGGCCAAGTTTCATGCCATGTCCCGCTATGCACTACAGTTGATACCTCAGAAGAGGAGCGGATCAGGTATTTTGTGAAGGGTCTGAATTTAGGGATTCAGTTGGCTACTTTATCTCTGGATATATGTGGTAAGACCTTTCAAGATGTTGTTGAATTCGCCAAGAAGACTGAAGTACTTGAGAAACAGGTAGAGAGTAAGGCCGGCAACGGACCGGTTCGGGCCAATTGGAACAAATATTCGGCAGTTTCAAATTGGTATTGGTGGCCGATGGACGATGGCCGGTGAACGAAGTTGGTCCAGAACCGGGCCTATCGAACTGGTCTGCCCGAAAAAATGGCATATGTCTGAACCGACCCATTAGTAACAGTGTTCGTTCGGGAACCAGACCGGACATCGGACCGGGTTTTATTTCCTGACCAACTTTTTCAAATTTTAACGTTAGAATCAATTTATTTATTTATTAAAATTAGTCGTTGATCGGTCAGAATCGGATCGAAAATGGGCGGGACAATCGATAAAATATACCATGTCCACACCGGTCCGTATTCTGGTAGTAAAAGGAACGGGCCTATATCGGGCAGATCGAACATGGGCTACCGACGTCGAAATTGGTACTGAAAATGGTCCAGAACGGGCCAGCCCGGTCCGTCTTCCAGCCTTAGGTAGAGGTAAAGGCAGAAGAGAAGAAGGCTCAGACCTTGGGCCAATTCAGTGGTACCTTCTTAAAGGGGGGTGGATTTTCTAAGCCCTACCATTCAGTTATGCCAGTATCTACAGAGGGCCCATCTGGGGTCAGCCATCAACCCTCCCAAGTGGACAGCTACACGTCTTCTTTCTCTTCAATTTAGAGGGCTACTTTGGGACCCAAATGCTTTGAGTGTAGGGGTTTAGGACACGTCAGAAGGTATTGTCCTAACTTCTTATCTGCAGGCCAACTAACACAGCAACCAGCTCTTACTGCTCTAGTTTCTATAGGTCATAGTGGAGAAAAAAATGGTAGGGGTCATCCATAAAGTGGGCGTGGTGGCTAAGCTAGGGGTGGCAACCAGGACAATCGAGGTGGAGAAAAAGTTAGTAGAAATGGAGATCAAGGTGGTAGATGTGGCAGCCAGGGTGGTGACAGAGCACATCTTTATGCATTTTCGTGTCATTCTGAGGCAGAAGCTTCCAATGTGGTAATCACAGGCACTATTCTTGTCTGTGATCGTATGTCTTCTGTATTGTTTGATCCCGATTCAACCTTATCTTATGTGTCTGTGAAATTTGCTATTGGTTGGGACTTAGAGTGTGAATATCTTGATGCTCCCATGTATGTGTCTATACTAATTGGGGTGTCTGTGTGTGTTGATCAGGTATATCGTGTGTGTTCTATGATGTTCATGGGGTTTAAGACCTGGAATTCTTAGTCATTCTATACATGGAGGAATTTGATATTATTTTGGGGATGAGTTGGTTGTCCCCTCATCATGTTGTTCTTAATTATTATGCCAAAATGATCACTATAGCGATGCTCGGGAAGGAGAAGTTAGAATGGGAGAGTACTTTGAAGCCTAATCCTTTAAGGGGGGGAGGGGGGGGGAGTTGAAATCCCAATTACAAGAGTTATTAAAAAGGACTTTATTCAGCTAAGTGTCTTTCTTTGGGGTGCACCAGTGTTGTTTGTGAAAAAGAAAGATGGTAGTATAAGGATGTGCATAGATTACCGCCAGTTACATAAGGTGACTATTCATAACAAATATCCCTTACCTAGAATAGATGATCTGTTTGACCAGTTACAAGGAGCTGCAGTGTTCTCTAAGATTGATTTAAGATCGGGTTATCATCAGTTAAAAATTATGGCAGAGGACATCTCTAAGACCGCTTTTCAAACTTGTTATGGGCACTTTAAGTTTATAGTTATGTCTTTTCGTTTGACCAATGCCCCAGCCGCTTTTATGAGCTTGATGAATGGAGTGTTTAAGTCCTTTGTAGATTCATTCGTTATTGTGTTTATTGATGATATACTTGTTTTTTCTAAGAGTGAAGAAGAGCATAAAGCTCATTTGCATACTATATTGAAGTTGTTGTAGGAGAAACAATTGTATAATAACTACTCTAAGTGTGAATTCTGGCTTTGCTTAGAGTCCTTCTTGAGGCACATGGTTTCCAAAGAAGTGGTTATGGTGGACTTGCAAAAGGTTGAGGTTGTTAACAATTGGGCTAAATCGACAAACGTGATAGAAATTCATAGTTTTGTGGGGTTGGCCCATTACTACTACCGATTTGTTAAGGGGTTTACTGTCATTGCTTTGCACATGACCCGCTTGGCTTAGAAAGAAGTTTTGTTTAAATGGGATGACAAGTGTGAGGAGAGATTTCAAAAGCTCAAAACATTGTTGACTTCAGCTCCAGTACTAACCCTACCTATCCAGGGTAAGGATTTTATTGTATTTTATAATGCCTCACATTTGGGTTTAGGTGTTGTGTTGACGCAGGATAAAAATGTGATTGCTTATGCTTCCAGACAACAAAACTCCTATGAGAAAAACTAACCCACACATGACTTAGAATTGGCAGTCGTGGTGTTCGCTTTAAAATTTTGGAGACACTATCTCTATGGGGTGAAGTGTGAGGTGATCACAGACCACCTAGCTTACAATATGTGTTGACCCAGAAGGATTTGAATCTGAGACAGAGGAGATGGATGGAGTTTATTAAAGATTATGACATAGCAATTCTGTATCACCCAGGTAAGGACAATGTGGTGGTTGATGCACTAAGCCAGAAACCAACAAGCATGGGGATTTTAGCATTGCTGGAAGTGTCCAGGCGCCCATTGGCGAGAGAGGTACATTCTTTGTATAACGATTTTCTGAGATTGCAGGAAACTAGCGAAGGAAAGGTGTTGGCACATGAGAAGGCTAGGTCCATATTCTATGATTAGATTAAGATATTTTGAAGATAAAAGTTTGAACAACCTCAGATAAAAGGTGTTACAAGGGGAGGCGAAGGAAGCCATTCTTGATAATGAGGGGGCCTTGAGAATTTGAGGTTGGTTGTGTGTAACTAGGGTAGGTAACTTGATTCCAACCATTCTGGTAGAGGCTCATAATTCCAAGTACTCCATACATCCGGGTGCCAACAAAATGTATAGAGATTTAAGGCAACACTATTGGTGGTGAAGGATGAAGCGTGACATTATAAATTTTGTGGTTAAGTGTCAAAGCTACCAGCAAGTCAAATACGAACATCGAAAGCCTAGTGGTACTTTTCAATAGATGCCTATTCCATAATGGAAGTGGGAATAGATAGCAATGGATTTTGTGGTTGGTCTTCCGAAAACCTTGAGGAAATGCGACTATATTTGGGTTATTATTGATCGATTGACTAAGTCAGCTCATTTTATTTTGGTAAAAGTTGATTACAATGCGGCAAAGTTGGCCAAGAGTTATGTGAAGGATATTGTAAGGCTACATGGGGTACCAGAGTTAATTGTGTTTGACAGGGGTACTCAGTTCACTTCCAATTTCTGGGAGAGATTTCAATCCGAGTTGGGTTCTAGATTGAACATGAGCACAGCTTTCCACCCGCAAATCAACGGTCAATCTGAGCGGACTATCCAAGTTCTTGAGGATATGCTCTGGGCTTTTGTTATGGACTTCGGGGGTTAGTGGGACCAATACTTACCTTTGTGTAAATTTGTCTCCAACAATAGCTACCACTCTAGTATTGACATGGCTCCTTTTGAGGCCTATATAGTAGAAGATGTAGGTCTCTAATTGGGTGGTTTGATGCGTTCGAGGTGAGGCCTTGGGGAACTGATATTCTCAAGGACTCTATGAAAAAATCTCATAGCGGCTTAAAGACGACAGGAGGAATATGCGGACAAAAAAGTGAGAGACATAAAGTTTGAGAAGGGGGAGAAGGTACTCTTGAAGGTGTCACCCATGAAGGGTGTGATGTGATTGGGCAAGAAGGGCAAGTTGAGCGCAAGGTATATAGTAACCTTTGAGGTGTTAGAGAAACTGGTCTCAGCAACATAAAGGTTGGCCTTACCCCCTAGTATGTCTGGGGTTCACCGAATTTTTCATGTGTCAATGTTAAAGAAGTACCATGGAGATGGTGACTATATTATTTGTTGGAACCCAGAACTGTCCTATGAAGAGAAACTGATTGCTATTCTAGCTAAAGATGTGAGAAAGTTAAGGACATGAGTTATTCCTTGTGTGAAGGTTCAGTGGAGGAACCGCACTATTAAGGAGGCTACATGGGAGATAGAAGTGGACATTCATAAGCGGTATCCACACTTGTTCATTGCCTTAAGTACATTCTATTCCAGTTGTTATGTTTTTTTGGGCCAGTTGTGGTTCAGGAATGAACGAGTGGTAAATTGGTATCTAATATAACTATCCAAAATGTCGTTACGCTGAAATAGGAGGTGGAAATTACACCTAGGCTCCCCTTAGTGAAATTTTGAGAAATTCAGGGCTAGTCTAGTATTGGATTATTATTGAGGATGTGGTAGTTAAACGAAATTTGGTGTTAATTTTGTTGGTGATAGCAGGGTTCAACGTGATAATTAGATAGACAATAAGTATAGGAAGTCGTAGGAACTTCCGACACCTGATATGGAGTTATAAAACTCTGGTTATAGCATTTTTCCTGGAGGGGTTGGTTCGCGATATTGAAATTTGTGGTATGTGTCATAAAATGAGGAAAACTGAGGAGAGGTCTCGAGTTTCTGCCTTGGACTACTGTAGTGGAAAAAGTAACTGTTGCAGCGGTCACAGGAACCGCAGTAGTGGCCTCTAGGAAAAAAAGCGTGAACCACTGCAATGATACCGCTGCAACGCTAATTATCCACTACAACAGTAACGCGTAGCGAATTTTCAATTTTAAAAACCAGAAAATATTTTCATTCTCCACTTTTTTGAAAAATTCAATAAGGCTCTGGGGAAGGTGATTTTCAGAGGGTTTGTGGAGTTTTTCATCTTTAGAGGTAAGTAATTACATTCTAGACTTGAATTTACTTTGTTTAACCTTACGAAATCACTAGAAACAGATTAATGGTGGAAATTGGGGCTTAACCCTAGTCCATGGTAATTGATGAAAAGTGGTGGGAATGTATATAATTTTAGTACATAATGATCCTAGGGTGTTAGAAAATGCTAATGGACTAGAATTACAGTTGTTTATACTAATTCAATTAAAATCCATGAGGTTTAAGAAATTGAAACCCTAAGATGATGAAATAAGGTAAGTTTATGGCTAAAATTGGTAATGTTTTATCCCTAATAGTTAAAAAAGGGATAAATTATTGAAATAAATATAGTTTTTTGTTGTCATAGATCAAGAACGTGATCGAAAGGGCAAAAATGTGGCTTAAAAGTGACTTTGAGAAAAGGAATTGAGGTAGACTATGGTTTTGCTGTAGCACTTAGACTCTCATGGCTTTGTACTTGTTTGAGAACTTGACATCTATGATTGCCTTCTAGTATGACTTGTGATTTAATGACTGCATTGCATTTCATTTGCATTATGAAGATAAGTTGAGATAATGGATTAGGTACCACACCAGGACGGATGTGATATTTTAAGATAATAAGTCGGGTACCACGCCGGTACAAATATGATATGCTATGATAATGGGTTGAGTACCATGAAGGTATGATATGATGTTGATAAGGGTAAGAGATGATGCTCACATCTTGCATACATGCACTCATACATATGCATTGGGTACCTTATGATGATTATACATGATGATGAGTTGTTGATGAAAATGACTAAGTGTGAAAGCCTCTGAAAATAAACTTGTGAGTTGTAATTATGTGATGACATATGATGTGTTTAGTTGAATCATATCATTGGTTATGAGTTCTGGTATGATCTTTTTATACTTGTTTGGCTTTCTTGCTTATACATTGTTGAGTTAGTCGACCTATGATGCTTACCAGTACTTGTTGATGTACTGATGCTACCTGTACTCTTCTTTTTGTTGAGTGCAGAACATCTTCCAGCGGTTGACACATGACCTCGGCTCTAGTTAGAAGTTTAGACCCAATTTTGTGGGTGACACCATGTCCGGTCAACCTTTAGATCTTCTTATGATGTTGACATCCCTTGTTTCGGGGCTAAGACGATTCCCTTTTGTAATATTGTGGGGATATTTTATTTATTTTCAGACTTAGTTGTTTTTATATGTTCTTGTACAGTGACTTTAGGTCTCGGAGATGTAATAAGTAGAGGATTCCACACTCTATTGGTTGAATATTTATATTGGTTGGACGGGTGGTTTAAATTATTGAATAAACTTCCTTTTTGCACTTGTTTAATACATGGGGATTTATTTAACATGAATGTGAGAGTACTAGTATGGTCCTCCCGCCATAGGTTTGGGTGTGTGTCAATTATGGACGGTTGGGTCGTGACATTAGTGGTACCAATTCCATGAATATGAATGAATGAAATGAGGATGCATACTCATAAGCAAATCATATCATGCAATTAATTAACTCAATAATGGTATAAATGAGCTCAATATCTCCTTAAATCTCAATAGATCATGATATAAGTTATTGCATGGAACCACTGTAATAAAGAGTTATGTGTGACATCAATAATATCAATCCAAGCCTCTCACTCAGGCATCACAATAATGGAAAAGGCATATAATGCTCAAACAAGGTCAATAATATCAATCTAAACCCCCACACAGATGCACGATAATAATAAGACAAATAATACCCAAATAAGGCCAATAATATCAATCAAAAACCCCTACTCAGATGTCACGATAATAATAAGGCAAATAATACTCACATAAGGTCAATAAGATCAATCAAAGCCCCCCATATGGGCATCACAATAATAATTTCTCAAATCAATAATAATATTCACATAAGCCACTAATAAGATCAATCAAAGCCCCCCATATGGGCATCACAATAATAATTTCTCAAATCAATAATAATATTCACATAAGCCCCCACACAAGTGACATGATAATAATAAACAATCTAAACAACTTAGATATAGAGAACTTACCCAGAACTCCACTTGTTTTACACGACAAGTTCCATCTTTCCCAAATCATGACACTATTAGACTAAAATTACTAAAAGGAGAAATATACTAGTTAACAATATGTCCTAAATTTCACCCTCATTGCTTACCTACTAACTAAGCCAATATTCCTTTCTTAACTATTTAACTATACTATCATCGGTTATATCCTAAGAGATTACTAACCCCAATAATTACATCAACTACTACAAATCTATTGATACTCCAAGTGTTTGCTAAATAACATAAGAGAATAACTATTCCCTAAATAGTTACTAAACCCCAATCATTACATCAATTTACTCAATAAGTCATCTATCCACAATTTACCGTAAGCGTATACACAAGTAGAGAGAACAATTAAGATAACCATTCTATTATTTCAACCCATTAATAGACTCTGGTACCTGTGGATATACTTGCAATATCATCTAAATGGGATCCCCAAACCCTTACTAATTCACAAAACACAAGCAATAAGCACATTACACATAAACACCTCATAAAAGAGTCAAGGTACATCTCAACTTGCCTTAAAAAAGATACACAAAGTTAAAACATAGTTCGAAGGATCAACCAAAAATTCTAATCCCTCAAATCACAACCAAATGCATCCAATCTAATCAAATATGACATCTACATGTAAATTCAAGATCAACGATACACTTATCAATATACTTTTTTTCCAAATCTAAAATCACCTCAAAAATCAAATTCAAAGATTAAAGGGTAAAATTAAAATTTTAATAAAGCATCACTTTATCCATAGTTTAAGGGTTCTAAATCTAAAATTCCATCAAAAATCGAGTAGACATCGAATTTGAAATCATCAAAATACTCATTTTTTACTATACCGGGTAAATCCCAAAATTCTATTATCAAACGCGGTTTAAAATGAGAAATTTTGAAATACTTTTGTCAAAATCAGTTAACCTATGATAAAAGGACCTTAAATCTCAAAAATCAATGAAAACTCATTCCAAATCAACCTTCAAATCAAGAACTTTCGATTTCATAACTTTGAATTTTAAAACTCAATTTTATGGATCAAAATCATGAAAAATGATATAGATAATCTTAGAAAATGAATAAAATTAAGGCACAATCACATACCCAATGATTATATAAGAAAAAAGCATCAAGAGTCTCCTCAAATGGAGCTTTCTAGCTCCTAAAATGTCAAAAATATGAAAATACTCCAAATCTAGCTTTAAATCAACGCTGGAACCTTCAGTGGCGCCCCTTCGCGGTCGCGAATAAAGGACAGAGGTTTGATGTCTCCCAAATTACACCATGCAATAAAGTATAATGCGGTCGTTGTATCAAATATAGAACCTAACTAGGTTGGGGTCGATCCCACAGGGAATAGGTCGAAGTTATGTAGAATGCTAGTCTGAGTAACTGGTAGGTAAGTAAAACTGGGAGTTTTTTGTGAGTAAGTAATAACGGTAACAATTTCTAATTATAGAGGGTTTGTAGACAATATGAGAAATACACTAGGACTGTGATCCCCAATGATTCCTTAACTCCACTGGTTACTTGTGCTGACAAAACTGTCCCGCTAAGTTGCATGCAAAATCTGACAAGATATGTTCATCTAAACGTCTCTCGGCCTTGGTTAGACAAATTTCACTCTTCTCCTCTTGGTCTCCAAGTGTCGCACTACTAACCCTTGCCCTGGATCTCAGATAACTATTCTTGCTAAGGCTCAAGTTATTAGATAAAGGTTGATAACTTCAAATCTCTGTTGTTATTTCCTTTTCCCAATCTCTAACTCTCTCTCGAGCAAGTCTAGAATACATGCGAGTTTCTAACGTTTTCAACCGTTAGAAGATCAATCACAACGAAGGAAATAACAATACATGCATTCACAGCGGTTCAGAATTGCTTTGCACTTAACCCATTTCGTTAATTCCTCATGGTTCACACAACCCTAGTTGATGAGTTTAGCTACTCATGTTCGCAAGAGCACAATAAGAATTCAAGGATGAATACATAATCGTAAGCTCACAATAATGAAGAAACTCTAAAATCTCAACTATGAATAAAACCCTAGAATCAGTATTCCCAGATTACAAAATCCCAAAAGAACTTTCTCACCTCATGCATGAATCTCTTTCTCTGCTGATACGACATGTCTTCCGGGACTAGGTCACTTGCCAAAAAGTTGGCAAAATCTGCAAACCAAGGGACTAAGCTTGCAATGCTGACAGCACTTGCTCATCTGGAAAAGTATCATCAATATCAAGATCATCCCTTAATTTAAGCATGGCCTCCTCCTCAAGGAGTGATAGATGGTCAGCGACCTGATTATCGGTTCCCTTAATATCTTTGACTTCAAAGTCAAATTCTTGCAGTAGGAGCACCCACCAAAACAATCTTGGCTTAGCATCCTTTTTTGACAAAAGATACCGAAGAGCTGCATGATCTGTATGCACAATCAC
The DNA here is from genome assembly GCA_031232105.1 of Capsicum rhomboideum. Lineage (NCBI taxonomy): Eukaryota > Viridiplantae > Streptophyta > Magnoliopsida > Solanales > Solanaceae > Capsicum > Capsicum rhomboideum. The sequence continues at coordinate 98,747,649 of CP124719.1, read as the reverse complement.
CTTTGTACCAATCAAGTAAGATCTGAATTTATCAAAAGTAAATACCACCACCAAAAATTCTTGTTCAGTCACAGTGTAATTCTTTTGATCCGAATTAAGCACTTTGCTAGCATAGTAAATCGAATATAAAATCTTCTCACATCTTTGGCCAAGGACTGCACCCAAAAGACATTGTCCAATCTGGTGAAATAATGATAGGGGCTGAAATCAACTTTTCTTTTAGACACTCAAATGCTTTTAGACATGCCTTATCAAACACGAACTTCACCTCATTCTCTAAAATCTTACATAAAGGATTAGCAAGTTTCGAGAAGTCTTTGATGAATCTTCTATAAAATCCAGTATGTCCCAAGAAACTTCGAATTCCCTTCACGGAGATAGGTGGAGGTAACTTCTCAATCACCTCAATATTTGCTTTATCAACTTCAATACCTTTCTTTGAGATCTGATGCCCCAATACGATACCCTCATTTACCATAAAATGGCATTTTTCCCAATTTAGCACTAAGTTCACTCATCGCATCTTTGCAGCACATTAGCAAGGTATGCCAAGAAATCCTCAAATGAGTCTCCTACAACAGAAAAATCATCCATAAAAACCTTAATAGTTTCTTCTACCATGTCGAAGAAAATAGATATCATGCAACGTTGTAAAGTGGCTGGTGCATTACATAAATTGAAGGGCATCCTTTTAAATGCGAATGTCCCGTATGAACAAGTGAAAGTGGTCTTCTCTTGCTCTTCGAGAGCAATGAAAATCTGATTATACCCTGAATAGCCATCGAGAAAACAATACCATCCTCTACCAGCAAGACGGTCTAACATCTGATCCATGAAGGGCATAGGAAAATGATCTTTTTCTGTCCAAGAATTTATCTTTCGATAATCCATGCAAACTCTCCATCCAGTAACCGGCCTCATTGGGATTAACTCATTCTTGTCATTTTGAATCATAGTGATTCCTCCCTTCTTTGGTACACATTGAACTGGGCTCACCCACTTGCTATCAGCAATAGGGTAAACCACACCTATATCTAACCACTTGATGATCTCTTTCTTCACAACCTCTTGCATTGGTGGGTTTAGATGACGTTGGTGCTCAATACTTGGTATGCACTCAGGATTAAGTTGAATTTTGTGAGTACAAATGTTGGGTTGAATCCATATAATATCAGCAATGGACCAACCAATGGCCCTTTTAAATCTTCTCAATACCGAAACCAGAGCCTCTACTTGCCATTTCACCAATTTAACAGAAATAATCACAGGCAATGTGTTGTTGGCTCCCAAAAATATGTAGCGAAGGTGAGCCAGAAAAGAGCCTTAAGCTCCAAAACTAGAGGCTCCTCAATAAAAGGATGAGCTGGTGGTGTCACCTTATTCTTCAAATCGGGATCAAGTTTCTTTGGAGCATAAGTGTAGAATCCCTTACCAGTGAGTGCACCAACCATCTCATTGTATTCCTCAATACCGTCGCTATCAAAATTCATAATCACAGCCGCAAGAGCTTCTAGCCCCAACCTTTCTTCAAGAGACACGACAATATCACTATCCTCAACTGCATCTATTACCGAAATCACCCGCATATCTTTTGGTTGCTTCATGGAACGACAAATATTGAAAGTGACTTGTTCATTATTTAACCTGAATTTCATCTACCCTGTTTCCATGTCGACCAATGCACGCCCAGTGGCAAGGAATGGTCTCCCCAATATGATGGGAACCTCGAAATCAACTTCACAATCTAGGAATACAAAGTCAACCAGAAATATGAAACTTGCAACTTTTATTAAAACATCATACAAAATGCCCACAGGTTTTTTTACAGTCCTATCTGCTATGAGAAGTCTCATAGAGGTTGGTTTTGGTGCTCCTAATCCCAACTGCTTGAAAATGGCTAACGACATTAAGTTAATGCTAGCACCTAAATCACAAAGCGCTTTAGCAAAGTTGTAAGACCCGATAGTACAAGGAATTGTGAAAGCTCCTGGGTCCTCCTTCTTTTCAACTAGGGAACGCGATGCAACTGCACTACAATGATGTAAGTTATCTGCCGGCTCAAAACTGACAGTTCTCTTTTTCATCACCAAGTCTTTCATGAACCTCGCGTAACCTGACATCTATTCAATTGCTTCAACAAGAGGGATGTCTACCGACAGCTCTTTCAACATTGTAATAAACTTTTGATATTTTCCTTCCTCAGGCTTCTTTTTCAATCTTTACAGAAAGGGAGTAGGAGGTCGTGGGATAGTTTTCAGCATTTGTGGGACCTCATTTTCTTGCCTCTTTTTAGATTTTTCCCTTTTGCCAGTATCATGAGGATTTGGAACTGTTTCGACCTTCAAATTATCCAGCTCTATCTCAGTTTCTACATCAACTATCATCGGCTCATTGGCCTTACTAATATCCACAGGTATAGATGGATCAGTTATGGATTTCCCGCTTCTAGTAGTAATGGCCAGACAATGACTATCATTCTTCGGATTCTAGACGGTGTTGCTTGGAAGGGTACCTAGCTGACGTTGGTTCAATGACATCGATATTTTCCTGAACTGTTGCTCAAACTGTTTAATAGCAGTCAAATGGGATTCTACTTTCTGACTTATTCCTGAGATTTCTGACCTAATCTCCTTCAAGCAATGTTCTTGACTCTCTGACCCTTTAACCAGTTTATTGAGAAGGACTTCCATTCTTGAATTTCCATAGTCAGCATCGCGGTTTCCTGGTGGAACATATACGCCACTCTTCTCTTTATAATCATCCTTCCGCCTCCAATCACCATCACGATCTCGTTCTCTATCTCTATATCCCGACTTGTTGTAATTTTATCCATAGTAGTTTCGACCTTGATTCCCTTGCCTCGAGTTCCAAGAGTCTTGATTAGACCCTTGACCCTTGGCTCGAAAACCCGCCACTTCTCGATCAAGGTACTTAGCCTCCTCATCAGATTCACTATCATCATGCCTAGGTGTTTTACCTTGTGCACCTACAGCATGCACCTTCTCAGCATCTCTGGCCGCTATCTGTTTAGCTAATAAACCAACTTCTTTCCTCAGCTAAGCGATCTCTTGAGCTACAGATTTGTCCAAAGCCCGTAGTGCTGCTGAGGTTCCAATAGCATATATGCCAGCAGACGTTTCTGCCTCCCGAGTATGCTAGCCTCGGTTGGTCTTAGTGATACGATCTAATATCTCCGAAGCTCATTCCCATCTCAGACTCATGAATGCTCTACCAGTGATAGTATCTGCTACCGCCTTTATGTTGTCATTTAAAGCCCTGTAGAAGATTTCAAGTAAATTCCTACCACTCATCCTATGATTTGGCACATTCTGTAGCTTCTTCTTGAACCTTAACCATGTCTTGTAAAGTGCTTCGGAATGTAGTTATCTGAAGTTGTAAATTTCATCCTTCAACTGCAGCATCTTGGAAAGTGGAAAAAATCTTTCCAGAAATTGATTTCTTAACTCTTGCCAAATAGTGATAAAACCTCGTGGTAATTCTGCCAACCACAAATTCGCCTCTCCTGTTAGAGAGAATGGAAATAATATTCCTGTTAGAGAGAATGGAAACAATCTCAATCGAATAGCCTCTTGGTCAACTCCAGGCAAATTATATGAAGTGCAGACCCCCATAAAATTCATCACGTTTATGTTTGGATCATCAGTAGAAAGACCGGCAAGCACACCCTTCAAGTTTAGCAGGTGAATCATGGCACTGGTAATGTCAAACTTAGTGCCCTGAGGTAACTCTGGTGGAATAATGGCACCAGTCTCTATTGGCTCGAAATAAGCCACATCTTCTTCCTCAGGATCATCATAAACTGTCACATGCGGTCTTTAAAGTAGTTGGTGAGCTCTCAATCTTCTTTGTCTTTCTTTAGCCTCAGCCAATCGCTAGGTTGCCTCTTTCATAGCTCGATTATCTCTCTCTGCTTGCCTAAAAGTAGCTTGTCTAGCTTGCTCTTCTTGCGCTAACCGAGTCGTAGTTTGGTCTGCTGTTTCATGACCAACTGGTTGAATTGGTTGATTATGAATGTCTCCCAAGGCGGCCGCATCCTGAACTTCATCGGTATTCACCATTCTTTGATTTGCTCTCAGAGTCCATTCTATTTCAAGATCAAGCGGAATCAGGGGATTGCCTTGACTCCTAGTATTGGGCATACACCGGCATGTGCCCTTAGAAGTATAGAAAAAAAACAATACCAATCAACTTCAACCAGTATTAAATAACTTCGTAACTGTACTCCCCGATAACGGCGCCAAAATTTGATGTCGCCCAAATTATACCTCGCAATGAAGTATAATGCGGTCGCTGTATCAAATATAGAACCCAACTAGGTTGGGGTCGATCCCATATGGAATAGGTCAAAGTTATGTAGAATGCTAGTCTAAGTAACTGGTAGGTAAGTAAAACTGGGGGGGGTTTGTGAGTAAGTAATAACGGTAACGATTTCTAATTATAGAGGGTTTGTAGACAATATGAGAAATACACTAGGACTGTGATCCCCAATGATTCCTTAACTCCACCGGTTACTTGTGCTGACAAAACTGTCCCTCTAAATTGCATGCAAAATCTGACAAGATATGTTCATCTAAACGTCTCTCGACCTTGGTTAGACGAATTTCACTCTTCTCCTCTCGGTCTCTGAACCCTTATCCTGGATCCCAGATAACTATTCCTGCTAAGGCTCAAGTTATTAGATGAAGGTTGATAGCTTCAAATCTCTGTTGTTATTTACTTTTCCCAATCTCTACCTCTCTTTCGAGCAAGTCTAGAATACAGGTGAGTTTCTAACATTTGCAACCGTTAGAAAATCAATCACAACGAAGGAAATAACAATACATGCATTCACAGCGGTTCAGAATTGCTTTGCACTTAACCCGTTTCGTTAATCCCTCATGGTTCACACAACCCTAGTTGATGAGTTTAGCTACTCATGTTCACAAGATCATAATAAGAATTCAAGGATGAAGAAATAATCGTAAGCTCACAATAATGAAGAAACTCTGAAATCTCAACTATGAATAAAACCCTAGAATCGGTGTTCCCAGATTACCAAATCAATAACGTGTTTTTTTGAAATCAAAAATAACGGAAATCTAACTCAAAATAATGTAATGGAGTCACCCTGAACATAGGACAATATAGGGGTATTTATAGATACAAGATGAATCCTATCCTAAACAAAGTAGGAGGCTAATAGTTGGCAATTTTCCACGGTATCGTGACTTGGTGCCGTGGAACCAAGACACGCCATGTAGGTGAGCTCTGTGGAAATCAGGCACAATTTGACATCTTCAGAAGTTGACTTACGGCACCAAGTCATGTCACGTAAGTGTAGTCACGCCACATGACTGCCTGTCGTGGGAATAAGGTTTCACTTTCACCCTCTGAAGTTGATCCACGGTACAGGCCCACGTGACGTTGGTTGACCTACGCCATGTAGGTCCCTGTCGTGGGTCTCCTATGTGATTTTATCTTGACTCTTTCATCTTCTGATACTCTGATTTGGTGCAATATTCTTCACTTTATCTCTATTTTGCCTCCATAATCTATTTCCCTATAAAATAGGACAGAAAACACATCATACCTACAAGACATACCCAAGTTATTGAATATTTTCCTTGTTTTGAGCGTCGAAAGTGTCATGTGATCATGACACATCAAGGTTACGAAGGCCTTTAGTGGTGACACATCCAGGTCGCAACAAAAGGTACGCAATCGCGATGGCTGTTACACCAGATGTCCACACTAAAATGACCATATCTCCCTCACACGGACGTCAAATTTATCAATATTTTTTGTGTTGGTTCCAAAATTTCGATACAGATCTAATGTTACCATACACATGCCCAAAATATTTCATTAACTACAGGTGATTCCATTAAAACTCAATGACGTAAAACTCTAAACTCCAAACAAGTACCCGAAATTCATCTGAGACCTCCCGAATACAACTCAACTATGCTACTAGGATAAATTTAATATTCTGAACTCAATGAAACCATCAAATTTACCAAAAAAGATTGTTATTAATAAAATTTCACTCAAAAATCACTTTAGGTAAATAAAACTCGTATTTTGATCAAACACTCAAAAATTATAAAATGGGTCTCCCAACCCGAACCAACTATGCTATTAACCCAAAATGGACGTTTTGGATCTAATGGAACTGACAGAATCATCATCTGATGTTTGGATTACAGAATGTTGACCAAAGTCAACTATATCACTCTAAAAGCTACTCAAAACTATAAACTCATTTAAATCACTCCCGAATGCTTCGGGGACCGTGCAAACCATTTCCACAACTCACAATTGATATAAAGCAACAACAGGGAAGGACAAAATAATCAAAATACAGAAAACTCTAAAAATCACAATGAGGATTGTTACACTATGGTAGGGTCACATGTGCTTTGCTACCAATTTGTAATTTGATTTTGCTAGATTGCTTGCTCAAATTGTTGAATTAAGAGTATGGTTTAAAAATATAAAATTATGTTGATAATGTTGGTTGGTTTAACATAAATTGTATGCCTTCAATTAGAGCTAAACTATTGATTATGAGAATAAATCTCCCAAAAAAAAATTGATATGAAATGTGTATTTAAATGTAGTAGCACTTGTATGCATCAAGCCAATAAGATTCCCCTATATTATTGGTTCAGATTCTGAAACCAAATAATTCCATCTAAAAAATTTTAAATGTATGGTATTCGATTTAATTGCGCTACCACACACAAAGATGGATCCCAAATGAGTTTGAGGGTAAATGTTAGATTTTCTAAGATTAGGAGGAGATATATCTAATAGCCGAAATGTATGGAATAAATTATCTAGGTACTCATAAAAAAATTAACTTGAAGTTCAAGAGATAATTCATGATTTGAAAAATATTGCAAGTTCATTGCCAGATGCATTTGCTGACCCTATGTTAGAATTCAACTGTAAATTCTCTAATTGAAAGGTCCTTGAAGGACAGAGTGTACGGCATGCCTGAAATGTGATAGACCAATTGGTTCCAAATGTAAAACTTCTTAAAGAAGGAGAGGAACAAATGATCAAGATGGTCAAGTGCTTAAAATAGCACCATGACGTAGCACTTCATAAAATTTTGACAAAGGTTCAAGTACCTAAAAATGATAAAATGAAGAGATCTCGATAAGTTATGTCGATGATATCAAATGACCATCGACGGTATCTTTGATATAATGTAGTTTTCAACATTATAATTTGTATCGAGGATCTTGAATTGAAATCTATCAAAACGTATCGACAGATAAGTTATTGGAGTAATAAAAATACGTAATTCAAGTATATTGTTTCACTTGAAAAAGTGGTATTTTGGTCGTATGGTTCAAAAATCAAGTTATAATACTAGTGGGAACAGATTTGTTATTGTGTGAAAAGTAAAATAAAAAGTAAGATCGTAAGATATAAAGTATGGATTGTGTCTTAGGGCATAAAGGTTTTTTCATAAAATTTCTGGCATTATTATATGACGATGTGTTTTCCTGTGGCAATAAATGAAAAGCTTGAATACGTATAATGAATGATTGTCGTGTCTAGCTAGACGACGCGGGTTTAATGACAATCTTTGAAGGATTTAAAAGGTTTTAAAGCAATTTCATTGAATATCCCAATGATTGTGAGATTGCTTAATATGAAGAAAGATCAATTTTGATCTCATGAAGATGGTTAAAAAGTGTCATGTTTTAGTGCAGTTGGTGCACTTATGTATTGAGGAGCGTGATTTACAAGAATAAAGTGATGTTTTAATCAGTGCGAGTATAATACGGACTGTACCCTTTTTTTCTTAGCCGAGGTTTTATCCCACTGTGTTTTTGTGACAATGTTTTTAATGAGACAACTAGCAATTCGTATTACTGAATATGTACTCGGAGCATTAGGCAAATGAAATATTTGTTCATCAAAGAACATATATTAAAAAGGTTTGAGGAGATTTTAACTGGATAAATCACATCCATTGAGTACCCCCAATAGTTATGAGATTGCTTGACATAAATAATGATCCATTCTGGCCTCAGGAAAAAGAATAAAGAGCTTTTTATGCAAGCTGCCACTTCTTCAAATCTTAAAGAAATAATAGTCATTCATGAAGCAAGTCGGAAGTGTGTTTGGTTGAGATCAATTACTCAACATATTCAGAAAATGTATTGTTCTTCTTCAAAAAGAGGTATTCCAACTATAATGTTTGAAGATAATATTTCATGTATAGTTCAGCTGAAGGAAGTATACATTAGAGGAGACAGAACAAAACATATTGCATCAAAGTTCTTTTTCACTCATTATCTTGAGAAGAAAGATGAAACAGATGTTCAACAAATTTAACCAGTTAACAATTTAGGGGATCTATTCACTAAGGAATTGTCAAAATCAATATTTGAAAAGCAGAGATATAAAATGGAATGTGTTGTCTCCGATATATCAAGTAAAGTTTTCATCAGGGGGATAAAACACGCGTTGTACTCTTTTTTTCTTAACCAAGATTTTGTCCCAATTGAGTTTTTCTGGTAAGGTTTTTAATGAGACAACACGAAAGGTGTATTATAGGATGTGTGTACTCTTTTTTCTTCACTAGGCTTTTTTTCACTGAATTTTTCCTAGTAAAATTTTAACGAGGCACATTATTTATGAAAATCCAAGGGGGAGTATTATGAATACATTGAATTAGAAGTGGATTGTCCATTTACTTCATACATGAACTATTTACATTCATGTGTACCTACACAATACAGTTTTCTAGGTTATATGAACTATTTGGATCGGGATGTGTCTACTTAATTGAGTACTTAATGTTGGTGACCTTTGGAGTGATTTCCCATCCTATAAATTGGGATGTATTCACCATTGTAAAATACACTTGAATACAATTGAATAGAAGAAAAGTTCTCTCCCTTTCTACATATATTGTCTATATTATTATTCTTGTCTTCATATTTAGATTGTTCTGAGCTTAATTTTACAATAGAAAAAAGTAGAGTAAAGAAAAAGAATTGATTTTTTTATATAAAAAAGGTAATAGTACGTGACATTATGTGGCAAAGGCATGCAGATCACTACTTAATACAAATTTGGGTATAATTTTTTTAAGGGGGTATATATTCTAGTTTTAAACAGTTCAGGAGGCTAATGGGATCCCCATAAAGTTGGAGTGTGTAGTTGGGAATCCAATAAAAGGTTGAGAGGGCATTTGACTATTTTCTCACTAAAACAATCACTAAATATAATCTGATTTAGATGCTTAATCATTAAAGTATTTGAATAACTAGCTAATAATCATATAATTTTGACATTCCAACACTAGAAGATCATATATCAGCATTGTATACTTGGCCAGGTCTTTATTTACTTGAAATAATCTGCTATTTTGTTTCTTAGAACTATGAATTTTATCAAATTCATATACATAATTTGTTGAATCACTAAACGATTTTTCTATGTTTAGCAATCTTTGATGAATAATATATTCACCTTTTGAAAATTGATATATTACATCATATATAAGGGATGACATGTTGCACATACACGTAGGAAAAAAGAATGGAAAAGAACTGCGTCCAAAAAAATACAGGAAAAAGAATGTGCCGAAAAAAGTTAAACATTGTTATAAAATACATTGTATGTGGATGTCCACTACTCTAGATATAAATCCTCCACAACTCCTCAACCATTATGATAGTAACTCTCACTCTTCCATAATCTTTCCTCTTGATCTTCCCTCATAACTCTCAAGGATTAATGTCATGTTTATGACACCCTTTGATGATCCTCAATGTAATCCTATAAATAGAAGACTTGTGTATTATGTTGGTGACACTTGAAAGACTTGAAAAACACTTTGATATATGGAAGAAATTTGATTACTCTCCTCTCTTATCTCTCATTTCTTGTCTATTTTCTTGTTTTGTATTGCTTTATTATTTAACACGTTATCAGCACGTAGTCTCTTACAAGGTATGCATTTACAATATAATTATGTTTATCTCGGATAACAAACACAAATATACATTTAATATATGTTCTTCCTAATGAGCACTGTTACTCGGTGTATGTTAAAGCACAAATGCAGGATGTTACATTTGTCTAGTGTTAACATAAAAGATTTTTTTTAAAAAAAAAAAAGATTCTACACTATTACATATATTATTCTCAATTTCCAGTGATTGAAAGTTCACTGTTATAAGAAGTTTTTTTTTAATCATATGTATCGATTTTGTTTCTAAACATAATTCAATTTTTTTTTTCATTTTCTTAACTACTTCTCCAAATGCACGAAATTATCCTTTGTTCATACCAACAATAACTGTCAACCCTTAGAAAATTGGTTACCACCACCAAATCACTTTTTGTTTTTGCTTATAACTGTTTTAAAATTTGGTAACTGCTTTAAAGAATCAGTAAATTGAAATCAGCCTTGTTAATAAAAGGAAATTAAAGTTTGTGGGTCTCAATTAGATCCAATTGGTAATGTTAACGCCAAGATACATTTGAGGGCAAGTTCTAGTACACTTGGCTTAGTATGCTATATTGGTTGAGGGTAAGATGGTAGATTCAAGTACTATCGCATTGAAAGGGTAAGACATTGGTTTGAATTTCGGTGCACCATGATAATAAGATGTTGGGTTCAAGTCCCTACTAATTATGGCGTAATACGTTTTTTTGTATGGGTAAGACATTGTGTTGATGTTCCAATGCAATAAATTGATGACTGGGCAAATTGATATGCTCTTGGTAAATGTTGTGAAACTAGTCCCACTGAATTTGCTCCATTCTCTGAAGTGAATGTGGTAGCAGTATTTTAAGTCTGAAAGATGACAAAATAATTGTGGTTGTACAAATGTCTGAAAGGTGAAAAAAGATTTTAAAAAAAATAAATATTGTTGTTATACAAATGATTGTGGACGTGGTGAAGGACAAAATAATAGACATCGTTTTGGAATAATAAAAGAAAGAACACTATGGGTTCTCCAAATAGTCCTTCAAGAGGTGAAAGCAGTTTTTTCATCGATTTGGTATGAAAGGCATTGCACACACGGTTGTTGTGCAATCTAATGTAATATGTTTTAAAAATCCTCCATCAAAATAAAAGAATATAAAGTGGTGCTAAATAAAAGAATATAAAGTGGTGCTACACTTAATTTTTTCAGAGTGATGTTGAGGTGGGTCATATAAATATGACAAATGGCAATGCATGCATGATAATATGGCTTATGATAAAATTTATGAAGCACATACATAAGTTTATATAGTCATTTTCTTGAAGAGATTGTGACTTGTGATAAGCATGGTTAATGCTTGGCTATTCTTGTAAATGAATATGCAAATATGTGATAAAAATTATGTATAGTTGGATGAATACCACAACTCACCTCAACGGGAGGTTTGAGAAAACAAAAAAATATTTTGATATTAACGGTCATTGGTCAAGTACTTTTAGTACATCACAAATATTGTGGTATGTTTTACTATGAACTACCAAACGGCAAAAGAATGAAATAATTCTTTCATATAAAGGTTGTGATCATGGCCAAAATGAATATTATTGTGTGGCTACACAAATTTGCCATTTGTTGTGTACCTATGGTACGTTAAAATACTTTTGCCAGGTCCTATAAAAAAAGGGATATTAAAGGCAAAAGTAAAGCAAGAAACAAGTCTTGCCTGTAATGTTTTTTAATCATGACAATATATGGATCGTGTTATGGAATATTTAGTAGTGCAAAAATAAATTTGGAGCTCTGAAAGAGCTAACGTATTACTATCGGGGGAATGAAATTGGTCATAATATGTGATTGTAGTAAGTCTCAAAAGAAACTTTTTAAGTTTCGAAGAAATTGACAAGAAAATAAGTTATATTGAGACTATGAATTATGAGAAGATTTAATATCTTCATATAACTACAATCGAAACGGGTTTAAATATTTATGTGAATGATTACCCGTCTTTTCCTCTTGTTTGTTGATACAAATATGAGCATGGTGATGGAATCACATGCGATAGTAAACTAGCATTTACTTAAACAAATATCAGTTGGCATGATCGATTGACCATCTCGGTTCCAATGTGATGCAAAAATAATTGAGAATTCACTTGGTTATATATTGAAGAAATAAAGATTCTTCAAGAATTCTCATGTGCTACTTGTTCTCTTGATAAATTGATTATTATACCAGCTAAGGTTGGGATTGGATCCCTTGAATTTTTGGAAAGTTTTAAAAGGTGAATATGGGCCCGTTCACCTGCCATGTGGACCATTTACTATTATATGATTTAATAGATGCATCTACGGTATGGTCACATGTGCTTTACTACCAATTTGTAATTTGATTTTTGCAAGATTCTTTACACAAATTGTTGAATTGAGAGCATTGTTCCAAAATATAAAATTATGTTGATAATGCTGGTTGATTTACCAGAAATTGTATGCCTCCAATTATAGTTAAACATTGATTATGAGAATAAATGTCCCAAAATAAATTTGGTATGAGATATTATTTAAATGTAGCAGCACTTGTATACATCAAGCCAATAAGGTTCTCCTATATTGTTGGCTCAGGGTCAGGAACCAAATGGTTCTCATCCAAACATATGAATGTGCGATATCTGATTTAATTGCTCCACCACGCACAAGGATGGGTCCCCAAACGAGGTTGGGAGTAAATGTTAGATTTTCTAACGTTAAGGGGAGATATGATAAACAACTAAAATAGATAGAATGAATTATCTAGATCCTCGTAAAAAAAAATGTGAACTTGAAGTTCAAGGGATAATTCATTTGCAAAATATTGTAAAACAATTGTCAGATGTGTCAGCTGGCCCTATGTTATAATTCAACTGTAAATGCTTCAATGAGTAGTCCTTGAAGGATAAAGTCTATGGCACGCCTAAAGCGTGATAGACCAATCGGTTCCAAATAGAAAAGCTCTTTGAAGAAGGAGAGGAGCAAATGATAAAGATGGTCATGATAATGAGGCAAGTGCTTTAGAGAGCACCATGACATAACACTCCATAAAACCTTGGCAAAGGTCCATGTACCTAAAAATAATGAAATGAAGAGATCTCGGTAAGTTATGTCTTGTTAGAACCGATATTAAATAACCATCAATGGTATTTTTGATATAATGTAGCGCTCACCATTATAAATGGTAACAAGGACCTTGAATTCAAATATGTCAAACAGTGTGGACAGATAAGTGATTGGCTAGGTAAAATACGCAATTCAAGTATATTTTATTTCACTTGAAAAGTGATGGTATGGATTTAGTCTATAGACTAAGGTATAATGCCGGTGGGGTACAAATGAATTATTGTGCGAAATGTAAAATCGTAAGATAAAAAGTATGACTTGTGCCTTGAGGCATAAAGGTTATTCGCAAAAGTCCTGGCATTATTGTTTGGAGATGTGTTCTCCTATGGTGGATGCAATAAGGTTTCTTTAAATCTGACAATGTACGAAAAACTTGGATGCGTATAATGAATGACTATCATGTCTAGCTAAATGGTAAATGCTATATGAAAATCCTTGAAGAATTTAAAAGGTTTTAAAAGAGATTCGATCCATTGAATACCCCAATGATTGCGAGATCACTTACCATAAAGAAAGATCAATTTCGATCTCATAAAAATGATTAGAAAGTATCATGTATTAGTGCACTTGGTGCACTTGTGTATCTTGCTATTGTATACATGAGATAATATTTTTTTAATGTGCAGGAAAGACATAATTTCACTTTTATATGAATATGAATGAAATCAAATATTGATATGAATTTATTATTTCTAACCAATATTGTCAAGGAATTGTTGATTATGAAAATGCATGAAAATTATTTGATTTATATGAAGTTTGATCTTAAGAAAGTAATTTGTTTGCACGTAAAAATATTGTCATATCATATTATTCTACAAGAAAGTCAATGATTGACACTTATTCAAGTCTAGTCAAGCTACTAGTAACTTATAAATCAAGGGACTCTATACATAAGAGGATGTGTGATTTTCTTTGCGATGGAGGTTGCAATATTGTATGAAGATGATGCTTCTTTCATAGCTCAATTGAAAGAAGAATATATCAAAGACGACAAAATAAAGTACATTTCAGTAAAGGATTATTTTGCTCAATTTTGGTGGAATATTTGACGGTGGCATTGTCGAACCCAACACTTTAAAAGACGGATTAGATTGTATCATCTGCAAGATTAAGTGATATCTTTATCAGGGGGAGTAAATAGATGTTGCACTCTTTTTTCCTTAGCCAAGTTTTGTCTCAATGGATTTTCTTGGCAAGGTTTTTAACGAGGCAACAAGCAATGCAATATGTGTACTCTTTTTCCTTCACTAGGATTTTTTCCTACAGGGTTTTTCCTAGTAAGGTTTTAACGAGGCACATCATCTATGGACATCCAAGGGGGAGTGTTATAAAATACATTGTATGTGGATGTCCACTACTCTAGATATAAATCCTCCACAACTCCTCAACCATTATGATAGTAACTCTCACTCTTCCATAACCTTTCCTCTTGATCTTCCCTCATAACTCTCAAGGATTAATGTCATGTTTATGACACCCTTTGATGATCCTCAATGTAATCCTATAAATAGAAGACTTGTGTATTATGTTGGTGACACTTGAAAGACTTGAGAAACACTTTGATACATGGAAGAAATATGATTACTCTCCTCTCTTATCTCTCATTTCTTGTCTATTTTCTTGTCTTGTATTGCTTTATTATTTAACAAACATAGCCTTTTTCCAACACAAAGCAGGGAAATTTTTAAATAAATCTTTAAATGCTAACTTTAGATTTTTATAACGTTTTTTTACACCTTGGTGAATCTAGAACTTTATGCCACAAAATTTTCAAGTCCTTTAATAATATTTTGAATATGAAAAAGTAATAAATAATATACTTGTAATTTTCTTTTTTGGAAATCTCACTAGTTCAAAAGGATTTTGAGTAGCCACTGCTACTTATAAAGAGAGAGAAGAGCATGCGTTGATAATTGAGAAAGAGATGAAGAGTAGCGTCGACTTTATGGAGAAAGAGAGGGAAAGTAGTGCTGAAATCAGCCGAAGATAAACAAACACTTGCAGACTTTTTTAGTGTATAAATTAGGGATAATTATAGAAAATAACCACTCGGTCATCTTATTTACAAGAAAATTAGCTGAACTTTGTTAAAATTACTTGAAATGGCCATCTTCTTCTTCTTCCTTCTCATTCAATCATTAATGGCTTCTTCTTTCTTCCTCCTCATTCTTCTTCTTCCTTTTTTTTCTTTGCTACTTTCAGTCTGTATTCCTTCTTGTTCCACGATCAATCGATCATTAAAATTATAAAGCTTAATTTGAAAAAATTTGGTGTACCGCAAACGTGAATCGTTTTGAGCGAATTATATACCAAAAAACTCGAAATATTGAGAGGAGCTCATATCTAAAATTTGAGGCTGTTTAGAAGAGATTTTGAGTTGGACGGATTGAATAGAAAGAAGTAAAATAATTGCAAAATAAAAGAACATTATTTTTGGCATTTTTGTTTTGTAAATTTCTGTCCACACCGAGTCACAAGACTATGTTTCAGCAAGACTTCCATTCACGTAATCTTTACGTCAAATGGCCACTCGGCCGATGTAATTCTAATAAAAATGTATGTACGGTCATTTACTTCCCATTTATTACCATTTCCGTTGCAAGAGTTCATGAATATTCACTCATATCAAGTTTGTTAGATCTCAATCATGTGGGCAAAGAGAAATAAAATAAAATTCAAATTATGCAAGGCTTATCATAGCAACTAGGCACACCTCAAATAGCAAGTTCAAAATCTAAGTGTTAAAAATAGTATCATATTTTACAATTCTTCACCACACAATTTCTTCATCTTAGAAGGAGACACAGGTTTTGTGAACATCAACTCCAAAAACCACGAGGATGATAAGTACACTAAGACAATTTTAAGTCCAAATATGTGTACATATCTAGTTCAACGCAGAAAGTGGTAGGAGTTATTTTTGTTCACTCATAAGGGGAATAAACTTGTCTTGTTAACCAGAGATTTCTGGCTTATGCGGAGTAGCAGCACAATAATCAGTACAAAAAGTTCTCACTTTGGTTTCTCTAGGCATATGGGGACCTCTTCCTGTTTAAATTCATCTGTGTCCTCTCTAGAAGTTTTGGATATGAGTTTAAATTTTCTTCTTGGTTTGGTTCCATTTAAAATGTCTACAATGGATACCTTACTTATACATTACATCATTATTTATACAATATCAATTAATACACGTTTATACACCATTTATACAATATTGATACATTACATAACTTTTATATAATATCGATACATTATATTGATACACATTTATACACTATTAATACAATATCGATACACGTTTATACGTCATTTATGCAATATCTATACACATTTATACACCATTTATATAATATCTATATATATTTATACACCATTTTTACAATAGCGATAGATTACATAACTTTTATACAATATCGGTACAATACATATACATCCGGCTATTTTTTTTGTAATTTGTTTTTGTGATTAGTACATTTTTTGGCTATTTTTTTGATAAAAAAACATGGCTATATTTTTTGCAAACTAATTATTTTATTGTACATATTTGAAATTGTCTTCAAAAGAGTCTAAAAGTGTTAAGACTCTTTTCTAAATCTGACTGAATCATATACTTTCAGATGCATTAACAAATTTTATTTTATTTTATTTTTAAAAAAATGCATTTAATGGGCTAAGCCTGAACCATTCAGACTAAGGTTTTTGTTAAGTGAAAATAAATGACTAATGAGGCCTAAGAACCTTAGGCGTGGACATAGTATGGTATTAAAAAATTTGATTTGATAATTTCAATTCTATAATATTATTATATCAAATTAATTCGGTATGGTTCCGTATGTTTAAGTTCAATTCTGATATTTTGTTGTACAGTAAACTAAAAAATCATAGTTTGTTCAACTCCAACTTACATATACTTATATAAATAAAATTATGACTTTAATTTTTCAAGAAACGTCTTAATAATATCACATTAAAAACTATATTAAAAAAAAATTAATAAGTCTCTTAATTACTAGGTAGTGTACGTAGTCATAGTTCAAATATTTAAACAATTAACTCTGTGCTAATACATAATTTATGTATTTTTAAAATTAACATATATAAATTGTATACATAATCATATACTTCGATACTATGTTTGATATTCATAATATACAATATTTGATATTTTCTATTATGGATATCGAATACCATATCAAAAGTCATTTAACATGCATATGAATACCATACCACATATTAATATCTAAATAGATATAAAAAAATTCGATTTCAATATTTCTACTTTATGTAAAGGAGGATTTCAAATTTTGGTAGTCCTTACAAGGACATTTTAGGTATTTCACTTTTTTGATAAAGTGAATTAAATTATAACACATGGCAAATGATGGTGTCCCTTTGTTAGATGTTTTCATTTTTGCCCTTAGTTTTTTTGTTAAGACCATTCTCACTTGTGTGTTTTTAATTGGTCTCTTCTTGCCACTTAATATATTATCTTTAATTAAGAAACCATTCATTTAAATTAACAATAACTTTAGTTCAAACAAATTATTTTTAAATAACCTTTAATACAAAATTAAAGTTACACCCTTATAGTTCTTTAAATATTGTTAAATTCTTAAAAAGCATGTAATAAATAGGGTAACTTAATAAATAATAACTAATATATTATCCTTATTATTTTTCTTAGTGGACATGAAAATAGATAAACCAATAAATAAACTAGGACAAATAAGAAATTCTTTTAAGGTGCATGTAAAAAATAAACACGACAAATAATGGACAGAATGAAATAATCTATTAGTGTAATTTAATTATTATTTAATATCATTATAGATCACTATTAAGTTAATTTATGTAGAGGCTCTAGATTAAGGTTATAATTATTCTTATATATACTTGAAGTCATTGAAGTTTTTATTGTATTAGATAAGAAAAATGAATATCGCAAAACCTCTTGCCACATGAAATTATGAGTGAAAATAAAACTCAATAAATATTAAAATAAATTATTTCTATAACTAAGAAATTGCATACCCACAAATTCATAAAAATGTTAATATTTTTCTATTTATGATCTTCGTCAAATTGTAATTATTAACATATTTTTAAATCATGCTATTTTATAAATATTGAATTGCTTGTGGCTTTTTGATATATTCTAATTCTGCTGTAATTTTTTTTTTCGCACAAATAAATTTTTATTTAAAAATACCTAATTATATGATTAAGATCATTAATAATCATGAAACTTATTAACAAAATTTGTTTAACATGTCGGTCATTAGATTATGTTAATTATAAATAAAAAAATATAATATAAATTATATTTTATAAATTTAAATTATTATTTTTATATCTTGAGTTTGGACACGAACTTAACACGGCCGCATGAAACTAGTTATCCTATATAAGAAATGGGAGTGGAGCTGCTCAAGCAGACTCCACTCCGTCGATGTGGCTGCTTAGCAGGGGTCCATTTTTTGGAAATTTTGTATTTTTCTCCGTTCTAATTTATTTGTCTTACTAAATTATATTAAAAACATTATAAATGAAAATAATTAACAACTTAAAATATTCTACTATATATTTGACAATTACTATGTAAAAATTAATATAAAGAGCAATAATTAACAACTTCAAATATTTCCTATATAAGAAATGGGAGTGGAGCTGCTCAAGCAGACTCCACTCCGTCGATGTGGCTGCTTAGCAGGGGTCCATTTTTTGGAAATTTTGTATTTTTCTCCGTTCTAATTTATTTGTCTTACTAAATTATATTAAAAACATTATTAATGAAAATAATTAACAACTTAAAATATTCTACTATATATTTGACAATTACTATGTAAAAATTAATATAAAGAGCAATAATTAACAACTTCAAATATTTAAAAAAGACAAAAAAATTTGATTGACTCTCGAAATTCTATCGGTATTATATTAACAACTTAAAATATTCTTATATAAATTTCATTGATCTAAATGTAATAATATATGCATATCTAAGAATTTATTGATTAAACATATAAAGGTTCTAATTAAATGATAGAATTATGCATATATTAGAACTTTTGAGTATCAATATTGGGCTCGTGTGTAGCACGGAATAGCCAACTAGTCATAATTATGTGTCATACCATGTCGGCAAAATGATTTGGGAGACCCTTGTACTTGACTCAAATTGTAATATGAACTCTTCTCCTCACGTCTTTGTCAACTAGACACCTAAAGTTATTAAAACACGTTCTTTTAAAACCCTCTGTTCATGAGTGTCTCTCAACCGCGCTGATGTGGATAACACATCACTATCCACATCATATAAAAATTGACATATCAGATAAAAATAGCCACATCATTTTTATCATTACAAATACTATTTCTCTTTAAATAAAATCTCAAATTCATCTTCAAAATTAGCTTGTAATTGGATGGAAAATCTACCTTCCAAGATTTTCATTTTTTTTCTCTGCTAAATGGAAGTGAGTCTTCTAGATCTTTTAGATTTAAAGTGGCTATTTGGATTTTAAAAAATGAAAGAAAAAACGAAAGTCTTAAAAAAAATAAGATCTAAATATATAGCCATTTCTTCTTTATTTTTTTTTTCTTATAACTTTTTTATGTTGAAGAGAAAATTAAAGACAAGTAAAGATTTATTTATGTGTCTTACTATAAAAAACATTTGAAAATTTGCTATTTAATGGTGGTGATAAAGTGACTAAAATGGAAGATGAGAGGACAGTATGGGGAGAAATGGAAGAACAAGCGGGGATGGGAGTGGGGATGGGGAGTGAGGGGGCGACATTGGGGGCAGAGGCGGATCCAGGATTTGGAGGTTAGGGGTGTCAGGGGCGGAGCCAACTTGGGACCAAAGGGTTCATCCGAATTTTCTTTGGTGGAAAATTGTACATTTATAGATGGTTAAAATAATTTTTTTTATGTATATATAGTATTTTGAACCTTCTAAGTGAAAATCCTAAACTCCGCAACTGATGTCCCACATTGCTTGGAAGATTGATGTGTTGCTATTTACAAGATTCAAATAGGATAAATATTTGGTCTGTTTGATCAATTACTTTGGCTTCAGTTAGGTATTCATCTTTTTAATTTATATAAATAAGTGGATCGAACAAAAAAGATGAAATAATTATTACAACTTCGCAAAGGAAATATGACTCGTGAATGATGACACAATTATTTTTCTTTATAAAGACTTCACATTCTAAATGACAAACTAAATATAAAGAGGCCGAACAATGTCACATACATATTTTCAGAACTAGATCGAAGTTTATGCGAAAGTCTTGATTTATAAAGTCTAAAATAGCCACAAAAAAATAAAATCAAATGAGATTTCAGTCTATTTCCATGTTGTCCTTAATTGCAATATGATTTATTTTGTAAATTAAAAACTTAATTAAAATTTAAATATTATAGTTTAAACTATTTTTTCTATGTATCCAAATGATTTAGATAATTGGCAAAGAGAGAAAAGAAATTTTAGGAGAAGAAAAAAAATGTTGGAAGGAGAAAAGAGAGCGTTGAACCTTTTTTTTTTTTCCAAAAGAAACAAATATTTGTACAAAATGACAGAAAAGATCTAATATCATGCACTTTGTTGGACTCGAACCGGTGACCAATTGTTCAGAAACTTGACCATTCTCCAGTGGCACCAAGCGCTCGCTTGTTACTGCGGGTGGCAGGATAATTATTTTATATAAAAAGTATATATATACACATATTATATCGAGGTTCAACCGAGGTGTCCGGGTGCCATGGCACCCCCTGCGACATACATAGATCTGCCCCTGATTGGGGGAATGTTACGAGGAAGAAGAAGCAGATATGAGAATGGGGAATTCTTTTTACTTTTTTTTTTAATGTTAATATTTTTTAAATTAAAATTATAATCCTCACTCGCTTTTAAATATATGTAACCATGCGCTTTATCTAATTCAGCAAAATAAATGCTACATAAATTTGATTAATGGTCAAATGGACTTAAAATAACATGTTTTAATACTTTTAAGTATCTAGTTGATAAAGATGTAAGTAGAAGAATTTACATTATAATCTGAGTTAAGTACAAGGACTTCCGAGATCGTTTTGCCTACCATGTCCAACGCTTGTAAAAGGGGCCCATTGGAAAATATTTGGAAGAAAAGAAATAGGGGGAATCCGGTTGGCGGGCGGGCAAATTTGAGGCGGTATATTGACTAACGCGTGTTGTCCACAAACGTGACGTGCTTCTATTCTACTCTCTTTTGGCAACTCCAAAATATAAAACGGAAGACAACCATCAATTATAAAAAGCTCTATATAGGATTCCTCAGCCCATAGATACACAAAACCGTCAAATTATTTTTGCAAGGAAGAAGAAAAAATGGCAGAGAAGAACACTTTGGAATCTGTGAGGAAATGGGTTGTCGAACACAAACTCCGAACAGTTGGTAAATCATCTGTCTTGTTACTTTGTTTTAAATCTATAGATTTCTCTTTCTTTGGTTTTTGATGTTGGATTATTTTCTCTTATGGATTGGAGGGTGCTTGTGGCTGAGTGGAATAGCGGGTTCAATTGCTTACAATTGGTCTCAACCCCACATGAAAACCAGCGTTAAGATCATTCATGCCAGGTAATTCTACTCTTTCATCCCCCAATTTCTCTTTGCTTGCGGAAACAGGACTATGGTTTAAACCTAAGTTGCTCAGACTTGGGTGCAGGCATCCAAAATGGATGTCGATCCGTGGGTCGGATTCCGCAAAATCTAAATTTTAAGATTCAGGGTTTATGAATACGGGTGCTAGGATTTGGCTAAAAAAATTCAAAAAAGTAGAGCTATAAATTTTGAGAGATATTCTGTGAAAAAATACATGTATGCTGTATAATTCAATTTTTTTTTTCTCCAAGATTGGCGTTAAAAACATAAATTAATTGTCAAAAAATCAACGTGCTATTAATTAATTTAGAAATTATCCCTCTTTTCAATGAGAAAGAACATATTTATAAATAGAGAATATTGAGCAAGAGGAAAAGTTAAGAAGGATCAAAGGTATGCCATTTCCCATGCCTTAAATCTGTTTTACTTTTATTTTGAGAAATCAAAATCTCAACTTTCCCCCAAATTTGTCCAGTGGACACTGGTGAAAGTATCTGATGTAGATTGACCGAATCCTACACGAATTCCGCACCCACACCAGAACCAGTGTCAATATGGGTTCGGCAACAAAAATGAAGAGTCGGCAACTTGGGTTTAAACTACATATATATGTCTAAATGAACAATTTTTCAAAAGCGGAGAGCCAATAAAATTAGAGCTTTATTATAAATTAAATTTCGAGAGCAGGAATAAGCATGTCCTTATGCTCATCCTTCTCTGAACGGATTTAGGGTCAGCAATATATGTTAGTTTTATAACTTTTATTTCATTACTATGATGACAGAGGCCAGTTTAATGTATTTGGAAGTCTTTCTTTTCACTAATCATATTCTTTGTCTTTTTATTAATTGAGAAATCCTTTGTGAGTTAGCTAGTTTGTAACTCGGGAGGGGGCAGGTATGTGGTCGTCCTTCTACCCCATTGCCACTTAACACCAGACTTGAGCTAGTGGCAGGGTTCAGGTTAATCATGTTAGGTTCTACTTCCAAGTTTTTGGTGAGATAAATCAAGTCAACCTTGTGTCACTTGTCGTACACATAAAAAATGTGATATAGATTCAATCTCTGTTTAACTTGGGTTCTAGGATATAGTGTGTCATAAATGGGAACTGATTTACTTGCTGAGTAGTACATGATTTGCTATATGACTTGAGAGTGTACTTGATCTTGTTGCATTATGACTTGAAAAACTTATAAGGAGAAAAAAAAAAATGCGCGCACACACACACATATCTAGCTCGAAGTCTTTTAGATCTTCAACTTCTATAAGCAGTTTTTCTACTTTAGAGTTCAGGGATTGTTTATTGAAGAAGGGGGAGTGAGGGGTGGAGTGAGGAGGGAAGGGTGCTGTGGGGATGAGAAGCCCTCTTTTTATTGATGGGACGTTTGATCCCCTTTTCCTCACGTACTCCCCTGCTTCTGGTTCAGGAAAGGGTATATACTCTTTTAATTTCAACTCAAATGTTGTGAAAAAAAGCATTCTGAATATTTGGATTTCAAAGCTGGTGTTCATTGGGTTAAAGATGCTCAGAATTTTATGACCATCCTTATTGGGAGACTTTATCCTATATTCTCATAGGAGGTTACAACAACAACAACAACATACCCAGTGAATTCCCACAAGTGGGGTTTGGGGAGGGTAGATTGTATGCAGACCTTACCACTACCTCGTGGAGGCAGAGAGGTTGTTTTCAAGAGACCCTCGACCCAAGTGCAACAAATCCAAGTACAAGACAATGAAGAAAGCATAGCAGTTAATAAGGAAAGCAGTGCAGAGCCTACACGAAAGAAACAATAACCACAACAAAAATAATATGGTGATCGAAACCCAATATACAACATATGACGATAGATATCAAATGCAAGAACTACAAGGATGCCACTTAAAACTATGACAGACACCAACCACCCGAGACCTCCTAAAGGCACAACACATACTCCCTACTAACGCTTTATCCTAATACGTGACCTCCACATCTTCCTATCTAAAGTCATGTCCTCGGTAATACGAAGCTGCGCCATATCTTGTCTTAACCTTTTCCACGATCTTGTGAAAATCAGTTTGTCTTAATCGACAAAACTAGCTGAGGGGTAGCACTGGTGTTTGCGTTAAATTTTGAAATTCTTTTTCTGGTAAAACTCTTTTTTCATCAAATAGCAAGGAAGGAAAAAAAATTAATTTAATTGCAAGAAACTGTCTGTCTTGGTGTTTGATTGGGGAACACGTTTTTTCAAAAAAATAATTTTTTTTGGTTGAAACTCTCCTTCACATTTTTGAACCTTGACACCAATATCTCTCATTCACTTTGACAAGATCACCACGGGGAGAAAAGAGGGGGGGGGGGGGGGAGGTTCTAGTATAGTTCTCAGTTTTTTATCCATGCTTTGAAATTCTTCTCATTGGACAAGCTCTTATTACGAGGTTCCATGAAACCATGATGAGTGTTTACCTGAATACTTCTCGTATGTGCCTGTTCATTGTATTATGTTGATATGGATGACCTCCTTGTGTTATGTTAGAATGTCCTGGCTGTTCCACTTTTAGCTTGTTGTGTTTGTCTAGTTTTGTGGTGGGTGAGATGATGTATTTAGAGCCGTCAATATGGGTCAGGCCCGTCCCAGCCTATAATATGATAGGGTTGGGCTAGGATTTTTGTGGCCTGTTTAAGAACAGGGCTTTTTAGTTCGGCCCGGATAAGCCCGTTGGTCTGTGGGGCTTGAGCAATATGGGTTGGGCCGGCTCGTGGGCCAAATAAAAAATGATTAAAAAATAGAATAGAGTACTAAATATAACAAGAGTAGTCCAAACTCAAAGTCTACTTAAACCATCATAGATATTTAAATATTAATTATGTTTATAAAATATATAAATAATTAAAATACTAAATACTAAATTTTTTAAGGAATCAGATATGCTTGATGAAGATAATGTGGTGGTGTTGGATACGCCATAAGTGTTATGAAAGTTTTTATTTTTTTGAGGAGTCATTTTCACTTTTAATGGATTAAATATTGACTTTTTTTGTGTGTGTTTTGTTGTGATCTATTGAAACAAAATTAGGTTAATATTGCTATTTAGCTTGCTATATTGTAACTCATTATCTGTTTAGTTTGCTTATCAATATCTCTATTTGATTTGAATGATATTTGATTTGAATGGTATCATGTCAAAAGTTATTTAGTTTCGTAAATTATTAGGATTTTTTGTGAATTTCAGACTTGATTGACAAGTACTAACATCATTTAATATTATATTGTAAATATTTATGTTATTAACATTTTAAAATTTAAATTAAGATTATAAAAATAATATATTTTAAAAAGTGGGTTGGCCCGTGGAGGCCCGCAACCCACAGAGTGATGGGTTGGGCTTGTTGTTTTCTGGCTCGTCAAATTTCGAAGCCCGTATGGGCTGGGTCGGCCCGTATTGACAGCTTTTGATGTATTGATGCTTGTTACAATGAGAGATATGGTTATAATGTTGAATATGAGAAACCTAATAGGTCTCTAGGATATGCATGTGTTCCAAGTTGAGAAAACATCCTACTTTGAACAGGTCTTGAATGCTCTATTTCTATGATTTTGGCAATTTGTACATCTTGCCTTGTTGTGCTCTCATAAAAGTACGAGTCTATTGTGCTCATCAATGTGATGCCTGTGGTTTTGTAAAAGAAACAGTTACATGCTCTGGCTTAACTAGAACTGCCTTATTATTTGTTTTTGGATGTTTAATCATGGAACTTATTTTGAGCCTTTGTCGTAACTGATGTTTTTTGTTGGTAATCAGGCTGCACGCACAGGCGCTCACACTTGCTGCATTAGCAGGTGCTGCAGTTGTTGAGTACTATGACCATAGCTCAGGAGCTAAAGCAGAACGTGTTGCCAAGTTCCTCCAACCGCAAGCCCATTCTCACAAGGAATGACTTCAGTTGATGAATAAAAACCAAACTGATTACGCACAGCTTTATCTAAGAGTTTTACTAAATGAAATTTTTAGTACTGGGTTTCCTCCGTAGGATATGATTAATGTGGGCATGCTGCTACGCCAGCACTAGTCCCTTCCCTTTTCTAAAGGCTAATGAACTTTATGGCTAGACGAGACACCATTCCCATTTTATTTTGACATTTGTGGGTTTATTTACAGTCGTGAGACAATGATTCATCGAAAGTACCCTTCTTAGGAGTATCTTTTTTTTTTAAAAAAAAATAAAAATGTTGAAATATGCGCAAATTATATGTTTTGAGGGTACATATCTTGTATGTATTGATATGTTTGTGTGTATACTAGAAATATTGGAGCCCGTGCTAGCACGGGACCAATGTAGGTTACTTTTGTATCTCAATTTATGTGGCATAAATGAAATTTGGAAAGTCAATCAAATTTTTTGTATAATTTTTAAATATTTTAAGCTATTAATTATTGATTTATAGTATTTTTACATAATTTTCAGATACTATATGTTACTCTTTTTGTTTCAATTTATATGACACTGATGGGATATTTGAGAAAGTTAATCAAATTTTTTATATAGTTTTAGATATTTTAAGTTAATTATTATGATTTTAATCAAATTTTTTATATAGTTTTAGATATTTTAAGTTAATTATTATGATTATGCGATTTTTTACGTAATTTTCAAATAATATATGCTACTCCCTCTATTCCAATTTATATGACATTGATATAATTTGGAAACTCAAACAAATTTTTTATACGTCTTTCAAATATTTTAATTTGATAATTATTGTAATTCATATTAATTTTCATGAAATTTTTAAATAATATATCCCAATTTATGTTGCACTGTTAGAATTTCGAGTCAACCAAAATTTTTTATGTGTCTCTAAATAATTTAAATTATTAATTATTATAATTTATAATATTTTTTACGTAATTTTTAAATATATAACAGATTTAAATTAAAAAAAAAGTAAAACAAAAAATATATAAAATTATAAAAATGCCCTTCACCAGAAGCAGATGGAAGCAGGCATGACAACCGTCAGCTGCCTACTCACTCATGATTCTATATAGTAGTAATACAAATTAAAATTATTGCGTATGCATCTAAATTCTTTCTCATAAAAGGTAGTAGAAGAACTTCTGTGTTATTAGTTGATATTTTATCAACAACAACAACATAGCTAGTGTATTCCCACGTTATTTGATATTTTATCAATTAATAAAATTTTGTAATTAACAAAACCGAAATTTTAGTTGATATTTTATCAATTAATAAAATTTTGTAATTAACAAAACCGAAATTAAAATTTCTAATTTCAACAAAATTTCGTTTTATAAGAAGTTCAATTGACTTATATTTTCTTTTTACTACTTTTATAAGCTTTACAACAAGGTATGTAAACCAACATGATATCCTTTTACTACTTTTAAGTGAGATTCGTTATTTGTTTCCATCTTATAATCTTATACTCTTCAAATTTGAGCATATCAGAGATGAGACCTTTTGGGTGAGGACTTAATATGAGTTTTTCAATGCTTTGTGATTTTAACAGTAGACTTCAAGTTCCTACCAAATCAGTTCAGTACACTTTCTAACCCACTGGATTCGTATATTAAATAATATTATACACACTTGAGTTTTTCAAGAAGAAGAAAGTGTTTTTTCTTTCACTAAAATCTGTCTTAATAGCCGAGAAAAAATTCAGGTATTTATAGTTAAAAGGTGGTGCTTTAGAAGAGAAGCAATGGTTCACGAAAAGAGGCACTGTTTCGGACCGTCGGGACCACCTGCGTCTGCAGGTTGCTATTAGCCAAAAACCAGAAACTTTATTTGACTTGCGTTGGTATCTGCGCCCGCAGATCGCCACCTGCGCCCGCAGGTCCAAAATTTATTTCTCAAACAGTGCCTCGAAGGGTCACGTCTCTTCGAGGTGTATTGTGACATGCGTTCGCACTTCGCCATATGCATCCGCAAATGAAAAATTTTCGATTGAATTTTTGGATCATTAACTCTCAAGTTTCAAATGAATTTTGTCCAAAAAGATAGTCTCTCGATCGATCATCTGACAAATCCAAATCCAAATCCGAATTCGAATCCGAATCCGAAGCCGAGCGAGCAACGACGACGACGGCGCGAGACTTGTCTTGTTCTTGCCTCACTATCCACATGAAGGAGTGCTTCCATACTTAAGCACAAGAATGTTTCCTTCTCCCACCAATGTGGGGGAAACACTCTTTATAAAGTGAAACCACAATTCACTTCTCCTCCATTTTCTTTTCTCCATTTTTCATTCATATTTCACTTAGAACCCAACAATCCCTCATATGAATGGGGAATGACTATTTCATTTAAAAATATTCGGACAAGTGTGTGATCAACAAGCAAAGACTAATTGCATCTGGATAAGTAAGTTTCCCTTTGAACTTTTCGTAGTGAACTTGCATCAGATGCACTCGGTCAATCGGTAGATGTGATATCTTTGAACCGTCGAATTTTAGTGTACACCTAGACAACATAAGTCACACAACCAGCCTTTTATCGTTTATGGTTCTCATGATTTGGTTCATTTCAGCCATGAACACGACCTGGTTTCATGAGAGCATAGAGAATAGGCTTTTACTATCATTCTCCTTGAAGCGGCTTCCACTTTACCCTTACATAGGTGATTCTTAAACGTTTCAATCCTATAGATCAAACTATTTGGTCAAACCTGCCAAACTTAGAAACCATTAAAAGACTACCAACCATAAGTCTTATCCTTATTTCCTGAACATTGTCTTCATCATGAGAACTGGTTGAGTTAATTGACAATGTTGAACCGTCAATCACAACTTTGTTTGATCTCCTTGAACCTGGCTCTTGGGATCTCCAGTACTCTAGGTAGAGTTACCGCCGTGATGACATGTCCTAGGCTATAAACCCATTCTCTTCGATGATCTCTCAACTCCCTCTCTAGATAGGCCTTTTGTAAGTGGATCTGACACATTATCCTTTGACCTCACATAGTCTATCGTGATAATTCCACTAGAGAGAAGTTCTCTAACGGTATTATGTCTCCATCTTATATAACGAGATTTACCGTTATACATCATGCTCCCTGCCCTACATATCGCAGCTTGACTATCACAGTGTATGCATACTGGTGCCAAAGGTTTGGGACAATAAGGAATATCTTTCAAGAAATTTTGGAGCCATTCAGCTTCTTCACCGGTTTTATCTAATGCGATAAATTCAGATTCCATTATAGAGCGGGCAATACATGTCTGTTTGGATGATTTTCAAGAGACTGCTCCTCCATCTAAAGTAAACACATATCCATTTGTGGATTTTACTTCATTTGATCCAGTGATCCAATTTGCATCACTATATCCCTCAATTACAGCAGGATATTTGTTATAATGCAAAGCATAGTCTTGAGTATGTTTTAGATACCCCAAAACTCTTTTCATTGCCATCCAATGAGTTTGATTGAGATTACTCGTGTACTGACTCAATTTACAATTCATGATGTACATCAAACTTCCCAACACTCTTACATACTCCAATTGTGAGTCACTTTCACCTTTATTCTTTCGAAGTGCATAGCTCACATCCAATGGAGTCTTGACAATATTGAAATCTAAATACTTGAACTTGTCAAGTACCTTTTTAATGTAATGAGACTGTGACAATGCTAACCCTTGGGGAGTTTTATGAATTCTTATCCCTAAGATCACATCCGCAACTCCAAGGTCTTTCATATCAAACTTGTTCTCAAGCATTCGTTTCGCAACATTTATGTCAGAAGTGTCTCTACTGATGATCAATATGTCATCCACATACAAACAAACAATGACCTTGTGATTTGAAGTGTCTTTAATGTAAACACATTTATCACATTCATTTATCATGAATCCATTTGCCAACATGGTTTGGTCAAACTTTGCATGCCACTGTTTGGGTGCTTGTTTTAGTCCATAAAGTGACTTAACAAGTTTGCACACTTTCTTTTCTTTATCAGGAACCACAAAACCCTCGGGTTGTTCCATGTAAATTTCTTTCTCCAATTATCCATTTAGGAATGTTATTTTCACATCCATTTGATAGATTTCAAGACCATATACCGCAGCTAATGCAACCAACATCCAAATGGGCGTTATTCTTGTTACTGACGAGTATGTGTCAAAATAATCAAGGCCTTCTTTTTGTCTAAAGCCTTTCACAATAAGTCTTGCCTTTTATTTATCAATAGTGCCATCAGCTTTCATTTTCCTTTTGAAGATCCATTTAGAACCTAAAGGTTTATTTCCTGCAGGAAGATCAACCAATTCCCAAGTATGGTTGCTCAAGATTGAATCAATCTCACTATTGACAGCCTCTTTCCAAAAGGATGACTCCGCAGACGAAATCGCTTTTTTAAACGTTAGAGGTTCACTTTCAAGAAGAAATGTTACAAAATCTGATCCGAAGGAAGTCGACGTTCTTTGTCTCTTACCACGCCTTAGATTCTCTTCAGTATGTATATTCTTCCTTGGTTCATCCCTAGGTCGTTTAGACCCCTCGCTAGACAACTCATGTCTAGTCTTATATGGATAAATGTGTTCAAAGAACTCAGTATTATCTGATTCCATTACCGTATTATCATGGATATCCAGATGTTTGAATTTATGAACCAAAAATCGACATGCTTTGTTAGTTGTAGCATATCCGATGAAAACACAGTCCACAGTCTTTGGTCCTATTTTCACTCTTTTGGGTATAGGAACTTGGACTTTCGCTAGACACCCCCACACTTTGAAATATTTCAAGTTGGATTTCCTTCTTTTCCATTTCTCATATGGAATAAATTGTGTCTTTCTATGGGGCACTCTATTGAGTTTTTCATTAGCTGTAAGGATAGCTTTCCCCCACAAGTTTTGCGGTAAACCTGAACTTATAATTAAGGCATTCATCATTTCCTTCAACGTTCGGTTCTTTCTTTCTGCAATTCCATTTGATTGAGGTGAATACGGGGCCATAGTTTGATGGAAAATTCCATTTTCCAAACATATCTCCGCAAAAGGAGATTCATATTCTCCACCCCTATCACTTCTTATCATTTTAATTCTTTTATCCAACTGATTTTCAATTTCAGTTTTATATTGCTTAAATGCATCTATTGCCTCATCCTTACTATTCAGCAAATAGACATAACAGTATCTAGTGCAGTCGTCAATAAAAGTTATGAAATACTTTTTTCCACCACGAGATGGTGTCGACTTCATATCACAAATGTCTGTGTGAATTAAGTCTAAGGGATTGGAATTCCTTTCAACAGACTTATACGGATGCCTAACATACTTTGATTCAACACATGTTTGACACTTTGATTTACTGCACTCAAAGTTAGGTAAAACTTCCAAGTTAATCAGTTTTTGCAAGGTTTTATTATTGACATGGCCCAAACGTTCATGCCACAATTCATTTGACCCAAGCAAGTAAGAAGAAGCCTCAACTTTATTCTTTTCAATAGCCATTACATTAAGTTTGAAAAGACCCTCAAAGAGGTAGCCCTTTCCTACGAACATTTCAATCTTGCTTATTTCAACTTTCTCCGAAACAAACACACATTTAAACCCATTTGTAACGAGTAGTGTTATCGACACTAAGTTCTTCCTAATAGTAGGAACATGGAGAACATTGTTGAGAGTCAACACCTTATCGGAAGTCATTTTTAGGAATATCTTCCCACTTCCTTTTACCTTGGCTGTTGAATTATTTTCCATAAAGATCACTTCTTTGGAACTAGCAGTATCATAAGTAGCAAAAGCTTCTTTGTCTGCACAAACATGTCTAGTGGCTCCTGAATCTAACCACCATTCATTTGGATTTCCAACTAGATTATATTCTGTGATCATTGCACACAGATTTTTAATCTTTCCAATTGCTTCCAACATGTTTATCTTATTTCTTTTCGTGTTCCTTTCCAGAACTTGACAACTTAGAGCTTTATGGCCAACTTTACTACAATTGTAGCACTTGACTTTGAACTTTTTCTTGTTCTGCTCTTTCTCTTGTCTAGAAGAATTCTTCCTCTTCATATTATGTGCAACATTATCTTTAACAAGATTTACACACATCATTGCTGATTTCTCACGCAATTTAATATCCTCTTCTATCTTGAGACGAACCACAAGATCTTCTAAACCAAACACTTGGTTTTCAAACATTCCTTTTTCTGAAACATGAGGATATTTACTTGTGAACATTTGCATTTCAAGTTTGGTCAGCCAAAAGAACATCATTTGTTGTCATTCTTTGAAGTTCACACCAAAATATTTTTTCGGTTTCTCTATCGTTTCCATTGCTTCAGGAATATCTGAACGACTTAATGACACAACATCGGTTGCCGTTGGGACAACACCAATCACAATCGAATCAATTCATTGTTCAATTTCATTCGTCATTTCCTTGTCAAGCTTTGACAAACACTTTAGTATTTTCAGAATACTAACAATAAAGATTTTAATCCTTAAACACTTGTTTCTAGTCAACAATAAAGTTTTTATGTTTTTAAATTATCAACCGAATGAACTTTGAAATTTGATGAAGTTTTTATATTCTTCAAATCAAAAACAAATTCAAACAGAGTTAAAATCCATAGATTTTAAACTCCAAAAACTAATACAAAGAGTTCAACAAATCAGTGAAGTTTTTATATTCTTCGAACCGAATTCACTCACTGATTTCTCGATGAAGTTTTTATATTCTTCTAACCGAGGGAGTAGAAATCAAAAGATTTAGTCTCCACAAAATCAGAATGATACAGATTACCAAGTATTTAATAAATTCCTTAAGAATGTTGTTTTCTGGTTTAGTAAAATCTGTATTTTCCAATAATAACTTCAATCACATGTTCAAACTAAATAAGAACAATCACATGAAGTTGTAACTTTGTATTTTGCAACTTTGAACCTCAAAATAGGTTCAACCCAACTTATGAACATCAACTTTAAGTTCAAGAACAACAAAGAAGTTCAACAACTATGAACTATCAAAATGAAGTTTCTACTATTTTCTGAAAAATAGCAAAACCATAAAGAAAAGAGATGAAACAGAAATGTAGAATCAAGTCCACCGAATTCACGGTGTGTCCTTAAGGAATTTATTCCCCTCAAGTACCCGATGTTATGGAATCATTCCTCCCAGGATAAAATGATTCACTTTAGTAGAATAGTGGTACCTCAAATTCTACCCAACAACGAACTCACTCAACGATTTGATGATCACACTTGAGTTTTTCAAGAAGAAGAGAGTGTTTTTCTGATCACTAAAAGATGTCTTAGTAGCTGAGAAAAAATTCAGGTATTTATAGCCAAAAGGTGGTGCTTCAGAAGAGAAGCAATGGTTCATGAAAAGAGGCTCTGTTTCAGACCGTCGGGACCACCTGCATTCACAGGTTGCTATTAGCCAAAACCCAGAAACTTTCTTTGACCTGCCCAGACATCTGCGTCGGCATCTGCGCCTGCAGGTCCAAAATTCATTTCTCAAACAGTGCCTCAAAGGGTCACGTCCCTTCGAGGTGCGTTGTGACATGCATCCGCACTTCGCCATATGCGTCCGCAAATGAAAAATTTTCAGATTGAATTTTTGGATCATTAACTCTCAAGTTTCAAATGAATTTTGTCCAAAAAGATAGTCTCTCAATCGATCATTTGATAAATCCAAATCCAAATCCAAATTCGAAGCCGAAGCTGAGCGAGCGACGACGACGACGGTGCGAGGCTTGTGTTATTCTTGCCTCACTATCCACATGAAGGAGTGGTTCCATACTTAAGCACAAGAATGTTTTCTTCTCCCACCAATGTGGGAGAAACACTCTTTATAAAGTGAAACCACAATTCACTTCTCCTCCATTTTCTTTTCTCCATTTTCCATTCACATTTAGAACCCGACAGAAATCAGTCAAATAGTCAATCAATTATGAAATCAGATTTTATGACTTTGGAGTTGGCTGATAATGAGACTAGAAAAATTCTTAGCTAGTATTATGGTTGAGATAAAATCACCATAACTATATATATTGTGTGGTTGCCAAGCAGCGTTAGCTGTAATGAAAGTGAAAAATAAATCTTTTCAATGGCAAGAGAATGCATGTGTTAAAACATAATGTGGTAAAGTAGCTACTATGAGATGAAATCATTTTCATATAATATGTGAAGTCAGAAGTAAATTTGGCCAATTCTCTGACTAAATCTTTGGGAAGAGATATTTATAAGTGAAACTTCAATAAGGATGGGACTTTTGTCAGAGTTGTATATCGAACATGATGGTAATCCAACCTATATGATTGAAGATCCCATGAAATATGTTCATATGGGGTAATAACAAGTCATTGTTTGATTTTGTGCACTATAAAAATTGTCCCTTCTATGATCTATTATGGTGTGCATATAGAGCAAATCTGCAAGGAAAGTGAGGCTGAGTTGTGAACTCTTAATCCATTACCATATCCTTTATAGGTGGTGTATTGCTCAACAGAATACATTTGATGGGTGGACCTATATGAGTGTGAAGTGGTGCCGCTTCTATTAAATTGTGACAGATTTCTAGAGCACTCATGAATACCAGGACACACACATGGCCTCTTAGCGCAAAACCGCAATAACGACAAAAATTATACGAGTATAATGTGATGAATAAGACACTAAGCCTACAAAAGAATTCTTGGTTCATAGAAGTTTTAAACTTCACCAATTATTCTGTAAGGTTTAATCTTGTTCTATCTAGATATGGTTCATAGTCTATGGACACCAGATTCAAACTATTGTATTCATGTGAAAACCCAGCAAAACTTTTATTTTATTTCTTAATATTATTTTTAAAATATATGGGAGATTGTTGGAAAAATATTATATTGTATCTTAAAAATAATAATATTATTATATTTATTATTTTTTATCCTATAATTACTAGTCTTTATTTACCTCTCCTTAAAGCCATAATTTTAATACTACCATTTAAGACATTGATTTTATATCTATTATATTGCCTTACTGAGCATATTTAACAAAAGTAAATATGGATGTCTGGCAAAATGTTTTCCAATTTAAATGGACCTTTGGTCAAATGATTTAATGATATTAATTATCATTTATCAAATGTAAATGAGCTGCAGTAGTAAACGTTTTTGTTTTCTACTCTATATATAGTAATTCTTGAGTTCATCTTATAGAGAAGAAGAGTAGAAGAAAGTAGAAGAAGAGAACACAAAGAAATACGTTTCTTCTTATTTTGTGATGTTGGACTTTCTTTTAGATAATGTCAGTTCTGGCTCCTAGTTTAACTAGAAGAGCTTGTTGAATCCTGAGGGATATACCTTAATCGGTGAAATATCCTTAAGGACAGTGATAGAAGCACGCCTCAAGCAACAATATATATATATATATATATATATATATATATAACACTATGCATTAGTTATATATATAAACAAAAAGAGGTAAGGGAAGGAAGAATGGGGAGGAGATAATAAGTTAGGAAATTAAACTCTCACCAACAAGGTGAAAGTTTAGATAACCAACCAGCTGAATTAAGACTCAAATCTTTCGATAATAATATGCTAGACTCCTTTTTTTTGGCCCATTAAAATGTTAATACCAAGTTTAAGTTTACTCGGAGGTCTTTTTGTTTTTCAAAATTTTTGGGTGCTTTACAACTCAACAATTAAAATTAGAACTACTCTTTCTTCCTCAAACAA
Source organism: Capsicum rhomboideum (assembly GCA_031232105.1). Classification (NCBI taxonomy): domain Eukaryota; kingdom Viridiplantae; phylum Streptophyta; class Magnoliopsida; order Solanales; family Solanaceae; genus Capsicum; species Capsicum rhomboideum. The sequence goes on along the minus strand of CP124719.1, from coordinate 98,712,199 downwards.
CTCTTTCTTCCCCTATAAAATCTTACATAATAGAGAGAGTAATTTTCTGATTCTTCTTCTCATGATTGTCAACTCAGTGATTTTGCTTTGTTCTTGAATTGATGGAATACTTGTTGAAATTTCATCACGAATGCGAAGCTAAGCTTTGATCATAATCGTGAAGATATGAAAGCTTGCGGCCCATAAGACTTCATCTTTGTATGTGGAAGACTTACAGATCACCTCTAAGATTAGAACTTCTCTATGTCTTTTCTTTTTTTTCCCTCTTTGGCTTTATGAAAACCCTATGTAGGCGTGGTTTTTTTTGTTTTTTTTTTGTTTCACACTCCGTGTTCGGTACCCGCATTGGAGCCCGACTAAATCCGGATTCGCGTTGGGAAGTCCCTGCGGGGGTAAAGTACTCCCTAACAAAGGTGACTCCGTATCCAAGGGGACTCGAACCTGAGACCTCTGGTTAAGGATGAAAGAGTACTTAATAGAATAGCCTAAAAGCAATTAATTAGACTTCATTTAAGTCATATACTTTTAAATTAACTATTAATCTAACTTTATTAACTTAAAATTTGATTCGATCAACTTATCATGAATTTAAGATTTAATTTAATATATAATATAAATTTATCCAACAAAATTTTAATGTCTACAAACTACTACGCCAAAAAAATAAAAAGATATTTTCCAGTGTAGTCATAGAAAGTAAAATATTTACTATACCGTATAGGTAAGAAATTAGAAGTCTAGATTGATGTCATTTTGAGTTGGGGGCTGTAAGGCTGTTGCATCTTTTCTCTTCTTACCATCGACTATTCACGTGATATGCCATAAAGAAAACAACTAGTACCCTAAAATTTTAAAAAATAAAAAGGGAAAACTTTATAATTAAAAAACAAAACAAAAAAAGAATGTGATTACACATTAGAATTGGTCAGAATACATTAGAGAATGCAACAATTTTTAAAAAACTTAATTAAATTTATATTAGTTGAGTCTCTCTCACACAAAGTAACAACTTAATTAGAACAGATGGAGCTATTCCATGCATGACTCATTCCCTTTTACAACCCACATTTTGGATCTCTTCTTGGACCAAAACAAAAAAAATTGGCCAACATGGGAGCTGAACATGATCAACAGCTGCTTGAGAAAACCAATGTACAGAAACAAAAGATGACTAAGAAAAGGTTATCTTCGATCATTAATTACGTGCTTGAAGAGCAACGACTTGTCTGTCTATTCATTGGAATCGTCGTTTCATTTGCCGCTTTCACTGTGCCTAATTCTGTGTCGCTGTCACACAATCAACAGTGATTTGGTGTCCGTTGTGTCATCAACTCGGATTCCTCGAAGAATAACGTATGAGTTGGTTGATCATGATTAATCTAATCACAACGTTAATACAGGCATGTTTCCGTTAATTATTCCTAAATTACAAAATCATCACTAGTACTTTTCATTAAATTAACCACCATGCATCTTCTTCCTGAAAAGATCCGTCCATTTTCAATGTTGCGTGCATTGAAAAAATTAATTGAATTAATGTTTTGGTTCCAGGGGTGGCTCAAGCATATTGGTGGCCTAAGGCCAAAATCAAAGAGAGGCCTCGACTTTCTAAGAAAAATTAACTTCATTTATAAAATCTATTTTTAAAATTATATTAGCGATTTCTTTTAATATTTTTTTTTAATTAATAATATAATCAATGGATTTAATATTTTTTTGAGACATAATACTCTAGATATATCAAACTTCTTCTAATATTTTTTTCATTTTATATAAAAAGTTCATTTTTTCTACAAATAATATATATATATTTTTTAAAAAATTATAATCTATTGTTCTTATTATTTAAAAAAAAATGAGGCCCCTCAAATTTGGGGCTTAAGGCAGTTGTCTTTTTTTTGTAAAGGGTAGAGCTCCCCTGTTTAGTTCGCTTGAATTTTAGATTCTTCATTATTTATTTTTCATCAAATATGTCATATAATATCGAATCTCAAGTATAAACCTATATTCATAGTCTGTCACAAGAGATTAAATAGTGTTAAGAAAATGAACCTTAGATATATTCAATGTTTTGCAGGTGGAAAAGTGCCATTAGGATTGAAGAGGAAGAATGTGAGAGTACTGGTAACAGGTGGAGCAGGGTTCGTGGGAAGCCATCTAGTGGACAGGTTGATAGCGAGAGGTGACAGTGTGATTGTGGTTGATAACTTCTTCACCGGTCAAAAACAAAATTTGTTGCACCATCTCAACAACCTTAAGTTCGAATTGGTTAGACATGATGAGGTGGAGCCCATCTTGATTGAAGTTGATCATATTTATCATTTGGCTTGCCCTGCTTCTCCTGTTCATTACAAATACAATCCCGTCAAGACCATTATATCCTTCCTTCCACATTAAGTTCTTGAACTACTCTTGTTTAGTTTACATATCATTTGAGTAAATTTGGTCGAATTATTAGTTTAATTTTCAGAGAAATATTTTATGATAAACTACGGGAGACCTGCTTTTAAATTAATTCCAACCATGCCAAAAGTTGCTTGCTTAGGTGATTTAAAAAATTCTCATAATTCATTAACAAAATTATTTATTTCTTACTTTAGTATGTTCTTTTGTTTTTTTCTATCATGGCTATGAATGAATTTTGAATTATGGCTTTACTTGGTGAAAGCTAACATGTGGGGTGTTCTTTTTTTTTTTTTGAGGGGGGGGGGGGGAGGGGGGAAGGATATGAAATTGTATACACATGGTAATTAGAATAATGCATATTCTGGAGAACTTTTTCATTGGTAAGATTCCTCGACTTAAGTAGATTGAGATCACAAAACAAATATGATGGGAACATTGAACATGTTGGGACTGGCAAAAAGAGTGGGAGCTCATTTTTGATAACTAGCACCAGTGAAGTGTATGGTGATCCTTTGCAGCATCCTCAAGGCGAAACTTACTGGGGCAATGTTAACCCCATTGGTCAGTCAATTCCTTCGTCCATTTTTTTTCTTCTACTCGAGATTGTCATTTTCTTGAAACAGGAAAAAATAATTTGTTCATATGTTAATGGAGCATGTAACTAAGTAATTCAATTTTTTTACTATTATCTTTAGCTTATCATCTTGTTACCTTAATCTAACAGTATTAGATTTGGTTTTGATCATTGAGTAGGTGTTCGGAGTTGTTATGATGAAGGAAAGCGAACAGCTGAGACTTTGGCCATGGATTACCATAGAGGACTTAATGTTGAGGTTTCATACTTATTTCAACAGCTTATATTTTATAAGAAGTTTAAAATTAATGTCAAATACCTTCCTTGCATATATATATCAAAAATCAAAACTTCAAGGTTTATTTCTTATATGAAGAGCTTAGTATTTAAGAACATTATTGTTGTTTTTCCCAGGTTAGGATTGCTAGGATTTTCAACACATATGGACCGCGGATGTGCATAGATGATGGTAGGGTTGTGAGCAATTTTGTTGCGCAGGTATGCATTAATTCGTCCTTCCATATATAAATCGAAAATAGATCATTCTTTGGACAAATATTTTGTTAATAATCTATTTGGACAAATTATCGAAATCAATTTATTTGGAAAGTGTTTTTATTGATAATTTGTGTTTAGTCAATTTTCTCAAAAACCGCTTTCAAAATTACACAAAAAAGTTATTACTAATTAATTGGTAAAGATTAATTTTTGATATGATAATCTTGTCCTAAAAAAATAATTTAAAAGCACTTATTTACGAGAAGCTATTTTTTTCAACTTTTGTTTAAAAGTTGAAAATAATTGCTACTACTCAAAAACCCTTATTTTTACCAAAAAAATTGGTCAAACACCTTCATTCACTAAATAAGTTCTTTAGTTTTAAAACATATAAACACTTTTAAATTTTTTAGAAACTTGAGAAGATTTGGTGTACGCATTATTTGACAGTCTTCAATTAATTAAAAGAACTTTATTTTCTTTTTCTAATTTTTTTCTTCCCGTAAATTTAAAACTAAGAAAATGTCCTTATCGACCAATAAGGAGGTCGATTATTGATCATAGCCAGGTTGATGTCCCTGCTACTTAGCTATTAAAAAAGTTATTCATCAAGAAGGAGGTTGATTAGGGGATATGAATTGATAAGCGAACAAGGAGGTTGATTAACAACATGTGATTGATGATCAACCACAAATTAAATGAAGTCGGCTGCAGATTATAGGTTGATAATTAACCGCGAATGTGATTTATAATCCACCAAACAGGAGGGTTAATTATCGACGATAAGTTGATAATCGACCAATAAAATATATGATTGATTATCGATCATAGGTCAAGAATCAATCACGAAGGTAATTGATAGGTCGATAATCTATGAACAACCTATAAAGAGGGTTGATTATAGATGATAGGCAGATAACCACCAAAGAACAATTACCTATTGTTTTTAATCGAAACAATGATGGAAGAAAATTTATATATATTATTCTTTAATGTTATAAAAGGGTCACCCACCTAATATAAAAGAATTTCCCCAATTGATGATATTCAAGGGGTCATTTAACCTGATCATCCTAGAAACTTGACACTAATATTATATGGCATGCATCTCCAATGATATATTTGGGATCCTTTTCCCCCTTTTTTTTGTGTTTCACCTAGTACTGTAAGCCCATTAATTTTTCCTTGCAGTATGACTACTAGTTAGTTAATAGTAATATGTTTCAGACTAAAAAGTATATATAATTTGTTAGTTTGCCTGCTATATGAATTAGGAGTATACAATTGCAGGCTTTGAGAAAGCAGCCATTAACTGTTTATGGAGATGGGAAGCAAACTCGGAGCTTCCAGTATGTTTCTGATTTGGTAAATTCCATATACTCATTTCCTTGTCAAATTAAAGCTAGCTAGTTTCTGATATTTCTTAATTTTTGAGCTTTCTACAAATAACAACAACATACCCAGTATATTCCCACCAAGTGGGGTCTGGGGAGGGTAAGTGTACACAGTCCATACCACTGTTCAGAGATGAGATAGAGAGGTTGTTTCCAATAGACCCTCGGCTCAAGATAATTTTTGAGCTTTCTAATTAACTAAAACAATCTTTTTCTTTATAAACAGGTAGAAGGATTGATGAGATTGATGGAAGGGAATCATGTGGGTCCTTTCAATCTTGGGAATCCTGGTGAATTTACCATGCTTGAACTAGCTAAGGTATCATCAGTAATTAAATCTCTTACTCTTTTTTGGTCGAACAAACACATTTTATTTATCTGCCAATCTACAACTTACAAATAGACTCAAATGTGTAAACCCACCTCCCTAGCTGAAGCTCCTCCCAACCACATAACTATGACTATACTATGTACCTATCTATGTATAAAGTCTACCTATCCACTTTCTATCTTGACAGCTGATTTTTCTTCGGATAAAGTCAAAACTTCTGTATTTACCATCATTTTGTATCTGTTTGATAACCACCTGAGGCCTAGGTACTGCCTGGATTCCATAGAGCTTCATTCCGCTATTGCCAGATCAGGTATATGAGTGCAGCTAATACTGCCCAGATCAATCCTCTGCTCACTTTTCCAACTGTATATCTTGCCATTCTCCTCCAAATCCCCTGCACCGTTTTGTTCTGTATCTTTATATTCAGCCACCCCAGAATTTCTTCCAAGCACATTTTTGAGTATGGGCATTCAAAGTATAGGTGTTCAGTAGTTTCTGGTGCTGCATCACATAACAGACAGGTAACTTCTTGGCAAACATCCCACTTAGCTAATTTAGTTCTAGTTTGCACTCTATTATGCATCACCAGCCAACTTATATAGCTATGTTTAGGTATTTTAGTCTTATTCTGAAGAATTATACAAGTTCTTGATGAATAATTTGAAGAAACAGATAACAAGAAGAAGAGAAAAGAAACTGCTAACAGAGAAAGAAGAAGAGCAGTTAAGTTGGAGCTTTCATTATTCAGCCTACTTCTATTGAATGAGATTACATGATATATATATAGAGTTGATTAGCTCCTAACTACCTACTAGTTGCAATTAGTCGACTATATATGTGAAAACAGTTATAACTAACTTAACTGTTTTCACTGTACGTAGACTGTAATTACTGATTTATTAAAATAGTGATAAGTTGTTTTGCTTAGTGATCTAGATTAACACCTAATCAATGTAAAGAGACTTAGTTTGATACTTAGTGACTTCACTCAACACTCCCCCTCAAACTTGGTGTGGAGAAGATGTTTAGAACTCCAAGTTTGGATAAGAGATATTCATGTTGAACTCTGTTGAAACTCTTGGTTAGATCATCTGCTGGTTGATCACTGGTTGAGATATACTCAGTCTTGATTAAACCATGCTGAATTTTTCCCTTATGAAGTGGCAGTCAATCTCTATGCGCTTGGTTCTCTCATGGTACACAGGGTTGGCTGCCATTTGCAAGGCTGCTTTACTATCACTGAATATGCTAACTGGTAGCTGCAACTGAACATCAAGATCCTTAATCAAACCAATTAGCCAAGTTAATTCAGCCACAGTAGAGGCTAGGCTCCTGTATTCAACTTCTGCTGAACTCCTTGATATTGTAGGTTGTTTTTTTGATTTCCAAGAGATCAGGGAATCACCTCGTTTAATAGCAAAGCATGTGACTGATTTTCTTGAAAAACAGCATGTAGCCCAGTCTGCATCGCAATATGCAGTTAGAACATCTTGTTTGTTGCTTGATAGGAGAATGCTTGACCTGGATTAGACTTGACATATCTAATTACCCTTAGTGCAGCATCTAGATGAGATCTTTTTGGATGTTGCATAAACTGACTTAGTGTCTGCACACTATAAGATATGTCAGGTCTTGTTACAGTGAGATACAACAACTTACCAATGAGTCTCTGGTAAACACTTTGATCAGGAAGCAGTTCATCTTGAGCACCTGTAGTGTTTCTGAAATGATCATCAAACTCTTTAGTAGACAACTTAGTGGTAGTATCCATAGGCGTTGCAGCAGGTTTTGCTGCACTTAAGCCTATTTCTTATATAAGCTCTAGTGCATATTTCCTTTGATGCATAACAATACCTTTTTCAGACCTAGCAAATTCAATTCCCAAGAAGTATTTTAGCTCTCCTAGATCTTTCATTTTGAAAGCTTTGTGCAGTGTAGTCTTTGTTTCTACAGTCTGATCCAAGTTGTCACCTGTGATTAGAATATCATCTACATATACCAATACCACAATAAGTCCAGTTCCTGTTTTCTTCAAGAATAGAGAGTGGTCATATTGACTTTGTTTGAACTCACACTTGTTAAGTGCTTCAACAAGCTTGGCATTCCACTGCCTAGGAGCTTGTTTTAGTCCATAAAGGGATTTTGAGAGTCTGCATACTTGTTTACTCTTCCCCTGACTCTTAAAACCTTGAGGAAGATCCACGTATATCTCATCATACAAATCACCCTGTAAGAAGGCATTGTATACATCCATTTGATGTATATGCCGTTGTCTAGATGAAGCTATAGCTAATACAGTTCTGAGTATTCCCATTTTGATAACTGGACTGAAGGTCTCTTGATAGTCAATACCTTCAGTTTGACTGTATCCCTTTGCTACTAGTCTTGCCTTGAGCCTTTCTATTTCTCCTGAAGCTTTATACTTTACTTTATATATCCATTTGCACCCAATAGATCTCTTTCCATGAGGCAGTGGTACTACTTGCCATGTTTGATTGTTTTCCAGGGAATCTATCTCCACTTGCATAGCTTCTACCCACCTGGGATCCTTGCTAGCTTCTGTATAGGAGGTAGGTTCAACAATATTAGAGAAAGTAGCAATATAGTTTTTATATGTAGGTGATATAGAGTCATATGAAACATATTTAGATAGTGCATATGGAATATCATGCACTTTTAAGGACACAAAGTCCTTCATCCAGGTAGGAGGATGTTTTCCTCTAGTTGACTTTCTTAGCTCAGTAGCATTAGTATTTGAGGTTGATCTGCTAATTTGAACAACTAGAGGCTCCACCACTGGCGGTGTGATGACCTCATGAGATTCTGTCAAGATACTAGGTTCACTGCTGAGTTGAGGTTCTTCAAGAACTGCTTGTGATGGCATTGGGAACATAGATGTTGTAGTTTCAGCAGACTTGAAGGGAAATATATCCTCTCTAAATGTAACATCCCTATTAACCAAAAACACCTTGTTAGCAGATCATACAACACATAACCCTTTTGTGTTTCAGAATAGCCCATATGAACAGCCTCATTAGTCCTAGACATAAGTTTGTCAGTTTCATGAACTCGTTTAGCATAACACAAACAACCTATAATTCTGAGATGTACAAGAGATGGGTTTCTACCATGCAATTTTTCATATGGAGATATATTGTTGATGACAGTAGATGATAGCCTATTTATGAGATACACAACTTCTTTAACACAATAACCCCAGAATTTTAGTGGAATATTTTCCTGAAACCTAAGAGCTCTAGTGATCTCTAGTATATGCCTATGTTTTCTTTCAGCAACTCCATTTTCTTGAGGAGTATAAGAACAAGATCTTTGATGATTAATGCCTAATGAATGAAACAGGTTAGCACAATAAGCATTAACAAATTCAGTGCCATTATTAGTTCTTACAATTTTAACACAAGTGTTAAACTGAGTTTTGACATACGCTAAGAAATATTTGATTATGACAACTACATCAGACTTAAGTTTTAACAAGAAGATCCAGGTATGTCTATAGTAATCATCAACTATTGTTAAGAAGGACTTGAAACCATCACAGGTGGGAACCTTATAAGGACCCCATAGGTCCATATGAATTAAAGCAAAAACATGAGCACTAACAGACATACTAGTAGGAAAGGGTGTCCTTGTTTGTCTAGCACAAGGGCACACAATACATTTATTCATTATATCAGTGATTGCACTTCTTTTTCTAGGAAATAGTCTACAGAGAGTACTATAGGGTGCATGACCCAGTCTTTTATGCCACACAATAATCCTAAGAGTTTCCTGATGTGCTGCATTAGCTATAGTATCAACACTAGTATTGAAACCAACTCACTTTATTCCAGGTAATTTTTTCTTGAGCAAGTAATACAATCCATCCTTTTCTTTACCAATCTCCTTCACCTTGCCATTGGAGAGATCCTGAAAAATACAAAAATTAGGCCAAAAAATAGCCGAACATTGTAACTGTTTAGTAGCTTGGGATACAGATAAGAGATTAAATTTAAACCGAGGCACATAAAGAACATTTTTAAGCATGTTGTTATCTGAAAGATCACATGAGCCTGTGTGTGTGACATGTGCAATATCACCATTTGGCAACACAACTTTTCTTGGATCAGTATTTTGAGTTACAGAATTCTGATTTAGTAAATTTAGAGTTGAAGCCATGTGATTAGTGGCCCCTGTGTCAATTATCCACTCTTGTGGTTCATTGGAAACTAACAAGGAACCACTGATACCTGACAAGTTCACTGCATTAGCTGAAGAGATGTGATCTTCATTCTTCTCCAATAGCTTGCAGATTTGATGATATTGTTGTTGTGAGAATCTAGGTGGCATCATAGATGAGTCATTGTGAGTCCAGCTGGATTGATCCTGATGATTAAAACTCAGTGTGTCTTTAGGATTTGAGACTTGATTATGCACTTGTTTGATGTTATAAGCAGTAAAGTCACGTGACTGGACTTCATTCAATCCAGCATTGTAGTCATCTGCAACCACATTGTGAGCACTGCTGTATGTCTGATTATAAGATCCAGAGCTTGTCCTTCTGATTTTGTGCCTATCACCTCTCACATAGTCATTTGGCCTGTATTCAGTTTTTTTTTTCCTCATTATACTTAGGATGTCCAGGAGGGTAACCATGTATCTTAAAGCAATCCCTCATGAAATGACCTTTTAGCTTACAGTGATCACATGTGGCATTGGGATTATAGTATCTTATCCCTTTCTGAGGTCCACACTTTGAGTACATGGATACTGCATCTGAAACACCTGGTGTGGCCCCTAATAACCCTACACTACTCATAGGTTGAAAAACTGATTTTTGATTTTCACCACTAGCTATCATAGAGTAAGCTTGGTTAACCAAGCGAAAGGGTATCATAAGTAAGATCTGGCTTCTTGCCTGAGCATAGGTATCATTCAACCCCATCAGAAATTGATATAGATTCAATCTCTAGACCTTTCACAGTTACATGCAGGGGAAGGAACAACTGATTCAAACTCGTCCCACAAAGCTTTTAGTCTAGAGTAATACACTGCTACAGACTGAACACCTTGACTTATTGTAGAAATTTCTTGATGCAAGTTTGTAACACCCCGTACCTTCCCAACCTTACTTGACGACATTTCATAAGGGTTACGTAGGTGTCTAGACCTATAAGTATGTATTTGGTAATGTTAATGATGAGAAAATTTAAATTTGGCCTCGTACATGTGCTTAGCCTTTCATATGAGGTGTTTTGTGATTTTTGTGGAGCGGTTGTGGGGTTCAAAACGATGCTAAGAGGACCTCTAAACAAAGTATATTAAGGTTAAGAAGTAAGTTAAAGAATGGGACTTGAAGTATCTAACCAAACCCGCGAGGAAGAGTCGAAAAACAAAATTTTTGGAAAATTTAAGTGAGGGGCGCATTGGGGAGCGTAACACACCGCTTTGGGCCAAATTTTTGTTCCCATAGGAATCAAGGTGGCGCGCCCAAGGGCGTTCCACACTGGTTTTTCCACTTTTCCGAAAGTTGGAAATTTCTAAGTCCCAAGGGTATCCGGGGTCGTACCAAGCCGATTTTTGCCCCGTTTATTCTACAACCATGAGCATATACATGAAATGAGTAAAGTATTATATTGGTGTGATAAAATTACTCGAGAACGAATTTGGCAGCAAAATAACGATTTTACCCTTTTGGTCAAAATAGGCCATACGTGGCTAGAATCGCTTATTTGTGGAAGTGAGGCTACGAGTATAAATGGCATGAGTGGTAATATTGTATTAACACGTATGGAATGAATTAAACATGAGAAATTATTGATTTTATTGGGTTAAGAGAATTGGGCCCAAAAAGGACCCAAAAATAAAAAGAAGACATGGCCCAAAAATGGGTCAAAAGACCCATTCTTTCAAAGACCTTCTAGAACACCACATGTAATGCCATAGAGTGGCTAAGGATGGATTAAAGGGACTATATAAAGTACCAAAAATCTGATTTTTGGTCATTTGTAAATCTCATGCCTTCTAGATATTTTTTTCAATCATTTTTCTCTCAAACCCTAAAAGCTCAAAGACAACTTTTGGAGCAAGATCATCCTATTCCAAGCCTTGGTAAGAATTTCTTCTCATGTATTAACATATTATATGCATGAAAGAGTATGTATATCATGTTGGTTGTGCTTGGAAATGTTGGACTTGGTACTTGGTGTTTGTGTATGAGATTTGTGATCCATGAGATTCAAGCTTGAATTAGGACTTGTGCCTTTGATGAAAGAGCATGGTATGGATAAATATGAACATGTATGGTGTTATTTTGTTACTAAACTTGTTATTTTTCTATTAGTGTAAATTATGGGATTTTGGCCGATATGTGCTTTGAGATGTATTAAGGTCATTTGATGGATTATTTGTGATGTGGTGTGGATAAAAAAGTGTAAAGGAGAAGTGTTGTGGTGAAATTTATTGATTATCATGTGTTGGTCAATGTTGGGAGTATTGTCGGATTTTTGGAATAATAATTTCATCAATGGTTTTGTCAAGGGGAAATGACATGTTTAAAGGCAAACATGTAACTCATTGACATTGTATGCATGTGTAAAGTAGTTGATGGTTAATGTTGGTTCCGTTATGTATTTGTGTTGTAGAGTGACACGTAAAGAAGGAGCGGGACTATTATATGCACATTTAAGATTGTATAATCATATTGAGAATACAAGGTATGTAAGGTTACTCTTTCCGTATTCTTCTACACCATATTGTTCGCATTGATGTTAGGCTTATCCTATTTCGAGAGGCTTGAAGTATATCAATTCAGGTTGACATATGTTGTCATTCATATGTGTCCTATTCTTAGATGACTTATGATTTGCGTATCTCTTATTCCTTGATTGAAGTTCCAAAGTGGTTATAATGTTGTTGATTCTAAAAGAACTATCTCAAAGAGAGTTGGATGTAAGAAAATCTATTTATTCTTGAGAAGTATTTTCCCAATCATGTCATGTTCCAAGGTCTCATGTTATTGTGATTATCTTTGTACCAATCTCTCACAAGTCAAAGGTTCCAATAATGTTGTAGTTACCAAAAGAAACTGTTTCAAGGGAAGTGACGGCATAAGGAGAATCTATTCATTCTTAAGTTACATATTCCTTATTCATTAGTCGTTGTTGTTCATAAGTTACATAATTATGGACACGTTCCAAAAGTTCCAATAATCTTGTGTTCTTAAGTTTCCAATAATGTTGTGGCTATGTATATATACGATAATCTCTCATAACTGATTGTATCCATCTCTCATAAGATAATGAATCAATCTCTTGCGAGTACATCTCTCAAAAGTAAGAAATAAAGTAATTCATATTTATTGGTGGTCAATGATCAAGTATGGGTGGTAGCTTTGGGGGCAAAAAGCCTAGCTCAAGCCGATCCTGAGATTGTTGGATCAGGGGGCAGTCCTAGAGGCATAAGCCTAGCTCGGACCGATCCTGACAGGGGGAAGCTCTAGGGGTAATAACCTAGCTCGAGCCGAACCTGATATATTGGTATGGGTGGCAGCTCTAGAGGCATAAGCCTAGCTCGAGCCGATCCCAATATATATTGATTTATGGGTGGCAGCTCTAGAGGAAAAGACCTAGCTCGAGCCGATCCCAACATAACGTTATGTTATGTTAAGACCCACTGATCAGTTGGGGCCCGGGTACGTTATGATATGAGCGATGATGAATAAACCATAAAGAGAAGAACTTAATTTATGTAAGCTACATGGTTCCACATATGCCAATTGATGGGTTATTCGTATTGATCATCCTCTTACATTTTGATTCTATTGATGTATTCATGACAGTTTTATATGACCTTACATACTCAGTACATTATCCGTACTGACCCCTCCTGGGGGGTTACCTTACTTGCTGCAGGCGCAGGTACTAGTAGACCTCCACCGTAGGTTGCAGATCTTTTGCAGACTTTTGGGTGAGCTCCAGTTGGTTCGGGGCTTTCTGAGTTGCTATGTACATGTCTTTTAGTATTGTATATGAGTATAGAGCGGGGTGTTGTCCTGACTCTAGGTTTGTCATAGCTATGTATCTGTAGAGGCTTTTGTAGACTTATGTGGGAACAGAATGTAAGATATGTATACTCATTTTGGTTTGATGGCCCTAACGGCCAAGTCTCTTATATACATAATGTTCCATGATTTCCGCACTTCGCATCTTATGTCTTTGCGAGTTGATGATTATTATTACGGTATGCATACAATTGGGCATAAGCAAAGATTGGTTCTCTCAGGCCATATCGGCTTCGGGTGCCAGTCCGGCCTGAATGGGATTTCGGGTCGTGACAAAGTTGAAGGTTCTTGAACCATCAATCTTGTTGAATCTTTCTTTCAGATCAATTCATACATCACAGGCATTTGATGCATACACTAAACCAGCCACTAGATCACTAGAGACTGAGTTAATCAACCAAGACAACACTATAGCATTGACTCTCTCCCACTAGTTCCATAACTGAACAAGAAATGATTCTTTAGGTAAACTACCGTCTACAAGCCCCAATTTATTTCTTCCTAATAAGGCAATTCTCATTGATTTACTCCAAATACATAATTCTCATTACCATTTAGTTGAATAGAGACAATAGTAATACCACTTACATCACTGGTAGTCAGATACAATGGATGATTGTAATCCATTGGCACTTGAACTCCAAAATTAGTGACTGGAGGAACTTGAGAATTTGTAACCGGTGGAACTTAAGAGCTTGTAGGGGCATTTCCAGGAACACCTTGTGGACGTTGAGAGCTTGGGAATTCAGAACTGAGATTGTTGTTGCTATGTAGATTAGCCATCGTATCTTGACACAGAATTGGTCAAGAATTGAAATTGAAGCAAAATTGTTTCAAGAATTTGATCAATGACGATTAATTGTACCAGTCGTACAGACGCTACAATCGAGTAGAAGAATTATCTTAACCAATCTGGCTCTGATACCATGAAGAATTATGCAAGTTCTTGATGAATAATTTGAAGAAACAGATAACAAGAAGAAGAGAAAAGAAACTGTTAACAGAGAAAGAAGAAGAGCAGTTAAGTTGGAGCTTTCATTATTCAGCCTACTTCTATTGAATGAGATTACATGATATATATATAGAGTTGATTTGCTCCTAACTACCTACTAGTTGTAATTTGTTGACTATGTGAAAACAGTTATAACTAACTTAACTGTTTTCACTGTACATAGACTGTAATTACTGATTTATTAAAATAGTGATAAATTGTTTTGCTTAGTGATCTAGATTAACACCTAATCAATGTAAATAGACTTAGTTTGATACTTAGTGACTTCACTCAACATATTCCATACTCCTCTCCACCATGGCCATGCCTGTATGACCCCCACCCTCCATTAATTGCCACTTCTGATAGTGTATTTCCCCCCTTGAGCTAACCAATCATCTTGAAAATATCCATTTACAAAGATATCTCTCATATCACATACTTTTTTTCAGTACCAGCGACAGTCTATTGGAGGTTGGTAATTTTTCCCAGTCCCATCAAATCATTACACTATTGAATTATGTATTACTATAAGTATTGATTGGTAAATTTAATAAAAATAGTAATTTATGAATACGTTCCCTCATATGTGGACTTGATTTCTTTCCATTGCTAATCACACATAATTTTTTAATATAATTGATGGCGTCGAGACTCGAATTCGGGATTTCTGTGTGCTCTGATATCATAATAAAAAAAATGGACATTAGACCTAATTCAATCTCAAATATTAGCTCCAAAAAGTGGGTGTGAACATTTGGACTGTTCGGATTGAATATGAAAATTTTGATTTTGATTTTCAATTTTTGAATTAAAGATATTACAATCCAAATAAGCTTAGCTTGGATTAGATTTTTAATGTTCGATTTGGATTAATCGGTTTAGATACTTTGAAATTTCAATTTTGACTTTTGAGTCTTTAAGGTAGGAAATAATAATTAACGACTTCAATCCACCAAATAGTTTGTTCCTTAAAATGGATAACTTTATATAGTTAACAAGGATTGAGGCCACTTTGTCACTCATACCATGTAGTTCCATATGGGACTTAATACTATAATCAATAGGATCATAAGTTACTAATCTATTAGACCTTTAAAAATTGAACTTATTATCATTGAGCACATATGATATGGGTTGATTTGAATACAAGCCTTAAAATTTTTGAATTTTCGGATATTCAATATTTTATAATACTAAGTTCGATATCCAATTCAAAATTTATAAATTTTAAAAATAAAATCCAAAGTCTAATTCATAATCCTATAATTCAAACTAAATATAAAAGAAAAATTGAATTTTGGGTTGCCCAGACTGTGTCCACCTCTACAAAAAGGCGAGAATTGCCTAAGACGTGATCATATCTCCCATGCCATCACCTATGTGGGATTCAACACCCCACAAGCCTAGATCTTCCAAATGGAGCATCAATAATATATAATATGGGACTCAATATAATGTAAATTAAGAATTGAAATGAATTTAAATATGATATTATATTAAAATGTGTGATCATCTAAGAGATAGCACACTTTTAATTGTTTAGTATTATTCTCGACAATAAGTACTTTAAAGTTTTAATGCTACAAGGTTAATATATGTATGAAAAAATATTATTATTTGCAGGTGGTACAAGAAACAATAGATCCAAATGCAAAGATAGAATTTAAGCCAAACACAGAAGATGATCCCCACAAGAGGAAGCCTGACATATCAAAAGAAAAAAAGCTTTTAGGATGGGAACCAACAATCTCCCTTCGCCAAGGATTACCTCGTATGGTTGATGACTTCCGACAACGCATATTTGGTGACGATAAGCTCGATTCTGGCTTATAGTAAATACTATATTATTATAGGCTTTAGTTAGCTAACCCATAATCTGGTTATGGATGAAAAGAAATATGACAAGTTGAAGATGTGTACCACAATTACTTATATAGGCCATGATGACTATAACTATTTTTTCATTAATAATTGTTTCAAACTAAGGTTCTCCATCAAAGGAGGATATTGAACTGGAAGGTGTGTTTTGTGTAATAGTTCAATCAAGAAAAATGATTTTGAACTTCGATGAGCAATTGGGCATATAAAACTTTTTGTGTTTAGTAAAAAGATTTTAATTTACACCATTTTGGTCTTGAGACATGAGTCCTTCTATGGTTAGTAGTAATTGTAACACCTCGTATTTTTGGACTAAGAATAAATCCATTAGAAATGTGTGATTCCATCTGAATTCGGATAAAATATTTATGTTAGGGAGTTCAAATGTATGAGCTGTTTGGTGTTGAAAAGGATGTACGATCGTATCCAACACCATATTCATGTCTAATTTTCAATGCTTTAAACCGTTCATAAATCTGAGTGCGGTATAGAAAGTTACGTATGTTTTACTAAGGTCATAAAATTCTAAGCATTCAATGTGATGGGTATGCGACACATCGCCCATCCAAGTTGGATGTGGTGGAGGTCACGATGCATCCCCCAATTTTGATGCGATACACCTTGCGATGCAATGAACATAGTGCCCAAGTTAGATGAGGTGGAGCCGTGGAGGTCACACAACGACCAAAGGGAATTGGAGAAAAAAATTCTCAAGTATTGAACGTCGTGCGACGTCCATTTCTATGAAGTCTGACGTGATGTTTATCACTCACGATGGAGCATGAGACATGCCAGATGCCATTCCGGGTCCTCAACTGATAAATAGGACTTAGTATGAGTTTTTTTTTTGAAATTTTATTTTGTTCTTCATTTCTCTAGACTGTTGGGCACCTTTTCTCTCCTCTCCTCACCTCGCCACATTAAGCTAAGTCTACTCAAAGTATTTCTAATCTATTCTAAGATTTTACATGAATTCTTAACGTAAGTAATTCTACTCCACGATTATAGAGTTTTCAAGAAAACCCCTCTCAAAGAATTAAGCATATTTCAGAGTTTCTCGTAAAAGTTCAGGTTTTGTTAGATTAATTTGGAGTGATTAGGCTTAAGTCATTAAAGGACCTTTAAAGTTGTCTAGATAATTCACTTAGACACCTCAACTATGACTAGTATCTATGGAACACCTAAACTATTCAAAACTTGTACCTATTAAACACAAAATGCTGATGTGGCAAAAAAATGTATCTCACCATTGTTAGACGCGTAAGTGAGGCTAAAGAGATATTTTTCTTCTTTTTTTTTTTTTGAAAAAATTACACTTTTATTCTTACAGCGACACTTGACAGTTTTTTATTCATGAAAGATAATTCTTATTTAATAGAAAAAAAAGGGAAAAGCAACCCCCACCTTACCCCATCGTCCCACCCCCCACCATCATCTTCTCCAATTCTACACCATCTCCCCGATCTGCTTCTTTTTCCTATTACTTTCTTTTGTTTTTTTATTTTTTTCATTCTTAATAAAAGATTTATGAATCCACATATCTTCTTTTATCAATTTTTTGCTGCCTTTCCGTCATCATTGGCCACCATATCATTGCCATTTTCGTTTATGTGATATAATATTGAAAAAGTAATACTTTTCAATTAAGATTTCTAGCATTTCAATATGAAAAGGAATTTTTTTTTTTGAATTATTATAAAAAAAATGATAAGCTTGTCGGAGGAGTCCGAGGACTGGTGGGTGAAGAAGAAATAACAGGGAAAGGATTAGATTGGGGTGGGGTGGAGAAGGGGTTTTTTTTTTTGGGGTGGGTGGGTGGGTGGGTGGGGAGGGAGCAGAAAATGAATTCATTTTTTTTGTAAGGTTAAAAAAATAGTTTTCATTTTTTTAATTGAAAATTCATCTTTTATAATTATTTTGGGCCTATGTGACACGTGTCAGTATTTTATTCGTGGTTTTCTTATGACTCTAGGGTGTGAGATACACACATGATATGGGTTACACTGATTGTTATTTTGTGTTTGATAGGTATAGATTTCTAAAGGTTGGAGTGTCTAATAGGAACAAAGGTCTGTTGAGGCGTTCAAGTGAATTCTTCGAACAACTTTAAGGGGTCATGGATGACTTAAGCCGAGTGATTAAGGAATTAAGTTGAACTCTCTTTATGCGAGAACAATGTTATTCTTCCCCATTTTGCATTTTTTTACATCCTAAATAATTTTCCTCCATGAGTATGTGATAGAGGGTCAACCTGTTTGTTCGCACCCACTATGGCAGCCACACGTTCAATGGCATCAGCCCTTTACTTTTTTCACTCAACACTTAGTTTGCCTAGGCTTACAAATTTAGAAAGACACAAGCACATACAGAACATGTCCCAACTTTGTATTAAACTCGTGCCACAAAGAAGCACACAAATCAGCCTTTACAAAAATCTGACTAACACAGCCAAACTTGCCATTAAGACAGCCTACTTGTGCCTATTTATAGGCCAGAACTTCTGTCACATGGCAGGCACATGCACAACACATGCCCTTATCCTAATCCAGTTGACATCCCCAACTGATAGGCCTAATCTAAAATTCGAATTACAAATTCAAATTACAATCAACAACAAAGCCAAGCCACATGTCCAGGCAGTTGTAACTGCCCAATTGTCATCATGTACAAGGCACATGCCCAGTGCTAGCACATCCTTGGCAGTACTTGTGCCAATTTTGCACCTGGGCCATGGGCATCTGTTCACTCGCCCATGCCACTACCTTGTTAGCACCCAAGCCGCCCTGTTCGAGCCATGTCTAGCCCAGCTTGTCTTGCCTTAGCCATGCCTCCACAACATGACTTGCCTTAGCCTAAATCAGCCTTAGCATTGTTCTGCCTTATCTTGCCATCCCTTTTCATGCCTTAGCCACGCCTTGCATGCCTTACCCACGCCACTACCAAGGTCTTACCATGCCCTACCGACACATGCCATGCCATGCTGACATGCCCATGCCGGCAGACTGGCCTTAAGCAAACCTAACCTTTTCCCTCACAATTTGGTCTTGTCTAGGTTGATCATGTTAATCTCTAGCCAAGCCCAAGTCATTCAAACCATCAAGCTTAGGGTATAACAAACTTCTCCCACCAGATGAGCTCATCGTCCTCGACGAGGTAGAATGTACGTAGGCATTGATCTCATCTTCAAACTGCCATAATGATGAACCTTTTTCCTAACTAGCATCACACACTTGTTTGCCCTTCCATTGAACCAGAAACTCTGTTCGCCTGTTCTTCTTGCCTTGCCCCAAAGTCCGATGATTCAAGATCTTTTCAATCTCCTCTTCATAATGTTGCCGCACAACAGGAGGAGCACATCTTGTAGCCGACCTTGATGGATCTTCATCATCCTCATGAAAAGGCTTCAGAAAAGTCATATAGAAAGTAGGGTGGATTTTTAGCCTTTTCGGCAGATTCAACCGGTAAGCTACTTCACCCCCCCATTCTATCACTTCAAAGGGTCTATCATACTTTGAAATTAGTCCACGATGAATTGTCTTGCTACTAATTTTCTTCCATATTTGGGGAGTAAGTTTCAGTAACACTTTATCTCCAACCTGGAATTCTAAAGCACGCCGATGCCTGTCAGCATACTTCTTCATTCGTTTTGCTGCCTTTCTCAAGCTATCCTGCACTTCATCTAGCAACTCTTTCTTGTCTCGTGTATATTTGTAGGCAGCAGGGCACTTGCCCTCTGTTTTAGATCTAGCGACTTTCAGTGGCGTGTTAGCCTGCATGCCCAACACTAGTTCAAAGGGGCTCTTCTCAGTTGCTGATGACTTATGCAGATTATAACAAAACTGCACACTATCTAACAATTCCACCCAATTCCACTGACTTGCAGTCACATAATGCCTAAAATATTCTTCAAGGAGACGATTGATTCTTTCGGTCTGTCCATCTATTTGTGGATGATTCGCTGTTGAGAATTTCAGTTCAGTACCTATCATATTGAACAATGCAGTCCAAAACTAGCCTGTGAACCTAGTGTCTCGATCACTCACAATGTCAAGTGGAACACCAAAGTGCTTCACCACAAACTTATAGAATAATTCAGCAGCTATCTCAGAAGAACAAAGGGTAGGAGCAGCAATGAAAATAGCATACTTTGAAAACCTGTCAACCACCACCATGACTGACGCTTTGCCATCAACCTTTGGAAACCCGCTAATGAAATCCATAGAAATAGAAGCCCAAGGATGTTCTGCAACAGGTAGAGGTTGCAACAACCCAGCTTCTTTCTTCCTTTTAGTTTTGTCAAGTTGACAAACAAGATAAGACTTTACATAGGCCTCAATGTCAACTTCCATTTTTGGCCGAAAATAATTTCGGGACAATAATGCCAGCATTCTTTCAACACTTGGATGACCAGCATATACAAGATCATGTGTTTCTTTAAGGAGTTTTTGGCGCAACCCATCACTTTGAGGCACAATGATTCTCCCCCCCTCAAAATACAACAGATCATCCTCGATCCAATACCGTCTAACTGTCCCCTCTTTGACATGATCCATCAATTTTATGTATAATGAATCATATGCAGCACTAAACCTTATCTTATCTAAGAAATCAGATTCAAGTCTAGTGAGCGCATAAACTATAGGAAATACCTCCTTGCGACTTAAAATATCTGCTACTTGATTATGCTTGCTAGGTTTATGTATCCAAATGAAGTCATATTTAGAAAGAATCTCCTACCATCGGGCCTGCTTCGGACTCAATTTTTGTTAAGTTTTGAAGTATGTATTAACCACATTGTCAGTTTTGACAACAAACTTCCTACCCAGTAAATACACTCGCTAGATTGGGAGATAATGTAGGACTACCACCATCTCCTTCTCATGAGCAGAATACCTTTGTTTTGCAGGATTTAATTTTATACTCTCAAATGCTACCGGATGATACTCTTGTACCAGCACACCACCGACAACATAATCAGAAGCATCAGTGTGTACTTCAATGGCAAGTCAAAATCAGGCAACCATAATATTAGTTCAGAAGCAATGGATTTTTTCAATGAATTGAAAGTATTTTCACATGCTTCAAACCAACCCCACTTAACATTCTTCTTCAACAAATCCGTCAATGGGCCAGTCTTCTTTGAATAACTAGCAATGAACTTTTGATAATAGATTGCCAATCCGAGAAAGGTTCGCAATTCTTTAATCCCGATCGGTGCTTGCCAATCTACAATAGCCTGCACTTTCTTAGGGTCCATGTGCACCTGATTTTCAGTAACCAAATGGCCCAAAAAGTTGATCTCGTGACAAACAAACTCACACTTTTCCATCTTGACATAGAGTTGATATTCTCTAAGTCATTGCAGCACTACCCTCAAATGCAACAAATAATCTTCTAGTGTTCTACTGTAAATGACTATATCATCTAAGTAAACAGCTACAAAGTCATCAAGGTACTCATAAAGAACATTATTCATTAAGTTGTAGAAAGTAGCCAGGGCATTAGTCAGCGGCATTACAAGGAATTCATAACTACCATATCTAGTTACACAAGTGGTCTTTGGGGCATCCTCCTCAGCTATGCGCACTTGCCAATAGCTAGACCTTAAATCCAACTTAGAAAAAAAAAGTAACCTTAGACAGCCTATCCATCAAGTCTTGAACCAGTGGCACCAGATACTTGTTCTTCACAATCACTTTGTTCATTGTACGATAGTTAACACACATACGTAAGCTTCCATCTTGCTTCTTTTGGAATAGAATAGGGGCACCATAGGGAGCCTTTGAAGGCTGGCTCAGTCCAGCCTCCAACAATTCAGACAATTGCTTCCTCAATTCTACCAACTCTAACAGAGACATGCGATAAGGAGGGCGTACTAGTGGCATTGAACCAGGAATCATTTTGATCCTGTGGTCAATTGTACTCTTGGGAGGCAACTCTTTAGGCAGTTCTGGTGGCATGACGTCCTTGAATTCTGCCAACAACTTAGCAACACTGTCCGGGACATCAACCTGAACATCAGGCTTCACTGTCCGGGACATCAACCTGAACATCAGGCTTCACTTCAACTAAAGCAGCAAGATAACCAGTCTCACCCTTCTTCAAGCCTTTTTCAAAAGCCGTGGCAGATAACATTGTAGCAATTCCAGAGTGTTTCCTCTTCTTTTTCTCATTGTAGGGACGAATACCTTTCACAAATCCAGGGTTAGATTCTGCCATGAACATTAGACTGTCCAAATGAGGAATAGGAGAAACCCTAAACTTTTTCATAAAATCAATCCCAAGCAAAATATTGAAGTCATCAAGCGGCACCACAATCAAGTTGTGCAGTCCAGACCATTGACCTATGGTCAGTGGAACATCCAATTCCATGCCATGCCATAGCCTGGCTGCGGTGTAGAATTTATAGCCTTCATCTTTGTTGCACAATTAGTCACCTTTAGTCCATACTCCCTCATAATTTTCGAGGCCACAAAAGTGTGAGTAGCACCAGTATCAACCATTTTTACAACACTTTTGTGCCCAATCTTCACATCCACGTACATCAAAGAACCATAGGCATGCGACAAATCATGAACACTTTCAGCAGTATTGACTAAGGCATCAGTATTATCGTTTGCCTCTATGTCCACCATATTCACGCTCGACAGCATGTTCAGCAAACATAGTGGATTAACATAGGCAACAATGTCCTGTCCCTTGGCTTGTTTCTACTCTTCAGCAAGAAGAGCATTGATCTTCCCTTGTTTTGGATAGTTCCTAGCTTGATACCTAGGTTTTTGACAAGTCCAATAGACCTCTCACTGGCCTGTTTGTTTTGGTCAGATGAAGCAGCATCCATATTTCCTTTTCCCTTGTCATTCCCCTCTTTCCTGCGATTATCCTTCTATCAATTTTTGCCTTTCTCCTTCTTTTTTGTTTTGGAAGGGGTAGGATCAGGGGCAGCACTGTTATAACAAAAATCAATTAAAGCATCTACCGCAGCAATGGCACTAGGCAGATCTTGAACTTTCTGCCTACACAGTTCATTCTGTACCCAGCCTTGCATTCCAGAAATGAAGTTGTGCAACTTATCTTCATCAGTCATATTCTGAAGAGGAAGCATCAACGATGAAAATTCCTTCACATAGTCCCTAATGGAACCAACTTGTTTCAACCGCTTCAATCTATCCCTAGCAACCCAAGATGAGTTACTAGGCAGAAATTTTTCACGAAGTACATCCCTCAGTTTTTCCCACGTATCACACTTGGGTCTGCCAGTACTTTCGTCATCAGCATTCTTTGTATGCCATCACAACACTACATCATTCCTGAAATAGCGAACCGTCATGGTCACTTTGTCATTTTTAGGCACATGAGCAGTAGTAAAGTAGTGTTCCAAGTCCCACAGAAAATTTTCCAGTACTTTAGCACCACGAACACCATCAAAGTACTTTGGTTCTGGAATTTTGATTTTGGCATCTTCTTCGCCGCTACACAATGAACCAGCAGTAGTCCGACGAAGGACCACCACCTCCGCTTTTAAATCTTTATTTTACTTTAAAAGGCCCTCAATTTGCGTACCCATATTTTCACTAAAAGTGACAAGACCAACCAATTAACTGTCTATAGCAGCACGGTAACTTGACAGTTCTGAGTTAATGTCATGAATCTGAGTCATGACATCAACCAGTTCGTCTATGTCGTCTGTTAAGCCAACCAACGTCTCTAGCCTTGTAACTTTTTCACGTAACTCATTGTAATTCGCACCACCAGCCATCGCAACACCAAGCTCTGATACCAATTGATAGAGGGTCAACCTGTTTGTTCGCACCTACTATGGCAACCACACGTTCAATGGCTTCAACCCTATACTTTTTTTACTCAACACTTAGTTTGCCTAGGCTTACGAATTTAGAAAAACACAAGCACATACAGGAACAAGTTCCAACTTTTGCTTAAACTCGTGCCACAAAGAAGCACACAAATCAGCCTTTACAAAAATCTAACTAACACAACCAAACTTGCCATTAAGACAGCCAGCCTCTGCCTATTTATAGGCCATAAATTCTGTCACATAACAGGAATATGCACAACACATACACAACACATGCCCTTATCCTAATCCAGTTGACATCCCCAACTGATAGGCCTAATCCAAAATTTGAATTACAAATTTAAATTACAATTAGCAACAAAGCCAAGCCACATGTCCAGGCGGTTGTAACTGCCCAATTTCCATCATGTGTAAGGCACATGCCAGTGCCAACACATCCTTGGCAGTACTTGTGCCAATTTCGCACCCGGGCCCTGGGCGTCTGTCCACTCGCCCATGCCACGACCTTTTTAGAACCCAACCCTCCCTGTTCGAGCCATGTCTAGCCAGTTTGTCTTGCTTTAGCCATGCCTCCACAACATGAATTGCCTTAGCCTAAATCAGCCTTAGCATTGTTTTGCCTTAGCTTTCCAGCCCTTGTCATGCCTTAGCCACGCCATTGCCAAGGTCTTGCCATGCCCTGCCGACACATGCCATGCCATGCTGCCATGCCCATGCCGGCAGACTGGCCTTAATTAAACCTAACCTTTGCCCTCACCATTTGGTCTTATCTAGGTTGATCACGTAAATCTCTAGCCAAGCCCAAGTCATTCGAACCCTCAAGCTGAGGGTCTAACAGCATATCACGGTTCAAGCTATAAAACCTTATGAATTACATAGATTTTCATTACATTCTTATTTTATGAATTTTATTGTTCTCACAATGAAAACATGATAAACGATGAATCATGATTTTTCTTCAAAAGTATAAACTTTATAATTTTATGATATGATGCATTGATGATGAAACTTTTATCACATAAATATTTTGGGAGAATTGTTGTTAATCAAGAAGGTGTGAGTTCTTAAGACAAGCGCCTGGAACTACACATGCCCACTCTTCTTTCCCCCTATCGCTAGGGGCCTCGCTTATCACATCAGTCTAACATGAGCTACTATTTCATAAACGAACGAAACAAAATCAAATCATATATAAAAAAATAAAAAATTTATCAAGACACCGACACTCATGCTAAATTCCCCCGCCGCCGCCCTTCTCCCACTTTGTGATTTCTTTCAAAAAGCAATTTTTTGCGTTGGCGCGAGACCACGGTTTGCCGTGGAGTTCTTGCATCAGTTGTAATATTTTTTGTAGTTTTGGGGGGGAAGCTCTGTCTAAGTCGAGATTCTCCTTGATCTTCTCAAGGGCTCGATTAAAGATCTTCCCATGATCTCGATTCCCAAAGGAAGCAAGAAAGGGTTCTAGCCTCCATACAATCTCCTTTTTTAGGGGTTTCGACGGGGCCATTTGGGAAGGCCCGGCTTGCTCAACAACCAGGGGCGGTTAATTATCCTGACCTGGGGTTGGAGCTGATGAGGAAAGAGAATTCCATAGATCCGTTTGGGAAATGTAATGAGTAGGGCTCACTTGCTACACTTCCTCCCCAAGTTTCGGTGCAGGGGACATGTCCGAAAGTCCTCTGAAAAAAGAGGATGACGGGGGAAAGGCTATTCTTGACAAATGAGGATGGTGTGTGTCATTAGAGGTAGGATGTGAAGGGGAATGATTGGCCCCCTTAGCATTGATTTGGGGGTCAGCCTAGATATTTGGAAATTGCCGTAAGGCTGACTAATCTGAGGATGTTGGGGTCGGGGATGATGCGGCGGAGGCATTTTCCTCGGATAAGTTGAGGTACTTTTGCCAATTATATGACCCCGACCCTAAATCCACCGCCCTTCCTCCTGTCGAGGGACCGACGTCTTCCATATAACAGATTCCTTCTTTGGAAAGGGAAAGGGCGAGAAATAGAAAAAGAGCCATACTTTCGGAGCAATTTGTCATTCTTATAAAAGAGATATACATAGCTCGAGAAGCAACAGAGCATCCCATCCTTGAGAGAAAGGCCCAAAAAAGGTCAATAAAATCAAGCATGAGACAAAGTAAATAAAAGATCGCAAGCAAGCAAAAAAGGATCAGAAACAAAAAGAAAAACTGTCTGCCATTTCTCATAATTTGTGAATTATTAAGGCCATTTTTAGAGACACCAAACCTCGCTTTGTTATAAGTCTCAATGCAATTTTGAAGCCTTTTACGGATCTCCGCCGCGTGCTTTTGCGCTAAGTTACTTACGTTACGATCTTTCTTATCATAAGATATTTTGAATTGGATACAAAGAGCGCTCCTAAATGAATCCTTTCTCTTTTATACGATATACCAGAATCCCCTTTTCTCTCCTATAAATCTTTTTTGCACGAGCTTCTGTAAGCCCCCCGAAAACATACTTCGAATTAGCCCAAGGAGTCCAATCGCTATATAAACACAATACAATGTCTCACTCTCAGAAGTGGCCCTTGAGATAATAACTTGAAAGCTTTCTTCTTTCTGGCTTTCAGAGTGATAATTCATTATATAACCACACCTTTCTTCCCTTACTTTTTGAATTCAACTCTCTCTTCTATATTTCGTTCTCATTCTCGAAGGCTGACTTACTTGCATCTTGGGACCGGCTTCGCAGGTATCTAAACCACTCAAGGCTAAGCACTCTGGGCAAATGCTTTCGATCATAGCATCTTATTCTGTCACTAGAGATAGAAGATTAACAACCTTTCTTTCTAATGATGAATATAGTTACCTAATCAATGCTGAGAGATTCTACTATACAATACAGTATTTTTTTGAAGATGATTATGATATCACTGACCACAAACTCAATCTCATCTTAAGTATAGGCGAGGTTCACTCAATAAGGGTTTGAACTTCTCGACGTAACCCTAATCTTCCTTCTTTGCCTCATCTTCTTCTCTTTCTCTTATTTATGATATTTCCTGATTTTTTCTCGCTAAGCCCATGTGCACTGGAATGATAGGTTTATACTAGACGCCCCTCCTTCTATTAAGTTGAATACTCACACTGGAAATAATAATAGAATTCCGAGGATTAGCTGCTATTCTTTCCTGGTGGTACCAAAACCAAGAAAATCTGTGTAATGGCCCTCTTCTATAAATGTTAATTTATTTTCCATTCCTGTCTAGATACACCAACAAGGGAATATGCTACATAAAACTCGTGCTCTATTGTTTGTGAAGGGGGATTCCATTTTCCATCTTCTTACTTATTATAGGATTAATCTGATTAACTTCCTGAACCACCAGCAGTTGACTCTGGGCATTGAGTCCTTACTCCTTCCGACACCAGCACTTCTATGACACTACCACCGGTACCGGTTAGGAGAGCAGCTTGCCCACTTCTCTTACAGATGTGGCATTTTTCCTTCAAAGAGATGATTCAATAGCAGTAGGACCAGTCATGAACTCAAGAGCTCCAACTTGTACTCATAGTTAAGCAGCGGAAAACTAAGTACGGTAGCAAGTCAAATCAATCTCCTCCAACAGAAGGCCCTAACCCCGCCAACCAATTATCAAAAAGAAAGAGAGAAAAATCGGATATTCATAAGGGATAGGCTAGTCCCATTCAATCGATTCCTAAGAACTTACATTACCTCTTGAAAGGAACTTCACTATCGTATAGTTGACTCAACTCGAATTCCCTCTTATAAGGAAGAATTGGATGTGCGCAGAGGCTCGATAGAATTGAGTCTTTCAACAGCATTTTCGACATTCACCAACAAAGGGGGATATGACACTAACGCTAGGATCTGTCTATGCCTGGACTGATTAGACGAGCATCCACTTTTTGACATATCCATACTTTATACTTCTTCTTCCAAATGCAGGATAACCCCAAGGCGTTGTGTAAGCTGCATTCCCGGAGCCCGCCCTATGCTTTAGTCGTAGCAGGTTTCCCTATGGCTGGTTCCATTTCCTTTTCTTTTTTGTTACTGGCTTGGGGATCTTGGTATTGATCCATTGGGTTCACCACTTTACTGCTCTCAGGGATGGCTCCCTACCTTCAGAAGGTTTTTTGACTCATTGGGGTGCACTGATGTTAATTAGAATTCTATTCCTAAATATCCTTTTAGACTTACCCTATTTATTTGAGAAAAAGAAATTCCAGAGCCATAACTATTCCGTGTAAGCTAAAAATGGTAGTTATGTGCGTCTTAACTTCAAGCTAGGCCCCGGGAAAAGCCCACTCCGTCCGTAAGAAAAATGAAAGGAGTCACAAACGGAAGACGAGTCCATGTCACCTACTGAAGAAGAAAAGGCCTTCGAAAGGAAACTCTCTTAACTTACCTAGCCCAAGGGGGTTTACTAAGATCTCTTCTTCCCAATGACCGAGTCTAACTAATCCACTCCTAATAAGAGGAAGGGTAGAAGTCGACTGGAGTGAAGTGAGTTTGAAATCGACTTCCTTATTAAAAGAAATATCCTTCCCTGCGCTCACTCTTCAAAGACTTTTGCTCTTAGGTCATTCTATTCGCTATTCAACTTTTTTTGATCTTGCAAATCCTCTCTTTTTCGCTTTCTAAGGAATGTCAAGACTGTCTGTTTACGAATCCCCTGTTCATGAATCGGATGTGCGATGGGACCTCTTTCTTGATGAGGATTGCTAAAATCTTTCTTTTTTAATGAAAAAGACCGGGTTTCTAAGCTTGATGTGGGAAGTGGAGGTTCTGGAGACAAGCTACCTGAGTCATGTAGCTCGTTCAGAGCAATAAGGAATTCATTCTAACAAATAAAATCTATCGAGTGAGGGATATAGTAAGGCAAGCAATCAGTACACAAATCCCTTCCTCTAGATGGAGTGAACCCGACCACTTCACGCTGAAGTTTATACTCATACTGATCTATGAACCACCCTTCTCTTTGATTTGTCCTTCCTGACCTCTCTTAAGCCTTTCAACGATCGTTTAGGTAGCCTCCTTAGGACTCTCAAAAAAGTAACCTAGCCTGATACCTATTCACTCGCCTGGCCCACTCGTATCCATCATATATAATATGCCCGACTATTGAGGGAAATCCACCTCTTAGATAAAGTCTTCGATCTCCTGAAGATGGCACAGAAAGACAAAAAGAGAAAAATTGATATAAGATAAGACAGGATGTCAAATTTCTCCCAATTTCGCTTTCTACCACTCCATGGAAGTAAGACTAGCAACTATTATATGGCACTCCTCCTATTAGGGCAACTACTAAGACTGGCTCGCCGAGATCGACAGGAAATACAACTAAAACTCAAACTGCAGGAAAGAGAGAAAGAGGGGGAACTAGATGAGCTTACTACTCCAATGGTAACTGGATCGAAAAGAGAGTGGACTGAGCATCTTTTTCCAATTTCAAAGATCTAGCAAAGCACATTTGAAATGAAGACTCCTGCTCTGCTTTCAAACTTTCCAACTGCATGTGAGTAAACTCCTACTCGCTTTAGGGCAGTCTAACCCACAGTCTGCAAGCACCAGCTTGCTGGCAGAACGAAAGACTTGAACCGGATAGCTGGAAACTGGCATTTCCACTGGATATATCTCAATGACTGCAATGGCTTACCTTTGCGCTCCTACTGTTATAACTCCAACTGACAAGGGAACTCAAGTGGTAAACCACTTCCACTGCCCAAAAGCCTTATCATTGGAAGAAAACTGCACGATTAGCAGTGAATAGGATCAATCCTCTATATTCGTTTCTTCGGCATAACTGGTAAGTACCATACTACAGCAATAGACCAGTCCACTAACTTGAAGATTCAAGGCAAGATCATAAGTGGGGCAGGACGGTAGCGCACCTCCTAACATTTCCCAGGTAATGAAAGTAGATCCCCTTATCCAGCTGAGTCTTTTATACCTACTGCCTTGTTCGGAGTTGACCCTCTTTATACTTTAATTCCCGGGAAAGCTCTAAGTGAACCTCCTTCCTAACCAAAAGAATGGAATCCGGTAATCCATAAATAAGCTAAGGAAAAATGTCGACATAGCCACTCCTATTTCATCTGCTGCTCTTACCGTTGAAGGAATCAGTCTTGCTTTGGCTTGATTGCTTTCACCAGGTCTAGCTAGGCTGGGAGTCGATTAGCCCGAGTTGTGTTAAGATAAGTGGCACTTGAATAGGAAGTAGCCATCGTTAGAGGAAAGAACTTGTATTACAAGGATTCATAAACTGTAAATCTGGCAATTCTTACCAGGATGGTGGGTCAGAGCGGATTCCCTTGCTTTAGGGCAGGAATAACGGAATGGTTAGGTGGATTGTCTTTAAGCAGCTGGCTTCCACGTAGCTACAGCTGCAGAGGATAGTCTCTAAAAGATACAACCGTCTCTTCTTCTTATTCTCCGAAAACATACCTAGGTTTTGGCAATCACTCTACTGACAGAGAACCTAAAAGCTACCAATAAGCCTTTAGGCAGGCAATAGAAATGGTAAATGTCGTCTTCCTTTACAATGAATTCTTTCTTTCCTATTCACCATACGAAATTATAGCTCACCCTCGGATCAAGGGGATACCTTAAGTCAGCAGCTCCCTTTGAAGATAGGGCATTTACATAAACTCCGAAACCGTACCCAGGGAGCTTACATCAGGAAACTCCCAATCTTGCTGAGGAAGGAACAAAACATAGAAAGACACCTTCCAACTACTTTTTATGTGCGCGTACCACTTTTGAGTATCTTTGCACTGCTAGCTCCCTTAGATCATAGGCTACCAGAAAGACTAGAACTCAGGAACATCAATATGGTTAGGGATCATTAAGGTACGACCCTTAGCCTATTCCTTTCTGCCTTTTGAACTAATCTATAACCTCGATTAGTAGATTCATTAGAAACCTTTCTTGGAAGACTCAATTAATTAGATAAGCCTAGTACATAATCACTGATAGGATCATTCTTGAAATTAACAAATAATTAATGGGCACTTTGAAGCAAGTTGATACTAGAAGACTAACCTCGTAACTCACTTAGATCAATCAGTTCAAGCATTGACAAACCCGCCTTCCTTCTGTGAAACTCACTTTGTTGGATTGTTGGAAGCAGATGAGCTCGTGCAAGCATTAGAACATGCATTCTCGTGATCTACAGGGTACTTATGGCTTGCTCTTGAAAAGAATAATCAAGAAACCTTCTTCTTTGTTACAGAACAGACATTCCATTCTTTGCTTTCCCAGCACTGACCTCTCTGGTCGAATGTTAGAGTCGGCTCTACTTCAACTAGTAGTCTTTAAGTTGAAAATCACTTTCACATCTCATATGACATCTGTACCAACAGACTTCTTCAGACACCAGTAAGGTAAGTAGCTACTCCAGCTGATCTAACTCTAGAGGATCCAGCTTATTTATTGGATAGGCTAGCCCCTTCTCCTTTAGGAGATGCAGTAAGACTACGTTCTCATCTGAGTTCTCTTCCTCAATCCACTCTAAGAAAAAAGCAAGTACAACTACTCTACCTTAGAGTAGATCCAGCTTCCTCCGGGTCTCAATTAAGGTATATGGTCCTATCCTAAAAGAAAGATCCTATCTTGCCTCCCTGAAATAAAAGGTTTTAACTACCTCTGAAGAGGCCTCCCCTTCCGTACCTACTCCGCAAGGTCTCTCTCCTTTCACTTCCTCTTCAACAAGATATGACCCTTTTAGTGGCTATAGTGGCATACTTAGGTAATGAAATTCTCGACCAACCCTATCCCCTAACCCTCGGAGTGAAAAAGGCGCATCACCCTCGAAGTCTCCGTTCGCTTCTTCTCCTTCTAGAGCCTCCCTCATCGGCCATGCATCGGACGAGACCAATTCCAATAAGGAGGTTTTTTATTCTCTCTAGTCCCCATCTACTTCCACCTCGACTCTCGAAAACCAATCCATTGAGAGTTCTCCCAACGAGCAGAAAGAGAAATTAGAGTTTCTATCTGAAAACCAGCGGAAGCATTGGACGGGGGAAATCCTTCGAGCATTCAAGGAAGGCTTAGAGACAGTTGATCCACGAGGCAATATTGGCAAGATTCCCGACAGACAAATGGTGAAAGCTTTCAACTTAGATTCTTCCCTTAGCCGATTATTACTCTATCCTTCTCGTTGTCTTATCGTAAACTCCTATCCCTCCTTCTTTCTTTAAGGATTTTTTCTTTTAAAGTAAAGACAGGAATGAGTGAATCGAGTTGATCGAGCCCATCTATTGGTATAGGATTCGATAGCCTAGGAAAGATCGATGGAAAGCTCTTTACAAGACCTCTTAAAGCAAGGTAAACTAATACCCCGAGAGCACAGAAAAAGCGTGAAGCTTTCCTTCTCATAATAGTACGGTTTTCTCCTATATGTCTAGCTCTTTCGATGGGTCGCTATAGCATTTTAGATCTTCCCCCTTTATTGGCTTACCCCACCGCTTAAGGTAAGGAATTGTGGGGGAATCAATGGTTGCGATTTTGTATTACAACCTAGCCCCCTTTGCTTGCTTGATTGAGGGATACGAATGAATAATATTACTAGAGTCGATAGCAACGAATATCCTTTGCACTTGAGGGTGGGGACTGAAATGGTAAGGACGATCGATATTTCTTTTGGGGAAACAGAGAATCCAAAGCGAAAAGGTGGCAGTCGACTAATAATAGAGCGTTCGATCCCTTTCTGATTCCCCTCAAACCTAGCTCGCTTCATCGGTTGAGAAAGTATGAGAGGGCGTCCTTCAAGCCCTTTGCTTTGTTTGTAACAATTCTTTCATCTCTTCTTTAAAGCCTTTTCAATTGTCTCTTTCTTCCCTTTTGGTTTTTAAAAAGGCTGGCTGCTGGCCTTATTCGTCTTTGGCTAAGGAAAAAGAAACCTCACTATTACCGACATTGGTATAGACTATAGACACATTTTGGTGTCCTTCTCGCCTGGTGGCCACAACCCTTTTCTATCAGCTTAGGTTTTATATAGTATAGCGGATGGGTTAGTAGTTAATTTCTATCCCCTTTTAACCTATATTTGGAGTCGTGTCGTTGTTGTCTGTGCGGGCTGGTGTTCTTTCCGATCTTGCGATGAGCTTTAGCCGTTCTTTGTTGCTTTAAGCAGTAACATGTTCTGTTGCAGAAGAAGCAGTTATGAAGCAGCCGTTCTTTGTTGGAATCTCTCGTACGAGATGTCCGGTGTTATGAGGAATGTTGGGACTTCACTTTACCTTTGGAAGGAACTACTATTATATTGACCTGCGCTTTGTCTAGTTCCTGATCGGTTAAGTAAGTTTTCAATGGTCTGATGCTGTTATAATCCATCAGCCTCACTACCTTTAATGTTGTTCGATTGAATGTTGAAGTAGTGCCGTCTTAAGTGTTGGGCTTGGTTGGAGTTGGTTTACCGGACTGAAGAGTGGAAAGCAATATTATTACAATGCCGAAAAGAACTTGTCGTAGGAGCAACCAAAAAGAAGAGACTCCTTCAACAACAAAGAAAGAAATTTCGTAAGTGTAAGTAAAGTAAAGAGAAAGATAGCCAGTCCTCTTGGGCGGCCGAAAGTGTGTTATGTAAAAAGGACCAAGGAGGATCCTATCCGTCAGGAGAAGGAGTAGGAGTAGGAGCTAGCCTTAGGGGCGGAATCGAATGATTACGAGATAAAAAATGAGACAAAGGAGAGAACTTAGACAATTCACTTTGAGTACATGGAAGTCTACTGGTAGGAATTCCTTAGGGCATATTACGGTTTTTCACCGAGGGGGTGGATCAAAGCGATTGCAGCGAAGAATTGATCTGAAACAAAGCACTTCGTCTATAGGCATTGTAGAAAGGATAGAACATGTGCCTAATCGTTTTTCTCGAATCGCTCCAGTACGATGGTTCCCCTAGGGTCCGCTAATGCAACATGATAGAAGAGTTCACTCCGCCGCATAAGATCCTCAAATCAAAATCAACCACGACTACCATCTGCGGTCCATTTTCATTCTCTTCCCTGCCCGAGAAGGGGGATCAAAGAAAGGTAGCTTGCTTCTCTCCTGGGCGGATGGAGACTTATGTAGTGGTTGGCCTTCCTACCAGAATGTCTTCTTGGTCGACGAGCCCCTTTTTTTAATAGTAAGGATGCAGGAAGCAAAAAAACTTGCGCGAAGGACATTTTCTTCTCTGTCCTCTCCTCTCCAAAGGCCAAGGGAGAGACTGCATCCCTTTCCTTCAGTAGCTCTTTTGGTTTCCCAAGGATAGCGGTAGCTGGAGCAAAGCCCACTTTCTTCGCTCCGCAAATGAGAGAGAAATTCAGGGAAAAAAAGACGTTCTCTCTTTGCGAGATTCGAAAGTGGAGAACGCATAGCATTCTATGGGTACATAGTATCAAACGTAAAGCAGAGCTCTCTTGGCACAGTTTTTGGCAACAAGAAACTTTAGGGCTTGTTGGAGCTTCTGAGCGTAACGAATCAAAGTCGAAGACAAATTAAGGTAGCTTGCCTGCCAAGCCGATAGGCAAAGGGCTGAAGGATGGAACGTGCAAAGTAGATTGTGCACCTGTCGTGTGACCCGTTGGTCCTAAGCAATGTCTTGAGCAAAACGACCCACAACGAAAAAGCTCCCATTTATGTTAGGGGAGAACTAAAATGCAACTTCGATCGGATGTGGGTATCAAATCCCGCCGCTGAGATGTCCAGTGGATTCCTGGGCCTTGAAGAATGACCGACCATCTTTTACGTTAGAAGAGCAAAAGGCCCAGGGCATAGCAGGATGAACCAATGTGAATGAGTGTAAGCTTCGTTGCCCGAACACGATTGGTACTGACCACACTAGGTGCTACCATGGTAGCAAGAGAGGCCAGGCGGTGACAATTAAGAGGTTGTCACTGAGCATTCCTAGTCATACGAGAAAAGAGGTCAAATGGCAAGGCAAGGCCATACGCCCGTTTGGCTCCTCACGGAGTATAGCTCACACCCAAACATCTGATTGGGGAATAGGCCAATGACCATGAAGCTCCGGTGGAAAGGGAAGGCCTGCCAGGCCGTATGCCCATGGGTGCAGGATTCTTTGAAAAAGCGCGGGCTGACTCGGAGACCTGGGACCTTGACTTAGTAATGAATAAAGGGAAGCTCTTCGATCTTTCTCTGCCAGTGGCTTATGTAGTGGTCGGCCTTATAAAGCTCGCTAAGCCTCGCTTCCCTCTCCCCTTCACTTATGTTGTGGAAAATTGTCGTCGGCATTCTATAAGTGACTTGACCAAGTCTATGAAGCTTTGGTTTTCTTGTAGTCGGCCCGTAATGCCTCCCTTCATTTTCTTGCCTCCTTTCAGCTCAGAATGCCTAATGCTTATTATTTAGTGCTAGAAGCTAACCGCCATAAGCTCACCCTTCGGGTCTCGCTTCCAGTGCAGGAGGCCAAGCATTCTGCCAGACATCCCGGCCTGGGAGCCCCGTTCACCTTTGGTACTTTAGTAGATCTTCACAAATCAAAATCACTACTTCAGCCTTAACTATAACTACATTACGCAAGCCCCCCGATACCTACCTATAGAGTCAAATTCAAATAAAAAGACAGTGATGGCGACTTTCTAGGTTTATGAATTCAGTCAGCTAAACTCCATCAAACTCCTCAATCAATATCAACAAGATGTCGTGACCGCTTAGGCTTGGTTTACTTTGGTTTGAATGTAAACTAAAATAATCAATATTTATTCAAACAAAGGGAACCAAAGGTTTCCTTGTTTAGTAGTACGAAAGTAGTTCTACTATTAAGATGTTTAATATTTATACAAATTATGTTGTGTTGTAGTTGTAGAACAGAATGCCGTTCGCCCTTACTTTGACTTTCTGAGAAGGACTTAAGTAGCTAAGTTTCCAAAGGTGAACACCCCCCTGTCCTTTATAGTATAGTCGTAAAGGGCTTCTCAGAAAAGTAAGGAAGAAGGCATTCAAAAGGCCGACCACTATCTTATAGGCATTCTGGTGGTAAAATCGATGACTACACGACTCTATACCAAGTCATAAGCGATAGCAAAGCCAAGCCGCCGTCTATAGGTGAAGGGATGAAAGCCCGACGAAGGCCTATGCTACAGTAAGAAAAAAAGTAGGTTGAGGTTATGAAGTCACTTAGCCGTATACTATACAAAGGGAAAGGCGTCGGTACGGAGTCAAGTCAGCTGTGGATATAGACTAGGCCATAAGGAATGGAGTCTTAAACTATGGACCGAGAATACACTAAGGAACACAAAAGCTTGACTGAGAAAAGAAGTCAAGGAACAAAGTAGCTTCTCTAATAGCCCCGTTGAATAGGCGGGCGGAGGCTTTTTGCAAAAGTCTTTTTTGTCTTGTAAATGCATTTTTTTCTATTTAGAGAGAGGGGGGCTTCAAGTTCTTTGGAAGAGCCGTATGAGACAGCTCACGTACGGTTCGGGAGACGATCCCCTAAACAGGGGCTTAGGTCAACACTTATATAATATCCAGTCATCAATTGGAGGTGGGCAAGATAGTGATGAATTGCGATTGGTCTAAACCTTCGACTAGCGACTTATTGCGGCCTGCCCAGAATGCTCATACAGACTAAGACCTTATTCACACAACGAAGAAAGGCCGAGTGGAAGGGGGCAGTCATCTGGCTGCTTCTTTGCCATAGGCTTTGCTTCACTTTATTTTTTAAAATAGAAGAAAGAGATCAAATGAGAGTGAAAGGCAAGGGCAAGCGATAGAAAGGATAGTCCCTCGCGCGAACTACTACTACTACTACTACTAGAAAATGGTGAGACCATTAGTGAAAGAAGGACCAAGGAGGATCCTATCCGTCAGGAGAAGGAGTAGGAGGAGGAGTCAGTTTTCTTTGAAGATCAAGGAACGTAGTGTCGGACAATTATGCCATTCGAAAGAAGTCTTCTACAGAAGAAAAGCCTGTTACGAGTAAGTGGAGAGGAAAGATCTCCATAGATTCTTATCTCATTCCATTCCAGTGGCTCAACCAGTAACCAATGACGAAAACTCAAAAATCCATGGTTTCCCAGTAGAACCCTATTTCGCCCAAGTTGTTTCGAAATCGGAAAAAATAAGTGATTTTTTGCACAGCTTGCTCATAGTACAGGTCCCACTTGTATATCGTATTTGGCCGAAGAAGCATCGGACAGGTTGGAGTTCTTACCTTCTTGGGACTCCATGGACCAAGATCTACTTTTATTTTATGGTCAATACCAATCTACTTTAGTAGATCATATGGATGTAGAAAAAGCAACTAATTTGGATGAAATAGAAACATCTCTTTTCCATTTTTATTTACCCAGTTCATATCTTTGTTTCGTGTGTTCCTGGGAGGAATTCGATCTCGGAATACCACCTAAATAACTACTACCAGAGAATCAAATAGGTCGGGAAAAAAGAGTCTGAGGTCGGGTCGGATGACATAGATCTTGGTTGGTTCCACCATCACTAGAGATTGGACATATATATAATCTTTCTTCTAAAAAAGGGATTCTTATATATATATTTTGAAAATAACTGCAAGACCAAAACCGAAAGCCCTTCTTTTATTGTTGTTCCTCCCAGATACATGGCTTACATACTTGGCTCAACATTCTTGGAAAATAATCGAATCGAGGGTTCGGAAGAGAATTGGCCATTCAATCTTGTGAACTAATCAAGATCGAAATTGGAAAAAGAGATACGAACGGAGAGGAATAACCAATCGATGAAAGAACATGAAACCATTCTGTTTCAATAGAGGTACGAGAAACGGTTAGGGGCAATGAAGTAGGTGAAGTGGTTGGATTTTGCGAGTTGTTCCAACCACTGCTGGATGTGATTCCAAGAGCCAAACGAGAATGAATACCACACAGAAGAGTCATGACCAGGCTACCTAATGGAATGTTTAACCGATCCATTCTGAATCGACCGAATTGGTACGGAAGTTGTAACATGGGAAAACCACAGAAAACACGACTTATTTGAATAACCCGGTGACCTACCAATTGTAGAAGTAGGATTTTTGGCAAGCAATAAGCACTTAAATAATACAATTGAAGTGTACCATCTTCTTTCTCATTTCGAGGAAAAGGTGTGAAAGGAAAAGGAAACAACGGGGGGATCCGAATCGGACCTAAATGGGAATGACATGAAAAGTCTTTTTCAAAACCTAGCATTAAGGGCGTTACGATGATATACGAGAGGAATAGAGAAAAACTCGTGATTGGTGTGGAGGGGAAGATCTGTTTATGATATAGTTCAAGAAAGAGTCATCTCATTTCCTTACTTCTTTATAATTCATTGATGAACCATAATTGATACCCGAAAATAGGATACACTTGACTTATGAGAGATTGATACTTTTGTAGCCATAACATTGTTGGAAGCTTAGAACAATAACCAATGAGTGAAAGACATATGAATAAACATTATAGGAAGCGTAACACTATTGGAACCATCGGACAATAATCAATGAACAAGGTACATGAGTAGAACCATTATTGGAACTTTGGAACACAACCTTATGGGGCTTTTGGAACATTATCAATGAATATGAGACATGATTCACAAGTTATCAATGAGTATGAAACATGTGATAGTGATAATTGGTAACCGGATATAGGATACCTTAGCACATTTTGGGATAGGACAAGTGCGATGTCAATGTGAATACTACGTGCTGCAGAAAGATGCGGACACAGTAACCTTACATACCTTGTATTCTCAAGACAAATATATACTCTTAGATGTGCATACAATGTCCCTCTCCTTCCTTATGTTTCACTCTACAACACAAATTCACAATGGAGTTTACATTAACCACCAACTACCTTACAAATGCATATGACGTCAATGAGTTACATGTTTGCCTTAAAAATGTCATTTCCTTCTCTACAATGCCATTTTCGACATGGTCATACCAAGAATACCTTAATCATACCATACATTGAAC
This sequence comes from Capsicum rhomboideum, assembly GCA_031232105.1. Taxonomy (NCBI): domain Eukaryota; kingdom Viridiplantae; phylum Streptophyta; class Magnoliopsida; order Solanales; family Solanaceae; genus Capsicum; species Capsicum rhomboideum. The sequence goes on along the minus strand of CP124719.1, from coordinate 98,673,336 downwards.
ACAACATCATATACCAATAACATTTCACCATAAATCGTCTCCTTTACGCTTTCTCATTCACACCATATCACAAATAATCCATCAAGTCACCTTAATACACTTTATATCACATATCGACCAAAATCCCATAAAGTACATGTATGGAAAAATAACAAGTTTAGAAACATAATCACACCATACATGTTGATATTTCATCCATACCAAGCTCTTTCATCAAAACCACAAGTCATAATTCAAGTTTAAGTTCCATGGGTAACACATCTTTTAGCCAAAAAGCAAGAATGCATTATGTACAATTTTTGACATACCCATCATGACCTACATACTCTCCCATGCATATAATATATTAATCCATAAGAATAATCACTTACCCAAACTTGCAAATGAGTGATCTTGTCTCCAAGAGTAGGTTGCTTTAGGGTTTGTGTTGAGAGAAATGGGTTTGGAAATATCTCTAAAGGCATGTGAGTTTTAATGAATAAAATCATCCCTATGTGGCTTTATATAGTTCTCATGGTCATCCTTAGCCACATTGATTCAATAATTGAGGTGTATTACTTGGTCAAATGGAAGAATGGGTCATTTGACCCATTGGGCCATGCCTTTTAGCTTCTTTTGGGCCTTTATTTCCTTGAGCCCAATTTATAAAATTAATGTATAATCCACCAAATTTATCATGTTTAAATAATTTAATAAGTGTTATGATAACATTCCAACTCACGAGATTTATATTCGTAGTCTCAATCTCCAAATAGGCAATTCTAGCCAATCATGGCTCACTTTGACAATAAAGGGTAAAAACGTAATTTAGATGTCAACAACGCCCAAGCGTAGGCCTACCAATATGGAATAATTATATAATACTGAAAAATTCATCTTTATATACTAATAATTGCAAAAGAAATCGGGCGAAAAGCACCCCGGCACGGCCCCGGACGCCCAAAAGACTTAGAAGAATTTCAACTTATGAAAGGTGCGCAGGGGCGGCCTGGCACGCTGCCTGGCGTGCCCCCTTGCTGCCTCTGGGCTGAAAATTTCAGCCCAGAGCGGCCTGGCATGCCCCTGGGTGCGCCCCTCCCCTTTTTTTTTCCAATTTTTCGTTTCTTCGACTCTTCTTCGCGGATTTGGTTAGATACTTCAAGTTCTATTCTTTCACTTACTTCTTACCTTTAATATTCTTTGTTTGGAGGTCCCCCAAGCCTCGTTTTTAACAGCAAAAATTCTCCATGAAGTCACAAGACACCTCTGACTAAGGTCTAAACACACATATTAGGCCCAATATCAATTGTTTCATCAATGATACTATAAAACACATACTCATGGCATCTCGAAACTTAGGTAAACATTGTTCAACATCATAAAATAGGGTTAGGAGTATAAGGGGTGTTGCATTCTTCCCCCCTTAGAAATATTCATCCTCGAATGTTCATAGCTACTTACTTATTCTTTCTCCACCTTCGGACTTTGATCTTTTTCTTCCGTGTACAACAATTAAGCGTACTTTATATTTCATTATTTCTTTGGCTTCCCTTGTTCATCACATCTTTTACTTTTTCTTTTCATTCCCGTAACTCAACCGGGGCCATGCTGTACGAATAAAACTAGGCTGAGTACCTGACACCACATTAATATCAACTCATACCTCGAGGAATGCATTTCCACCGGAACCGATTGAACAGTTAGTGGTTTCACACTAGTATCCCTCACTAGTACCAAGTGACATATGTACCCCTTTGGATATCATTTTCCTTGCCTGAAGATAGGAAATAACTTCACATCTCGGTGCTCCAACATTATCCTTCTATTCAAGAACATTCTTGTAATTAGGATATATGCACCCACGGGTGTAAAGACTTCAAATGGCGTAACGAACAATTCTGGTATTCCTTCGATTTGATCAACAATCAATAAAGTAACATATGATAGGGTAAAACCCGAATCAATCAATGCATTTACCTTATGTAAAAATACTAATAATGTACCTGTATCTGCATCAGGAGAAAACTCCATATTCCGTGGATCCGCTAAGGTATACATACGGTCTTGGGTCCCACTGGAACTAGCTGTTCCTCTAGAACCTCTATCGCGCCTCGTAGGCTGTACACCTCTACCTGGAGGAGGCATTGATAATGGCAATGCGATAGTTGGTCTCATAAGTCGTGCCATACCACTCGTGCTTCTTTGTGGACACCTTTTCCTCACATGTCTCGGCATACCACACTAGTAGCAAAGATTTGTCCCCAACCGACATTCACCCAAATGATATCTTCTGCAGCACTGACACGGCTGACGGGGAGATCTTGATTGGCCCATACTTCCTTGTGCTTGATACCCCACTATTCGTGAATCCTGACTCTTACTTTTTTACCCAAACTAGTTGCCTCTAAACCCTTGGAATAGAGGGGGAACATTTGCTGTAGGCTGAGAAAATAATGGCCTAGGGGGTCTGTGCAAAATCTGAGGCCCAAATCCTCTTTGGGACGCCATGAACTGCCCCTCGGGTCTAGCCCTTTTTGACGACCCTTCTTTAAAGTCTTGTGTCCTTATCTTTTGACTTTGTTCCACCATTTGCTGCTCCAACACTCGTCTTTGAGTTTGTGCAGCAACTACACGGGTCAGTATGTGCACCGTACTCATTAAATCTTACACAATAGCATTATTGGACAATTCCTCTGGAATTGAAAGAGTAGGAGGAACCCGTGATACCAACTCATTTCCAGCCCCACCTTGATCAACTTGCTCAGGTGGTGCTCTACTGGTTCCTTCTCCAGCAATACTGTCTATCTCCTTTCCGTTTCCCTAACCTTCTCTTGACATTGGCATTACTAATCAAACACACAAGAAAACAATTCCCATGGTCAGTTATGATTCTGCCTACAACTTCTCTGTAAAGGAAAACCACTATCATTGAGCACATATGATTCAACTTACAACCTTGGCTCTATTGCACGATCTAGAAGTGAAGAAAAAAAACAACTCCTAAATGTCTCGTAGCCTCCTACTTATAAATGTGGCGCGCAACACATCCATAAGTAAGACTCTACTCAAACACGGCTTTGTAGACACCCTTAGAACGACCTGCTCTGATACCACTTTTGTCACGACCCGAATCCCATTCGGGCCGAACTAGCACCCGGAGCCGTTGAGGCTCGAGAGAACCAATTTTTCCTCATGTACACTCATATGCATGCTACTCAATATACAACACCACCTCAAATGAATATAAAGTGTCAATATTCGGAATTCATGAAACATATATAATAACTATGAAACCTGGCCGTCGGGGCCATCATGACAAAACATATGTCCCTTACATACCCTTCACGTGTTCCACAACATCTACAAAGCCTCTACGGATGCATAACCAAAACCAATCTTAGAGTCGGGATAAGCCCCCGCTCTATACATACATACAGTATCAAAACAACACCAAACAAATGTACATAGTGACTTAGGAAGCCCCGAAACAACTGGAGCTCACCAATGATCTGCTGATATAGCGTAGACTATGGTGAGGATCTACTAGCACCTGTACCTGCAGCAAGTAAAGTAAGGCCCCCAAAGGGGTCAGTACGAAGAATGTACTGAGTATGCAAGGCTATAGCAACTGTATATAACATAAAGACTTAATTGGAGTTAAACACAATTGAGTATTCAATGTAAATAAACCACTGCATTTGGAAACATGTATATTAGGTTCATTGCGTTCATTGCGTTCATTACGTTCATTACGTTCATTACTTTCGTTGCTTCTTTACTTCTGTACTTGTTCATCTTTGTCTGTGCTATACTGTACCCGGGCCCCAACTGATCAGTGGGTCTTTACATAACATATCGTTATGTTGGGATCGGCTCAAGCTAGGCTTATGCCTCTAGAGCTGCCACCCTGAGATCGACTCGAGCTAGGCTTATGCCTCTAGAGTTGCCACCCATGAATCAATATAGCAGGTTCGTCTCGAGCTAGGTTTTTACCTCTAGAGCTGCCCCCTGTCAGGTTCGGCCCGAGCTAGGCTTATGCCTCTAGGGCTGCCCCCTGATACAAAAATCTTGGGATCGGCTTGAGCTAGGCTTATGCCTCTAGAGCTGCCACCCGTACTCAATCATTAACCACATATGTGCATTACTTTGCCCTTTACTTCACATTACTTTTCTTTAATTATAAGAGATTGATACTTTGACAGTCATAAAATAACTTTGAACTTTGGAACTTAACATTGTTGGAAACATAACCTTCTTGGAACCATGGAATCTTTGGAACATTAGCCAATGCATATGAGACATGTGAATGACAATTGATCAATGTATAAAGAACATGTGATGAACCATAATTGATACCCGAAAATAGGATACACTTGACTTATGAGAGATTGATACTTTTGTAGCCATAACATTGTTGGAAGCTTAGAACAATAACCAATGAGTGAAAGACATATGAATAAACATTATTGGAAGCGTAACACTATTGGAACCATCGGATAATAATCAATGAACAAGGTACATGAGTAGAACCATTATTGGAACTTTGGAACACAACCTTATGGGGCTTTTTGAACATTATCAATGAATATGAGACATGATTCACAAGTGATCAATGAGTATGAAACATGTGATAGTGATAATTGGTAACCGGATATAGGATACATTAGCACATTTCGGGATAGGACAAGTGCGATGTCAATGTGAATACTACGTGCTGCAGAAAGATACGGACAGAGTTACCTTACATACCTTGTATTCTCAAGACAAATATATACTCTTAGATGTGCATACAAGGTCCCTCTCCTTCCTTATGTTTCACTCTACAACAAAAATGCACAATACATGTTCACTTTAAATATTTTATTGCTTTTAGTCTTTAGATTCAAATAGATTAGAAGTTCCAATACATGTTCAATCGATTAACACTTGTATATTATTCTGTAAATTTGAGTTTTGTCTAACTAATATAGGTATAACTAATATAGGTAGCTAGGTAATACTCCCTTTGTCCTAACTTACATGACATTGTTCAAGTTTCAAGAGTCAAACTTTAAAAAATCAGACATAGTTTTTTTTGAAACAATATTTCCATATTTGGAAACTACGTAGCAAGAATCAAACCATAATTGTTGATATTTTAAAAATATTTAAAAGACATATGAAAAGATTGCGGTCAAAGGAAAATTTGTTTGACTCTTAAATTCGAAAGACACCACATATATTAAGTAAAAGGTACTTGTTTTGTTTAATTTTTATTTTTCTTTTTTTTCATCAAAAATCATTTAAAGCAAGAAAAGAAGTTCAAGGAAAATGATCGCTCCTTTATCTATTTGTTCTCCCTCAATATAATTTGTTGTTCCAACTTAAGTAATAGATAAAATTCTAATTAGGCATTAAGAGGGCTTCGTGGTAATGAGCTCCTCATGTTGAAATCATTTTCTCTATATTTTTCATTGTTCTTTATATATTAACGGATCTTAAATAATTAGCCCAACAAAAGATACATATATCAACATATATATACATACCAATGTGTTTCTTGTGAACTGATATGTTGTGCCAATGTCTTACTTTGTGAATTGATAAGGAGGAAAAGTCAGTCATGAGAAACGAGTGAAATAAGTCACAAAATAGTAAAAGAGATAATAAATTTAAATTAATGTATCGAGGTTGATCATGTGTGCGGTTATGCTCCCTGATTTACTTCATAATTACAAGGCTCCGTGTGTGGATACGCTCGTCAGCCAAAAAGACAAGTCATAATTTCTCTCATAATCCTTCTTGAGCAACTAATCAAGCCTAGTATATCCAAGAGTTAACTTAAGCCGAATAGAAGTCAATAAAGCGACCGTGCTAAAACCACGGGACTCGAGGGATGCCTAACACCTTCCCCTCGGTCAATAGAATTCCTTATCCGGATTTCCAGTTCGTAGACCAATAATAAGAAGAGTCAACTTCCTTTTGACTAGGGATTCAATACGGTGACTTGGAACACCATAACTCAATTCCAAGTGGCGACTCTGTAAATAAAATAATTCCTATTCAATACCGTCACTTTAATTGGAAAAACCCTTCGACACAAAGACGAAAAAGGGGTGTGACATCTCTGGCGACTCCGCTGGGGACATTAACTAGAATTCAAGCTTTGAATATTGCCTTATTTTTGGCTTTCTTTAATTCTTGGATATATTGTGTTTGTTGGCCTAATGTGCTCTTTGTTTGTTTGTTTACCGCTTTAATATCATCTGAATTGCAATATAAACTGTCTTCTTTCGCGCACCCATCTGAGTCTCTGAATATACCAATCACTATTTATTGTGTGTGCGGCTACGCTCCACAAAACCTTCTATCTGAGATGAACCAATGTTCGGTTACGCTCCTGGTTTAAGGAATATTGGTCACGCATGTTAGGCGGGATTGGATCACCAGTAGAATCGGAATAGCTCTGCTACCGATAAACTGGCCCTCCCCGGTCCAAGTTGTCCACTCGGATAAGCCAGTCTAGACACCTATCTCTATAGGTTAAACCTAGTAGAACTTAAACTCAGACGTGGCTATCCCTATTAGGCTTCGCTTTATCTGCATCATGGGTATTGGACTTAGCGGGACTCGGCACAGGGGCCGGGTCCGTCTAGGACAGGTGTCCCTCTTTATATGACCAACATGTGCATCCTATGTGCTCTTTACTATTTATTTGGGAGGCTTGTTCGATTGTTGACCGGCTTTAGTCAACTTAATGAAATTGAAAAGAGTAATTTTTCCTCTAACTTTTATAACTTTTTTCTTAAAATATATATATTTTTGAGGAATGAAACGAAAAAAAAGATCTCCCATCAATTGAGGGTCATTTTGAAAATATGACTACCTTCGTTATTATTTTCTTATCCTCAAATATATTATATATACATATATCCTAATAGCCCTGAACCTTGAGAGATCGCGAGATTGAGTTTTAAAGAAAATTTTCATATGCATGTATCTTAATAACCCTGAACCTTTAGGGGTCATGAAGTTGAGTTTTGCAAAAAATATATAAAATAATTGTGTTTTTCTTCTAAGTTACTACTATTATTATTATTATTGTTTTGTAAAAAAAACAAAAACAAACTTGGTTGCATCTTATTCCCCCCAAACTCCTTGTTGAAATTATATAGAGGTCTATCTTTGAAAAATGTCCATGTAGGGTTGGTTTAGACGAGAGTCAGGCCCTAAATATATATAAAAATAAATAAATAATAATAATAAAAAAAAAATAAAAAAAATAATAATAAATAAAAATATATATGTATATAGAAAAAGAAAATGCGCCTAGATAAGTCGGGATGAAACATAAGGCCTCCCACATCAAGATGAGAAATGTATCTAGAGGCATAACATACGATGTATTACATAATTTTAAGTGTGCAACACTTACCCATTTATCACTTGTCACAGAAAAGGCTAAAATTTTTAAAGGTGGTTGGTTTGTGGTTACACTGGCATCTCATCCGTACAATACCAGATCCAAAGGAAAAGGCAAAATGACACACAAAGAGGGGATAGAGTCTGACAGCGAAGAAGACCAAAATCAGTTGATTCAACAAGAATTTGCATCAATAGAAGAGAATAAGTTATTGAAACAGCAAATGGAAGAAATGTATCAAGCCTGGATAAATGGGCAAGCGGCACCATCCTCAATTCCTGGACTTTTGAACATGACTGCCCCAATTTCCACTCGGGCCCAAACCGATGATCCACTTTACCCACCAGGATTCGGCCCATATACTAACGTGCCTAGCACGGTTGGGACCTCTACCTTGCGCCCTCCAAATCCATCTCTTACTAATAACCCACTTTTCATTCCCGCGGTACAAACTTTCATAGATCCTCGACCAAAGCTGATACAGAAGTCTGTCGGTGAGCTACCCCATGATCAATTCTACTCCCCTGGAGTAACTTTTAAGGTCCCAGAATCCTCTAATCCTACTCATCTTCACAGTTTCCCTATTGTGGTTGAAAAGACGACTAAGAACGAGGAACAAGAGGAGATGGCCAAAAAAATGAGAAGTTTGGAGCAAAGCATGAGGAACATGCAAGGACTAGGAGGGAACAAGAATGTTTCTTACAAAGATTTGTGCATGTTCACTTGCCTCTAGGTTTCAAAACCCCAAAGTTTGACAAGTACGATGGCCACGGTGATCCATTGGCTCATTTGAAAAGGTTTTATAATCAACTAAGAGGAGTAGGGGGAAGAGAAGAGCTACTTATGGCTTACTTTGGAGAGAGTCTGGCGGGGATAGCTTCTGAATGGTTTATCGATCAAGATATCTCTCGTTGGCATGTTTGGGATGACATGGCTCAAGATTTCATCCATCAATTTCAATATAATATTGACATAGTTCCAGATCGTACCACACTTGCCAACATGAGGAAAAGGACCACTGAAATTTTTTGTGAATATGCTATTAAGTGGCGGGAGCAGGCTTCTAGGGTCAAGCCATCAATGAAAGAGACAGAGATGATTGATGTTTTCCTTCAAGCACAAGAGTCTGATTACTTTAACCACCTGCTTTCTGCAGTAGGTAAAACATTTGCTAAAGTAATAAAAATTGGAGAAATGGTTGAAAATGGCATCAAGTCTGGAAAAATTGTAAGTCAAGTAGCCCTTAAGGCTACAACTCAAGCAATTCAGAACGGTTCAGGACACTTTGGGGTCAAGAGGAAAAATGATGATATAGCAATTATAGCGCAAGACCTTCAATACTCTGTTATCCCATCTCAGTATCCAGTCTATAGTGCACAACCATATGTCCAGCCATCAATCTATCCCCAATGGTGTTCACCAACACATCAAAATCCTCGTCCCTATTCTCCAAATGTTCGAGCCCCCTACAACCCCCGTTCTAGGCAGGAATATGGAGGAAATAACGGGCCTAGGGATAAATTCACACCAATTGGAGAGTCTTATGAAAGCTTGTTCCAGAAATTAAAAAGTTTAAACATGATAGAAGCTATCCCTCAGAACCATGCAGATCCACATTCAAAAGGTTTCAATCCTACTGCACGTTGTGAATACCATTCTGATGCTCCAGGGCATAGTACTGAAGAATGTCGATCTTTGAAAAGAAAAGTGGAAGGGATGATTCAGGCAAAGATGATTGTAGTTCAAGACAGTGACTCACCAAACATTACTAAGAATCCTCTGCTAGCAAATAATGACGTACATTTCATTGAGATGATATGTGATGACAAAGAATGTAGCAATCCTCTCAATTCCCAAGAAAAGGCAACTAAAATTGATGGAGGCTCCACTAAGGCTGATGTGCAAACTAGTGGCTAAGATGGCATGCTTGGTAGTTAGAAAGTCACTCTTTTCTTCTCTAGGAAGGAGTGTATTGGTAGTTTATTTTGTCATCGTTGCTATTATGAAATTTAGGTTTTGTTTTGTCTGTTTGTTGAGTCAAACCCTCCTTCCTTTTATTTTATTGGTTTAGTAAGTCTTGTCATAATTGGTTGTTTGAGTTATTTCAAGGTCATAGCCTAGAGTCCAGTTTGGTTATCTTGTTGTCATACCTTTCTATCTTTACTCAATGAAATGCAATTTTATATTCCATTTAGCGCTCTTTGTATGTATTTCTTTTCATCTTAGCTTTAGTGACGTGACAGGCATGCAGAATTTTTGGCCAAATCTTAAGATCCTATCTAGTCATGGAAAGAATACGCCAAGAGAGTTAAAAATGAAAAGAAAACATTTGAGAAAGTTGGAGAACTGAAACATCTTTGACAATAGCAATTTGAATTGATTCAATAAAACAAAACAAATCCTGGGACAAGTTCGATCCAAATCGACACACGTCATCTGGTATGAGAAGATGTTGCCAAAATGAAGATTTCTAATGGATGACCATGAAAGGAAAGTGGCATACATGTTCATCAATATAGATGTTGTGATTTTCACTTCTAATTTCTTAAATGCATGCTTGAACGCGCCATTGTTAAGAATTGAGATGACGAAGGCATTTTATTCTGCTATCCAAACATTATGTCATCCTTTGCTATCCCTTTTGAGCCTTAATTGTATTTTTTTTTCTTCTTTCATATCCCTCTTTTGGAATCTAAATAGAGTCATGAAAAAGTTCCAAAAAAAAAAAAAAAAAAAAAAGTCAAGAGAAAAAAATGGAATCAGAAAGTCCAAAAGAAGAAAAAGAGTCAAAGAAAACAAAAAAGAAGTCAAAGTTAGAGAAAAAAAAATCAAGCAATAGAACAAATTTCCTGAACTACGTTTGACCTGATTCTTGCTACGACAAGATACGTAGGCAGTCCTACTCTGGGGTTCGGTTCAACCAAGTAAAAAATTTTAAGTTACCCGGTTTAAAAGAAACTGGGGCAAAGGTTATTTTCTTTGTGAGTTGATTTCAAAAGTTGTAATTCTCACCCTATTTTAAGTGTATTTCGAGCCTCATGCCGCCTTTTCTTTCTAACCCTATATTGGGGTTCGGTCCAACCAAGAAAAGTCCTGAAAATTTCCAGTCACAGAAACTGGGGCAAAAAAAAAAAAAAAAAAGTTTATTTTGTCAAAAGAGTCGATTCCAAAAGTTGTAAGTTTTAACCTTGTTATATGTGTTATCTTTGAGCCTTCATGTCATCCCTTTCTTTCTAACCCTTTCCAAAAGCCATGTTACAGTCCAAATAAAGACCTTCTGATCAATTTTTAAGAATGACAAGTCAAGTATGCTTTCAGTGTTGATTATCATGAGGAGCAATGTCATGTTCCTTGTATAAAAGAGCATTATCAGAGGGGGTCCCACAGATCCATAAGCCCTCATTGAATTGAGAGAAAGTGAAAATGAGAGAGTCTTATTGGTGAAAACCCTCGCGGGCACCATAAGGCGATGGTGAGTGAGAGATATAAAAAAAAAATAAAAAAAAAATAAATGAGAGAGACTTGTTGGTGAAAACTCTTTGGGGCACCACCAGTCGCTTGAATGTTGAGCGTCTAATGCAAAGGTCGCAACTTAGAAGCATGACTTCAAAGTCTGAATGTTCAAAAAGAATAAAGTTCAGATTGGATTGACAGATCAGGTCATTTAATTCAAAATGCATGTCACGATTATTAGAGGTAACTATCACGTTTAAAGGAGTCTTTTCTTTCTTTCTCTCTGTTTTCTAAAGGGATATTTTTTGTCAAATACTCCTTCTTTTGATCGCTTTATTCTTTTTCATTTTTCTTTGAGTCATTCTTTGTCAAAACAAGCAAGAAATTATTTCAAAATTTGCTATCAGTTTCTCAATTGCCAAAGCAAAGTCTGGCCAGCACATCAAATGTAATATGATTGGAGAAGAAATAATGTGCACCATAATTTGTGGTGGTTGACAAGTTTGAGAATGAATACGAGATTCAGTGTTCGTAGAACGAGGACAATACGACAGATATTGGGGTCTGAAATCTTCAGTTAGAGGTTCTTCAATGAGGTTGTTTAAGCAACAAGCACAATCTGCCTAAGTTGAAGTCAAAGTCAAACACGACAACAAAGAAAAAAGTTGTTACGCTCACAGTCAAGCCACAAACCGACCACCATTTTGAAACTCACAATTTTTCTTTCTATTTCTAAAAGAGGAGCAATTTTGTTTATATAAAGGCAATTTCAGAGGTTCGAACTTGCAAACAGGATTACAGTAAAAATCTCACTCTTTCTTTGTTACATGCATACATCCGTCATTTTTCATCTTTCTCCTAGGATGACAATTTCCTAGTCTGAGACATTTATTTTTTCATTCGTCTTATAGGCTAAGCATTGCCTAGTAGTAGACATTTATTTTTTCATTCGTCTCCTAGGATAAACATTTCCTAGTAGTAGACATTTATTTTTCCATTCGTCTCCTAGGATAAACATTTCCTAGTAGTAGACATTTATTTTTCATTCGTCTCCTAGGATAAACGTTTCCTAGTAGTAGGCATTTATTTTTCCACTCGTCTCCTAGGATAAAAATTTCCTAGTAGTAGACGTTTATTTTTTATTCGTCTCCTAGGATAAACATTTCCTAGTAGTAGACATTTATTTTTCATTCGTCTCCCAGGATAAACATTTCCTAGTAGTAGACAATTATTTTTTCATTCGTCTCCTAGGATAAACATTTCCTAGTAGTAGACAATTATTTTTCATTCGTCTCCTAGGATAAACATTTCCTAGTAGTAGACATTTATTTTTCATTCGTCTCCTAGGATAAACATTTTCTGGTAGTAGACATTTATTTTTCATTCGTCTCCTAGGATAAACATTTCCTAGTAGTAGACATTTATTTTTTCATTCGGCTCCTAGGATAAACATTTCCTAGTAGCAAGCAATTATTTTGCATTCGTCTCCTAGGATAAACATTACCTAGTCGAAGACATTTATTTCACATTCGTCTCCTTGGATAAATGTTTCCTAGTTGAAGACAATTATTTTCATTTTTCTCCTAGGATATACATTTCCTGGTCTGAGTTTATTTATAAAGTTTACAATTGCTAATAGCTCACAAAAATTTTCAGTGAAAACTGGGGCAAAATTTTTGTTCATGTTATTTGGGATTTTATTTTCTGCTCAGGACCCTCCTGAAAAATGGGATTTTAATTTTCAGCTCAGGACCCTCCTAGAAAATGGGATCAACAGGACCCTCCTGGAAAATGGGACTTTATTTTCTGTTCAGGACCCTCCTGGAAAATGGGATCAACAGGACCCTCCTGGAAAATGGGATTTTGCTTTTCTGCTCAAGGCCCTCCTGAAAAATGGGACTTTATTTTCTGCTCAGGACCCTCCTGAAAAATGGGATTTTACTTTTTAGCTCAGGACCCTCCTGAATAATGGGACTTTATTTTCTGTTCAGGACCCTCCTGAAAAATGGGATTTAGATTAGCAGGACCCTCCTGAAAAATGAGATTTACTTTTCTAGTTCACTATTTATTTTGAGTTCAGGAATATGTCTGGACAACAAGGATTACTGTTAGTTTTGAAGCTCAGGAGCCCGCCTGGAGAATAGGGTCAATTTTCAATCCAAGTTCAGGAGCCAGCCTGGAGAACATGGTGATTTTCGAATTCAAAGTCAGAAGGAGCAAGTGTCCGCTTGAAGAATAGGACCGATTTTCAAGTTCATCTCCAATAACCGAAATCGACATGAAGAAAAGTTCACTGTCGAGTTCAACTCAAGAGGAGAGCAAACATATTATCACTTGAGGAAGCGTGGAGTTTCAATTCAAGAGTCAATAGAAGCTGAATAGATAGGATCCTGTACTTGAAGGATCATTTTTATTCTTGTCTTTCATTTTGATGTAAAAACAGGAGCTGCGAACCGGAGACTCGACGGGACCTCACTCGACCTCTAACTCATCGTCTCACCCTTCCATCTCATTGAACTACACATGACCTGATTCCCTTATAACCCGGGATATGTAGGCTGTCCCAAACCAAGACTCGGTTGCATCTTTTCCTTTTTTCCTTTTCCATTTCAAATAACAGTTGGGTCAAAACTCGTCTCGTTGTCTACTTCTTTGTCTGAAAACTTTTCGTGTTCTCAGACAAAGAGGGGCAAATGTAGACACGTGATTTTTGACCCTCTTCAAACTTTAATCTATTTTACCTTTAAATATTTATTATATGTTTAATCTTTGTTTTAGCTTCTATTTCATATTTAGTAGGTTTCCTTTGAAAAGTTGTGAAAAAGATGTCAAAAATAGTCACATTTTAAGTATAAGTTTTGTTTTTACTTTGCAAAATGAAAGATTTTTTTTTTCTTTCTTTGTCTAAAAATATGTTTTCTTTTAATTTAGGTTTTAATAAATAAGCTAGTAATCTTAATATTCTCTTAATTATTTTTTTATTTTAGTCTATGTTATAAATTTTTCTTATATCTTCTTAGTATAAAAAATTAATTAGTTAATATTTAGCATTATTTTATTTTTTCAATTATCTTTAAAAAAAAAAATAAAAAAAAATGGAAGAAAACCTAATCTACCCAAACCACCCCATTTCCCCACTCCCTCACGTCACTCCCCACATTTCCCCCCACTTTTCCACACATGCACTAACACACACACACTACTACACTACACTACAACTCACCTGCACACTACTACTACACACATGCACTTATATATATAACATACACACACATACACGAAAAAAAAAAGAAGAAAGAAAAGTGAGCAACATACGGAAAAACAAAAAGAAAGCAAAGAAAAAAAAAAGATAGCAAGAGGAAGTCACACACAGAAAAAGGGACTAAGTAGAAAAAGAAGATAGAAAGATAGAGAGCAAAAAACAGAAAAAAAAACATACGAGGGAACAAAAAGAAAAAAAAAACACGGACAGAAATAGTAAAGAAAAAGCAGGGAGAAAAATATAGACAGATAGAGCATAGAAGGGAATAAGAAAATTCAGCCACAACACCTACAAGGATTTGAGGAAAACAGTCGGTTTTGTGAGGTTTCTTGTCGAGGTCATTGTCTAAAGCTCCGGTTCAAGGTCTCTTTTCGTTCCAAAGTAATTCTCATCAATAAACAACAACGGTCATTTCTTGTCTTTGAATTTATTTCCTTGTTTATCTTCATGGCTAACGTTTCAGTTTGTAGTTATTGGACATGATAATATAAAGCATGTTAAAATCTTAGTATCGTTAACTTTATTATAAAACTACTATAATCTTTCATATTTTGTCGCATGTTTGTATAAAGTTACTAGTCAATTAACCCGCGCTTCGCGCGACTATACATTTTTTCTTATAAATTTTGTTGATATTGAAGAAATAAAATTCTTGTAGTACCAAAAGTTCAAATAAATAAATAAATATTTAATCTAAGACTTGCATAAGAAAAAACATAAAAATCAAATGTGTAAGGAGGGAAATACATAAAAATTAGTTAAACAAAAAAAACAAATTGAAAAAAACAATAACCTATCATTTCTGTTTTGTAATTCCCTTCGTTCTTTTTGGACACTTGGCTTCGTAGTCCCTTATATTGTTATTTGTTTGAAGTGATAAATTTATTTCTTTTATAATATTCAAAATATTAGAATATCTTTAAATTTAAATATTTTATTGCTTTTAGTCTTTAGATTCAAATAGATTAGAAGTTCCAATACATGTTCAATCGATTAACACTTGTATATTATTTTGTAAATTTGAGTTTTGTCTAACTAATATAGGTATAACTAATATAGGTAGCTAGGTAATACTCCCTTTGTCCTAACTTACATGACATTGTTCAAGTTTCAAGAGTCAAACTTTAAAAAATCAGACATAGTTTTTTTTTTGAAACAATATTTCCATATTTGGAAACTACGTAGCAAGAATCAAACCATAATTGTTGATATTTTAAAAATATTTAAAAGACATATGAAAAGATTGCGGTCAAAGGAAAATTTGTTTGACTCTTAAATTCGAAAGACACCACATATATTAAGTAAAAGGGTACTTATTTTGTTTAATTTTTATTTTTCTTTTTTTTCATCAAAAATCATTTAAAGCAAGAAAAGAAGTTCAAGGAAAATGATCGCTCCTTTATCTATTTGTTCTCCCTCAATATAATTTGTTGTTCCAACTTAAGTAATAGATAAAATTCTAATTAGGCATTAAGAGGGCTTCGTGGTAATGAGCTCCTCATGTTGAAATCATTTTCTCTATATTTTTCATTGTTCTTTATATATTAACTGATCTTAAATAATTAGCCCAACAAAAGATACATATATCAACATATATATACATACCAATGTGTTTCTTGTGAACTGATATGTTGTGCCAATGTATTACTTTGTGAATTGATAAGGAGGAAAAGTCAGTCATGAGAAACGAGTGAAATAAGTCACAAAATAGTAAAAGAGATAATAAATTTAAATTAATGTATCGAGGTTGATCATGTGTGCGGTTACGCTCCCTGATTTACTTCATAATTACAAGGCTCCGTGTGTGGTTACGCTCCTCAGCCAAAAAGACAAGTCATAATTTCTCTCATAATCCTTCTTGAGCAACTAATCAAGCCTAGTATATCCAAGAGTTAACTTAAGCCGAATAGAAGTCAATAAAGCGACCGTGCTAAAACCACGGGACTCGAGGGATGCCTAACACCTTCCCCTCGGTCAACAGAATTCCTTATCCGGATTTCCAGTTCGTAGACCAATAATAAGAAGAGTCAACTTCCTTTTGACTAGGGATTCAATACGGTGACTTGGAACACCATAACTCAATTCCAAGTGGCGACTCTGTAAATAAAATAATTCCTATTCAATACCGTCACTTTAATTGGAAAAACCCTTCGACACAAAGACGAAAAAGGGGTGTGACAACCTACATACTCTCCCATGCATATAATATATTAATCCATAAGAATAATCACTTACCCAAACTTGCAAATGAGTGATCTTGTCTCCAAGAGTAGGTTGCTTTAGGGTATGTATTGAGAGAAATGGGTTTGGAAATATCTCTAAAGGCATGAGGGTTTTAATGAATAAAATCAGCCCTTTGTGGATTTATATAGTTCTCATGGTCATCCTTAGCCACATTTATTCAATAATTGAGGTGTATTACTTGGTCAAATGGAAGAATGGGTCATTTGACCCATTGGGCCATGCCTTTTAGCTTCTTTTGGGCCTTTATTTCCTTGAGCCCAATTTATAAAATCAATGTATAATCCACCAAATTTGTCATATTTAAATAATTTATTAAGTGTTATGATAACATTCTAACTCACGAGATTTATATTCGTAGTCTCAATCTCCAAATAGGCAATTCTTGCCAATCATGGCTCACTTTGACAATAAAGGGTAAAAATGTAATTTAGATGTCAACAACGCCCAAGCGTAGGCCTACCAATATGGAATACTTATATAATACTGCAAAATTCATCTTTATAGACTAATAATCGTGAAAGAAATCGGGCAAAAAGCACCCCGGCACGGCCCCGGACGCCCAAAAGACTTAGAAAAATTTCAGCTTGTGAAAGGTGCGCAGGGGCGGCCTGGCACGCTGCCTGGCGCGCCCCCTTGCTGCCTCTGGGCTGAAAATTTCAGCCCAGAGCGTCCTGGCACGCCCCTGAGCGCGCCCCTCCCCTTTTTTTTTTCCAATTTTTCGTTTCTTCGACTCTTCTTCGCGGATTTGGTTAGATACTTCAAGTTCTATTCTTTCACTTACTTCTTACCTTTAATATTCTTTGTTTGGAGGTCCCCCAAGCCTTGTTTTTAACCGCACAAATGCTCCATGAAGTCACAAGACACCTCTGACTAAGGTCTAGACACACATATTAGGCCCAATATCAATTGTTTCATCAATAATACTATAAAACACATACTCATGACATCTCGAAACTTAGGTAAACATTGTTCAACGTCATAAAATAGGGTTAGGAGTATAAGGGGTGTTACACCTTACCACTTTAAGAAAGTATTTTCGAACTAATGCCACATTTTCTACTTCGACAAGGCAGGTGCAAAAGGAAAAGATAGACCGTAAAGAAGAAGGGGATTACAAAAGGAAATTCCCAAACAAGATAGGATCACTTCTAGTGGGACTGAACTCTACAGACTTGATGGAAAGGCTTTCCTTTCAAAAGGCAACAAAGAAAAAGAAAGAGATATATGGCAAAGAATGAATTGATAGAGGTGTGGAGTTTAACTGAGATAAAACAGAATCAAAAGGGCTAGGAGCTCTGGCCGGTAACGAAACTAAAGCTTCACACGGGTCTTACTTCTTTTTTTCCAACTTGAAAAGGGAATAAAGCGTGATTGCAAACTGCAGATAAACTCGTTAGCGGGGAATAACAACGACTAGCAGTACGATGAAATCAGATAAAAAGGTGGAGTAGGTAGTCTTCAAAAACCAGGGTTGCTTTCTCTGTTGGTTTAATTCGCCACTAGGTGGAATCAAACCGTCGGCTCTCAATTGCTGTTTGATTACCTATGTCGATTGCGTTAACCTTTCAGTTCTACACAAAGCGCAGGTGGGCGCCGCTCTTTTGAAAGCTTAGTAGCTGCGAGACCTATCAAGTTCCCACTTGATCCTGCAAGTCTATAGTCTATACTTCTTGCTTTGATGGAAATCGTTGGTCGCTTGCTTGATTGGAAGGACTGATGCAATTATACCTTTCCTGTTCTCTCTACTACTTACTATTACTACGTAAATAGTTTCTTTTAGCATTCGTCCTTCAAAGAGCTTTATTCTCTCCTTACTTAGCTTAGGAGTGGGGGAAACTAAACATCAATCAAATAAGTAGGTTTATTTCAGAGGAAGCTCTGTCTTATTGAATTTATCCTTGAATTCCATTTGAAGCCTGAACTGCCAACCTTTCCTCTTTCTTTGAGAAAAGTGTAAAACCTATCTAATTCATCTTAGGTCCATGTTAATACTAATTAGTGAAATGAAGGATGATTAAGAAGTGGAATAAGCAAGCAAAGAACCCAACCAAGCAAATAGAATCTCCTTGACCCGGGCAAAGCGAGCAGTTTTCGTGACAAAAAAAGCGGCATCATTGACTCCAGAGAAGTAAGCGAAGGGCCGTTGGCAAGCAGCACCAGCATCGATAGCGGTAGTACGATTCTATCCGTTCAAGTCTTGGTCTACCAGTGGGTCATCCTATGAGTAACTCTCGCAAACAAAGAATAAAAGAGATGGAATTCAAGCCAGCAAAGGAATGAGGTAGGCCACAGGAAAGGTAAAGAGAAGGGGCCGTCGTTGGTGCATAACAGATCTTTCTACTGACGATCTTTCTTGGTGCATAAACGAGGAATGTTTGACCAACCAGTTCAGGTCGAGTTCTAACATCAAGTTATAGGCTTAAACACCAATTATTTGACTGGTCCATTAAAGATTGTACAGTCCCCTAAGCCTCTCGAGCCCAAGCATGCATACATCTTATATCATGATCATGTCAATGCAATCCACATGCCAAATTGCATTTATTTGTTCTATTAAGCACTTCTTTCATGTCATTAGCTTTGAAAAATTGTGTTTCCCTTTATCAGTTCACCCCAAAACCAACCAATATTATACTGTTTGCGGATATTGTTCCTAGCTTCAATTGTAAATATGAATCTTCTAATTTAACGCTTCCAACACCTGGAAAACCATTTTTCTGCTCATGATCCAAAGGAATTTGATTGATTCCTTTTTCTACATCTCCTTGGAGAACTTACTCTTGAAAGCGTTGCATGTTGCTACTAGAGGGCAAAGGAATTAGCTTATGATGAAGAATAAGAACAAAAAAGCTTTTCTCCCCAACCGAGGTGATATATATAAGATAAGCGGATTTTTGTGGAACTAGATCCTCTGCTAGAGTCAGAGTTGTTGTGTAGCCAGGTTCACCTGCCCAATGCCAATGATATGAAGAGCTAGCTTTGCTACCAGCAAAAAAGCTCTTTATCATCAAACTGACTCTCATTTTAGTTTAATCCTTCTTCGATTGGAATAGGGAGCACTTGGAATCAAATGAATTCCGACAAAGAAAGTGCGGAGTCACTAGTTCCGCTAACGTGATAATCGGGTTATGTTGGGCTATTCTCTAGTCACATCTGGGAAGACTGTCACATCTACATCATAACACCAAGAAGGATTGTATAAAGAGATTGATTTTCATTTTCGGATCGCCGCTCAAAAATAGGTGGAGTTCACCCCTTGAAGGATAGTTAAGTGTTGCAATAAGGGGTTGTTTAACGAATGGGAAGCAGTCTCCATACCAACATAGAAGGGTTTGCATCTATCTAGAACCAGAAGAGAGCCTTACTCTGTGGAGGTGCTAACGCTTTACTAATATAATATAATGAAAAAGTAAAAGCTCTTCTTCTATTCTACGAATCTAACTAATCTATACTACTAACTATAATCAGAATAGGTCTTCTAGAGTGAACTAGCATAGCGGAGTGAGATATATCGAAGAATGAACTTAGCCTTCAACCACAAATGGGGTCTTTTAGGCAGCCGATTGCCCGTTTTCTTCCACTGACTTACGTCGTGAAAACCCTTCAATGAAATAATGAAATGAAAAGAAGGGCTTTTCCCATCCTATGAACCCTGCCAGCTCACGAGTCGTCAGTCACTCGGAGGATTTTATCGACCGGAACGCAGCGATGAAAGGCAAAGACTAGTATTTAGCATATAACTAAGAGAAGACGGGGTTGTCTCTGTTACAATCGTTTATAGTCCTTGTCCTGAAAGCTTAGTGAGGAAAATCCTCGATAGAGAGGAAGTTTTTCTTTTAATGTTTTAATGAGAGTGACCTTTCTTTCCTACTACTGAACCCAGAAATTGCGTAGATTGCTTTGCTTGGGATTCCCTAACCAAACCAATCCCTGTCATTTCACACGGAAAATGGTCTGTTTTGAGCGTTTGAACTGGACGAACAATCAACGTACGTAATCGAGTTTCATGCCATCATGTCTTTCTGACCAGCAGCGCTGGAAACCGCTATATATATATATATATATATATATATATATATATATATATATATATATATATATTATTACAATGCATATATGTAATCAGTATGTGAAAAAAGACATGTACTAATACGTGTGTTTGTATGTGAATCAATAGATAAATAAATACTACTAGATTTGATTTCATATCTATATTTTTATAAGATGAATTTAGTAAAAGAATTATACTGCGGTACAACTATATTTGAGTACAATGCCTTATTTTGAAGATAAATTATGGATTTTGATGATGTAAGTTTACCTGAATTCCTTTTTACTTCTATTGTTAGATAACAACAGTTATGTAATTATGCAATCCAGGTTGAAGAGATTAAAAGTGTGAAGGGCCTTAGAAATATTGTTTGAACTTTTTACCCTTGATTAAAAGATCCTGCAATATACAATTTATTATAAGGTTGCAACGCCATACCAATTCCACGTGAACTAGAATACTTAACACCGATTTCTTTTTGCCATAAAAAGAATTTTCACGCTTCGTATTTGTTTTCTGTAGATTATTGATTTATTTTTTTTTGGTTTTCTAATGTGATTTGTTTATGCTTTGCAGTAATTTGCTTGCTGTAGCTTACTCATTTTTTTGTTTTAGTGTTTAAGGATATGAAGATAGCAAATATACTTCTTGATTTTTTATGTCAATTGATGCCAAGCGGTCAAGGTAAAATTTCTATACATGCATCACATTGACAAATTTTATAAGTTTATTTATTGTGTTTGAGTTGTCGGTATTCATTAATTGTTCAACAAGTTAGGAAGTTTTGAATTATATATACATATATATATATATATATATTATTACAATACATATATGTAATCAGTATGTGAAAAAAGACATGTACTAATATGTGTGTTTGTATGTGAATCAATAGATTTGATTTCATATCTATATTTTTATAAGATGAATTTCGTAAAAGAATTATATTGCGGTACAACTATATTTGAGTACAATGCCTTATTTTGAAGATAAATTATGGATTTTGATGATGTAAGTTTACCTGAATTCTTTTTTACTTCTACTGTTAGATAACAACAGTTATGTAATTATGCAATCTAGGTTGAAGAGTTGCTACGGAATCGTGGTATGGGAAGAGTCAATTTTTATGTTGCAGATCGTCAAAATTCACACTTGGATATTTACACAAACAAAACAGCTTTGAAGGTTTCTCCATCTATCGTCTCTCTAGAATCATATACTGGTAGCTTCCGTGTTCGATCTTTTTGCTGCGTAAGCTTTTGTTTTTCACTTTTAACTTTACGTTGAACTTTTTTGACGTAATGTTTATTTCCTTGTGTATTCTCTTTTATGCTCAGGGAAGGAGGAGCTATTTCAGTGCACAAGCACGGTAATGGAGAGCCACGATAATTATTCTACAGAGTGGTTGTTAAACTAACTATATTGTATGAAACTGAGTATTGGCCTGTTAAGAACTCTCATGTTCAGAAGATGAAAATTGCAAAGATGAGAATGTTGGGTGGATGACGAATACCCAGTTAATTAGATTCTTCTGATGAATGAAGGTATTGAATATTTTTATCTACAATTGATCATATTCAATTAAATTGAAATTACATTTAAAAGAAATATTTTACAACTTAGACATGCATGTTGTCTAATGATATAGTAATTTTTTAATATTATATACTCATTAATATTTAGGTACAAACAAATTTATTATAGTTCTTTTGGCTAATTTTTCTAATATTTGAAACTTTGACATCATTTAAAAATTTATTTATTATCCTTCTTAAATGGATAGTGCACGTTAAATAAAATAGTATTATTCTATTGTCGTAAAGAGGATGCAATTCGTATTATTCTAGGGCAAAGAAAAATAGGCACTTTGACAGACTTCATTGAAGCCTAAATTTGGTGGTATACAGCTGTGGTTGAATTTTAATTAAAATGGTGCTAATAATATATCTATTTTATGTCTCTGTCTTTTTAAAAATATATTTTTAAAATTAAGGAGCCCTAAAATATATAATAAGAGGAAAATATATAGCTAGAGTACTATTACCCTATACTGTGCTTCATCAAAGTTGCCCTCTTTCACACTCGAACAGCTTCTACTGAAGGTCGTTATGTCTGTTAATTTTCTTATGATCATGGAAAATATGCATGTCAATGTCCCTCAGATGGTTTAAAGTCTTCAGTTGTCATGATCCAAACCCGTTGTGAGTGGAACCCACATTAACTTTTGGTGGAAGAACCGTCTAACCCCAAAATCAGCAAACCCAACACTTAGCCAAAATAAGGCAAACTAGCTGTTTTGCATTAATAAGATAATGTCGTCGATAATCTAAATGATAACCATGCGGAAATAATCAAACACCTAAATAATTCCCTAAATCTGAAAGTCATTGTACCAAAATACTACAAATGCCAATAAAAGGGGTTCAACCTAGAACAACTGAAAATGTCTAAGTCCGAAACAATGAATCAGAAACTAAGTGAAGAACTCATGGTAGCCCGAAAGATGTAGCTCACCCTTGAGTTCGAATGCTATCCGCTCTACAGCTGAGGTCTTAAAACAGTCTCAGAAAAATGCTCTGCACTCAACAAAAAGAAGAGCACGTGTAGTATCAGCAGACAAGAAACAACGGTGTACTAGTAGGGTCATCGGCCAATCCAAAATGAGATATATGAACAAGTAACCATAACTTAGTAAATCAAGAACAACCATGAACACCTACCATGTAGCCTTACCTCAAGTTTATGACACTTAACCTTATTCAACAATACTAAAGAATTCAGTCAATATAAGTCAACATGGACAACAAGTCAAGTCAAGACCATGACTACCAACAAGACTCCAAGTCAACAAACTATGACTCAATCAAATATATCAACCACGTCTCAATTACACAAGTAAGGAGACAATATAGAGTTATTCCAAAACTTGCAATTAAACCCAGATCACTCAAGGATCTATTCCAACAACAATAAAGACCATAATCATGAATCCTGATTTATAATCCAAATATAGCAAGTTAATACATAAGACCAATTCACTCAAGGAACCAATATAACAAGTCAACACTTAAGCCCGCTTAACTCAAGTAACCAATATAACAAGTAAACAAATAATCCCTGGTTCATTCAAGGAACCGTCACACTCACCTGTATCTTGTACATACATGCTAAGGGTCTTATGGTAGCCCAATAACCATGATCTGCAGGGGATGAGCTCTTGTCCATGTACCAAATATCAAACATCAAGTGTCTATCAACCTTATACCAACCAATCCCATGAAGATGTCCAAATACCGGTACATCTTATAATAATCAATAGGTATCACAACAATCACAACCATAACAATGACAACAATGACACTTGTAAAACCAACAAGCTTTTCATATAAGTTCATTGCATGTGATTAACACTTAGGATATTAAATAGTCATTTACTTTCCTTGAACATGCATTGTAACAAGCAATACGAAGGAACAATTATTATGCACACATAAAACAAGTTGAGAGTTTCAACTACATTAAACTATCACCTACCTCAATCCAAGCTAGAAATGCTCTAACAAACTTGAGCTTTGCCCTTTCTTGCAACCTCTACTTGATTGTGGTCTAATAACTTAAATATAACACATAATCAACCATATGACCTAAAAATATCAAGGATTATAACCTAATCCCGAAACCCTAAAGCCAAATTCGTGATCATTCCCCCCCTCTCCCCCATTCTAGGGTTTTCTACTATCATTCCACCTTAATCCTACCAATTTCATGGCTACAATAGTAAATTATCAACATGCAAGAGTAAATTAGCAATCTTTAATCGAAACCTAAGGGTTTTCTATCCAATTCACTTAATTACACCAGAAAATTAGCTAGGTTAAGCCAAACCCTCTCCAAAAACCCATAAATTAGTGATTCTATTAGTTAACAATCGAACTACGAGTAAACAAAAGGAATCACTTACTTTTACGAAGAGTTTGGATAAAAATTGAGTGGAATTCGCCCAAAATTGCCTAAGCCATTCCCAAAATGAGTTTTAAAATATTGAAATATTTTAGGATATTTTTCTGTATTAATCCGAGCATATCCCACTATAGTTTCCCTATCTAGATATAGCGGCCTCTCTATAGCGGGATCTGTCTGCTATGGCGGGATTGAACAATTCTAACTCCAGCTATAGAGTGAAAAAAATTTCTGCAGTGGCGCAGTAGTAGTGGCCCACCACCCACTATAACGGGTGTGGCGAGGCAGAAACTTAAGATTACTCCCAATTTTTACTTTTTTAGAACGCACCCTCAAATCTTGACATTCCTTACTAACCCCTTTATGACAAGTTCGTTATCAGCAGTTCTGCTTACCCGAATTCATTTTTGAAAGATCCAACGGATTCCTTATCGTCTTAGCTAACAAAAAAAATATATTAAATGCTTTCACATTTACCCAATCAATTCCCAAATTTTCCTAGACCATACCTCCCTCGAATTTCGCCCAAGACTAGCCTAGCCTGAATTTCTAACTCCTAATCTAGGGAACACCTTAACTCAAATTTTGGCATGCTAGAAATAACCGTAACGATGGAAAGGGCCATTACAACAAATACTAATTCATCCATTGTTCATCCCTAAATGATTAAATAAGGAAAAATAAGCCAAGTCAAAAGTAAGAAAATTATCTGTAGCCTTTAACAAGTGATGGTACTTGTCCTGCATGTCCTTCTCGGTTTCCCAAGTAGCCTTCTCGATAGGACGATGCTTCCATTGAACCTTAACGGACCGAATTTCCTCACTCCTTAATTTTGAACATCCCTGTCAAGAATAGCAACCGGCTCCTCCTCATAGGAAAGATTATTATCAAACAAAATTGAATCCTATTTGATAATGTAATCCCTATCCCCATGATACCTCTTAAGCATAAACAGATGAAACACTGGATGGACCCCTGACAGACTTGGTGGAAACACCAACCTATACGCTACTAGATCCACATCATCAAGAACCTAAAATGGACCAATATACCAAGGGATAAGCTTATCTTTCTTGCTAAATCGCATAACTCCCTTCATAAGAGATACTTTCAACAAAACTTGCTCCCCGGGTTTGAATGACATGTACCTCACTTTGCAATTCACATAATATTTTTGCCTACTTTGGGATGCTAACAACTTTCTTTGAATAGACCTCACCTATTCCTGAGCTTCCTTTACTAAGTTCATACCCAAAGGTTTCACATCACTGATTTCAAACCATCCTATGGGTGATCTATACCTCCTTTGTTATACCCCACATGTTCTATAAATTTTTATAGCTCCCAAGTGGTTTGATGTGATTTTAAGGTTGATTGATGATTAGGAGGGGCAACGAAACCATTAGAAAGTGCTTTGAGGCTTTTAGAATGAGTTTCGAGGTCAAATGCATCGCAAAATTAGTGGGGAGTCCGCATTAGGGCCGTACTACAGAGGCTAGGCATGACCCAAGTGCCAAAAATAGTGGCTTGGCGTATTAAGGCCATGCCACACTGCCCAAGCAACATGATGGCTCAGTGCCATGCTACTGGCCTAGCGCAATTTGGCCGTTCCATGCCAGTGGCCATTCGACGTAATTCCTCCATTTTTCTTTTAGTATTTTTCAAGGAAAATAAAGTCTTTTTTACCCCAAATGACCTTATAACTAATGCCTAAGCATTTTTCCCTCAATACTTAGCCAAATTTTATTGCTCATTCCCCTCTTCTCTCTAAAGAAAACAAATAAGGGTTTCCTTTCAAAATTTAATCCTCAAGCTTCAAGGTTCAAGATTTCACTTAAGAAAATAACAAGACCAGGTATGTGGGGTTCAACAAGGATTTCCTTTCTTTCTTGTGCCCAAAAACATTACTTTCTTGAATGGTTTACAAATTTAGTAACTAGAGTTCAAAATCCAAATTCTCATGAACATGAACTTTATGCCTTCTTATGGAATTATCTATATAACTTTACTCAATTCATGATCTTACGATTCAAGTATGACTCAATTCACTTGTTATTTCGTGTTCTTCATGACTAGTTGGTTTGACATAAAATCCCATGATTCCATGCTCATTACATGATGATATTATGGTATGAACCAATAGACAAGGTTAAACTCCATAATATCATGCTTGTACATGTGTTAAGAATAGTTGTATACTTTCATAATGGCGGGTTATGAACACCCGATAACTTAGCATTCCATAACTTGTGTTTAGGATGCTTTCAGATAAAGTGTCTATATTTCAATCACATAATTCAGTAAAAATAAGCTTACCAATTATTCAGTATAAATTCAATTAGGAGTAGTACTTAGGACCGAGCGGACGTAGAGATAAAGGCTCATCCATCAGTTAGGCTGAGACCTTTAGTAGAAGTCCCAAAGTCTCAAAACTATGGAGCCACTGTAGGTTTTAAAGGGCCATCCATCAGACCAGGCTTGGAACCTTAGTCCCTTGGACATCAGATTAGTGGATCTACACCATCCATTGTTCGTACCCTTGGCAAGGTACCAAACACCCATCTAACTGGGGTTACTAGTTGGGCCCTGATTAGCTCAGTTGTGGTATATCAGTTAACAGTAGCTCCAACAGTTCAGATTCAGTATTGCATGACCTCATATTCAGTTTATTTAGTACATTATTGTCAGTTACATGTGTATTTACTTGGTCATTGCATTATTATATTCATCAGTTTCATGCTCAATTTATCCTTTCATGATTAGAATTATTAGTTTCATATAGCATAATGCATACCTCACATGCTCAGTAAATTTAAAGTATTGACCGTATACGTTTTTGTGCAATATTATATTATAATATAAGGTTAGACGTTTAGCATTCAGAATGCTATTAGCACGATTCCACAGTATCTCAGCAACAGAGTTTAGTGAGTCCTTATAATTTGAGGGCTTGCTTTTACTATCTTTATTTTAGTTCTATTTCACTTTCAGACAATTAAAGTTAGCTGGGGGCTTATCCCAGTAATTCATCTTAGTAGTGGCTTTCAGATAGATAGACTCATATTTTCAGCTTATGGTTGTGTTAGATGTTTTCCGTATAAACTCAGTATTGGTTTTCATTCAACCATTATCATATGATGCAGACTTTCAATTTCCACTCAGTATTACTCAGTTGTTATAATATTTTTAGTGTCATGTCAGGCCATGGGTTAGCTTGGGGTCACTTGTACTCTAAGCATCGTGTTACAACTAGGGAGTAGTCTTGGTTCATGACAAACTTGGTTTCAGAGCATCAGGTTTAAAATTTCCTAGGGTGTCTGAAAGCTGCGTTAAGTAGAGTCTTATTCATGGGTGTCAAGCGCGCCACACTTATGAATGAGAGGCTATGAAACATTTTAGGAAAAGTTTTAATTTTTTAATGTTCAAATTGTATGATAGAGTTTAAACTTTATTTAACCTCCTTCTAACTCTTGCTGTAAGCGTTTATAGAAAATGCCTCCCAAAAAAGCTAATAGAAGGAGAAACAGAAATGGAAACAGGAATGGGAACCAACAAGCACCACTAGCTCTAGTAGACCCTTTGAACGAAAAAGTATCCCATGCTGAGTTCAGGGATGCCTTTCAGGTTCTAGCTCATCCTATGACCACCTAAGTGAATCAGCAGGCCATTGCACCGATCAATCCAAATGGTGGTACAACATCAGCTAGTGTCCGGGATATTACTTGGATGAATCCTCTCGAGTTTCATGGTTCTAAGGCTGAGAAGGATCCGTAGGAGTTTCTTACAGACATTCAGAAGGTCACTGAGATCATGTGTGTCACTCCAGTCAAGAGTGTAGATTTGGGTGCTTATCAGTTGAAAGGAGTGGCTCATATTTGGTGCAAGCAGTAGAAGGAAGATAGGGGTGTGAATGTAGGTCCAGTAGATTGGGATAAGTTTGTAGCTGCTTTTTTGGATAGGTTCTTCCCACTTCAGTTAAGGAAATCCAAGGTTCAAGAGTTTATTAATCTAAAAAAGGGTAACATGACTTGAAAGAGTAATCCCTTAAGTTTACTCGGCTTTCAAAGTATGCTCAGGCAATGGTGGTTGATTCTAGGGTCCGTATGAGTAAGTTTGTACCGGGTGTTTCTGAGGATGTGGTTAAAGAGTGTAGAACTGCATGTTGGTAAAGAAGATGGACATGTTCAGGTTGATGACTCATTCCTAAAAACTTGAGAAGGAAAAGATCAAAGAGAAAGAAAGGGAGAATAAGAGGGCTAGAACTGGTAGTTTTAACTTTTCTGAGTAGTCAAATGGTGGTAATCGCTCTCAGTTTCATTAGAAGTCTTCAGCCCTAGCTCCATTCTCTACTAGTGATCCAGTACCTATGTTCAGACAAGCGTATCGGGATAGGGCACCAAGTTCTAAGTCCCAGGGCACTGTCACTAGTGGATGTACTAATCCAGTTTTCAAGAGGTGTGGTAAGAAACACCAAGGGGAGTTTATGTCCAACAGTGGGAATTGTTTTGGATTCATTAAGCCTAAACATCGATCGAGGGAGTGCCCAGTAGCCACACGGAAGGGTAGAGATATTTGTCAGTAGACTCAGTCTAACACTTCAACATCTCTAGTAGGTCACCTGAATCAGCAGGGTGCCTTATCTAGTGCAGGTGGTAATCAGCGTCAGAACAGGTTTATGCACATTAGACTCGACAGGATCAGGAGGATTCCCCTAATACTAGCCTAGCCTGAATTTTTGACTCCTAATTCGGGGAATACCTTAACCCAAATTTTGGTGTGCTAGAAATAACCATAATGACGGAAAGGTTCGTTACATCAATATTAAAGTATTGAAATATGCCCCAGTTAATTTAACTTTCACATCATATATTTGGTTAGTAGATTTATATTTTTTTTCATAAGTTTTAGATTCTGTCTTTCAATATATTCGTAAATTATATGAGCATATGTCTCATTTATAATTTCTTTTTGTTTATGAAGTTTCAAGAGATGTATGTTTATGTTTATAAGTGAGGTGCTAATTAATTGATGTAGCATACAAGTATAATATATATACTCAAATTAAAAGAACACACATTTTTTCCATTTATAAATCATAAATATAATGTTGCATGTATTGCAACTTCATGGGCAATGTAATATAATATACTTTATTCTTTTTGTATTCAATCTTTTGTACTAACGAAAAATACACGTGCAAAACACGTACCCTAAACTAGTATATATGTATCCATAATAATGTAGCCCTCCAAGATTGCCTAACTGGCCTAAAGGTTTAGCCGCCCCTAGAACTAGTGGTGTTCACTATTCGGTTTAGGTCGGTTATTGGTAAAAATCAAGACCAACTCAATTTAGTTGGTTTTAAAATTTCTAAAATCAAACACAAAAAAATCATCGGTTTGGTTCTTGTCAGTTTGGTTTGACTTTTTTATTTATTTATGACTAGCTAATGATAAATTGATAATAGTGTAAGAAATGACAATGCCCAAAAGGCTTGCCTTGATGCAAGGCCTAATAACATCAACTAAGTAAATATCTTTAACAAGCCTATCTTGTTTAACATTCCAAATAAAAGTTGTGTCCGTTGAATTTTTAACTCAAATGCCAAAATAATAAGCATTAATAATACTACCTATTGGATAAAAACCACAAGTGAATGTGTTTTGTGGAGAAGCAACCACCAACAAAACAATTGCATAAAAATGCTTGCTATAAAACTTTTAAGTTGCAAAACAGTTGGAAATTTTAAAAAAATTAATCAAAGCTCCAAAATACCAAGTTTTTCAATTGAAAAGAAAAAATATATATTAACTAAACTAACTAGAGAATCTTGAATACAATCAGAATTAAAATATAATAAAATATTTACATTTTATTTATGAATAATATATAAATAATAATAAAATTTGTATATATAATTTATCAATTCAGTTTGGTTATTTTTTTGGTTATATTTTAGTAAAACCAAAACCAAACGAAATAGTATCAGTTTTTAAAATTTAAAACCAAACCAAACTAAATGTCGATTTTTTTTATCGTTTTGGTTTTTAACCAAACCATGAACAACCCTACATGGAACTGAATATACCAACGTAGGATGAGGATAGTACCGTTAATTCAAATATTCTTATATGTTACCCCTAATATGGATATAATGTTAATCCAAATGTGATCTTATGATATGTATGTTTAGAGGCTTCATGGATAGATGAATCTACATATTCAGTTACGCATACTTTATCAGTTATTTCAATTTACGATTTAATTCTTTAAATTTAAAGACAATATTTTATGAATGGAAATTCTCTCTTAAAGACCTTACTTTTGAATCTAATTTATCTATTTTCATATGTCTCAAGTGAATGTCATGTACAACTGGTTCCCCTGGGCAGTTAAAGGCATTAAGTGTTGGTCATGTCTAGGCCAAGGTTTGGGGCATGATAAACATTAAAGCAGTAGGTTAAGTGTCCTAGGGAGCCTATAAAGTTGGGTCTAGTAGAATCCTACTTATGGGTGTGTAGCGCTCCATATTTATAATTGGGAGGCTATAGGTAATTTAGGAAATACTACTCGTCTTTCATACTCCACATCATGCAATAGAGTTAAGCCTTAAGAATAGGTTATAATTCATATGTTACTAAGTTAATGGATGTGAAAAGGATATCAACCACAAGCCAACAGGCTAATGCTACCTTAGAGGTGAACTCCAATGAAGTGTCTCAAACTCAAGGTGTTCAAACCAGATCCCAGGGTTGCCCATCTGTTCAGGCTACTTGAACTTCATCTCTACTAATAACAAAGGGTCCTATAGGGAACCCCATATCATACACGCCACCTCCAAGTTCTTTTGACACTGACATTAGGGTAGATATTCATTTGTTCACACAAATTATGGTTGCATAGTTCCTACATTAGGGAATGACCTCAGAGTACTAGTTCTCATGAAGGATTAATAAGCTCTAGATACAGGGGCTTTCCTTGTATAAATCCTCCAACTTTCATGGGGTCCGCCCTAAGGAGGATCCTTATAACTTTATCAGTAAGATACAAAGGATTCTCTGAGTAATGCATGTTAATGAGATCAAGGCTGTTGAGTTTGCCTCATATCAATCGAAGTATCTTTTTTTGTTTGGTATGAGTCTTTTAGAAAATTCGTGAGGTGAGGATGTACCTCCCCTAATTTAGGAGGATTTCACCAGAGCATTTATTGATCACTTTTTGCCTCTATATCTTAGGAATACTAAGTATGATAAGTTTACCATACTTAAGCAGGGTCTAATGAGTGTGAGAAAGTACAATCTCAAGTTTGCTTAGTTGTCTTGATTTGCTCTAGAGTTAGTTCTGTAGTATGAGAGCAGATGCATCAATTTATGCTCAAACTTAGAACCCTTAGGGTTGGTGAGTGTTCTATAACATTTTGTTAATATCTAGGTTGATGTCTTTTGCAGAACAAACTAAAGAACATAATTTCAAGGTAAAATCTAACAAGGATAGAGAGTAGAGTAAGAGTTATAGATAAATTGACAATAATTGAATATATAAAGGAGGTGAAAATATGTCATTATTTAATAATAGGTCACCACTACCTTTACCTTTAATAGCTTATGCACCATCCTCGAGACCTGTAACACTCCAAACTTCTGAGACAAGATCCAACCCATTCTTCAAATACATATAGACCCGAACCTAATGTTTTGTAATAGTACAACAGTTTTAATACAAATTTCTTAGTATGTGGAGAGTTTTGTATATGAATTAAGGTCATAAGGAACTTCTAGCTCAAAGTTAAGTTGAAAGCTTCTTTACTGATTGGATTTCTATATAGATTTTACTAGGGTAAAATTCAAACAAACATAACTCCTATAATATTAAGAGTTTTGTGTCCCAATATAATGAAAGATCTTTGATTCTTCTTTCCAATTCAACCGACCGTTCATTAATCTTTTCTCGGTGTAGAAAGTTATGGCCATTTTACCAAAAGGTAGCAAGCTTGAAACATTCTGCGGGCGGGTATGCAGACGCATAACATATTATGGGCTCTGAAAACCTAATGCACACTGTGAAACATAGGAAAATGGTTTGGGAAAGTTACTAGAAGCATTATGAGTACATTGTGAGGACGCCTACCACTTTTTGCGGTCTACACAAGGCCCCGATTGGATTATTCTCCAATGTTGTTATTAGGGGTTTTATGGTTCTTTCCATGTTTAAAACCATCTCCCACCTATTTTAAAATGTTCATTAGTCTATTATTTGCCCTAATCCTTCATTGAAAACACTCCCTCTCATCCACTCACGAACCATAATCATCCAAGTTCCAAGTGACAAGGTCCAAGGTTTTGTTCAAGGTTTTCCTTGTCATTTTTGCCAACAAGGTATGTAGAACAACCATTTTTGAAATTTAATTTCAAATCCATGGTTTCTTAATCCTTAGATATGTATACATGTTTCAAACATTAAATTATGGTTGAAATTTTTGTTATGAATTTATGACATCATAGACTGATGGTGATGTTGAATAGGAGTTTTAGTATTTCCGTATTGTTTTGGAGATTTTAAAATAGTTTAATCATTTTTAAACAACTTGTTATATTTTCTCTTACAAGTGTTTTCTTCTGCAACTTTAATAGAATGCTCGTAATGAATGCTATGAGGTTTACTCAGGCCTTAAGTGGTTTCGGGTGCTTGTTATGTCTAGGGCTTAGTATTGGATCGTGACAAACTTGGTATCAGAGCACAGAGTTCAAGTGTCCTAGGGTATCTATGAAGCCGTGTCTAGTGGAGTATTGCTTATGGGTGTGTTGTGCACCACACTTATAATCATGAGGCTATAGGGCATTTAAGAAATGTTTCCCATTCTTGCATACTCTAGATTGTGCAATAGAGCTGTCCATAAGAATGCTTATAAAGGTTTTTTCATTGCTTCAATTCCACCAACTATGCCTCATCTTTAAGGTGGTAGGAGTACAAAATGCTCATATTCCTAATGATGTGATCCTTATATAGGACTTGAGAAGAGTTAATCAATGAATTCAAGTCTAACGATATTAAGTGTATACCCCTATCTCCATGAATCGTGCATTGAGTCAAGGTAAGACGTAAATTAGATCCTATTCAAAACTTTGTTACAGGTGACCAGCTTAAGGGGGAAGGTGCATATTTGAATGTTGGGGTAAAATTTCCACCCGAGATATAGTATAGATTAGAGTGTTATGAGCTACAAGTAGTAAGATGATCCCAGAGTTAGCAATATGAAGTCATAAGTTTAGAAGCCAGAAAGTGGAAGTAGTGAGTGATAGAAGAATGTATCTAGAGACATGTACCCATGAAGTGAGTGATGGGGGTGGTATGCTCTTATGGTGTTGGTTAAGGTATAACATGATTTTCATATTTTATGAAGATTAATAGAGAAAGAGTGGTTAGTTAAGATGATTTAGAATATATTTGAACTAGGGAGGTGCTGGTAATGGCTCGTCATTTGGGTTGTAATGATCAAGTGTAGGTTATCAATGAAGGATAAAGTGGTTAAGAATTTATTAATTTAAACTTTGATTTATAGATCTTAGAGAAGGAGACTCAGTGATATTTATAGAACTTTGAGGGTAGTTTAAATGTATGCATGGGTAAGTTGATGTGATGTATGAAAAGAGAATGTGTTAGTGGACTGTAATGGGTTATATTGTAAGATTAAAATCGACTATCCTTATCATACAGTTTTAGTAGACCCAGTGTTTCTTGATTTTCTTATCTTGTAACTTTAAGCTAGTATAGTATGTGAGGAAATATGTAACAAACATTAAGGTGTAGTAATAATGTTGGGAAGAGGATGTACTTGTAAGCGACAATTAAGTGGAAGAAGAAAATTAAGATCGATTATTTTGTCAAAAAAAATTTGTTGGATTTGTGTTTCCTGATTTTATCTGGTATCTATGAGCTACTATTGTAGGTGAGATATTTCATTGGCAGTCCATATGTCACGATCCAACTAACCGAATCATACGGGTACCTACTCTAATCCACCTAGATTGGAGAACCCTTACCACCCATTTCAAAATACAAACGGAAGTCAACTAAGAAGCAGAAAAATAACTAATTTATTATAATCAATTTATAAAACTTTAATTACAATTGAAAAACCTTTTCTCAAAAACTAGTCTAAACAGGTACAAGAGCTACTAAGAGAATACAAATTGTATACATGACCTAGCTTCTACCATAGGAACAATAACAGAAGCTGCTAGAGATCTTTACCATATCAAGCATGAAGCACCTACCGATCCTGTAACCAGACTATACCCCAAAAAGGGTATAGACAGAGTAGTATTAGTACAAACAACACGTACTAGTGAGCATCATCGATCGACCTGAATTAAATCACATAAACATCACATAAATATCTGAAGAGAAACATGCAACCTGAAAGGTATTTAGTCTTTCGTTATAATAATTCCTTAACACTTTTGGCTCTTACTAGATGTATCATGTTCAACCCTAATCACCATCTATCCACTAGCACCATCAAGTTAGACCTCATTCCATAGTTACCTGTGAGTCCTATGATATTCAACTCCCAAGGTTTCTTTCCCCTAACAATTTGTCGTTAAGACCCTTAAGTAATACTTAACCTTGTTCCACTAATCCGGTTATGCATCAACACCCTAGTATATTTAGATTCATTAAAATGTATGAGAATTAAATAGCAAGACAATAATACCCCACCTTTTTGGTCTCAACTGCAATAACCGATAGACCCCCGACCATACACATACCATTATTACAACCATGCATGAAACCTACCAGGTAGCCTTATTCAGTCAATATAAGTTGATAGGGACAACAAGTCAAGTCAAGACCATGACTACCAACAAGACTCCAAGTAAACAAACCATGACTAAAACACTTATATCACCCATGTATCAATTACACACGTATGAAGACATTATGGAGTTACACCAACACTTGCAATTAAGGCCGAACCACTCAAGGATCCATTCCAATAATAATAATGACAATAATCATTCATCCCAATTTATATCAAGAAACCAAAAATATAGCAAGTCCACACATAAGCCCGGTTCATTCAAGGAACCCATATGACAAGCCAACAATTGATCCCCGATTCACTCAAGGAATCAATATAGCAAGTAACACATAATTCCCAGGTTCACTCAAGGAACCAATATAACAAGTAACACATAATCCCCAGTTCACTCAAGGAACCCATATAACATATATATATGACAGATAAACAAATAACCCAGTTCACTCAAGGAACCATCACTCTCACCAATACCTGTACACATATGCTAAGGGTCTTATGGTCACCCACTAGCCATGAATTGCAGGGGTCGAGCTCTTGTCCATGTACTAAATCCCAAACATCAACTGTCTTCTAACCTTATAACAACCAATACTGTGGAGATGTCCAAATGTCGGTACAACCCACAATATAAATAGATAAGCCCGTGAAGATGCCAAATACCAGTATATCCCACAAATAATCAAGATATTACCATAATCACAACAATAATGAGTATTCAACAATTACACTTGTACAACCAATAAGATTTAATAATAACTCATTACAGTGATTAACAACTAGGATATCAATCAAGCCCTTAATTCTTTTAAACATGCATTACATCAAGTAATACAAATAATAGTCAGCAAGAATATATAACTCAAGTTGGATTTCAACTATGTAAAACCATCACCTACAGTTTGCACATATGAACCACGCCATAATACACACCAACCATTCACCCTAACATTGATACCTTACCAATTTTTCTATTCCTCTGGTTACCACCATAGATTCTTTGAAATCCACCAACACTAACCATCCCTAATTTAGGCATTTAATAAGTTTAACCTAAATTTTGGTTACAATGCCATTTTTAATCATGCAAGGATGAAAAATAACAAGGTAAACATATTAATTAATGGACAATTTCAATACCACAAAATAACAACAAATTTCCACCCAATTAATCGGGTTTTCATTTGTTTTATTTGTCCCAACACCATACCCGAAGGCCTAATCATGAAATTTCCCATCAATCTATATCATTCTTATGCTTTTTAATCTAGGTATAAACTACTCAGTTAAACCTAGCCTACCTGGATGCCAAGCAGCAGATATGAAGGCATGAACGCAAGTTTGATTTTGTAC
This sequence comes from Capsicum rhomboideum, assembly GCA_031232105.1. Taxonomy (NCBI): domain Eukaryota; kingdom Viridiplantae; phylum Streptophyta; class Magnoliopsida; order Solanales; family Solanaceae; genus Capsicum; species Capsicum rhomboideum. The sequence goes on along the minus strand of CP124719.1, from coordinate 98,636,813 downwards.
TAGTGATTTCTCATGTGGAATCAGTGAGAAAACCATTGGTTTTACCCTATTAGAGTGAAATCCCTCCTCTGTATCTCTCTCAAGACATAAGGTAACCCTAGGAGGGTTTTTAGAGCAAACCTCATCCTTGTTTTACAACTGGAAAGGAGAAAAAGAAAATATTAAAATTGCACCAGAGTTTCTGGTTTTGTCATCCCGCTATAGCGGCCTACCGATCGCTATGGCGGCGCTGCTATAACTACAAAATTCCTTCTATAGCTGTACGACATCAGCCCGACCAAAATTTCAAATTTTGAAATTTTGTCGTGTCGTCCCATACTAGTTTGAGACCATATTTTTAAAATCCCCCATAACTCATACCCTTAATGAGGGGACTTTAATAACGATGGAATAGGTCATTATAAAAATTGGTACTAGACACTAAGTTTGAACTTTAGATGCTGACTGTGGTGAAAAGAATGGTTGTTCGAGGATAGTGACATAAGCTTTGAGGAAAATGGATTTAGTAGTCTTGATACGATGTGTGCAAGAGATTAGATTGATAACTTATGAAAAATTTCAATGTGTATGTAACACCCCGTACCTTCCCAACCCTATGTGATGACGTTGAAAAATGGTTACTTAGGTGTCGAGATGCCATGAGTATGTATTTGGTAATGTTAATGATGAGAAAATTGAAATTTGGTCTCGTACATGTGATTAACCCTTCGTAGAAGGTGTTTTGTGATTTTTGTGGAGAGTTTGTGGGGTTAAAAACGAGTCTAAGAGGACCTCTAAACAGAGGATATTAAGGTTAAAAAGTAAGTTAAAGAATAGGATTTGAAGTATCTAACCAAACCCCCGAAGAAAAGTCAAAAAACAAAATTTTCGAAAATGTTAAGTCTGGGGCACGCTGGAGGGCGTGCCACGCCACTTTGGGATAAAATTTTTAGTCCATAGGCAGCAATATGGTGTGCCCAAGGGGGTGCCACACTAGTTTTGCCACTTTTTCAAAGTTGGAAATTTTCTTAAGTCCCAAGGGTGCCCGGGGACGTACCGAGCCAATTTTTGCTACGCTTATTCTACAACCATGAGAATATATATGAAATGAGTGAAATATTATATTGGTATGATAAAATTACTCGAGAACAAATTTGACATCAAAATGACGATTTTGCCCTTATGGTCAAAATAAGCCATACGTGGCTAGAATTGTTTTTTTTTGGAATTAAGGCTACGAGTATGAATTACGTGAGTGGGAATATTGTTGTAATGAATATATTATGGATTACACATTGATGTGAGTGAGTTAAGATGACATGGGTTATTGGGCCTAATTTGAGACCAAATAAGCAACATGCATGGCCCAATGGGTCAAAAAGACCCATTTTCCATTGACTAAATACATACACACATACTATTGGATAAACATGGAATAAATTCCTATATAAAGTTGGACAAATCAGATTTTTATCTCATTAGACACACATCACATTTCTCTCATTTTCTAGAGTTTTCAAGATAACTCTTTTGGTGACTCTTCAAACCCTAAGGCATCTTTGGACAAGATCATCATTTGGTAAGTCTTGGTAAGTGTATATTCTTATGATTTAATATCTTATATGAATGAGATACTATGTATATCATGTTGGTTATGCTTGAAAGTGTTAGATATGGCACTTGGGGTTTTGCAAAAAGATGTGCATCCTTGTGAATTAAACTTGAATTATGACTTGTGGTCTTGATTAAAAAGCATGGTATGGATAAAATAACAACATGTATGGTGTTATTATCGTCCTAAACTTGTTATTTGTCTATAAGTGGAAATTATGGGAGTTTGGCCGATTTGTTGTTGTGAGGTGTATTGAAGTAAATTGATGGAATAATTGTGATGTGGTGGTGGTGGAGAAGTGTAAAATATTAAATTGGTGTGACATGCTATTGGTTATCATGTGTTGGTCAATGTATGGAATATTGTGGGATTATTAGTATGATGATTTCATAAATGGTATTGTCAAGGGGGAAATGACATGTTAAAGCTAAATATGTGACTTATTGTTGTTGTATGCCATTGTAAGGTAATGGGTGGTTAATGTTGGTTTCGTTATGAACTTTTGTTGTAGAGAAAACCACAAGGACGGAGCGGGACTATTGTATGAACGTCTAAGATTGTGTATTCGTATTAAGAATACAAGGTATGTAAGGTTCCTTTTTCCATATCCTTCTGCAACATGTTGTTCACATTGACATTGGACTTGTTTCAATTCCGAGGGGCTTGAAGTATTTCAATTCAAGGTGACGTATATTGTTACCCATATGTGTCCTATTCTTAGATGACTTATGATACACTTATCTCTTGTTCATTGCTTGGAGTTTCGAAGATGTCCTAACGTTTAAAGTTCGAGAAGAACTATTTCAAGAGAGTAATAACATAAGAGAATCTATTTAATCTTTGATGGAATTTTCCAATCATGTCTTGTTCCAAAGTCCTATAGTATAATGATTACCCTTGTACCAATCTTTCATAAGTAAAAGTGCCAATCTCATAAGAGTAATAAAAGAGGTGATGTGCAAGTTAGTATAATTATTCCACATGAGTGAAGATGTCAATCTCATGAAGTAAGGTAGTGAAGTGGGATGTGTATATAAGTGTGAGCTTTAGTGTTATGATCTTTAACGTGTCATTTTCATAACTAGGTAAGGGGTATAAGATTGTAAAGAAGTAATGTGCATGGTTACTATATGTTTCATTGAGTATAGATCACATTATAGAGAGTATAAGTTCAATAAGGAACAATCCCAATATTGTGACATGTCATTTATTAGAGCCCACCCAAGGTGGAGGTCCGGTATCATATACTTACTTATGTAAGATCTCATAGGATTAGTGAAGGAGGTGAAGTGCGAGCTAATATATCTATCCCTCACAAATTAAGGTGTTAATCTCATGTAGTGTAAGAGTGAGGTAAAGCGTATTTGTGTGTTTCAAATAGTGTCATGATCCTTAATGTACCAATCTCTCATAAGTTAACATATCAATTTCTCCCACCATAGAGTGGATGTATGTTCTCCCACCATAGAGTGGATGTATGTTCTCCCACCATAGAGTGGATGTATGTTCCCCCACCATAGAGTGGATGTATGTTCTCCCATCATAGAGTGGACGTATGTTCCCCCACCCTGAGAGTGGATGTATGACTCCCCACCATGAGAGTGGATGTATGTTACCCCACCATGAGAGTGGATGTATGTCTCCCCACCATGAGAGTGGATGTACGTTACCCCACCATGAGAGTGGATGTACGTCGCCCCACCATAAGAGTGGATGTATGTTTCCCCACCATAGAGTGGATGTATGTTGCCCCACCATGAGAGTGGACGTACGCCGCCCCACCATAAGAGTGGATGTAGGTTAAAACCACCAATAGAGTGGATGTACATTAATAGAATAGATGTATGTTGTATTATTACCCCCACCACCAGAGTAGATGTATGTGGATGAGTGTTATTCTTTATAACCAAGTAGATGAACACTAGTGGTAATGAACCTAGAAGCAAGAAGGAATCTCTTGTATATAGAAGAAGCTATTGGAGGCAAATTTCTTGAGTGAAGGTAGTTTCCCTTGAAGGAAAGTAATTATAAATGATATTATCTAAAATGATGGCTTATCTCTATTGACTATTCTCTCATATTTTTATTTTATTGACATTCTCATGTATGATGCTATTTATTATGAGCCTTACATACTCAGTACATTATTCGTACTGACCCCCTCGGGGGACTTACCTTACATGTTGCAGGTGCACGCATTTAGTAGACCTCCTCTGTAGACTGGGGATCACTTGCAGAGTTTTGGTGAGCTCCACTTGATTCGGAGCTTTCTGGGTCATAGTTGTATATTTGTTTTGGCATTGTAAATATTGTATAAAGCGGGGACTTGTCCCGACTTTAAGTTGATATTGTTGATACATCTAGTAGAGGCTTTTGTAGACATATGTGGGTGTACGGATGTAAGATACGTACGGTCAGTTCGACGTAATGGCCCTAACGGTCAAGTTTTATTTATATATATATGGCATATGTTTCCATGATTCATGTTTTACGCATAGTTGCATAAGGTTTAATAAGATTCATACGATGATATGCATACGAATGTTCAAGAGCAAAGATTGGTTCTCTCGAGCCATATCGGCTTCGGGTGCCAGTCCGGCCCGAAGGGGATTTCGGGTCGTGACAGTGTAATTGTGATGTATACATGAGGACTAGTGTTGAAATAGTCAATTGTGGCTAAGTCATTAGATATATAAGGTCCTTAAGTTATAATAATAAGGTGTACTCAATTTTAAGTTTATAAGTGTTATGTGTACCTAGTTAGTATTCTTAATTTGCTTTATATGGAGGAGACTAGATAGTTATTAGATGGTGTTCTTTACAGATGGACTGAGGGATTTATAGATAGTTGATATGAGCCCTTGGTATGGTTCTAAATTCCCTTGAGCTAGATGGATATCAGATTAGAAGTTTTATGCTAATAGACTAAGCAGTTAGAAATAGTGTAACACCACGTACATTTCTGAACCTAGTTGATTACCGTAAAATTTATGTAATTATTTAAACATGATATTTTTGGGGTATTACACCTTGAATTAGGTGGGCTGAATTAAGCTTGTGCTATTGGGATCAAAGGAGGCCCAAAATTACACCAAAAGACATGGCCCAAAAAGGAAATAATGATCCATTCATCTTGACCAAGTTAACCAATCAATTATTGACCAAAAGTACTGGATAAGGATGACTTTAAAGGGTCTATATAAGGTGAAAAATCATATTTTATTCACCATTCCACACATGTTCAAAATCTAGAATTTTCCCAAGGATATTTTCTCTTCACCTTCAAACCCTAAGGCAACTACACTTGTTTGGACAAGATCATCCTTTTGAAAGCTTGGGTAAGTATTTATTCTTGTGATTTAATATCTTATATGCATGACAGATTGTTTAGATAATGATGGTTATGTCTAAAGGTGTTAAGAAGTGAACTTTTGCTTTTTTGCTAAAATATATGTCATCTATGTGTCCTAAACTTGAAAGGAGACTTGAGATCTTGAAAGGAGTGAATGATATGGATGATATGTATAAATTTATGATATGTTTATATTCCTAACTTTCTTTCTCTTTGTGTATAACATTTGGAATTGTTGTTGTGAAATTTTGCATGGAACCGGTGGTGTATGGAAGGGGAAAATGTAATTTTGTGATGTTTATGTGCGTTGTGAGACCATGGTTTTTTGTTGGCATCCAAGTTAGCATAAATTATGAAAATAAAATCTTACTTATGTACATGGACCATTTATTACAAAAAAAGACCCAAAAGAGACCCATTTTGGCCGAAACGGGCACCCGCCCTCGCAGACGAAGGCACCTGCGGGTGCAGGTGACTTCGCAGGTGACTCTGGACACTGCCAAGAGCCACATGCGGCTTCACCTCATCCACATGCGGGCATAGGTGGATTCTCAGTTCAGTCCAGAGCTCTGTTTTGCATGTTTTTACATCTCTTTGACCCCCCAAAGCCCCTATACCCTTCATGGATGCAATTATCAACTTATGATACCTTTTGAATGACTTTAAAGGAGTATAATGGAGGTATTTTGAATGGTATCAATTATGGATTGTTGTTCATGTGTTGTTGTGAAAGGTATTGAGACGACTTGATGGAGTAATTATGACGTAGTGTTAATGGGGAAGTGTAAAGGATAAACTTGGTGTGAAATGATATTGGTTTATGATGTCTTGGTCAATGTGTGGAATGTTATGGTATTGTTGGTATGGTGATGCACCAAATGGTATTATGAGAAGGGTTAAATGACGTTATATGGCAGTCACGTAGTTCATTGTCGTTTTATGCACTTGTAATATAGTTGGTTGTTAACATGAGCTTCTCTATGTACTTGTGTTGTAGAGTAACACGTAAGGCAAAAGCTGAATTATTGTATTCACATATTGATTGGATTGTTATAGTCATACATTGGGAAGATAAGGTATGTAAGGTTACTCTTTCCGTATCCTTCTGCAGCACATAGTGTTCCCATTGTCAGTGTATTTGTTCCATTCCGAAATATCCAAAGGAATCTCATTTTTGGGTTGTCATATAGTATTTCACTCACAGGATCAATTGTGAATCACATGTTTCATAGTCATTGACTAATGTTTCAAAATTCTAATAATGTACCATCACTAATGTATCAAACTCGCAAAAGTAAAGGAATAAAGTAATGCATATATGGGTTATTGTTTGCTAACCAGGACGGCTCAAAGGGGCACATAAGCCTAGCTCGAGTGGACCCTAATATTATATATTGACCCACCGATAAGGTGGATGATTATATATTGACCCACCGATAGGTGGATGACTACATGATGACCCACCGATAATGTGGATGACTATATATTGACCCACCGATAAGGTGGATAACTACATTATGACTCACCGATAAGGTGGATGACTAAATATTGACCCACCGATAAGGTCGATGATTATATTATGACCCTCTGATAAGGTGGATGACTAATAATGGTAATGAATGTAAAAGCAAGGAAAGTAATGAATATATTGTACATGGTTCCTCTCATATACAGAATAATGGCTCATTCACATTGATTATTCACTTGCATTTGATTCCATTGAAGTTCTCATATTTCATGTTATTTCTTATGGCCTTATATACTCAGTACATTCTTCGTACTGACCCCCCTGGGGGACTTACCTTACTTGCTGCATGCACAGGTGCTAGTAGACCTCCACAGTACGTTGCGGATCTTTTGCCGAACATTGGTGAGCTCCAGTTGGTCTCGGGCTTTTCGAGTCGCATGTGTATATTTGTTTTGGTATTGTAAAGTTCGTATAAAGCGAGAAATTGTCCTGACTATAGGTTGGTTATGTACATGTATCTGGTAGAGGCTTTGTAGACGTATGTGGGAAGATGAATGTAAGAGATGTACGTCCATTTGACTTGATGGCCCTAACGGCCAAGTTTCATATATAGCATATGTTTTCTATGACTTCCGCCATTAGTATTTTATAAGTTACATGAGGAATAATGATATTCATTCTGAGATAGGCACATGAATGTACTGGAGTAAAGATTGGTTCTCTCGGGCTTTAACGACTTCGGGTGTCAGTCCACCCCATTAGAATTTGAGGCGTGACAAAAGTGGTATCAGAGCAGGTCGTCCTAAGGGTGTCTACAAAGCCGTGTCTGAGTAGTGTCTTGCTTATGGATGTGTTGTGCACCACATTTATAAGTAGGAGGCTACGGGACATTTAGGAGTTGTTTCTTTTCTTCATTTCTAGATCATGCAATAGAGCTAATGTTGTAGGTGGAATCATATTTGACCATTGTATTTGGTTTTCGTTGTTATAGTAAAATGTCAATTACAAGACGAGGTAGAGGCAAAGGTAAGTAGGTAGATAGGGCTACCGTAAAAGGAATGAGTAAATCACCACCTAACCAAGCTAGTCAAGGTGGGGTTGACACTGAAATTTCATCGCGGTCTTCTCCTACTCTTTATTCCCTGAAGAGCTGAGGGGTAGAGAAGTACCAGCAGAACCTCCTATAAATGTGACTGAGCAGGATTTAAGAAATGCAGTGCATATGTTGACTCAGATAGTTGTTGTACAAACTCAGGGATGAGTTGGTCCAATGACAAGTGAGGATGACGCGGCTAGAGTAGCTAGTCGGCGAACACAGGATTTCCTGAAATTAGACCCTCCTATATTCACTGGGTCAGATCCGAAAGCAGATCCACAGGACTTTGTAGACCAAATTCAGAGGGATCTATATGTCATGCACGTGACTGGTGTAGAAACAGTTGAGCTTGTGGCCTATAGGTTGAAAGGAGAAGCTATATTGTGGTATGAAGATTGGAAATACTTAAGGGGTATTGGTGCGCTTCCAGCTGATTGGGAGGAATTCAAAACGACATTCCTTGATCACTATCTTCCCTATGAGATCCGACAGGCCCTTGCAGACCAATTTCTAAATCTTCGCCACGGGAATATGAGTGTTAGTGAATACAGTCTGCAGTTTAACTCTTTGGCTTGATATGCTCCGAATGTAGTAGCCATAATGAAAGATAGAGTCCATCGATATGTGGACAGATTAGAGCCATACTTGGTAAGGGACTGTACCATTGCTGCTTTGAACAGAGATATAGACATATCCAGAATACAGGCCTTTGCACAAAAGATGGAGGATCATAGGCAATAGAGAAGGATACAAGAATTTGAAGGAGGGCCGTCGAAGAGGGATAGATCTACGGGATAGGTCATGGCATCCCAAGGAGGGTTTAGGTATCAAAATTTTGATAGACCGCCTAGACCATCATTTTCTTATTCCACAGCAGGTACTCCACCTCAATTCCGAGGGTCTAGAGGCAGTCATGCTGGACAAAGCAGTGTGGTTTGAGGTTCGCAGACGGTAAGATTTTCTCGTCAGCTGTGCCAGCACTGCGGGAAGTTTCATTCAGGTGAATGATGGTATGGGCTGAATGTTTACTTGTGGTGCGGTATGCTGGGGCATCTGATGAGAGAGTGTCTACAAGGGGGCACGAGTAGTATGGCGTGACCTATGGGATCAGCCGTTGTGTCATCGTCGTCAGGTGTACTCATGGAAGAGGTGCTAGAGGGGCAAGTTCTAGTGGAATTCAGAATCGTACCTATGCCGTAGCGGATTGGCAAAATTTGGAGGCTTCTCCTGATGTAGTGACATGTACATTATCCGTCTTTTCATATAATGAATTTGCATTGATTGATACGGGTTCTACCCTATCATAGGTTACTCCATTGATTGTGGGAAAAATTTAAAAGAACACCGAAGTATTAGTTAAGTCAATTGAAGTCTCTAGACTAGTTGGTGAATCTATTGTAGTTAAAAGAGTATATTGTAATTGTATAGTAACTATTTGTGGTTATGATACACTGGTTGATATTATTAAGATGGAAATGGTGGATTTTAATGTTATAATGGGTATGAATTGGTTGGCTTCTTGTTGTGTCACGTAGATTGCCAAAGCTATGAAGTTATATTCTCATTTTTCCACAAAAGACTGCCCTTGAATGGAAGGGTAATGTTGGAGCACCGAGAGGTAAATTTATTTCCTATCTAAGGCAAGGAAAATGTTATCCAATGGATTTATAAGACCTAGTATGTCCCCTTGGGGTGCACCAGTGTTATTTTTACGAAAGAAAAATGGTACACTGAGGATGTTTATTGATTGTCAGCAACTGTATAAAGTAACGGTTAAGAACAAATATCTCCTCCCCATAATTGATAATTTGTTTGATCAGTTACAGGGTGCCAAATGTTTTTTTAAAGATTGACTTGAGATCAGGTTACCATCAAGTCAGGGTTAGAGAAAAAGATATACCAAAACAACTTTTCGCACATGGTATGGTCACTATGAATTTCTAGTTATGCCATTGGGGCTAATCAATGCACCAGCAGTTGTTAGGGATTTGATGAATAGGGTGTTCAAGCCATTTTTAAATATGTACGTGACCATGTTTGGAGATGATAGTCAAGATCACAAGAGGACCATGCTAATCACTTGCAACAGGGGTTACAGAAGTTTTCTAAAATGTGAAATCCATAGCGTTCTTGGGTCACATTGTATATGATGAAGGAATGAGGGTCGATACACAAAAGAGAGAAGTAGTGAAAAATTGGCTAAGGCCTACGACTCTTACAAAGATTCATCATTTTCTTGGATTGGTGGGTTATTATAGGAGATTTGTTGAGGGATTTTTTTCTATCTATCCCTACACCTTTACCAAAGCTAAAACACAAGGCAACTAAGTTTCAGTGGAATGATGCATGTGAGAAGAGTTTCCAAGAGCTGAAAGATAAATTGATTTCTACACCTATATTAGTACTTCTCGAAGGTACAAAAGGGTATGAAGTATATTGTGATGCTTCAGGAGTCGGCTTAGGATGTGTATTGATGTAACACGGTAATGTGATAGCTTATGCTTCAAGACAACTACATACATATGAATAAAGAAATTATCTAACACATGGTCTTGAGTTAGTAGTCGTGATGTTTGCTTTACAAGTATGGCGCCACTATTTATATGAAGTTCACATTGATATATATATATATATACTAATCATTAAAGTTTACAATATGTTTTAAGCAAAAGGATCCATACTTTGTTGGCTGGAATTACTAAAGGATGATGATAGTGATATCTTGTACCATCCGGGAAAAACAAACGTGGTAGCCGATGTGTAAGCCGCAAAGCATTGGGGAGCATTGATGGTCAAATTACGAAAAGGCAAGGTATTATTACGGATCTACGTCAATTAGATAGCTTGGGGGTTCGTCTTCTTGGAACTTCAGATAAAAGAATTATAGTGTAAACTGCAGTAGAGTCTTCACTTGTAGCTGGGATGAAGAAAACGTAATATGCAAATCCTATTTTATTTCAATTGAAAAAAAATGTACAACAAAGTTCGACCAAGGTATTTGAGCTTACATAAGGGGGGAGTACTTCAACGCAAAGGTAGATTTTGCGTACCAGATATATATGAGCTAAGGAAATGAATTATGAAAAAAGTACATCATACACAGTATTCTATTTATTCGGGAGCAACCAAAATGTACCATGGTTTGAAAAAGATGTGTTGGTAAGGTTACATGAAGAAGAACATTGCAGAAGTTGTAGTTCATTGTTCAAATTGTCAACAAGTAAAAGTAGAACGTCGGAAATGGGGAGGTTATATGCAATGTATGGATTTTCCAGATGGAAATGGGACATGGTTAACATAGATTTTATCACAAGTTTGCCTTAAATACTTTGGAAATTTGATTCCATACGAGTAATAGTGATAGGCTTACCAAGTCAGCGCACTTCCTACCGGTCAAGGCTACCTATACAGTTGAAGATTATGTAAGGCTGTATGTTACAGAGATAGTGCGATTACATGGGATTCCAATCTCCATTATATCAAACAGGGGAGCTCAATTTATTGCACATTTTTGGAGATCTTTTTAAAAGAGCTTGGGTACACAAGTGAATTTGAGTACAGCTTTTCATCCTCAGACAGATGGGCAAGCAGAACGTATTATTCAAACACTTGAAGATATGCTACGAGGTTATACAGGTGACTGGGTATTTGTGAAGTGTCACCAATGAAAGGGGTAATGAGATTTGAAAAGTGAAGAGGTTAACGAACTAGTTTCCGTGAAAGTACTTTGGAGGAATCAGCAAGTAGAAGAGACCACATGGGAAGCCGAGATATGATAAAGTCTAAGTACTTTCATTTGTTTCAAATGGAAGAGAAAGTTCAAAATGCAGGATTGGACCAATAAAAAATAAGTCTTTACAAGTATTGTGTGTATATGATAACATGAAGGATAAATTTAAACTTAAATTTTTGTAAATGGGACAATGTCGCTAACATTCGAGGACGAATGTTTCTAAGGGGGGAAGAATGTAACACCCCGCACATTTCTGAACCTAGTTGATTAACGTGACATTTATGGAATTATTTGAACATGATATTTTTGGGGTATTACACCTTGAATTAGGTGGGCTGAATTAAGCTTGTGCTATTGGGATCAAAGGAGGCCCAAAATTACACCAAAAGACATGGTCCAAAAAGGGAATAATGATCCATTCATCTTGACCAAGTTAACCAATCAATTATTGACCAAAAGTATTGTCTAAGGATGAATTTAAAGGGTCTATATAAGGTGAAAAATCAGACTTTATTCACCATTCCACACATGTGCAAAATCTAGAATTTTCCCAAGGATATTTTCTCTTCACCTTCAAACCCTAAGGCAACTACACTTGTTTGGACAAGATCATCCTTTTGAAGGCTTGGGTAATTATTTATTCTTTTGATTTAATATCTTATATGCATGACAGATTGTGTAGATAATGATGGTTATGTCTAAAGGTGTTAAGAAGTGCACTTTTGCTTTTTTGCTAAAAAATGTGTCATCTATGTGTCCTAAACTTGAAAGGAGACTTGAGATCTTGAAAGGAGTGAATGATATGGATGATATGTCTACATGTATTTTATGGTTATGTTCCTAACTTTCTTTCTCTTTGTGTATAACATTTGGAATTGTTGTTGTGAAATTTTGCATGGAACCGGTGGCGTATGGAAGGGGAAAATGTAATTTTGTGATGTTTATGTGCATTGTCAGACCATGGTTGTTTTTTGGGATCCAAGTTAGCATAAATTATAAAAATAAAAGCTTACTTATGTCCATGGACCATTTATTACAAAAAAGGACCCAAAAGAGACCCATTTTAGCCTAAACGGGCACCTGCCCTCACAGACGAAGGCACCTGCGGGCGCAGGTGACTTTGCAGGTGACTCTAGACACTGCCAAGAGGCACCTTTGGCGGAACCTCATCCACCAGAGGTCCCAGGTGGCTTTGCAGGTCAGTCCAGAGCTCTGTTTTGCATGATTTTGCATCACTTTGACCCCCCAAAGCCCCTATACCCTTCATGGATGCAATTATCAACTTATGGTACCTTTTGAATGACTTTAAAGGAGTATCCCGGAGTTATTTTGAATGGTATCAATTATGGATTGTTGTTCATTTGTTGTTGTGAAAGGTATTGAGATGACTTGATGGAGTAATTATGACGTAGTGTTAATGGGGAAGTGTAAAGGATAAACTTGGTGTGAAATAATATTGCTTTATGATGTCTTGGTCAATGTGTGGAATGTTATGGTATTGTTGGTATGGTGATTCACCAAATGGTATTATGAGAAGGGTGAAATGACATTATATGGCAGTCACGTAGTTCATTGTCATTTTATGCACTTGTAATGTAGTTGGTTGTTAACAGGAGCTTCTTTATGTACTTGTGTTGTAGAGTAACAAGTAAGGAAGGAGCTTAATTGTTGTATTCACGTATTGATTGGATTGTTATAGTCATACGTTGGGAACATAAGGTATGTAAGGTTACTCTTTCGGTATCCTTCTGTAGCACATAGTGTTCCCATTGTCATTGTATTTGTTCCATTTCGAAATATCCAAAGGTATCTCATTTTTGGGTTGTCATATAGTATTTCACTCACAGGATCAATTGTGAATCACATGTTTCATAGTCATTGACTAATGTTTCAAAATTCCAATAATGTACCATCACCAATGTATCAAACTCGCAAAAGTAAAGGAATAAAGTAATGCATATATGGGTTATTGTTTGATAACCGGGACGGCTCAAAGGGGCACATAAGCCTAGCTCGAGCGGACCCTAATACTATATATTGACCCACCGATAAGGTGGATGATTATATATTGACCCACCGATAAGGTGGATGACTACATTATGACCCACCGAGAAGGTGGATGACTATATATTGACCCACCGATAAGGTGGATGATTATATTATGACCCACCGAGAAGGTGGATGACTAATAATGGTAATGAACATAAAAGCAAGAAAAGTAATGAATGTAATGTACATGGTTCCTCCCATATACAAAATAATGGCTCATTGACATTGATTATTCACTTGCATTTGATTCCATTGAAGTTCTCATATTTCATGTTGTTTCTTATGGACTTACATACTCAGTACATTCTTCGTACTGACCCCCTTGGAGGACTTACCTTAATTGCTGCAGCTACAGGTGCTAGTAGACCTCCACAGTAGGTTGCAGATCTTTTGTCGAACATTGGTGAGCTCCAGTTGGTCCGGGGCTTTTCGAGTCACATGTGTATATTTATTTTGGTATTGTAAAGTTTGTATAAAGTGTGGAGTTGTCCCGACTGTAGGTTGGTTATGTACATGTATCTGGTAGAGGCTTTGTAGACGTATATAGGAATATGAATGTAAGAGATGTATGTCCATTTGACTTTATGGCCCTAACAACCAAGTTTCATATATAGCATATGTTTTCCATGACTTCCGCTATTAGTATTGTCACGCCCCGAATCCCATTCGGGCTGGACTGGCACCCGAAGCCGTTGAGGCCTAAGAGAACTAATGTTTGCTTAATACATTCATATGCATGTCTCATATTATATCTCATGCAACTATGCGGAAGTCATGGAAAACTTATACAATATATGAAACTTGGCCGTTAGGGCCATCATGTCAATATGAACATTCATCTCTTATGTTCATCTTCCCACATACGTCTACAAAGCTTCTACAAATACATATACTTAAACAGTCTACAATCGGGACAAGTCCCCGCTCTATACAACATATATACAATGCCAAAGCCGAAACTAATGTACACAAGTGACTCAAGAAGCTCGAACCAACTGGAGCTCACTAATGATCTGTGGATATCTCGTAGCCTACTGAGGAGGTCTACTAGCACCTGCGCCTGAAACAAGTAAAATAAGTCCCCCAAGGGGGTCAGCACGAGGAATGTACTGAGTATGTAAGGCCATAAGAAACTGTATGACACATAAATGCTTCAATGAACTCAAATACAAATGAATAACCAATATGGATAAGTCACCATTCTGTATGTTGGGAACCATGTGTATTGCTTTCATTACTTTCTTTGCTTCTTTACTTCAATGCTTATTCACCATCACTTGTGTCACAATGTACCCGGGCCCCGAATGATCAGTGGGTCTTAACATAACATAACGTTATGTTGGGATCAGCTCAAGCTAGGATTATGCCTCTAGAGCTACCATCCATAAATCAATACATCGGGTTCGACTCGAGCTAGGTCATTACCTCTAGAGCTGCCACCTATAAACCAACATATCAGGTTCGGCTCGAGCTAGGTTCTTACCTCTAGAGCTACCACCTGTCAGGATCAGTCTGAGCTAGGCTTATGCCTTTAGGACTACCCCCTGATCCAATAATCTCGGGATCGACTTGAGCTAGGCTTTTCGCCCCCAAAGCTACCACCCATACTCAATCAACAACCATATGTGCATTACTTCATTCTTTACTCTTGAGATTGATTGATACAATGATAGTCATAACATTATTGGAAACATAACATTATTGGAACCATGGAATCCTTAGAACATTAGTCAATGCATATGAGACATGTGAATGACAATTGATCAATGCATAAAGAACATATGATGAACCATAATCGATACCCGAAAATAGGATACCCTTGGCTTATGAGAGATTGATACTTTTGCTTATGAGAGATTGATACTGTTGTAGCCATAACATTATTGGAAGCTTTGGAACAATAACCAATGAGCAAGATACATGTAAATAAACATTATTGGAACTTGGAAACATTATCCAATGACTATGAACCATGTGAATCACTATTTACCCTATGAGGAATATGATATGACAACTTGAAATGAAATACCTTTGGACATTTCGGAATGAACAAGTATAATGTCAATATGGACAATATGCTGCAGAAGCATACAGAAAGAGTAACCTTACATACCTTATCTTCCCAATATGTGAATACAACAATTCAGCTTCCTCTTTACATTTCACTCTACAACACAAGTACATAACGGAACCAACATTAACCACAAGCTACACTTCAAGTGTATAAGACGACCATGAGCTACATGATTGCCCTATAACATTATTTCACCCTTTACAATGCCATTCATGGCATTATAATACCAATAATACCACAATATTCCATACATTGACCAATACATCATAAACCAATAGTTTTTCACACCAAGTTCCTCCTTTACATGTTCTCATTAACACCACATCACAATGAACCCATCAAGTTACTCCACTACATTTTATAACCAAAATTCCACAATTTACCCATATAGAAAAATAACAAGTTATGGGAATAACCACACCATACATGTTGAGATATCATCCACACCATTCACTTTCATCAAAACATCAAGTCCTTTTTCAAGTTTAATTCACAAGGATGCACATCTCTTAGCAAAAAGCCAAAGTGCACTATTCAACACCTTGCCAGCATAACCACCATGATATACATAATCTCTCATGCATATAATATATTGAATCATAAGAATAAAAACTTACCCAAGCTTTTATAATGATGATCTTGCCCAAGAAGGTGACCTAGGGTTTGAGAGTTTGAGAGAAAATATCTCTTGGAAAATGCTTAGAAAGGCATGTGTGAGTTGTGGAAATAAAATCTGATTTTTGGTGACTTTATATAGGTGATCATGCTCATATATATCCATACAATTAGTCATAAATGTTGTGTTTACTTGTCAACACAAGAATGGGTCATTTGACCCATTGAGCCATGTCTTTTGGCTTTATTTTGGGCCTCAAATTGAGCCCAATTCCTTTAGCCCAATAAAATCAATGCATAATCCACCAAATTCAATGTTTAATCCATCATATATATCATGTTTAAATAATTTCATAAGTGTCACGACAATATTCAACTCACGGGACTCATATTCGTAGCCTTAATCTCCAAATAAGAAATTCTAGCCACTTATGGCTTAATTGAACATAAAAGGGTAAAATCATAATTTGGATGCCAACATCATCCAAGCATAGTCTTACCAATATGTAATAATTATATAATACCCCAAGAATCACATTTATAGGCTCATGGTTGGCAAAAAAATTCGGCAAAGAGCACCCCGGCACGACCCCGGGCGCCCCTTGGACTTAAAAAAATTTCCAACTTTTGGAAGGTGTGCAGGGGCGGCCTGGCATGCCCCTGGGTGTGCCCCCTTGATTCATGTGCCACAAAAATTTCAGGCCAAAGAGGCCTGGCATGCCACCTGCAGCTCCCCAGACTTAGTTTTTGAAAATTTTCTTTTCTTCGACTTTTCTTTGCAGATTCGGTTAGATACTTCAAGTTCAACTCTTTAGCTTACCTCTTAGAATTAAAACCCTTTGTTTGGATGTCATTCAAGCCTTACTTGTCACTCCCAAAATTTTCCACAAAGTCGCAAACTCCTCCTACAGGATACTAATCACATTGACTAGTACAATATCAAATGTTTCATCCAAAACCAATGCAAAATACGTACTTAGCACTCCCGAAGCTAAGGTTTATAACTACACCCTAGGTCACCAATCAATCAAGTTAGGTTCGGGAATGTACGGAGTGTTACAAGTATTTTATAAGTTACATGAGACAGAATGATATTCATTCAGATACAGGCACATGAATGTACAGGAGTAAAGATTGGTTCTCTCGGGATTTAACAACTTCGGGTGCCAGTCCATCCCGTTAGAATTCGAGGCATGACAAATAGATTGTTAAGTGTTAAAGAACGTGGATGTGTATGACCATGAGAGTTAAGTTTTAGGATGATGACAATAGAGGTTAGAGAAAGATAAGAGTAGTATCTCTGAAAAGAATGGCCTAGAAAGAAGTTAGTATCTTCCAAATATAATATCTGGGAGAGATTAGCATTCATGTGTATAGTGATACCCTATTTTTCCGAGTGTTGTGGTTATAGATTTATTTAGAGAATAGGTCCGTAAACATAGTATATTAACCTTGAAGCTAAGGAGGAGATAATAAGTATTGAACCAGGGCAGGTCTTAAGTTCTAGAAAAAGGTATATAATGATTTCCATAGTGATCCTTTCTTATCCTAACATATTCCCCGTACCTCTGTTTAACAAGACACTATGTCTTATGCATTCCATCCATGATTATGTTTAAATCATGTAATAACCCTTTTTGTGAATTTTAGCCTTTTTTATGTTTTGACCATTTTTCCCTTCCTTGTAGTTGCTATATTTCTTATATGAGTTGTGGGGTTGGTTGGCACGATCCCTAAAGTATTCAGGAGAGATTTGAGTGAGTTTGAGGTAATGAGTAGCCTTGAAAGTTATTAGTTTGACTTTTGTCAACATTTTGTGATCTAAGCATTGGATGATGATTCTGTTAGTTCCATTAGATCCAAAATGTCGATTTTGGATTAGTAGCATAGTTGGTTCGGGTTCCAAGCCTTTATATTTAGTTTTGACCTCTTAGATGAGAAACTAGTTATAATAGCCTAAAGGGTTTCTGAGGGATTAACTTATTGATAAAAACCTCATTTGGTAAATTCAATGGTTCCATTAAGTCTGGAAAGTTAAAATTATCCTAGTAGCATTATTGGATTATTTTTAGGGGCTCTCGATCAAATCCCGATGGTCCATTTAGAGTCATTTTTTACTTTGCATTGTTTCAGCTGAATCTGGTTCTGGTAAAACCCCCTAAGTAGCCTTTGGTCACCTTAGCTGTAACACTTAGGCAGGCCTTGGTATACCTTAGTGGAAGCCACTCAACCCATCATCACCGCCTTAGAGATGCCGCCTGAGCGGCTAATAAGCCGCCTTAGCAACAAGCCGCATGGCAAGTGACTACCACCTTAGAAGTAGTATGGACGCCTAGTCAATGTCACTTAAGCGATGATCGCTTAGGTGACGTTGCTAATATAAATTCCATTTTTCTTTACTTTTATTTCATTTTTCCATTTTCAAGCTTTGGGGTTCTCGATTTTGGTGATTTCAAAGACAATTTTTCATCAAATTGGACTTGGGTGAGTTTCTAAACCTGATTTCTATCCTTATTCATTGATTATTTCACTAAATCATCTTCAAACTTGGATTTTAAACTTGGAATTTTAGGGTTTCACTCAGTAAAGATAGAAAATGTTTTTTTTTTCGATTTCAACTTCTTTTGTAATATGTTTTCGTATTTAGAACCCTTAGAGTATGGGAAACATGATTGTTGAATAAAATTTTGTTTTGACCTTTCTTCCTTCGGGGTCAATTTTCAAAGTATGTTTGAACCTGAAATGAAAGTAATTAATATGGGTATCATTAGACTCCTTTTGACGTGTAGATTACATTTTTTATTAATTTGGTTCATTTCGAGGCTGCACGTAAAGGAAAGGTTAAAGGATCCAAGATCGAGATTCAACTTTTTGAGGTAGGTTATGACTTAACTTTTTTTAGACTAAGCTGGTTAGTTAACCATTCATGTAAAGTATGCTATGAGTTGGGGATTTTAACATGAGATTCATATTTGAGCTAGTTATTTTATCGTGTTGCCTGTGTGGAGGCCCATGTGAGTATTATTATTGACTTGAGATATTATTATTATTATTATTATTATTATTGTGATACCTATATGGGGACTTATGTGAACATTATATTTAACTTGAGAGATGGTTATTATTGTGATACCCAAGTGGGGGTTGATATTGGTCTTGTTTGAGCATTATTTGCCTTCATTATTATTATGATGCGCGAGTGGGGGCTTGAATTTATATATATTTGATGTCTTACATGACTATTCATCGGTCATGAACCAAAATGGAGTATGTAACGGCACCTGTCACACCCCTCGGTACATGTAAGCCTATCCCAACCCAAACTCAATAATTAAAGTAATCAGAAGCGGAAGAAGAAAAATAGAACAATCCCCAAAATATATAAAGAAGAAGTAATAATTCAAAGATATATCCCAGGTCTGGTTGTCACTAGTACAAGCCTCTAAATACAAAATGATATCAATAAAGAAAAGTATCTTAAATGCAGATAAAGCATAAGATAAGTAGAGAGAGATTCGGGTAAGCTTTACGAAGCGTCAGCCACAACCTCAATCTCTGTAATATCAATACTGAAGGAATGCAATCTACGATCTACTTCTCAAACCAATACCTGCACCAGGGTGCAGAAAATAAGAAAAAAAAGAGAAAAAGAAGTAAGGGTGAGTACGAAACACGTGTACTCAATAACTATCATCGATAATTAACCCTAATCCAAAGCGATGGTGAGGACCACCATCCCAACTACCCAAGTTTTTCCCAATCAATCTATAGCTAACAAATACACCACGTCATCCTAACAGGGTATTCCAACACAACAATCATATGAATATCAATATACAGGGTAGGCAAAGTAATCCAGGTGAGTCAAACCTAGTCATTTTATGACCAATAAGTCAAAGAAGTCATTTGTGAGGGAGACTCACTAACACGGTATATCAGGATCAATCAATTATATTCAACCAATAATTTGGAATAAAATAATGAGAAGGTATAATTATGTGCATATCATGCTACTAATAGGTGCAACACTACATATCTAACTAATCAAGCCATAGCCATACCCCACGTCTCATAAATATCTCAACTCCCAAATCAACCAAGAGGTAGTATAATATGATGTAATATAGTGAAATGAATGCTCGATACACAATATCACAAACAAGGTTCAATCGTGATATTTTAATACAAAAATAAATAATCAATAATCAAATACAACATAAGGAAAACTAAGTACACGATAACAAAACACATAGAAGAATACAATGATGCAATGCAAGGCAATGCAATGATGGTGGGATAATGTTGAATGCTTGAAAGCCATTGCATGACTTTTTGTATACATATTTTGAGCTGCAGTACTTCTAGAACAGTACCCGTGGAGGGTTTGTAACCCATATACTTTCTCAAATCTCAATCAACTTTGCCAGCTAGTGATTTTGACCAAGGGTTTTAAAAGGTGTCTCATTTTCTTTCTAAATTAGTGCTTCTCAGTGGTACCAAATCTTATGAATAAGTATGAATGAAATGAGGATGTAATTCTCACAACCAATCAGCATGAAGATAATAATCAATTAAATACAGGTATAGATGAGCTCATAATCAACTCAATATAACAGTAATTCATGCTATAAGCCCTCACACGGCACCACTGGAATGAATAGTCATGTAAAACATCAATAATATTATTTCAAGCCCCCACTCGAACATCATCATCATCATAATATCTCAAGTAAATAATAATATTCACATAATCCCCCACATTGGCAACACAAAAATAGTAAACAATCCAAACAACAATATATTGCGCAACTTATCCTACCCTAGCTTGATCCATACGATAAGTCTCATCTTTCCCAAAGATGACATCATTAGACTAAATAACTAAAAGGAGAACTGCGCTAGTTAATGATATTCTCTAATAAGAGATACTAGACCCTAAAAATCAGATCAACTAATACAAGTCTATTTATACTCTAAGTATTTTCTAAACCTCAACCATTCCATCAAATAACAATAATAACATAATTATCCTCAAAAAAGTCACTAAGCCCCGATCATCATAATAAAGTCCACTAAACACAATTCAAGCCCTTAAATAGGTATCCACTATCTATTATTCAAGGTCAATAAGCCAATTGTCTACAATCTATTCTAAGAGTATCCTCAAGTAGCAAGACTAAATAAGGTAAGCACTTATATAACTATAATCCATCAAAAGACTTTGTTACCTATGGAGATTCTAGCCATTTCACCTAAGTGGGACCCCCAAACACTAAGCTATTCATAATACACAAGTAAACAATCATACGATATATAAACACTTCAGAAAAAATTAAGGTACAACTCAACTTGCCTTAAAAAGATCCGCAGGCCAAAAACATAGTCCGAAGCATCAAACAGAATCTCTACTCCCTCGAATCATCACCAACCAAATCCAATCTAATCAAATATGACATTTAAAGTCAAAAGAAATCCACCGATACCTATATCGATATATTTTATTCCAGGTCAAAAATCACTTTGAAAATCATTTCTAAAAAATACAAGGGTAAAATTGGGATTTTATTTAAGAATCGTGTTTTTCATATCAAAAGGAGTCTAAATCTGAAAATCCAACCAAAAACATGTTGAAATTGATCTTTAAAATGAAGAAAAACTCATCTTACAATTCACCAAGTAAAACCCCCCAAATCATATTTTATAATCAAGGATTTGAAGGTAGATTTATAAAGAAATCAATGGGAAAAGATGAATTTAAGGTTTAGAAACATACTCATGGAAGAAATTTCCATAACCCCTTTGAAATCTCCCTAATCTAATCACCTAAGCTTCAAACATGGATAAAACACGATTTAGAGCTGAAGGGTTTTAGTGCTGCCCAGGGGTCAAAATGGCCTTCACGAATGCGGGCCCATTGTAGCAAAGGCGAGGCTGCCCCAACCCGATCCTTCATGAACACATGCCTCTAGATGTAAATGCAAAGAAGAAGAAAAAGAAACTCAATGATGAGCCGGTAAATTGCGACTCATTTGGCCTAAAAATAGTAGGAAATCAAGTCCTTGATGCCAATTTGAAGTAGTTTTAATGTTTATTTGGTTTATTTTTAGAGTTAAGGGCAAAAGGAGATTGAAAGAGCAAAAAAAAGGTAAAAAGATGGACTATTGGAGATAAAAGTGCAAAAAAGCATTGCTTGGGATGATTGGCAGATCACCAATATAACCTGTGTATCGCCGATAGTGGGATTCCATTGCCAACTCTAAAAGTTTAACCCAGGTCTAATTTAAACAATTCAATGATAAAGAGAGTGGTTCGGTGTATCACCAAATAGATTGGTGAAGCCAAGATCTATCGCCAAAAGCATCAGAAACTGACCCCTGAAGTTCAAGGTTAGTTCCGATTTGGCAAGTTGCAAGCACTTCTGTTCATCGCTAAGTGGTTCAATAATAGGCTATCTCTCCGATGATATGGATGCAGTGGCATTTCTATAATTTCTTGGCCCATTTTTGCGGAAGCTATTTAAGCTTTTTTGACAGCTGAGAAAGGAATTCTTTGTCAATTTGGAGATTTGACAATTTGTAATTGAAACCCTAGAGTGAATTTTAGCTATTTGTGTTAGATTTGTTGCTTTGAATATGGGATTCTCTTGGATTATTTTGGATTGTATGTTAGATCCCAATAAAGATATAGGTATATTTCTCTTATCTTTTGTTATGAGTAGCTAAATTTTCTTTTTGGGGTTATGTATGAATGAGTAGTGATAATTGTATGGGTGTTGTTTATTTGCCTCTTTAATTGTTTAATCGTTATGGGTTTGACCTCTACTCCATATTATTAACTTATAATTGAAGGTTGCAAACTCTAGTTAACCCTAGATCTCTTACCATCCTTGACAAAGGGGATAAGGGTGAGGAGTAGTGGCCAACTATGACTTGATATCTATCGTATAATAATAGTTCTTAGACATAAGGCTACTAAATTGAGGTTGTAGGTTGGTTATAATGTACCATTTGTGAGGTGTTCGAAAGAACTCACTTGTGATGTTTAATGTTTTATTGAAAAATTGACATTAAAATCTAGAACCTAGCCTACCCATACCTATTAATTCAACTTAGGAAAATATTCAATTACCTATACATGTACTCACTCTCATGAAAGCATAGCCCCAAGTACTTTTTAATCTTGATTACAAACTCTAGAACTCATTTTTGCAAACTAAACGTGCATTCGATCAATTAAACATAATGACATTTGAATTACTCTCCCATTTTTCTTTATTGTATTTTTTAGCATTACGTGCAAGCAATTAGTCACTTGTGACACTCGAAGGTAAACCTATTGCCTTTATTACTCGTGGGATCGACCTTGACTCTAACATTGGGTAAATTATATTGCTAGCAACCGCATACATTCTTGAAGAGTATATTTGAGCATTATCAAAATGGTGTCATTGCTGGAGAATGAAACATAGTGTTCATTCATTGTAGTGTTATAAGTTACTTTTGTTAGCCGTAGTGTAAAATTTACTTTATTTGTTGTTTTTATCTTATTTAGGTGATAACATAGACCAAAAAGGCAATATGAGTTAACATGTTAGTGACACCGCTACCTTTGATGGGCAAAATGAGGATGAAGATCATTTGGATGATGTCGGACTAGCAAGTGCAATTCACATATTACCACCTATTGTGGGAACTACAGTCTTCCACACCATAAGTATGATGCTTCACTTAATCCAAATGAAGGGACTATTCGGAGGACATGCTCATGAGGGTGAAAACATCCATTTGAAAATTTTTATATATGCTTGTAACCCATTTGACATTGCTAATATTCCATAAGAGTCCATCAATTTGAGGTTATATCCATTTTCATTGAAGAATGAAGCGGTGTTGTGGTTGCGATAGTTGCCCAAAGGTTCTATAACATCTTGGTTTAAATTGACGGAGGCATTCCTAGATCGATTCTTCCCACCATCTCGCATGGTTCAATTGAGAGATGAAATCACAAACCTTCAACAAGTAAATGAGGAACCATTGCATGAAGCATGGTTTAGGTTCAAGAAGAAATTACTACATTTCCTAATCATGAATTGCCATATAAAATTCTTCTACAAATATTCTATAGGTCATTGGACCAATTAAACAAAACTGTGGCTGATAACTTGGCCAGTGGGTTGTTGATCAATCAAATATTTAGAATTTCCACGGGATTGTTGGACCAAATGACAAACCAAAGTAGATCATGGCATACACAAGATATCAAGGTGGACGTGGGGGATCCCTCCATGTATTATGTGAGCCAATAACAAAGTAAAAAGGATGAGGATGTCACGCCCCGAATTCTAATGGGACGGACTGGCACCCGAAGCCGTTGAGGCGCGAGAGAACCAATCTTTGCTCATGTACATTCATATGCATATCTCCGTAATAACATCATTATATCTCATGCAACTATGCGAAAGTCGTGGAAACATTTACTATATATATATATGAAACTTGGCCGTTAGGGCCACCAAGTCAAAAATGGACCTACATCTCTTACATTCAACTTTCCACATACGTCTACAAAGCCTCTACAAATACGTATACTTAACTAGTCTACAATTGGGACAAGTCCCCGATCTATACAGCATATATACAATGCCAAAGACAAAACCAATGTACACATGTGACTCAGAAAGCCCTCAACCAACTGGAGCTCACCAATGATCTGTGGATATCTCATAGCCTACTGAGGAGGTCTACTAGCACCTGCGCCTGCAGTAAGTAAAATAAGTCCCCCAAGGGGGTCAGTACGAGGAATGTACTGAGTATGTAAGTCCATAAGAAACTGTATGACACATAAATGCTTCAATGAACTCAAATACAAATGAATAACCAATATGGATAAGTCACCATTCTGTATGTTGGGAACCATGTATATTGCATTCATTACATTCTTTGCTTCTTTACTTCTATGTTTGTTCCTCATCACTTGTGTCACTATGTACCCAGGCCCCGACTGATTAGTGAGTCTTAACATAACATAACGTTATGTTGGGATCGGCTCGAGCTAGGCTTATGCCTCTAGAGATACCACCCATGAATCAATATATCGGGCTCGACTCGAGCTAGATTTTCACCTCTAGAGCTGCCACCCATAAACAAACATATCAAATTCGGCTCGAGCTAGGTTCTCACCTCTAGAGTTGCCACCCATAAACCAACATATCAGGTTTGTCTCGAGCTAGGTTCTCACCTCTAGAGCTTCCACCCATAAACCAACATATCAGGTTTGGCTCGAGCTAGGTTCTCACCTTTAGAGCTACCACCTGTCAGGATCGGTCTGAGCTAGGCTTATACCTCTAGGACTACCCCCTGATCCAATAATCTCGGTATCGGCTTGAGCTAGGCTTTTCGCCCCCAAAGCTACCTCCCATACTCAATCAACAACTATATGTGCATTACTTCATTCTTTACTCTTGAGATTGATTGATATAATGATAGTCATAACATTATTGGAAACATAACATTATTGGAACCATGGAATCTTTGGAACATTAGCCAATGCATATGAGAAATGTGAATGACAATTGATCAATGCATAAAGAACATGTGATGAACCATAATTGATACCCAAAAATAGGATACCCTTGGCTTATGAGAGATTAATACTTTTGCTTATGAGAGATTGATACTTTTGTAGCCATAACATTGTTGGAAGCTTTGGAACAATAGCCAATGAGCAAGAGACATGTAAATAAACATTATTGGAACTTTGAAACATTATCCAATGACTATGAACCACGTGAATCACCATTGGCCCTATGAGGAATATGATATGACAACTTGAAATGAAAAACCTTTAGACATTTCGGAAGGAAACAAGTACAATGTCAATGGGAGCAATATGTGCTGCAGAAGGATACAGAAAGAGTAACCTTACATACCTTATCTCCCCAATATGAATACACAAGCCAATATGTTAATACAAAAATTCATCTCCCTCTTTACATTTCACTCTACAACACAAGTACATAACGGAACCAACATTAACCACCAGCTACATTCCAAGTATATAAGACGACCATGAGCTACATGATTGCCCTATAACATTTTTTCACCCTTTACAATACCATTCATGGACTTATCATACCAATAATACCATAACATTCTATACATTGACCAAGACATCATAAACCAATAGCTTTTCACACCAAGTTTACCCTTTACACTTTCCCCATTAACACTACGTTACCCTTTTCTCCGTCAAGTCACCCGATAGCTTTTACAATAACACTTTAGCAACAATCCATATTTTATACCATTAAAAATACCTCTGGTATACTCCTTTATAGTCATTTAAAAGGTACCATAAGTTGATAATTGCATCCATAAAGGGTATAGGGGTTCCGGGGGGTCAAAGGGATGCAAAAGCAAGCAATTCGGGGTTCTTAGTTGACTTGAGAAGTCACATGCGCCTGAATGTGGATGAAATATGTTCGCAGGTGACCCTTGGTAGTGTCCAGGGGCACCTGCGAAGTCACCTGCGCCCGCAGGTGCTTCGTCTGCGAGGGCGGGTGCCTGTTTCGGCCAAAAAGGGTCTCTTTTGGGTCCTTTTATGCAATGAATGGTCCATGATCTTAAATAAACTTCTATGGACATATTTTAGATCATATTGGATGCCAAAAATCATCCATGGTTTCACAACACACATGAATATCACCAAAACCACATTTTTCCTTCAATACACCACCAAATCCATGCACAATTTTGCAATAACAATTCCAAACATTATGTACAAGAATAAAACAAGTTAAGTCTATACTAACATCTCACATGTCAATATTTAATCCATCAATTTCACTTCCTTCAATACTACAAGTCCATTTTCACCGATTAAGCAAACATAAATTATTTCACACATAGTGAACTTCTCACACTTCACCAACATAACCAACATGATATAAACCATATTCCATGCGTATAATATATTAAACCATAAATATAAACACTTACCAAGGCTTGCAAAATGATGATCTTGTCCAAAGAGGAAGGTGGCTTAGGGTTTGAGTTGAGAGAATAATCTCATAGAAATTTATAGACTTGGCATGGGTGTCTCAAATGAATTAAATATGATTTTTGCCACCTTATATAGTCCCCTAATGGTTCTTTGTAACCACACACTTGGTCCAATCCTAATATATTGACTTGGTCTCACAAGAATGGGTCATTTTCTTCATTTGGGCCATGTATTTTATGTCCTTTTGGGCCTTAAATTGAGCCCAATTATACAAGGTTAATTTGTCCCATCATATTTGATGTATAATACCTCAAAACTCCCATGTTTAAATAATTCTATAAATGTTAACATAGTCTTATAGGTTCGGAAAGGTACGGGGTGTTACATCCTTCCCCCCTTAGGAACATTCGTCCTCAAATGTTAGTAACATTCTCTCATGTACATCCCATGTATCTTTATATTAACACATATATACATATACACATAATTCTTATGGATACTTCCTTTTTATTGCTCCAATTCCACACCTTAAACTTTCTCTTCTGTTTACAACAAATACGAGTACCTTAGATTTCATCATTCCTTCGGTTTCCCATGTGATTCCGTCTACTTGCTGATTTCTTCAATAGTACCGTTACAGAAACTATTTCTTTATTTCTTAATCCTTTCACTTATGGACCTAGAATAGTAGTAGGTACCTCTTCATATGTGAGATCTTCCGTAACTTGTATATCTCCACTAGGAGCAATACAGGATAATCTCCTATACACTTTCAAAGCATCGAATATGAAATACTTAATGAACTGTGAAGAGTTCTTGGACTAGTGCTAATAGATATGCAATTTTCCCAAATCTTTGGACAATTTCCCTTTCTTTTCGAATCTCATTATCTGTTTTTTCTTTTCATTAGTGACAATGTCAAAAATACCTAATCACCTATGGCACATTTTAATTCCCTTTTTTTAATATTGGCATATGATTTGTATCGAGTTTGGACCATTTGTAGCTGCTGTTATATCACCTTCACTTTCTCTATAGCTTGATGAACAAAATTTGACCCGAGCAAAGCAAATTTCAATAAACGATAGATGTTCATCCCAACTACTTTTAAGTTCCAATGTACAAACTCGTGGCATATCTTCAAATGTTCATATAATACATTCTGTTTATCCATCCATCTGAGGATGACAAGCCGTACTTATATCCACCTGTGTACTCATGCTTTACTGAAAAGACTTCCAACACTGTGCAATAAATTGGGCTCTCCTGTTTGATATAATAGTGAGTGGAATCCCATGTAATCGTACTATCTCTGTAACATACAAGTTTGCATAATGTTCAGCTGTATCGGTGGTCCTAACTGGTAGGAAATACACAGACTCGATATGTCACGCCCAGAATTCCAATGAGGCGTGATTGGCACCCGAAGACGATATGACCCGAGAGAACCAATCTTTGCTCAAGTACATTCGTATGCACATCCTTGTATAAAACTGGTTATTCCTCATGCAACTATGCGGAAGTCATGAACATGGAAACATATGCCATATCTATAGATATATGAAACTTGGCCATTAGAGCCATCAAATCAAAATGATCATACGTCTCTTACAACGCATACGCACATATGTCTACAAAAGCCTCTAACATATGCACTTACAAAACCAGCTAAAAGTCGGGACAAGTCCCCACTTTATACAACATTTACAACCTCAAAACACTGTACAACTGTGAATGGGAAAGTCCCGAAGCAACTGGGGCTCACCAAAGATCCACAATTAACTGTCAACCTACTGTGGAGGTCTACTAGTGCCTGCCCCTGCAACATGTAAGGTAAGTCCCCCGAGGGGGTCAGTACGAAGAATGTACTGAGTATGTAAGGCTCAAATGAAACTGTATAATATATAAATATGTCAATAAACACAAATACAAATGAATGACCAATATATATAAGTCATTATGCTGTACTTTGGAAACCATGTATATTGCTTTCATTACTTTCTTTGTATCTTTACTTCTGTGCTTATTCATCTTTGACTCTGCTATACTGTACCCGGGCCCCAACTGATTAGTGGGTCTTTACATAACATATCGTTATGTTGGGATCGGCTCGAGCTAGGCTTGTACCCCTAGAGCTGCCACCCATAAATCAATATATCGGGATCGGCTCGAGCTAGATTATTACCCCCAGAGCTGCCACCCATAAATCTGCGTATCAAGTTCGGCTCGAGTTAGGCTTATGCCCCTAGAGCTGCCCCCTGTCAGGTTCGGCTTGAGCTAGGAATGTTTCCCCTAAAGCTGCCCCCTGATCCAATAATCTTCGGATCGGCTTGAGCTAGGCATGTTGCCCCCAAAGCTTCCACCCATACTCAATCATTAACCACATATGCATTACTTTGATCTTTACTTTGAGATTGATACTTTGAGATCGGTACCTTTACTTGTGAGAGATTGATACTTTGCTTATGAGAGATTGATACAATGATAGTCATAACTTTGTTTAAAGCTTTGGAGCAACAAACAATGAGTGAGAGACATGTGAACCATTAGACAATAAGCAATGAACAAGACACATGAATAATAACCTCTATTGGAACTTTGAAACACAACCTTATTGTACTTTTGGAACATTGCCAATGAATATGAGGCATGTGGTTCACAACTGCTCAATGAATAGGAGACATATGAGTAACTCTAGTCAACTACCGGATACGGAATACCTTAGAGCATTTCGGAATCAAATGAGTACTATGACAATGTGAACACCATATGCTGCAGAAGGATATAGAAGAGTAACCTTACATACCTTCACTTCCAAGTATGAGTATACAAGTTTATATATGAACACAACAGTACAGCCTCTTCCTTATGTTTCACTCTATAATACAAGTCCATAATGGAACTCTCGTTAACAACCATTCACCGTACAAGTGTACAAAACGACAATGAACTATATGACTGCCTCATAACTTCATTTCACCCCTTACAACACAATCTACTGCATTATCATATCAACAACATCATAACATTACACACATTGCCTAAAATATTATACATCAATATCATTTCACACCACACCTACCCTTTACGCTCTCTCATTATCATTCCGTCACATTTATTCTTATTAAATTGGCCTCATAAAAACATATGAACAACAATTCCCACTTAATACAGTACAACTTACCTCCATACGACACTTTAAAGTCATTAAAATGACATCACAAGTTGCTAATTATATCCATAAAGGGTATCGGGGTTTTCGGGGATCAACTAGATACGAAAACATACAACCAGACCTGGAGGCTGACCTGCGCTGCCACATGCACCCGCAGGTGGCTGAGGTGCGCGCGTAGATTCCCTATGACAGCATCTAGAGGCATCTGCGTTGACATCTGCGCCCACAGGTGCCTCCGTCTGCGGGGGCGGATGCCCGTTTTGGTCTGAAATGGTCTTTTTCGGGTCTTTTTATGTAATGAATGGTCCATGATCATAACCAATCTTATTTTGACATATTTTGATCATCTTGACTACCAAAAAGCAGCCATGGTCTCACAACATACATAACAACACCCAAAACTACACTTTACGGTCAATACGCCACCAAACCATAACCAGTTTCACAATAGAAATTTCAAACATTATACACCATGACCAAACAAGGGAATACTATAATCACATATCACATGACAATATTGAATCCACCAAGTTCATTTCCTTCAAGATCACAAGTCCATGTTCAAGTTTACAAGACAAAACCATCCTCCAATTTAGCAAACACAAATTGTTTTACACATAGTGACCTTCTCACACCTCACCAACATAACCAACATGATATAAACCATCTTCCATGCATAAAATATATTAAACCATTATAATAAACACTTACCAAGTCTTGTACAAAGGTGATCTTGTCCACAAAGATGAGGGCTTAGGGTTTGTATGAGATAAGAAATGTTGAGATATTTCTAGAAAAAGTATGAGAGTCCAATTGAATATAAAAAATCTGATTTTCTTGCTTTATATACCCCTCAAGTCACTCTTATCCCTTTCTTAACATTAAATGCAAAGTTTGATTGGTCAAAGGGACAAATATTGAAAGAATGGGTCAAATATCCATGTTCGGCCATGTCTTCTTCTTAATTTTTGGGCTTCATTTTGGGCCCAATGATACAAGACTTTTTCATGCCCTCAAATTAATGTGTAATTCATCATTTCTCTCATGTTTCATTATTTCCATAAATGTTACAGTAGTCAGCTAGACTCCGAAACATATGGGGTGTTACACGGTAAGCCTGTCAACTATTACCTATATGAAATCAACCTTCGCAGTGTATGAGGAAAACCTGTGATTAAATCCATGTTATTAATGTTCCACTTCCAAATTAGAAGGGTAATACATTGCATACAACATACAGATTTCTGATGCCATACTGTCAATCAGTGACCTCTTGGACATTGAGCTACAAATTCTACAATGTGCTTTTCATGTAAACTTACTAAGACACCTCTGCTAAACCATGGTACATTTTGGTTGCTTCCAAATGAATAAAATAACGTGCACGATGTTCTTCTTTCATAATTCATTTCCTTAACTTGTTTATACCCGGTACATACAATCTACATTGGCGTTAAAGTACTCCCCCTTGTGTTTGCTCAAATACCTTTGTCGAACTTTGTTGTACATTCTTTTTCAATTGAACTAAAAATAGGATTTACATATTGCTTTTCCTTCATCTCAGATACCAATGAAAATTCTGCAACATTTGACACTATAATTCTTTCACCTGAAGTTTTATACAAGTAGTGGTGCCATCTGTTACAATCAATTGTCACAACTGTTAACTTAAAATCATATGTGGGATAATTTCTCTTATGTAGACGCAATTGTCTTAAGGCATACACTATCACATTGTCGTGCTGCATGTATACACATCCCACACCAACTTTTAAAACATCACAATACACTGCGTACTCTTATGTGCCTTTGGGAGGTACTAGTACAGGTGTAGGAGTCAATTTATCTTTCAACTCTTGCAAACTTTTCTCACATACATCATTCTGCTGAAACTTAGTTACTTTGTGTGTTAGCTTTGTTAAGGGTAATGACAGAAAGCCTTTTTTAATAATTCTTCTGTAATAACTCGCCAACTCCAGGAAGCTACGAATTTCCATAGGCGTCGTAAGCCTTAGCCACTTCTTTTGTGTATATTAATCCTTATTCCTTCATTCTATACATGTTTCCTAAGCACAATACAGATTGTGACCACACTTGCATTTAAAGAACTTGCATATATCTTACGGTCACGAAGAGTTCGTAACACCTGTCACAAGTGATTAGCATGGTCCTTGTGTGATCTTGAGTAATCTAATATAGCATCTAAAACATTATCGCGAATATGCTTAGCGATGGCTTAAACACCCTAATTATCAAACCCATCAACGCAGCTGGTGCATTTGTTATCCCAAATGGCATAACTACGAATTCATAACAACCATACCTCTATTTTGGGTACCTTTATTTTGTCTGACCCTTACTTGATGATCTCCTGACCTTAAGTCAATCTTTAGGAAGAATTTGGCACCCTATAACCGATCAAATAAGTCATCAACTCCGGGGATAAGACATGTATTCTTCATTGTCACTTTATTCGGTTGCCGATAGTAAATGCACATTCTCAATATGCCATTTTATTTTTTATTTTTTTTTGTACTCTGAACACTGATGCACCCCAAGGGGTCGTACTAGCTCTTATGAATCCCTTGTTCATCACGTCTTTTAATTTCTTATTTCATTCCCGTAACTCTATCGGGGCAATGCTATATGAAGAAATAAAAATAGGCTGAGTACCTGACATCACATTAATACCATCTCATACATCGAGGAATTCATTTATCACCAGAACTGATTGAAGAGTTGGTGGCTTCACATCAGTATCTTTCACTCTTACTAAGTGACATATGTATCCCTTAGAGTATCCTTTTCTTTAATTTAAGATGGGGAATAAATTTTTCCTCTTGGTGCCCCCACATTTCCCTAGCCATTCAAAAACATTCTTTTGGGAAAAACGACAATATAACTTCTTAGTTCGGCAATCTACTATGGCACAATCCCTTTATAACATTAAAATCCACTATTTCTAGCTCAATAAGATCAACCAGTGTCTCATGAACACAAACCATTACTATGCACTTATGATATACTCTTTTAACTACAATAGATTCACCAACTGATGTATAAACTTCATGTGACATAACTAGAAATTCTGGTGTTCTTTTGACTTTTCAGCACTTAATGAAATAACTTATGCTAGTGTCGAATATGGGTCAATCAATAAGTATACGGTACCTGTAGCTACATCAGGAGAAGCCTCATTTTGTGGCCCGACATACCACACCAATAACAAACATTCGGCCCCAACTGACATTCACCTAGATGATAACTTTCGCAGCACTAACACGGCTAGCGAGAAGACATTGGTTGGTTCCTACTTTCTACGTTCCTGTGCTTGATACCCCATTGCCCATGAATCCTGAATCTCACTTCTTTTCCCAAACCAATTGTCTCTAAACCCTTGGGATCAAGGTAGAACATTTACTATAGACTAAGGAAATAATGGTCTAGGCGGTCTGTTAAACACCCAAGACCTAAATTCTCTTTGGGACGCCATGAACTGTCCCATAGGTCTAGCCCTCTTTAACGAACCTTTTTCAAATATTTGTGTCCTTTTCTGTTGTCTCTGATCCTCCATTATCTGTGCAAAAAGCCTACATTCTGGCTATATCCATATCTCTTTTCAAGGCCGCAATAGTACCATCTATCTTTCTACATACTGATGCACTCTATCAGTCATAACATTTACCTCATTTGGAGCATTTACCTCATTTGTAGCATACCTAACCAAAAATTAAACTGAAGACTGTACTTTCTGATACTCATAGTCCT
Source organism: Capsicum rhomboideum (assembly GCA_031232105.1). Classification (NCBI taxonomy): domain Eukaryota; kingdom Viridiplantae; phylum Streptophyta; class Magnoliopsida; order Solanales; family Solanaceae; genus Capsicum; species Capsicum rhomboideum. The sequence goes on along the minus strand of CP124719.1, from coordinate 98,602,891 downwards.
TTGGCAAAGATTTAACAATTGGTCTGCATGAGCTTTTCGGACCTTATATGGGAGGTACTGGTCAAGGAATGTTGTTTTAAATTCCTCCCAACTAGCTGGAAGTACATCAATACACCAGTTGCATAACATCTAGAGCCCTTTTGATTTGGTCTATAAAGTCCTGTGGGTCTTCATTCAGATCCGACCCAGTGAACGTGAGAGGGTTTAATTTCAGAAAATCCTGTGTTCGATGACTAGCTTCCCTAGCCGTACCATCCTCACTCGTTATTGTACCAGCTCGCCCGTGATATTGTACAACAACTATCTGAGTCAACTTATGCACTACATGTCTTAAATCCTGTTCAGTGGCATTTATAGGTGGTTCTGTAGGTACTTCTCTTCCTTTTGGCTAAGAGAAACACGTATCGTAAATTCCAAGTTATCCCCACCTTCACTAGCTTGGTCAGGTAGTGATTTACTCATTTCTTCTTTGGCAGGCATATCAACCTGCTTACCTTTTCCCTTATCTTATCTGCTAATCAGCATTTGACTATGTAAAAGAAAACCAATGTCAATGCGTACCTATGCGTCCACCTACAACTTTGGCTCTATTGCACGATCTAGAAGTGAAGAAAAGAAACAACTCCTAAATATCCCATAGCCTCCTACTTATAAATATGGCGCACAACACATCGATAAGTAAGACTCTACTCAGACACAACATTGTAGACACCCTTAGGACGACCTGCTCTGATACCACTTTTGTCACACCCCAAATTCCAAAGGGACGGACTGGCACCTGAAGCCGCTGAGGCCCGAGAGAACCAATCTTTGCTCATGTACATTCATATGCATATCTCCGTATGAACATCATTATATATCATGCAACTATGTAGAAGTCGTGGAAACATTTACTATATATATATGAAACTTGGTCGTTAGGTCCACCAAGTCAAAAATGGACCTACATCTCTTACATTCAACTTTCCACATACGTCTACAAAGCCTCTACAAATACATATAATTAACCAGTCTATAATCCGGACAAGTCCCCTATCTATACAACATATATACAATGCCGAAGCCAAAACCAATGTACACAGGTGACTCAAAAAGCCCTGAACCAACTGGAGCTCACCAATGATCTGTGGATATCTCGTAGCCTACTGAGGAGGTCTACTAGCACCTGCGCCTGCAGCAAGTAAAATAAGTCCCCCAAGGGGGTCAATACGAGGAATGTACTGAGTATGTAAGGCCATAAGAAACTGTATGACACATAAATACTTCAATGAACTCAAATACAAATGAATAACCAATATGGATAAGTCACCATTCTGTATATTGGGAACCATGTATATTGCTTTTATTACTTTCTTTGCTTCTTTACTTCTATGTTTGTTCCTCATCACTTGTGTTACTATATACCCGAGCCCCGACTGATCAGTGGGTCTTAACATAACATAACGTTATGTTGGGATCGGATCGAGCTAGGCTTATGCCTCTAGAGATACCACCCATGAATCAATATATCGGGCTCAGCTCGAGCTAGGTTTTCACCTCTAGAGCTGCCACCCATAAACCAACATATCAGGTTCGGCTCAAGCTAGGTTCTCACCTCTAGAGCTGCCACCCATAAACCAACATATCAGGTTCGGCTCGAGCTAGGTTCTCATCTCTAGAGCTACCACCTGTCTGGATCGGTCCGAGCTAGGCTTATGCCTCTAGGACTACCCCCTGATCCAATAATCTCAGGATCGGCTTGAGCTAGGCTTTTCACCCCCAAAGATACCACCCATACTCAATCAACAACCATATGTGCATTACATCATTATTTACTCTTGAGATTGATTGATACAATGATAGTCATAACATTATTGGAAACATAACATTATTGGAACCATGGAATCTTTGGAACATTAGCCAATGCATATGAGACATGTGAATGACAATTGATCAATGCATAAAGAACATGTGATGAACCATAATTGATACCCGAAAATAGGATACCCTTGGCTTATGAGAGATTAATAATTTTTCTTATGAGAGATTGATACTTTTGTAGCCATAACATTGTTGGAAGCTTTGGAACAATAACCAATAAGCAAGAGACATGTAAATAAACATTATTGGAACTTTGAAACATTAGCCAATGACTATGAACCACGCGAATCACCATTGACCCTATGAGTAATATGATATGACAACTTGAAATGAAATACCTTTGGATATTTCGGAAGGAAACAAGTACAATGTCAATGGGATCAATATGTGTTGCAGAAGGATACAGAAAGAGTAACCTTACATACCTTATCTCCCAAATATGAATACACAAGCCAATATGTGAATACAATAATTCACCTTCCTCTTTACGTTTCACTCTACAACACAAGTACATAACGGAACCAACATTAACCACCAGCAAAATTCCAAGTATATAAGACGACCATGAGCTACATGATTGCCCTATAACATTATTTCACCCTTTACAATACCATTCATTGCATTATCATACCAATAATACCATAACATTCTATACATTGACCAAGACATCATAAACCAATAGCTTTTCACACCAAGTTTACCCTTTACACTTTACCCATTAACACTGCGTTACCCTTTTCTCCGTCAAGTCACCCGATAGCTTTCACAATAACACTTTAACAACAATACATATTTTATACCATTCAAAATACCTCCGGTATACTCCTTTATAGTCATTTAAAAGGTACCATAAGTTGATAATTACATCCATAAAGGGTATAGGGGTTCCGCGGGGTCAAAGGGATACAAAAGCAAGAAATTCGGGGTTCTGGGATGACCTGAGAAGCCACCTGTGCCTAAATGTGGCTGACCTGCATCCGAAGGTGACCCTTGGTAGTGTCCAGGGGCACCTGCGAAGTCACCTGCGCCCGCAGGTGCTTTGTCTGCGAGGGCGGGTGCCCGTTTCGGCCAAAAAGGGTGTCTTTTGGGTCCTTTTATGCAATGAATGGTCCATGATCATAACTAAGATTATATTGACATATTTTAGATTATCTTGGATTCCAACAATCATCCATGGTTTCACAACACACATGAATATCACAAAAACCACACTTTTCCTTCAATACACCACCAAATCCATGCACAATTTTGCAATAACAATTCCAAACATTATGTACAAGAATAAAACAATTTTAAGGCTATAATAACATCTCACATGTAAATATTGAATCCATAAATTTCACTTCCTTCAAGACTACAAGTCCATTTTCAAGTTTACAAGATAAAACCCTTCACCGATTAAGCAAACATAAATTGTTTCACACATAGTGAACTTCTCACACTTCACCAACATAACCAACATGATATACTCCATATTCCATGCATATAATATATTAATCCATAAATATAAACACTTACCAAGGCTTTCAAAATGATGATCTTGTCCAAAGAGGAAGGTGGCTTAGGGTTTGAGTTGAGAGAATAATCTCATAGAAATTTCTAGACTTGGCATGGGTGTCTCAAATGAATAAAATCTGATTTTTTCCACCTTATAGTCCCCTAATGGTTCTTTGTAACCACACACTTGGTCCAATCCTAATATATTGACTTGGTCTCACAAGAATGGGTCATTTCCTTCATTTGGGCCATGTATTTTATGTCCTTTTGGGCCTTAAATTGAGCCCAATTGTACAAGGTTAATTTGGCCCATCACATTTGATGTATAATACCTCAAAACTCCCATGTTTAAATAATTCCATAAATGTTAACGTAGTCTTATAGGTTCGAAAAGGTACGGGGTGTTATAGAGGAGAGCGACAAAAATATAGCCAAAGTAATGACACAATTGGATCTCCTCATAAAACATGTCATGGGTTCAACTTGAAAAGTGGTCAATATCATAGATTCAAAGGGAACTAAAGCATATGAATATGATGATGCGGAATCACTTGATGAAGAGATTTAGTTCTTGTCAAACCAAACAGGTGGTTCCCAACCTACCTACAAAGGGAACTAAAGCATATAAAGATGATGATGCGGAATCAAGGTTGCAAGGAAAGGGATCGTGATTGGAGGGACCGTGATAATGATAGAGATTATAAGTATAAGAAGAGATATATGGATCATGATTAGAGAGACAAAAAGCACAACCATGATAGATACATCCTTCCACACGATAGGCAAAAAGGTAAAGAAATTATCGTTGTGGATCCAGAAAGTTATAAGAAAGAAGATGTGCTTGCTTGAATCTTTATGGGGGTTGAAGGGAGTGACAAGATGCTAAGGGAGTTAAAGATAAATTTTTTTCAACTCAATAAAATGGTCACCTCATATTCAGCCTCAATCAAGCAACTTGAAACTCAATTGGGACAAATCTTGGCTCATTTAAACACAAGGTAAAGGGGTGGTTTACCTAGTGACACTGTGGCAAATCCAAAAAATAATGGTCATTGCATGAAAATTGTCACTAGGAGTGGTAGGACTCATGATAATGATATTTTGAATCTTTATGAAGATCCCCATAAGAGGGGGTTAAAGAGCAAGCGAGTGGAAAAAGAAAAAGGCTTGATAAGTTGAATGATGAAGTCCCTATTCCAAATGAGCCAAATATTGACAAATCGGAAGAAGTATAAGAGAGGGTTGAAAGTGAAGAAATACTACAAATGGTTGATGAAAATGTCTTAAAACCAAAACAAAGTCCGATTTCTCCAAAGCCGTCAATCAAAATACCTCCCCCATTCCCATAAAGGCTCAAGAAGAAGGAAGATGATACCAAGTTTAAGAAGTTACTCTCCAAATTTAGTAACTTATCGGTAAACATTTCTTTGGTTGAAGCTCTACTTGAAATGCCCAGATATGCCAAGTTCATGAAAGACATGGTGTCAATGAAAAGAACCATGGAATTTGAAATGGTGGAGATCTCACATAGTTGTAGTGCTATCATATCGAGCAATATGGTGTTCTAGAAAAAAGACCCTGGTGCATTCACTATCCCTTTCACCATTGGGGTGTATTAATTTGGCAAGGCTTTGTATGACTTAGGGGCAAGTATTAACTTGATGTCTCTATCTATATTCAAGAAGTTGGGATTAGGAGCTCCAAAGTCCACAACCATGAGACTCTTAACAGAGGATCAGTTTATTAAACTAACCGTGAGAATTCTATATGATGTTTTATTCTTGTCGACTAATTCATATTTCTCGCTGACTTTGTGATCCTAGCTATCCAATCATTCACGGTAGGTATTTTCTTACTGTCGAGAGGGCATTAGTAGATTTGGAATATGGAGAAATAAAGTTTTGGGTGAATAGCAAAGAGGTGACATTTAATGTGTGCAAGTCCATGAAGAAAACAAAGGACTTGCAAGTGATCTCCATGATTGACTCAATTGATGATGATGTGGCTGATTCTATAAAGGTGGATTTCATTAGTGAGCCACTAGCGGGGGTCTTGTGGAATCATGAAAGTGAAGAGATTGAGGAGTATGATGAGGTCATGGCTTCCTTGAGGGATCTCAGTTCCTACACCAAGAACCCATGTAAATTAGACCTTGACTTGAAAAATTGGGAGAGTCCTGTAGCCAAACCTTTAGTTGAGGACCCACCGCAACTTGTGCTTAAACCATTACCCTCTCACCTTCGCTATATGTTTTTGGGGGAAGGTGAAACTTTACCCATTATTATTATGGGAGATTTGTTTCCATGGGAAGTTGATTCATTGAAGTCGACTGTGATAAAATTTATTTGGGACATTGGTTGGACTATTGCGGATATTATCAGTATTGCTCTCGATATTTGTACTCACAAGATAAAGTTGGAGCCCAATTGTGTACCGAGTGTTGAGCATCACCGGAGGTTAAACCCTCCAATGCAAGAAGTTGTTAAAAAAAGAGAATCAAGTGGTTTGATGCAGACATTGTGTGTCCGATCTCGGATAGCACTTGGGTGAGCTCAGTTCAATACGTCCCAAAAAAAAGAGGAATCAGAGTGGTACCTAATGAAAATAATGAACTTATTTCCATGAGACCAGTTATGGGTTGGAAAGTATACATGGATTATCAGAATTTTAACTCTTGGATGGAGAAGGACCACTTCCCCATGCCATTCATGGATCAAAGTCTTGATCGATTGGCGGGGCGGGGTTGGTATTGTTTCTTAGATGGGTACTCCAGTTATAACCAAATTTCCATCGCACCCAACGACCAAGAGAAGACTACTTTCACATGTCCATCTAGTACTTTGTCCTTTAAATGCATGCCCTTTGGGTTATACAATGCACCCGCCACCTTCTAAAGGTGCATGTTATCGATATTTTTGGATATGGTGGAGGATACTATGGAGGTATTCATGAATGATTTTTTTGTTGTGGGTAACTCTTTTGAATCATGTCTTGAACAATTGAGTAAGGTTCTTGAAGGATGTGTTGAAACTAATCTTGTGTTGAATTGGGAAAAGTGTCATTTTATGGTAAAGGAGGGTATTGTAATTGGGCAAAAGATTTTGGGTCAAGGTATTCAAGTTACCCCCTCCAATATCCATGAAAGGTGTTCAAAGCCTTCTTGGGTACACCAGTTTCTACAGATGTTTCATCAAAGACTTCTCCAAGATAGCTCATCTGATATGTAAACTTCTTGAAAAGGAAGCAAAATTCGAGTTTTATGGTGATTGTATAAGTGTATTTAGTTGTCTCAAGGAAAAACTTGTGTCGTCGTCTATTATTGTGGAACCAAATTAGTCACTACCTTTTGAATAGATGTGTGATGCAAGTGACTTGGCATTGGGTGTTGTTTTAGGCCAAAGGAAGGATGAGATTTTTTATCTGCTGTATTATGCTAGAAAGTCCTTGAACGGTGCATAGTAAAATTATACGGTTATGAAGCAAGAGTTGCTTATCGTAGTCTATGCTTTTGAGAAGTTTTATGATTTTTTGTGAGGAATGAAGGTTATTGTGCACGCTGACCATGTGGCTCTTTGGGATTTGATGGCTAAAAAGGAAGCCAAACCTTGGTTGATTGGATGGATTTTGCTACTTCAAGAGCTCAATTTTGAAGTTAAGGAAAGGAAAGGGTGTGAAAACCAAGTGGTGGATCATCTATCCTGCCTTGAGTCTAATAAGGAGAAGTCGGTGAGATCGATATTGATGAAATATTTCCCGATGAGCTTGTGATGGCACTCTCGGGAAGTATTGAACCATGGTATGCAGATTACGCAAATTGTGTGGTATGTGGTTTGCTTTCGGAGGATTTCAATCATGATGTGAAAAAGTACTATTGGGATAACCCCTATCTCTTTAGGGAGTATGCTGATGGAGTTATCCATAGATGTGTGATGGATTTGGAGTTGTGGGCCCTTTTTTTAGGCATGTCATTCGTCCCAATTTGGTGGTCACCACAGAAGTGTGAGAACGGCTGCCAAAGTTCTTCAATGCGGGTTTTATTTGCATACACTCCATAGAGATGCTCATTACTTGGTTAGAACTTGTACTCAATGCCAAAAGCAAGAAGGTATTTCAAAGAGGTATGAAATTCCCATAAAACCTAAACTCGAGGTTGAGTTATTCTATATGTGGGACATTGACTTCATAGGGCCCTTCGTGAGTTCCTATGGGAACAAATACATATTGGTGGCTGTGGATTATGTGTCAAAATGGGTGGAAGCAATTGCTATGCCAAACAATGGGAGCAAGAGTGTCACATTCTTCTTGAAGAAACACATATTCACAAGGTTTGGGACTCCCCAAGCAATTCTTAGTGATGGGGACTCTCACTTTTTTAATCGGGTGTTTGGTGCTTTACTCGATAAGTATGGGTGAAGCATAAGGTGGATACCTCGTGCCATCCCTAATCAAGTGTCCAAGTGGAAGTTTTAAATCTATAAATCAAAGTAATCTTGGAGAAAATCGTGAATATGGGATGTACTAATTGGGCTAGGCAATTGGACGACACTCTTTGGGCTTACTGAACAGCCTTTAAAAGGCCTATTGGTATGTCTCCCTATCAACATATGTTTAGGAAAGGCTGTCACCTATAGGTGTAGTTAGAACATCGAGCTCTTTGGGCTTTAAAGAATCTTAATATGGATTGGGAAGAGGCCTCCAAGTCTAGAGTGGAGCAAATACTAGAGTTGGAGGAATTTCATCTTCGGGGGTATAAGAGCTCGGTTATTTACAAAGAGCAAATGAAAAGGTGGCATGATGCCAAGATATTGAAGAGAGAGTTTCATATAGAAGATGAGGTGTTAATTTTCAATTCAAGGTTGAAACTCTTTGCGGGGAAACTCAAGTCTAAGTGGTCAGGCCTTTTCACAGTGGTAAATGTGTATTCTAGTGGTGTAGTTGAATTGGAAGACCATGAGAAGAGAAGGTTCACGGTGAATGGTCAAAGGTTGAAACACTTCTACATTGGTGGGCTCGGAGCTACCAAAGTGGGGGTGCTCCATTTCAAAGTTATTGCTTGATGAGGAACAACGTCGTGCCACGATGATAACTAAGGCACTTCTTGGAAGGCAACCCAAGTTTTAATTTTTGTTTTTTTAAATAACATTTGTTGTATGGTATAGGTGTGTGATGGGATTAAAATGTGGAAAACATATGTGGAGTATAAAAATATGGGAGATTGTGACCAAAGCTCCAGGGAAGAGGTTTTAGTGAATCGCTGAACCCATCGGCGAATTGTCGAAGCTCTTTGCCAAAATTGATCTCCTACAGTGGTTCAAATGTAAGAGTTAGCGATGCACTTTAATTTTTGGTGTATCACCGATGATTTTGGTGATGGACCAAGCCATCACGAAATTGGTTCACTACAAAGGAAGTCCAAGGTGTAAACATTGTTAAAATCAGTGATGACTTTACAATTCAGCATATCGCCAACAACTTCAGCGATGCTATGCATATTGCCAAAAGAGGTAGTGTGTTAAATGATGACCGTTTGACTTTCTTTGTCCCTTGACTTTAAACTTTTTGACTCTTTGGGTTATTCAAACCCTTCCCTATTCCCCATTTCCCTCTCATCTATCACTTAGTCTATACACAAATACATACACACACTTATTGTTTTCTTTCAAAACATCAAAACTGCACGATCACCCATCATCACCGCCGTCATTCACTCATTGGATTTGTGCACCTGCTCTCTCTCTACTTTTGAACATTGATTTCATTCTAGATCTCAAGGCTAGAGTTTGATTATTACTTTAAATCTATGCTTGGTTGCTCGCATTTGTGCTTGTATTTATTACTCGTATTGCTTATTTCTCATTAATGATTTTCCTCGAGTAGTCGAATTTTAGGTTTTAAAGTTAGGGGTTTGGTGAAATTGGGTTTAAACTGTTGAAATTGGTTTTCGCAATTCACTAAGCCTTTGAAACCTTATGTAGAGACTTGGGTTCGAGTATTCTATGGAGTGTATGGAAAATTGTTGCCCACAAAAAATAAAAGTGCTAAGCCTCAAGAAATAAGAGACAAAGTGATTGTTAGGGGTGTGAAGGTGAAGTGTAATGGGAATGTGATAAACTCAATCTATGGTGAGACCCTTGATACACACCACTACTTTGCCTCCCAAATTTAGTGAAATGTTTATGATCTTCGGGGTTGGTTAGCCCTGTTAATGATTAATAAAAAAAACCCATGACTTACTCCTGGTACCTCAATTGTGAAAGGGGATATACATTTGGAAGCTCGGTACTGGTTGAGCTTCATGTGTAGGGATCTCCTACCATCTCATAATGAAACAATTTTGGTTCACCCTCCAGAAGTGCTAGTTGGCACAATCATAATAAAGGAGAGGCTTAATCTTGCCATGATCATCACCCCAGACATTGCTCGCTAGGTGCAATAAAAGAAGACCTCCCTTGCTTTCCTATGTTTGTTCACTGAGTTATGTCACTATACTAAGGTTTCGTTTGATAAGAAGAAGGATTTTGAGTGTACCCTACCTCGACTATGGATATTACTTTCCTTGAGACCGTGTAAGAAGTTAAGAAGAAGAAAGCCCAGGTGGATGTTTCCTCGGTAGTTGATGTTGAGATTCTTGATATTGGTTCCATCTATCCCACTCCTATGACTACAACTCCTACTCCTCCAGACTCCATTACAGCTCATCTGCCCTGGCCTCTCCACCTAGTGCCCCCGATCCTCGACCATCTACTACTATAGGCACTTTAGGGCCCCTCTTACTCAGGCAGATATCATTTGGATGGGTCAGTTGGCTTACTTAGGGGATATGAAATAGTCCATCTTGGAGGCTCAGATACCTCAGATGATTTGAGATACGGTGAAAGCTATCATGGTACCTGTTCATGATGATTTATGGGGTATTTGTGAAACCCTACGCATATATGGTACCAAGTTGAAGTTGAGCACCCGGCAGCCAGCAGTCCCAGATGGTGTGTTATAGAAAATATAGATTAAGTTTTCTTCCCTTTGGAAGTATGTGGATAAGCTCTGATTCTGAGATTTTTCACATTTATGGGGAGCTATATCTCAGTCACTGGCCTCACCACCTGTTCATACTGATGTTGCAGTAGCTGAGGAGAAGGAGGAGGAGGACTAAGAGGACCGCCCTTCTCATGATAAGGAGATTGTTATTTCAGATAGAGTTAATTCTAGAGTTGAGCAGGTTCAGGTTGACTTGCAGACTGATAGGCAGGAAGCAGAGGATGCCATTTATTTGGCTAAGTTATAGAGGTCGACTCGAGAGACGACCTAGATTAGGATATCTAGTTCAGTTGATGCCATGGTGACACAGGACACCTTACCAGATCCACCCCCACAAACCACTACTGGAGATAAGCCGGACACTGATGCCTAGACAAAAGCAACTTCTGTGAGCTAGTCACCATTCTAGGCTTAGCCATGTTCAGGGGGGCCCTCACTCTCATTCTCTTTTATTTATCTTAGTCCTATTGCATTAAGGGCAATGCATACTTTAGAGTTGGGGGGAGAGGTTTTTTATTTTTGGATATGTAATATTTTAGCCTACCGTTGAGATATTTTGTTTTGGATACTTTAAGTTATTTGGTGTGTGGTTTTGATTTTTATTCAGATGATGTTTTAGATTTTTTTATTTTGGGTTGTAATATTCTAAATTTGGTGTTAGATTGATTTGAGTGTGGTGTGTGAGTTTTCATTTTCATTTCATTATTTTTTTTATTTTAGTTTAGTAGTTCGTAGTTTAGTCATAAATAAAAATCCTTTTTGGAATACGTACTTAAGAGAAAAAATTACTAGCAATTGAACACTTTGGCTCAAATGGTACTCTTAGGGAGATTTTTCACGTGCAAAAATCTTAAAAATGATAAATCGCTGTGAATTGCTCCCATTTTTCAAAATGTGCCGTTTTTCAAAAAATTTCTTTGGTTTAGTTGAACTAGTTGAGCGCTCATTATTCTGAACACCCGCATCTTGTTTTGACTACTTGAGTACCTTCTTTGATATATGTTATGAATGTGGTACAACAATTGAGGAAGGGTGCTTTGAGTGAGTGATTGGGTGCCATATGTTGGGTGAGTATTTGACTTAATCTTGCTCATTGAGTCCACCTAGAACTTGTCTGGTTGCTCTGTAGCTAAGCAAAGAGTGTGCGATGTTGGAGAAGTGATCTTAGGTCGTTGATCGAAAATGAATCTCCAATTTGACCAAAACAGCCATCCCATTATGAGTTGAGTGACCAATTTTGTCCCTAATTTGAGCCTTGGAACCCTTTCTCTTGGACAACCTCATTAAAATCCTAAAACCTTCTTCCATAAGTCCCTCTCTTAAAACAAACCCTTCTTGAAACATCTAGGTGAGGTCGTAAACCAACTTAGGCCAAAATCCTAAGTTGGGGGTGGAGGAGCCTTTTGGGGTTAGTTTTGTGATCGAAAGTTCATAATATGAGGACCATTCACTTCTTCTACTAATTATCCTTGTATCCTTTGTAGATATATAAAAAAAGCAGAAAAAGATTGAAAAGAAATGAAAAAAGAGTTATAGTTATAGTGCTAGTTTGTAAATATTCAAAGTAGTTTAATGTTTAAAAGGATAGGAAGAGGAAGATAACTTGAAAATTTTAGAGAATTGGTCCTTGAAATTGTATAAGAAGCAAGTTTTGGGAAAGAAGTGTAATTGAGGCCTCTTTAGAGGCTTCGAAGGGGTAGAGTCACTATAACCCTAGCCCTCCCTACCTTACCCATTGCCTACGCTACAAGCCGAAGTAAGACCTTAGTGATCTCTAAAGTAGCATGATTGAATATGGTGAAGTGGATTTTATGGGAAAGCCTATGGTGTGGTACTCATGTTCATGATCGTCTTTGAGAGTGCGATTGATTCGTGGGATATTCCAACCCGACCTCTGCCTCGATCTCTACCCCTTCCATGTATTTAAAGCATGGGCTCTTAATCTCTAGCCATGGAAGAATGCATGCTCACTATCCGTGAGAGAGCGAATAAGAGGTTTTTGAGTTACACCAAGCTATGAACACACGACATAGAATGAAGAAATGAATTTCTCCAAAAGTCATGTAGCCTCTTAAAGATAGATGGTGGACATCTCCGCATTGATCAGCAAGACTGTACTAGACTCGGGTTGTACTGTAACACCCCGTACATTTCCGAACATATTCAATAACCATAACATTTATGGAATTATTTAAAATTGAGATGGTTGGTGTATTACCCATTAATTTTGTTGGGCTGAATTACTATATGCTAATGGGCTCAATAAAAGCCCAAAATTAAACAAAGAAGACATGGCTCAAATGGAAAAGGATACATTCCACCTTTGAACAAGTAAACATCTCATTTATGACCAAGTGTTTGGCTAAGGATGACCATGAGGGACTATATAAGTCAAACAAATCAGATTTTATTCACCAAAATACACTTGCCAAATTCTAGAATTTTCCACAAGATATTTTCTTCTCTCAAACCCTAAGCTACCATTCTCTTTGGACAAGGTCATCTATTTTCAAGCTTTGGTAAGTGTTTAATATTATGGTTTACTATATTATATGCATAATAGGGTGTGTAAATCATGTTGTTTATGTTGAACAAGTGTTGAACAGTCCACTATGTGTAAAACAGTCTACTTTTGCTTAATCGGTAAAGGGTTTTGCCTTCTAAACTTGAAAGGGGACTTGAGGTCTTGAAGGAAGTGAATTTGATGGATTAAATTTAAACATGTATGATGTGGTTATGTCCCTAACTTTCTTTCTCTTTGGGTATGACTTGTGGAATTGTTGTTATGAAATTATACATGGAATTGGTGGTGTATTGAAAGGAAAATATAGTTTTGTGATGTTCATGTGCTTTGTGAAACCATGATTGTTTGTTGGCATCCAATTTAACCTAAAATATGAAAATAGAAGCTTACTTATGCCCATGGACCATTTATTACAAAGATAGACCCAAAAGAGACCCGTTTTGGCCAGACCGGGCATCCGCCCTTGCGGATGGGGCACCTACGGGCGCAGGTGGTAGTGTAGGTGGCCCTGGACAAGGACAAATGGGCACTTATGGATGTAACTCACCCACCTGCAGGAGCAGGTGGCTCTACAGGTCATTCCAGAATTTCGTTTCGATTGTTTTGCTTCTCTTTGACCCCCCAAGGCTCCTATACCCTTCTTGGATGCAATCATCAACTTATGGTACTTTTTGGATGGCCCTAAGGGGTAGTCCAGAGGCATTTTGAATTGTATCAATTATGGATTTGTTTTAATGTGTTATTATGAAAAGTATTTAGGTGACTTGATGGAGTAAATGTGACGTTGGGTTGAAGGGGAAGTGTAAAGTATAAACTTGGTATGAAATGCTATCGGTTTGTGATATCTAGGTTGATGTGTGGAATGTTTTGGTGTTGTTGGTATGGTGATGTATTAAAGTGTATTGTAGGAGGGTGAAATGACGTTATATGGCAGTCACGTAGCTCATTATCGTTTTGTGCACCTGTAATGTAGTTCGTTTTTAATGTGAGCTCCGTTATGTACTTGTGTTGTAGAGTAAACGTAAGGAAGGAAATGAATTGTTGTATTCACATATTGGGAAGATAAGGTATGTAAGGTTTGTCTTTTTCGTATTCTTTGGCAGCTCCTATTGATCTCATTATTATCGAACTTGTTTCTACTCCGAACTGTTCTAAAGTATCTCATTTCAGGTTTGTTAGCAAATGTTATTCATGTATCTTATTCATTGACTGATGTTCCAAAACTCCAATAAAGTTATAACCACCAATGTATCAATCTCACAAAAGTAAAGGAATGAATTAATGCATATATGTGTTTCTTTGAGTCTGAGTGGTAGCTCAAAGGGTAGAAAGCCTAGCTAGAGATGATCCCGATGATTATTGGATACAGGGGGTATCCCAAAGGGGTGAAAACCTAGCTAGGGATGAACCTGCTTTATGGATTTATGGGTGGTAGCTCAAAGGGGCGAAAGCCTAGCTAGAGACTATCCCGATTGAGTATCGATTTATAGGTAGTAGCTCAAAGGGGCATAAGCCTAGCTGGAGACGATCCCAATGTTATGTTATGACCCACTGATCAGTTGGGTCCCGGGCACGATATAATTAATGACGATAATGATATGAACGTAAAAGCAAAGAAAGTAATGAATGTAATGTACATGGTTCCACACATACAGAACGGTGGTTTATCTATATTGTATATTCACTTGTATTTGATTTCATTGAAGTTCTCATGTTTCATGCAGTTTCTTATAACTTTACATACTCAGTACATTAATTTGTACTGACGTCCCTTGGGGGACTTACCTTATTTGCTGCAGGCACAGGAGCTAGTAGACCTTTCTAGTAGGACACGGGTCATCTGCGGACTATTAGTGAGCTCCAGATTGATTCAGGGCTTTCTGATTCACTTGTACATTTATTTTGGTACTGTGTAAAGGTTGTATAAAGCGGGGACTTGTCCCGACTATAAGAATGGTCATGTATTTATTAGAGGCTTTGTAGACATTGTAAGTCAAAAGAAGGAATGTAAGGAATGTTTACTTTTGATGTGGTGGCCCTAAAGGCCAAGTTTCCTATCTATTTTAATGTCTTTCCATGACTTTCGTCTTTGACATCTTGTATCTGTGTGACAAAATGTGGTTTATTTAGTGTCATGCGTATGAATGAAGGTTGGTTCTCTCAAGCCTTAATGGTTTCGGGTGCCAGTCTGCCCCAATGGGATTTGAGGCATGACAAAAGTGGTATCAGAGCGGGTCGTCCTAGGGAGTCTACAAAGCCATGTCTGAGTAGAGTCTTGCTTATGGATGTGTTGTGCACCACATTTATAAGTGGGAGGCTATGGGACATTTAGGATTTGTTTCTTTTCTTCATTTCCTAGATAGTGCAATAGAGCCAAAAGTGGTAGGTGGAATCATATCTGACCATTGAAATTGGTTTTATTTTGTTATAGTGAAATGCCGATTACAGGATTAGGTAGGGGCAAAGGTAAGAATATAGACATGCTTGCCCAAGAAGGAACTAGTAAATCTTCACCTGACCAAGCCAGTCAAGGTGGGGCTGAAACTGAGTGGCACGCCCCGAATTCCAACGAGGCGGACTGGCACCCGAAGCCATTGAGGCCCGAGAGAACCAATCTTTGCTCAATACATTCATATGCATATCTCTGTATAATTATCATTGTATCCCATGTAACTAATCAATACTAATGGCGGAAGTCATGGAAAACATATGCAATATATGAAACTTGGTCGTTGGGGCCATTAAGTCACAATGGACATACATCTCTTACATTCATCTTCCCAATTACATCTACAAAGCATCTAACCGAAACATGTACATAACCAACCTATAGTCGGGACAAATCCCCGCTTTATACAACAATTACATTACCAAAATAATGTACACATGTGACTCAAAAAGCCTCGAACCAACTGGAGCTCATCAATGATCTGCGGATGACTCGTAGCCTACAGTGGAGGTCTACTAGCACCTGTTCCTGCAGCAAGTAAGGTAAGTCCCCCAAGGGGGGCCAGTACGAAGAATGTACTTAGTATGTAAGGCTATGAGCAATTGCATACAAGATAAGAACTTTAATGAAATCAAGATAAGAGAATAGTCAATGTGGATAAATCATCGTTCAATATGTGTGGAAATATGTACCTTACGTTCATTTCTTCATTTGCCTTTATGTACATTACCGTTAGTATTCATAACCGTCAATATATATATATATATAACCGTCAATATAATAACCGTCAATATAATAACCGTCGATATATAATACCGTTAATATATATAACCCAGGCCCAACTGATCAGTAGGAGAATAATAAAATATACCATAAATAAATAAAGCAGGTTCGGCCCTTTGGGCTACCCCCTGTCAGGTTTGGCATCAAGCTAGGCTTTTACCCCACTGAGCTTCCCCCCTGCTATCACCCGGAAATTGATGAAGCAGGTTCGGCATCAAGTTTGGCTTTTACCTCACTAAGCTTTCCCCATACTCCAACAATATCGGGATCGCCCCCAGTTAGGATTTCGCCCCTTTGGGTTGTCACCCGTCTCAATAATCATTAAGTAACCATAAGGTAACCATAAAGTAACTATAGAGTAACCATATATGCATTACTTCTTTCATTACTTCTTTGCATTACTTCTTTCCTTTACTTTTGTGAGATTGATACATTGGGGGATCATGACATTATTGGAACTTTAGAACATAACATTATTGGAACTTTAGAATAATGTCCATACTTATGTGATAAATGAATGACAATTGGTCAATGAATAAGAATTATGTGAATAACCATAGATGACACCTGAAATGATATACCTTTGAATATTTCGGAATAGAACAAGTACAATGACATTGTGAACAATATGCGCTGTAGGAGGATTCAGAAAGAGTAACCTTACATACCTTATTTTCCCAATATGAATACACAGTCCTAGATGCGATTACAATAATCCAGCTCCTTCTTTACGTCTTACTCTACACACAATTAAATAACGGAACCAACATTAACCACAAGCTACATTCCAATTGTATAAGACGACCATGAGCTACATGATTGCCCTATAACATTATTTGACCCTTTAAAATACCATTCATGGCATTATCATACCAAAAATACCATAACATTCTATACATTGACCGAGACATCATAAACCAATAGCTTTTCATTCCAAGTTCCTCCTTTACATTTTCTCATTAACACCACATCACAATGAATCCATCACGTTACCTCAATACGTTTCATAACAACATATCAACAACAATCCCACAATTCATACTTATAGAAAAATAACAAGTTAAGAAACATAACCACACCATACATGTTAATATTTCATTCACACCATTCACTTTCATCAAAACCTCGAGTCTTCTTTCAAGTCCAAAACATAAAGATGACACATCTTTTAACACAACCACAAAAGAGCACTACTCAAAACCTTGCCAACATATCCATCATGATATATACACCATCTTAAGAATATAATATATTAATCCATGAGAATAGACACTTACCAAAGCTTGCTAAAGGATGATCTTGTCCAAACAAATATTGGTTGCCTTAGGGTTTGAGTGTAGAGAGAAAAAATATTTGTTGTGGAAAAGTCTAGAAATGTCATGTGTAAAGTAGTGAATAAAATCTGATTTTTGTCCTCATATAGGCCCTTGAAGTCATCCTTAGCCAAACAATTATCAATAATTGATGGGTTTACTTAGTCAAAGAAAAGAATAGTTCATTTACCCCATTTGGGCCATGTCTTTGGCTCCATTTTGGGCCTTGAATTGAGCCCAATAACACATGTCAACTTGTCCCACCAAATTCAATGTGTAATCCATCATCTATCTCATGTTTAAAGAATTCCATAAATGTTGCGACAATATTCAACTCACGAGATTCATGTTTGTAGCCTCAATCTCAAAAATAGAAATTCTAGCCACTCAAAGCTTAATTGAACATAATTTGATAAAATAATTACGACGACGAATTAACCCCAACTTAGATGCCAAACTCACTCAAGAGTAGCCCCACTACGATGGAATAATGATACCATAACCCAAAATTTCTATTTATAGACTAATGGTCGAAGAAAACTTTTGGCAAGAACCAGCCTGGCACGCCGCCTGGCGTGCCCCCTTGCTACCTGGGCTAGAAAAATTCTGGCCAAAAGTGGCCTGGCATGCCCCTGGGCGCGCCCCACCCTTAATTTTTGATTCCGACTTTTCTTTGCGGATTTGGTTGGATCCTTCAAGTCCAAACCTTTACCTTGCCTCTTATCTTTAATATCATTTGCTTGGAAGTCCTTCAAACCTTAGTTTTCACTCCAAAAATGCTCTAAAAAGTCGTAAACTCCTCCTACAAGGGTCTAATCACATTTACTAGAACACTATCAAATGTTCCGTCTAGGGTCGGAATGTACGGGGTGTTACATCCTCCCCCCCTTAGAAACATTCGCCCTCGAATGTTAATGACGTTATCCAATTAAGACAAATGCAAGTTTCATTCCTCATGTTATTACATATACTCATAAAATTCTACGTTTTGAACTTTTTATTTCGTGTGAAACAAATACGGGTACTTTAAATGGGATCTCTTCTACTTATTGATTTCTTCAAAGTACCTTTACTGAAGCTACTTCTTTATTCCTTAATCTCTTTACTTGTCTCAAAATAGCAATACGGATCTATTCATAGGTGAGATCCTCGGTAACATGTACATCGGCAATGGAAGCAATACAAGTGGGTCTCCTATGAACTTTTTAAGCACCGAAACATGAAATACTGAATGAACTGTGGAGAGTTCTTGGGGTAGTGCCAATTCATACGCAACTTGTCCAAATTTTTTTTCTTCATATGGTACAACTTTCCTTTCTTTCTAAATTTCATTACCCTTTTCATCGATGACATCCTTAAGAATGCCCAATCACCCATGGTAAATTCAAGCCCTCTTCTTCTAACATCAATACATTACTTGTGTCAACTTTGGGCCGTTTGTAACCATTGCTATATCACCTTAACTTTCTCCATAGCTTGATGAACGAGATGAAAGTAGTTTCATCTACCTCAAACCATCCCATTAGTGATCCACCCTTTCTTCCATATAACGCTCCATAAGGTGCGTTTTTGATATTCAAACGATAGCTACTATTGTAAGAAAATTCAACAAGAGGTAAATGATCGTCCTAACTACTATTAAAGTCTTATATGCAAGCTCGTAACATATTTTTAAGTGTTTAGCTAGTGCATTTTGCTTGTCCATCTGTCTGAGGATTTTAACTTTACTTGGATTCCCAAACTCTTCTGAAAAGATTTTTCCAACAGTATGCAGTACATTGAGCTCCCATGACTGATACAACAGCAATTGGAATCCCCTGTAATCGTACTATTTCTTAACATACAACTTTGCATAGTATTCACCTGTATAAGTGATCTTGAATGATAGAAAATGCGCGGACTTGGTAAGCCTGTGATACAATCCACGTTAATCATGTCCCATTTCCACTGGAGGATTGCTACGCCAAGTTTCAGATGCTCTACTTTTACTTATTGCCAATTCAGACATTGAGCTACAAATTTTGTCATGTTCTTCTTCTTTATATTGCCTCACTAATACATCTTTTCCCCACCATGGTACATTTTGGTTGCTCCCGAATGAATAGAATTTTGTAAATTGAGCTTTAAAGTACTCCCTCTTGCGTAAGATCAATGCTTTTGCCAGATCTTGTGTGCATTCAATTTCAGCTGAAATACAATAAGGTTCGCATATTGCTTTTTCTTCACTTCAGTTACAAATGAAGACTCTACCTCATTTTACACTATAATTCTTTCATCTGGAATTTTGAGAAGACGAACTCCCAAGCTGGCTAATTGATGTAACTCCTTGACTATACTTTGCTTTTTGGTCAGCTGGCTGCTAGTGCTTCCTATGGTTTTGCGACTTAACAAGTCGGCTATTACACTTGCTTTTTTCGGATGTAATATCAATATCATGGTCTTTTAGTATTTCCAACCACCTTTGCTATCTTTAGTTTAGGTCCTTCTGCTTAAAGATATATCGCAACTCTTGTAATCAGTATATAGATCAACCTGAACCCCATACAAATAGTAGCACCATATAAATATCACCGCTGCTAACTCAAAATCATGTGTGGGGTAATTTCTCTCATGTGGACGCAACTGTCTTGAGGCATAAGATATTATGTTACCATGCTGCATTAATACATATCCAATAATGGCTCGAACACCCTATTTATCCTATCCATAACAACTACGGGTGCATTTGTTAGCCCAAAAGACATAACCAAAAATTTATAGTGACCATGCCACGTTCAGAAAGCTATCTTGGGTATATCTTTTTTTTTCTCTAACCCTTACCTGATGATATCCCGTTCTCAGGTCAATCCTTGAAAAACGTTTGGCACCCTGTAGTTGGCCAAACAAATCATCAATTCTGGGTAGAGAATATTCATACTTGATTGTCACTTTATTCAGTTGCTAATAATCAATGCACATTCTCAACATGCCATCCTTTGTCCATACACATAATACTGGTGAAATAAACTTTCCTCTCGTGTCTCCCACATTACCCTTCCATTCAAGAACATTTCTTAGTGTTAAATGAAAATACGTCATCTTAGCTAGAAAATCTATCATGGATTAATGAGAAGCCTACCAATCCATACCCAGTATAATATCAAACTCTATCATGTCCAGGTCAATAAAATCAACCAACGTAGCATGCTCACGAACAGGTGCTATATAGTTACGATGTACTTTCTTAACTATAATAGATTCATCAACAGGTGTAAATACTTCAGATGGTCTAACTAATAATTTTTATGTTCTTTCAAATTTTGTAGCAGTCAATAGAATAACATAAAATACTGTAGAACCCGAATCAATCAATTCATATGCATATACACTATGTGAAAATACGAATAGTGTTAGTGTACCTATCACCACATTCAGATAGGCCTCCAAATTTTGTCGACCCACTAAAGCATAGGTACGGTCCTGTATTCCACTAAGACTAGCTGCTCCTTCAGTACCTCCACCACAACCAACCGGCTGCACACCTCGGCCTAAGAAAGGAACCGATGATGATGGTGCAATGGTTGATCCCGTAGGTCGCGTAATAATCCACATGCCCCTTCTTGGGCAGTCTCTCACCATGTGTCCAGACATACCACACCAAAAGCAAATATTTGTCCCAAATCGGCATTCCTTTGAATGCAACTTTCCACAATGTTGACACGGCTGGCAAGAAAACCCCTATTGGTCCACATTTCCTTGCTCTCGATATACCACCGTTTGTGACTCTCGAATTCCACGACTTTGCCCAACGTGACTGCCTCTAAACCCTTGGAATTGGGATTGAGTGACTGTTGAGGGATAAAAAAGTGATGGTCTCAGCGGTCTATTCAAAACTCGAGGCCCAAATCCTCCTTGGGACACCATGTACTGTCCCATAGGTCTAGCCTTCTTTGATGGCCCCCTTCAACTTTGTGAAACTTTCTTCTTTGCCTTTGATCCTCCATATTCTGTGGAAATGCCTATATTATTGCTATATCCATACCTCTATTCAGAGCAGCAATGGTACAGTCCCTCACCAAATATGGATCTAATATGTCCATATATCGATGGACTCTGTCGGCCATGGTGGCTACCATATGGGGAACATATCTGGCCAAAGAATTAAATCAAAGACTGTATTCTCTGACGCTCATATTTCCTTGACGAAGATTCAAAAATTGGTCTGCACGTGCCTCGCAAATCTCAGAGGGAAGATAGTGATCAAGAAATGACACCTTAAATTTCTCCCAACTAGCTGGGAGTGCACCGATACCCCTAGATTGTTTCCAATCTTCATACCACAATATCGCCTCCCCTTTCAATCTATACACCACAAGCTCCACTGTTTCTACACCGAATATGTGCATGACATCTAAAGCCCTTTTGATTTGATCTATAAAATCTTGCGGGTCTTCATCAAGATTCGATCCAGTGAATATAGGAGGATCTAATTTCAGGAAATCCTGTGTCCTCCGACTAGCTGCCCTAGTCTCACTATCATTATTTGTCATTAGACCAGCTTGTCCTTGATTCTGTGCAGTAACTATCTGAGTCAACATGTACACTGCATTTCTTAAATCATGTTCGGTGACATTGATAGGTGGCTCAGCAGGTTCTTCTCTCCTTCTCGGGTCTTCAAAAGCTGGAAAAGTAGAAGAAGCCTGCGATGCAAACTCGGTGTCAGCCCCACCTTGACTAGCTTGGTCAGGTGGTGATTTACTAGTTCCTTCATCGGTAAGTGTATCTACCTTCTTGCTTTTGCCTTTGCCCCTACCTCTTCTTGTAATTGGCATGTCTCTATAATGAAAGACAACAAAATCAATGATCAAGTATAATTCCATAACCTTGGCTCTATTGCACGATCTAAGAAATGAAGAAATGAAACAACTCCTAAATGCCCCATAACCTCCTGCTTATAAATGTGGTGCACAACACATCCATAAGCAAGACTCTACTCGGACACGGCTTTGTAGACACCCTAGGATGACCCGCTTTGATACCACTTTTGGTACGCCCCAAATTCCAACGAGGCAGACTGGCACCCGAAGCCCTTGAGGCCCGAGAGAATCAATCTTTGCTCAGTACATTCTTATTCATATCGTTGTATGATTATCATTCTATCCCATGTAACTAATCAATACTAATGGCGAAAGTCATGGAAAACATATGCAATATATGAAACTTGGTCGTTGGGGCCATTAAGTCACAATAGACATACATCTCTTACATTCATCTTCCCACTTACGTCTACAAAGCCTCTAACCGAAACATGTACATAACCAACCTATAGTCAGGACAAGTCCCTGCTTTATACAATAATTACATTACCAAAAAAATGTACACATGTGACTCGGAAAGCCCCTAACCAACTAGAGCTCACCAATGATCCGCAGATGACTCGTAGCCTACAGTGGAGGTCTACTAGAACCTATGCCTGCAGCAGGTAAGGTAAGTCCCCTAAGGGGGGTCAGTACGAAGAATGTACTGACTATGTAAGGCTATGAGCAATTGCATACAAGATAAGAACTTCAATGAAATCAAGATAAGAGAATAGTCAATGTGGATAAATCATCATTCAGTATGTGTGGAAATATGTACATTACGTTCATTACTTCATTTGCCTTTATTTACATTACCGTTAGCATTCATAACCGTCAATATATATATATATATATATATATATATATATATATATATATATAAAAGTAACCATCAATATATAACCGTCAATATAATAACCGTCAATATATATAACCCAGGCCCAATTGATCAGTGGGAGAATAATATAATATACCATAAATAAATAAAGCAGGTTCGGCCCTTTGGGCTACCCCCTGTCAGGTTTGGCATCAAGCTAGGCTTTTGCCCCACTGAGCTTCCCCCCTGCTATCACCCGGAAATTGATGAAGCAGGTTTGGCATCAAGTTTGGCTTTTACCTCACTGAGCTTTCCCCCTGATCCAACAATATCGGGATCGCCCCCAGTTAGGATTTCGCCCCTTTGGGTTGTCACCCGTCTCAATAATCATTAAGTAACCATAAGGTAACCCTAAAGTATCTATAGAGTAACCATATATGCATTACTTCTTTCATTACTTCTTTGCATTACTTCTTTCCTTTACTTTTGTGAGATTGATACATTGGGGGATCATGACATTATTGGAACTTTAGAACATAACATTATTGGAACTTTAGAGTAATGTCCATACTTATGTGATACATGAATGACAATCGGTCAATGAATAAGAATTATGTGAATAACCATAGATGACACCTGAAATGATATACCTTTGAATATTTCGGAATAGAACAAGTACAATGACATTGTGAACAATATGCGCTGCAGGAGGATTCGAAAAGAGTAAACTTACATACCTTATTTTAACAATACGAATACACAGTCCTATATGCGATTACAATAATCCAGCTCCTTCCTTACGTCTTACTCTACACACAAGTACATAACGGAACCAACATTAACCACACGCTACATTCCAAGTGTATAAGACGACCATGAGTTACATGATTGCCCTATAACATTATTTTACCCTTTACAATACCATTCATGGCGTTATCATACCAACAATACCATAACATTCTATACATTGACTGAGACATCATAAACCAATAGCTTTTCACACCAATTTCCTCCTTTACATTTTCTCATTAACACCACATCACAATGAATCCATCAAGTTAGCTCAATATGTTTCATAACAACATATCAACAACAATCCCACAATTCATACTTATAGAAAAATAACAAGTTAAGGAACATAACCACACCATACATGTTAATATTTCATTCACACCATTCACTTTCATCAAAACCTCAAGTCTCCTTTCAAGTCCAAAACATAAAGATGACACATCTTTTAGCACAACCACAAAAGAGCACTACTCAACACCTTTCGCATATAATATATTAATCCATGAGAATAGACACTTACCAAATCTTTCTAAAGGATGATCTTGTCCAAACAAATATTGGTTCCCTTAGGGTTTGAGAGTAGAGGGAAAAGATATTTGTTGTGGAAAAGTATAGAAATGTCATGTGTAAAGTAGTGAATAAAATCTAATTTTTGCCCTCTTATATAGGCCCTTGAATTCATCCTTATCCAAAAAATTATCAATAATTGATGGGTTTACTTAGTCAAAGAAAAGAATGGGTCATTTACCCCATTTGGGCCATGTCTTTGGCTCCATTTAGGCCTTGAATTGAGCCCAATAACATATGTCAACTTGGCCCACCAAATTCAATGTGTAATCCATCATCTATCTCATGTTTAAAGAATTCCATAAATATTGCGACAAGATTTATGTTCGTAGCCTCAATCTTAAAAATAGAAATTCTAGCCACTCATAGCTTAATTGAACATAATTTGATAAAGTAATTACGACGATGAATTAACCCCAACTTTGATGCCAAACTCACTCAAGAGTAGCCCCACTACGATGGAATAATGAATCCATAACCCAAGAGTCCTATTTATAGACTAATGGTCGAAGAAAACTTTTGGCAAAGACCAGCCTGGCACGCCGCCTGGCGCGCGGCCCCTTGCTGCCTGGGCCAGAAAAATTCTGGCCAAAAGCGGCCTGGCATGCCCCTGGGCGCGCCCCACCCTTAATTTTTGATTCCATTTTTTCTTTGCGGATTTGGTTGGATCCTTCAAGTCCAAACCTGTACCTTGCCTCTTATCTTTAATATCCTTTGCTTGGAAGTCCTTCAAACCATAGTTTTCACTCCACAAATGCTCCAAAAAGTCGCAAACTCCTCCTACAAGGGTCTAATCACATTTACTAGAACACTATCAAATGTTCCGTCTAGGGTCGAAATGTATAGGGTGTTACACTGAGTTTGCATCGCGGGCTTCTTCTCCTCTTCCAATTTCAGGAAGGCCACAAAGGAGAGATGTATCCCAGAACCACTTGTTAATGCTACTGAGCAGGCTCTAAGGAATACGGTGCAAATTTTGACTCGTATAATTGCTGCACAAAATCAAGGACAAGTTGGTCTAACTTCAAGTAATGAAGGTGCGGATAGGGTAGCTAGTGGGCGGACACAGGATTTCCTGAAATTAGACCCTCCCACCTTCACTGGGTTAGATCTGAATGAAGACCAACAAGACTTTGTGGACCAAATTCAAAGGGCTTTAGATGTTATGCATGTGTCGAGTATAGAAACAGTTGCACTTGCAGCATATAGATTGAAAGGAGAGGCAATATTATGGTACGAAGATTGGAAATGATCTAGGTGTAACGATGAACTTCCAGCTAATCGGGAAGAATTCAAAATGGCATTCCTTGATCACTATCTTCCATATGAGATACGAGAGGCTCGTACAGATCAGTTTTTAAATCTTCGTCAAGGGAATATAAGTGTCTGAGAGTACAGTCTTCAGTTTAACTCTTTGGCTCGGTATGCTCCTAATGTAGTAGCCACTATGGACGACAGAGTCGATCGGTATGTGGACATATTGGATCCATATTTGGTGAGGGATTTTACTATTGTTGTGTTGAACAGAGATATAAATATAGCCAGGATACAATCTTTTGCACAGAAGATGGAGGATCAGAGGCAAAAGAGAAGGGCGCAAGAAATTTAAAGAGAGACGCCAAAGAGGGATAGACCTATGGGATAGTTCATGATGTCCTAAGGAGAATCTAGGCCTCGATTTTTTAATAGACCGCGTAGACCATCATTTTCTTACCCTACAGAAGGTACTCCATCCCAATTTCGAGAGTTTAGAGGTAGCCATGTTTGGCAGAGTAGTGGAATTCGAGGTTCACAGACAGCGGGGTATCGAGAACAAGGAAGTATGAGCCATTCGAGGTTTTCTCGTAAGCCATATCAACACTGCAGAAAGCTTCATTTAGGTGAATGATGGTTTGGGATGAATGTTTACTTTTGGTGTGGGATGTTGGGGCACATGATGAGAGAGTGTCCACAAAGGGGCACGGGTAGTATGGCGCGACGTATGGGATCAACCGTTGCATCATCATCATCGGTTCCATCCTTAGGACGAGGTGTACAGCCTGCTGGTCATGGTAGGGGTGCCATAGGAGCAGCCAGTTCTAGTGGAGTCTAGAACCGTACCTATGCCTTGGCGGATCGGCAGAATTTGGAGGCTTCTCCGAATGTGGTTACAGGTACATTATTCATCTTTTCACATAATGTATATGTATTGATTGATCCGGGTTCTACCTTCTCATATGTCACTCCATTGATTGCTGAAACATTTGAACGAATACCGGTATTACTAGTCAAGCCATTTGAAGTATCTACACCGGTTGGTGAATCTATTGTAGCTAAAAGAGTTTATCGTAATTGTGTAGTAATTATTTGTGATCATGATACGTTGGATGATATTATTGAAATGGAAATGGTAGATTTTGATGTTATAATAGGTATGGATTGGTTGGCTTCTTATTATGCCACAGTAGATTGCCGAGCTAAGAAGGTACATTTCCATTTTCCACAAAAGACCATCCTTGAATGGAGTGGTAATGTTGGAGCACCGAGAGGTAAATTTATTTCCTATATTAAGGCAAGGAAAATGATATCTAAGGGGTACATATGTCATCTAGTAAGAGTGCATGATACCGATGTGAAGCCACCAACTCTTCAATCGGTTTCAGTGGTAAATGAATTCCTTGATATATTTCCTGAAGATCTTCCAAGTTTGCCTCCAGAACGCGAAGTAGAGTTTGGTATTGATATGATGCCAGGCACTCAGCCTATCTCTATTCCTCCGTATAGAATAACCCCAACAGAGTTACGGAAATTAAAGGAGAAATTAAAAGACTTGCTAGAAAAGGGATTCATAAGGCCTAGTATGTCCCCTTGGGGTGCACCATTGTTATTTGTACGAAAGAAAGATGGCACATTAAGAATGTGTATTGATTATCGGCAACTGAATAAAGTAACAGTCAAGAATAAATATCCCCTCGCCAGAATTGATGATTTGTTTGACCAATTACAGGGTGCCAAATACTTCTCCAAGATTGACCTGAGATTGGGATATCATCAGGTAAGGGTTAGAGAAAAAGATATACCCAAGACAGCTTTCCGAACACGGTATGGTCATTATGAATTTTTAGTTATGTCATTTGGGCTAACAAATGCACTAGCAGTTTTTATGGATTTAATGAATAGGGTGTTCAACCCATTCTTAGATGTGTTCGTGACCGTGTTTATAGATGACATTCTAGTTTATTCAAGATCACAAGAGGACCATGCTAATCACTTACAGCAGGTGTTACAGATTCTTCGTGAGCGTAAGTTATATGCGAAGTTCTCTAAGTGTGAATTTTGGTTGAAATCTGTAGCATTCTTGGGTCATATTGTGTCAGATGAAGGAATAAGGGTTGATACATAAAAGATAGAAGCGATAAAGAATTGGCCAATGCCTACAGAGATTCGTAGCTTTCTCGGGTTGGCAGGTTATTATAGAAGATTTGTCGAAGGGTTTTCTTCTATCTCTGCACCTTTAACAAAGCTAACACATAAGACAACCAAGTTTCAGTGGAATGATGCATGTGAGAAGAGTTTCTAAGAGCTAAAGGATAAATTGACTTCTACACCCGTATGGGTACTTTCAGAAGGCACGGAAGGGTATGCGGTGTATTGTGATGCTTCAGGAGTCGGCCTAGGTTGTGTATTGATGCAGCATGGTAATGTAATAGCTTATGCCTCACGACAATTGCGACCACGTGGAGAAATTTTCCCACACATGATCTTGAGCTACCAGCTGTGATATTTGCTTTAAAGATATGGCGCCACTATTTGTATGGGGTTCATGTTGACACATATACCGATCATAAGAGTTTGCAATATATGTTTAAGCAGAAGGACTTAAATTTGAGGCAGGGGAGGTGGTTTGAACTATTGAAAAATTATGATATTGATATCTTATATCATCCGAGGAAAACAAATGTGGTAGTGGATGCATTAAGCCGCAAAACACTAGGAAGCACTAATGGCCAGTTGACGGAAAAGCAAGGTATAGTCAAGGATTTACATCAATTATCCAGCTTGGGGTTTCGTCTTCTTGAATCTCCAGACGAAGGGGTTATTGTGTAAAATGTGGCAGGATCTTCATTAATAGCTGAGCTGAAAGAAAAGCAGTATGCGGACCCTATTTTATTGCAACTAAAGGAGAATGTACAACAAGGTTTGACGAAGGCATTTGATCTTAGGCAAGAGAGAGTGCTTCAGTGCCAAGGTAGATTGTGTGTACCGGATGTAGATGAGCTAAGGAGACGGATTATGACAAAGGCACATCATTCACGGTATTCTATTCATCCCGGAGCAACCAATATGTATCATGATTTGAAAGAAATGTATTGGTGAGGTAACATGAAGAAGAACATTACAGAATTTGTAGCCCTATGTCTAAATTGTCAACAAGTAAAAGTAGAGCATCAGAAGCCTGGAGGTTATATACAATGTATAAATCTTCCAGTCTGGAAGTGGGACATAATTAACATGGATTTCATCACAGGTTTTCCTCGTACACTGCAAAAATTTGATTCCATATGGGTAATAATTGACAGGCTTACAAAATCAGCATACTTTTTACCCGTCAAGACCACCTACACAACTGAAGATTATGCACGATTGTATGTTAAAGAGATAGTTCAACTACACAGAATTCCAATCTCTATTATATCAGACAGGGGAGCTCAATTTACTGCACACTTCTGGAAATCTTTTTAGAAGAGTTTGGGAACCCAAGTGAATTTAAGTACGACTTTTCATCCTCAGACAGATGAACAAGCAAAACGTACTATCCAAACACTTGAAGATATGCTACGAGCTTGCACATTGGACTTTAAAGGTAGTTGGGATGATCATCTACCTCTTATTGAATTTTCCTACAATAATAGCTATCATTCAAGTATCAAGATGGCACCTTACGAAGCTTTATATGAAAGAAAGTGTAGATCACCAATTGGATGGTTTGAAGCAGGTGAAACTTTCTTATTTGGGCCAGATCTTGTTCATCAAGCTATGGAGAAAGTTAAGGTGATACAACAACGGCTACAAACGGTCCAAAGTCAACATAAATCATATGCTGATGTTAGAAAAAGGGGGCTAGAATTTGCCATAGGTGATTGGGTATGCTTGAAAGTGTCACCAATGAGAGGGGTAATGAGCTTTGGAAAGAAAGGAAAGTTGAGTCCACGTTATATAGGTCCATATGATATTGTCTGAAGATTTGGTCAAGTAGTGTATGAATTAGCACTACCCCAAGAACTCTCCACAGTTCATCTAGTGATTCATGTTTCAATGCTTCAAAAGTGCATAAGAGATCCATCTCGTATAGCTTCCATTGAGGATGTACAAGTTATGGAAGACCTTATATATGAAGAAATACCTATTGCTATTCTGAATCGACAGGTTAATAGGCTAAGGAATAAAGAAGTAGCTTTCGTACAGGTACTTTGGAGGAATCAGCAAGTAGAAGAAATCACATGGGAAGCCGAAGAAATGATGAAGTCTAAGTACCCACATTTATTTCAAACAGAAGAACAAGTGCAAGATGCGGAATTGGAGCAATAACAAGTAAGTATCTATAAGCATTATGTGTATATGATAACATGAAGGATAAACTTAGACTTGAATTTGATTAGATTGGATAATGTTACTAACATTCGAGGACGAATGTTCCTAAGGGGGAAGGATGTAACACCCCATACATTTCTGAACCTATTCGATTACCATAACATTTATGGAATTATTTAAACTTGAGATGGTTGGTGTATTAACCATTAATTTTATTGGTCTGAATTACTATATGCTAATGGGCTCAATAAAGGCCTAAAATTAAACAAAGAAGACATGGACCAAATGGAAAATGATCCATTCCACCTTTGACCAAGTAAACATCTCATTTATGACCAAGTGTTTGGCTAAGGATGATCCATTCCACATTTGACCAAGTATCAATTGTGGATTTGTTTTAATGTGTTATTATGAAAAGTATTTAGGTGACTTGATGGAGTAAATGTGATAGAGTCCCCAGGAAGGTTTTATGGAGGTGCTTGGAGTCTAGAGGTGTTCCTATGGTGTATAATAAGGCTATTAAGGATATGTATGATGGAGCTAAGACTCGGGTTAGGATGGTGGGAGGGGACTCTGAGCACTTTCCTGTCTTGATGGGGTTGCATCAAGGATCGACTCTTAGCCCATTTTTATTTGCTTTGGTGATGGATGTTTTGACTTTGGAAATTCAAGGTGAGGTGCCTTGGTGTATGCTTTTTGCGAATGATGTAGTTTTGTTTGATAAGACCCGTAATGGAGTTAATGATAAGTTGGAGGTTTGGAGAAAGACCCTCGAGTCTAAGGGATTTAGGTTGAGTAGGTCAAAGATGGAATACTTGGAGTGTAAGTTCAGTGAGGCATCGCATGAGGCTGAGGTAGTTATAAATATTGATACTCAGGCCATCCGAAAGAGAGATAGTTTCAAGTATCTTAGGTCTATGATTCAGGGGAGTGGAGAGATTGACGAGGATGTCACTCACCGGATTGGGGTAGAATGGATGAAATAGAGGCTCGCGTTTGGAATCTTGTGTGATAAGAAGGTGCCGCATAAACTCAAAGGCAAGTTCTACAGAGTAGTAGTTAGACCGGCTATGTTATATGGAGCGGAGTGTTGGCCAGTCAAGAAAGATCACATACAAAAGATGAAGGTGGCGGAGATGAGGATATTACGGTAGATGTGTGGGTGTACTAGAAAAAATAAGATTAGAAATGAGGTTATACGAGATAAAATGGGAGTAGCATCGGTGGAAGACAAGATGTAGGAAATGAGGTTTATATGGTTTGGGCATGTGTTGAGGAGGGGCACGGATGCCCCAGTGCGGAGGTGTGAGATGTTGGCTAGGGATGGATTCAGGTGAGGAAGGGGTAGACTGAAGAAGTATTGGAGGGAGGTGATTAGACATGATATGGAATATCTATAGCTTACCGAAGACATGAACCTAAATAGGAATGTGTGGAGGAGGCGGATTAGGGTAGAAGGTTAGTAGGAAAGGGGCATCAGTGTTAGTAGATAGGAGAATTTTGTTGCATTAGTAGTATCTGTAGCTAGAGTATTTGTATTACTTCATAGTGTGTTGTTATTTGTTAGATTACTTGGTGGTTCCTGTTTATATTATTATTGGGTGTGGTCTTATATTTCGTATCTTGTCCCTTACTATTTCTTGCCTACACTGTTGTTTTTTAAGCCGGGGGTCTTTCAAACAGCCTCTCTATCTCACTTATGAGGTAGTGGTATGGACTGCATACACTTACATCCCCCCCCAGACCCCACGTGGTGGGAATATACTGGGTATGTTGTTGTTGTTGTTGTTGTTGTTGATGGAGTAAATGTGATATTAGGTTGAAGGGGAAGTGTAAAGTATAATTTTGGTGTGAAATGTTATCGGTTTGTGATATCTAGGTTGATGTGTGGCATGTTTTGGTGTTGTTGGTATGATGATGCAGTAAAGTGTATTGTAGGAGGGTGAAATGACGTTATATGGCAGTCACGTAGCTCATTATCATCTTGTGCACCTGTAATGTAGTTCGTTTTTAATGTAAGCTCCGTTATGTACTTGTGTTGTAGAGTAAACGTAAGGAAGGAGCTGAATTGTTGTGTTCACATATTGGGAAGATAAGGTATGTAAGGTTTGTCTTTTTCGTATTCTTTGGCAGCTCCTATTGATCTCATTATTACCGAACTTGTTTCTACTCCGAACTGTTCTAAAGTATCTCATTTCAGGTTTGTAAGCAAATGTTATTCATGTATCTTATTCATTGACTGATGTTCCAAAACTCCAATAATGTTATAACCACCAATGTATCAATCTCACAAAAGTAAAGGAATGAAGTAATGCATATATGTGTTTCTTTGAGTCCGAGTGGTAGCTCAAAGGGGAGAAAGCCTAGCTAGAGACGATCCCGATGATTATTGGATACAGGTGGTATCCCAAAGGGGTGAAAACCTAGCTAGGGATGAACCTGCTTTATGGATTTATGGGTGGTAGCTCAAAGGGGCGAAAGCCTAGCTAGAGACTATCCCGATTGAGTATCGATTTATAGGTAGTAGCTCAAAGGGGCATAAGCCTAGCTAGAGACGATCCCAATGTTATGTTATGACCCACTGATCAGTTGGGTCCCAGGCATGATATAATTAATGACGATAATGATATGAACGTAAAAGCAAAGAAAGTAATGAATGTAATGTACATGGTTACACACATACAGAATGGTGGTTTATCCATATTGTATATTCACTTGTATTTGATTTCATTGAAGTTCTCATGTTTCATGCAGTTTCTTATATCCTTACATACTCAGTACATTCATTTGTACTGACGTCCCTTGGGGGACTTACCTTACTTACTGCAAGCACAGGAGCTAGTAGACCTTTCCAGTAGGACACGGGTCATCTACGGACTATTGGTGAGCTCCAGATTAGTTCGGGGCTTTCCGAGTCACTTGTACATTTGTTTTGGTACTGTGTAAAGGTTGTATAAAGTGGGGACTTGTCCCGACTGTAAGCATGGTCATGTATCTATTAGAGGCTTTGTAGACGTTGTAAGTCAAAAGAAGGAATGTAAGGAATATTTGCTTTTGATGTGGTGGCCCTAACGACCAAGTTTCATATCTATTTGAATGTCTTTCTATGACTTTCGTATTGGACATCTTGTATCTGTGTGACAGAATATGGTTTATTTAGTTTCATGCGTATGAATGAAGGTTGGTTCTTTCGGGCCTTAACAGCTTCGGGTGCCTGTCCGCCCCAATGGGATTTGAGGCATGACATGTACTAATGAGACCAATGAACCTGGGGCACTGATACCAATTTTTCACAAACAAAATGGAGTACTTATGGCACCTGTCACACCCTTCGGTACAAGTAAGCCTATCCTAACCCAAACTCAATAATTAAAGTAAATTAGAAGTGGAACAAGAAAAATAGAACAATCCCTAAAATATATAAAGAAGAAGTAATAATTTAAAGATACATCACAGGTCTAGTTCTCACTAGTACAAGACTCTAAATACAGAATGATATCAATAAACTAAAGCATCTTCAATACGGATAAAGCATAAGATAAGTAGAGAGAGATACGGGTAAGCTCTGTGAAGTATCAGCCACTACCTCAATCTCCGCAATGTCAACACTGAAGGAACATAATCTACGATCTAGTACTCAAACCAATACCTATATAGGGTGCAAAAAACAAAAAAAAAAGGAAAAGAAGCAAGGGTGAGTACAAAACACGTGTACTCATCAAGCATCGTTGATAGCCGATCCTAATCCAAAGCGATGGCAAGGACCATCACCCCCACTACCCAAGTTTTCCCTAATAAATCTATAGCCAGAAAATACACCATGTCATCCTAACAGGGTATCCCAACACAACAGTCATATAAATATCAATATACATGGTAGACAAAGTAATCCGGGTGAGTCAACCATAGTCATTTTATGATCAATAAGTCAAAGAAGTCATTTATGAGGGAGACTCACTAACACAGTATATCAGGCTCAATCAATCATATTCAACCAATAATCTAGAATAAAATAAAAAGAAGGTATAATTATGTGTATATCATGCTACCAATTGGTGCAACACTACATGTCTCACTAATCAACCCATAGCCATACCCCACGTCTCATGAATATCTCAACTCTCAAATCAACTAAGAGGTAGTATAATATGATGTAATGTAGTGAAATAAATACTCGATACATAATATCACAAACAAGGTTTAATCATGATATTTCTATATGAAAGTAAATAATCAATAATCAAACACAATATAAGGAAACCTAAGTACACGATAGCAAAACACCTAGAGGAATACAATGATACAATGCTATGATGGTGGGATAATGATGAATGCTTAAAAGCCATTGCATGAATTTCTGTATACAACTTTCGATCCTTAGCGCTTCCAAGAAAGGACCATGGGGGTTCACAACCCATATACTTTCTCAAATCTCTATCTTATATCTCAATCAACTTTGCCAGCTAGTGATCACGACTAAGGGTTTTAAAATGTGACTCATTTTCTTTCAAAATATGTGTTTCTTAGTGGTACCAAATATCATGAACATGTATGAATAAAATGAGGATGTAATGCTCAACCCCAATCAGTATGAAGATAATAACCAATTCAATACAGGTGTAGATGAGCTCAGAATCAACTCAATATGATAGTAATTCATGATATAAGCCCTCGCATGGTACCACTAGAATGAATAGTCATATAAGACATTAATAATATCATTTCAAGCCCCTACTCGGGCATCACAATAATAATAATCTCTCAAGTCAATAATAATATTCACATAAGCCCCCAGACGGACAACACTGAAATAGTAAACAATCCATAATAATATATCACACAACTTACCCAAACCTAGCTTGATCCATATGATAAGTCTTATCTTTTCCAAAGATGACATCATTAGACTAAATAGCCAAAAGGAGAACTACGCTAGTTAACGATATGCTCTAATAAGATATACTAGACCCCAAAAATCGCATCAACTAATATAAGTCTATTTATACTCTATTGATTTTCTAAACCTCAACCATTTCATCAAATAAAATAATAACATAATTATCCCCTAAAAGGTCAATAAGCCCCGATCATCATAATAAAGTACATTAAGCATAATTCAAGCCCTTAAATAGGTATCCACTATCAATTATTCAAGGTTCATAAGCCAACTGTCTACAACATATTCTAAGCATATCCTCAAGTAGCAAGACTAACTAAGGTAAGAAACTATATAACTATAATCCAATAAAATACTCTGGTACCATGAAAATGCTCGCTATTTCACCTAAACAAGAGCCTCAAACCCTAAGAATTTAATAATACATAAGTAAACAAGCATACAATACATAAAAACTTTAGAAAAAGTCAAGGTACATCTCAACTTGCCTTAAAAAAGGTCTGCAAGCCAAAAACATAGTCTGAAGCATCAACTAAAAGATCTACTCTCTCAAATCATTTCCAACCACGTCCAATCTAATGACATCTACAAGTCAAAAGGAGTCCATCGATACCCATATCGATATATTTTGGTTCCGGGTCAAAAATCACTTCAAAAATCATTTTAAAAATACAAAGGTAAAATAAGAATTTTATTTAAGAATCATGTAATACATATCAAAAGGAGTCCAAATCTAGAAATCCAATAAAAAAATGAGTTGAAATCTAGCTTTAAAACAAAGAAAAACTCATTTTGCAATTCACCGGGCAAAATCCCTAAAATCATATTTAAAATCAAGGATTTGAAGGTAGATTTATAAAGAAATCCATGGGAAAGGATGAATTCAAGGTTTATAAACATACCCACAGAAAAAAACAGAAAAAAATCTCAAAAACACCTTTGAAATCTCCCTAATCCAAGCTCTTAAGCTCCAAAAACGGAGAAAGCATGATTTAGGTTTTAGTTTTGTCCAGGGATCAAAATAGCCTTTGCAAATATGGGCCAATTTTCACAAAAGCAAGGCTTCCTCAACCTGAACCTTCACAAATGTGAGCCTCCGATAGTGAACATGATGAAGAAGAAGAAACTCAACCCTTTGCAATTACGGGCCCTTGGCTGCGAGCGCAAAGAGTAGCGACCCAATATTGACCCAACCATCCTTCATCGTGAACGCACCCTACCCCCTGTTATTATGATTCATAAGGGATTCCTTCATAGTGAACTCAAGGTTTGGTCCACGAATGCGATGAAGGAGGATGCCTGCACCAGAAAACAACAACGCTAAGTCCAAAAATAGTTTGAGCGGAGACTCGAGTTTCGTTCGGGACCCCATAAAAATAAACCAATAATGATACTAGGATAAATACAATGTTCTAGATTCAATGGAACCATCAAATTTTTAGAAAGAGATCATTTACAATAAATTAACCCCCAAGACCTCTTTTAGGCTAAATTTTTAACTAGCTTCCATTTAAGAAGTCAAAATGCAAAACAAAGGCTCGATGACCAAACTAACTATGCTACTTACCCAAAATTGACCTTTGGATCTACTAGAACTGTCAAAATCTCTATCCGAAGCTCGGATCACAAAATATTAACCAAAGTCAAACTTATGACATTAAAGCTATTCAAAACTACAAACTCATATAAATCACTCCCGAATGCATCAGAGACCATACGAACCATCCCCATAACTCATAAATGATGTAAAACAACAATGGAGAAAGGAAAAATATTCAAAACATATAAAATTCTAAAAATCACAACAAGGGTCATATTAATCTCTATGGTGCCATGCGATGTTTATATCATGATTTACTAAAATTTGAGGAGATTTGACCTTATTTAATATCATAATTAAATTTATTCTTTATATAATATTATTTACGAAGCTTCGTTCCTCTCTTTTTAGGTGAGCTACTCCATTCCTTTGATTTTTCTATTCTTTTATCTGTTAGAAAAAGAGATGAAATCTTTCGTAGGCTCATATCGTCAGTTGGAATTCCGATTCTGGTCATTCATACATGCATCCTCATTTCAATCATTTATATACAT
Source organism: Capsicum rhomboideum (assembly GCA_031232105.1). Lineage (NCBI taxonomy): Eukaryota > Viridiplantae > Streptophyta > Magnoliopsida > Solanales > Solanaceae > Capsicum > Capsicum rhomboideum. Next base: position 98,565,854 of record CP124719.1, on the reverse strand, counting down.
GGAATTGGTACCACAGAAAAATACTTACTTTAAAAGAAAATGAGACACTTTATAAAACTCTTGACCGAGGAATATGCCGACAAGGGTGATTGAGATATGAGATTGTGAACGTATATGGGTTGTGAACCCCCCATGGTGTTCGATCCTAGAAGCTTTTACTTGAAAGGTGTATTTGAGGTGATATTGAGATATTACATTATGGCCATTGCATTGAATTACATCACTTGCATGTTCCTTTACGTGTTTGATATTATGTATTAAGCCTTTTTTATATATATATTTATGTATAGTCTTATACTGATATTATACTTGAAGAATTTTAAGGAGATACGGTTTGACTTGGGAACTTTTCTATATGCAGGTGAAAGCGTGCTCATAGTATCCTTTACTTTTTTAGTCTTCTGCTTTGCCCAGTCGACCTATAATACCTACTGAGACCAAGTGGACCATACTCACTCCTACTTTCTGTACCCTTTTAATATAGATCCTAGTTAGCATGGTTGACTCGGAGTGCGGGTGAGCTCTTTGTTCGGGGCTTGATTCTGAACTCCATCTATCCCTATTGTCTTTACTTTACTTTTCAAAGATAGACTTGAAACTCTTTATCAGCTGTAGTGCTCTTTACTCATTATATCAGATTTTGGGATTGAAGTTGTATTATGTTCGGTTTTAGATATTATTGTTTGTTCTTATGAAGTCTTGTATTGGATTTTATTTATTTCTTTTCCGCATTCTTTATATCTTCTGGAGTTAGGCTTACCAACCCAGGGTTGGGATGGGGCAGGTTTCATCATGACCTTTACTTTTAGATTGTAACAAAGACCTAGATTCCCTATTTACACTCATGTCTATGCTCTGATGTTTTAACTGAAAGCAATAACTTTTCACATACGATCCAAGTTTTCATCTAAGCTTCAAGATATACAAGTGCAATATTGTGATGCTCATGAACCATAAATCTATGTTTTATGTTATGCTCATCCCTAAACAACTCTACTCTGCACTATGTTATGAACTTGTATCATGCTATGCCTAAGCCCAAGATGACACTCTGCACATGTCTTGCATACTCATGCCATTCTTATGTCTAAGGTCCAGGCACTTTATACAAACTCATACCCATGCTTCGCTCCTCGAGCAAGGAAAAAATATTTTATATGGTGATTCCAGTTTTACCCTATTACTTTATGGATCCAAACTTTATAGTATCCTGCTTATGAGCTAGGAACTTATATTTCCCGATATGCTCATTTTCTCAAGAACTCATGCTTTACGATATGTCTCAAAATCATTCCATGTTATGTCCATGTCAGAACGATCCTTTACTGATTCTCTATAAGTTCAATATATGAAGAAATCACGCTTACAATACCTATCTTCACAGGACCTTGTTGAGTGTCAAGACTCTAAGAATAATATAAGTTATGATTGGACAATACCCATTCTATTTCGGATCCTCATACTTTGATTCCTCAATGACTTTCATTATGATTAATAGTGGTGATAGTAGTCTATGAATAAGGTTTTCCTATGGGAGAGTAGATGTCCTTTGTTGTAAAGATCATAGGGCGCTTGTTCCAACTAAGGTTATAGGTATGAAGGAAGGGCAAATGAAGAGTTATTATGAGTAATAGTTAGAAGAGTGATGTAGGGCAAATGAAGAGTTATTATGAGTAATAGTTAGAAGAGGGATGTATTATGTGACTCCACTTAAAAGTAATTGAATTTCTGTTATTAGGTATGAAAGACCATAAAGTGGGTGTAGTAAGTACTAAGCTTGAATGGTATGATTGATTTATGTGGGGACCATTACATTAGGTGGCTGGCAACTCCTTGATTCGAGCTTGAGGTTGGATATTAAGGTGATATGAAGAAGTATTATTCTTATGGGATGAAAGTCCCTAAGGGGATATAGGCAATGGAATCCCATGACTTAGACTAGAACGATATCATTTTAGGCATCACTTTATACCTCCAAGTTATGCTTGAACAGGGAAATAATATGTGGTTAGACTCAAACTCTAGTATATATGCATTCATGTGGTATATATATATAAATTATAAATGATGAAGTATGGTATTCAAAGGAGAAAGCATAGTTGAGAAATGTTCCTAAATTTAATGGCTATATCCATATCATTTATGGTGGGGATACTTCTATTCCTGTGTCCAGCAAAAACCTTGTTTCATAGCATGTATCAATATTAATCCATGCATATGATTTCCAAAAGTTCATGCCTCACATTATTATGATCATGTTTCGTAGAACTCACATCCTATATCATGTCTATTCTAAGTCCCATGTATCTCATCACTCGTGCTTAATTAAATGGCTAGATATTATGGTAGAACCCCTCTTGGTGTTTGTGAGAAAAAAAATGAAGTTATGACGCTAGATTTAAATCCTTATGTCATGCTTTAAGTGCCTTTAGTCTTCATTCAAGGACTAATGATCCCAAGGGGGAGATATTGCAATACCAAACTTTTGAGCCAAGATTTGAACCATTTTTCAAATACGTATAGACTAGCACCCAATTATTTCTAATGGTACAAAGGTGTTAATACAAATTTCTTAGTATGGAGATAGCTTTTGATAGGAATTAAGGTAATAAGGAACTTCTAGCTCAAAGTTAAGTTGAAAGCTTCTTTACAGATGGGATTTTCGTATAAGATTTTACTAGCGTAAAATTCAAACGAATATAACTCCTAGAATATTAAGGGATTTGTGGACCAAGACCCACCAAATGAAAGTCCTTTGAGTATTCTTTCGAACTACACCAACCGTTCATTAATCCATTTCCAGAGTAGAAAGGTATGATCATTTTACCAAAAGGTAGAAAGTTGGAAAAATTATGTTGTCTGGTATGCGGCCGCATAACACATTATGTGCTCCGCAGACCTAAAGCACACCGTGAAATGTAGGAAATGGCTTGGGATAGTTACTGGAAGCATTATGCTGCCATTTTGTTGCTTCATACTACTTTTTACATTCTGCATAAGTCCATGATGGGATTTTTCTCCAGTGTTGTTATTAGGGGCGTTTTGGTCCTTTCCTTATTTAAAATCGTCCCCCACCTATTCTAAAATATTCATTACTCTATTATTTTCCCTAATCCTGATTGAAAACACTCCTTCTAATCCTCTCAAGAACCACAATCATCCAAGTACCAAGTAACAAGGTCCAAGTTTTAGTTTCAAGGTTTTCCTTGTCGTTTTCGTTAACAAGGTATGTAGAACAACCCTTTTTGAAATCTAATTTCAAACCCATGGTTTCTTAATCCTTACGTATGTATGCATGTTTTGAACATTGAATTAGGGTTGCAAATTTTGTTATGAATTTATGACATAAACTTCAACTTGAGACAAAATTCTTTTTTTTAAAATTAATTTTGGTTACTTGATGAATTGAATTGGAGGAGGTCAATTTAACTAATTTATTTTCCTCCTTATAAAGTGTTTGATATAATGCTTCAGGGTCAAAACCCTTACTACTTGTTAAGTCTTATGATATACTAATGTTATGATGAAACAAGATAAATTGATTCATGATTAATTGGTTTATACAAGATTTTGAGTAATTGTGGCTACTAAATGGTGAATGGATTCCGTAAATGTAACACCCCGTACGTTTCTAAGTCTAGCTGACAACCGTAACATGTATGCAAAAATGGAAACATGAGAGATTTGATGAATTATGTATTAAATTGTGGGCATTAATGAATCTTGTACAATTGGGCCCTTAATAAAGCCCAAAATCACAAGGGAAGACATGGCCCAACATGGGATTTTGACCCATTCTTTCAATTTTCTCCATTTGACCAATCACCCCTTGCATTTAATGCTAAGGAAGAGATAAGAGTGACTTGAGGGACTATATAAAGAGAGAAAAATCAGATTTTTATTGCACTTGGACTCTCATGCTTTTCTAGACTTTACCAAAGATTTCTTTTTGTCTTTCAAGAACCCTAAGTCATTCCTTTGGCCAAGATCATCTTTGTACAAGGCTTGGTAATTGTTTATTATGATGGTTTAATATATTTTATGCATGATAGGTGGTGTATAATATTTCGGTTATGTTGGTGAAGTATTGAGAAGTGCCCAATGTGTTAAATGTTATATGTTTGCTAAATCAGAGGGTGGTTTTGTCTTGTAAACTTGAATATACACTTGTGGTTTTGAAGGAATTGAAATTGGTGGAGTAAATATTGACATGTGAGATGTGATTATAGTCTTACTTTGTTTTATTTTTGTGCATAACGTTTGGAATTGTTGTTGCGATATTGGTTACGTATTTGGTGACGTATTAATCGTAAAGTGTAGTTTTGGGTGTTGTTATGTGTGTTGTGAGACCATGGATGAATTTTGGTGTTTAATATGATCAAAAATATGTCAAAATAAGTTTTTTTATGATCATGGACCATTCATGGCATTAAAAGACCCAAAAGAAACCATTTCGAACCAAAACGAGCATCCGCCCCTGCAGCCGAAGGCACCTGCGGGCGCAGATGCCAATGCAGATGCCTCTGGTTGTTGCCAAAGTGCATCTACACGTGCACCTCAGCCATCTTCGGTCACAGGTGGCAGCGCAGGTCACCCCCAGATCCGGTTTTGTATGTTTTCGTACCTAGTCGACCCCCGAAGGCCCCTATACCCTTTTTGGATGTAATTATCAACTTGTGATGCCATTTTAATGATGCTAAAGTGTTGTATGGAGGTGTGTTGGACTATATTAAGTATGGATGGTTGTTCATATGTTTTTATAAAGGATTAATTGCGATGGAATGATATAGAGAAAAGCATAAATGGTAAGTGTGGTGTGAAATGCTATTGATGTATGATCTTTTGGTCAATGTGTGTAATGTTATGATGTTGTTGATATAGAAATGCAGTGGATTGTATTGTAAGGGATGACATGACGTTATACGGCGGTCATATAGTTCATTGTCGTCTTATACGTCTGTATAGTAACTAGTTGCTAATGTAAGCCCGATATGTACTTGTATTGTAGAGTAAGACGTGAGGAAGAGGCTGGACTATTGTGTTCATACATAGGCTTGTGTATTCATACTTGGAAGTGAAGGTATGTAAGGTTACTCTTTCCCTATCCTTCTACAGCACATAGTTTCCACCTTGTCGTTATACTTGTTCCATTACGAAATATATAGAGGTATCCCGTTTCCGGTCATTAATTATTGTTACTCACATATTCTTTGGTTAATGTTCCAATATTGTTATGTTCCAAAAAAGTTACAATAAGGTGCAATCACTAATGTGTTAACCTCACAAAAGTAAAGAAATGAAGTAAGAATAAAATAATGCATATTGATTGTGTTCATGGGCGTTATCCATGGGGTGCAAACACCTGCATGACGATGATATTTTATCCATGGGGTAAAAACACCCACATGATGATGTTAATTTATCCATGGGGTGAAAGAACACCCGCATGATGATATGATCTTATCCATGAGGTGAAAAGAATACCTGCATGATGATGATATTTTATCCATGGGGTGAAAAGAACACTTGCATGATGAGGGCCCAGACAGTATACGAGTGATGTAAAAGTAAAGTAAAGTAAAGGCAAGAGAAAGAAAGAATGTAATGTACATGGTTCCCTGCATATACAGAATGGTGACCTATTCACATTGATTACTCACTTACATTTGTTTCCGTTGCAGTATTTCTATCTTATGTAGTTATGAGCCTTACATACTCAGTAAATTATTCGTACTAACGTTCCTTGTGGGACCTACCTTACTTGCTGTAGGTACAGGTACTATTAGGCCTCCACAGTAGGTTTCCGAGCTTTTACCGATATTTGGTGAGCTCCAATTGGTTCGGGGCTTTCCGAATGTCATTGTACATTTGTTTTTGGGTATTGTATCATAGTTGTACAAAACGGGGACTTTTCCCGACTATAGGATGGTTATGTACATGTTTCTGTTAGAGGCTTTGTAGACGGACGTATGTGGGAATGTAAATGTAAGGAATATAAGTCCATTTTGTCTTGATGGCCCCATCGGCCAAGTTTCATATATAATATGTTTTTCATGACTTCTTCATGATTGAATGAGATCTAACATTGTTCATACAGAGACATGCATATGAATATAGTTGAGCAAAGATTGGTTCTCTCGGGCCTCAACGGCTTTGGGTGTCAATCACGCCTCGTTGGAACTCGGGGTGTGATAAAAGTGGTATCAGAGCAGGTCGTTCTAAGGGTGTCTACAAAGCCGTGTCTGAGTAGAGTCTTACTTATCAATGTGTTGTGCACCAAATTTATAAGTAGGAGACTACGGGACATTTAGGATGTTGTTTCTCATTTTCAATTCTAGATCGTGCAATAGAGCCAGTGTTGTAAGTTGAATTGAATCTGATCATGGTAATTGTTTTTCTTTGGTATAGTGAAAATGCCAATCACGAGAAGAGGTAGAGGTAAAGGGAAGCAGGTAGATGTGCCTGCTGAAGAAGTAATAAGTAGACTACCACCTGACCAAGCTAGTCAAGGTGGAGCAAATGCTGAAATTTCATCGCGGTCTTCATCTACTTTTCCAGCTCCGGAGGAGCCAGTTGGTAGAGAAGTACCCGCAGAACCACCAATGAATTCCACAGATCAGGATCTTAGAAATGTAGTTCATATGTTGACACAGTTAGTGGCAGCCCAGAGTCAAGAACGAGCTGGTCCAATGACAAATGAGGATGATGCGGCTAGAGTGGCGAGTCGCAGAACACAGGACTTTCTAAAATTAGATCCTCCTATATTCACTGGGTCAGACTTAGAAGCAGATCCACAAGACTTCGTGGATCAAATTCAGAGGGCCTTGGAAGTTATGCAGGTAACAGGGGTAGAAATAGTCGAACTTGCTACGTACAGATTGAAAGGAGAGGCGATATTGTGGTATGAGGATTGGAAGAAATCTCGTGACATTAGTGTAAACCCCCCTACATGGGAAGAGTTTAAAGAAGCTTTCCTTGATCATTACCTGCCCTACGAGATCTGTGAGGCACGTGCGGATCAGTTTCTAAATCTCCGTCAGGGAAATTTGAGCGTTAGAGAATACAGTTTGCAATTGAATTCCTTGGCACGATATGCTCTAAATGTGGTGGCCACAATGACGAACAGAGTCCATCATTATGTAGACAGACTGGAACCATATTTAGTACGATACTGTACTATTGCCGTTTTGAACAGAGATATGGATATAGCGAGAATTCAGGCCTTTGCACAAAAAATGGAGGACCAGAGGCAAAGAAGGAGAATACAGGACTCTGAGAGAGGGTCATCAAAAAGGGCTAGATCGGTGGGACAGTCTATGGCATCCCAAGGAGAGTTTAGGCCATGAAGTTTTAGTAGACTACCTAGACCCGCATTCTCTTATTCCACAGCAGGCGGTCCGTCTCACTCCCGAGGATTCAGGGGCAGTCATATTGGGCAGAGCAGTAGGATGTCAGATTCATAGACAACAGGGTCTTCTCACCCACTGTGCCAGTTTTGCAGACGATTTCATGTAGGTGAATGTTGGATGGGGACGAATGCTCGTTATTGGTGTGGGATGCTGGGTCATATAATGAAGGACTGCCCACGACAAGGCTTGGGTAGTATGGTACGACCTGCGGGGTCCACTATGGCATCATCAGCATCGGTTCCTTCCTTAGGTCGAGGTGTACAGCCTGTCGGTCGTGGTAGAGGTGCTGGAGGAGCAGCTAGTTCCAGTGGAGCCCAGAATCGCACTTATGCACTTGTGGACCGGCAAAACTCGAAGGCTTCTCCTGATGTCGTCACAGGTACATTATCTATATTTTCATATAATGTATATGTATTGATTGATCTGGGTTCCACATTGTCATATGTTACTCCATTGATTGCTGCAAAATTTGAAAGAACCCCAGAATTATTAGTGACGTCAATTGAAGTATCTACACCGGTTGGTAACTATATTATTTCAAAAAGAGTATATCATAATTGTGTGGTGATGATTTGTGGTCATGATACACTAGCTGATCTTATTGAATTGGACATGGTGGATTTTGATGTCATAATGGGTATGGATTGGTTGGCTTCTTGCTATGCCACGATGGACTGCCAGGCTAAGATAGTATATTTTCATTTTCCGCAAATGAATGTGCTAGAATGGATGGGTAACGTGGGGGCACCGAGAGGTAAATTTATTTCCTACCTGAAGGCAAGGAAATGGATAGCCAAGGGGTACCTATGTCACCTAGTACGGGTGAAAGATATTGATGCGAAATCATTAACTCCTCAGTCGGTATCAGTGGTCAATGAATTTCTAGATGTATTTCTAGAGGATCTTCTAGGCTTACCCCCAGACGGGAAGTAGAATTTGGCATTGATGTGATTCCGGGCACTCAGCCTATTTCTACTCCCCCATATAGAATGGCTCCAACAGAATTGTGTGAATTGAAGGAGTAGTTGAAGGATTTACTAGACAAGGGCTTCATCCGGCCTAGTATGTCCCCGTGAGTGCGCCGGTATTATTTGTACGGAAGAAAGATGGCACGTTGAGAATGTGCATTGACTATCGGCAGTTGAATAAGGTAACGATCAAGAACAAATATCCTCCTCCCTCGAATTGATGATTTGTTTGATCAGTTACAGGGTGCCAAGTGTTTTTCAAAGATTGACTTGAGGTCGGGTTACCATCAAGTCAGAGTTAGAAAAGAAGATGTACCTAAGACAGCTTTTCGAACACGGTATGGCCATTATGAATTTTTAGTTATGTCTTTTGGACTAACAAATGCACCAGCTGTGTTCATGGATTTGATGAATAGGGTGTTTAAACCATTCCTGGACGTGTTCGTCACGGTATTTATAGATGACATCTTGGTTTATTCAAGATCCCCAGAAGACCATGCAAATCACTTATGGCAAGTATTACAGATTCTCCGTGAGTGTAAGTTGTATGCCAAGTTCTCCAAGTGTGAGTTTTGGTTAAAATCAATTTCATTCTTGGGTCACATTGTGGCGGATGAAGGGATACAGGTTGATACACAGAAGATTGAAGCAGTGAAAAATTGGCCAAGACCTACGACACCCACAGAGATTTGTAGTTTTCTTGGATTGGTAGGTTATTACCGAAGATTTGTAGAAGGTTTTTCTTCCATTGTTGCACCGCTAACAAAGCTTACACATAAAGCAGTTAAATTTCAGTGGAATGATGAGTGTGAGAAAAGCTTCCAAAAGTTGAAAGATAAATTAACCTCCACACCAGTTTTAGTACTTTCGGAAGGCACCAAAGGTTATGCAGTATATTGTGATGCTTCTGGGGTTGGCCTCGGATGTGTATTGATGCAACACGGTAATGTCATAGCATATGCCTCACGACAGTTATGGCCACACGAGAAAAATTACCCCACACATGATCTTGAATTAGCCGCGGTGGTTTTTGCTTTAAAGATATGGCGTCATTATTTATATGGAGTTCATGTTGATATCTATACTAATCACAAAAGTTTACAATATATCTTTAAGCATAAGGAACTCAATTTGAGGCAATGAAGGTGGTTAGAGCTCTTAAAAGAGTATGATATTGATATTCTTTATCATTCAGGCAAAGCAAATGTAGTAGCTGATGCATTGAGCCGCAAGGCAGTAGAGAACACTAGTGTCCAGTTGACAGAAAAGCAGGAGATAATTAAAGACATACATCAATTAGCCAGTTTGGGGGTTCGTCTTCTTGAATCCTCAGATGAGGGAGTTATGGTGCAGAATACAGCGGAATCTTCCTTAATAGCTGAAGTGAAAGAGAAGCAGTTTGCAGATCCTATGTTATTGCAGTTAAAGGAGAATATAGAACAGAATGTGACAAAGGCATTTGATCTGACACCAGAAGGGGTGCTCCAATGCCAAGGTAGAGTATGCATTTCAGATGCAGATGAGCTGCGGAAACGAATTATGACAGAGGCGCATTATTCGCGCAATTTTATTTATCCAGGTGCTACTAAAATGTACCATGATTTAAAATAAGTGTATTGGTGGGGAAATATGAAGAAGAACATTGCAGAGTTTGTCGCTCAATGCCCAAATTGTCAACAAGTAAAGGTAGAGCATCAGAAACCAGGAGGTTACATGCAATGTATCAATCTTCCAGTCTGGACGTGGGATATGATTTATATGGACTTCATCACAGGTTTGCCTCGTACATTGCGGAAATTTGATTCTATATGGGTCATAGTGGACAGGCTTACCAAATTAGCGCATTTTCTACCAGTCAAGACCACCTATACAGCTGAGGATTATGCGAAGTTGTATGTGAAAGAGATAGTACGATTGCATGGTATTCCACTTTCTATCATATCAGATAGAGGGGCTCAGTTTACTGTGCATTTTTGGAGATCTTTTTGGCAGAGTTTGGGTACACAGGTGAATTTGAGTACGGCTTTCCATCCTCAAACTGCTGGACAAGCAGAACGTACTATTCAGACACTTGAAGATATGCTACGAGCATGCATGTTAGATTTTCAAGGTAGTTGGGATGACCATTTGCCTCTTATTGAATTTTCTTATAACAAGAGCTATCATTCAAGTATTAAAATGTCACATTATGAAGCTTTGTACGGAAGGAAATGTAGATCACCAATTGGATGGTTTGAAGCGGGTGAAATTGCTTTACTTGGGCCAGATATTGTTCATTAAGCTATGGAGAAAGTTAAAGTGATTCAACAACGATTATAAATGACCCAGAGTCGACACAAGTCATATGCTGATGTTAGAAGAAGAGGACTTGAGTTCGCCATAAGTGATTGGGTATTTCTGAAGGTGTCACCGATGAAAGAGGTAATGCGGTTTGGAAAGAAAGGGAAATTGAGTCCACGTTACATAGGCCCATATGAAATTATTAGAAGATTTGGGAAAGTTGCCTATGAGTTGGCACTACCCCAAGAACTTTCCTCAGTCCACCCGGTATTTCATGTATCAATGCTTCGAAAGTGCATAGGGGATCCATCTCATTTTACTCCTATTGAAGATGTCCAAGTTATAGAGGATCTTACCTGTGAGGAGGTACCTATTGCCATTCTGGATAGACAAGTGAAGAGGCTGAGGAATAAATACATAGCATCTGTAAAGGTACTTTGGAGAAATCGACAAATAGATGAGGTCACAGGGGAAGCTGAAGAAATGATGAAATCCAAGTACCCTCATTTGTTCCAAAGGGAAGAATGACAAGTAAGTATTTATAAGCTTTGAGTATATCTCTATATGATGACATGAAGAATGTCCCTATACTTGTAATTTTTTACTTTGAATAATAACACTAACATTTGAGGACGAATGTTTCTAAGGGGGAAAGAATGTAACACCCCGTACGTTTCTAAGTCTAGCTGACAACCGTAACATTTATGGAAACATGGAAACATGAGAGATTTGATGAATTATGTATTAAATTGTGGGCATTAATGAATCTAAGCCCAAAATCACAAGGGAAGGCATGGCCCAACATGGGATTTTGACCCATTCTTTCAATTTTCTCCATTTGACCAATCACCCCTTGCATTTAATGCTAAGGAAGAGATAAGAGTGACTTGAGGGACTATACAAAGAGATAAAAATCAGATTTTTATTGCACTTGGACTCTCATGCTTTTCTTGACTTTACCAAAGATTTCTTTTTGTCTCTCAAGAACCCTAAGTCATTCCTTTGGCCAAGATCATCTTTGTACAAGGATTGGTAAGTGTTTATTATGATGGTTTAATATATTTTATGCATGATAGGTGGTGTATAATATGTCATTTATGTTGTTGAAGTATTGAGAAGAGCCCAATGTGTGAAATGTTATATGTTTGCTAAATCGGAGGGTGGTTTTGTCTTGTAAACTTGAATATACACTTGTGGTTTTGAAGGAAGTGAAATTGGTGGAGTAAATATTGACATGTGAGATGTTATTATATTCTTACTTTGTTTTATTTTTGTGCATAACGTTTGGAATTGTTGTTGCGATACTGGTTACGTATTTGGTGACGTATTGACCGTAAAGTGTAGTTTTGGGTGTTGTTATGTGTGTTGTGAGACCATGGATGAATGTTGGTGTTTAAGATGATCAAAAATATTTCAAAATAAGTTTTTTTATGATCATGGACCATTCATGGCATTAAAAGACCCAAAAGAAACCATTTCGGACCAAAACGGGCATCCGCCCCCGCAGACAGAGGCACCTGCGGGAACAGATGCCAATGCAGATGCCTCTGGATGCTGCCAAAGTGCATCTGCGCGTGCACCTCAGCCACCTGCGGGTGTAGGCGTCAGCGCAGGTCACCCCCAGATCCGGTTTTGTATGTTTTCGTACCTAGTCAACCCCCGAAGACCCCTATACCCTTTTTGGATGTAATTATCAACTTGTGATGCCATTTTAATGACTCTAAAGTGTCTTATGGAGGTTTTTTGGACTATATTAAGTATGGATGGTTGTTCATATGTTGTTATAAAGGAGTAATTGCGACGGAATGATAAAGAGAAAAGCGTAAAGGGTAAGTGTGGTGTGAAATGCTATACGAGTGATGCAAAGGTAAAGTAAAGTAAAAGCAAGAGAAAGAAAGAATGTAATGTACATGGTTCCCTGCATATACAGAATGTTTAACTATTCACATTGATTACTCACTTACATTTGTTTCCATTGTAGTATTTCTATCTCATGTAGTTATGAGCCTTACATACTCAGTACATTATTCGTACTGACGTCCCTTGTGGGACCTACCTTACTTGCTGCAGGTACAGGTACTATTAGGCCTCCACAGTAGGTTGCCGAGCTTTTTCCGATCTTTGGTGAGCTCCAATTGGTTCGGGGCTTTCCGAATGTCATTGTATATTTGTTTTTGGGTATAGTATCATAGTTGTACAAAGCGGGGACTTGTCCCGACTACAGGATGGTTATGTACATGTTTTTGTTAGAGGCTTTGTAGACGGACATATGTGGGAATGTAAATGTAAGGAATATAAGTCCATTTTGTCTTGATGGCCCCATCGGCCAAGTTTCGTATATAATATGTTTTTCATGACTTCCGCATGCTTTCATGAGATCTAACATTGTTCATACCGAGACATGCATATGAATATAGTTGAGCAAAGATTGGTTCTCTCGGGCTTTAACGGCTTCGGGTGCCAATCACGCCTCGTTGGAACTCGGGGTGTGACAGTTAATGATTTGAATGATTTTCAAGGATAATTTTCTTTATACATAATGGGCATAAGAAATTGATGAAAGACCTTATGGTAATGTGGATGGCAAAATGGATGACTTTCAAGTCTTGGTATGACGATACCAACTATGATCTATGCCCTTAATGGAAATAGAATATTTTCCAAAGATATTTGATGATATAAAAATGCTAAAATATGGGCTTAAAGAGAATTAGATAGTTAACCAAGAAGGTGTGAGTTCAAATGGCTCAACATCCAAAACCTATTTTTTGCGGGTGTAGGGATGATTCGATCCTTAATTGTATGACCTTATGTTTTTACCTATATGAGGATGATTGTGATGACCTACTAAATGTTGAATCTCGGTCCATGCATCAAAGATGGATTGGGCTTAGTTAGTCGAGTGTTTATCAGACCCACAGCCTGTCGTGTATAAATGGAAGTTGGTGATACCATCTAGTTCGTAACTAAAGAAAAGAATGTCTATGTTTTAACTTTGGAGTCATTGATTTTATTATCTCTCACATTTTTGGTTTTACATTTATGTTTTACTCCATATTATGTACTGTCCCCTTCCTATTTTTCATACCAATACATTTCATGTATTAACCATCCCCGGGTGTTGTACCATTTCATGATGTAGGTTTGGAGATACTTTATCGTGGTTCTACGCAGCATTAGGATTGTTTGGGCAGCTTCAGCTTTGGTGAGCCCTCTATTCTTCAGAAGGCAAACTTCCTTCAGACTTAACAATTATTTTAGTTTATGGTATATTTGGGGCCTTGTCTCCGCTTAAACAGTTTCTTTATGTTTAGAGGCTTTGTAGACTTATGTTGATATTGAATAGGAGTTTTAGTAATTTTATATTCTTTTGGATATTTTAAAATGGTTTAATGGTTTTCAGACAACTTCTTATATTTTCTCTTACAAGTATTTCCTTCCAAAACTTTAATAAAATGCTCATAGTGAATGCTAAGAGGTTCTCTCGGGCCTTAAGTGGTTTGGGGTGCCTGTTACATCTCAGTCCTAGTCTTGGTCGTACAAGACCCCTATATGATCAGAGAGTCTAGGCTAGTGATGATCATAGTTTCAATGCTCTAAGCTCAGAGTCACATGCCAAAGTGGCACAAAAGGCTTGATAGTGTCGGCCTCATAATATGTGGAAAAAGATATGCAGGGGAATGTCACATGGGTTGGATGTATGCTATGGATGTGGTCTTTGGTCCCATTATAAAAGAGATATCCATTTGCTAGATAGGGTACAAGTAATATGGCTCACTCTCATAATTCAAAAACTTTATATAACTTTCAAGACCTAGTAGGGCAAAACATAAACAAAAGTGGAATGTCAGGAATTGGCAGAGGTTAGAATCATTTATATATGTTAGCTGGTCATTATGATTCAAAGGTATCTCTAGATTTCGTCATAGGTATATTGATAGTCTTTTCCTTTGATGTTTATGCTCTTATATATCCTGGATCTACTTTATTATATGTGACCCTTTTCATTGATGTGAAATATGGGGTAGAGACTGAACAACTACATGAACTATTCTATGCATTTACTGCAGTTGGTGAGTTAGTTGTGGCTAGACGAGTTTATAGGGGGTGTATGATTTTAATATGTTAACGAGAAATTATAGCTGATTTGATTGAATTAGAAATGGTTGACTTCAATATTATAATGGGTATAGACTGGCTATCATTGTGTTATGATATGCTCAACTACCGGACTAAAGTTGTAAGATTCAAATTTCCTAATGGATCGATCCTAGAATGGAAAGGTGATGTTATAGTACCTATGGGTATATTTATTTCTTACATCAAAGCAAGGAAGCTAATTTCCAAGGAGTGCTTTACCACATAGTACATGTAAGCAATGCAGATGTCATGTTGTAAATAAATATCAAGAAGTGTTTCCAGATGAACTTTCCTAAGTTCCTTTGGATAGGGGGATTGACTTTGGAATCAATGTACTTCTCGACACTAGGTCAATATCAATTTTCCATAGGATGCCTCCTGTAGAGTTGAAAGAATTGAAGATCAATTGAAGGATCTCCTTGATAAAGGATTCATTAGTCTCATCTTGTCTTGGGGCACACCAGTCATATTTGTCTGAAAGAAGATGGATCATTGATAATATGTATTGACTATCATCAATTGAACAAAGACATAATTAAGAATAAATACCCAGTTCCCCAAATTAAAGACTTGTTCGATCAACTTCAAGGAGCCAAGTGTTTCTCCTAGATTTACCTAAGATTAGGATAGCACCATGTGGAAGTTAAGGAAGAGGGCATCTAAAGACAGATTTTATACCTATTATAGACACTTTGAATTTCTTGTGATGGAATTGGGGTTGAAGAATGTCTCGACAACTTTTGTGGACCATGACCAAAGGTTGAACTCTTATCTTGATTTGTTTGGGATCATATTTATCAATGATATATTGATGTACTCATGGAGTAAGGGTGAGCATGTAGATCAACTCATAACAGACTTGCATATGAGAAAAGATTGCAAACTTTATGCTAAGTTTCCTATGTGTGAAATTTGGTCGATTTTTGTGGCATTCCAAGGTGAGAGTATTAAATTAGATTCCTAAAAGATTGAGGCAGTGAAGAATTGGCCCATGCCCACAACTCCAATAGAGATATGGAGTTTCTTGAGCTTGGATGGTATTGTAAAATATTTGTAGAGGATTTTTCCTTTATTTAAGCTCCATTGACCAAATAGACTCAAAAGAAGGTCAAATTCCAATGGCCAGACTCATGTGAGAAATACTTTCAAGAGTTGAAAACGAAATTGAATTTTGCACCAGTGTTGACTCTACTAGTGGGAACCGATGGGTTTGTAGTATATTTTGAAACTTAGGGAATTAGTCTCGAATACACCTTGATTGCTTCCAGACAACTTAAAAACCATGCCAAGAACTATCAAACCCATGACTTAGAATTACAAGTAGTGATGTTTCAGTTAAAATATGGCATCACAATCTATATAGAGTTCATGATAAAAAATTTATTGTTCATAAAACCCTCTAGTATATTTTCAAGAAGAAAGAGTTGAACCTCAGACAAAGGAGATGGCTTGAGCTGCTTAAAGATTATGATGTTGATATTCTCTATCATCCAAGAAAGCCAAATACAGTAGCTGATACTCTTAGCCAATTGTCTATGGGAAGTTTGGATCATATTGAAGAAGACAAGTGGGTAATGGTACCTGGTGTCATAGGTGTCACGACCCAAAATTAAAAGTAGTGATAACACCTACCCTAACCCCAATAGGTAAGCTAATCCTTCACCCAAAATAACAACAAGCAATACACTGAAGAAGTAAAATAATAGAGCGATGTCTTAAAAACAAGTTTTCATAGATATAGCTATTAAATGCGGGAGTTAACAAAAATACCCAAATCTAGTGTTGCCAGTACAAGAGCTACTAATACACAATACAATTGTCTAACATTACAAGCTGTTTGGGGAAATAAAAGACCTAGGATTTGCTTTGGATGTAGGTATATCACCAAAACTTCAAAGTAGACACAACCTCAAACTATCAGAATCAACAGGGACCGCTAACACCGGGATCTACATTAAAGAGTTGCAGCAAGAGTAGAATAAGTACAAAACCATATGTATTCAATAGTCATCATAGGTCAACAAAGCATAAGTTAGTAACTATGTTGAACTAAGGATATTAGAAACCTTGCTAATCAGTAGAACAGTCTAATAAACAGTAAAAACATTAGAAAAAGTTGACCAGAATCATCCATTAAGTAAATAGTAAGTACAAGTAAAGCAAATAGTTAATCAAACACAAGATACGGCAAAATAAGTAAATGTAATGCAAGGGCCAATGAGCCTACCAGTATACAACCCATCCACAGTAGCATGTTGTGAGATGAGACTCATGAGAGACTGAGGAGATCCATATACCTTTCCTGGAACCATTTACCATTGGGTGTCATCATAAAAATCAATCATCCAAAACCAATTTTTGTTGTATATATATATATATATATTAACCATCCAGAACATTTTTCGTCTGATATACTTTCTGTTGGTATCTAATTTTAATATCTAACAACTTGCAGGATCGAGTAGAAAATGAAAAAGGAAGAAGTATCAATCACAAGTAAGAGATATTCATCAAGGCTGCATGAAAGGAAAGGAATCAACAATAGGCTTAAAGATATTTTTTATAATTTCTCAAACCAAGCAATATCAAATCATCCTCTTCACCAAAGGAAAAAAGATATTTTCTAGATCTCAAGAATCCCTATTTAGGGATAACAGATCGCGGGTCATAGGGAATAAAGAGACCATATTTATGGTCTAACTTTATTCTTGTAAATAGGATATTTTACATCCAATTTCCAAGGATCAAATTTCTTAGGTTTTCTTTTATTTTTAAATCGTCCTAATGACTACTTATGAGCCTTTGTTATTTAAAGCTATGGAAGATTATGGAAGAGACATACATCTTGTCTCAACCTTCTTTAGCTCTTTGCTCTACTTTTATTAAACATTATAATCTCTATAGTTTGTTGTGTATCAACAAAGAGAAGAGAGAAAAATATAGTTGGTGAGGCATTGTATCGAAAAGAGAGAAAACAAAAGACAGTATGAATATAGGACAAAAAGCTTTACTCAAATCTTACCCTTATTCACCAAAAGAGCTAGTAGAATTCCTTGCAACCCAAGGGGGCTGGAGTAAGACCTATTTTGGGTCCCAACCAGTATAAAATATCTAGTGTCATTTCTTATTTCAGCATTTTCAATTCATAAATTACTTTGCTTCTTCTATACTGCTTGTACAGTTGACTGACTGTTATAGTGAGTCGACTGAGAAAAATAAAAAATAGCAATTCACCCCGCTCTTGTACTTTCAATTGATATCAGAGCGGGACTCACATATATTTACCTAACAACAAAGTGAGAAAAGATCAAGG
This sequence comes from Capsicum rhomboideum, assembly GCA_031232105.1. Taxonomy (NCBI): domain Eukaryota; kingdom Viridiplantae; phylum Streptophyta; class Magnoliopsida; order Solanales; family Solanaceae; genus Capsicum; species Capsicum rhomboideum. The sequence continues at coordinate 98,547,744 of CP124719.1, read as the reverse complement.
CTAAAATTACTGCTGGAGCACTGTTTTTAGATGAAACATCCCAAACTAGACCTCCCTACTTCAATAGGGAACATTTCTCCTATTGGAAGATAAGGATGAAAAACTTCATAAAATCCTATATATGATGGTGTGGAGAGTTATCAAGCTTGGTGATCTTCCAATTGTTGCTGCCAACAAAGATGAAAAAAAATTAGATGATGGTCTTGCATCAACTGAAAAGTTTCCAACTCTGGAGGACTACGCTGATAAAGAAATGGAGATCTTCCAATTTTTGGTTTATGAATATGAACTTTTCAAGGTGAAGGATGGAGAATCCATTCAAGAAACATTTTACTATTTTTGTAAAATCATTGGTGAGCTGAAAGCAGCAGGAAAAACCTATCATATATTAGATCATATCATAAGGATTCTTAGAAGTTTGCCATCTCAATGGATCTCTAAAGTGGTGGCTCTTGAAAGCATGAATCTAAGCAAAATGACCTATGATGAAGTTAGAGGAGATCTCATTGCCTTTGAAAGAGCACATCTGAATAAGAAGGATCAATTGCAAGATGAAGAGAAGAAAAATATGGCCTTCAAGGCTACAAAAGATGAAGAAAAAGATAATTCCTTATGTGAAGATGAAATTGCTCTTATCAGCAGGATAGTGGTTGACAACTATAGGAGATCTAGAAATCAAAGTAGAGGGAAACCAAACTACTCGAGAGGAAAGAAAATTACTGAGTACAACAAGAATGAAGGAAAATGCTACAATTATGGAAGATATGGCCACCTTGCAAATGACTGTCCAGAAGCAAAGAAAAGACCCTCCAAAGGAAACACAAAAAAAAAGGCTTTCAGTAGTTGGAGTGATGAAGACAACTCTGAAATGAAAACGACTATATTGGAGATGTCTGTTTCATGGTTATTGAAGAAAACAGTAGGCAAGGACTGAACCTTGCAATGAATGCTCTCATATGTAAAGTTTACTAGATCGTACCGTAACCTATTTAAATAAAGTTTTTGATAAAAATAGAACTTTGTTAAAAGAAAGAAGAGACTGAAAAATTAAACTTGAAGTCTGTGAAATTGAAAAAAATTTCCTTCAAGAAGAAGTGGATAAGTTAAAAATTAAAATCAACAATTTCCAAAAATCCCCCGTCACAGTATTGTAAGATCTAATCAGTCAACTGATAAAAAATCTGGCAGTGGTAGATCTACTTATGATAACATATATTACAGTTGTGAAAGGTCTCAAAAGTCCACTAAATCTGACAAGTCGACCTGTCACGGCCCAGAAATTGAGGTCATAATGGCACCTACCCCGATCCAAACTTGGTAGGTAAGCCAAAAATCCACAATAAATATAAAATATAAAAAAGAGAAGAAATGAAGCAAATACAAGACTTTTAGAATGAAGTCAGGCCATAAAATCATAAAATCCAAAATATATGAAAAAATACAACTGAATCCCAAAACATGGAATCATAAGTATAAAGAGCATCTAAGACAATACTGAAATCAGATAATACATCACTTTCTCTGAAATAGAAGTAAAGACATAAAGGATAGATGGAGGCTGGAACAAGGCTCTGGACAGAGAGCTCACCAGTACTCTAGATCAGCTCTCACAGCATAAATCGACAACCGTGGGTCGTACTCATATTGGAATCTGCACCAAAAAGGCACAGAAGTAGAAGTTTGTATGGTGCACTTGTACTCAGTAGGTATCATAGGCCGACTGAGTAAAGTAGAAAACTAAAAAAGTTAAGAATACTATGAGCAGGCTTCCACCTACAAACATAAAAGTTTCCAACAGTGGCTCAAACTGTATCTCCTAACAATTCTACAAATAGAACATCTATATAATAATAACTACACACGAATATATAAGACAAGGCTAGATGCACGATAACAACACATAAACAGAAGTGCAAATAATGCAATGCAATGCAAATGTAGTAGGATGATGATAAAGTAATCCATCGTATGGCCTGTATACACCTTCAGAGCATAAGTTTTCAGCACAGGACCCATGGGGGTTCGCGACCTATATACTTTCACAATCACAATCTCATATCTCAATCAACCTTGTAGGTAAAATCTTCAGTCAAGGATTTTATAAAGTGTTTTATTTTCTTTCAAAATCAATGTTTCTCTGGGTACCAATTCCATGTATATGGATGAATGAAATGAGGATGCATGATCATAACCAAAATAATATCATACTATAAATCAAGTCAATGATGGTATCAAATGAGCTCAAATCTTCTCAAATCTCAATTAAATCATGATATAAGCCATCACATGGCACCACAGTAATGAATAGTCATGTAAGACATCAATAATATAAATTCAAACCCTACTCGGGCATCACAATAAAGATAGATGGCAAATAATGCTCAAATAAGATCAATATCAACCCTACTTGAGTATCACCACAATAATCATCTCTTAAGTCAATATAATGATCACATAAGCGCCCACTTGGAAATCACAACAATAATAATCTCTTAATTCAATAATGACACTCAAATAGGCCCCCACACGGGCAACACAATAAATTAACCATCTCAAAATATAAACCTCAAGATGCAATCCCTAAACCATAGCATACTTTACATGAATGGTTAACTACCCAGCCTAGTATGAAGAAAGTTATGTCATAACCTACCTCAAAAAGTCGAAACACGATCCTGGACTCTTAAACATGTAGCCTTTCCTTTACATGAGCCTTTGGAACGAACAAAATCTATTAAAAGCATAATATACACACCAAAAGGAGTCTAACGATACCCATATTAGATACTTTCATTTTGGGTCCAAAAATAGTTCAAAAATTGACCCTGAAGGAAACAGAGTAAAATCAAAATTTTATTTGAGAATCAAGTTTCCATTTTTTTGACTTTAAGGACTCTAAATATGAAAACTCATCAAAAAATAAGTTTAAATCAATCTTAAAATCAAAAAAATCTACACTTACACGAATGCGACCACCACTCTTACCCTTTGCAAATGCGACCACTACCTTGCTTTTGCGATGAATAAAAAAGGCTACCCTTCACAAACACAGTCCCACCGTCGTGTTTGTAATGAAAAATATTTTCCCTCTCCACACTAGCAACCAACGGCCTACAAACGTGAAAAAAGTTTCATTTTACACTAGATACAGCAGTTCAGTAGCTAAGGAAATGATAAAAACCTCCGAACAGACCCTCGGGATTCATTTGGGACCCCATAAAAATAAACCAATGATGCTACTAGGCTAATTTTGACGTTCCAGACTCAATCAAACCATCAGATTTGTAACACCCCGTACATTCCCGAGCCTAATTAACGACTTTGCACAATGTTTACTTAGGTGTCGAGATGTCATAAGTATGTGTTTTATAGTGTCATTGATGAAACATTTGATATTAGGCCTAATATGTGTGATTAGACCTTAGTCGGAGGTATTTGTGACTTTGTAGAGCAATTGTGGGGTGAAAAATGATTCTTGGAGGACTTCCAAGCAATGGATATTAAGGTTAGGAAGTAAGAACAAGACTTGAACTTGAAGGATCTAACCAAATCTGCAAAAAAAAAGTCGAAGAACGGAAAAAAAATCACATTTTGGGTGTGGGGCGCGCCCAGGGGAGTGCCGGGCCGCTTCTGGCCAAAAGTTTTTTGGTACAGGAAGCCCTGGGGCGCGCCAGGCAGTGTGCCAGGCCGCTCTGGGCTGTTTTTTTTATGCCACAGGCAGCAAAGGGGCGCGCTAAGCGGCGTGCCCGGGTGGTTTTCGCCAAAATTATTCTTCGACTATTATGATGTATATAAGACCTTTGAGTCATGGTATCATTACTCCATCATAGTAGGACTATTCTTAAGCACGTTTAGCATCCGAGTTGGGGTTAATCCTTCGTCACAAGTATTTAAACAAATTATGTTCAAATAAGCCATGAGTGGCTAGAATTCCTTATTTTTGAGAATGAGGCTACGAATATGAATTACGTGAGTCAAACATTGTTGTAACATTTATGGAAGTATTTAAACATGAGAGAATTGGATATTTCACATCAAAAAGCTACTATAAGCAATTGGGCTCAATTCAAGGCCCTAAATGGATTAAAATACATGGGCCCAAAAGGCAAATGACCCATTCTTCTATATTTGACCAAGTAAACATTATATTAAATGCCAAGTGTGGCTAAGGATGACTTGAGTACTATAAAAAGGCCCCAAAATCAGATTTTTATTCCAAGAGACACACATCACATTTCTAGAATTTTCAAGGCAATTCCCTTTTGGCTCTTCAAACCCTAAGTCACCTCTTGGGCAAGATCATCATTTCTCAAGCTTGGGTAAGTGATTATTCTTGTAATTTAGTATATAATATGCATGAGAGATGGTGTAGAGCATGATGGTTGTGTTGGCAAGTGTTGAATAGTAAACTTTTGCTTTTTACTAAAGATGTGCCATTCTTGTTATTTAAACTTGAAAAAGAACTTGAGGTTTGAATAAAAGTGAATGGTATGGATGAGATATCAACATGTATAGTGTGATTATGATCCTAAACTTGTTATTTTTCTATAAGTATAAATGATGGGATTTTGGCCGATATGTTGCTGTGAGGCGTATTGAGGTGATTTGAGAGAGTATTTGTGACGTTGTGTTGATGAAGAAAAGTAAAGAAAAAACTTGGTACGAAATGCTATTGAATTGTGATATTTTGGTCAATGTTGGGCATGCTGTGGTATTGTTGACATGACAATGTCGTAAATGGTATGGAATGACATTATACGGCAGTCATATAGCTCATTGTCGTCTTGTACACTTGTAAGGCAGTTGATTGTTAATGTAAGCTCCATTGTGTACTTGTGATGTAGAGTGAAACATAAGGAAGGAGTGGGACTATTGTATGCATATTTATGATTGTATATTCAATTGAGAATACAAGGTATGTAAGGTTATTCTATCTGTATCCTTCTGCAGCATATAGTATTCACCTTGTTATGGCACTTACTCATTTCCGAAATGTTCTACGGTATCCTATATTCGGTTACCAATCGTTATTATCACATGTTTCCTACTCATTGATCAATTGTGATTCACATGTCTCATGGTCATTGACTAATGTCCCAAAGGCCCAATAATGTTGTGTTCCAAAGTTTCAATAGTGTTTATACACATGTCTCTTATTCATTGACTATTGTTCCAATAGTTCCAAAGATGTTATGTTTCCAATAATGTTACAACTATCATTGTACCAATCTCAAAAGTAAAGAATGAAGTAATGCATATGTGGTTAATGATTGAGTATGGGTGGTAGCTTTGGGGGTGAAAGCCTAGCTCAAGCCGATCCCGAGATTATTGGCTCGGGGGGTAGTCCTAGAGGCATAAGCCTAGCTCGGACCAAACCTAACAGGGGGTAGCTCTAGAGGTGATAACCTAGCTCGAGCCGAACCTGATATATTGGTTTATGGGTGGCAGCTCTAGAGGTAATAACCTAGCTCGAGCCGAGCCCGATATATTGATTCATGGGTGGTAGCTCTAGAGGTATAAGCCTAGCTCGAGCCGATCCCAACATAATGTTATGTTATGTAAAGACCCACTGATCAGTCGGGGCCCGGGTACATAGTGACACAAGTGATGATGAATAAGCATAGAATTAAAGAAGCAAAGAAAGTAATGAAAGCAATGTACCTGGTTTCCAAAATACAGAATGTTAACTTATCTATATTAAGTATTCACTTGTATTTGAGTTCATTGACGTATTTACATATCATATAGTTTCTTATGAGCCTTACATACTCAGTACATTCTTTGTACTGACATCCCTTGTGGGACTTACCTTTCTTGCTGCAGGCGCAGGTGCTAGTAGGCCTCCACAGTAGGTTGCCAGTTGTTTGCGGATCATTGGTGAGCTCCAGTTAGTTCGGGGCTTCTCCGAGTCACAGTTGTACATGTTTTTTGGTAATGTACATGTTGTATAAAGTGGGGACTTATCCCGACTTTCAGTTGATCTTGTAAATGCATCTGTTAGAGGCTTTTGTAGACGTATGTGGGTGTATGAATGTAAGATGATACTTGACGTTTTTGACTTGATGGCCCCAACGGCCAAGTTTCACATATGTATATATATCACATGTTCCGTGATTTTCGTTATTAGCCTTTTATGTTCTTACGTGATAGTGGTATTTCCTATGGCATGCATATGAATGAATAGAAGCAAAGCTTGGTTCTCTCGGGCCTTATCGGCTACGGGTGCCAATCCGCCCCATTGGGATACGGGGCATGACAAGATTTATGAAAATATATTGTTTTCATCAAGTTAACCCCTGAGACCCCTTTAGACTAAACTTAACTAGCTTCTCGTCTAATAGGTCAAAACGAAATATAAAGGCCTGAAACCCAAACTAATTACGCTACTAACCCAAAATAGACATTTCGGATCTAATGGAACTGACAGAATCATCATCCGATGCTCGAATCATAAAATGTTGACCAAAGTCTAACTATTCACTTATAAGGCTAATCAAAACCTCAAACTCACTCAAATCACTCCAGAATGCTTCGGGGATCATGCCAACCAACCCCACAACTCATAAATAGCATATAGAAACTACGGGAAAGGGAAAAATGGTCAAAACATAGCAAAATCTAAAAATTACAACAAGGATTGTTACATTACTTACCACTAAAATACAAGTTTGTCCTTAAATGAAAAAGTAAAAAAAGTACCTGAATTGGTAAAAAAATTGAGGGTATCTACTCCATATATTGAACTAACCTCCCATGTAGCCTCCTTAATAGGGTGATGTCTCAACTGGACTTTTACAGAATCAATATACTTAGACCTCAACTTCCTAGTCTGCATGTCTAGGATAGCAATGGACTCCTCGTAAGAAAAGTCGTGATCTAATGCAATTGAGTCCCACTGAATCACATGCGAATCATCTGGACAGTAATTCTTCAATATGGAAACATGTAATACCAGATGAACAGCTGATAGATGTGGAGGCAAAGCTTGCCTATACGCAACATCTCCAAACTTCTCAAGAATCTCAAAAGGCCCAATAAATCTTAGAATACGCTTTCTTTTCTTCCCAAGTCTCATCACCACCTTCATGGGTGATGCCTTCAATAAAACCCGCTCACCAAGCATGAATACTACATCACGAACTCAATGGTCGACATAACTCTTCTGCCTACTCTGGGCAGCCATAAGCCTCTGCTGAATCGATCTAACTTAATCTATCAAGTCCCTCAACAAATCAGTGCCCCAAGGCCTAACCTCGAATGAATCAAACCATCCCATGGGGGATCTACATCTCCTCCCAAACAAAACCTCAAAAGGCACTATTTTGATATTGGAATGGTAACTGTTGTTGTAGGCAAACTCTATTAAGGGCAAGAACTGGTCCCAATAACCACCAAAATCCATAACACATGCTCGAAGCATGTCCTCTAACACCTGAATGGTCCGCTCTGACTGACCATCAATCTGAGGGTGAAAAGTTTTGCTCATATCAAGCTGACTACATAACTCACTCTACATAGAACTCCAAATATTTGAGGTAAACTGAGTACCTCTATCAGAAATAATGGAGATAGGTACACCATGCAACCGAACAATCTCTCGAATGTAGTTCTTGGCCAACTTCACCTCATTATAGCTTACCCTCATAGGTATAAAATATGTAGACTTAGTCAACCTATCCACAATCACCCAAATAGAATCAAACTTCCTCAAAGTTGGGGGTAGACCAACAACAAAATCATAGTGATCCGCTCCTTCTTCCACTTGGGAATAGGCAACCTCTGTATAGTACCACCCGATCGCTGATGCTCATACTTCACTTGCTGATAATTGAAACCCTTGTCCACAAAATCAACAATGCCTTTCTTTATACCACACGACTAATAGTATTGCTTTAAGTCATGATATATTTTGGCCGCTCTTATGTGAATATAATACTTTGAACAATCAGTCTCCTCCAAGATCAGTCTAACCCATTCACTGATTCTCGACACAAAAACACAACCACCAATCCTCAAAACACCATCGGTGTCAAGAAATGCAGTCTTCGCATAGCCACTCAACACTTTATCATGAATCACCCTCAACTTCTCATCATTAAACTTACGAGCTCGAATCTGCTCGATCAATGAAGATCTAGCCTCAACAAAGGCCAAAACATGCCCGGGTGTCAAAATATTAAACCTAACCAACTGGTTAGCTAAGGACTGATAATCTAAGGCTAAAGACTACTCCCCTACCAATAGATGAGCCAAACTCCCCATACTCACTGCCTTCCAACTCAAGGCATCCGCTACCACATTAATCTTGCTCGGATGATAAAGAATAGTGAGATCATAATCCTTAAGCAACTCTAACCATCTATGATGTCTCATATTAAGATCTCACCGAGTGAAGAAGTACTAAAAGCTATGATGATCAAAGAAAATCTCACAATGAACTCCATACAAGTAGTGTTGCCATAACTTCAACACAAACACAACTGCGGCCAACTCTAAATCATGGGTAGTGTAGTGCTTCTCATGAGGCTTCAACTGTCAAGAAGCATAAGCAATGACTTTACCGTTCTGCATCAACACATCACCCAATCCAACTATAGAAGCATCATAAAACATGGATGAAACCCATGCCCTCCTCAGCCAAAGTCAAAATAAGAGCCAAAGTCAACAACTCATTGAGATTTTGAAAGCTTTCCTCATAAGCATCCGACCACTGAAAAACAATCTTCTTCTTAGTCAACTTAGTCAAAGGTACTGCAATAGAAGAGAAACCCTGTACAAAGCACCGATAATAGCCTGCTAACCCAATAAAACTTTAAATCTCAGTAGGAGAAGTGGGTCTAGCCCAATCACGAACCGCTGCTACCTTGATTGGATTGATCATTATACCATCCTTAGTAATAATATGACCCAAGAAATAAATAGGATCCAACAAAAAATTGCACTTGGAGAACTTGGCATACAACTTCTCATCACGTAATCTCTAAAGTACGACTCTCAAATGCCTCACATGGACAGCCTCATTCTTGGAATAAACCAAGATATCATCTATGAACACAATCACAAAAGAATCAAGATAAGGCCGGAATACCCTGTTCATCACTCCATAAACATTGTCGGGGCATTAGTCAGCCCAAAACACATAACCATAAACTCATAATGGCCATACCGCATCCAAAAAGTCATCTTCAAAACATTCAAAGCTCTAATCAGTAACTGATGGTAACCAGATCTCAAGTTGATCTTAGAAAACATTGAAGCACTCTAAAGCTGATCAAACAAGTCATCAATGCGAAGAATATGATACTTGTTCTTGATAGTCACCTTGTTTAATTGTTGATAATCAATACACATGTGCATGGATCTATCTTTCTTCTTTAGAAATAAGACAGGAGCACCCCATAGAGACACACTCGGTCTAATGAAAACCTTATCCAACAAATCTTATAATTTCTTCTTCATTTCCTCCAACTCTGTTAGGGTCATCCTATATGGAGGAACAGAAATAGGCTTAGTACGCGACTCAACATCAATGGAAAAATCAATATCCTAGTCTGGAGGTATACTAGGTAAGTCTGTCGGATCCATATCATTGAACTCCCTAGCAACTCGCATAGAATCCAAAGGAGGCAGTGAACCAACACTAGTATCACGAATATAGGCCAAATAGGATAGACAATGCTTTCCTACCATGCGAAAAGCTCGTAGAAAAGATATAACACACTTTGAACATGAGCTAGAAGCATCCTTCCATTCTAACCTCAAAATACTAGGAGTAGCTAAAGTCATGGTCTTGGAACAATAATTCAAAACCGCATGTTAAGGAGCTAACCAATCCATACCCAAGATAACATCAAAATTAACCATATTGAGGATAATCAAGTCCACCCAAGTCTTACACCTTGAAAAGGTAATAGCAAAAGATTGGTACACCTGATCCACCACTCCTATGGAGGTAGATACACGAATAGGCATAGTAAGGGACTCACATAAGCATCAATACTAGTAGCAAAATATGCAAACACATAAGAAGATGTAGAACCAGGATTAAATAGTACTACAGCAAAACGATGGTATACTAGAACGATACTTGTAATCACTGCATCAGAGGCCTCTACATTAGGCTACCTAGGAAAAGCATAGCATTATCCACATCTGCAACTAGACTGAGTGACTCCTCATCTACCACCACGAGCCCTCCGAGCTCCACAACTACCTCTACTACCTTGTGTACCACCTCTAACTACTGAGACTGGGGTCAAACAAAGCTGAACTGAGATCTCTACTGGAAAGAACCAATCACACATCTGGGACAATGCCTCACTAAGTGACCACACTCATCACACATTAAACATCCTCTACTAGAAAAATCACGTTGAGAGGGCCCAGAAGGACCAGAACACCCTCCAAAACTTGATGAACTAGAATAAGACCCTTAACTTTTATGGGTCGATCTATGACCACTAGAAATCTCAGAACCCACAAACCTTCCATCTGAACTCTACAAAGCTACCTGAGATGGTCTGCTATGATATCTATAAGAACTTCTACTTAAGAAATCCCTACCACGGGATACATAAATACTGAAATCACCCTGTTGAAGCACCCTCTTAGCATCACCACCCTACATACCCTAGCGAATAGTCTCAATTATATTGGTATGATCCACTATACTCTGAAAAGAACCACCAAAAACCACTAACTAAGCCGTCGCCAATGGGTAATAACTAGACAAAGCATTAACAAACTTTTTGATCCTTTTGAACTCCATAGAGATACTAGCAATGGTAATTCTGGACAAGGCATGAAAACAAGCATCATACTCAGCAATAGTCATGGAGCCCTACTATAAATGGTTAAACTTATCTTTCCACTGGTCCCTAAAGCTAAAAGGCACAAATCGCTCCAGAAAACTCAGAAAACTGGGTCTGTGTCAATTGAGGGGAACCCGATGGTCTATAACTAACAAGAGGCCTCCACTACTGCCTAGCCATATCAGTCAACTGGTAGGTAGTGTAAGCAACACTATGAGACTCAAACGAACCGAGATTATGCAACCTCTCCTGACAGTCAATCAAAAACTCATAAGCATCCTCCCCAATAGCAACACTGAACTTGGGAGGGGACAGTCTGATGAATCTATCAAATCTCTTCTGCTTATCGGCAGACATAACAGGACCCGGAGAAATAGTTGGAACAACCAATTTAGTAGGCAAAGCATTAACATGTGGGGACATCACAGAGGCTGGTTGTGCCTTGAGAGTTTAAAAACTATGAGTAGTAGCCTATCCTGGTGGCTATGTACCTCCTGTAGTATGAGAAATATCCGATACAACCCGTAGAATACTAGTTTGGGGAACGCCATCCAAATTGCCCAAAAGATTAACCAATAGATCCTGCAATATTGGGTAACCATGAAACCCTGAAGGGCCTGAGTTCATCCCACATACTCTGGCTAATAATTCTCCTCATCTTGCTCAATCTTAGGCTCGGGAGAGGATTCTCTAGCTTGTCCTCTAGCTAGAGCCACTTTTTATGCCCGACCTTTACTCCTGTCTTGATTGTAACCCCTTCCCCACCCTCTTTGTGAGGATCCAACAGTGGGTGTTGGCTCAGCATCCTCAATAACTGTATATCTAGTCCTCACCATCTGTGCAGAAAAAATGGAATGCAACTTTAGAATATTGGACATGAATAATACACACGATATGGAATCAAATAAGAGAATTTTTCCTAAAAATGTCACATAGCCTCCCAAAGATAGATATGGACTTCAACGTATTGATCTGTGGGACTCTGTTAAACATTTTGCCATTTTACTCATGAGACCGGTGAACCTAAAACTCTGATACAAATTTGTCACGACCCAGAAATTGAGGTCATAATTGCACCTACCTAAATTCAACCTTGGTAGGTAAGCCAAAAATCCACAACTGATATGAAATACAAAAAAGAAAAGAAATAAAGAAAATATGAGACTTCTAGAATGAAGTCAGGCCATAAAATCATAAAATCCAAAATATATAAATAAAAATACAACTGAATCCCAAAACCTAGTATCATAAGTATGAATAGTATCTAAGACAATACTGAAATCTGATAATACATCACTGTCTCGGAAATACAAGTAAAGAAATATAGGATAGATGGAGGCTGGAATAGGGCTCCCGATAGGGAACTCACTAGTACTTTGGATCAACTCTCACAGCACAAATCATCTACCATAAGTTGCACTCATACTGGAATCTACACCAAAATAGCATAGAAATAGGAATGAGTACGGTCCACTTGTACTCAGTAAGTATCAGAGACCGACTGAGCAAAGTAGAAAACTAAACAAGTAAAGGATACTATGACCATGCTTCCACCTGTATACAAAAAAGTTCCCAATAGTGTCTCAAACTGTATTTCCTAATAATTCTACAAGTATAATATCTATATAAGAATAACTACACACGAATATATAAGACAAGGCTAAAAGTATGATAACAACACATAAACAGAAGTGAAACAATTCAATGCAATGCAAATGTAGTGGGATAATGATGAAGTAAGCCATCGTATAACAGCCATCGTATGGCCTCGTATACACCTTTCGAGCATAAGCTTTCAGGACAGGACCCATGGGGGGAGGAGTGGTTTGCAACTCATATACTTTCACAATCTCAATCTCAGATCTCTATCAACCTTGTCGGCAAAATCTTTGGTCAAGGGTTTTATAAAGTATTTCATTTTTTAAAAAATTTCTGTGTTTCTCTGGGTACCAATTCCATGTATATGGATGAATGAAATGAGGATGCATGCTCATAACTAAATCAATATCATATAATGAATCAAGTCAATGATGGTATCAAATGAGCTCAAATCTCAATTAAATCATGATATAAGCCATCGCATGGCACCACAGTAATGAATAGTCATATAAGACATCAATAATATAAATTCAACCCCTACTCGGGCATCACAATAAAGATAGATGGTAAATAATGCTCAAACAAGATCAATATCAACCCCCACTCGAGTATCACCACAATAATCATCTCTCAAGTTAAATATAATAATCACATAAGCCCCCACTCGGATATCACAACAATAATAATCTCTTAAGTCAACAATAACACTCAAATAGGCCCCCACATAGGCAACTCAATAAAATAACCATCTCAAAATATGAACCTCAAGATGAAATCCTGAACCCATAGCATACTTTACATGAATGGTTAACTACCCAACCCATTCTGAAGAAAGTTAAGCCATAACCTACTTCAAAAAGCTGAAACACCTGTCTAGACCCTTCAACATGGAGACTTTACTTTACGTGTGATTTTGGAATGAACCAAATCTATCAAAAACATAATATACATGCCAAAGGAGTCTAACAATACTCATATTAGCTACATTTATTCTGGGTCCAAAAATAGTTCAAAAATCGACCCCAAAGGAAAAAAGGTAAAATCAGAATTTTATTTAAGAATCAAGTTTCCATACTTCAAGGACTCTAAATATGAAAATCCATCAAAAAATGAGTTTAAATCAATCTTAGAATCAAAGAAAATCTATTTTCCCAATATCGGGTAAAATCCCCAATGTTACTAGTTTGAAATCCAAATTTTGAAGTTATATTGAAGATGAAATCAATATGAAATGATGAGAATAGGAGTTTAAGTTTACCCCCACAAGATTGATGAAATTTCTATTTGAAATCACCAAGAACCGAGCTCCCAAATTCTAATAATGGTGAAAATAGGGTTTTGGACGAGAAAGAAATTTAAATTTTGTCAAGGTATAAATTGTTCTTTGCGAATGTGGCCCCTTGGCCACGATCAATACCTGACCCATACTGGAACCCTCACAATTATGGGTGGTCCATTGCGATCATGATGAGTATCTGACTCGGACCCGATCCACTTACCCTTCGTGAATGCGGCCACCACCTCGCGTTTGCGATGAATAAAAAAGGCTACACTTTGTAAATGCGGTCCCACTATCTCATTTACGATGAACAATATTTTCCTTCTCGGCGATCACAACTAGGGGCCCACAAACACAAAGAATGATTCATTTTACACCAGATACAACAGTTCAGCAGCTAAGGAAATAATAAAAACCTCCGAACGGACCCTAGGGATTTATTCGGACCCCACAAAAATAAATCAATAATGCTACTAGGCTAATTTTGATATTCTGGACTCAATAGAACCATTAAATTTATGAAAGCAGATCGTTTTCAACAAGTTAATCCCTAGGACCCCTTTAGGATAAACTTAACTAGTTTCTTGTCTAATAGGTCAAAACTAAATATAAACACTAAAAAAAAAACTAAATATTCTACTAACCTAAAATAAACAATCTTGATTTAATGAAACTGACAGAATCACTATCCAACCCTCGTATCATAAAATATTAACCAAAGTCAAACTATTCACTTATAAGGCTAGCCAAAACCTCAAACTCACTCAAATCACTCCCAAATGCTTCAAGGACCGTGCCAACTAACCCCACAACTCATAAATAGCATATAGCAACTATAGGGAAGGGAAAAATAGTCAAAATATAGCAAAAGATAAAAATCACAAGAAGGGTTGTTACACGACTATAGTAATTCAACCATTGAAAAATACCTCTATCTTTCATGCTTCTATTGTGCTAAATTTGGTCATAAGCATTATAATTGCAGATTTCATTTTAGAACTCCTAGAAAATGGATTTGAAGACCCAAAACTGAGTCTAACAATCCAATTACTAACATTAAAGGACCCAAGAATACTTGGGTACCAAAGAATAAGTGATATATTTATTTTAAAGGAACACTGCTCAAAGCCTAAAGGGAAATGGTATCTTGATAATGCGTATTCAAATCACATGATGGGAAACAAAAGTTTATTTAAATCTATTGTTGATTATGATGGAGGATATATAAGCTTTGGAGACAACTCCAAAGGCAGAGTAATAGGTATTAGTACTATATCCTTTAATGAATCATGATATATTACTAACGTTTACTTTGTCAAAAGCATAAAGTACAATCTGATGAGTATAAGTCAGCTATGTGATGTAGGTTTTGAGGTAAGATTTAAAAAGGATGGATGTGTGATTAAAAAGCTCAGAAAACCTCTTTTTCTTATAAATAGACATAAAAATGTATATGTTCTAAACTCTATCAAAAGAATAAAAGATCATATCTGCTTGTCCTTCATATCAGAAGATCCATGGGTTTGGCATAAGAAGCTTGGTCATGCAAGTATGAGACTCATTGAAAAATTGGCCAAACATGAGCTTGTCATTGGACTTCCTAAATTGGATTACAAAAAAACTCACATATGTGATGCATGTCAACTGGGCAAGCAAATTAGAAACTTTTTTCCTGTTAAATATATTGTCTCTTCTACTAAATCATTGCAGCTACTTCACATGAACCTCTTTGGTCCTACTAGAATTACTAGTATTCACTGTAAAAGGTATGCCTTTGTTATTATTGATGATTATTCTCGCTTTACTTGGGTTATGTTTTGATCTAACAAAGATGACACTTTAAAGAATTTTGAAGTTTTTTGTGAAAAGGTCCAAAGGGACATAGGTTACTATATTACTGCTATAGAAGTGGTCATAGAGGAGAATTTGAGAATAAAGGATTTGAAGCATTTTGCAATAGTCAAGTCTATACTCTCAACTACTCTGCTCCAAGATCCCCTCAGCAAAATGGAGTTGTTGAATGCAACAATAGAACTCTTCAAGACATGGAATGAACCATGATCTCTGAACTCTCTCTACCTTATAATTTTCGGGCAGAATTTGTAAGTAATGTTTGTCATATTTTAAACAGTTGTCTTATCATACCAATTCTAAATAAAACTCCTTATGAGTTGTGGAATAATAAGAAACCTAATATTGGGAATTTTCATCCCTTTGGATGCAAATATTTTATTCACAACAATTGTAAAGACAATATTGGTAAGTTTGATCCTTGAAGTGATGAAGGTATCTTTATGGGATACTTTAATTCTAGTAGATCTTATAGAGTTTTTAATAAATTTACTCTTTGAAGTGAAGAATCTATTCATTTTATTTTTGATGACTCTAACAGTATTGTTGAGAAACCTAGAAGTGCAGATGATGAGGATGAACAGGTCAAAGTTGCAAAAGTTACTCCCATAGAAGTCAACTCTAAAACAAAGTTGACTGACACTACTGCTGATCAATTTACCATAGAAACTGTTCCAAATGAATAGAAAAGTGAGCCTGAATATCCTAAAAAGTTTATCATAGGATATCCCAAGGAAGGAATGAAAATATGAGCCTCTAGCAAAAAAAGTGCAAACATTTCACATATATCTCAACTTGAACCACAAAGAAGGTAAATGAGGCCTTAGATGATGAAATATAGGTCAAAACAATGGAAGAGGAGATTGAACAATTTGAAAAAAATAATGTGTGGACTTTGATTTCAAAACCTGAAAACACTTACATCATTGGTACCAAATAGATCTTTAGAAACAAGATGAATGAATCAGGTAAGGTGGTTTGAAATAAAGCTCGTCTAGTCACTCAAGGTTACTCACAACAAGAAGGAGTCGACTATGATGAAACATTTGCACCAATACCAAGGTTAGAATTCATCTAGATCTTACTTGTATATGTTTCTCATAAAGGTTTTAAATTATTTCAAATAGATGTCAAAAGTGCTTTCTTAAATGGTTTTATTGAGGAACAAGTTTTTGTAAAACAAATTCCTGGTTTTTAAAATCCTAAATTTCCTTATCATATTTTTAAACTATCAAAAGCTCTATATGGTTTAAAATAAGCATCTCGAGCTTGGTACAATTGATTGAGCATTTTTTAAACTGATCATGATTTTACAATAGGAAAAATTGACACTACTCTATTTATAAAAATAACTCACACTAGAAATCTTATTATTCAAATTTATGTTGATGATATCATATTTAGAAGTACTAATGTTGATTTATGCAAGGAATTCTCTGAGCTAATGCAAAGTGAATTCAAAATGAGTATGATGTCTAAGTGAGGGATTAATTCCACAGGGAACAATGTAAGGGTAACTGAGAAAATAAGGAATTATAACCAACTACGCTAGGCCAAACGTAAAAGGATACATATTTTGGGGGTTTTGATTTAGAAACAAACAAAGATACAATTAACTAGAAAATAGATAAAGTGATCAATGACCTTCACAAGCAAGGGAAAACGAGGGACTTTGAGATGGGAAATCAATTAATATCAATAATGATTCGTTGTAAGTAATTAACTACCACTAATTAATCATGGATCAAGTAATTAGCCTTGAAATTTCAATTGTCCGCTAATGTCTCTCAACCAAAAGCGAATATTTCTTAACTAGTTCTCTCAAATCTAGCTAAGTATCATAAAAAAAAAAAAAAGCATTCCAATTTTAGGCTACACTAAGATTCTCCTATTTTTTAGCTCAAATCGATTAGACGAGGTTTAAAGCCTCAAATCGCACTAATTAATCTTTCGCAACTTCAACTAACTCTCTCAAGCTTAATTAAAGTAAATGGGCAAGTACCAGGATTGATCACTCCTTTTGAAAAGTAATTAAAGCACAACATTAATTACAACAACAACATACCCAGTATATTCCCACAAAGTGGGGTCTAAGAAGGGTAAGTGTATGCAGTCCATACCACTACCTCAGAGGTGAGATAGAGAGGTTGTTTTCGATAGATCCAAGCACAAGATTAATTAGATAAACAAAAAAACTCATTTCATAAATAGCAAGTATTCAGTTAATACAAAAGCAAAAGATAGAAATTAAAACACAAATATTGTTTTGTCTCAAACACAATATTCAACTCCAAAATTATCAACTACACCCAAAAGTAATCACTACAAAATGAGAAATGGAAGAAAGGACTAAAGAAAGTAATCACTACAAAACTAAAAATGGAAGAAAAGATTAAAGAAATTCTCATTAAAGTGCTTCAATCTTTACTTCCAACGGTGTTAGTTGAAGAACTCTAGCCTCCAAGCTTGAAAATTTATCCAAAGATGTGTTTCAAGGAAGCTAGATTAAGTTTATGTAGATTTGGGATTAGGAAAATATGAAATGATGACTTTAGGTATATCTAAATCCTGATAGTTGAAATTATGGACCAAAGACCATAATTATGGTGCTATTGACTTGTGTATTTGCGGAGAACATAACTGCATTTGTGGTCATTAACTGTACTATTGACCACCACATTTGCGATCTTTTGGAAGTATTTGTAGTGTTGACTATATTGTTGACCTTTACATTTGTGGTGTTGACCATCTTGTTGAATTCTGTATGTGCAGTCCTTTGGCTGTGATTGTGGTATCTGAGAGCATACAGTCTCCTCTATTCTTTTTAGATCCTTTTCCTCTTGATTCCATTAATTTTAATAAAAATTTCTTCCAATTCTCAATTTACCTGAAACAATCACAAGTCACCCAATAATTAGCCTCATATTATGAATAGAAGAATCAAAGACATAGAAAGGATAATTTAATAAGTGGTAAAATCACCACTTATCAACACCCCAAATTTAAAGTATTTTCTTGTCCTCAAAAAATTAAAACCAAAAATCTAATGAGGACTATCAGTTCAAGCTTATGCAACAACACTATCATTCTAACTTCACATTTTCCAATTAAGCACAATGATTATGACTTTGGTTGGTACTAAATTAGTTAACAAACATGTGGACTTTGTCCAATCAACTCCCTTAACTCAAAAAACAACTTCAAAAATGCAATAGGTTTTTAAAATGATCAACTGACAACAACCAATCCTCAAGAAGTGACTCAAAAATACTAGTTTAACAAATATACTCATTTGACTCATTTAGGAATTTATCAACTTCGCTAACCTATTCTAATTCATATGCTCTCACAAGAAAGAAAGTCCCAAACTCACATTATTCACAATAATAATACAAGGGACAAATGCACAAAATCCCTCAAGCTCAACAAAGAATTTCTAATGCTAACAATTATCATACCATAGGCTTTCATTCGCCACTAACTCAAAACTACTCGGTTGGATATCTCAAAAGGACTTTCTCTTAGCTTGTAATGTAGGCTTAGGGAAGGGTAGGATAAACATTTTGAATAAAAGAGACTACACCCTCCTTGAACACTACACAACATTTTTCATTTCAAACTTTGATCATTTTCTCCTTCATTTCCATACAACACAATGCAACTTTCTTTGTGTTCTGGCTTATCCACTTATTGACAACTTTGTTTTTCTATTCTTTTCTTTTTATTTATTTTCTAGCTTACCCACTTATTGATAACTGTATTTTTCTACTATTTTTTTATACATATATACTTTATCTATTCATTGACTTGCTCTTTTGGCATTCACTTACAAAACCACGATGCATTGATCATCTCCTCCAAAGTGCCTTTCCACCCCCAAATTAGGCTTCGGGCCTCAAATTTACACTTTAGAGTTCAAGGAGGGAAGGATTCAAAAGAGAGAATTTCTTAAAAAGGATCAAGGCTTGTAATGTGGTTGCCAAAGAAAAGGTATCAAGCTCAAATGGGATTAGCTAGTGATAACATTTATGCAATGATAGGCTTTGAAGGCTAAAGTGGCTTCAAAAATCACAAAAAGGCCTAATATCATCTCTCCAACCAAATACAATCAAGACTAGCATTGAAAGACTAACCAGGAAAGTTCTAGATGATCAAAGAAGCACAAGAATTATTCAATAAAGACTCACCACACATGGCATATGAATATTCAATATGGATCAATTTAACTTCCTAAACAAGAACAAATGGAGCCATATTTTATATTCCATAATAGCACCACCACCTAGTGAGTTAAAAGTCACAAAATGAGTCAAAGAGTTGTCATTACCGTCATTCATTTCCATGCAACTTGCTTTCACAAAAATATTAGGAGGAGTATGCTCAATTCACCACTTCACATGTAAGACTAAATTATTAGTATCAAACAAGCCAAATATTCCCACATTTTAACTCAAAAGGGGCACCTACACCTAACTACACGAATAATTCCCTTAAGAAAGTCGTCACTCATTCCATCATCGGGAAAAGTCGCTGAAAACAACTAAAAAAATTACGTAACAACAAAAAATAAAGAAGCTAGAAATGAAAATAATAAAATTGACTAATCCAATAAGAGAATCATTCATAGCAAATCAAGCAACATATGTCCGACACGGGCACACAATATCCATACATAAACGAAAAGCCCAACAAGGGTACAATAATCCAAAATAAACAAACCAAGCCCCGTAAGGGCAACCAAATGTCTCAGAATGAAATAAGAAATGCACAGTCACAATCACAAGTAAACTACCCTAGGTGATTTTATCACTTATTAGATTATGTTTTCTATGTCTTTGAGTCTTCTATTAATAATACGAGGCTAATAATGTTTTCACTTGTGATTGTTTCAGATAAGTTGATACAGAATAAATTTTGATTAAAAGACGTGGAATCAAGAGGAAAAGAGCTAAAAAGCATAGAGGAGACTACATGCTTTCAGATATCGCAATTACGGACAAAGGATCAAAAATATGAAAGTCAGCAAGATGGTCAGCACCAAAAATATGGAGGTCAACAACACCATCAACACCGTAAATGCAGCCAAAAGACTGCAAATGAATAAATTGATCAATGACCTTCACAAGCAAGGAAAAGCAAGGGACTAGGATATGGGGAATCAATTAATATCAATAAAGATCCATTGAAAGTAATTAAATACCACTAAGTAATCATGGGTCAAGCAATTAGCCTTGAAATTTTAATTACCTGCTAATGTCTCTCAACCAAAAGTAAATATTTCTTATCTAGTTCTCTCAAATCTAGCTAAGTGTCAACAAAAGCATTCCAATCTTAGGCCATACCATGATTCTCCTATTTTTAGCTTGAATCCATTAGAGGAGATTTAAAGCCTCAAATTGTACTTATTAATTTTTTCCAACTTCAATAACTCTCTCAAGCTTAACTATGAATGAGCAAGCCTGAGGTTGATCACCCCCTTTGAAAAGAAATTAAAGTACAAGATTAATTAGATAAATAAAAACTCATTTCATAAATAACAAATATTCAACTAATACAAAAGCAAAAAATAGAAATTACAAATATTGTATTGTCTCAAACCAAATATTCAAATCCAAACTTAACAAAGACACCCAAAAGTAATCACTACAAAATGAGAAATTGAAGAAAGGATTAAAGAAATTCTCATTAAAGTGCTTCAATCTTCACTTTCAAGGGTGTTGATTGAAGAACCCTAGCCTCCAAGCTTGAGAAATTAGCCAAAGATGTATTTCAAAGAAGCTAGAATGAGTTTATGTGGATTTAGAATTAGGAAAATGTGAAATGACGACTTTAGGCATATTTGAACCCTAACAATCACAATTCCAGACCAAACACCACAATTGTGGTGTTGTTGACTTGACTGGGTGCTACATTTATCGAGAAAATGACTGCATTTTTTACCATTGATTGTACTATTGACCACCACATTTGTGGTCTTTTATCGGTATTTACAGTGTTGATTATATTGTTGACTTCTACATTTGTGGTGTTGATCATCTTGTTGAATCCCGTATTTATAGTCCTTTGGCTGCAATTGTGGTATCTAAGAGCATGAAGTCTCCTCTGATCTTTTTTATCTCCCTCTTGATTACACTTTTTTGAATCAAAATTTCTTCTAAGTCTCAATTTTTGTGAAACAATCAGAAGTCACATAATAATTAGCCTCAAATTATGAAAAGAAGACTCAAAGATGTAGAAAAGAAAATCTAATAAGTGGTAAAATCACCACTAATCACGTGTTCGCAAGTAATAAGTGATTGTTAAACAATTAGATTTATCAATCCTACAAGAACTTAGTTGTTGCCATGCTACTGATTTCACTACTATCATTATGAGAATAAGTGTTATCTAATTCATGAGAGAGTTAGTTATTGTTATTTAATCTACTGATTATGCTAAATAATACAAGTAAATGGGAATGATTGTAGGAGTTGTTCATAGAATTATTAAAGTCTAGGGCTATAGCTCTTGTGTAATTCCATCATATTTGTTTACCATTTTTAAGCATGACTAAAATATCCATCGACTTGCTAAGTCACAAGGTTGATAATATGGTCATGGTCTCAAAAGCCTTTAACCACCTTATTAGCTTGGCCTCACACCTAGATCATTGAGCGAGAGATGTGCTAAACCACTTGGAATTCATTTATGTATCTTTTTGATTTTATTCAAGTTAGTAAAACTAGGTACGTCTCCATCCTAGCTGCTAATCCATCTATAGATGAACTCTAATCCCCTTAACTTATGTTTTATTCCTAGCTTTCTTCTCTAAAGTTCCACAAGGATTTATCTATTTACATTATGGGTTGCGAAGTCACAAAAAAGTAAGCATAAGATTAAAAGAACAAGACATGTATGGTAGAATCCTCAATAACAAATGATAGACAAACTATGATGTTCATAAAATGGTCATAACACTAAATTGAAGGACTTTACCCACACATAATTTGATTTCACAAGATAAACTTCATAAACAACAAAGAATGTAATGTAAGTTAAGAGTAAGAAGTAACCCTAGAATAATGGTGTTTTGCCTTTCCTCTTTGCTCCTACAATGTTTCTCTCTTCAATGTAGTCAAACTCTCTGTAAAACACACATAAGTATGATATTTATAATGTTTGAAACACCTTGGAGTATCCACTAAGCCGGACAAGGAAAAGCTAAAAAATTAGGTAGGTTTGCAATACCTCGTGTCGCAAGGCAGGCTTCCTCACCTAGCCCTTGTATCACAAGGCCCTTTGTTTTGCTTTTCCTTTGCTTCGTATAGGGTTTCAGAGAGAAAGTTATTTTGACCCCCGCCCTCCACTTTCCATCTCTCTAAGTAAGCTCCTGACTTCACCTTGGGCTTCATTTTGTGAGTTTCATACAATTTTTGATCTATACTAGTTGATTTCACGGTCTTTTCACCTATAATTGTTACTAGTTTTGGTCACTCATGAAAGCGTACGTGGTCGCAAGTAATAAAATAATTATGAAACAATTGGGTTTTATAATGACCCAATTAGCCATGAGTGGTACCCACACTAACCCTCCAATAGGAGAACCATCTAACCCAAGCCTTAACCAATCCATTTAACACAATATCACAATAAGATAATAAGTCTCAAACTTAAATAAATAAAATACGGAAGTCTAACTATTACATCCCCAGAATCTGAAAGTCATCATACAGAGGTCACTCACAAAACAATACTAGAATCATCCAAAATATCTAACAAAATGTCATTGTCCAAAATAAGGAATGATAGAACTAAGATGATCTGTGGAAGCCTAAAATTGAGTAGCTTACCCTCAAATCAGTCCATCGGCTGTGGTAGATATGAGGTCATGTAGAAGTCTCCAAAATATAGTCTCCACTCAGAAAAAAAGTATAAGAGTAGTATTAGTACAAACACTATGTACTAGTAGACATCATAGGTTGATTCAAAATGGTAACAAGTATATCTCATGAATCAATAAAACATGCAAAAAGGTACATCAACACATAATTCATGTAAGTATACCATCCAGAAGATCACTCAAATTTAGACCCTTTTAAGGTCAACAATAATGTCATGCAAATCACTCAACAGGTAAAACAACCTATCATGAAACAACTCTATAAATACAATGGAGTCATATCACAATTAATTATTAACATCCACACTGATCTTCTGATAACAAAGTTTTGTAACTTAGCAATCACTCTTGGTACCATCTAAGAACTCATAAGTATCACTCATCTGTACACACATACTAAAGGTCTTATTTCTGCCCAACTAGTCATGAACTGTAGGGGACAACCTAGGGTCCATACATCATATCGGATTGGTACCTTCTCCATATCATAACCAATCGTTCATAAGCTTACATCAAACTCGAGTCACTCAACAATCAGAATAGTATATATATTCTCAATCTCTTTCAACATATCTCAGTATGTTCTGTTATTCTGCTATATCACAGGATATTATCAATAAGTACACAACAAGCTAATAGTGCACACCATTCTCACAATTCATTAATACAAGCTACAATAATATTATGCTTATTCATACAAGCAATGTCAAGCCAAACAAATCAATCAATCACAAATTATGTCTGAAGACCAATCAACATCCTCATTAAATTATAACATATCTAAGATACTATTTCAAGTCTAACTCCACATAAACTATAACCTACCTTAATCGAAGAATTTAGAACAAGCAAGCTAAACCACAGAAGCTTTTCCTTTCCTCAATGCCTCATAGCTCTCACAGTCTAAAATAAACAAATTAAAGAGTAACTAATCATCTAATCTTTAATTCTACACTTTGTGAATTCAAACCCAGTAATGCTACCCTCATTCGTGGCCTATAATGTTACCCAAGGGTCAATTAGGCATTAACTAGTTCCACAAAACATCACATTATCTAAATCCATGGAGTTTCTACTCTAATTACCCCATCTTAAGACATTTTTATGCTAAAGATACCATTTTTATCAAACTCTAGATTTCAAATCCCTACAATTCTCATTCAAGAATGATAATTACATGCTAGGAAGTAATAATTTACAACCCAGAATAATTCTAGGTGATTAGAACATTCACCCATAGGCCTTACCCTACTTTTCAGGAACCTAGGGTTCTAACCCCAAAATCCTCTTATTACGATCTTCCTAATAATTCTAAGGTAGAAGTGGATTTCTAAACGAAGTGAGTGATGGAAGAACTTACCTCAATGAGAAAATCCACCCTAGCCTTAGAAAAATTGCCTCTTTAGAGCTCTGGAGTAAAATTTTGAGTTTATGGGTTGAAACTCGGAATATAACACTTAAACAGGCATTCTGGCTCATGCTTTTCACCATAGAAGACTCATTTTTCTCTGCAACGGCTTTAATATGTCGATAAAAGGCTCGATGTGGTGACCCTAATAAACTCCCTCAGTCCCATTATGGTAGGAATCTGATTGTTATGGGGGTCTCGCTACATCGGGAATTCCACCACTATAGTGGTCCCTAAATAGTATCTCGATCAGTGTTGCTTCCTATCCCCATTTCACAACACAATTTATCAATTTATACATCACAAAGTAACCACAATGCGACAACCCCTTAAACCACATGCTAAGACTTTATTTTTAGTCTCGAAAATTTCCTACGGAGGTCTATATTATTTGGTCACCTGCTGACAGAACAAAACACCCCAAAATACAACACTTTGAATAAATATACACCATGCATAGGCACAACACAAATTTTCCAGCTCAAACCACCCTGCCTTGAGATTTTATTAATGTAACACCCCGTACGTTTTCGAGTCTAGTTGGCTACCATAACATTCATGGAAAAAATATGGGAACATGAGATATATGATGAATTATACATTAATATTGTGGGCATTATTAAGTCTTACACCATTGGGCCCAAATGAAGCCCAAAATCATAAGTAAGACATGGCCCAACATGAGAATTTGACCCATTCTTCCAAAATTCTTCCATTTGAACAACTAACCCTTGCATTTAATGCTAAGAAAGGGATAAGAGTGACTTGAGGGTCTATATAAAGAGATAAAATCAGATTTTTATTTCATTTGGACTCTCATGCCTTTTCTAGACTTATCCAACACTTTTCTTTCACACAAACCATAAGCTCTCATCTTTGTGGACAAGATCATCTTTGTAAAAGTCTTGGTAAGTGTTTATTATGATGTTTTAATATATTTTATGCATGATATATGGTGTATATTATGTTGTTCATGTTGGTGGAGTATTGAGAAGTTCACAATGTGTGAAGTGTTACATGTTTGCTAAATCGGAGGATGGTTTTGTCTTGTAAACTTGAATATGTACTTGTGATCTTGAAGGAAGTGAACTGGATGGATTCAATATTGTCATGTGAGATTCTATTATAGTCTTCCTTTGTTTTTTCATGGTGTTTAATGTTTGGAATTTCTATTGTGAAATTGGTTATGGTTACGTATTGACCGTAAAGTGTAGTTTTGGGTGTTGTTATGTGTGTTGTGAGACCATGGATGATTTTTGGTATTCCATATGATCATAAATATGTCAAAATAAGTTTGTTTATGATCATGGACCATTCATTGCATTAAAAGACCCAAAATAGCCCATTTTGGACCAAAACGGGCATCCGCCCCCGCAGACGAGGGCACCTGCGGGCGCAGATGCCAATGCAGATGGCCCTGGAATCTGCCAGAGGTCATCTGTGGGTGAACCTCAGCCACCTAAGGGTGCATATGTAAATGCAGGTCAGTCCCCGGGTCCGGTTTTGTATGTTTTCATAGCTAGTCGATCCCCGAAGGCCCCTATACCCTTTTTGGATGTAATTATCAACTTGTGATGTCATTTTAATGACTTTAAAGTGTCGTATGGAGGCATGTTGGACTGTATTAAGTATGTCTTGTTGTTCATATGTTGTTATGAGGCAAGTTGAGAGGAGTAAATGTGACGAAATGATAAAGAGAAAGCATAAAGGTAAGTGTGGTGTGAAATGCTATTGATGTATGATATGTTGGTCAATGTGTGGAATGTTATGGTGTTGTTGATATGAGAATGTAGTGAATTGTATTGTAAGGGGATGACATGACGTTATACGGCAGTCGTATAGCTCATTGTCGTTTTGTACGCCTGTATAGTAACTAGTTGCTAATGTAAGCTCCGATATGTACTTGTATTGTAGAGTAAGACGTAAGGAAGAAGCTGGACTATTGTGTTCATATATAGGCTTGCGTATTCATACGTGGAAGTGAAGGTATGTAAGGTTACCCTTTCTGTATCCTTCTTCAGCTCATAGTATTCACATTGATGTAGTACTAGTTCATTCCGGAATGTCCTAAGGTATTCCAATTCCGGATATCAATTATTATTAATTACATACTTCTTACTCATTGATCAATAGTGATTTGCATGACTCATGTTCTTTGGTTAATGTTCCAAAGCTTCCAGTAAGGTTATGACTACAAATATATCAATCTATCACAAGCAAATGTATCAATCTCTCATAAGTGAAAGTATCAATCTCTCACAAGTAAAGGAACTAACCTCGCAAAAGTTAAAGAATGAAGTAAGGTGATATTATGAGTGTATCCATGGGGTGAAATGAACACCTTCATGATGACGATTCCGATATTATGAGTGTATCCATGGGGTGAAATAAACACCTTCATGATGATATCCATGGGGTGAAAGAACACACCTTCATGATGAGTATCCCAACATAATGGGTGTATCCATGGGGTGACATGAACACCTTCATGATGATATTATTAATTTCCCACTGATTAGTTGGGATCGGGTAGTATATAATTAACGATTGACAAGTAAAGTAAGAAGAGGTACAAAAGCACTAAAGTGAAGAGAGTATCGAAAGTAATGCACACAGTTCCAAATATATAGATTGATGGCTTGTCCATATTGGGCATGTCCCTTGTGATTATTTTCCATGAAAGTTCTTATATACTAATTCAATTTCATACAGCCTTACATACTCAGTACATTCTTCGTACTAACCCCTCTTGGTGAATTTACCTTACTTGCTGCAGGCACAGGTTCTAATAGACCTCCCCAGTAAGCCACGGGACATATACTGATCTTTGGTGAGCTCCAGTTGGTTCGGGGGTTTCCGTGTCCAAGTTGTACATTGATTTTGGTATTGTAAATATTATGTAAAGCGGGGCTTGTCCCGAATTGAGGTTGGTCATGTATGTATTTCCTTTAGAGGCTTTTGTAGACGTATGCGGGTATGCAAATGATTGTGAAGGACAGAGATGTGCATCCGGTTGACTTGATGGCCTCGACGGCCAAGTTTCTATATATCACATGTTCATGATTTCCGTTATTAGCCTTTTATGTACTTATGTGATAGTGGTGGTTCTTATGGCATGCATATGAATGATTGTAAGCAAAGCTTGGTTCTCTCGGGCCTTCTCGGCTACGAGTGCCAATCCACCTCGTTAGAACTCGGAGTGTGACAATTAACTCAACTCCCTAGGGGAACACTAGCAGGGTACTTAGGCCCTAACCACTCTATAACAACTAGGAGGGTCGTTACATCAGATACCAATTAAACAGTCATTTATCTACGAATGGACAAGAAAAAAATAGTGGAAAGATTACTTGATTTGATGAAAAGATGAGGAAACTTGCTACGAATATCTAATTTGACTCCCAAGTGGCCTCGTCAATAGGACGGTTCTTCCATTGGACATTCGTAGACTCAATCTCTCCCGACTTGCGAATCTTTTTATTTGTGATAGAAATAGGTTCCTCTTTATAGGATAGATTCTTATCAAATAGGACTGAATCCCAACGAATGATATAGTTCCTATCACCATGATATTTCATCAACATAGACACATAAAATATTGGATGAACTCCCGAAAAAACTGGATGTAAATCCAATTCATAGGTTACCTTCCCCACACAATGTGGGAATCTCAAATGCCCTAATGTACCTTAGGCAAAGCTTACCTCACTTTCCAAACCTCATCACACCCTTTATGGGTGAAACCTTGAGCAATACTTGCTCTTTTATCATGAAGAAGT
The DNA here is from genome assembly GCA_031232105.1 of Capsicum rhomboideum. NCBI lineage: Eukaryota > Viridiplantae > Streptophyta > Magnoliopsida > Solanales > Solanaceae > Capsicum > Capsicum rhomboideum. The sequence goes on along the minus strand of CP124719.1, from coordinate 98,519,138 downwards.
GTTGTGATATGAAGAAGGCTATCTAGCCCCTGACGGACCCCCAGCTGATACCTATATTGCTGACTAAACAGGACACCTAGAATACCCCTGAAACTCAGACCCATAGAGAAAGAGACATTGTAGCTACCATCCTTTTGGGCCTTCTTTTACGTAGACTTTGCATAACCATTCCACTTCACCCCCTCTAAATTTTAAACATACTCTACTACCTCCTGGAAAGTCTTACCCAAGGACACTATCTGAAAGGCTGACATGTGAAGTCCTATGTTCAACCCTTTAACAAACTGACATATTCCATCCTTCTTGGAGTGCAACAACTGCAATGAATACTTAGAGAGTGAGTGAAATCGAGCCTCATAGAATGTAACAAAAGAATTACCCTTCTCAGTGCCAGTGAACTCATCATGCCTCATATCTCACAAAGTACATGGAATGTACTTATCTAGGAAGACAAAGTAGAACTGTGTCCAAGTCAACAAAGGCAATCCAATTAGCCTACACTCCATAAAAACTCACACCACAACTTTGCATCTCCATGCAACTAGAAAGTGAAAAAAATCCACCCTATTCAGCTCCTAAGTGTAGGAAAGGCCATACAAATCACCACCAGCTAAACAAGGTTCTTAGGGTGGTAGATATGGTTCTCAAGTTGCTAGGGGTGGAGCCCATATATCTTGTAAAGGTGGTCGTGGAGTTGCACAATCTGAGTGTAGATGTATACAATGTTATAATTCTCAGGTAGACCTAGGAAGAAGACTCTAAAATAGTTATTATAGGTATCGTCCCCATTTGCCATCAACCTACTTCAGTATTATTTGATCCTGGTTCTACTTTACCATATGTCTCTCTATATTTTGCATCATGCATTGATATTGTGTCTAAGTGTCACCCTCCAAATCACGAATTATGCGGTCACCTACCCAACTCTACCCTAGATAGGAGAACCCTTACCACCCACCCTTTAAAACTGAGGAAAATATTGCTAAAACCTTAAGTGTTAGTAAATAATAAACCTTTCTTTCACAAAAAAATATATTACTAAGTACATTATGGAATTTAATTACATAACTGCCCAGAACCTAGTCTAAACAGGTACAAGAGCACTAAGCAAAGGAAGGACGACTCAAGACACAACATCTATGTAAGAGTAGAACGACTGCTAAAGAATAATTGTTGCTGCACATATAGAAATTCCAACTGGTCTACAACATGGCTATATCCCTAAAAGGAGATATAATAAATGTAGTATCGGTACAACCACAAGTACTGGTAGGTATCATCGATCGACCAGGGTTAAAAGCATATAACAACATATAGCAATCAAGAGGAGATCATGACAACCTTACTATACTTCCTTTATTATAGCATTAGTAATTTATCCTCAAAGTGTGACTAACTGACACAATTCCATGAATCAACCTAACCCATATTTCTTATGCACTCACCTTGTTACCAATACTCTACACTTCTCTCTATCTCATTAATCCTCTTTCGTAATAGCCCTCCTCCCTATTTTACTACTATTAACCATAGGAATTGAAACAACCAAAACAATTTATAAAATATCAACAACTTCTCAAGAAAGTACATTACAATACATATCACATATATAACCACACACAGGAGAATAAGATTTATACACAATCCAAGACATACCTTATATTCACACTTTGTTGCAATGCACAATCACAACCATCAACTTACAAACCACCAGATATCCTTTTGTATCATTCCATTACAAGTTAACCATATCAAATCACTCACACTCAAGCATTCCAATCAACAATAGTCAATGAATGCATATGTAATGCAAGGTGTACACACATACTAAAGTCAGCAGGGACTTTTAGCTATGACTTATAGGGGATGAGCTCAGTTCATGTACCAGTGTTGGTGTGACATCCGATCCAAATAATAGTGTCGACGTGACACTCAATCCAAATAACAGTATATGAGTTACAACTGATCTAAATAACAATGTCAGCATGACATCTGATCCCAATATCACAATATATGAATGTCATTATCAAATATCAATCATGATGTGATGACATGCATCAATTATGCAAGTACACACCTTTCTAGACATTTAGTCAATATCAAGTTCATCATTCCAGGTAAACAACAAATATTGACTAACACATGAAATCACAAGTAAGCCCCAAGGCATATTCACACTGCTTATAATATCGGCCTTATCAAACCATATTTATCAGTTGCAGTATGTCCGAAGACTAATCCATAAAGTATCCATTTTAGGAGTGCACATTCTACCAAAATTGATATCTACACTTTAATTTAACATACCTATTTCATTCACCAATCTAAACCTCTTTTATTCCTATCGAAACTGATAAATTCAGTTACTAACTAGTAACCCTTAAACTTAAGTCATCACTAAGTTCAAGACACACTCCCCATTAGCCGATTATTCAACCACTTGGCTCTATTCACCTTACAATTCTAGATAGAATCATACACCTTTACACATCTTACTTCCTTTCACTTAGCCAAACTTGACTTTAGGTTCTTAAGTTATGACACCACATCCTCTTATAATGACCAATTTTCCTAACTTCCTTCCAGCAAGAATATCTCAAATTCCAAACACACATAACATCGGATTCATCCCTTTTAAGGTATTAAAGACTAGTTGTATAGATTATAAGTTCACCTAATTTCTTTATTACTACCCACATTCACATATTACACTTGTAAATCATTAAGTAAGTCATACAAATAAAAACACCCATTAAGGGATCCACACAAAACTCAACAACACGTAATCATATCTTTATTATATTTATTCCATGTTTTATCCATCCAAACTCTGTGCCCGTAGGCCTAAACATGAAATCTCCCATCAAACTATAGTAATTACATATATCTAACCTAGGTCTACTACATATTAAACCATAACCTACCTTAACTGAAGATCATGGAACAAGCAAGCCACACCAAGGTTGCTCTTTCTAGAAGAAATTCTAGGTGATATTACCCCAACCCATAGGTTTTCCCTAAAATCTCATGAACTTAGGGCTTTAATCCCCAAGAATTTCACCGTTGAAGATCATTCTAATGATTTTAGGATGTTATTAGATTGAAATACGAAGAAGATTATGGAAGAACTTACCTCAATGAAGAATTTCCACCTTAGAACTTGGAAAATTGCCTCCCTATGGCTTGGGAACGAAGTTTTTGAGTTAAAACCCCAAAACCCATAAACCAAAAAAGGTTATGTACTGCCTATTTTCCACTGCAGTAGCCCGTTCATTACTACAGAAACATCGCTATAGTGAAAAAACATCACTGCAGCGATTGCAGTTTTTAAGCACGGATAGTCTTCAGTAAAATGGCCATAACTCTTTACTCCGAAGTGGATTAACAAAAATTTGGAGGTATTGGAAAGAAGACTCAAAGATATTTCATTTGGTGGGTATTTGACCTCATAACTCCTTATATTTTAGGAGGAGTGATCATTTGAAGTTGACCCTAGTTTAAAATTTGCTCGAATAATCGGTAAGAACACTTCCAACTTAACTTTTTGTTAGGAGTATTGTATGACCTTAGTGTCTAATACACTTCCATACTAAAGAATTGATCCCATAACCTATGTCCAATGAGGTTCTTATGCCTTTACCGCAGCTATTTTCAGTAACAACGAAATGAGTTGTTACAATAAATACTAATTTACCTATTGTTTGTCCCAGAATGGACATTGGTGAAGAGGAGAGTTCTCGGCACGATTCTTAGAACCCAGCATATACAAATGGTAGAAGTTAAACACAACCTCCCATCTACTTCCGATTAGTAACACTTATCAAACTATCGTCCTATAAGTAACACAAAATAGCTACCCAACTAGCCTATACACCACAGCCACTAAGATTTAGGCACAATCTTTTGTTCACTATAACCCAAGGAATACGATTGGTAGTTAAATTTATGTAATGGGTCATCTCTACTACCCAGAACACCATATAATATTACAGCGCATGAAAATTCGAGGCAAAAACAAAAATAATGGGGAATGAAAAATAATGTTTTCTGATTCAAAACTGATTTCTACATTTTTCGTCACTACAGTGACGAATTCATTGTTGTAGCAATGGCTCTATCATTGCAGCGACACGCAGATCAAAGTTGTCTGCCACTGCGGTGACACTTCTGTCGCTGCAGCAACAGTGCTACAGTAATGGATAGTGTCATTGCAGCGACACCAAAATAGTAGCTCGAGATTTGTTCCCAACTCTGTCCATTTCATAACACACTTCTCAATTTTTCGACATTATGAACTGACCCTTTTACGATAATTGCTATAACTGCAGTACTACCAACTCATTTTACACACCAAAAGTTTCTATGACTTTCTAAAATCGTCCTCTAACACATTAACCACTTGTATCCACCAATCAACATACCATGATCCATGATTCAACACTAAATCACTAAATACCAGATTTTCAATAAAACCATACTGCTCTGAGGTCTGTCATACCTATACTAGGAAAAAGCTTAGTGGGGTACTTACACCCTAAGCAATGCTATAAGTAACACACCACCACCAACACATTTATACGTAAATTCTCCATCATAACTCACATTATTCTATTCGACCCCCAACATACTTTAATCACTCAAGGAGCAATACCAACCAAGTATTATCATGTAATAATAAGAGGGATATGAATATGCATAAACACATCTAATAACTCTACTCCCTCAATTGACCCTACAATTAAAGATCATCAACTATAATCAAGCTAACTTATTTTCACCAACCTTATCAACTCGACTATACCACATTTAAGGGATATTATTAACCGATAATTATTCCCATACAATAAGCATATACACAATATCAAACCATAATAAGCCAATTACAAGTTCTATCCAGCAGCCCTGCATCCTCACTAAGCCTATGAACATTATCCAACTATCACTTTATTCACAACCTTAAATCTTAATCAATTTTAAGTCATTTATAGCCACATGAATTTTGTACCACCGGTTAGTCTACCTTTAGGACATCAACGCCTTTACCCTCATAAAATAATTTAAGTCACTTAATTAAATAAGCTACATGATTGTCAATAACACAGTTAAGGTTCAATTTATCAATATCAAGTAAGACCATTAGTATCATCGCCCCTATCACAGGAAACAACTACTTTATATACCTAGTCAATTTACCTTGCATTAGTGATATCAATTACACAACTTAACTTACGTTCAAGTCACCAAGGTTGTCCAAAACAACTAAACTTATCTTAGTTTAACCAATTACTTATTAAGGCATCATTAGCAAGTCAATTCAATAACAGAATTATTCACACAAGAATGACCCAATAGCACTTCAAGCTTGAATATAGTCACCAAAGGTTGGACCACACAAGGATCCCAACTATAATCATCAAATTTCTGACCACACAAGGATCCCAATTATAATCATCAAAGTCCGGACCACATAAGGATCCTAAGTACATTGTCAAAGACCAAATAGAAATCAAGACATACCTCAAATCATAAAAATCAAGACATACCTCCAATTACAGAAATCAAGACATACTTCAAAATCAAAGAATGAAGACATACCTCAAAATCACGAAAATAAAGACATGTTTCAAAATCACACCCAGCCTTTATGATTCACGGATATTTGTTTCCAACAACTCATCTCATATCACTCATAATGATCATTTACACTTAAGAAATTCAGCCATCAAACAGTAAAGTAATAATGTAGTCAATGCGATAACAATCCATATAAGTAATACACGTAGCATCCTATCATAACACAACAAAAACCTTTAAAACATAAGTATTTTTCCAGTAAGCATAACCAATCAATTAATAAAAGAGTTACTGTTACTAACTGCACTGACAACTACAATATTCACTACATCAAACAACATAACCACATAAAAGATGCACGTATCACTCATTCAATACATAATTCACAACCTTAGCATACAAGTCCTACGCCTTTTATTAACGTCTATCGGTTAGAATAACACTATTCCAACCTTCCAAACATTACTAAGATATCAATTAGGACTAACTAATTCTAATTATTATTGAGATACCAATTTTACTCAACTCGGGGAGAAAACACTGAACTACCACGATAGGAGAGAAAAAAGTGAGACAGATTCCTAGATGCCTTGTAGCCTCCTATGGATTTAATGTGGATGTCAACATACTAATCCGTAGGACTATACTCAACATTTTCTCTTGTACTGAAAGACTGGTAACTTACGCTCTGATACCATCTTGTCACAACCCAAATCACAGATTATGCGGGCACCTACCCAACTCTACCCTAGATAGGAGAACCCTTACCACCCAACCTCAAGTATTAGTAAATAAAAAAACTTTTTTTTACAACAAAACTTATAACAAAATACATTGTGAAATTTTATTACACAACTCCCCAAAACCTAGTCTAAATAGGTATAGGAGCACTAAGCAATGGAAGGATGACTCAAGACACAGCATCTATGTAAGAGTAGAATGACAAGAGCTGCTGAAGAATAACCGTTGTTGTACCTATAGAAACTCCAACTGGCCTGCAACATGGCTATATCCCCAAAAGAAGATATAGTAAGTTTAGTATTAGTACAACTACACATACTGGTAGGTATTATCAGTCGACCAGGGTTAAAAGTATATAACAACATATAGCAATCAAGAAGAGATCATGACAAGCATACCGGCTTAATAACTGAACATGCTTAACTTACTTTAACTTCCAACCTTACCGCATTTACTTTATTATAGCATTATTAATTTATCCTAAAGGTATGACTAAGTGACACAATTCCATGAATCAGCCTAACCCATATTTCTTATGCACTCACCTTGTTACTACAACTCTACACTTCTCTTTCTTTCTTATTAATCCTCTTTCATAACAGCCCTTGCTCCCTATTCTACTATCATTAACCATGGGAATTGTAACAACCAATACAATTAATAAAATATAAACAACTTCACAAGAAGGGACACTACGATACACATTACATATACAATTATACACACATGAGAATAAGATTTATACACAATCCGGGACATACCTTATATTCACACTTTGTTGTAATACACAATCACAACCATCAACTTACAAACCACCAATTATCCTTTTTTATCATTCTATTATAAGTTATCCATATCAAATTACTCACACTCAAGCAGTCCAATCAATAGTAATTGATGAACGCATGTACAATGCAACTAATGATGTATATGCAATGCAAGGTGTACACACATACTAGAGTCAGTAGGGACTCTTATTTATGACCTACCAAATATGAGCTCAGTCAATGTTCTAGTGTCGACATGACACTCGATCCAAATAACAGTGTCTGCGTGACACCCGATCAGAATAATAGTATTGGTGTGATACCTAATACAATTAAGATAAGGACCCTCACTGGAGTTTTACCTTAGGCCCCCAATATGATTGAGATGCCCCTATTCATCACTGCAACGATGGTAGATTTTTAGTACGGACAGTTTTCGATAAAATAGTCATAACTTTTTACTCTAGAAGTGAATTAATGATGATGGGAGGCATAGAAAAGAAAAATCAAAGATCTTTTATTTGGAGGGTATTAGGCCCCATAACTCTTTATATTCTAGTAGGAATTCTTGTTTAAAGTTTACTTAGTTTAAACATAGCTCGAACCTCAATCGGTAAGAACACTTCCAACTTAACTTTGTGCTAGGGGTATTGTATGACCTTAATTCATGTCTAATACACTTCCATACTAAATAATTGATAATATAATCTATGACGAATGAGGTTCTTATGCCTTTACCATAGCTATTTTCAATAATGATGGCACAAATCGTTACACTAAGTCCCTTATGGTACCTATTTGTGTTGCTAACCCAGTAGGTGACTCTTTAGTTGTAGATCAAGTGTAATGATCTTATATTTTAACTCTTTTGGGGTATGATACTTGGGTGTACTTATTTATTCTAGATATGATAGATTTTGATATGATTTTGGGTATGGATTGGCTTTTCTTATTATGTTGTCTTAGATTGTCATGTCATGGTAGTTACATTAGTTATGATGGGTGTGTCATGGTTAGAGTTTAAGGGTACCCAATGTTTGTACCCTAAGAGGTTTTTTGTTTCTTTGGGCTTTGCAGATAATTAAGAAAGGGTGTCTTTCTTATTTGGCTTATGTGCAGGATACTAGTGCTGACATGCCTTCTTTAGAGTTAGTGAGGGTGTTTAGGGAGTTTATATATGCATTCCCTACTTATTTACTATGTTTTCCTCTTAATAGAGCATCAACTTTGTCAATGACTTAGAGTCGGGCACTCCATTCCTTCTTACAGGATGGCTCCATCAGAGTTAAAGGAGTTGAAGGATCAGCTATAGGATTTTTTGAGTAAGGAATTTATTAGACCTAGTATTTCACTGTGGGGTGCAGTGATGTTTGTGAAGAAAAAGATGGTTCTATGTGCATGTGTATTGATTTACCGATTGTTAAAGTAAAAGTGACAATCAAGAACAAGTATCCTCTTTCGTGTATCTATAATTTATTTGACTAGCTTTAGGATGCCTCGGTGTTTTTGAAGATTTACTTGAGGTTGGGGGATTAGGGCTTTAGATATTTCTAAGATAACTTTTAAGACCCCATAAGGTCATTATGAGTTCTTGGTGATGTTATTTGGATTGACAAATACCCCATCAGTATTTATGGAGTTGATGAATAGAGTGTTTTAGTTGTATCTTAATTCCTCTGTGATTGTGTTTATCAATAATATCTTCATGTATTCCAAAAGTGAGATATCATGTAAAATATTTGAGGATTGTACTTCAGAGGTTAAAAGATGAGAAGTTGTATGCTAAGTTCTCAAAGTGTGAGATCTGGCTTAGTTATGTGGCATTCTTAGGGCATGTTGTGTCCAAGGATGGTATTCTGGATGATCTGGCTAAGGTTGAGGAAGTTTGAGATTGGTCCAGGCCTATTTAACCTATAGAGATTCAAAGCTTTGTTGGATCGGATGGCTACTGTAGGCAGTTCGTACAGGGTTTCTCTTCTATAGCAGCTCCTTTAATTGAAGTGACTTAGAAGAATGATGCTTTTTAGTGGCCTGATGAGTATGAAGAGAGCTTTTAAAATCTCAAGGCTTTGTTGACATCAGTACCTATCTTGACCTTACCTGTGGAAGGTGAAGGCTTTGCCATATATTGTGATGCTTTTGGAGTTGGCCTTGGTGGTGTTTAGATACAGAAGAGAAAGGTGATAGCCTATGATTTATGAAAGTTGAAGATCAATGGAAAGAATTACCCCACTCATGACTTGGATTTGGCAACGGTAGTGTTTGTTTTGAAGTTATGATGGCATTATTTATATGGGGTTCATTATGAGGTGTTCGCTGATCATCATAACATTCAGTATATATTCAACCAAAAGGATATGAATTTGAGACAGCATAATTTTTTAGAGTTATTGAAGGACTATGACATGACTCTCTTTTATCATTTGGGAAATGCTAATATTATGGTGGATGCTTTGAGTAAGAACGCAGTGAGTATGGGTAGTCTTGCTTTATTGGTGGCTGAAGAGCCACCTTTGGCTATGTATGTTTAGCGTTTGTCCAATAGCTTTATGAGACTTGATATTTCTCAGCCTAGCATGGTTCTTTCTTGTGTTAAGGAATGGTGCTTATTGATGGAGCCTATTAAAGGTAGATAGTTCGAGGATAGGAAGTTATGCATATTTGGGATAAAGTTTTGAGTGGTGAAGCTATGGAAGTGATTCTTGATTCAGAGGGTGTTTTAAGGATCAAGGGTAGGATTTGTGTTCCAATAGTTGGTGACTCAATGCATATTTGGATTGGCTTTTGGTGTTTGACTTATAAGCCAAAAGCCCTAAGTTAAAAATCCTAGATTATGGTTTTTGACTTATTTTTAGCATTTTAGCTAAAAATCAAGTGGTTATAAGTACTTTTTTTTATTTACCCAAATACTTCAAAAGTGCTTAAAAGTTATTTTTTGGCTTAAAGAAACTTAAAATAAGCCTATCCAAATAGGCTCTTAACCAGATTGGTCATAGATGAGGCTCACAATTTGAGGTATTCTATTCATTTGGGTGTAGTGAAGATGTATCATGATATGAAACAACATTATTGGTGGTGTAGGATGAAGAGGGATATCATGGAGTTCGTGGCTAAGTGTTTGAATTGTAAGTAAGTAAAGTATGAGCACTGTAGATAGGGTGGTATGACTTTAAGGATGCTTATAACTGAGTGAAAGTGGAAGCGTATCACTGTGAACTTTGTGGTTGGATTGCCTCAGACTTTAAAAAAGTTTGACTCCATTTGGGTGTTTGTGGATAGATTTACTAAATTAACTCATTTCGTACCAGTAAAGGTGAACTATAATGCAGAGAAGTTGGCAAAGATTTACATTTGGAAGATAGTTTGGTTGTATGGTGTGCCCATTTCCATCATTTCAGATAGAGGTACTCAGTTTACCTCACATTTTTTGAATTCTATATAGTGAGAGTTGGGTACTTAGTTAGAGATGAGTACAGCTTTTCACCCCCCAGATAGACGGTCAATCAAAGCGGACTAATCTTGCTTTGGAGGATATACCTCAAGCTTGGGTGATTGATTGTTATGGTCAGTGGGACCAATTCTTACCCTTAGTAGAGTTTGCCTACGACAACAGTTATCATTCCAGCATTAAGATGACACCATCTGAGGCTTTGTATGGGAAAAAGTGTAAATCTCCAATTGGATGATTTGATTCCTTTGAGGTTAGACCTTGGAGAACAGATTTGATGCAGAATTTGATGGATAGAGTGAAGTTGATACAGGATGGATCTTGACATCCTAGAGTAGACAGAAGAGTTATGTAGATTGAAAAGTTCATGAATTGGTGTTTTTGGTTGGTGAGCAGGTTTTGTTGAAGGTGCCACTCATTAAGGGTGTGGTGAGGTTTGGGAAAAAAGAAAGTTTAGTTCTGTCACAACCCAAAAGGTCAGGATTGGCACCACCCTAACACTATGGTGGGAGAACCATCCAACCCATCCCTTACTAACCAAGTTAACCTAGTCACAAGATACTTTTGTCAACTCCTTAATCAAAGTCACCAACATAATAATCATTGTCTTGAATAAAATCTAAACTTAATTCAATATCATAGTCAATGTAAACAGAGTGCAGAATATCTCTATTTTTTACAACCCCCAGGACCTAAAGTCACTGTACAAGAACAACTAAGAGTGTCCAAAACTATGGCTAAAAGATTATCAAAAATAAAAAATAAAATATGAGAATGTCTTAGTCCCAAAACAAGGGACATGAACAAAAGTCAGAAGATTCAATGGCTGCCTGGTCATGGTGCTCACCCTTGAATCAAAGTTTGTAACTGCTGGCTAGAGTCGAGGTCTCATCTCAAACACTGGAACACGCTCTGCACTCAACAAAAAAAAAAGCACAGGTAGTATCAGTAGATCAAAAAGTGTTGATAGGCATCATAGGCCGACTCAACTCAACACTATATACATAGGCAAACCAAATATGAGTAACAGCAATCACAACAGAACTTATAACTAATGACAACCAACCATAAATATGACACTTCACTTCAGGACAAATACAAGCTCACATTTACACCTTTTACACTTAGTCAAATTCATCAACAAGGTTCATCACAGCATATAAGTATAAATGTACATTTAAATGCATATGATAAATATATGTATGCAAGATGTATGTATCATCTCTTTCTCATCTCAATATCATCACCTATCATTTCATCATGATCTCAATATTATCATCATTATCATCTTATTATCATCATCAATGTATTAATATCATCATCATTATTATCAACTTATCTCCACAACAACACAATATCCACCATCAATATCAACGAAAATGCAATGCATTCAATAATCACAAGTAGTGCCCGAAAGCAATTACAAACACTTAATTTATATATACGTACAGATTCAAGCAAGTCTTTTGCTACAAATAAACCATAACCTACCTCGATTCCCTGTTCGAATCACTTTGAAGCCACAAGCTTGCCTTTGCTTTCTTTTTTGATCTGTTCTTGATCTATAACAACAAGTTTACACACCCATTTCATTGATTTCATCTTTTAAAACCATTAGGAATCTATAATTATCAATTTAAACTATGAATTTACCCTAGTTCATCATCTTAAGGTTTTCTACCCTTAAAACCTCATGAATTCTACATGTTTTAGCATGAACAACGATAATTCTACTCAAACAAGTATTTTCTAACACCCTAGGATCATTACCAACTGGTTTTACTCAAATTCCCATCAATTTACATTCAATTCATAAACTAGGGCTAAACCCCAATTTCTACCACGAACAAGACTCTAGTGATTTCTAAGAATTCTATGAAGTAATTCAAGTTTAGAAAGTAGAGAACCTTACCTCCAAAGATGAAAACCCCAAAAGTGTAAAAAATCGCCCCTTGTTAAGCCTCTTCTCATTTTTGGAAAAGTGAAAATGAAAAATGAGTTTTCTGGTTTTTAAAACCAAAATTCTGTATTTTTACCATTGCAATGGTAAAGTTACCACTGCAATGACTCGCAGGCCAACTGAGGTCACCGCTATAGTGGTTCTTTTACCGCTGTAGTGGTACCAAGGAAGTAACTTGGGACCTTATCCTAGTTCAGGCTATTTTATAACACACCTTTCGAAATTCGATATCACAAACTAACCCTTTCACAGTAAACTTTATAACCAGAGTTTTATTAATCCATTTTACGTACCAAAAGTTGCTATGACTTCCTAAACTCATCCTCTACCAGAAAATCAAATCAACCGAACCCAGTAATGCTTAATTTACTACCAGATTTCCTTAGACCTTAACACCCTCAAAATACACCTAAGGCTAGACCAACCCTAAATTTTCAAAAACTATCTAAGGAAAAATTTGTTGAAGGTTCTACTCTTTATTTCAGTGTAACAATGAATTGCATCGTTACAAGTTTGAGGTTTATTGGTCCTTTTAAGATTCTTCAGAGCATTAGGAAGGTGGCCTATGAGTTGGCTTTACCTAGTCTTTCAGCTCTGTATCTAATTTTCCATGTCTGTTGAAAAAGTATCATTCTAATAGTACTTATGTGATTGATGGGATTTGGTAGATTTGGATCAAAATCTGACTTTTAAGGCGAAGCCCATAACCATTTTGGATAGGCAGACTAGGAAGTTGAGATCCAAAGAGATTGCTTCAGTAAAGGTTCTGTGTAACTATCATCCAATTTAGGAGGCTACATGTGAGATGGAGTCTCACATGCGGAGTAGATATCCCTAGCTTTTTTACAGTTCAGGTACCTTTCTTACACTTACATTCAAGGACAAACATGTATTTTAGTGATGGATGATGTAATAACCCTTACCTTGATTTTTTACTTTTGATGCATTTTGAACATTTTTTCCCTTCTTGTAGTTGTATTATTTTATATGTGGCCTGCGATAGTAGGTGGCATAGCTTTCAAGATATTTGATTGTGATTTATGTAAGTTTTTTATTTTGGAAGGCTTTGAACTTGGAATGGTTGACTTAAGTCAACATTCAGAAATTTAGACGTCGTATAAGACTTCCGCCAATTCAGTTAGTTCTGAAATGTCATTTTTTGGTTAGCAGGACTGTCTGTTTGGGCCTCAGGGCATTTGACTTGATTTTGAATGTTTAGACAAGATGTTAAAAAATAATGCCTAGATTTGACTTTGGTCAACATCCACTGATAATAACCTCCGTTGGTAAATCTAATGATTCCCTTGAGTCCAAAATATTGATTTTAGTATAGTAGCATAGTCGGTTTGTATTCACAGGATTCCAAACAAATCCCAAGGTCCATCCAAGACTTTTGAGTTTAGCTGATTTTTCTGGTTTTTGGATTGTTTGGTGCAGATACCTTTCCTTCTTTGCATTTGCAAAGGAGCTCATAGTACCGCGAAGAAGGATATTGGTTGGGCGTCATGATCACGATTGGTGGGATGCGATCACAAAAAAGGGATGGGTTGGATCCAGTCCGGGTAAGGTTTGGTCATCGTATTTGTGACTGAATTTTGCATTCACGTAGGGTCTGTACTGGGTCGTGTCGTGATTCTGATCGATGCTTCGCGACCGCGATGAAGGGCGTCACTAGACATATTTTAAAATGTCATTTTCAACTCAAAATCTCTTAACTCAATTTTTAAAGCTTGGAAACTCAATTTTGGGAGATTCAAAAGGTGGTTTTCGAGATTTCTCCATTGGGTAAGTTTCAAAACCAATATTTTAATGTTTCCCAATGATTATATCATGATTTTGTGTTTAAATCTTGATTTTTCAACTTGAAAATTTGAGATTTTTGGGTAAAGTTAAAGTTTGATAAATTGATAATTTCTTTTTTTTTAAAGTTAGAAAATTGAGCTTAAAGCCCATTTATTAATAAAGAAAAAAGATAAATTGATAATTTCAAGGTCTATTTTAACTTAATTTTTATGAAATTTAGATTTGAACTCCTTGAGTTACTGATTTTCTAATAAAATTTTAGTTTTGCCCTTGGAGGTTCGGGTCGACTTTTGGGTTGCCTCTTTGGACTCAAAATAAAAATATAGCAATATAGGTATCAACAGACTCATATTCACGCTTAGAACTTGTTCTTGATAAATTGGGAGCATTCTAAAGTCATTCAAAAGGGAAAAGCAGGTTTGTGACTTTTGGTGGCTTACAGTTCAACTTCGAGGTAAGTTCTGACACTTTCTTCAGACTTTGCTTGGGTGGTACTTATTGTATAAAGCACATTATAGATTGGGTGACTTAGCAATTTAAAGTAACATATGAGTTGAGTTGTTATTGTAATGCGTAAATTGGGGGTTTTACTGTATTAGGGAATTACAATTCAGATTTCTGGCTTGGTATTGAGGCTTGTAGCCTATTGTGAAACTTTGAAATTTTGGAAATTTTTATTGTGTTTGATTCATCTTATCATCTTGATCATGCATATTCACTCATCTCATGAATTACTGGATTGTATTATTGGAAATATTAATTTTTGAAAGAAAATAAAACAACTTATTATGATTGCTTTGAGGCGATATTCTAGACGACGAGATATGATCTCTTTATTGATTTCATTTGAGGCAAAATTTCCGGTGGGGTATATAGACCTCGTGAGTTCCTCATAGATCCCACTTTGTAGCACACGACTGGAGGGGGTGTATACCAATAGGCATTGGCCATTGCATATCATCACATGTCATTGTATTACATTATTTTTGGATTATTATTGTGTTAGATATACTTCATGATATATATTAATATTAAATTTTGCGGACTTTTCTGTGTGCAGAGTTATTTTAGTATTATTTATCCAATATAGTATCCACTTTAGCTCAGTCTATCAATGATTACTGTAGAGTATTAGTGGTTGTACTCACCCCTACTTTTCTGCATTCTTCTACCGTAGATTCCAACTCTAGTGGTTCATGTGGCTAGTGATTGTGCATATTAGCGGTATTCGAGGATGTGGTGAGATCTACAGATAGGAGATTGTCTCAGTTTCATCTTTCTATATTTCTGTCTTATTTAGTTTTTCTTGGACAACCTTGTAATTTTGTAACACCCTCGAAGTTCATGCATGTCGTAAGGGATTTTCTATGTGCTTAGGGTCATAAAATAAAGTAATTTGACCCTTATAAAGGTGGGAACATGTTTGGGAAAGTTTGGAGTCAGAAAAGGACGCCATGGACTGAAATAAAAAATCGAGCGTCGCGCATGGGGACCTCAGCCTTAGGCCCTGCATCGCAGAGCAATTTGAAAATGGCCACTAGTTGGCCTGTGCTATGGGTGTCGCGGCACACAGGCCACCGCTGAGCGTAGGGGTGTACATAGGTTGAGTTGGTTTGGTTTTTTATTAATAAAAAACCAAACCAATAACGTTGGTTTATTAAATCTATAAACCAAATCAAAACAACATAAAATCAGTTTTTTCAATTTACGTGTTAGTCGGTTCTTTCGGTTTTCTCAGTTTCTCAGTTTTTCAGTTTTTCTAGGTTTTTTTTATAATCTTCAATTTTTACAATTATATTGTGATTGAAAACAAGATCAAATATATTTTCGCTCATGTGCTAGTAGAAAACCACAATTATGAAAAAACAAGGAGTGAAAAACTCTCTTGAAACTAAAAAGTAAGATGAAGAGTGAAACATTTTGGGTCTTAAGTTTATATTGGGTTATGGATCATTTAGTTATTAATTAATGGACAAATATTATAATTTAAAGGCCCAAATTTGAATATATATCTATATCTATTTTCTAAATAATGAAAATAAATAAAACTAATTTAAAAAGTATTTAGAAAGTAGATTATAATTAATATTTTTTATGTATAAAAAGTTAAAATTATATATATTATGTTGGTTTGGTTTGGGTTTGGTTTGACTATTTTTTGGTTAACACCAAACCAAACCAAAAATGGTAGTATTTTTTTTTCAAACGCCAAACCAAACCACAAGTTGATATTTTTTCTCGGCTTGGCTTGGTTCATCGGTTCGGTTTGACTTGGCGGTTAGGTCTGTACACCCCTAGCTGCACATTGGGAGGCGCGGCGCACAACCTACACATGCGCGTTGGGGTGTGCGGCGTGCCCGACACCTCTACGCCTGCAATTTTTCTGTTTTCTGTTAAAAATTAAGGGCAAGGTCGTCCTTTCACCCCATGTAACTCCTCCCAACCAATTTTTAATCACCCAAAATCATCCCAATTCACCTAAATCATTCCAAGGCATACAACTTCTCTTCCTCCCTAAGCTCAAAAACCTAAGAAAAGGGTTTCTCAAATCCCTAAGCTCCAAGGCTCCAAGAATCAAACTTTCCTTCAAAAATTCTCAAATTCAAGTGGGATTTTCAACAAGGATATCCTTTTGTCCTTGTTCCCAAGAATTTTATTTCTCTTCAATGATTTCATGATTTTAATAACTAGGGTTCATGCCCAAAATTTCAAACTTTTGATTTTATATTCTTTTATGGATTATTTACACATTTTACTAGAATTTATGATATATATTTATGACTCTATTCATATGCTCATCCTTATGATTTGATTTTTTTTCCTTTGACATGAAATTTTATAAGATGGTTAATGATGTATGATTTTAGCATGATTTAAGTTATTTAACATGAAAGTTCAATTATTATGATTTCTGACTCCTTATGGAACTTACGAATTGTTTATAAATATGATTTAGAAATATGGCACAGTTGGTTTTTCAGACTTACAAACTAGCATGCTTATTTTGTGATGAACCTTTTATGATATGAGAAATACTATGGTTTAGGAGTAGTATTGACCACCGAGAGGATGCGGGTTTAGCGTACCAAAATCCCAAACTACATGCCACCGTAGTTTATGGGGATCTTGTCTCCTATGTTCTAACTGGACTTATGAGTGAATTCACGCCAATCATGGTTCTCTACCCTTGGCAAGGTATTGAACACCCTCCCAACATGGGTTACAAATTGGGCTCCATGATTTACTCAAATGGAGCATGTCAATTAAGAGAATCTCTCGTGGTAAACAAATTATTTTTATAACTCATTATGAAGGGCTCACTAAATTTGGTAAACTATGTTTTGTATCCTCTACATATGCGTATTTTCGTTTCAGTTTTGGTTAATAAATTGGTGAGTTCTTATACACTTAATGTGCATATTTTACCATATGATTTACTTAGTCATTTTCATATGTTGTACGCATGCCCCATATACTCAGTGCATTCTATAAGTACTGACCACCTATTTTTTGTGCTTTGTATGCTATTATGATGTAGGTTGTGGTGTTCGTCCTCAAAATCACGATTAGTCGTAATCATTTTTGCTTACTCCCATCAGTTGGTGAGTCCTCATATTTCGAGGACCTGGATTATAATTTATTTCCCATAGTTCAGTTTTATATTCAGTTTAGACTTCATGGTTTTTATTTGGGTCAGCTGGGGGGTTATCCCAATGGCTCTTCAGTTTGCTAGAGGCTTGTCCATACTTAATAGTATTTTAGATAATGTTCATGCTAAGATTATTTTTAGTTATGCTGAATAACTCCAGACTTGATACTTCATACCCATATTTTTGTATGAACAAATGTTAGCTTTCGCTCATGTTTTTAAGGAAATTGAATATGGTTTAGTGCTGAGCTAGATGCCACGAGTTAGGTTTGGGCTACTTATTGCCCTAAGCACCGTGTGACGTCCAGGGGGTAGTCTCAAGGGGTTAGAAAATTGGTATCAGAGCCTACGGTTTAAGGAGTCCTAGGGAGTCTAACAGCCCACGTACGTAGAGTTTTGTTTATGGGTGTGAAGCGCGCCACACTCATGAGCAAGAAGCGGAATTTTCTTTTCTTTCATGATCTCTATCGTGCTCTAGAGTTTAACTCTATCTCTCTTCTAACTTGTGCTTTTCACATGATAGAAAATGCCTCCTCGCAGAGCTAACGATCGCAGAAATAAAAATCAGCAAGCCCCACCACTACCTGTGGACCCTTTGAATGAACATGTTTCCCATGCTGAATTTTAGGCTACCTTTTAGGTGTTGGCTCAGGCTATGACTGCATAGGTTAATCAGCCAGCGATAGTCTCGATTCAGCAGAATGGTCACTTAGCTACCACCAGGATTTAAGATTTCATGAGGATGAACCCACCCGAGTTCTTCGATTTGAAAGTGGATGATGATCCACAACACTTTATGGATGAGATGAAGAAAATCACCCAGATTATGCATGTCAGTGAGGTGGAGAGTGTGGATTTGGTATCGTATCAGTTGAAGGATGTTGCTCATGATTGGTTTATGTTGTGGAAGGAAGGTAGGGGTGAGAATCATCCCAATAGATTGGAATATATTTGAGATAGCCTTTCTTAATAGGTTCTTTCGTTGTGAAAAGAGGGAAGCTAAAGTGGAGGAGTTTATGAATCTCAGGTAGGGCTCAATGTTAGTGAAGGAATATGCCCTCAAGTTCACTCAACTTTCAAAGTATGCTCCCGAGATGGTGTCTGATTTGAGAGCCCGTATAAGTAAGTTTGTTTCTAATGTGTCTGAATTGGTAATCAATGAGTGTAGGACTGCAGATTGACGTCATGGATATTGCCCAATTAATGACCCATTCCTAGCAAATTGAGATAGAAAAGTTGAACTAACAGGAGAGGAAAACCAAAAAGTCTAGGACTGGGAAGTTCAAGCATAGTCAGCACAGGTCAGGTTGGGAAATCGCTCACAATTTCAGAATCATTCATCCACCCTTGCACCATCTACAGCCAGTGCCCCAGCACCCAAATACAAGCAGGAACAGTGGGCAGGAGACCAGCCGCTAGATCACAGGATAGTATCACTGAGGGACATATCTACCCAACTTGCAAGAAATATGGTAAAAATTATTTAGGAAAATGTTTACTGGGGTAGAGATATTTGTTTTGGGTGTGGCAAACCAGGTCACAAGCTGAAGGAGTGCCCTTCAGCTGGGTAGGGCAACAGGGATGCTTGCCCTCAGACTAAGTCCACTATCTCATCAGCCCATTAAGGCCGCCTGACTCAACAGTAAGGTACTTCATCTAGTGTTGGTGGCGATCAGCGTCAGAACCAATTATATGCTCTATTTTCTCATCAGGAGCAGAAGAACTCCCCAGATATGGTCACTGGTATGCTTTGTGTCTTTTATGTCGATGCTTATGTGTTGTTACATTTGGGATCCAATCTATCTTTTGTAACCCTATTTATTGTTATGAATTTTAGTGTTAGTCCTGAAAGTTGAGCCTTTCTCAATTTCCACCCCTATTGGAGAGTCAGTTAGTGCTAAAAGAATTTACAGAAATTGCCTTATTACATTCCTTCATAGAGTCACCTCAGTAGATTTAATAGAGTTAGAGATGACTGATTTTGATGCCATTCTTGGCATGGATTGGTTCCACTCATGCTATGTCTTAGTCTATTGTCGAACCCAAGTTATGAATTCTAGTTTCCTAATGAGTCAGTCCTCCAGTGGAAGGGTAGTCCGATGGTGCCTAGAGGTCGGTTCATTTCCTATCTCAAAGCCAGAAAACTTATCTCAAAAGTTTGTATCTACCATCTAGTACGGGTTAAGGATTTCCAATTCGAGACCCCAAGCATTCAGTCAGTTCCTGTAGTCAGTGAGTTCCCAGAAATTTTACCTGAGGATTTTCCTAGAGTTCCTCCCAATAGGGAAATTGTATTCAGGATAGACCTTCTATCAGATACCTAACCAATCTCTATCCCTCCTTACTAAATGGCTCTAGTAGAGCTTAAACAATTGAAGGAGCAGCTCAAGGACCTTTTAGACAAAGGTTTCAGCAGACCGAGTGTTTCTCTATGGGGTGGTACAATCTTATTCGTACAGAAGAAGGGTGGTACCCTCAGAATGTGTATAGATTATAGGCAATTAAACAAGGTAACCATCAAGAATAAGTATCCTATCCCCAGAATTGATGACCTATCTGACCGTTTCAGGGTGCTCGGTGCTTTTCCAAAATTGACCTTAGCTCAGGATATCACCAATTAAAATTCAGGGAGTGTGACATCCCAAAGACCACTTTTAGAACTCAGTATGGTCAAAACGAGTTTGTGGTTATGTCATTTGGACTAACAAATGCTCCTACAGCTTTTATGGATTTGATAAACAAGGTCTTCAAGCAGTATTTAGACATGTTTGTCATTGTTTTCATTGATGACATACTGGTTTACTCTCAAAGTGAGGAGGAGGATGCATGTTCTTGGCCTTAACCCCAAGAATGAGGGATTTTAGCCACTCATAATGTTTATCAATATCCAAAAGCAATAAATACTCTAAAAAATAATTAAAAACTGAAAAGAAGAGGAATGGAACCTAATTGAGATGCCCAAAAATGCCCAAAATATTCTAAGGATGATGGAATTTGATACAATAACTCAAAAGCCCTATTTATAGCCAAAAACTTGGTGCAACCCAGCTATACACGCAAGTGTACGTGATCGTGCAAGTAATAAAGTGGCTCCTTTTAGAGAGCCGGATATCAAACCCAAGGGACTTTCGTCAATAGAACCCAACTCTAGACGTCAAACTATAATTAAAAACTAGTGTTGCGAAAACGACAAGAGATTTGATGTTGAAAATTAAATGATTGCGGACTATGAACTCCTATTTTCACTACCGTAACTTTGGTTTTCGTAAATATACTTGAAAAATCAATAAAAAGTGAATTCCCAGGGCTAAGGCACCCTGAACGTCATCTCTTGAGCATAATTGTTATTGGTTTAAGCACTTTGAGTTGTTTATCGTGGTTATTGATCCGAGGTTAATTTTATAACTATATTCGTCTCCAAAATATGTCCTGCCTGCCCGGAACCTTCAAATAATCACCCATCCGCCAAATTTACCTTTTTCTTGTGGATTCTCATACCAACATGCTCCGTGCCTCTGCATAAACACAAGATCCTAGCACTACGTTAGAAAACAAAAACTTTTAAAAGAGATGGGTTGCCTCCCATCAAGCGCCTTAGTTTTGGTCAGGGCACGACTCTTCTTTTTGTATTTTTACTTTATAAATCCTAACTATTACAACACATGCATGGGTTGCCTCCCATGTAGCGCCTGGTTTAATGTCGCGGCTCAACCAAATATAAGATCTCAGTTATCATCGAGGCGAAGTACGTCCTCCGTCTACTTCTCTTCCTCACTGAAATAATGCTTCAATCTCTGGCCATTTACCATGAACCTTATACCATCCACTTTGTTCAAAATTTCCACCCCACCGTGAGGTGTCGAGCGACTTACCTCAAAAGGCCCACTCCACTTAGATCTTAGCTTGCCCGGAAACAACCTAAGTCTTGAGTTAAACAAAAGTACCAACTGGCCTGGCTCAAAAGTACGGGGGAGAATATGCTTGTCATGCCATCGCTTCGTTTTCTCCTTGTATAGCTTAGCATTTTCATACGCTTGGGCACGAAATTCTTCCAACTCATGGAGTTGTAACAACCTCCTATTACCAGCCAACCCTGGATCTAGATTCAATTTCTTTACCGCCCAATATGCTCGGTGCTCAAGCTCAACTGGGAGGTGACAAGCTTTCCCAAAGACCAAATGATAGGGAGAAGTCCCTATAGGAGTCTTATACGCCGTTCGATAGGCCCAAAGAGCATCATCCAGCTTGAGTGACCAGTCTTTCCTCTGAGTATTCACCGTCTTTTTCAAGATTTTCTTTATCTCGCGATTAGACACTTCCACTTGGCCACTTGTTTGGGGGTGATACGCTGTGGAGACCTTGTGTTTCACTCCATACTTCGCCAATACACTCTTCACCCAATAATGAATGAAGTGTGACCCTCCATCGCTAATAATAGCTCTTGGAGTTCCGAACCTAGTGAAGATGTGTTTTTGGAGAAACTTTACCACAACTTTGAAGTCATTCGTAAGAAGAGCTGTAGCCTCTACCCATTTCGATACATAATCCACTACTACGAGTATGTATAGATTGCCATTCGACTTTGGGAAAGGCCCCATAAAATCAATCCCCCATACATCAAAAATTTCAACTTCTAGGATGTTGTTAAGAGGATGTTGTTGAGGACTCGAATCAGGAGGAAATAACCCACTTACCAATAGATTCACAATGTCTGCATACCATGGCAACTCATCGATGTCTAACACCAACAACTGCTCGTCTGGAAATTCTTCACAAATACGCCCATCATCCATTATATGTGTCGAGCTCTCAAGTCTAGAAAGATGGTCAGCAATTTGATTTTTTGTCCCCTTTCTATCTTTAATCTCTAAGTCAAACTCCTGTAGCAATAAGATACATCTAATCAAGCGCGGCTTAGCATCCTTTTTATTGAATAAATACTGTATTGCCGCATGATCCGTGTATACAATGACGCTCGTGCCCACCAAGTACGATCTGAATTTATCAAATGC
Organism: Capsicum rhomboideum; assembly: GCA_031232105.1. Taxonomy (NCBI): domain Eukaryota; kingdom Viridiplantae; phylum Streptophyta; class Magnoliopsida; order Solanales; family Solanaceae; genus Capsicum; species Capsicum rhomboideum. The sequence continues at coordinate 98,496,184 of CP124719.1, read as the reverse complement.
ATACACCAAAGCTAACATCTCTTTTTCATTCACCGTATAATTCACTTGGGTTGCATTAAGTGTCTTGCTTGCATAATAAATAGAGTTAAATACCTTATTCTTCCGTTGACCGAGAACCGCACCTACTGCAACATCACTTGCGTCACACATTAGCTCAAATGGCAAAACCCAGTCAGGAGCAATAAGGATAGGTGCCTCTACCAACTTCTTTTTCAAAACCTCGAATGCCTTCACACATGATTCACAAAATACAAACTTCACATCTTTCTCCAAGAGTGCACACATGGGACGTGCAATTTTGGAAAAATCTTGAATAAACCTTCTGTAAAATCCAGCATGACCCAAAAAACTTCGCACCCCTTTTACCGATACAGGTGGAGGGAGTTTTTCAATGACTTCAATCTTTGCCCTATCAACTTCCAGCCCTTGCTTTGACACTTTGTGCCCAAGAACGGTACCTTCCATTACAAGGAAATGGCACTTCTCCCAATTGAGAACGAGATTAGTTTCTTCACACCGAGCAAGGACTTTATCAAGGTTTTGCAAACATACCTCGAAAGAGTTACCAAAGACTGAAAAATCATCCATAAAAATCTCTACGAACTCCTCCACCATGTCATAGAAAATAGCCATCATGCAACGCTGAAAGGTAGCCGGTGCATTACACAATCCAAATGGCATATGCTTGAAAGCGTATGTGCCGTAAGGACATGTGAATGTAGTCTTCTCCTAATCTTTAGGATCTATAGCAATTTGATTGTATCCGAAATATCCATCAAGAAAGCAATAATATTCCTGCCCGGCTAAACGATCCAACATCTGATAAATAAAAGGGATTGGATAGTGATCTTTCCTCGTAGCATCATTAAGTTTTCGGTAATCCATGCAAATACGCCATCCAGTTACAGTTCTTGTAGGAATCAATTCATTATTGTCATTTGTGATCACCGTCATACCGCCCTTTTTTGGAACACATTGTACTGGGATCACCTACGTACTATCAGAGATAGGATAAACAATGCCCGAATCTAACCACTTAATTACCTCCTTCCTTACTACTTCTTTCATTACCGGATTCAAACGTCGTTGGTGCTGCACACTCGGCTTGTGCCCTTCTTCCATGTAAATTTTATGCATGCATAAACCCGGATTAATACCATGGATGTCAGACATCTGCCAACCAATAGCCTTCTTTCTTCGTTTTAGTATCAATAATGTTGCATCAACTTGTTCCTGTGACAAATCTGCTGCCAGAATAATAGGAAGAGTCTCATTTTCACCTAGGAAAGCATATTGTAGGTGAGATGGGAGTTCCTTCAATTCAAGCTTTGGTGCCTCCTCAATTGAGGGCTTAGTTGGAGGACCGAGTGGACGATTTAACGGTTCCCATCTACCCTCTTTCGCATAGATACCCATAAGATCAAGAACTTGCACCATCTCACTAGCTTCTGCATCACCAAACACATCTTGCCCCATCAAAACTTTTTCCAATGGATCTGTAGACAAAGTGTAGATGCTTTCAACCGCCAAATCTATAGTTGTGATAGCCGACAAGTTCTCATAAATTTCTGGAAGCTTCAAAGCCCTATATACATCAAAGACTTCAACCTTATCATAAGCTCGCAAAGTAAGTTTCCCGGCTGCTACATCAATGATTGCACCTCCTGTAGCCAGGAACGGATGCCCCAAAATAAATGGGACTTTCGGGTCAGGCTTAAAATTCAGCACCACAAAGTCAACGGGAAAGATCAACGACCCCACTTGAACCAGAACATCTTCAACAATACCATCAGGTCTAGTCACAGATCGGTCTGCTAGTTGCAAAATAACAGTAGTGGGCTTAGGACATCCCAAACCCAACTCCTTGAAAACCGAAGTGGGCATCAGATTTATTCTAGCCCCCAAATCACATAATCCACGAGCGCAGACACGATCTCCTAGAGTAATCTTCACATTGAAGCTTCCAGGATCTTTCAGCTTAGTAGGTAACCGGTTCTGAATGCGAGAACTAACCTCCTCAGTCAAAGCAACTGTGGTATATTCTGTCAATCTACTCTTGTTTGCTACAATGTCTTTCACGAACTTGGCATACTTTGGAATACCCTTCAAGATATCCACAAGAGGCAAATTAATGTGCACTTTTTTAAGTAGTTCAATGAACTTACCAAAGCATTCGTCCTCCTTCTTCTTTTTGAACTTTTGAGGGAAAGGAGGAGGCAACTTCACACTATGTATCACTTTATCATCTTTTGAGCTTTTGGTAGACTCCACCTGTTCGTCTTCAATCATCACTACTTTTGGCTCCAATTCTTTTGCTGGTGCAACCGTATCCTCTAACTGCTTACCACTACGGGTAACTATAGCATTCACCTGCTTGGGGTTTGGCTCAGTATTACCTAGAAGACCTCCTTGGGGGCTTGTATTCTGTGCATTAGCTAACTGGCCAATCTGTTTTTCCAAATTCTGAGTAGCCAACTGATTGTTCCTCACATCTGCTGCCAGCTTTGCTTGTTCAGCCATAATCTGTTTTAACATATCCTCCACACTCATGTCTCCGGGCTTAGCACCCACTTGATTTCCTTGACCTTGTTGTTGGTTGTACTGAGGTGCATATCCTTGAGGCCTATATTGATTTTGATTTCCTCCCCAAGATAAGTTTGGATGGTTTTTCCACCCGGCATTATAAGTGTTTCCATAGTTCTGAGCTCCACCTCCCCTTTGTGCATTACCAACAAAATTTACCGAATTCGGATTAGCACTACACAAATCACTGGTATGATCACCATTTCCACATACACTACTTATCACAGAAACCTGTTGCTGGACTGCATTCACGGGAGCTGGTTGTTGCCCTAAATTTAAACTACTAAAGTGATTGTTCATCATGTTTTGCATAGCTGAAATTTGGGCAGATAATGCTGTGACTGCATCCACATCTAGTTTCCCAGCAACCTTCTTTGTAGAATTCCTCGAATTATCGCTATGCCAGTCTGGATTTCCCTGCGAAATATTATTCAACAGAGCATATAATTCATCATAAGTCTTCTCTAAAGCCTGTCCACCTGCAGCTGAATCAAGTAGAATTTTAGTGTTGGGGTCGAGAGCCTCTATAAACGTATGCACCAACACTTCATTAGCTTGGTGGTGGTGAGGACAATCCCTCAACATGGATTTGAATCTGTTCTAAGCTTGGTACAAATTCTCATCATCTCTCTATCTGAAACTTAGTATCTCACTCCTCAGCTTTGCTGTCTTTCCAGACGAAAAGAACCTTATCAAGAATTTTTGAGCAAGATCATCCCAAGTGGTGATAGAATTAGCCGGCTCTGCATCTAACCACCGCATTGCTTCCCCCAACAGAGAAAAGGGAAACAAAGTAAGTCTCACATAATCTGAAGACACACCCGCAGGAATATATGTGTCACTAATCTCCAAAAAATTCTGAATATGCCTCTGCGGGTCTTCATGAGCAAGACCAGTAAACTATCCACTTGAGTGCAAGAGTTGCACCATGTTCTGTTTAAGCTCAAATCTACCTCCAGCTGTCGGTTTGAGAATACTGGAGGTCACATTAGTGGCGAGTGGGATTGCCACATCGCGAACTATTCTAGCTGCCATTACTTTCGGTTCACGTCTCTCTGCAGCTGGTTCTTCAATTCTTACGGGATTACCCCGTATTCCTTCGTCAGCCAGTTCGACTTGTGGTATTGGGTAGTCTGCAGCCTGTCTCCTCAATCTATTGAAATATCTTTCAGGTTCAGACTACGGGGCTACCAAATCTTTGTTCCTTACCAGTGTTCCGATGAAGTAAGCCTGCAAAATAGAACAGCTAAGATCAAGTTGTCAACACATAGCTGAAAATTAAAGTCCAAACGTCAATAATTGAAATCTATCTATTTGAAAGTCCCCGGCAACGGAGCCAAAAACTTGGTGCAACCCAGCTATACACGCAAGTGTACGTGATCGTGCAAGTAATAAAGTGGCTCCTTTTAGAGAGCCGGATATCGAACCCAAGGGACTTTCGTCAATAGAACCCAACTCTAGACGTCAAACTATAATTAAAAACTAGTGTTGCGAAAACGACAAGAGATTTGATGTTGAAAATTAAATGGTTGCGGACTATGAACTCCTATTTTCGCTACCGTAACTTTGGTTTTCATAAATATACTTGAAAAATCAATAAAAAGTGAATTCCCAGGGCTAAGGCACCCTGAACGTCATCTCTTGAGCATAATTGTTATTGGTTTAAGCACTTTGAGTTGTTTATCGTGGTTATTGATCCGAGGTTAATTTTATAACTATATTCGTCTCCAAAATATAATCTTTTACTAGAACTTAGCAACCTACCTACATCCGTGAGTGGTGATAAATTTACTAATTCTAGAGCATTCAAGTTTTCTTCTCGTAATTGACCAAGTGTGGTGGATTAGGTACCTCTCGGTCCTAACCACATGTAAATCCTGTAGAATTACTTCCCCGAGAAAGACCACACTCCATATATTCAAGTTCTATCTCTTAGTTTCTCTCTCGAGCTCACTTCGAGACAAGGAATATATTTCAATGGTGATCAAGCATCAAAATAATGAAATTTAGAATATATGAATAATTAATTTATGATAAACTTCAGAAAAAACCACTACACTCAACCCAAGAGATTCATGTTCTTGGCCTTAACCCCAAGAATGAGGGATTTTAGCCACTCATAATGTTTATCAACATCCAAAAGTAATAAATACTCTAAAAAATAATTAAAAACTGAAAAGAAGAGGAATGGAACCTAATTGAGATGCCCAAAAACGCCCAAAATATTCTAAGGATTATGGAATTTGATACAATAACTCAAAAGTCCTATTTATAGACCCAAGTCGAGGCAAAAAGCAGCCAAAAAGCGGCCCGGCACGCCCTAGCACTTAGGCAGATTTTGCCTCAGCAAAAAGGGTGCTCCCAGGCGGCGTGGAATGCCCCTGGGCGTGCCCCAAGTCTGCCAAGGCAATTAAAAATTTTGCCAAAAGCGGTCTGGCACGCTGCCTAGCGCGCCAGGCCCTTTTTTATTTGATTTTTTTGCTTTCGTCGACTTCTCTTCGCGAATTTGGTTGGATTCTTCAAGATCAACTCTTTGGCTTGCCTCTTATCTTCAATATTCTTCACTTGTAGCTCCTCCAAGCCTCACTTTCCATGCCAAACATGCTCCAAAAAGTCGCAAATCCCTCCTACAAGAGTCTAATCATGTTGGTTAGCACAATATCCCATATTCCATCAAAAACTTATATAATACACAAGTATTGTTCTCAAAACTAAGGTAATCATGGGTTAAAGTCGCTATTAAGGCATATAAATATGCCTTAGATCAAGGATGCAGACCATTTGAGGATAGTGTTGCAGACACTCAAGGATCGTCAGTCGTTTGCAAAATTTAGTAAGCGTGAGTTTTGGCTGAAATCCGTTGCTTTTCTAGGTCATGTAATTTCTAGTGAAGGTGTTCATATAGTCCCTCAAAAAACATATGCAATGAAGCACTGGCCTAGGACCATTACTCCATCTGATATTAGGAGTTTTTTGGGCTTAGTAGGTTACTACAGGAGATTTGTTGAGGGTTTTTCATTAATAGTTGCACTGTTGACCAAGTTGGGGAAGTTCCAATGGTTAGATATGTGCAAGAAAAGTTTTCAAGAGTTGAAGGATAGGTTGACTTCAGCACCAGTGTTAGCGTTGCCAAAAGGGTTAGAGGGGTTTGTGTGTATTGTGATGCCTTGAGAGTTGGTCTCGGATATGTTTAGATGCAAAATATAAGGGTGATAGCCTATGCCTCTAGACAACTCAAGGATCATGAGAAGAGTTATCCGACTCATGACTTGGAGTTGACAGCAGTAGTCTTCACTTTGAAAATTTGGAGACACTATCTATATAGAGTACATATAGATATTTTCACTGACCATAAGAGTCTCCAGTATGTGTTCAGCCAAAAGGAATTAAATCTCCGCCAGATGAGGTGGTTAGAACTATTAAAATACTATGACATGAATGTTCTCTACCATCCGGGAAAAGTAAATAGAGTGGCAGATGCTCTTAGTAGGTTTTATATGGGGAGTGTAGCCCATGTTGCAGATGATAAAAAAAAGTTAGCTAAAGATGTGTACTGATTAACTCGATTGGGGGTTCGTTTGTTAGATATGAATGATGGTGCAAAATGGTTCAGAGTAATCTCTTTTAGCAAAGGTAAAAGAAAAATAGCATGATGACCCTATATTGAGTCAGTTGATTTATATAGTCCATCAACAGAAGATGGAGGTTCTCTCCCAAGGGGGAGATGGTGTACTTCACTATCAGGGTAGTTTATACATTCCCAATATTAATGGATTGAGGGATTGAATGTTAGTGGAAGATAATATTTCTAAGTATTCGATCCATCCAGGTGCTACTAAGATGTACCGTGACTTACAGAAAGTCTATTGGTGGAGTGGTATAAAGAGGGATATAGCGAATTTCATGTCTAAGTGTCCCAATTATTGGCAAGTTAAAGTTGAGCATCAAATACTGTGAGGTACACTTCTGGATATTGGCATACCTACTTGGAATTGGGAGGTTATCAATATGGATTTTGTCATGGTACTTTCTCGCACTAGCACGATTTGATTTAGGTCATCGTGGACCGAATGACTAAGTCAGCCCACTTTTTACCAGTCAAAACCTAAGATACAGTCGAGGATTATGCATAATTATACATCTGTGTGTTAGTCAAACTTGATGGGGTTCCTTTATCTATTATCTCATATCGAGGTACTCAGTTGACCTCTTAGTTTTGGAAATCATTTCAGAAGGGTCTTGGTATAAAAGTGAAGTTGAGTACTGCTTTCCATCCCTAGACAGATGGGCAGGCCGAGCGTACTATCTAAACTCTAGAAGACATGTTAAGAGCGTGTGTGATTAATTTCAAAGAGAATTAGGATGATCACCTACCTCTAATTGAGTTCAAATATAACAACATCTACCACACTAATATCTAGATGACTCCATTTGAGGCTCTATATGGGCGTAGATACAGGTCTCCTACAGGGTGGTTCGAAGTCAATGAGGCAGCTTTGATTAGGACAGATTCCATTCTCAAAGCTATGAAGAAAGTTCAGTCGGGAGAGATTAAAAATTGCTCAGAGCCGTCAGAAATCATATGCAGATGTTAGGAGAAGAGAACAAAAGTTTGATGTAGGAGATTGGGTGTTTTTTAAGGTGTCACCAAATAAAGGGGTGATGAGATTTAGGAAGAAGGGGAAACTTAGTCCCCGGTACATTGGGCCTTATCCCATTCTCAGGTACATTAGAGATGTTGCGTATGAGTTAGATCTTCCAGCAGAGTTAGTAGTAGTCCATCCAGTTTTTCATGTGTCTATGTTGAAGAAGTGTATTGGAGATCCATCTTTAGTTATGCCTGTAGAGAGTATTGGGGTGAAAGATAGTTTAACCTATGAGGAGGTTTCAATTGAGATCCTAGATCATTAGGTTCGAAGGTTAAGGAATAAGGAAATTACTTCGATAAAGGTGTTATGGAGGAACCAGTCAGTTGAGAGAGCAACTTGGGAAGCAGAAGCAGACATGAGGGCGAAATACCCCCACATTTTCCCCTTAAATTTTTTTCTAGCTTGAGGAAACAATTCCCCCATAACACTTCTCTCTGTTTCATGTCATTCACTTTCCCACATATCTTAGTACCCATTCATAAGTTCAGTTAGTTTATGTTCCAGTTAATGATTCAGTTATCATGTAAATATTCAGCTCTTAGAACTCAGCGTCAGAATTGTATCTCTTTCCCATAACTTTCAGCTTAGTTAGTTTTCATTCGAGGATGAATGATCCCAAGGGAGAGATATTGTAACACCCTCAAAGTTCATGTATGTTGTAGGGGATTTTCTATGTGTTTAGGGTCACAAAATGAAGTTATTTGACCCTTATAAAGGTGGGAAAGCGTTAGGGGCAAGTTTGGGGTCAGAAAAGGACGTCACGGACTAAAATAAAAGGCTGAGCGTCGCGTACGAGGACCTAAGCCTTGGGCCTCGCATCACTGAGCCCTTTGAAAATGGCCACAGGTTAGCCTGTTTTATGGGTGGCGCGGTGCACAAGCTACCCCTGCGAGTTGAGAGGCACGGTGTATAGCCTCCTCTGACACGTTGGGGTGCGCGGCGCGCCCGACACCTCTGCGCCTGTAATTTTTCCATTTTTCTTTTAAAATTTGAGGGCAAGGTTGTCCTTTAACCCTATGCAGCTCCCCCAACCCATTTTTAATCACCCAAAATTATTCCAATTAACCCAAATCATTCCAAGGCATACAACTTCTCTTCCTCTTGAAGCTCAAAACCCAAGAAAAGGGTTTGTCAAATCCCCAAGCTCCAATGCTCCAAGAATCAAACTTTCCTCCAAGAATTCTCAAATTCAGGTATGTGGGGTTTTCAATAAGGATATCCTTTCATCCTTGTGCCCAAGAATTTTGTTTCTCTTCAATGATTTCATGATTTTAATAACTAGGGTTCATGCCCGAAATTTCAAGCTTTTGATTTTATGTTCTTTATGGATTATTTACACATCTTACTAGAATCTATGATATATATTTATGACTCTATTCATATTCTCAACCTCATGATTTGATTTTTTTTTCCTTTGACATGAAATTTTATAAGATGGTTAATGATGTATGATTTTAGCATGATTTAAGTTATTTAACATGAAAGTTCAATTATTATGATTTCTGACTCCTTATGGAACTTACAAATTGGTTTATAAATATGATGTAGAAATATGGCATAGTTGGTTTTTCAGACTTACAAACTAGCATGCTTATTTTGTGATGAACGTTATATGATATGAGCAATACTATGGTTTAGGAGTAGTATTGACCACCGAGAGGATGCGGGTTTAGTGTACCCAAAATCCGTAGGTTATGGGGAGCTTGTCTCCTATGTTCTAAATGGACTTATGAGTGAATTCACGTCAATTATGGTTCTCTACCCTTGGCAAGGTATTGAACACCCTCCCAACATGTGTTATAAGTTGGGCTCCATGATTTTCTCAAATGGAGCATGTTTGTTAAGAGAATCTCCCGTGGTAAACAAATCATTTTATAACTCATTATGAAGGGCTCCCTAAATTTAGTAAACTATGTTTTGTATCCTCTACATATGTGTATTTCCGTTTCAGTTTTGGTTAGTAAATTGGTGAGTCTGTATACACTTAATGTGCATATTTTACCATATGATTTACTTAGTCATTTTCGTATGTTATACGCATACCCCATATACTCAATACATTCCATAAGTACTGATTGTATACTTTTTGTGCTCTGTATCCTATTATGATGCAGGTTAGGGTGTTCGTCCTCAAAATCACGATTAGCTACGATTACATTTGCTTACTCCTGCCAGTTAGTGAGTCCTCATATTCCGAGGACCGGGATTATGATTTATTTCCAGTAGTTCACTTTTATGTTTAGTTTAGACTTCATGGTTTTTATTTGGGTCAGATGGGGGTTTGTCCCAATAGCTCTTCAGTTTGCTAGAGGCTTGTCCAGACTTAGTAGTATTTCAGATATTGTTCATGTTGGGATTATTTTTAGTTATACTGAATAACTCCAAACTTGATACTTCAGAACCATATTTTTTTTATGAACAAATGTTAGCCTCCGCTCATGTTTATAAAGAAAGTGAATATGGTTTAGTGTTGAGCTAGATGCCACGGGTTAGCTTTGGGCTACTTGTAGCTCTACGCACCAGATGACGCCCAGGGGGTAGTCTCGGGGCATTACAATGTTGATTGAATATTCTGTATTAGAGTCGTTCTTGTACTTAAGACAACTGAGTCGTGGAATTTGGATTCTTGTTCAGTTTCGTTAAGGATGTTTTGAGATTATTAATTATTTTATTAATATTTAGTTGTTACCTTTACTTCATATTATTTGTGTTGTGGAGTCAAGCTTACCTGCCATGATCAGATTGGTGTAGGTGCCATTACCACCCTCAGAATTTTGGGTTATGACAATACTAGTGTCTCAATTGTTCACCTTATTGGATGTTATTATTATTTCACTTTAGCTATATTTCATACCATACATTTCATGTACTTATGCCATTTGGCACTGCATCATTTTATACTGCAGCTTTAGGTATTCAGGTTTGTAACCAGACACTTCAGTAGGCTCCATTTCCTCAGACTTGGGTGAATTCTCGTTATTTCCCGAAGACTTGGTATGTAGTTTAGTTTAATAATTTGTTTTCTTATATAAAGGTAAGTCGGACGCCTTGTCCCCGTAAACAGTATTCAGTATGTTTGTAGAGGCTTCATAAATAGTCAGTTGGTCAATTCAGTCTTATATTTCAAAATTCAGTTTGACTATAAATATTATTATTTTATAAGAGCATTTTCACGATTTAAAGTGCAAGTCTTATTACATGATTATTCAGAGCTGCCACCTATATTTTTTTCAGTGACAGTTATAGTAGTATGCCAAGTCAAGGGTACACTTGGGCCATTAATAGTGTCGAGTGCTAGTCATGTCCAGAGTCTAGGCTCAGGGAGTGACACTATCGTACCTCGTAGAGAGTAACTTGCACTAGCAAGTGAGATTTATATATATCATTAAAGTCAATTTTCTGTAATTCTTTTCATAAGAAACATAAAAGGGTTATATTCATAGAGGCTAACTGCAATAATGTGGTTAGCTCCTTCTTGTCCTTGAAACTTTTTCTTTTATAAGAATCTGTTTCATCATCATAAATATAATTGTATTATGTTGTAATAGACTACTCACCTTGTGTTCCAGCAAGTTACTTGATAAATTACACAAATAGTCAGGAAATTCATAATTCCCCTCTTCATTCTTGAACATACAACTTTATATTATTTTTAAAAATAATTATCAATACCATGACAAAATTCATCAGTGATCATTTTTTCTTCATCTACTTTTAAAATTGTTTGTTGTTTCTGTTGCTGCGATATTTGAAGCTTGTTGAGACCTTCTAATCGCTTCTTCGATCACAAATATCTTTATGCCAATGCTCGTACTATCACCTGAAGCATCCTGAATTTACATAGGCAAATCATTATCAATCTTTATGAATGAAGGAGGTATCTTTTTCTTCAAATGAGTAGAACTAAGCATTTAAGTAATGGACAACTATCTCAGTGAAAATTTCAATGGCCCACATTTAATGACAACATCGATCAAATTAATTATGTAGCATCGTTAATGAAAACCAATAGATATTTCCACCTTTGTGTCCTTGACCTATTAACCAAAATAATGACCACATATTAATATTTAATATGGTGTTAACACCCAATTTTGACCTCCCGATATTCCTTCCAGACTGTTATTTTACAAAAAAAATAATAATAATAATTAGTTTTGAATATTAATATTTCTTTCCTTATTATTTTAGTATCAAATAACGTTTCACATTTATAATTTTGAAGCATGCCATTTGTTTTATATATTTTATATATATATATATATATATATAGTACATATAATTTATTAATTTAAATATAATATTTTATATAATTTTGTTAATATTTATTAAGTCATTTTCGCAAATTATAATTATGCTTATTATTATTGCTTATTATTATTGTTATCATCATCATCATCATCATCGTCGTCGTCGTCGTCGTCATCATCATCATCATTATGCTCTTTTCCTAACTTGGTGTAGATGAAATTGGATTTATTTTAGCATATTGTTTAAACAATTTGTTTTAAACAATTGTTGTAACCAAATTTTATGTTTTATAAGTCCCTATAGGTACCAAGTTCTCATCTAATTACTTATGTATGATTAAGAATTTCTAAATAATGTTTTCTCTATGCTAATATTGTTATGGAAAAAAGATTAGTATGTTTTACCTTCCTTTTCTTCTTCAGAATGGTTATATCACTACCGCAGCAGTTCTCCTATTGGCAATGAACAGTGTCTCTAGCCTATATGACCACCATGTCTGACGGCTATCCCCTTACTGTTCCTCCTAAAGGCTGAAAATCGCAATTTTCATTTACATCATTCCACTAAAAGAAAGATGTAGAACATTACTCAACTATAAAGAGTCTAGATAAATCCATTCAGGAATTAATAAAAGCCTACGAAAACGTAGATCTATATGAAAGTGTAGAAAAAATCATCCATAAATTGGAAATAATCAGAGCACATTAATATTTCTTATTCCTTACTGCAAAGAAAATTCTTGATCAAAATGTTCTCTATACTCCATGAGAAAAATTGAATGCTTTCCGCATATTTACCCTATTAAATTTACATTTTACTTGCTTATTTTACAACACAGCCCCCTTATTGGTATCAGAGCCATGGATATAATGTTTATAATATAAACAATGGAACATCAAAATCTTTTTGAAACCATTCTTAATTTAAAAGAAGAACTTCAAATTAGGAAAAACCGATATTCGAAAAATGTCTTTGCAAGAGTTTGCAAAAAATCTTTGGTTTTCCAAAAGAAAGTAATATTTGAGCTAGATCTCAAAATCCAACATCTAGAATATAAGCACCAAAATAATCTGGTTTAAATCACGAATATGAATCTTATATTACAAAAGATTGAAGATCTCATAGAAATGCACAAGCAACTATCTGTGAGGATAAAACTCATAGATCTAGAAGTAAAAACCTTTAAAGACAATCTACCTGGTAGAATTACTGAACTTATAGAAAAAACTGCAAAAGTTTGACAAAAATATAGGACAAAAAATGAAGAAGGAAATCATTAGAGAAAATTATCTGAGAACAGGATAAAAGTATAGGACAAAAAATGAAGAAGGAAATCGTTAGAGAAAAATTATCTGAGAACAGCCAGTATCAGAAAGGAAGTTCAGATGAGAAAATAATCTCAGAATTTGTAAGAAAACAGCAAGAAATAGAAGATCTAGAAAATCTAGAAAAGGAAAAATGATAGAAAATACAAAAGAAACTGATGAATCTTCAAAAGAAGAATGAATGACCTAGACGAATTGGTCTATGCCTTAGAAGATTTGGATCTTTCAGACCAAAATTTAAAAAAAATTACTTATCCAGGGGAAACAGGAGGACCCAGGGGGTAATTCAAAATCGAAACCTTTGAGAAAGGTGAAACTTCTAAAACTGAATCAAAGACTAAAGAAGAAGAAATAGGCGGATACCAACCTAGCTTTAGAACAAGTGATTTTCCAAAATTCTTAGAAAAAATTAGGAGAAAATCTATCATCTAAAACCCATAGGAAAAAAGACTTTATGAAAAATTACTTTAATGAAAACAAGGCTAAATATACGCCAAATAGACTTTCGTTAGGGGATGTTGGATCTACCCAATTCCTTGACCTAGATTGTAAATTGGACCCAGGAAGAGTCTTAGACACTTGGGCACAAAACCTAAAATTATTCTTCCTAGTAAGCAAAGGAACTACATATAGCAAGGAAGAAAAATTTCTAATAGTTGTAAGTACCTTTTCAGGTAAGGTAAATATTGGTATAATGGACTATCAAACGAGTCTCAAGGGGCAGTAAAACATATGGTCATAGACTGTTTTAAAATCTCGATAGACAAAGGAATTAATTGCCTTTTAAAATTTCTAGGATATGAATTCATAGGAAATCAAGGAAGCCTAGAATTTGGAAGAGATAGCATAAGCGCATAGGTTGTTGAGCTATTAGAAAAACTCCAAACTTGTAAAATGAGCTTCATCAAAGAATACACTTGCGAATTCGAAGAACATTATTATAATATCTTTGACAACAAGAAAGATATGAGACCATATATGAAAAAATATTTCCAAAAATTGTCAGGCTTCTAGGCTAGCTACTTTAGAAAAGAATACGCCAAGGAAGACCAAGGTAATGATTCTCTAGGAAAAAGGATCTCTTTCCTAAATCACAGATTAAGCCAACTTTGTATGTTACATAATATACAAAGAAAAGTTAAAAGAATTAACACCCAGACTTGTTGTAAAGATACCGATGCAGCAGTTCAATGGGGATGTGAAAAAGAAAAACCCTACAAAAGGCAAAAGAAAACTGGAAAACGAGGTTTAATAAAAAGGAGAAATATCTCTAAGAAAAATTACATACCAAGGAAAAGGTATTTCAAAAGGAAAAATAAACTTAAAAGAAAAACAACAGAAAAATGTAAATGTTACAATTGTGGAGAAGAAGTCCACAAAAGTTACGAATGTAACAAAAAGAAAGTCAAAATTTCTAAAATCGACAGAAGAGAAATCAATTCAGACCTCGAATCAATAAAGACCATAGAAAGTGAAGATTTCTATGAAGAACTTTTTGAGGAAAGCTCTGACTCAAGCTATGATTCAGAAGAATGAATCAAGAAATTGAAGAAAGAGAAGATGAAAATGTTCAGATCATTGAATCTAAAGAAGATCAAAGAGGGTATGCTCTGAAAGCAACATTCAATGGAGAAATACTAAAGAGAATCCAAGGCTTGAAACTCAACCTCAGAACTGAGGATAATATTTTTAGCAGAATGCAAAGAATGTTTGCCAGAAATAAAATCTCATACCATAAATATCAAGAGATTGAAAAGGTAATAGAAATAACTCAAACAAATGATCGACTTAAGGCTTTGGTAGCTTAGAATATTCTTCTTTGAGGCTTTTAACGCATTGTGTATGTTCTTCAGTCCATACACAATTTTATTAGGAATATAATTTGAAACATTAAGTAATAAAATTCTAATAGCTCAGCAGCCTGTGCTCTTATGCTTTCTTTCCTCAATTCTTTGCTTCCTTGATTTCCTAAGAACTCGTATCCTAGGTATTTTAAAAGGCAATTAATACCTTCATCCACTGAAATTTTAAAACAGTCTATGACCATATGTTTGACTGCCCCTTGAGACTCTTCTGATAATCCATTATACCAATTACTTACTTTTCCTGAGAAGATATTTATAGTTATAAGGAACTTTTCTTCCTCGCTATATGTCGTTCCCTTACTTAATAGGAAATATAATTTTAGTTTTTGTGCCTAAGTGTCTAAGACCATTCATGGGTCTAATTTGCAATCTAAGTCAAGAAATTAGGTAGAACCCAAATCTCCTAACGGAAGTCTATTAGGCTTATATCTAGCCTTGCTGTCATTGAAGTAATTTTTCATAAAATCTTTTTCTTATGAGATTTTGATGATAAATTTTCTCTTAATTATTTTTCTAATAAATTTGAGAAACCACTTGCTTTAAAGTTAGATTGGAATCCAACTATTTCTTCTTGAGACGTTGATTCATCTTTTTTAGAAGTTTCACCTTTTTCGATTTTGAATTCTCCTTGGGGTCCTCCTGTTTCCCCTGGATTAGTTAGAATTTTTAGATTTTGGTCTGACAGATCCAAATCTTCTAAAGCATATACTAATTCATCTAGGTCATTCATTCTTCTTTCGAAGATTCTTCTGTGACTTGATTGATATTTTCTATTATTTTTCCTTTTCTAGATTTTTCTAGATCCTCTATTTCTTGTTGTTTCCTTAGAAACTCTGTGATTATTTTTCATCTAAACTTCCTTTCTGATACGGGCTATCATTAAAAAGTTTTTCTTGAAAGATTTCCTTTTTCATTTTTTGTCCTATATCCTTATCAAACTTTTCAGTTTTTTCTATAATCCCTGTAATTCTACCAGGTAGATTATCTTTAAAGGTTTTGACTTCTAGTTCTATGATTCTAATTTTCACAGATAATTGCCTGTGCATCTCTATAAGATCTTCAAGCTTTTGTAATATAATATTCATGCTCATGATAATTTAAATCAAATTATTCTGATATTTAAATTCTAAATGATGGATTTTGAGTTCCAACTCAAAGATTATTTTCTTTTGAGAAATCAAAGATTTTTTACAAAATCCTGAGAATACATTTTCAGAGTATCGATTTTTACGTATTTGAAGTTCTTCCTTCAATTGTAAAATAAATCAAAAAGGTTTTGATTTTCCATATTTTTACAATATGCAGAAAGCATTGATATATATGCAAAAAGCATTGATTAAACGTTCATTCATATTTTCTATGGAGTATAGAGAATATGTTGATCTATGATTTTCTTTGTTGTTAGGAACAAAAAATATTCTTGTGCCCTAATCATTTCTAATTTATGGATAATTTTTCCTATGCTAGCCTGTTGATCTACAGTGGCGTAGGCTTTTATTAGTTCTTCTATTGATTTATCAAGACTTTTTGTATTGGAAAAATATTTCCAAGCTCTTTTCCTGACTTGATGCAAGTGATATTGTACCTCAGGTAGCATGTTTTATCTAACTAAAGAATATAAATCATCTAAAGAATATAAATCATCATGTTTATAGATCCCTATAGGTACTTGGTTTCAAGGATAATTATTTGTATATGTGGTCCAGAACTTCTAAATAGTATCTTCTTTAAGCTAATATTATCATGAACTAAAGATTAGTATATTTTACCTTCCATCTTTTTCTTAGAATAATCTAATCACCACCGCAGCGGTATAATAATAATAATAATAGTAATAGTAATAATAATAATTCAATATGCATAGGTAAGGTAGGTTTTGGAGAACCCCCTCTCTCTCTATCTATTTCTTGTAAAAATATGTTCTTAAATAAGAGTTTAAATTTTCTCTTACATCTCTCTCTACTGGTGACAACATTAGTCATAAGGTGAATTTTTATTTTTATTTTATCAAAATAAACTTTTTTATTCATTTAGCCTAAATGACACGCTAAATCCTTAAGTGTTAGACTATGACAAATCGGTACATTACAAAGAAGGCTTCAATATTTGATAGCTAGATCCGAAGCTAGGGTAATGGTTGGGTAAGGTTTGGATGCTTGGTCCGATGATGCGGTGTTATGGAGACATAACAATGGTCCTGTTGCACCTGGTTAGCCGAGAGGGTGGTGTTTAAGGGTCATTTTGGGATCGTGGTTTACTGTATCATCCAGTACGAGGGTCTCTGCCTATAAAGTTGTTCCCAGTACCACCACCCGGTTAAAGGTCCTGCTGTATTTGGTTTACAATAATTTTCGAAAAACTAAAATTAGGTCTACTATTAGTAGAATAAAAGTGCTGAAATTCAGCTGATTTCGTTTTTGAGAGTATATTCTCATAATGCTTTCTGTATTTATAGGTAGAAGCATCATATGATGTTGTTTTCAAATACCTTGACATTAATTTCCAAGGATTATCTTTCTATTTAAGGTCAGATTTTTCTAGGAGGAGTATAACTTCCCTATTTTCTTTCAATTCATATACCTCAGTAGTTTCATTACTGTCATCTGTCAGCGCTGAGGCATAACTTGGGGGCATATTATGCTCCTTTTCTTTTCTAGTTTTCATGAATTCCAGAAATTCCTCATACATGGGATGGTCCGTATTTGGCCCAGATGTTCCTACAATATTTGAAGCTATAAGCTTCTGATTTCTGATTTGGGCGAGGATATTACCTCTGCCTCGTCCACGGCCTATACCTCTATTAGAGGATATTATTATTATTATTATTATTATTATTATTATTATTATTATTATTATTATTATTATTATTATTATTATTATTATTATTATTATTATTATTATTATTATTATTATTATTATTATTATTATTATTATTATTATTATTATTATTATTATTATTATTATTATTATTATTATTATTATTATTATTATTATTATTATTATTATTATTATTATTATTATTATTATTATTATTATTATTATTATTATTATTATTATTATTATTATTATTATTATTATTATTATTATTATTATTATTATTATTATTATTATTATTACTATTGTTATTATTATTATTGTTATTATTGTTATTATTGTTATTATTATTATTATTATTATTATTATTATTATTATTATTGTTATTATTGTTATTATTGTTATTATTGTTATTATTGTTATTATTGTTATTATTATTATTGTTATTATTATTATTATTATTATTATTATTATTATTAATATTATTATTATTATTATTATTTTTATTATTGTTATTATTATTATTATTATTATTATTATTATTATTATTATTATTATTATTATTATTATTATTATTATTATTGTTATTATTATTATTATTATTATTATTATTATTATTATTATTATCCTTTAACCCAAGCAAGGGACCTGTCTATATTTAATACATACTCTTATTGAGCCCATTTGTCTAGCATTCTATCGGGAAAAGACGTCTTTTTCATTATTAACGGGCTTAGTCAACCGGCCGACCAGACGTAGTCACTAAGACAAAACCAATAAAAGTAATACTAAATATGACTGTACCGTCATCTCGATACCAAGCCAAAAGATTAAGAAAATTTCCTTTATATTTTGATAAAGGCTAGACCATGCATGGTGAATATGCAAGAGAAGTTAGATATTCAACATAGATAGGTGACGTAGCCGGACATAGTCACGACTGGGAGATAGAAAAATAAAATAGAAAAATATCCTACCTCAGGGACCGGAAAGCAAAGGTCAAGTGCCGATATGGTGCTCAAAGTAGAGATTTTCTGTTTTCTTTTATTCACAAAATAAAATTTTTACAAAAGAGAGATTACAAGAGAAGGAAAGAGATTAGAGAGAGAGAGTGTGGGTGAGGGTTCTGCTCCTACAAATGAACATACAATCCCATATATAGAAAAAAAAAGTATGAACAGTAAAAACATTGGGTCCCTATCTGGTCCCATGTCTACAGTAAATCTACTGTGTAGTAGCGACTCCGGCTTCACTGTTGATGTGGGTCCAGGTGGATATCACCGTTTATTCTTTATTTTCCCTTGTTTTTTGTCCAGCTCTTTCATTCGCTTGACAAATTCTTCAACGTTTTCAACAGCATCTTCAGATAATATTTCTTCTGGTTGCATAGGCTGAGAGTCGGGTAGAATATTTTCTTCGTTGCTTTCACTGTGCATAGATGTATCAGATTTTTCTATCTGATCAATAGATTGATCCAGATTTCTCTTGACTTCTTCTAAATATTTATTTATCATTGCAGTTTTATCTCCTTCCTGAAAAGTAATTTTTTGGGCAATATGACGGAAGGCAGTGTCAACAATCTTCTCTTCTTGAGATAAAAGAGTATATTTTTTTATCTTTTCCTTAATGGAATCTAATAATTCTTGGCCAAATAATATTTTGGTCATGGGATCGGTCTTCATAAATTTGTCCCAAAAATTATTGTAGAATGTGCGGTATAAGTAGGGTATCTTTTCTTTCGTGAATCCTAATTCTAGGGTCCATTTGTGAATCCAGGGGATATAGAATTCTATAAAGAATTAAATTTTATCTATGTTCTCTGGACAACATATATGATCTATTCTGTATAACTCGTCCATGGTAGGAGATACCTTTGTCCATTCTTGGTATAACCGATAAAATGGTTCGGACAAAATTTTGACCGAAGGGCCATGGTATGACCTCCAATTTAAAAACAAGTTGGGAATTGGTTCTAAAAATATTTTTGCACATACCTTTATACACCAAGTGTGCTTGTTTTTATCATTATTGTAATATAACACTTTATCAAATGCATGGATATAATCTCAATAAGTAAAACTCATTTTTATACTATTAAGAACTATCTGTTTTTCTTTCATGGTGGATATTCCCCAATCTTCGATAGATATAATTTGTTTGATAATAATTTTGGAAAAGTTATAACCATTTTCTTTGGTGTTATACCCGGTAAAATATTGAAATTCAGTAGTGCCTAAAGTTATGAGAATATTCTCATAATATGCACGGGTTTTGTATGACTCACCCGAAAAATATAATCTTTTTATCAAATACCTCTGGAATATCTTCCATGGTTCATCTTTCCATTGTAACTCGAAATTTTCTACAAGAAATATCATTTCTTGTTTTGTCAATTTTTCATAGGATTTGATATCATCATTGCCCTCTTTAGTAACTGAAGCAAATGTATCACTTTGCTTTTGATTGTCCAAATATACCTGCATATGTTGGTATAACGGATTGTCTTCTGAAATATCATCCAGATGTATAGATTTTGATTTTGACGAAGATTCGCCAGCTTGAGAAATCTTCTCATTAACCAAAGTTCTTCGTCCCATTTGTATAACTAGGAAACTTGACGAGGATCCATATGATGATCCTTGTGAACAAGAAGGAGATGATCTTCCCCCTCATCTTTGATATCTTCCTCTACTCCACTGAGGATTCATCCTGCAAGTATTCACGAGATAAGAAATCTGACAAGGAATTATCAATTCCCTTTTTATATTATATTTCAAAATCGAACGAGGCTAATTGAGTCTGCCATCTCGCAAATATAATTTTTGAGGCATCATGTTTGAAATCTTTGTTAAACATATATTTAACAGATTGTACATCAATTTTTATCAAAAACTTTTGGTTGTATAAATCGTCTTGAAATTTTAAAACACACTTAACAATAGCTAACATCTCATGAGCCACAGTTGCATATTTTTTCTGGGCTTCAGTCCATTTTCCAAAATAATATTTTATCAGATATTCACAATTATCATTAGGATTCTATTGTTTTAAAATTCCTCTGAATCCAATGTTAGACGCATCAGTCTCGATCACCTTTTTCCAAGTAGGATTAGCCAGAGTCAAACATGGTAAGGTAGCCACTTGTTGCTTGATATGTTGAACAGGCTTAGTATGACTATCATTCCAAAGTTCTTTATGATTCTTTTTTATCCTATCATATAAAGGGGCTAAATCACGGGATAGATTTTTATAAAAAGGGGAAATATAATTTAAACTTCCCAAAAATCTTTGTAACTGAGTCCTATCAGTAATAACATCAGGGAATTCTGAAGCAAAATCAATTGCTCTTTGAATTGGAGTAATTTTTTCTTGACAAATATAATATCCTAAAAATAGAACATTAGTCTGAAACAAACTCATTTTTGATTTAGTTATTACCAAACCATTTTGAATAACAATTTTTTTTAAAATATCAAGATGCTTGATGTGCATCTCTAGAGTTTTGGAAAAGACCAAGATATCATCAATATATACGATGATGAAATCCAAATAAGGATTAAACATATCATTCATAATTTTCTGAAATTCAGAAGGTGCATTTTTCAAACCAAAAGGCATGGCATTCCATTCGTACTGTCCAAACGGAACATTAAAAGCAATTCTATAAGTATGCTCTTTAAAAATCCGAATTTGTTAATACCCTGATTTTAAATCAAATTTTAAAAATAAATTGACATCATATAATATTGAAAACAAATCTTTTTTATTTGGGGTAGGATATCTAATCCATTTTAAAACTTTGTTTAATGGTTTATAATTAATAACCAACCTAGGCATACCTCGTTCCTTTTCGACTGCATTATTAACATAAAAAGCAGTGCATGACCAAGGAGATTTTATGGGTTTTATAAGACCCTTTTGAAGCAGATTATCAGTCTCTTTCTTACAAAATTCTATCAATTCGCTATTCATGTGACATGGTCGAGATTTTGTAGGAATATTATCCTCAGAAAAGCTTTCTTCATATGGAAGAGTAACAATATGTTTTTTTCTATTCCAAAAAGTACTTGGATGATCAGCACAAATATCAGTAGCAATCTGCTCGGAAATTAATTTAATTTTTTCTTGTATTAGCAGATTTTAAAGTATCAAAAATGTTCATGCTATGCAATTCTAGCTATAAAGAATCTACATGTCGTTGCTTCATATCAATTAAAGCATTTATATCTCTAGTTATCGGATCATTAGCAAATGTATAACTGATCTTTTTATTATCAAAAGTAGCAGTAAATCCTTTTGCATCAATATGGGTGTAAGGATAAATAGCATTTATAAAAGGAGTGCCAAGAATGATTGGCGGATATAACTGATTTTTCACCAGAAAAAAGAAATGAGGAATGCAAACTTTATCTTGGAAAATATAAGCATTAGATAACTTATAATCAATATCCAATGCATGTACAAAAGCAGATCTAACAGTATGCGTAGTTTTTTAAAAATATTTTGTGGGAACTAATCCCTCTTGTACGCAGCTAATATCGGCACCACTGTCAATCATGGCAATGTCAGTAACATAGAAATTGTTATCAATCAAAATTGTACATTTAATAAACCATTTATGTGCAGTAATAATCTGCATCATACCTAAGAACATATCATGTTTAAGATTTAAACTAATTTGTTTTGAAGAATCAGGCAAGTTATTCATTTCATCAATTTTTTCAGAAATATCTTTTTTAGAAGACTCAGTGAGAGAATTTATTTTTTCTATCTGAGTAATCCTATGATCACAAATCATTTGGTTCTGCTTAAGAGATTTAATCTCCTTTTTCAAATTTTCAACTTCGATTTTCAAATCATCAAATGAAGAATCACGTTTTTGAATATTTCTTTCAGCAAGTCATCTATTAACTTCTGATAATGAGTAAGGAGCTAAATAAGAAAAATCATCTTTTCGGCTAGCTGAACTTGAAGAACTCGAGCTTGCCAAACTAATTATTTTTTCACGAAGGCTATTATCAGTAACCTCCTTCAAAAGTTCTATCACATTGTCAGATGTAAACATTTTTATGTTCAAATCTTGAAACTGTCATTGAATTTTATAAAATTCATCATCTTCACAAGTACAACCAGGAGTTTTACAAGTATTACAGTTAAGACCTTTTTCATTATCCGTATCTGCTATATCAAGCAAACTAATCTCTTCTTCTGAATCAGAAATATTGTCTATTTCTTCGGCAGACCCAAAAGTATATAAAAGACCATAAATCTTATCATGAAGGCCATCATCAAGTTCTAAAGTTTTCAACTTTTGAAGATTACAATTAGGGGCGATATGTCATAATTTTCCACACCTATAACACTTAGTATTGGCAAGATCTCTTTTAGACCTATCTTTCGCAAATCATTTAGACTTACGACGCTCCTTGCCAGCTTCTCGCTCTTCTTTGGATCTATATCTAGATATCTTCTTTTTGTATGATTCATCTCTGTCAGGGTACCTATGGTACTTATTTCTTCTTTTGCTAGAAGGACTGGCTTCGGGTAAACCGAACTGGGCACAAAAATCTCCTAATTAATTTTTGGCTTTTAACTTATCTAATTTGAGTTATCTAGATAATCTCAACTCCTTGCACAGATTTAAGCCTTCGTGAGTGCAAACACCTATCAACTTTCCATATGTATAATTTTCATATGGGATTTGGGTAAAACTTCCTCGAAGAGTATTTCTAACTCGTTCTGCAAACAATGAAGGAAGATCGTCTATAAACTTAGCTTTCCAATGACTTTCATTGTTTTCGGGAAGTTCCATAACTCTACTAAGGAAGGTGTCCTTATACCACCTAAATTCGCTAAGAGTCCTACATCTAAGAGAGTTTAACAAAGTACGAACAGTTTCATATTGATTGGTAAATCTACCACTGAAATGTTCTAAAATGGTTAAAACTAGGGTGTAAACCGCATCTTCTCGATTTTGGACAAGTGCATGCCCTAAGTTATCAACACCTCCTTCGGAGCTTATAGCATTTATAACACTAGCTTTGGCTGCTGTGGTTATATAATTGTCCCACCAGCCTCTAAGTTGTCCTGTAAAACCTGCAATAATTATTTTGCAAATATTTCTATCCGTATTTTTAACACTCTTACAAATGGTCGAATACATCAACATCCGCTGTACTAGAATAGTCATTTGTCTATCAGTCAAACCATCAATATTCCATTCATAAATTTTTGAACCACTATAAGAGGTATTAGTCTAGTTCCAATCACTTTCCTCAACTAAGACATCATGAGAAGTAGGTCGGGGATAATAATAGGTCTGCTTTCTAGGCTTTTGGCAAACTTATTACTTTTCGAAATATGACTTTTGAGCTTATTAAGCTCAGACCAAGTTTCTTCCTTATAATCAGAAAAAGTAGCAAGCTTATCAGCAAATTGTGAAGATAAATCAACAGGCTTAATATTTAAACCAGAAAACTTTTTATCAAGAAGTTCTTCTAAATCATCAAATGTTTTTAATTTAAAATCCTAACGATATGAATAATATTTCTCAAGAGTTTTATGAAACTTGCGCCTTATACAATCAGATTATGTATTTTGTTCCTTAGTTTATAACCACTTATCTGTCGTTATACATAAATGTGCTAGAAATATCTTATCAAGATGGTAGTGGAAAAATTGTTAAGACAATTAAAAACATTTGATGATTTAGAAGTACTTCTTGATAAAAAGTTTTTTGGTTTAAATATTAAGCCTATTGATTTATCTTCACAATTTGCTGATAAGCTTGCTACTTTTTCTAATTATAAGGAAGAAACTTGGTCTGAGCTTAATAAGTTCAAAAGTCATATTTCGAAAAGTAATAAGTTTGCCGAAAGCCTAGAAAGCAGACCTATTATTATCCCCGACCTACTTCTCATGATGTCTTAGTTGAGGAAAGTGATTGGAACTAGACTAATACCTCTTATAGTGGTTCAAAAATTTATGAATGGAATATTAATGGTTTGACTGATATACAAATGACTATTCTAGTACATCGGATGTTGATGTATTCGACCATTTGTAAGAGTGTTAAAAATACGGATAGAAATATTTGCAAAATAATTATTGCAGGTTTTACAGGCCAACTTAGAGGCTGGTGGGACAATTATATGACCACAGCAGCCAAAGCTAGTGTTATAAATATTGTAGCATCCAACGAAGGCATTGATAACTTAGGGCATGCACTTGTCCAAAACCGAGAAGATGCGGTTTACACCCTAGTTTTAACCATTCTAGAACATTTCAGTGGTAGATTTACCAATCAATATGAAACTATTCGTACTTTGTTAAACAGCCTTAGATGTAGGACTCTTAGCGAATTTAGGTGGTATAAGGACACCTTCCTTAGTAGAGTTATGGAACTTCTCGAAAATAATGAAATTCATTGGAAAGCTAAGTTTATAGACGGTCTTCCTTCAATGTTTGCAGAACGAGTTAGAAATACTCTTCGGGGAAGTTTTACCCAAATCCCATATGAAAATTATACGTATGAAAAGTTGATAGGTGTTTGCACTCAAGAAGGATTAAATCTATGTAATGAGTAGAGATTATCTAGACAACTCAAATCAGAAAAGTTAAAAGCCGAAAATCAATTAGGAGATTTTTGTGCCCAGTTTGGTTTACCCGAAGCCAGTGCTTCTAGCAAAAGAGGAAATAAGTACCATAGGTACCCTGACAGAGATGGATCATACAAAAAGAAGAGATTTAGATATAGATTCAAAGAAGAGCGAGAAGCTCGCAAAGAGCATCGTAAGTCTAAACTATTTACGAAAGATAGGTCTAAAAGAGATCTTGCCAATACTAAGTGTTATAGGTGTGGAAAATTAGGACATATCGCTCCTAATTGTAAGCTTCAAAAGTTGAAAACTTTAAAACTAGATGATGACCTTCATGCTAAGATTTACGGTCTTTTATATACTTCTGGGTCTGACGAAGAAATAGATTATATTTCTGATTCAAAAGAAGAGATTAATTTGCTTGATATAGAAGATACGGATACTGAAACAGGTCTTAATTGTAATACTTGTAAAACTCTTGATTGTACTTGTGAAAAGGATGAATTTTATAAAATTCAATCACAGTTTCAAGATTTCAACATAAAAACGTTTACATCTGACAATGTGATAGAACTTTTGAAGGAGGTTACTGATAATAGCCTTCGTGAAAAAATTATTAGTTTGGCAAGCTCGAGTTCTACAAGTTCAGCTAGCCAAAAAGATAACTTTTCTTATTCAGCTCCGTACTCGTTATCAGAAGTAAATAGACAACTTGCTAAAAGAAATGTTCAAAAACGTGATTCTTCATTTGATGATTTGAAAATTGAAGTTGAAAATTTGAAAAAGAAATTAAATCTCTTAAGCAAAACCAAATGATTTGTGATCATAGGATTACTCTGATAGAAAAAATAAATTCTCTAGCTGAGTCTTCCAATAAAGGTATTCCTGAAAAATTTGATGAAATAAACAACTTGCCTGATTCTTCAAAACAGATTAGTTTGAATCCTAAAGATGATATGCTCTTTGGTATGATGCAGATTATTACTACACATAAATGGTATATTAAATGTATAATTTTGATTGATAATGATTTCTATCTTACTGACATTGCCATGATTGATAATGGTGTCGATGTTAGTTGCATACAAGAGGGATTAGTTCCCACAAAATATTTTCAAAAAACTACGCATACTGTCAGATCTGCTTCTGGATATTCATTGGATATTGATTATAAGTTATCTAATGCTTATATTTGTCAAGATAAAGTGTGCATTCCCCATTTCTTTTTTCTAGTAAAAAATCAGTTATATCCACCAATCATTCTTGGCACTCCTTTTATAAATGCTATTTATCCTTACACACATATTGATGCAAAAGAATTTACTGCTACTTTTAATAATAAAAACATCAGTTATACATTTGCTACTGATCCAGTAACTAGAGATATAAATGCTTTAATTGATATGAAGTAACGGCATGTAGATTCTCTATAGCTAGAATTATATAGCATGAAAATTTTTGATACTTTAAAATCTGCTAAAATACAAGAAAAAATTAAATTAATTTCCGAGCACATTGCTACTGATATTTGTACTGACCATCCAAGTGCTTTTTGGAATAGAAAAAAGCATATTGTTACTCTTCCATATGAAGAAAGCTTTTCTGAGGATAATATTCCTACAAAATCTCGACCATGTCAGATGAATAGCGAATTGATAGAATTCTATAAGAAAGAGATTGATAATCTGCTTCAAAAGGGTCTCATAAAACCCTCAAAATCTCCTTAGTCATGCACTGCTTTCTATGTTAATAATGCAGCCGAAAAGGAACAAGGTATGCCTAGGTTGGTTACTAATTATAAATCGTTAAACAAAGTTTTAAAATGGATTAGATATCCTATCCCAAATAAAAATGATTTGCTTTCAAGATTATATGATGCCAATTTATTTTTAAAATTTGATTTAATATCAGGTTATTGGCAATTTAGATTTTTAAAGAGCATACTTATAGAACTGCTTTTAATGTTTCGTTTGGACAATACGAATGGAATGTCATGCCTTTTGGTTTGAAAAATGCACCTTCTGAATTTTAGAAAATTATGAATGATATTTTTAATCCTTATTTGGATTTCACCATCGTATATATTGATGATATCTTGGTCTTTTCCAAAACTCTAGAGATGCACATCAAGCATCTTGATATTTTTAAGAAAATTGTTATTCAAAATGGTTTGGTAATATCTAAACCAAAAATGAGTTTGTTTCAGACTAATGTTCGATTTTTAGGACATTATATTTGTCAAGGAAAAATTACTCCAATTCAAAGAGCAATTGATTTTGCTTCAAAATTCCCTGATGTTATTACTGATAGGACTCAGTTACAAAGATTTTTGGGAAGTTTAAATTATATTTTCCCTTTATATAAAAATCTATCCTGTGATGTAGCCCCTTTATATGATAGGCTAAAAAAGAATCATAAAGAACCTTGGAATGATAGTCATACTAAGCTTGTTCAACATATCAAGAAACGAGTAGTTACCTTACCATGTTTGACACTGGCTAATCCTGCTTGAAAAAAAGTGATCGAGACTGATGTGTCTAACAATGGATTCGGAGAAATTTTAAAACAACAGAATCCTAATGATAATTGTGAATATCTGATAAGATATTATTCTGGAAAATGGACTGAAGCCCAGAAAAAATACGCAACTATGGCTCATGAGATGTTACCTATTGTTAAGTGTGTTTTAAAATTTCAAGACGATTTATACAACCAAAAGTTTTTGATAAAAACTGATGCACATTCTGTTAAATATATATTTAACAAAGATTTCAAACATGATGCCTCAAAAATTATATTTGCGAGATTGCAATCTTAATTAGCCCCGTTCGATTTTGAAATACAATATAAAAAGGGAATTGATAATTCCTTGCCAAATTTCTTATCTCGTGAATACTTGCAAGATGAGTCCTCAGTGGAGTCGAGGAAGATATCAAGTAAAAGGGGGAAGATCATCTCCTTCTTATTCACGAGGATCATCATATGGATCCTCGTCAAGTTCCCTAGTTATACAAATGGGACGAAGAACTTTGGTTAATGAGAAGATTTCTCAAGCTGGCGAATCTTCGTCAAAATCAAAATCTATACATCTGGATGATATTTTAGAAGACAGTCCGTTATACCAATATATGCAGGCATATTTGGCCAATCAAAAGCAAAATGATACATTTGCTTCAGTTACTAAAAAGGACAATGATGATATCAAGTCCTATGAAAAATTGACAAAACAAGAAATGATATTTCTTGTAGAAAAATTCCTTTATGTTTTGATAGAGGCTAGACCATTCATGGTGAATATGCAATAGAAGTTAGATATTCAACATAGATATATAATTTAGCCTGACATAATCACGGGTGGGAGTTGAAGGAAGTAAGAAGAGAAAAAATATCCTACCTCAAGGACCGAAAAGCAAAAGTCAAGGGCCTCACCCACACTCTCTCTCTCTCTCTCTAATCTCTCTCCTTCTCTTGTAATCCCCTTTTTGTAAAAATTTTATTTTGTCAATAAAAGAAAACAGAAAAGCTCTACTTTGAGCACCAAATCGGCCTTTAGCCCCGTTTAATTTTGAAATACAATATAAAAAGGGAATTGATAATTTCTTACCAAATTTCTTATCTCGTGAATACTTGCAGTATGAATCCTCAGTGAAGTAGAGGAAGATATCGGGGAAGAGGGAGAAGATCATCACCTTCTTGTTCACAAGGATCATCATATGGATTCTCGTCAAGTTCCCCAGTTATACAAATGGGACGAAGAACTTTGGTTAATGAGAAGATTTCTCAAGCTGGCGAATCTTCGTCAAAATCAAAATCTATACATCTGGATGATATTCCAGAAGACAGTCCGTTATACCAACATATGCAGGCATATTTGGCCAATCAAAAGCAAAGTGATGCATTTGCTTCAGTTACTAAAGAGGACAATGATGATATCAAGTCCTATGAAAAATTAACAAAATAATAAATGATATTTCTTGTAGAAAATTCCGAGTTACAACTGAAAGATGAACCATGGAAGATATTCCAGAGGTATTTGATAAAAGGATTATATTTTCCGAGTGAGCCATACAAAACCCGTGCATATTATGATAATATTCTCATAACTTCAGGCACTACTGAATTTCAACATTTTATCGGGTATAACACCGAAGAAAATGTTTATAACTTTTCCAAAATTATTATCAAACAAATTATTTCTATCGAAGATTGGGGAATATCCACCATGACAGAAAAACAGATAGTTCTTAATGGTGTAAAAATGAGTTTTACTTATTGGGATTATATCCACGCATTTGATAAAGTGTTATATTACAATAATGATAAAAACAAGCACACTTGGTTTATAAAGGTATGTGCAAAAATATTTTTAGAACCAATTCCCAACTTGTTTTTAAATTGGTGGTCATACCATGGCCCTTCGGTCAAAATTTTGTCCGAACCATTTTATCGGTTATACCAAGAATGGACAAAGGTATCTCCTACCATGGACGAGTTATACAGAACTGATCATATATGTTGTCCAGAGAACATTGATAAAATATACTTCTTTATAGAATTCTCTATCCCCTGGATTCACAAATGGACCCTAGAATTGGTATTCACGAAAGAAAAGATACCCTGCTTATACCACACATTCTACAATAATTTTTGGGACAAATTAATGAAGACCGATCCCAAGACCAAAATATTATTTGGCCAAAAATTATTAGATTCCATTAAGGAAAAGATCAAAGAATATACTCTTTTATCTCAACAAGAGAAGATTGATGACACTGTCTTCCATCATATTGCCCGAAAAATTACTTTTCAGGAAGGAGATAAAACTGCAATGATAAATAAATATTTAGAAGAAGTCAAGAGAAATCTGCATCAATCTATTGATCAGATAGAAAAATCTGATACATCTATGCACAGTGAAAGCAAGGAAGATAATATTCTACCCGACTCTCAGCCTATGCAACCAGAAGAAACATTATCTGAAGATGTTGTTGAAAAAGTTGAAGAATTTGTCAAGCGAATGAAAGAGCTGGACAAAAAACAAGAAAAAAAGAAAGAATAAATGGTGATATCCACCCGGATCCACATCAACAGTGAAGCCTTCGGGGACCCTACTACACAGTAGATTTACTGTAGATATGGGACCAGATAGGGACCCAATGTTTTTACTGTTCATACTTTTTTTTTTCTATATATAGGATTGTATGTTCATTTGTAGGAGCAGAACCCTCACCCACACACTCTCTCTCTCTCTCTAATCTCTCTTTTTCTCTTGTAATCTCTCTTTTGTAAAAATTTTATTTTGTGAATAAAAGAAAACAGAAAATCTCTACTTTGAGCACCATATCGGCCTTGCATATCGGCCCTTGACCTTTGTTTTTCGGTCCCTGAGGTAGGATATTTTTCTATTCTATTTTTCTATCTCCCAGTCGTGTCTATGTCCGGCTAAGTCACATATCTATGTTGAATATGTAACTTCTCTTGCATATTCACCATGAATGGTCTAGCCTCTATCAAAATATAAAGGAATTTTTCTTAATTTTTTGGCTTGGTTCCGAGATGGCGGTACAGTCATATTTAGTACTACTTTTATTGGTTTTGTCTTAGTGACTACGTCTGGCCGGCTGGTTAACTAAGCTCGTTAATGATGAAAAGGGCATCTTTTCCCGATAGAACGCTAGACACATGGGCTCAATAAGAGTATGTATTAAATATAGACAGGCCCCTTGCTTGGGTAAAAGGGTAAGAAGATCCTCCATATAGTCATTAAGTTATATGAAAATTCTTGTATATTTCGGTTCTTATGTTCTCACATAAGGGTGCTTGATTTAGCTAGATCACTGTGGCCGCGCGGACTACCGCCTGCCACTGCGATCCTGCAAATCTGATTACTACTATTATTATTACTACTACTACTATTATTATAATTATTATTATTACTGTTACTATTATTACAATTATTATTATTATTATTGTTACTTTTGATTATAAAGATCGTCCTGAAATTTCAAGACACATTTGACTATAGTCAACATTTCATGTGCAGCAATCACATATTTATTTTACTGATAGCAACCTTCGAGAAAAAAATCATTACTTTAGCTGTAAGTTCCAGTTTATTCATAGGTTACTAATCTATTTCAAATCATTTTGTCGTTGATTTTAAATAATATATTACGTGTCATTAATTTATTTACATAATTTATTCATAATGATTTTCATGACATTGGTTAATTTTTGTTATTATTGTTATTATATATCTATCGATTTACCTCCATAATTATTAAATAGCAGCTTAATTCAATTCAATTTCCAAATTTATTTAATTTCTGTTCCAATTCTATCCAATTTATGTCACTTTTAGCCTAAATTAAGTCCAATTGGGCTCAGTTTTGAAATCCCAAATCCAATTCTAATTTGACCCAAATTTGGATGACCCGGATCTAACCCATTTTATAATTTTTAAATCCCAGTCATTGATCAAGATTGATCCTACGGCTGCGATTAAATATCTCATTGCTTTCCTTTTTAATTAAACATATACCCTAAAATCCCCAAATCAAAACCCTAAAACATTGGCACCCTACCAGCCGCCATCCCTTTTCTCTCTCTCCATCGACTCTCTCTCCTTCAACATCCTCACCGCCGCCGCTCCGCAGCGGGTCGGCGACCCCCGCCCGCAGCCACCTCCTCCATCTCCGCCTCACCATCTCTAGCTAATGACGTATAATTTTACTTAAATAATTTATTCATAATGATTTTCATGACGTTGGTTGATTTTTGTTATTATTATTATTATATATTTATCAATTTACCACTATATTTATTAAATAGCAGCCTAATTAAATTCAATTTTTCCCATTTGTTTTACTCTTAGCCTAATTTAATTTATTGGTATCAATTTTAGACTAAATTAAGTGTAATTTGGCTAAATGTTAAAACCAATTTAAATCCCTAATTCAATTTGACCCAATCCATGATCCGATTTCTAGACCCATGATCCAATCCATTCTCAATTTCAATCTTGACCATCCATCGTATTTCATCAAACGATCACGATTTAATCGCGATTTCTTTCCTTTTTAACAAATATCAAACCCCTAAATCCAAAATCCCTAATCTTTCTCCTCTATCCAACCGCCCTAGGCTCTCTTCTCCACCACGCCGCCACTGCTCACCCCACCGACGAAATCCACCATAATTCGACCACTGTAGCTAGTGAAACCACCGGTGAGCCGCACCATCCCCCTCTCATCATCTTATCCTCCCTCTCTTTATCTCTTTTTCTTCATCAAACCACCATAGCCATACCACCAGCCAAACTAACACCCCTCTCTCCGACATCTCTCACAACTCTCCAGCACCGCCATCATCTTCTTGCCCCACTTTTGGTTACCGCTATCTCACCAGAGATGATGACTGGTGAGACGCCATTGACAATGACATCACTAAGCAAACCTTATCCCGAACCCAAATTCGAGGTCCTAATCGAAATACAGCCAATAAAACAAAACCTGCGTGGGCATCAAAGATTTAATTTCAAGATCCCTATGTTGATTTTATGATGAATTAGCTCCGGTACGATCGTTCTTGTCTTTATTTTATTATTTGAACACTATCAACTCTTCTTCATCTTTATTCTTAGATGTGAAATTCGTGATGTTTGGATGTGATTTTTGGTTTGAACGTTTCAATTTCATGTTTATTTAGATGTTTAGACTATCATTTGATTACCCCTAATGACATGACTAGGGTACTGATTTATTCAAATCTTGATCCTTTCTGCTCGTGAAGTGAATTCATTGCCGATTGTACTTTGGCATTGTAACTTTGAGAATAGCATGTTCAGCAGCCTCCGGTCTATAATTTTTGTCCATTTTTGATATGGGAACTTGATCAATTTATTTCCTTTGCTCTCTTGAAATTTTGAATTATGAAAACCTCTAACTTGTCTATTTGATAAGCTTTTGGCTAATTTCGTACTTGATTGGTTGAGGAAATCGTTATGGTTCATATTCTCATTCACTTGTTTCCTCTAATTGATTAGGTTCGTCTGGAATTGGACAGCTTTGATACTAAATTTATTTATGGTAAGTTTGACTTATTTTTGTACCCATTATTTTGATTATGCGTTGTTTTTTTTAGAAAACAACAATTATATGGCAACCCCAATTCGAATTTTATTGTGGCTTCTTTTTATGCTTTGTCATATATGGTAAATTTACTCATCTGTATCCAAGCCTTACACCTTGACTAATATTTTACCCCTTCTTAATTTGAATATATTCGTATTTGTTTAATTATGCAAAAGAGATTTCTTTTTACAATAAATTAATTCAGCCTGCCTCTAATTTATTTTCAGAATATTCCTTTCCTTTTATTTGTATGACTGCTCACTATATAAACATTATTTCTCTTCTGTTTAAAGGAGGATGCTTAACAACATTATTGGACTCTACACTAAAAAAATATTTCTCTGCTTTTGGTCTTGAGACTGCTTCCACTTCTAACTATTATCACTGGTTCTTACTTAGGAAGCGTGGTTTTCTTGTTTGTGTTTTATTATTCTCACTGTTAACTGGCTAGTTGTAATGACCCTCCAGGTCATTTTCTCGATTTTTGTGCATTTTGACATTTTGAGCCTTCCCACAGTGGCTACATGTCATTTATGACTTATCGGAACTGTCGGTTCGGTTATCGGACAGTCCGTTTGGATTTTAGGCTCATTTCCCTGTTTTGGAATCTTCGTTATTAAGGAATTGGTCGCGGACCAAAACTCCTAGTATACTATCTCAGATGGAGATTCTGACAGTTCCATCAGCTCCAGAACGTTAATTTTAGGCTAGAGGGACCCTTGGTTCAAGTCCCAAGGCTTTCGGACTCATTTTGGGCTATTGGTTGGAAATTGGTTAAAACGAAACTATAGGTGTGGGCCCCACATTTAATCGAAACGACCTCGGATGAAAATTATTGAGTTTGGGATGTAGAATTTGGTGGGGTAGCATAGTTCTTTTATGCGCACGGGGTTTCGAACGAATCCCGAACACCCAATCGAAGTCCAATTTGGACTTAGCAAAATCTGGTGCCTGATATATACTTTGACCGCTTTAGAGGTCAAAGGGC
Organism: Capsicum rhomboideum; assembly: GCA_031232105.1. Taxonomy (NCBI): domain Eukaryota; kingdom Viridiplantae; phylum Streptophyta; class Magnoliopsida; order Solanales; family Solanaceae; genus Capsicum; species Capsicum rhomboideum. The sequence continues at coordinate 98,461,979 of CP124719.1, read as the reverse complement.
CGCTTTAGCGGTAGCCGCTTAAGCAACCTGAGCCGCTTTAGCGGCCTCCGCCTTGAAGAGGCTGGCCGCTTAAGCGGTCATGTACCGCTTTAGCGATAGGCGCTTAAGCACCCAGGTGTCCGCTTTAGCGGCACCTGAGGGCTCTTATAATCCCTTCTTCATCCGATTTCTCTCATTTTTATCAACCCTTTTCCCTTCTTGTTAAGAGCATTTGGAGTGAGAAAGAGTGGGGATTCACCCATTGAAGCTAAGGTAAGTTAGCTCATCACTCCTTGGTCATTTCCCATGATTTTACTCATTGATTTCCGTCCCATTTCATTGTAAATTCTTAGAAATTAGGTCTTTGAAATCCTAATCTTTGGGGACTGATTTGAACCCAGATTTACGCTCCATTTGTGCTCAACTTTTGAGCACATATTCCTTATCGTTCGAGGGACCTCGTGACGGATTCAATTTTGAGATTCCGTTAGCGGGCCCTACGGGCCCATTCTTGACTCCATTTTTGGCCCGGAGTTTTATATTACAATGTGGGTATCGTTTTACTCGTAATGATGCGTAGGTTACTATTTTGATAGTGTGACATCGATTCAGGATCGTGGAGCAAGGTCGAACAATTTGTGGACACTTCAAAAATTGCGGTTCGGCATCGAGGTAGGCTTCGGTCTACTTTTCTCTATGAGATTGTGTATATTATGGAATGCACCTAGGTAAAGAATATAGGATATGATCAGGGCTAGAATAGTATGACTTGGCCTATGTTATGGAATTTGGGGTAGAAGATGTGACCCGAACCCTAGTATAAGTACTGGATAAGTCCATAGAGACTTATTGCCCTTGAATATAAGCATGTTAACCACATTCGATGATTAAGGATCCTTTGGTATGAGTTTTGCCATTTGACTTAGCGATTGGGAGGTTTTTCCCCGATTAGATCCTTGTGGTGGCTTTATGCCCTTAATTATTGTGGTTACCCGGGTCATGAGACCTTACTAGATTGGTTACATGCCATTGGGCCCGAGACCGTGATTATAAGGCTAGTTGGACTTTGGTGAGTATTCTTCCCTTAGCAAGGGAAATGTTATCAGTTATAGACGCTTAGGCGCTTATGGTTATGTTGTCTGGATACTGGTGATGGCATGCATAATATCTGGTGCATTCATGCTCATTTAGTGGTACGATTCTAACCAACACCTTGATTTTACTACTGTTTCCAAAAAGGGAATTTATTCCCACTTTTCACTTTTAAAAGGGGTTATTTTATAACGGGAATCGTACCACCTTATTTACTGAATTATGAGCTTTTGAATTGAAAATGATATTTTAGAACTCCGACCGAGGATGATTTCGGTCCATTATTTATCCACTCATTTTACCACTACTATTTACTTCGATCGAGGGATATTTTGACCCTTTGTACATGATTTAGTCCTGAGCATAATCTTGAACAATGGACTTACAGATTTATATCCTTTTAGACATGGTTCGAGTCCGTGCACTGATTATATATATTAAATACCGATTCGAGTCTGAAAGTATGATATATAAATACCGATTCGAGTCTGAAAGTATGAGATATAAATATCGGTTTGAGTCCGAAAGTATGATATATAAATACGGGTTTGAGTCCGAAAATATGAGATATAAATATCGGTTCGAGTCCAGAAATATGAGATATAAATATCGGTTTGAGTTCGAAAGTATGAGATATAAATACCGGTTCGAGTCCGAAAGTATGATATATATAAATATCGGTTCGAGTCCAGAATTATGATATTTAAAGACAAGTTTGAGTCCGGAAATTTCTATTCAGTTTATGCTGCATTCGTCCATTCATATACATTGCCTATCAGTAGTATAGTTGTTTGGTGCCTGTATCTATGGGTTGTATGGGAGGCTGTATAGGTACGGGTTATGGTTGTTATTTGCTGAGTGTTTCTGTGAACCTTCCGGTCTTATGGGGGTCCGTTTAGTTACTTGTTTGCACGGTCTAGCCGGTTACTTTATTATGGTTTATTATGGTTAGTTCGTGGCAGGTTGGTTGTGGACTGGTACCTGAGATTAGAGGTACATTTTTGATTCCTTTATCCTTTTGGTAGGTTATATTATGGTTGGTTTACCCCAGGATTTGTCACCCTTTGGGTATAGGCTTGATGAGGCTAGAGTTGGCTCCTTTATGTGGTTATGGACCTTGAGATGTTAGGTTGACTCCCTCAGGTAGTTACCTTTGAGTTAGACCTATATGTATACTTATATGTATGGTGTCACCGTATATCCCTCTCTTTCCTTAGCTACTTACGTAGTATAGGCATCCTTTGGCCTTGTACTACTATTATATATCCTTCTTTATTCTTCAGTTGTATATTGGCCAGGGATATACGGTATTGTACTTTAGCTCCTGAATGATGTCAGGATAGGGTAGTTATCCCTATTGCCTCATTAGCATTGTTATGCCTAGTTTTCATGGATAGTTGCCTGTAGTTACTTTTATGCCTTCATGTTATTTATGCTTGCATTATTTCTAGAGCTCAGTCGGCCGTTGCCTACTGAGTACCACGTGTTTGGTACTCATACTACATTTCTGCAGCCTGTAGGTCATAGTGTGAGTTATCATCGTTGATGTGTATACCGTGCGGTGCAACTATGGATCAGAGACATGGGGTGAGCTCCCCGACGTTTAGAGTATCCCTACTCTCCCTCTTCTTGATTAGACTGTTCTCTATGTTGTATCTGAGACGGCTTGTATACATATACTTTTCCTATATTTCACTTGCACTCCTGATGTATTAGAAGCTCTTGTACTGGCTCCACCAGATTTTGGGATTATATTAGCCTTGCTATTACATTTATTCTGTTGTTTCCTTTTATTCCTTTGGGTAGTCTGTTACTAGCCGTTCTAGACTACGGGTTGGCTTACCTACTGGTGGGATATAGTAGGTGCCATCATGACCTATGAAATTGGGTCGTGACAAATTGGTATCAGATCCTAGGTTTATCGGTGTTATTGGTACAAGAGATAAGTGTTTAGTAGAGTCCAGCGGATCAGTGCGGAGACGTCTGTATCCTATCTTCGGGAGGCTACAGTGCATTCCTAAGAAATTCTATTCTTGACTCCTTTGTCGTGTGTCCGTACTTCTATAAACCTCTAAGTACTTCTGTTGACTCCATTCTACATCAAAGCGATAGTACGAATACATTGACAGATATGGACGGTATTTCAGCGCGTGTTACCAAAAATTATTTCAGCATTGGGCTAGAGAGTAAGAGGTTGACATCAAAGATCTTCAGCATCAACTAGAGGGTCTGGGGTCAGCCCAGGTTTCAACAAATTTGTGACTGCCTCAATTTTTTTCAGGAATTTGGTGTTATGGGTTTCGAGTCTATTTCTGGATACCTCTCAGCTAGAGGTAATATCGGGTCCATTGAGTGGTTCTCAGACCAGAGTTGGATGTGTTGGTGTTCAGCAGGGTTCCCTGTCTGTTTCAGAGTATGAAATTGGGTTTCTCGAGTGGGCCAGACATACTTCTATGTTATTTCCCCCTGAGCATAAAATGGTGCAGGGATTTATCATAGGGTTGACTTTACTACTCCATTAGGCATTGGAGCATTTGATAATAGTTGGATCTTCTTTCTCTGAGGTTGTTGATCACGCAAGAGCTACAAAGAGGGCTTGCTTTAAGAAATATAGAAATGGCAGTATGAGGCCATGTCAGCAGTTCGGTGTTAGGGGTATTTTGTTTGGAGGTCAAAATCTTCTCAACAGAAGTCAGCATAACTTTCCACCTATTAGGCCTGTACATATGGCACTTCAGCTTATGGATAGCTCTCAGGTTGATCATGGCAGCATCAGTGGACAGAGTTCTGCTCAGACATCACAGGGTATTCGGTCTAGGTCTTCAGGCCGTGGCGACCTTTTGAATAAGTAGGTTCAATGCCTCAAGTTATCCCAGGAACATGTTTCGATTATAGTAAGTGTGGTCATTAGTATAATAATTGCCCCAGGCATAAGTTGGTCAGCCAGTTGGGGTTAGCTCGTGTTTCTGCCAGTTTAGTACTTTAGGGGTTTGTTGTGACTACAGAGAGACCGGTCACTGGTCCAGAGAGTGTCTCCGGCGTGGGATCATTATTCATTCAGATCAGTCTCGCAGTGTGTTTGCACCTTCAGTTAAAGATAGTTCACCTAATACCTCAGTTGATCATTAAGACGCTCAGTCCGAGTTAAGACATGCTCAGATTCGTACTCCATCGGGCACACCAGACTTATGATTTCGGATTTCCACTGTGTGAAGTGAGTCTTTGATTCTATGACTTTAGTTACTATTTGAGTTGTGTTGGGGTTTTCATACCCATCGATGATTATATGCCATGTTATTTCTATATTGGTCGTTGTATGCCTTGGTGTTTTCATAGTGATTGATGTATGCCTTTGTGTAGGTTTAGGCATGTATGACTACCCCCGTAGAAAATTCTTTAGTAGTGGATTAGTGTTGTTTTGTCCTAGGGGTGTAGCAATTGGGTTAAAGCCCCATTTTTCCTTGGCATATTGGCCTTGTTATGGCTACAGAGTGGATCAATATCATGCTTCCCTTGGGGTATGGCATTTGGGTTAAAGTCCCATTTCCTTTGGCATATTGACTTTGTTGTGACCCTAGAGTGGTACTCCTGTTGATTTTTATTTTTGTACCACCTGCCCCGTATTTTGAGGTCACTATAGTAGTTAATACTACTGTTATTGCTGGGCGTTGACTCATTTTCATTTGATAGGAAGCTAGACTAGCGGTATCTAGTAGCATACTTCCATTCTTACGATTCTTATTTCATTAGGTTTGATGGCTACCTCGATTGGTTTGCCTTCCCTTTCTGTTAGCAAGGTTGGCTATTGATCAGATTGTGAGAATGGAGGTAATCTTGACCTTCCATGGCTTTGTTAAAACTATAGTATTGATAGTCTTCTTCCATAGCCCATTTCTTTGGTGATGCATTTGGGAGTTGTCCTTCAGATTTGGATAGGTCATCACCCGGTAGTGGTCTTGACCTTGATGTTGATTTTGAGTTGGGGTTGGTGATTTGATTCTACCACCCATTTCTGAGATGAGACTTATTTTCTGAGTTATGGATTCAGCTCCTGGTGAGCGTGTTGATCTTGGTTTCAGTGTGGAGTTGGATACTCCTTTTCTCCTATGCTATGGTTTATGGTTCAGCCGAGTTAAAGTTAGTATAATTAGGAAAATTCAGACAATTCTCATTTCGACACCTGTTCGGCCTTGTATGACTTCGTAGAGTGCTTCTGCTTGATAATATGCACCTATGGGTATATGTTGTCATAGATTGGCTATTGGACTGAGCAGATGACGGTCGAGTCGTACTTTTTGATTTGCTCGAGTTCTGGCTATCACTAGTACTACTTGCAGTCTCGGTAATTTCTTGGTTATACCTTATTGCATTATGCCCTTCCATAGTTGTGGAGTTGATTGCTTGCATCTTCAGTCAGTGGTTTCCATCCGTTAAGATTATGCTTTTCAGCGATATTTTTGCTTGGTCCTCGTGGAGATTATTGGGCATGTGCTTGATCTTCTAATAGCGAGGTTGGTTGGGGCAATTAGCCTTTGTAAGGACTTGTTGGCTCCAATTTTAGATTTTGAAGCCTTCGGATGATGGCTTGCGAGTTAAGATAGATATTGGTTTGTGGATGCTACTCGTCAACTAGATCAGTTTGAATAGTTTAGAACGAGTAGTCTAGCTTCAGTGTTGGAATTTTTGCTTGGGTTGTCATAACTTTATTGCATCCCGGTTTCCAGAATTTGCCTCGGTTGAGCATTCATTATTAGGCTGGCCAAGCCTACTCTTTGCATACCAGTTTGGTTTCCTCCAGTTGGGATAGACTGTACTGGAGAGATGGTCAGAAGACGGTCCGTCGGTATACGGTATTGGTTTCTACAGCATGGCTTCGTCCACGGTTAGTGGAACGTCTGGAAGTGGATCATTCAGTTTCATGAGATTGGTACTTCGGACTCTTGATTTTCAGTTTAGAGAGTCATTCGGACAGTTCCATCAGCTCCAGAACGTTGATTTTAGGCTAGAGGGACCCTTGGTTCAGGTCCCAAGGCTTTCGGACTCATTTTGGGCTATTGGTTGGAAATTGGTTAAAACGAAACTATAGGTGTGGGCCCCATATTTAATCAAAACGACCTCGGATGGAAATTTTGATAGTTTCATTGAGTTTGGGATGTTGAATTTGGTGGGGTAGCATAGTTCGTTTGTGCGCACGGGGTTCCAAACGAATCTCGAACACCCGATCGAAGTCCATTTTGGACTTAGCAAAACCTGGTTCCTGATATATGGTTTGACCGCTTTAGCGATCAAAAGGCCGCTTGAGCAGTAGCCGCTTAAGCGACCCTGAGCCGTTTTAGCGGCCTCCTCCTCTAAGTGGCTGGCCGCTTAAGCGGTCATGTACCGCTTTAGCGGCACCTGAGGGCTATTATAATCCCTTCTTCATCCGATTTCTCTCATTTTTGTCAACCCTTTTCCCTTCTTGTTGAGAGAATTTGAAGTGAGAGAGAGTGGGGATTCACCCATTGAAGCTAAGGTAAGTTAGCTCATCACTTCTTGGTCATTTCCCATGATTTTACCCGTTGATTTCCATCCCATTTCATTGTAAATTCATAGAAATTAGGTCTTTGAAATCCTAATCTTTGGGGACTGATTTGAACCCCGATTTACATTCCATTTGTGCTCAACTTTTAAGCACATATTCCTTATCGTTCGAGGGACCTCGTGATGGATTCAATTTTGGGATTCTGTAGCGAGCCCCACGGGCCCATTCTTGGCCCGATTTGAGCCCGAAGTTTTATATTACAATGTGGGTATCGTTTTACTCATAATGACGTGTAGGTTACTATTTTGATAGTGTGACATCGATTCGGGATCGTGGAGCAAGGTCGAACAATTTGTGGACACTTTAAAAATTACGGTTCGGCATCGAGGTAGGCTTCGATCTACTTTTCTCTATGAGATTGTGTATAGTATGGAATGCATGGTTGACACCCCGTTCATCCCCGACCCTAATTTGATGGATTGGTGACCTAGGGTGTAGTTATAAACCTTAACTTCGAGAGCACTAAGTACGTGTGTTGCATTGGTTATGGATGGAACATTTGATATCGTACTAGTCAATGTGGCTAGACTCTTGTAGGAGGAGTTTGAAACTTTCTGAAACATTTTAGGAGTGATAAGTGAGGCTTGAAGGACTTCCAAGCAAAGGATATTAAAGCTAAGAGGCAAGTCAAGTAGTTGAACTTGAAGTATCTAACCGAATCCGCAAAGAAACGTCGAAGAAAGAAAAATTTGCAAAAAAAATGGGCCAGGAGCGCCCAGGGGCGTGCTAGGCCGCTCTGGGCTGATTTTTTTGTGCCACAGGCAGCAAGGGGGCGCTCCAGGCAGCGTGCCAGGCTGCCCTTGCACACCCTTCCAAAGCTGGAAAAAAAATTTTAAGTCCTAGGGGCACCCGGGGCCGTACCGGGCCTTTTTTTGCCGAATTTCTTCTCCAACCACAAGCCTATAAATGTGATTCTTGGGTTATTATATAATTATTCCATCTTGGTAGGACTACGTTTGGACGATGTTAGCATCCAAATTACGTTTTTACCCTTTATGTTAAAAATAAGCCATGAGTGGCTAGAATCGTTTGTTTTTGGGATTGAGGCTACGAATATGAATCTCGTGAGTTGGAATATGGTCGTAACACTTATGGGATTATTTAAACATAAGAAATTTGGTGGATTATGCATTGATTTTATTGGGCTAAATGAATTGGGCTCAATTTGAGGCCCAAAATGAAGCCAAAAGACATGGCCCAATGGGTCAAATGACCCATTCTTGTGTTGACAAGTAAACACAACATTTATGACTAATTGTGTGGATAGGTATGAGAATTAGGGCCTATATAAATTCACCAAAAATCATATTTTTATTTCTTAAAATACACATGCCATATTCTAGAATTTTCAAGAAAACATTCTCATCTTCTCTTAAACCCTAGGCATTAAGCAATCACTTGTTGGACAAGATCAACCCTTTTCAAGTATTGGTAAGTATTTATTCTTCTGATTTAATATATTATGTACATGAGAGATTATGTATATCATGGTGGTTATGTTGGCAAGGTGTTGAATAGTGCACTTTGGCTTTTTGCTAAAAGATGTGCATCCTTGTGAATTAAACTTGAAAAAGGACTTGATGTTTTGATGAAAGTGAATGGTGTGGATGATATCTCAACATGTATGGTGTGGTTATGTCCATAACTTGTTATTTTTCTATATGAGTAAATTGTGGAATTTTGGTTATAAAATGTATTGGAGTGACTTGATGGGTTCATTGTGATGTGGTGTTAATGAGAACATGTAAAGGAGGAACTTGGTGTGAAAAGCTATTGGTTTATGATGTCTTGGTCAATGTATATAATGTTATGGTATTGTTGGTATGATAAGGCCATGAATGGTATTGTAAAGGGTGAAATAATGTTATAGGGCAATCATGTAACTCATGGTCGTCTTATACACTTGGAAAGTAGCTTGTGGTTAATGCTGGTTCCGTTATGTACTTGTGATGTAGAGTGAAACGTAAGGAAGGAGAGGAATTGTTGTACTCACATATTGAATTGTTTATTCATATTGGAAAGATAAGGTATGTAAGGTTACTCTTTCCGTATCCTTCTGAGCTTACTCTTTTCGTATCCTTCTGCGGCACGTATGTTCGCATTGTCATTGTACTTGTTCCATTCTGAAATGTTCAAAGGTATCTCATTTCAGGTTGTCATATATGGTAATCCTCATGTTCTTATTCCATGACCAATTTTTATTCATGTGTTACGTAATTGTGGACATTTTTCCAAAGTTCCAATAATGTTACGTTCCAAAGTTCCAATAATGTTGTAATCACCAAAGTATCAATCTCATGAAAGTAAGGAATGAAGTAATGTACATATGTGCTCCCAATGATGTTCTAATCACCAACGTATCATTCTCATAACAAAAGTAAAGGGAAGAAGCAATGCAAAGAAGTAATTCATACATGGTTACTTTATGTTCATTGAGTATGGATCGCAAATCTAAAGGGCATAAGCTCGGATGGAACAATCCCAAATATTATGATATTATATTATAGCCCATCAAGTGTGGATGACTGATATTATACTATAGCCCACCAAGTGTGGATGACTGTTATTATATTATAGCACACCAAGTGTGGATGACTGATATTATATTATAGCCCACCAAATGGGGATGACTGATATTATATTATAGGCCACCAAGTGTGGATGACTGTTATTATATTATAGCCCACCAATTGTGGATGACTAATATTATATTATAGCCCACCAAGTGTGGATGACTGTTATTATATTATAGCCCACCAATGGTGGATGACTATTATTATATTATGGCCCACTAATTCGTGGATGACTAATAATAAAGATGAACGTAAAGCCAAAGGAAGTATGTCACGTAATTGAAAGTATGAAGGAATGTTATTTCACGAATGAACATGATATGAATGAATGATCAAACAATGAAAGTAATGAAAGAAATGAAAGTAATGAACATGGTTCCACACATGCAGAATGGTGATTGATCCATAACGTTTATTCACATATATTGATCCCATTTGAGATCCTATGTTTCATACAGTTTCTTATAGTCTTACATACTCAGTACATTCTTCGTACTGACCTCCCTTAGGGAGGGCTTACCTTACTTACTGCAGGCACAGGTGCTAGTAGACTTCCATTGTAGGTTGTGGATCATTTACGGATTGTTGGTGAGCTCCAGTTGGTTCGAGTCTTTTCGAGTCATTATGTACATTTGCTTTGGTATTGTATATGTGTATAGAGCGGGGTTTTGTCCCGACTCTAGGTTGGTTATTGTGATGTATCTATAGAGGCTTTGTAGACTTATGTGGGAGAATGATTGTAAGAGATGTATGACCATTTTTGACTTGATGGCCCTAACGGCCAAGTTTCATACATATATAGCATATGTTTCTATCACGACCCGAAATCCCATTCGGGCTGGACTGGCACCCGAAGCCGATATGGCCCGAGAGAACCAATCTTTGCTTATGAACCTTCGTATGCACATCCTCGTATGAATCTTGTGATACCTTATGCACTATGCGGAAAACATGGACATGGAAACATACACTATATAAATGTATTCAGGAAACTTGGTCGTTGGGGCCATCAAGTCAAAACGGACATTTATCTCTTACATTCATAACCCACATATGTCTACAAAGCCTCTAACCGATCCATAAATATAACAACCTATAGTCGGGACAAGTCCCTGCTTTATACAATAATTACAAAACCAAAACAATATACACATGTGACTCGGAAAGCCCCGAACCAACTGGGAGCTCACCAATGATCCGCGGATAACTCGTAGCCTATTGTGGAGGTTTACTAACACCTGTGCCTGCAGCAAATAAAGTAAGGTCCCCAAAAGGGGTCAGTACAAAGAATGTACTGAGTATGCAAGGTTATAAGAAACTTCATGAAACTTAAACACTTCAAGGAACTTGATTTCAAGAGAATAGTCAATGTGGATCAATCATCTGTTAGTATGTGTGGAAATAGGTACTTTATGTTCATTACCTCATTTACCTTTATGCCCATTACCGTTAACAGTTAGAACCGTCAATAATGTATAACCGTTAATATGCAACCGTCAGTATGCAATGCATCCGTCAATATGCAACCGTCAATACGCAATGCATCCGTCAATATGCAATCGTCAATATGTAACCGTCTCAAGTTTGGCATCAAGCTAGGCTTTTGCCCCACTGAGCTTCCCCCCTGCTACCACCCGGAAAACAAGGAAGCAGGTTCGGCATCAAGTTTGGCTTTTACCTCACTGAGCTTCCCCCTTGATCCAGTGAATATAATAAAGTTCGGCGTCAAGCTTGGCTTTTGCCCCACTGAGCTTTCCCCCTGCTACCACCCGGAAAACAAGGAAGCAGGTTCGGCATCAAGTTTGGCTTTTTCCCCCAAAGCTATCACCCGCGCTCAAAAAACCATAAAGTAGTGATAAAGTAATTATAAAATAATGTTAAAGTAACCATAAGGAAAATTATAAAGTAACCATGAGGGAATGTATAAAGTAACCATGAGGGAATATATATAAAGTAACCATGAGGGAATGTATATAAAGTAACCATGAGGGAATATATATAAAGTCATCATACGGGAGTTACTTCCTCCATTACTTTATTGGATTACTTCTCTCTTTTACTTTTCTGAGATTGATACATTGGGGGATCATAACCATTTTGGAAACACATAAGTGCATTACTTCAATCTTTTATGTTCATGAGATTGTTACTTTTGAAGTTGTAACATTATTGGAAGCCTTGGGACATAATATTATTGGAACTTGGAATCATGTCCATAATTATGTGATACATGAGATTAATAACATCTGACAACTTGAAATGAGATACCTTTTAACATTTTGAAATGGAACAAAGACAATGACAACATGAACAATAGGTGCTGCAGAAAAATACGGACAGAGTAACCTTACATACCTTTACTTCCAAGTACGAGTACACAAGTCTATATATGAACACAACAGTCCAGCTTCTTCCTTATGTTTCACTCTACAATATAAGTCCACAATGAAACTCTTGTTAACGATCATTTACCGTATAAGCGTACAAAATGACAATGAACTATATGAACGCCACATAACTTCATTTCAGTCCTTACAATACCACCCACTGCATTATTATACCAACAACACCATAATCATTCCACACATTGACCAAGATATCATACATCTATAGCATTTCACACCACAAGTGCCCTTTACGCTTTTCTCTTTATCATTCCGTCACCTTTACTCCTTTATAACAACATATGAACAACCATACATATTTAATACAGTCCAAAACACCTTCATACGATACTTTAAAGTCATTAAAACGACATCACAAATTGATAGTTATATCCAAAAAGGGTATCGGGGCTTTCGGGGATCAACTAGAGACGAGAACACACAAAACGAGTTCTGGGCCTGACCTGCGCTTCCACCTGCGCACGCAGGTGGCTAAGATGCGCATGCAGGTGGCTTCCTGGAAATTCCAGGGCCATCTGCGTTGCACCTGCGCCCGCAGGTGGCCTCGTCTGCGGGGGCGGGTGCCCGTTTTGGTCCGAAATGGCCTCTTTTGGGGTCTTTTTATGCCATGAATGATCCATGAGCATAACCAAACATATTTGAACATATTTTTGGTCATCTTAAACACCAACATTCATCCATAACCTCACAACACATAGAACGACACCCAAAACCACATTTCACGGCCAATACGGCACCAAAACCATAACCAACTTCACAAGAACAACTCCAAATGTTATACACAAGGATTGAAAAAAGTAAGCATATAATCACATCTCATATGTCAATATGTATGCCGTCAAGTCCATTTCCTTCAAGACCACACATCCATATTCAAGTTTTACAAGACAAACCATCCTCCGATTTAGCAAACATGTAACCTATCACACTTTGTGAACTTCTTAATACTCCATCAACATAACCAACATAATATAAACCATGTCTCATGCATAAAATATATTATATCATCATAATAAACACTTACCAAGCCTTGTACAAGGATGATCTTGTCCACAAAGATGAGGGCTTAGTGTTTTTGTGAAAGGAAAGTATGAGATAATTCTAGAAAAGGCATGAGTGTCCAAATGAGGGAAAAATCTGACCTTCTCCCTTTATATAGTCCCTCACGTCTCACTTATCTTCTCCTTAGCATTAAATGCATTGGTTGGTTAAGTCAAATGGACAATATAGAAGAATGGGTCAAAAATTATGTGTTTGGGCCATGTCTTCTTAGTCATATTGGGCTTCATTTAAGGGCTCAATGATACAAGACCCATTAATACCCACAATTCAATTCATAATGCATCAATTCTCTCATGTTTTCCTAATTCCATAAAGGTACACGTAGTCGTATAGGTTTGACAACATACGGGTATTTCACCTCCTACAAGGGTTTAATCCCTTGTACTAGGACCAATATCAATTATATCATCAATAACATTACAAAATACATACTTTTGGCTCTTGAACTTTAGGTAAACATTGTCCAACATCGTCAAGTAGGGTTTGGTAAGTACGGGGTGTTACAGTTTCCATGACTTTCGCATAGTTGCATGAGATATAATAATGTTCAGATAGAGACATGCATAGGAGTGTACATGAGCAAAGATTGGTTCTCTCGGGCCTCAATGGCTTCGGGTGCCAGTCTGGCCCGAATGGTATTCGGGTCATGACAAAAGTGGTATCAGAGCAGGTCCTCCTAAGGGTGTCTACAAAGCCGTGTCTAAATAAAGTTTTACTTATCGATGTGTTGCGCACCACATTTATAAGTAGGAGGCTACGGGACATTTAGGAGTTGTTTCTGTTCTTCATTTCTTAGATCGTGCAGTAGAGCCAATGTTGTACGTGGAATCATATCTGACCATTGGAACTGGTTTTCTTGTTTATAGTAAAATGTTGATGACAAGAAGAGGTAGAGGCAAAGGTAGGCAGGTAGATATGCTTGCCGGTGAAGGCACAAGTAAATGACCACCTGACCAAGCTAGTCAAGGTGGGGCTGACACTGAAATTTTATCGCGGTCTTCTTCTACGTCTCCAGATCCGGAAGAGCCAAGAGGTAGAGAAGTACCCGCAGAATCACCTATGAATGCTACAGACCAGGATTTACAAAATGCAATGCATATGTAGACTCAGATAGTTGTTGTGCAAACTCAGGGGCAAGTTGGTCCAATGACAGGCAATGATAGTGAGGATAGAGCAGCTAGTCGAAGAACACAGGATTTTCTAAAACTAGACCCTTCTATATTCACTAGGTCAGATCCGAATGCAGACCCACAGGATTTTGTGGACCAAATTCAAAGGGCTCTAGAGGTCATGCATGTGACTGGTATGGAAACAGTGGAACTGGTAACCTATAGATTGAAAGGTGAAGCTATATTGTGGTATGAAAACTGGAAAAGATTGAGGGGTATAGATGCACTTCCAGCTAGTTGGGAAGAATTTAAAATGGCATTCCTTGATCATTATCTCCCATATAAGATCCGAGAGGCTCATGCGGATCAGTTTTTAAATCTTTGTCAAGGAAATATGAGTGTCAGGGAGTACAGTCTCCAGTTTAACTTTTTGGATCGATATGCTCCAAACGTAGTGGCCACAATGGCAGACAGAGTTCATCGTTATGTGGACAGGCTGGAACCATATTTGGTAAGGGACTGCACTATTGCTGCTCTAAACAGAAATATGAATATAGCCAGAATTCAGGCTTTTGTACAAAAGATGGAAGACCAGAGGCAGAGAAAAAGGGTACATGAATTTGAAGGAGGGCCTTCAAAGAGGAGTTGACCTATGGGACAGTCTATGGTGTCCCAAGGAGAATCTAGGCCTCAGATGTTTCCTAGACCGCCGAGACCATCATTTTCCTATCCTACAGTAGTTACTCCACCCCAATTTCGAGGGTTTAGAGGCAGTCGGGTTGGGCAGAGTAGTGGAATACGGGGTTCACAGACAGCAGGATCTTTTTGTCAGCTGTGCCAGCACTGCAAAAAGTTTCATTCAGGTGAATGCTGGTTTGGAACGAATGTTTGTTTTTGGTGTGGCAAGTTAGGGCACATGATGAGAGAGTGCCCATTGAGAGCCACGGGTAGTATGACACGACCTACGGGATCAGCCGTTGCATTATCATCGTCAGGTGTACAACCTGCTGGTCATGGCAGAGGTGCTAGAGGAGCAGCCGGTTCTGGTAGAATACAGAACCATACCTATGCCTTCGCAGATCAACAGAATTTGAAGGCTTTTCCTAATGTAGACACAGGTACAGCATTCATATTTTTACATAAGGTATATGCATTGATTGACCCGTATTCGACATTAGCATATGTTACTCCATTGATTGTGGAAAGAAAAAAAAAATTGAAATAGAAAGGACGCCAGAATTACTAGTTACGCCATTTGAATTCTATACACCAGTTGGTAAAGCAATTGTAGCTAAAAGAGTATATCGTAATTGTATAGAGAATGTTGGTGATCATGATACATTAGTTGACCTTATTGAATAGGACATGGTAGAGTTTGGTATTGCTGTGATGCCAGACACTCAGCCTATCTCTATTCCTCCGTATAGAATGGCTCTAGAAGAGTTATGGGAATTAAAGAAGCAATTAAAAGACTTATGGGACAAGGGATACAAAGTACCTAGTACTCCCCCTTGGGGGTACGCCAGTGTTAATTGTATGAAAGAAAGACAGTACGTTGAGAATGTGTGTCGACTATCAACAACTGACTAAGGTAATGATTAAGAATAAATATTCCCTCCCCAGAGTTGACGATTTGTGTAATCAGTTGCGGGGTTAAAAAAAATGAATGAATGAGTAAATGATGAAATGAATGATGATGATACACCCAAGACAGCATTACGAAAGTGGTATGGTTATTACGAATTCTTAGTATGTCAATTGGGCTAGTGAATGCACCTGTAGTTTTTATGGGTTTAATGAATAGGGTGTTCGAGTCATTGTTAGGTGTGTTCAAGATCATGTTTAAAGATGAAATTCAGGATTATAAGAGAGTCATGCTAATCACTTGTGATAGGCGTCACGGATTCTTCCTGACCGTAAGAGATATACAAAGTTCTATAAATGTGAGATTGGTTACAATTCGTATTGTTCATGGGTCACACTAGATAGAGTGAAGGAATAAGGATTGATACACAAAAGATTTAAGCTGTGAAGAATTGGCCAAGGACTACGACGCCTACGAAAATTTGTAACTTCCTTGGTTTGGCCGGTTATTATAGAAGATTTGTTATAAAGGCTTCCTTCCATGTTAGCACCCTTAATAACACACAGAGTAACCGAGTTTCAGCGGAATGATGCATATGAGAAGAGTTTCCAAGAGCTGAACGATAAACTGCCTTCTACATCTGTATTAGTACTTCCCGAAGGCATAGAAGAGTATGCAGTATATTGTGATGTTTTAGAAGTTGGTTTAGGATGTGTATTAATGCAGCACGACAGTGTGATAGCATATGTCTTAAGACAATTACGCCCATATGAGGGAAATCATCCCACACATGATTTTAAGTTAGCAGTCATGATATTTGCTTATAGAGTATGGCACTACTATTTGTATGGGGTCGTCTTCTTGAAATCCCAGATGAAAGAATTATAATATAAAATACAGCGGAGTCTTCATTTGTAGTAGAGGTGAAAAAAAAAAAGAGCAAAAGCAATACACAAATTCTATCCTTATTTCAATTGGGAAAAAAAATGTACAGTAAAGTTCGACAAAGGTAGTTGAGATTACGCAAAGGAGAGTACTTCAATACTAACGTAGATTTTTGAGTACCGGTTATACAAGAGTTAAGAAAATGAATTATGACAGAAGCACATCATTCACGGTATTCTATTCATTCGGAAACAACCAAAGTGTACCATGGTTTGGAAAAGACGTATTGGTAAGGTTACATGAAAAGAACATTGCAGAACGTGTAATTCATGATTCAAATTGTCAACAAGTAAGAAGTAGAGCCTCAGAAACCTGGAAGTTATGTGTAATGTATCAATCTTCCAGTGTGGAAATGGGACATGATTAACATGAATTCCATCACAGATTTACCTCTTGTTGAATTTACCTACAATAATGGCTATCAATTAAGTATCAAAAAGGCGTCTTAAGAAGCCTTATAGGGAAGTTGGCCTACATAACGTGCCAAATGAGGTTACCCAAAGATTTGGGCAGGTGGCATATAAATTAGCACTACCCCAAGAACTCTCCACAGTTCATTCGATATTCCATGTTCGATGTTTTGAAAGTATATAGGGGATCCATTTCGTATTGTTGCTAGTGGAAATGTACAAATTACGGAGGATCTCACATGTGAAAAGGTACTTATTGTTACCTATGGTTATTCTAAATCGATAAGTGAAAGCGTTAAGAAATGAAGGAGTAGCTTCCGTAAAAGTCCTTTGGAGAAATCAACAAGTAGAGGAGATCACATGGGAAGCTGAAGAAATGATGAAGTTCAAGAACCCTCATCTATTTCAAATGGAAGAAAAAGGTCAAAGTGCAGAAGTGGAGAAATAACAAGTAAGTATCTATGAGCATTACGTGTATATGCATATATATGCTAGTATAGAGATGCATTTATTGTACATAAGACGATGTTATTAACATTCGAGGATGAATGTTTCTAAGGGGGGAAGAATGTGACACCCCGTACATCCCCGAACCTAATTTTATGGATTGGTGACCTAGGGTGTAGTTATAAACCTTAACTTCGAGAGCACTAATTACGTGTGTTGCATTGGTTTTGGATGGAACATTTGATATCGTACTAGTCAATGTGGCTAGACTCTTGTAGGAGGAGTTTGAAACATTCTAAAACATTTTAGAAGTGATAAGTGAGGCTTGAAGGACTTCCAAGCAAAGGATATTAAAGCTAAGAGGCAAGTCAAGGAGTTGAGCTTGAAGTATCTAACCGAATCCGCAAAGAAACGTCAAAGAAAGGAAAATTTGCAAAAAAAATGGTCAGGCGTGCCAGGCCACTCTGGGCTGATTTGTTTGTGCCACAAGTAGCAAGGGGGCGCGCCACGCAGTGTTCCAGGCTGCCCCTGCACACCCTTCCAAATCTGGAAAAAAATAATTCTAAGGCCTAGGGGCGCACGGGGCTGTGCTGGGCCGCTTTTTGCCGAATTTCTACTCCAACCACAAGCCTATAAATGTGATTCTTGGTTTATTATATAATTATTCCATCTTGGTAGGACTACGCTTGGACGATGTTAGCATCCAAATTACGTTTTTACCCTTTATGTTAAAAATAAGCCATGAGTGGCTAGAATCGCTTATTTTTGGGATTGAGGCTACGAATATGAATCTCGTGAGTTGGAATATGGTCGTAACACTTATGGAATTATTTAAACATGAGAAATTTGGTGGATTATGCATTTATTTTATTGGGCTAAATGAATTGGGCTCAATTTGAGGCCCAAAATGAAGCCAAAAGACATGGCCCAATAGGTCAAATGACCCATTCTTGTGTTGACAAGTAAACACAACATTTATGACTAATTGTGTGGATAGGTATGAGCATGAGGGCCTATATAAATTCACCAAAAATCAGATTTTTAATTCTTAAAATACACATGCCATATTCTAGAATTTTCAAGAAAACATTCTCATCTTCTCTTAAACCCTAGGCACTAAGCAATCACTTGTTGGACAAGATCAACCCTTTGAAAGTATTGGTAAGTGTTTATTCTTGTGATTTGATATATTATGTAGATGAGAGATTATGTATATCATGGTGTTTATGTTGGCAAGGTGTTGAATAGTACACTTTGGCTTTTTGCTAAAAGATGTGCATCCTTGTGAATTAAACTTGAAAAAGGACTTGATGTTTTGATGAAAGTGAATGGTGTGGATGATATCTCAACATGTATGGTGTGGTTATGTCCATAACTTGTTTATTTTCTATATGAGTAAATTGTGGAATTTTGGTTATAAAATGTATTGGAGTGACTTGATGGGTTCATTGTGATGTGGTGTTAATGAGAACATGTAAAGGAGGAACTTGGTGTGAAAATCTATTGGTTTATGATTTCTTGGTCAATGTATAGAATGTTATGGTATTGTTGGTATGATAAGTCCATGAATGGTATTGTAAAGGGTGAAATAATGTTATAGGGCAATCATGTAACTCATGGTCGTCTTATACACTTGGAAAGTCGCTTGTGGTTAATGTTGGTTTTGTTATGTACTTGCGATGTAGAGTGAAACGTAAGGAAGGAGCGGAATTGTTGTACTCACATATTGGATTGTGTCTTCATATTGGAAAGATAAGGTATGTAAGGTTACTCTTTCCGTATCCTTCTGCGGCACGAATGTTCACATTGTCATTGTACTTGTTCCATTCCGAAATGTTCAAAGGTATCTCATTTCAGGTTGTCATATATGGTTATCCTCATTTTCTTATTCCATGACCCATTGTTATTCATGTGTTACATAATTGTGGACATTGTTCAAAAGTTCCAATAATGTTACGTTCCAAAGTTCCAATTATGTTGTAATCACCAAAGTATCAATCTCATGAAAGTAAGGAATGAAGTAATGTACATATGTGTTCCCAATGATGTTCCAATCACCAACGTATCATTCTCATAACAAAAGTAAAGGGAAGAAGTAATGCAAAGAAGTAATTCCTACATGGTTACTTTATGTTCATTGAGTGTGGATCGCAAATCTAAAGGGCATAAGGTCGGATGGAACAATCCCAAATATTATGATATTATATTATAGCCCACCAAGTGTGGATGACTGATATTATATTATAGCCCACCAAGTGTGGATGACTGTTATTATATTATAGCACACCAAGTGTGGATGATTGATATTATATTATAGCCCACCAAGTGTGGATGACTGTTATTATATTATAGTCCACCAAGTGTGGATGACTGTTATTATATTATAGCCCACCAAGTGTGGATGACTGATATTATATTATAGCCCACCAAGTATAGATGACTGATATTATATTATAGCCCACCAATTATTGATGACTGTTATTATATTATAGCCCACCAATGGTGGATGACTGTCATTATATTATGGCCCACTAATTCGTGGATGACTGATAATAAAGATGAATGTAAAGCCAAAGAAAGTATGTCACGTAATTTAAAGTATGAAGGAATGTTATTTCACGAATGAACATGATATGAATGAATGGTCAAACAATGAAAGCAATGAAAGTAATGAACATGGTTCCACACATGCAGAACGGTGATTGATCCATAATGTTTATTCACATATATTGATCCCATTTGAGATCCTATGTTTCATACAGTTTCTTATAGTCTTACATACTCAGTACATTCTTCGTACTGACCTCCCTTAGGGAGGGCTTACCTTACTTACTGCAGGCACAGGTGCTAGTAGACTTCCATTGTAGGTTGCGGATCATTTACGGATTGTTGGTGAGCTCCAGTTGGTTTGAGTCTTTTCGAGTCATTATGTACATTTGCTTTGGTATTGTATATGTGTATAGAGCGGGGTATTGTCCCGACTCTAGGTTGGTTATTATGATGTATCTGTAGAGGCTTTGTAGACTTATGTGGGAGAATAATTGTAAGAGATGTATGACTATTTTTGACTTGATGGCCCTAACGGCCAAGTTTCATATATATATATAGCATATGTTTCCATGACTTTTGCATAGTTTCATGAGATATAATAATGTTCAGACAGAGACATGCATATGAGTGTACATGAGCAAAGATTGGTTCTCTCGGGCCTCAACGGCTTCGGCTGCCAGTCTAGCCCGAATGGGATTCGGATCGTGACAGCATGCTAGGTAAAGAATATAGGATATGATCATGGCTAGAATAGTATGACTTAGCCTATGTTATGGAATTTGGGGTTGAAGATGTGACCCGAACCCTAGTACAAGTATTGGATATGTCCATAGAGCCCTATTGCCCTTGAATATAAGCATGTTAACCACATTCGATGATTAAGGATCCTTTGGTATGAGTTTGCCATTTGACTTAGCGATTCGGGAGGTTTTTCCCCGATTAAATCCTTGTGGTGACTTTATGCCCTTAATTATTGTGGTTACCCGGGTCATGAGACCTTACTAGATTTGTTACATGCTATTGGGCCCAAGACAGTGATTATAAGGCTAGTTGGACTTTGGCGAGTATTCTTCCCTTAGCAAGGGAAATGTTATCAGTTATAGACGCTTAGGCGCTTATGGTTATGTTGTCTGGATACTGGTGATGGCATGCATAATATCTGGTGCATTCATGCTAATTTAGTGGTACGATTCTAACCAACACCTTGATTT
The DNA here is from genome assembly GCA_031232105.1 of Capsicum rhomboideum. Lineage (NCBI taxonomy): Eukaryota > Viridiplantae > Streptophyta > Magnoliopsida > Solanales > Solanaceae > Capsicum > Capsicum rhomboideum. Next base: position 98,441,030 of record CP124719.1, on the reverse strand, counting down.
TACTACTGGTTCCAAAAAAGGGATTTGTTCCCACTTTTCACTTTTAAAAGGGGTTATTTTATAACGGGAATCGTACCACCTTATTTACTGATTATGAGCTTTTTGAATTGAAAATGATGTTTTAGAAGTTCGACCGAGGATGATTCCGGTTCATTATTTATCCACATATTTTACCACTACTATTTACTTCGATCGAGGGATATTCTGACCCTTTGTACATGATTTAGTCCCGAGCATGATCTCGGGCAATGGACTTACGGATTTATATCCTTTTAGACACGATTCGAGTTCGTGCACTGATTATATATATTAAATACCGATTCTAGTCCGGAAGTATGATATCTAAATACCGGTTCAAGTTCGAAAGTATGAGATATAAATATCGGTTCGAGTCCAAAAGTATGATATATAAATACCGGTTCGAGTCCGGAAGTATGATATATAAATACCAGTTTGAGTCTGTAAATATGAGATATAAATACAGGTTCAAGTCCGAAAATATGAGATATAAATATCGATTCGAGTTCGAAAGTATGAGATATAAATATCGGTTCGAGTCCGGAAGTATGAGATATAAATACCGATTCGATTTCGGAAGTATGATATATATAAATATCGGTTCGAGTCTGAAATTATGATATTTAAAGACCGGTTCGAGTCCGGCACTTTCTATTCGATTTATGCTGCATTCATCCATTCATATGTATTGCCTATCACCAGTATAATTGTTTGGTGCCTGTATCTATCGGTCGTATGGGAGGTTGTATAGGTACGGGTTATGGTTTCTGTTTGCTGAGTGTTTCTGTGAACCTTCCGGACTTATGGGGGTCCGGTTAGGTACTAGTTTTCCCGGACTAGCCGGTTACTTTATAATGGTTTATTATGGTTAGTTTGTGGCAGGTTGGTTGTGGACTGGTACCTGAGATTAGAGGTACGTTTCTGATTCCTTTATCCTTTTGGTAGGTTATATTATGGTTGGTTTACCCTAGGATTTGTCACCCTTTGGGTATAGGTTTGATGAGGCTAGAGTTGGCTCCTTTACGTGGTTATGGACCTTGAGATGTTAGGTTGACTCCCTCAGGTAGTTACCTTTGAGTTAGACCTATATGTATACTTATATGTATGGTATCACCATATATCCCTCTCTTTCCTTAGCTACTTACGTAGTATAGGCATCCTTTGGCCTTGTACTACTATTATATATCCTTCTTTATTCTTCATTTGTATATTGGCCAGGGATATACGGTATTGCACTTTAGCTCCTGAATGATGTCAAGATAGGGTAGTTATCCCTATTGCCTCATTAGCATTGTTATGCCTAGTTTTCATGGATAGTTGCCTGTAGTTACTTTCATGCCTTCATGTTATTTATGCTTGCATTATTTCTGGAGCTCAGTTGGTCGTTGCCTACTGAGTACCATGTGTTTGGTACTTATACTACACTTTTGCAGCCTGCAGGTCATAGTGTGAGTTATCGTCGTTGATGTGTATACCGTGCGGAGCAGCTATGGATCGGAGACATGGGGTGAGCTCTCCGACGTTTGGAGTATCCCTACTCTCCCTCTTATTAATTAGATTGTTCTCTATGTTGTATCTGAGACGGCTTGTATACATATACTTTTCCCATATTTCAATTGTACTCCTAATGTATTAGAAGCTCTTGTACTGGCTCTACAATGTTTTGGGATTATATTAGCCTTGCTATTACATTTATTTCGATGTTTCCTTTTATTCCTTTGGGTAGTCCGTTACTAGCCGTTCCGGACTACGGGTTGGCTTACCTACTAGTGGATTATAGTAGGTGCCATCATGACCTATGAAATTGGGTCGTGACCTTAGTTTCCTCTAACGATGCATTCGCTTCTTTCGTATTAATCCTATGTGATTATGATCTTGTTTGGATTTGTACTTTAAATGCTTGATGTTATAGCCTCATACTTCCTTTGGGTACTTCTGTGACCTATTGGGGTGTTTATGCTATCTGTTTTTATTGGTTTGACATAAAATGAGATATTCCCAATTAAGTGTTTCCCTACCAGAGTGTTGTTGTTTGTGAATCCGAAACGATCTTTGCGCATCTCATAACTCCTATGGTGTGTGCCTGCCTGGGATCCTTAGGATCTCGACAGCGCCAAGGGTTGGTTATGGGTTGCCAAAGGTATGTTTTAGATTCTGGGAGTGTTTTGGTGTCCTTGTTTTATGTTCAACAGGTGAAGGCGAGAATTCGGACAAGATGAAGAGTTGCTAGGGATTTGGGAGTGATTAAGGGTTGTCCAACTTAGCCCTTCTCTGTTTCTTTTCTTTATTTTGTTCATTTGGGTCTGTCATAAATTATTGTGTAAACACTGATATATAATGAAATTATGGGGACTGCTTATTGGGGGGGGGGGGTTATAATATGGTTTGAATATTTTATCATTAAACAAATTTCAACATGTTAATTAGATTATGTTATTGCTTAGGCAATACATCTTAGAATTATTAATTAATTGTTTATCACCTAGAAAACATGTTTTAAGGATTATTAATTCACTTTCAATATTTATTAATTAATTTTCAGCATAACTATTTAATCTAAGGCATGTTTGATTAATTTTTCCATGTGTCTAATTAATTTCCGGTGTATTATAACTAGTTTTCAGCATTTTATCTATTCTAAGTATATTTTACTAATTTCCAACATCTTAAAAAACAAATTTTTAGCAATTTCCATGAATTTCCTGCAAAGTAAATTAATTTCCAGCACCTTAAGATAATTCTTCTGCACACTTATAATTAATTTTCAGCATATCTAATTAGTTTCCAATATTTTCAAATTAATTTACAGCATATTAAACCTACTTTCCAGCATTTTAAAATTATTTTTCAGCACCTGTAATTAATTGCAAGCAACCTAAATTAATTTTCAGCACTTTAGATTAACTCTCAGCATTTTTTAATTAACTTTTGGCGTTTCAATTAATTTTCCTGCATTTTTATTAATCTCTTGCAACTTAAATTAATTTCCCACATTTAAATAATTTTCTTTTAAATTAATTTCTTGCACATTTAAATTAATTTCCTGCATATTTAATTTAATATCTAGCACTTTAATTTGATTTCCGACACCTCGTTTAATATCCCTCACTTAGAAATCATGCCTATAGGTCTCAATCACGTAAAACAAAAAAATTTCTTTTCAAGCATGTTATCACCTTAATTACTCTGATGAATAAAGAGGCTTGTATAGGACCATTACTTGTTAAATGCTTAGTTTAGTTTAGTTTTGCATGACGTTAATCCCGAGTCTAATTAGACAGCCTATAATTTTCTTTATGTCTAAACCTAATCCAAAATAGTAAGTTCAATGCCTCTTATACATTAAGTTGGGACGGGTAGGCATTTTAGGGAACGTTAGTTTTATCGTTTTCTATAGAACACTTTTAGGTTTATTAACCAATTAGGTGGGGCAGGTAGATAAACGAAAATGACGGATGTTGTCCCAAGCAAAATCCAACACTGTGATATGCGACATTGTCACTCTTTAATAAACCGGAAGTTGATCCGAATAGAATAAAATCAACCCTCGTCCAAATCTTTTGAATTAACTTTTCTTTTCTTTATTTTTGAATGTTTGATTATTTGGGGTAGTCTAGGTTTATTATTTAATAAATCTTTTGCCATAGAAATTGTGTCCCTTCTATCTCCTCGCTGATCTGATTCACATTTTTATGCACCTTATTACTTGATCACTTAGATTATTATTATTAATTAGGTAATAACTGAATCGCATGTTTAATTTACTTTTTTTTTCTTGTTTTAAACATTTAGCTAATATTAAGTTAATAAAATAATTGACTTTTGCTTATCACATAGAATTCCCCCACATAACATATGAATTCTGTTGGGACCCACATTTGTGGACCTCTAAAGGTGCCTAACACCATCCTTTTGAAGTAATTTAAACCCTTACCCAAATTTCTGTTGACGTAGACTAATTAATAAATTCGTAATTAGTTTATAATGATGCCCTAACGCACCTTAACTCGTTAGGTGGCGACTCTTCTCTTTCAAACCATCCTAAAAAGAGTTGTCACATCGAATTCCACTTTTCGCAAGAAAAATGGGGCGCGACAGCATGGCGACTTTGCTGGGGATATTTAGGTTCTAACCATTACGAATTCATGTGTTATGTGGGATTTTATGCTTTCTTTCTATTTGTGTACACTTTATTTTTGGTGTTGATCTCTGTCTTTTCTTTAGTTGGTTTTCTTAAATTGTTGTTTCGATTTTCGACTATGCATGTTAATCTTTTCCTTTTTTTTCCCTTTATCTGTTTTTCTTAAATATTTATTTTGGCACCTTTGATTTATCATTAGTAAGCATATTAGTCCTCTTCCCTTTTCCTTATCTTGTGTGTCTTTTCATGGCTATCCATTTTTCTTCTCCCTTTTGGTTACTTACATGCTATCTCTTATACCCCTTTAATTATGTATTTTTGTTAATTTTATATATTTATATTGTTTTCGTATATTGTTCAACATGTTACTGTTTTCTACTATGTGTTATGTATTACTGTTTTATATAACTAGCATTACGTTCATATTTTTCCCCACTTGGAAAATTCACACTTTCACACACTACTCACTATACTCGGATGTTGTGCCTTTGTACTTCTCCAAATTCTATTCAAATACCCAATTTAGAGAGTTGGCATAGACGTGGGGTGAGTGGATAGTTTTGCTATTGTGTGACCACGTACCTCCTCACATAGAATACCCTTTGTCCGTGTCTATCTAAATTTTAGAAAAATTTAAGACAGTATTGTATCCATCCCTTGCACTTAAGTCATGCATGCATTAGACATAGGTGGTTTGACCTTCGAGGTTAATCCGCAAAGTAAGTAACCAACCTCTTGTCGAAAGGGTACCTACCACCCAAAGACAAACATGAATATTATGTGCTATGTGTTACTATTTCTTTGAACTTGACTCATATTTCTCTTTATTAGTGAATATGTGTTTCATTAACCTATAAGGTCTTATTAGCCTAGATGTGTCAAGACCAATAGTTTGACCTTTTCAAGTTTAAAGGATTCACGACCAAAGGACCCTTAATTTTATTTACTATGTGTCAAACCACTGTGTGTATGCTAATATCTTACCAATTCCTTATTTGTTTCATGTCTTAGTTATTCGTCATTCTTAAAATTTTTAGCTTTTAGATGTGCCCAAAATTGTTTATTTGCACTTTATGCAAATAGTTTCATAAACATCTGTTTACTTAGGCTGAATCATACAATTTTATGGCCTAGTCAAAACCCTCCTTCCATCTATCTTCGTAGGTCAGTTTCATACTCTAAAGTATCTTTTAGCATCCTTTAGCATACTTATCATTCTTTAGGTTAATTCATTCTTTTAGGACACTCTTACACAATGCTTTCAATAATAACATACCATTGTCTTCACCCTAACTCTCAACATTATTGTTTTCATATTGGTGTTGTACTTTTACTTCGCAACTTTTAAGTTATACAGAGCTCTCATAACTTCGATTCACTCCAAATGAGCATAACTCTTTATTTTCAAATAAGTGGAATATTCATTCTAGCCTTTTTCGTGTGTACCTTTTACTATTCATAAGTCTGTTTCTTTCCTAAGGTTGACTAAAGTTGAATATCAAGAATGGTCAGTCAAGCAATGTTTATCAATCTTGTCAACGGTGAAGTCGAGCATAGGATTTTGGGGTTGCACCAGGACAAAATTACTTCGTTTGAGTTAATTATCATGAATATGGAAAGGAAAATAGAAATAATCAGAGGAATAATGACTAATCTTTGAGGTTCATCTGATATGCCACCAGGCTTTCCAGAATCATTATCCAAAATTGACCTCATTGCTCCCATCCGCACTGTGGAGTCTCCTTTATTGATGGCCTCACCTATCCCTGATTATGATGCACAAGTATCTCCGAGTCTGTATTCAATCGCATTGCAAAAAGCACTCAATGGGTTGACAGAGATGGGCAATGAAAAAGAAATAGAAGGAAGGGTTTCTGACCATAAGGCAGGGTTGTCTCAATAGCTCGAGATGGATAAGTTATCCAAATTAGGAGAAGCAAGTAAGGATAGAGTTGGGGACTTGAACTTTCCATTATACGATGGGTCTAGAAATCCTCATTCTCATTTGAAGGTCTACCTCGATGGGATAGTGGTTATTGGACAGAGTGATGGTCTTAAGATGAAGCTTTTTGTCAGGTCACTTACAGGACTAGCATTGATGTGGTACGCAGAAAATGATACAAGCAAGTGGGTCTCTTGGGACAACTTGGCAAGTGATTTCATTAGGCGATTCGACAATAGGCAGAAGAGGAAGTTCATAGTCGAAACTCTAAGACATGACAAAGTAGGTTTGGTTGAGCCACAATTCAAGGATAAGGGAAGGACAATTGTCAATAAGGCATCAAAACCTCCAAAGCCCAAAGTGAGCAAACCCCAGGCTATGACTCTCTTAGACGAATCACCGTCAATCACTTTTGAAATGTTGAGGTCACATGGTATCTTGCAGCCTAAGCTTATTGGTTCCTATTGCCCTTCAAGTCCTTTCTTGGATCCCAAAAAATATTGTGCCTTCTATTCTGACATGCCTGGTCATGATATGGATGAATGCCTCCAGTTGAGGAGAGAACTATAAAATTTGATAAGTAATGGGAGGATAGTAAAGAAAAGTTTCCCTGAATTGATATGGTATCCATCTCCAGAAATCATTCCAACCCCAAATTATGCCCAATCCTATTATCCCCAATCCTCCACAAAACCCCATCCTTAAATTGTTTGGTGCCCACCTCCACCTATTGCTCCAACATCAAAATATGTTCCAGTGTCTTATCAAAATTCACCAACAAATCAACGATCCAATCAATCTGCTAGACCTTCATTCAAGTCTCAAAAAAATCCACCAAGAAAATACACCCCTCTAGTTGAAGCCATAACCCAGTTGTATGAAAAACTCAGAGAAGCGGGCTACATCACACCCATCCCTGCTGTACCTTTTAATACTTAGTCTAAATGGTACAACCCTGACCAGTTTTGTACCTACCACTCTGGGATGAAAGGGCATCCTATAGAGCCATGTTTTGCCTTGAAGAACAAGATTGAAGTGATGATTGATACCAAGATGATAACTGTGATAGTGTTAAATCTCGGTGTTGATTAATTTCCTAATCATAACTGGTACCTGTTTGGCATTGATGAAGAGGATATCATTTCGGGCTCTCAATCATTTGAAATTACTTTAAGCTTTACATACTTGGAATAATATGGAATTTCTTTTATGCTTTCCTTTTTATGTAATTAGAACTATGTTTGACCTTATTCCCCTATAAGAGGGATACGTAGGCGCTCATTTAATGAGTTCGGTCTCATTATAATAAAATTTTCTTTTCCCCTATGTTTTACCTCTGCGGAACTCTTTATAGAATTGGATGAATTGGCAAGGTGATCAAATGTTTGGTGTTCAACATGAGTCGACCTTATTCATTTCCTCAACTCTTTTAACCTTAGTTGCTATTGCAATTTCAAGTTCAGCCTCTTAGCATTCATTGAGAATCACGTCAATCATTTTGAAATTATAAGTTTCAAAACTATTCTACTTCATATGTTAGGAGCTTAGATCACTCATTAGGTCCTAGTCTTCATACGCTTATTCGATTTGATCCCCTTTTTGTAAGTGTCTCTTGTTTTTATATTATTATTATTGTTATTGCCATATTTTAAATGTATCTTCGCTACATGATTTGTATTAGATTTGTTTATTTTTCTTAAAGGTTGTCTAATATTTGAATATTGAATTGACTACGGGTCTGCAATTTGACAAATATGCCTAACCCTCTTGATCCTTTTTTCTAACACAAATTTTGTTTCTTCACCCAGCACAAAATATCTTTCTTCTCCCGATTCGTCTCTTCATCAAATATCATTGACACGCGCCAATTTTGGTACTTTGCAAAATATGGTAATGCATGATGGGGAATCACCTACGCTGCAACAAAAGTTTGACTTAGAAAAGAGGTTAGATGAATGTCTATGTTCCAAAGGCATCCATGACTTGAGGTATGAGAAACTGTGTCTACATCCAAGGGTTGAGCTACCTTCAGGATACAAAATTCCAAAATTCAATGTGTTTGATGGGCTTGGAAACCCGATCATGCATCTAAAGGACTATTGTGGAAGATTAGTTGGCATCGGGCATAATAAAGCTCTACTAATGAGACTCTTCATTCAGAGCTTGTTCGGAATAGCACTCACTTGGTACATCAAACAAGACTTTGACAAATGGCATACATGGGAAGACATGGCTCAAGACTTTGCGAGACAATATAAGTTTAATATCAAGGTCGATCCGGCGATGCTGGACTTGCTCGAAGTAAAGAGAATGACTCATGAATCTTTTGAGGAATATGCAACACGATGGAGATTGGAAGCTTCTAAGATATGTCCTCTTGTGCTTGAAGAAGAGTTGGTCCAAGCTTTCATTAGGTTGCTAGATGGTATATAATATCAAAAATTATTTGGCTTATGTATTCAAAGCTTTGACGATCTATAGAAAAAGATTAGAATATGTTATTTGGACAGGAAAAGTTATTGATGTTTCTACAATACAAGCTACTTTTCAAGCACTGAAAGCTTCACCGAAAGAAGAACAAGAAGAAGATATATCAACCAACCCACTTCAAGAACAACATTATCAAAATACCCAATAAGCATATGTCATTTTTGACATTTATAACCCATAAGGTTTTCGGTACTCAAATTTGCACCAACATGATTCTCAACCTCATCAATCAAAGAAAATGAAACCTCGTATTTTTGCCCCTCTGACTGGACCTTTAGCCAACGTATTTCAAAGATTGTTTGCTCAAGGAGTTCTGAAAACAAGGAATGGATGGATCCCTATATATGCACCTTTGAACTTTGACTTGTCCAAAGGTGTGCATATCATTCAAATATCCAAGGTCATGATATTGAGGAATGTTCAACATTAAGGTACAAGATCCAAGATTTGATTGAGAAGGGAAAGATTATGGTGCGACAAGGGCCATTAAGCAACTTCTATGACACTACCACAGGCATAATTATTGTGCAAGGTGACTCAATAGAGATCACCCTGAGACATTTGACAAGGAAGCAAAAAGCACATCAAAGGAACTGAGAAGGCCAAAACCATCACAACCAAAGTACCAATTCCATTCCCAATGAATAAAATTTCCTGTTTTTGTTTATGTTTCTCTTTGTACTCATGAACTACGTTTGACCTGACTTTCATTTGGATAGGTAGGCAGCCCACTCTTGGGTTCGGTCTCAATATAATAAAATTTCTCTTTTCCTTTCATATTCAAATCATGTTAGCTTTTGAGAAGACTCTATTCAACAAATCTAAACTACTTTGACCCATTCATGACGTCAAATGACAATTGCATATTCGAAGTTGAACCTCAATGTTTGATTACAAGACAACCGTTTCTTTTGAACTAACATTTTCTTTGAGTGATGTAGGAATATAAGACTTCACAAGTAAACACTGGGACAGAATTTTTTAGATTACCTCCAAAATTCTACCAGCAGATAATATTTTGATTCACAAGAAAGTGCGAAACATATTCTAAACTGGCGTAGAAATTTTTGAGGGGTCCTCAAAATTTCATCACAATGGCATGAAAATGACAAGAAGTTACAAATAATGCAAAGGACATCGGGTTAATCCGCCCTAAAATAGGATATACCGGGTTATCCACCCTAAAATAGGATATATCGGGTTTGTCCGCCCTAAAATAGCATATGTCAGGTCATCCGCCCTAAAATAGGATATGTCGGGTTCATCCGCCCTAAAATAGGATATATAGGGTTCATCCACCCTAAAATAGGACATGTCGGGCTCATCCGCCCTAAAATAGGATATGTCGGGTTCGTCCACCCTAAAATAGGATATGTCGGGTCATCCGCCCTAAAATAGGATATGTCGGATTCATCCGCCATAAAATAGGATATACCAGGTTTATCCTCCCTAAAATAGAATATACCGGGTTCATCCATCCTAAAATAGGATATGTTGGGTTATCCTCCCTAAAATAGGATATGTGCCGGGTTCATCCATCCTAAAATAGGACATGCAGTTCATCCACCCTAAAATAGGATATGTCTGGTTCATCCGTCCTAAAATAGGATATATTGGGATGGTCTGCCCTAAAATAAGACAATTAGGCTCGTCCGCCCTAAAATAAGGACAATTGATTTTGCAAGCATATAGTCAACGTGATCACATTCTCCTTAAAAGTTGAAACTGGGGTAGATTTTTTAAGCTCCTCAAAAATCTTGGGCAACAAGCACAAGGTCAAATAGATATGTTTTCTTATCTCCTCTCGTCATTATCGTTATCTATTATGTTTGTTTTCACCACGTTATTTAATCTTCTAGATGCCCTAACCATTTTATCTAGTCATGTTGAAAGTGCACAGGTAACAAAGGGAGAATAGGTTACGAACGGGAACAACTCTACTTATCCATCTGTCACTCCAATTCAACTTGAAACGCATTCACCTTTCTGTTTCACACTTCTCATTACACTACTTTTTTGAATCCTACCCACTCTAATCTCATCGGCCCATGCTACCATCATTGTTTCCCATATAGCATATTATTAACTTCTTTTAGGAATCTCATTTGATCCTAAATCTAGAACTACACACGACATGATTCTCGTAAACCCGAGATATGTAGGCGACTTGAAACTAAAGTCTCGGCCTCACCATTTTAATAAAACTCCCTTGCTTTTTGATTCTAGTGAACCATCCTATCGGTCATACAAAATTGGATACTACGTCAACATTCTTTGCTCAACAATTCTTCCATCATTCCCAAGTAACGAAGTGGAAACTGTTGACACCCAATTTGACCTCCCGATATTCCTCCCAAGCTGTTATTTTACAAAAAAAATAATAATAATTAGTTTCAAATATTAATATTTCCTTACTTATTATTTTAGTATCAAATAAACATTGACGTTTCACATTTATAATTTTGAAGTATGTCATTTGTTTTATATATATTTTTATATATATTTATAGTACATATAGTTTATTAATTTAAATATAATATTTTATATAATTTTGTTAATATTTATTAAGTCATTTTCGCAAATATGCATACTTTTAATTTACAAACGCATAGTTATTTATTATTATTATTATTATTATTATTATTATTATTATTATTATTATTATTATTATTATTATTATTATTATTATTATATTTATCAATTTACCACTATATTTATTAAATAGCAGCCTAATTCAATTCAATTTTTCCCATTTGTTTTACTCTTAGCCTAATTTAATCAATTGGTATCAATTTTAGTCGAAATTAAGTGTAATTTGGCTAAATGTTAAACCCAATTTCAATCCCTAATCAATTTGACCCAATCCATGATCCGATTTCTTGACCCATGATCCAATCCATTCTCAATTTCAATCTTGACCATCCATCGTATTTCATCCAACGGTCACGATTTAATCCCGATTTCTTTCCTTTTTAACAAATATCAAACCCCCAAATCCAAAATCCCTAATCTTTCTCCTCTCTCCAACCGCCCTATGCTCTCTTCTCCACCAAGCCGCCACTGCTCACCACACTGGCAAAATCCACTATAATCCGACCACTATAGCCGGTGAAACCACCGATAAGCCGCACCATCCCCCTCTCATCATCTTATCCTCCCTCTATTCATCTTTTTTTCTCCATTGAACCACCATAGTTGCACCACCAGCCAAACCAACACCCCTCTCTTCGACATCTCTCTCAACTCTCCAGCGCCGCCTTCATCTCCTTGTCCTGCTTTCAGTCACCGCTATCTCACCAGAGGTGATGACTGGTGAGACACCATTGACAACATCACCGAGCAAACCTTGTACCGAACCCGAATTCGAGGTCCTCATCGAAATACCGCCGATAAAATAAAACTTGCATGGGTATCAAGGATTTAATTTCAAGATCCCTATGTTGATTTTATGATGAATCCATCTCCGGTACGATCGTTCTTGTCTTTATTTATTATTTGAACACTATCAACTCTTCTTCATGTTTATTCTTAGATGTGAAATTCGTGATGTCTGGATGTGATTTTTGGTTTGAATGTTTCAATTTCATGTTTATTTAGATGTTTAGACTATCATTTGATTACCCCTAATGACATGACTACGGTACTGATTTATTCAAATCTTGATCCTTTCTGCTCGTTAAGTGAATTCATTGCCGATTGTACTTTGACATTGTAACTTTGAAAATAGCATGTTCAGCAGCCTCCGGTCTATAATTTTTTTCCATCTTTTATATGGGAACTTGATCAATTTATTTCTTTTGTTCTCTTGAAATTTTGAATTATGAAAACCTCTAACTTGTCTATTTCATAAGCTTTTAGCTAATTTCGTGCTTGATTGGTTGAGGAAATCGTTATGGTTCATATTCTCATTCACTTGTTTCCTCTAATTGATTCGGTTCCCTTGTCTGGAATTGGACAGTTTTGATACTAAATTTATTTATGGTAAGTTTGACTTATTTTTGTACCCATTATTTTGATTACGCATTGTTTTTTTTAGAAAACAACAATTATATGGCAACCCCAATTCGAATTTTATTGTGGCTTCTTTTTATGCTTTGTCATATATGGTTAATTTACCCGTCTGTATCCAAGTCATACACCTTGACTAATATTTTACCCCTTCTTAATTTGAATATATTCGTACTTGTTTAATTAAGCAAAAGAGATTTCTTTTTACACTAAATTAATTCAATCTTCCTCTAATTGATTTTCAGAATATTCCTTTCCTTTTATTTGTGTGACTGCTTACTATATAAACATTCTTTCTCTTCTCTTTAAAGGAGGATGCTTAACAGCATTACTGGACTCTACACTAAAAAATATTTCTCTGCTTTTGGTCTTGAAACTACTTCCGCTTCTAACTATTATCACTGGTTCTTACTTTGAAAGCGTGGTTTTCTTGTTTGTGTTTTGTTATTCTCGTTGTTAACTGGTTAGTTTCCTCTAACGATGCATTCGTTTCTTTCATATTAATCCTATGTGATTATGATCTTGTTTTGATTTGTACTTTAAATGCTTGATGTTATAGCCTCTTGCTTCCTTTGTGTACTTCTGTGACCTATTGGGGTGTTTATGCTATCTGTTTTTATTGGTTTGACATAAAATGAGATATTTCCAATTAAGTGTTTCCCCACCGGAGTGTTGTTGTATGTGAATCCGAAACAATCTTTGCGCATCTCATAACCCCTTTGGTGTGAGCCTGCCTGGGATCCTTGAGATCCTTAGGATCTAGACAGCGCCAAGGATTGGTTATGGGTTGCCAAAGGTATGTTTTAGATTCTAGGAGTGTTTTGGTGTCCTTGTTTTATGTTCAACAGGTGAAGGCGAGGATTCGGACAAGATAAAGAGTTGCTAGGGATTTGGGAGTGGTTAAGGGTTGTCCAACTTAGCCCTTCTCTGTTTCTTATCTTTATTTAGTTCATTTGGTTTTGTAATAAATTATTGTGTAAACACTGATATATAATGAAATTATGGGGACTGCTTATGGGGGAGAGGGGGGAGGGATAATATGGTTTGAATATTTTATCACTTTGATACCATGTCTATAGGATCATTAAACAAACTTCAACATGTTAATTAGATTATGTTATCGCTTAGGCAATACATCTTAGGATTATTAATTAATTGTTTATCACCTGGAAAACATGTTTTAAGGATTATTAATTCACTTTCAATATTTTTTTAATTAATTTTTAGCATAACAATTTAATCTAAGGCATGTTTGATTAATTTTTCCGTGTGTCTAATTAATTTCCGGCGTATTATAACTAGTTTTCAGAATTTCATTTATTCTAAGTATGTTTTACTAATTTCCAACATATTAAAAATCAAATTTTCAGCAATTTCCATGAATTTCCTGCAAAGTAAATTAATTTCCAGCACCTTAAGATAATTTTTCTGCACACTTATAATTAATTTTTAGCATATCTAATTAGTTTCCAATATTTTCAAATTAAATTTTAGCATATTAAACCTACTTTCCAGCATTTTAAAATTATTTTTCAGCACCTGTAATTAATTCCCAGCAACCTAAATGAATTTTCAGCACTTTAGATTAACTCTCAGCATTTTTTAATTAACTTTCAGCATTTCAATTAATTTTCCTGCATTTTTTATTAATTTCCTTCAACTTAAATTAATTTTCCACATTTAAATAATTTTCTGCACATTTAAATTAATTTCTTGCATATTTAAATTAATTTCCTGCATATTTAATTTAATATCTAGCACTTTAATTTGATTTCCGACACCTTGTTTAGTATCCCTTGCCTAGAAATCATACCTATAGGTCTCAATCACTAAAATGAATAATTGTCTTTTCAAGCATGTTATTACCTTAATTACTCTGATGAATAAAGAGGCTTGTATAGGACCATTACTTGTTAAATGCTTAGTTTTGTTTTGTTTTGTTTTGTTTTGCATGACGTTAATCCCGAGTCTAATTAGGCAGTCTAAGATTTTCTTTATGTCTAGAACCTAATTCAAAATAGGAAGTCCAATGTCTCTTATATATTAAGTTGGGACGGGTAGGCATTTTAGGGAACGTTAGTTTTATCGTTTTCTATAGAACGCTTTTAGGTTTAATAACCAATTAGGTGGGGCAGGTAGATAGACGGAAAAGATGGAAGCTGTCCCGAGCAGAATCTGACAATGTGATATGCGACATTGTCACTCGTTAATAAGTCGGGCGCTGATCCGAATAGAATAAAATCAATCCTCGTCTAAATCTTTTGAATTAACTTTTCTTTTCTTTATTTTTGAATGTTTGATTATTTGGGGTAGTCTAGGTTTATTATTTAATAAATCTTTTGTCATAGAAATTGTGTTCCTTCTATCTCCTCGTTGATCTGATTCACATTTTTATGCACCTTATTACTTGATCACTTAGATTATTATTATTAATTAGGTAATAATTGAATTACATGTTTAATTTATTTATTGTTTTTCTTGTTTTAAACACTTAGCTAATATTAAGTTAATAAAATAATTGACTTTTGTTTATCACATAGAATTCCCCCATATAACATATGAATTCTGCTGGGACTCACATTTGTGGGCCTCGAAAAATGCCTAACACTCTCTTTTTGAGGTAATTTGAACTCTTATCCGAATTTCTGGTGACGTAGACTAATTAATAAATTTGTAATTAGTTTAGAATAGTACCTTAACGCACCTTAACTCGTTAGGTGGCGACTCTTCTCTTTCAAATCATCCTAAAAAGAGTTGTCACGTCGAATTCCTCTTTTCGCGAGAAAAATGGGGCTTGACATATGTTCTACTATTAATGTTGAGTTCTCAAATGATCGATTATAAATCTATGGTTGGGAGTAGATCTACTTTACAACCCTCTATTATAAATCAATGGTTAAGTGAGAAATTTCAGATTCGTGGACTGAAATCTGCAAAATCCAAAATGTATAATGGCGCAATAAAGAGATTTTACTATCTACTAGTTGAATAGAGGACATAACATAATTATAAGACGTATTACCCAAGTCAATGTATCGCCAAATTAACCTTTAAATCGACAAATTAGAGCTTCCTTTTCTATTGGAAAATATGCACTGATGGCTACTACTGAGTCTTAAATGTGGCTTTGAAAGGAAATAAAGAAGAAGGACGACCGAAAAGCTATGATCTATGCGAGAAATGACAAATACTAGAGAACGAGTAAAAATAGCAAATTTGAACGCTTGAAGAGGAAGAAGGAGAACGATGGCAAGAAGTAGGCGGCATGTGATATTTTCTATTCTTAAAAATAATTTTATTTCTATAGTATGACCAAAAGTGTAATACATAAAACTTTAGGGCCCAGGTTTTAACTTCCCAAAAATCTTTGTCACCAATCTATATATATATCTATATATAATATAAAAGAAGGTCATAGACAAGGTGATGTGGCACCTTTCTATGGCTTCCATTTCTATTTATCTTTTTTCTCCTTTTTTTCACTGTTGAGTTTTCTCCTCATTTTTAATATTTATGTATTAAAAAAAAGAAAAACTTAAAAGTCACTCTCATTAACTCTATATATTGATTGGACAAAAATAAATGTGTCAATTGCTACTCCTCTATTCATTTTTATTGTTCAATACCTATTCTTAATTAATACTCCACTCTTCTTTTCTAGTCCGGAAAAGAGATTTCAAAAATGTAAAATGTGCTTCTTCTTTTTTTAAACAAAGAGGAAAAGATTTGTCTAGAAAACATAATATGTTCTTCAATATCTCTGTAGTTATTTTTTGTCTTTTTTATTTGTTATCTAATTTTCACCTCCATAACTCATTAACTATTAAATTTTTTACTCTTAATAATATCATTAACTCCATGATTTTTAAGTTTTCATATTCATAACCTCCAATTATTTAATTATAAAATTTAAGATACCTTATGATATTTCTCCATTTTCATCCGTATAAAGTCACAATTTTTTGTTTCATGAGACCCATACTCAAGAGTATCCTTTTTATTTCATATTTGATATAGTGTTTTTCTTATATTATTATTTATAAAAGTTTGACTCGATGAAGAAGGCTCTTGGAGGTTGATCAGTTTGTTAGAGGGGTTATCGAACAAGAGTTTAAAAAATTATACACTGATTCTGCATTTATTTTTTCATCTATTATCTTATGGTTAAGGTCCAAAGAAAGGTGTGTGTATGAATGTGCACACGTATGTTCTCTCTATGTAACTTCTACAATTTGAACGTTCATGATTTTTTTATTGTTGTAAATTTTTATTTTTGTTTAAGCAAATTAGTTGTTGTAATTTTGTTCGAAATCTACAATTACCAACCAAGCTTCAAAAAGTATTACTGATGGCTTAAAAGGAACATATATTAAATAATAAAATACGTTATTCTTTATGTGTTTCTTATAGTACGAAAAATAATTTACGTTTTCTTTACAAATTTGCTGATTTCTTTTACTGTTAGAAAAATAGCAAAAATAAAATAAAATTGATAGTAATAAGTATAAATACTTGGGTTAATCATATTCATTTTAATAAATTAAACTAGGATATGTTTATAAGAATATCAATAATATCTTCACGTAATTCTTGATTGCAGTTGAGGCCATGAGGCAATTATATCTACTATTGTCATATCATGAGATCTACAGGTACAATTAAAAAATAATATTAAATATTTTCCTGAAAAAAAAATCAATATAAATTGTGTAAAAATGTAAGATATTTTTAATTTTTTTTGCTTTTTCTGCTTATTTGCTTCTATCTCTCTCTCTCTCTCTTTTTGAGATGCACTTTTTTTATTTGTAAGATGAGTGATAAAAATATTGAAATAACAATTATTTTAGGAGATGTCAGTAAGTTGAAATAAAAAAAAATAAAGATTTGTAAGCTTACATTTTTTTAAAGTTACGGTAGGATATATAGAGAAAGGAAAAAAAAAGTAATAAAGAAGTAGAAACAAATACTATTATAGAGGATAGAGACAAAATTAGCAATAGGAAATTAAAGTAAAAAAGGAAAAAGAAAAATACGATCTATGAAAGGATAAAATGTCAAAAAAGAAATAGAATTGAAGAAAGATTATCTGAATAAAAAGTTTACCATTTAATGAAAGCAAGAAAAAAATTTCAATCCTTAAATACATATATTTGAATTGTATTAAATTAAAAAAATTGTATATTAACCTCTTAATATATGAAATTTTTTCTTATGAATTATTCTTTTTATTGTCTTGGTTTTGTAGTTGATTTTTCTGTTTCTTTTATCTCAATTAAATATTGTAGACAAACTATTTCCAAATTTCTTGAAATTTTTCATAATTTATGTGAAGCGCAATATGAAAGGCGTCACATCACCTTCTAAATTTTTCTTACAATGAAATTTTATAGCCAAACTATTTCTAAATTTCATAGACACATGTATCACGCTTCACATAAATTATGAAAAAATTCAATAAATTTAGAAATAGTTTCCCATATGAAATGCCCGTAGTATTTTTCTTAAAATACAAAAAAATAAGAGAAATAAGGTTTCTTTAATTTTCTCTCAAGAAAATAAAATTACAATACATCTTTCTTTTTTTATTTCTTATGCTCTCAGTCTAAAATAGGTTCAAATATTAAAGAACACTCCATCTTAAATTATATAACACAAATAGATATCTAAAAAACAAAAGAAAAATCATCTAATGTTGTGAAAAATTATATATTATATACGTATAAACACTTATATTTTTTAAAAACAAACCTATAAGCTTATATATATATATATATATATATATATATATTCTATATATTATTTTATTTTATTTTTATATTAGAAGTGGGAGTAAAGGGTAGCTTCAACATGTTAGCTTAGTGTCAATTAATGTAAAAGTAAGGGTATTTTAGTCATTTAATTAATCCATTTAGGCTACGTGTTTTCCATCCTGAACAAGTAGCACCGCCTGAACAGACACGTAGCTTCTATATTTTGTAGGTGTATATGAAAAAAAAAAAAAAATCAAATCCAAGGGAAGAGCAAGCATAAGTTTGGACTCCTCTGCCTCTTCTCTATATTTGGTGTTGTTTTCTTTTTCCAGGTAAGTTTCTTTGTCAAATTTTAATTGTCCTCTCCTTTTTGGATTCTGAATAATCTCTTTTGTATCTTTGTCTCTTCTCTTATGTGTATGTATAAGCTAAAAACAAAAGAAAGAGAAATATAGAACTATAATCTTCAGTATGCAAGACAGGTATGTCTCTTTGTCTTCAATTTTTAATTTTTATTATGATATATAATCTTCAGTTTTTGGTAATTATCTTTTTTCCTTTTTTGTTATTTTTTATGATTCTGTGTTGGGGGGTTTCTCTTCATCCTCAATGATAAGAAGATTTCTCTCTTTGATTCTTCTAACTAGACTAGATTTGATTACAAGATCTGTAGAGTTTTCTTTTCGACTATAATAAATTTCTTGGTTTTGGGTCTTTGTTGGATTCATAAATTTGAGGTGAAATATAAAACAAATTTCGGAGATTGCATTTGTGAATTCATCATATGATTATGGCATGTGTCTAAGAGGAAAATAAGAATATAGTTGAAATTACTTGCGAAAGATACATACTCAGTTCAACACTCCTAAACTGAGTCCCAATCAGTAAAAGTAATATTCTTGCATGTGTATCCTACTTTATGAATTAAGAGGGAGAATTTACAAATGCTAAATTACAATTTTGCATATATCCATATGGACTATGGTTAGTAAATAGGTTGTTTGCAAGATGAGAGCGTTAGAAAATTAACATAACTACGGTCAAATTGAGCAGATAGATATAAAACTAGCATAACATAGCACAGATTGTACATGTCTATGTAATCGAAGAGAGTCTGACTTCCTAGGAACATGTGACCGACCATCAGGACTGATTTTTGCTGCAATATGTTAGGCCTTGGAGGAGGCAACAATGAACAATACTGGACTGATAAATTTGGCAACGAATATGCCTCTACCCTGCGATTAGACGAGATAGACGGAGAAAAAGGGTGGAGTAGATTCTATAACTTTACCCAAAAAAAGAGATAATTAACTTACCATGATATTAGCTCCCGTCTAGCATCACTTGCTACTTTGCGTTTAAGCCCATAAGAGTCGAGAGTACATTTAGTTCAAAAGTTAATTATAGAACCTATGATTATACCTATTTGGGTTGTGAGTTTTTGGCGTAGTGTTCTAATTTGGAGATTTTAGGATAGTGTAATATCTTTTTGGTAGTTCTTCATTGTTGAACACTTTCCAGTGATAAAATCTTTATCATCGCAGTAATTTGGATAATTAATATTAGTTGTCCTCTCCTCTCTGATCATCTGTTCTGAAGTTAAAGATTCACTTAAATACAACTTTAGTAAAAACCATTGTAATGAGTCTCACTTCAAGACTTCTGAAGATGGACATATCTGGTATCTCTCCTTAGACAACACAATAGGTACAATCAAATTTTCTATTATGACACCGTTCGTTTATATAATATAGCATAACATGAAAATCGATTTCAATGAAAATTTAAATTTTATAGAGAGATCTAATTTTACTTAGAATTAACACGAGAATTCATTGCTTATTATTTTTCTATAATTTATTTATTTATTTATGACGTTTGAACTTTAAAGTGCTTCTTCCTAACTTTGATGTATTTCATACTCCTATAGGCTGTGTATTTATGACCAGGCTGAGATACAAGTTTGATTGGTTTGGCATGAAGTTTGAAATTGGTGGGAGGTAACTTCTGGTGTTGTGACAACTTATTATGGAAGTTGCAAGATTTGAAAATGGAATGCATGGCTAAATAATTTTTTAGACTACTATAATTTTTTAGACTACTATATTACGCATTTCCTTAGACAGCTAATATAACAATCAATTCATCAAAGTTATTACTATCCTTTAGTTCATAGCTTCTATTACTTTAGTTTAAGTTGCATCAGTTAGCAGCCGAAAACACCTTTAATTGGATAAGCAAATGTGTTTGATCTATTCAACTTCTCTGCTGATTTGAACTTCTTTGATACTTTGTTCTTGAATTGTTTCTAAGTAACTGCAAGCTTCAATTGGATATTTTCTAACGAGAATTTGAATCTTACTAGGGAATTTGTCACACACACGCTGCTAGGTACGACAATGGTTAGATTTTGAGTTCATTAGTGAAGTTATAATTGTACTATTTAAATAGAAAATCATATTGTTATAGTGTTAACTTTTAGTATTAATTTCAGGACGTGTGGTCGTGTTGCCTCTACATTTAGAGGACTTGATGTGCACATAAGTTTGAATGTCTGTGATTATCATGATAATCTCAAGTAGGTGTGTGGGATAGCTAACTGTTGAACCACCTAAGTCTGAGATCTTCTTTCTCACTTAAGAAACTCACTTTGGTTCGTTGTTATTGTCCTGTAACTGGTAAGCAGATGTCGAACTTCTTAAATGAAGAGTTTGTGCACATACCTCGACATCACAACATTGATTCTCTACATGATGTTTGAAATACAGGTAAGTCAGGTTACACAAATATGGATGAATGGATGATGGGAGGCTCAAATGGGGAAGTATCCAAAAAAAACTTAACTTTCCCATCCTTTTTACGTTATGTCATTTACGCTTTCACCATTGATTAGACTTGGTCTTTTGTCTAGCTCAGATAGTAGATAACGCTGCCATAAAATTCAATGAAGGGAGGTAGTATGTTTAGGTTTTCCCACATATTAGGATTCCATTATGATTGTTGCCTGTTTTCCCTACTGTACCATTATGTTGAACGACATATTTTTACATCTGCACGTAAGTGCAAGGCATAATCAAGATTTGAACTTGGAGATAGCCTGATTTATTGTAGTTGATGCCCGGATGATCTTCTTGTGCTGATTGTAAGTTTTCAACACTGACTCTCTCATGAACGACCTCATAAGCTATACACAAATATATATATATATATATAATGCACAACTAAGATCAGAAAGTGACTCGAAAATCATTTTAACCAAAGAGCTTGTTAATTACATCATTGCATTATCAATTATAAGCTTACAGTGTGAGGTGAATATATATATATATATATATATATATATATATATATATAATGCACAACTAAGATCAGAAAGTGACTCGAAAATCATTTTCACCAAAGAGCTTGTTAATTACATCATTGCATTATCAATTATAAGCTTACAGTGTGAGGTGATTGGTATAATCTTTTGGTGTTTTGGATACTTAGTTGTTGACAAAGGATAACATAAGTATTAAAATCAAGACTGAATAAACTGCTCTTCAACCATTTACTTTGAGAATTGTGATGGTTCTGTTGTATATGCCCAAGTAAGTGTAATTTACATGCCGCACAAAATGTGTTTGATTTATTTTGTATAGCATTTGAAGTTTATTTTGATGGTAATGGTGATTTTTGTGATGGTTGAACTATTATTTTTTTTGCTTTTGCTTATCATTCATAGTGAACATGGTCACAAGTGATGTTATATTATTTTCAGAAAAGATAGAAAAAATGGTTACCAACAAAACATTGTGTGGTTCTTCAGAGATGGCTATAGTAGCCACTTGGAAGTGCACCTGTGATAGACCATACTGATATGAAAGTGGCCCCGTTGTCCAAGCACTAAAAACAAGGGCAGAGTGCCTATGTTTATTAATATAACCTATGCCCTAACACCCCCAACTACAAGCATATGGTATTTGACATTCTATACTCTGCCCTGAATTCACTTTTATTTTATTTTTTCACCATGAGAAGAGTGTTGTGTGATTTCCCATTTTCAGATTCTCATGCGATTGTTTTGTGTGGTGTGTAATGTTTATAAAGAAAAACAAGGAGGAGGAGAAGGATGCCAAAGTTGAAGAAAATTCTGGATGGATGACGAATGTGTTGATGTCGCTGCTTGGCTTCACCATTCTAGAATAGGTTAGATTAAAAGCAGGAGGAAAATAAAAATAAAAAAGCATAAATTCTGTTTAAAGTCTAGGATTTCCTCAAACTAAAATTTGTTGGCGTCCATGTGTATCGCAAACTCCAGAGAAGCAGAGAAGAGTTCCGCAAACTCCAGCGAAGCAGAGAAGAGTTGACATCAAAAGATTTAAATAGAAATTTCAAGAGTGCTTATTATTCTATTACTTGTGTTGAAGTGTTGTGGTCTTGCAACAAATAGTTTGTGTCTTAAATAAGTAGCATTGCTACAAGTATACTATTAAAATCGAGTAAATATCTTAAAAGTCACTCAACTTTGAGGAATTATTTTTGGAAAGTCATTCATCTTTGGTTTGTATCAATAAAATCACTCAACTTTGAGTTATGCTTTTATAAAATCACTCAACCAAATTTATAATAAGAAAATATTCTAATATGATAAAATAAATTATTTTTTGTGTCATGTAGAGTTTAGATCCCTCAAATAAAATAAAAATTTTAAAAACTCATATTTACACCCGACCTACCGACGATCCCATAATTATTAACATTATAAACTAGAAATTTATGAGATTTTACAATACTCTTTAAATTCATTTTTTCACGAAAAAAATCCAACCCCCAATTATGAGTTTGCATTTCTCGATTTTTTGTGCTAAAGATTTTATTAAAAAGTACTAACTAAAAGTATGTATATCAGTATGTGTATAGGAACTTGACTTTTTTTAAAATATAATATATCTATATATATAGAGAGAGAAAAATAAAACAAATTAAACATTAAATGATAAATAGAGAAAGTAAACACACACAAAAAAAAAAAAGAAAAAAAAAGAAAAAAAGAAGGCATACCAAGTGCAACTGAGTTTCTTTTTAATTTGTTTTTTTCCTATCAAAATTTTTAATTGATATTTCTTTTTTTTTGCCTCTTCCATTATCTATCTATCTATCTCAGTTCTTTACCCCCAAGATAAATTATAGTAACTCTAGAATGCGTTTCTTTCCTTCATCTCTCCTCTATATAATATTTTTCTTTTCTGCAATAACTCCAAAAAAATTAGTCCCCCTTTTCAAAAAATTACAACTATGGGTCGGTTGATTAGGCGTAATGAGTTTTTTAAAATTTTGTTTTATTTGTGAGATTCATATCTATATGACATAAAAAATAATTTATTTTATCATGTTAGATTATTTTTAATGATAAATTTGGTTGAAGGATTTTATAAAAGAAAAACTCAAAGTTGAGTGATTTTATTGATATATAACAAAGTTAAATGACTTTATAAGATAAATCCTCATAGTTGAATGACTTTTTGAGATATTAACTCCAATTGTGAATATGAGAAACCATGTAGAAGTGTGTGAATTCATAATGCTAAGTTTGTTATTGGTAAGTTAATTCGTTAACTGAGTGTTAGTAGTTCTTTTAGTTTTTCTAGTAAAATACTATATTACACTATTGAATTGCTATCTCTTCTACCAACTTAAGTTCTAGTTGATCCTATGATAGACTTATTTGACACTTCCTTCAAATAGATGACACATTTTCGACTCCAATTTGATGAATGAAAGGTGATTAATAAATAGTCATGGTTGTCCCCTTTATTTTCTATGCGCAGATATTTTCATGGATGTAAAGATTGTAACATTTGAAAAATAATATGTTTAACAAGAATTCAGTTTTTGATAATATTGGGTCCATACTAACAGGGGCCAATACTATCTGGTTTTAGAGATAGAAAGGAAAAATATGTATATATACACATGTACATAGAGAATTCAACCTATTAAAATCAAACTTTTCTTTCTTAACAAAAATAAAGAGCAATAATTTCACTGATGTAAGAAATACCTTCAAAAGAATGAAAATTCTTAGACGATTTAAAAATATAAAAATCATAAAATTTAAGAACTAATAATAAATTAGATCAAGAGTTTTTTAGAATATTGTTAACACTCAATATTTTTAAAAATTATTTTTTTAATTTAACGAGGTATTTTATGATCAAGATAACTAGTTATTACTAATTAAGAATTTTTTTTACTTAATTATCCATTAAGACTCTGAGGTAATCTACTCAATATAAGACTTAAGAGAGGTCATTTAATCAACTCACCCAAGTCAATTGATTTTTTTAAATAGAAGAGCCTTTAAGCAGCTGAAGGTTGACATGCCAACTTGCCAACACATGAATAATTTTGATATTTCATAACTGTTTTGTTTGAAGGTTGCTGTACTTCATGGTGTTTATTAAGTACCTTTTCCTAATTGAACAAAAATATTCAAATCACTTTTATAAATTTCCTCCGTTTAGCTGGTTAAAGTGTGGGCTCTATTTTATTTTTCATTTCCAATGCTACGTATAGTGCATATTAATTAGGAAAAATTTCATTTATATACAGAAAAGTAAAAAGTTTACAAGAAAAGTAATTCATTTTCTATTTATAGAAAAAATAGCCTAAGAGGTCATGGGCTCAACAGAATTCAATTCAGCAGGAAATTACATGGGATGTCCCCCATAGTGGGTGGCTTTGTATTTTTACCCCCCATAAGAAAAGTCTTTAAAGACTAGCCTTCCTTCCTTTTTATGTATACAACAAGTACATTTTTACCCCTCTTCTCCTCAAATGTTTTTACTCTTTCCATGCTCATTTGTCTCTCAACTATTTTTTTCTTCTTTATTTTTTTCTCTTTTTTACTGTTACTTGATTTTTTTTATTTTTTATTTTTTTAATTCATTTGTCTCAACCTTTTTTTTCTTTTATTTCTAAAACATTATTTATTTTTTATTTCTCTTTTTTTTAATTCATTGTCTCAACCTTTATTTTTTTTTATTTTTTGTTTTTTTTTTTCTCATTTTTTTTCATTTTTCTCAAACTTTATTTATATTTTATTTTATTTTTTCTTCTCATTTTTTTTTCTCAACTTTTTTTTTTCTCTTATTTTCTTTTTTTCTTAACATTTATTTTTTTCTTCTCTTTTTTTTTCTTTTTTCTCAATCTTTATTTTTTTCCTTCTCTTTTTTTTTTTCTCAGCTTCTATTATATTTTGTTAATGAACAGAGAATTAGATAATCCGCAAAAATGATCTTCTTTCTTTGACACCAAAGTAAACTTAAGGACATGACTTGCCATTTGGAAGTTCTTTGGGATAAGTCTTGCCTCTAAGGAAAAAGTTATAGAACATCTCATAAATAAAAACACAATATGGTAGTGTCAACTCTTGCCCATGGGGCGTAACTTATTGTTTGAAAGCCCTTGGTCTAAGTCTTGCCTCTAGGGCAAGAGTTATAGAGCATCTCATAAATCAAGACACAATGTGGTAATGCCAACTCTTGCCCATGGGGCATAATTTATTGTTTTGAAAGTCATTGGACTAAGTATTGCCTCCAAGGCAAGAGTTATAGAGCATTTCATAAGTCAAAACATAATGTGGTAGTGTCAACTCTTGCCCATGGGGCATAACTTGTTGTTTACAAGTCCTTGGGCTAAGTCTTGCCTCTAAGGCAAGAGTTATAGAACATCTCATAAATAAAAACACAATATGGTAGTGTCAACTCTTGCCCATGGGGCGTAACTTATTGTTTGAAAGCCCTTGGTCTAAGTCTTGCCTCTAGGGCAAGAGTTATAGAGCATCTCATAAATCAAGACACAATGTGGTAATACCAACTCTTGCCCATGGGGCATAATTTATTGTTTTGAAAGTCATTGGACTAAGTCTTGCCTCTAAGGCAAGAGTTATAGAGCATTTCATAAGTCAAAACATAATGTGGTAGTGTCAACTCTTGCCCATGGGGCATAACTTGTTGTTTAAAAGTCCTTGGGCTACGTTTTGCCTCTAAGGCAAGAGTTATAGAACATCTCATAAATAAAAACACAATATGGTAGTGTCAACTC
Source organism: Capsicum rhomboideum (assembly GCA_031232105.1). Lineage (NCBI taxonomy): Eukaryota > Viridiplantae > Streptophyta > Magnoliopsida > Solanales > Solanaceae > Capsicum > Capsicum rhomboideum. Next base: position 98,414,590 of record CP124719.1, on the reverse strand, counting down.
TTGCCCATGGGGCGTAACTTATTGTTTGAAAGTCCTTGGTCTAAGTCTTGCCTCTAGGGCAAGAGTTATAGAGCATCTCATAAATCAAGACACAATGTGGTAATGCCAACTCTTGCCCATGGGGCATAATTTGTTGTTTTGAAAGTCATTGGACTAAGTCTTGCCTCTAAGGCAAGAGTTATAGAGCATTTCATAAGTCAAAACATAATGGGGTAGTGTCAACTCTTGCCCATGAGGCATAACTTGTTGTTTGAAAGTCCTTGGGTTAAATCTTGCCTCTAAGGCAAGAGTAATAAAACATCACATAAATTAAGAAGCAATGTGGAACATCACATAAATTAAGAAGCAATGTGGTAGTATCAACTCTTGCCCATGGGGCGTAACTTATTTTTTTGGAAGGAATCGAAGAAAAGAAAAAAAAAATGATAACAGTTGAGGAAAAAGAAAAAATATTTTTTTAAAAAATAAAAAATAAAAGTCAAAGAAAATACAAAAGAGAAAAAGAAAAAAAAAGAAAAAAATTGAAGTTGAGTGGAGAAAAAGAAAAAAAAAAGTTGAGAAAAAAGACAAAATAAAGAAAAAAAAATGACAAAAATAAATAAATAAATAAAGGCTGAGAAAAAAAAATTTAAAAAAAGAAAAAGAAAAAATAAAAATGAAAGAAAAATAAAAAAGAGAAAAAAAATAGAAGTTGAGAGGAGAAAAGAAAAAAAAAGTAAAGGTTTAGAAAAACTAAAAAAAAAAGAAAAAAAGAGAGAAGAAAAAATAAAAATCAAAGTAAAATTAAAAAAAGAGGAAAAAAGAGAATAGAAGTTGAAAAATAAATAAGCATGAGGGAGTTGTTTAAAAATATTTGAGGTATAGAGGGGCAAATAGGTATTTGTTCAATACATAAAAAAGAAGGAGGGGTAGTTTTGCAGGATTTTTGTTATGGGGGACAAAAAAGCAAAGCCACCCACTATGGGGGACATTTATGTAGTTTACCCTCAATTCAGTCCAAGGTCATTAGGTCATTTTTGCTTTCTGTTTTTTTTTTCAGCGTTAATGTTTTTTTTTAAAAAAAACTTTTTGTTGTTGTTTTTTTTTGCTGCATTTTTTAATTAAAAAAAAAAACTTTGACCCTTCTTTTTTCAAAACTTTCTCTATGTAATTTTTTCATGTATAAATAGTGTATAAACATGTATATATGATGTACAAAAAGTTATATAGTGTATATGTAATGTATCGATATTGTATAAATAGTTATGTAGTGTATATTTAATCTATCGATATTGTATAAATAATGTTTAAATGTATATTGATATTGTATAAATGATGTATAAACATGTATATATGATGTACAAATAGTTATGTAGTGTATATGTAATATATCGATATTGTATAAATGTGTATAAACGTGTATCAATATTGTATAAATTGTTATGTAATGTATCGACATTGTATAAATGGTGTACAAGTGTGCATCAATTATCGTATAAATAGTATATAGACGTGTATCGATATTGTATAAATAGTGCACAAACGTGTATCGATGTTGTATAAATGGTGTGTAAACGTTTATCGATATTGTATAACTAGTGTATACACATGTATCGATATTGTATAAAAGTTATGTAATGTATTCGATTTTATATAAATGATGTATAAACGTGTATCGATATATATCGATATTATATAAATAATTATGTAATGTGTATTTATCGATATCGATATTTATTTAGCTATCATGCATTCCAACCTAATAAATAAAAGTATAAACAAAAAATAATAAAATGATATAAATGTTCATTTTTTTCCATAAAAGAAATAAAACAATTACAAGAGTAAAAAAGATTTTTAAAAAAGAGCAACAAAATTTTCTTTAAAAAAAAAAAAGGAAAAACATAGTGTAAAGTAGCAATAATTTTTTTTTAAAAAAAAAGTTGCAGCCAAAAAAGTTTTTTAAAAAAAAAAAAACAAGAAAGTTTTTTTAAAAATAAATAGTGCAGAAAAAAATACAAAAAGAATTATTTTTTTAAAATGACGGAGCAAATAAAACAACAAAAAGCCAAAAATAAAACTTTGAAATGGAAAGCAAATGGCCTACTGGCCAAATTTGCTCATTTGTTGTAATATATTTGGCCAAGTGACTATTTTGTGAAATGAAACATAACCGTTTGGATATTTTAAGTAAAAAAAAGAAAATAAATTATTTTTTATTTAATTTAATGGACATTTTGCATACTTTTCTCTATTAATTACTATGAGACAACCACTCATCTTTGCGAGGCCTCCACATAAAACTTCTTTTTTACAAATTACATGTAGGTCTACCTTTTCTAACTTCTATCCTTTTTTTTTTTTTGGCTGTTTCTAGATAGAAAGAAAATAAAATATACTCTACCATTTCTTCAACCCGTTAAAATGACATGATTAATTTTATAATTGTATGATACATAATTTTGAATTTTGAAAATAATTTACATTTATATAGGCAAAATTCTTGACAATAAAATATAAATTTTATTCAAAGAATCAGTTCTTTTGGTCATTTTCCAGTAAAAGTAAAAAATAAAGCACTATAAAAAAATTAGTATATTTATGGAAATTTAGAAAACAAGTTACTACTATTATATATAGAAAATAAATACTCCTCATAAGGACTCTATATTAGAAGACAACAGAAAAATTAAAGATTCTCATAATGAAATATTTTCCCCGTACAATCAAGTTTTAGAATACTAATCTCATTTATTTTTGGAGTTTAAATACTTAAATTAATATACACATTTCACCATAACCTCATACAAAACTATTATTTAAGGGATTGTTTGGGTAAGAGATAAGTTATGCAGGGATTAACGTTGTAGGTAGTGACGGAGCTTAACCTGAGTCTCGGTTAAAAACGACGATGATATACGTTTCACACGGCGTACGATTTCATGGATAGTTTCATTCGAGATTGTCATGGTGTACATAGGTCGAGTTCATTTGATTTTTCTTTAAAAATTTACTAAATTAATTATATCGGTTCATTAAATTTATAAACCAAATCAAACCGACATAATCATCTTCTTCTCCTTCTCCTCCTCCTCCTTCTTCTTGTTCTTCTTCTTCTCCTCCTTCTTCCTCTCCTTCTTTTTCTCCTTCTTCTCCTCTCCTCCTCCTCTTTCTCCTTCTACTCATTCTCCTTCTCCTCCTCCTGCTTCTTCTCCTTCTCGTCCTCCCCCTCCTCCTCCTCTTCCTTCTTCTCCTCTTTCTTCTCTTCCTCCTCCTTCTCCTTCTTCAAAATTTGATGTGCCGCAAACGTGAATCATTTCGAGCGAATCATATCCCAAATGACCCAAAACATTGAGAGGAGCTCATATCTAAAACTTGAAACTATTTAGAGGAGATTTTGAGTTAGTTGGGATTGAAAGAATTTGAAAGCCAAGTTTTTTAATGACCATGGATTGTACCACAAAGCATTAGCTTTGTGGTATCTTCATAATCTCATGTTCCATTTTGTTTGGAAATATAATCTTACCTTGTTATGAATCTTGGTTGCATGTATTTACATGATATAACCCACATTACATATTTTGTGCAATTGCCATCTATTATTTCCGACAAGTTATTCTCTATTCATGCTTTACATATATGTCACATTCATCGTTTTGCATTTTGAGAATGGATCAGAGCACATAATTAATAGGAAATATCCATATTCGCTATTGTCAAAATTTATAAACAGAAAACATGTTTATACACCATATTCGCAATTGACTGTATGGAAGGCTTAACCCTTTTACCCGAGCAAGGGGTCTGTCAGGATCTAATACATATTCTTAATGAGCCCGTGTGTCTAGAGGTTCTAACTGATAAAAGATCGCCCTTTTTTCAACATCTTCAACAGGCTATTAGACTGGCTTACCAGACGTAGTCACTAAGACAAAGCCACTAAGAATAGTACTAGATCCGACTGTACCACCATCTCAGAACCAAGTCAAATGGCTATATAATAATTTCTTTATATTTTGATAAAGCCAGATCTTTAAGAGTAAGATGTAAGAGAAGTTAGATATTCAACATAGATATAAAATTTAGCCGGACATAGTCCTGACTAGGAGAAAGAGAGAGAAAAGGGGTGTCACCTTTAAAGACTCGACAGCAAGGGTCTAGGCCCGGTATACAAGGGCAAATATGGCATCCAAAGCTTGAACCTTTTCTGGATTTTTATTAATATAAAAACTATACAATGTGTTTTACAAACTAAGAAAAGAAGAAAGAAGTAAGAGAGAGGGAAGAGAAAATGAAAGGAGAGAGAGAGGGGAGTGGAAACACTCTGCCTCAAATAAAAATTTACAACGTATAAATAGAAAGAAAAAGAATCTATGCACAGTAAAAATGGGTCCCAAGTGGGTCCCAATGTACAGTAAAAGTGGGACCTATCTATCCCCTAAACAGTAAATCTAATGTTACTGTAGTCCCCGATGGCTACACTGTTCATGTGGGTCCCGGGTGGCTATCTCCGTTTATATTTTCTTCTTTCCTTGTATCTTGTCCAACTCTTGCATCCGTCGGACATATTCTTCAGCATTTGCAATGCCTTCTTCAGAGAGTATTATTTCTGATTCTATAGGTTACGAATCTGTAATATCATCGCCATTATGATTGCTATCACTCTTCATAGAGGAGTCAGATTTTTCAATTTGAAGAAGAGAATTGAGCAGGTTCCGCTTCATTTCTTCTAAATAATTGCGAATCATAGCTTCTTTGTCGCCATCTTGAAACATAATTTTTCTGGCAATTTGCCTGATCGATGGGTCATCCATCTTGCCCTGTTCTGCAACGGATTCATACTCCCAAATTTTTAATCCAATCAGATCTAGGAGTTCTTGTCCATGAAAAGAATCTTTGTTTTGGGATCAAATTTCATTAGCATATTCCAAAAATTATTGAAAAATATCCGATATAAACAGGGAACTTGTTCATCAGTGTACCCTAATTCTGGAGCCCATTTATGGATCCAAGGAATAGAAAATTCAAGGAAGAAATAGATTTGATCTATTTTTTCAGGGTAGCAGATATGATCTGCCCTATATAAATCATTTAAATCTACAGAAACCAACTTTCATTTTTGGTATAGGATTAAAAATGGTTCTGGTAAAAATTTTACCGTTGGCCTGTGGCATGACCACCAATTTAAAAATAAATTTGGAATAGTATTTTCAAAAAATTTTGAACATACTTTTATAAACCAAGTATGTTTGTGTCTATCATTATTATAATAAAGGACTTGATCAAAAGCTTTAATGTAGTCCCAATAAGTAAGACTTATTTTGGTATTATTGAGGCTTATCTGCCTTTCTCTCATTGTGGTAATACCCCAATCTTTGACAGATATAATCTGTTTGATAATTATTTTTGAAAAATTATAAATCGTTTGTCCTTCAGGAAAATGCTGAATATCAGCACTGCCTGTGTCAGTAAGAATATTTTCATAATATGATCGGGTCTTATAAGGCACGCCTGAGAAATATAATCCCTGAATCAAATATCCTTGAAATATCTTTCAAGGGTCATTTTTGCGTATAATTTCCGCATTTTCTACAAGAAATAGCATTTCTCGTTTGGGTAACTTTTCATAGGACTTGATATCATCATTGCCCTCTTTAATTACTGAAGCAAAGGTATCACTTTGCTTTTGCGAAGCCAAATATGCCTGCATTTGTGCGTATAACGGATGATCTTCTGGAATATCTTCCAGGTGAATAGAATTTTTTGAGGAGGATTCTCCTTGAGATATCTTAGAGTTTATCAAACTCTTTTTCCCATGTTGTATTATTGGAGAGTTTGAAGAAGATCCATATGAAGATCTTGATCATTGGCTATTAGCCTTAGATCTTCCTGGCGAGTAGGGTAATCTCCCTCCGTCACGTCCTCTACCTCGAACAACATTGGTCCAAGGATGATCCATCCTGCAAATTTTCACGAGATAAGAAATCTGGCAAGGAATTATCAATTTCCTTTTTATATTGTATTTTAAAATCAAAAGGAGCTAATTGAGCTTGCCACCTCGCAAATATAATTTTAGATGCATCATATTTAAAATCTTTGTCAAACATATATTGACAGATTAAGCATCAGTTTTTATTAAAAACTTTTGATTATACAAATCATCCTGAAATTTTAAAACACACTTAACAATAGTAAGCATTTCATGATCCACAGTAGCATATTTTCTCTGGGTTTCAGTCCATTTACCTGAATGGAAACGAATCAAATATTCATTTTTATCATTGGGATTAATCTGTTTTAAAATTCCTCCAAAATCAATATTGAAAGCATCCGTCTCAATAATTTTTTGCCAAGCAGGGTTAGCAAGAGTTAAAATCGGTAAAACCTTAACCCATTTTTTAATATTTTGGACTATCGACGTATGCTTATGTGTCCAAGGTTCTCTATAATTTTTCTTTAGCCTATCGTATAACGGGGCTAAATCTCTAGAATTTTTTTTATAAAATGGAGAAATATAATTTAAACTTCCCAAAAATCTTTGTAATTGAGTCCTGTCAGTTATAATGTCAAGAAATTTTTCTGCAAAATTGATTGTGCGTTGAATAGGGGCTATCCTCCCTTGACAAATATTATGTCCTAAGATCGTACATCTGTTTGAAAAAGACTCATTTTAGGTTTAGATATAACCAAACCATTTTGAATAACAATCTTTTTAAAGATATCTAAATGCTTAATATGCATTTCTAAAGTTTTAGAAAAGACTAGAATATCATCAATATAGACAATAATAAAATTCATATAAGGATTAAAAATATCAATCATTATTTTTTGAAATTTAGAAGGCGCGTTTTTTAAACCAAACGGCATAACATTCCATTCATATTGTCCAAATGGGACATTAAAAGCAGTTCTATAAGTATGCTCTTTTAAAATCTAAATTTTCCAATAACTTGATTTTAAATCAAATTTCGAAAAGATATTGGCATCATATAGTCTAGACAACAAATCTTTTTTGTTTGGAATCGGATACCGAATCCATTTTAAAAATTTATTGAGAGGTTTATAATTAATAACCAATCTAGGTGCACCTCTTTCTTTTTCAGCTACGTTATTAATATAAAAAGTTGTATATGATCAAGAAGACTTAGACGGTTTTCACAAACCTTTTTGCAATAAATTATCAAATTCTTTTTTGCAAAATTCAACCAATTCAGTATTCATCTGACATGGTCTTGATTTTGTAGGGATACTATCCTCAGAAAAACCTTCTTCATAAGGAAGAGTAACAATATGTTTTTTCCTGTTCCAGAAAGCACTTGGATGGTCAGCACAAATATTAACAACAATTTGTTCAGAAATTAATTTAATTTTTTCCTGAATTTTTGGAGATTTCAATGTATCATGAATATTCATGCTAAATATTTCTAGCTGCAAAGAATCAACATGTCTTTGTTTCATATCAATTAATGCATTTATATCTCGAGCCACTGGATTTGTGACAAATGTATAGCTAATTTCCTTATTATTAAAGGTAGCTTTAAATCCTTTTGTGTCAATATGTGTATAAGGATAAATAGCATTTATAAAAGGCGTACCAAGTATAATTGGCGGATAAAGCTGGTTTTTAATCAAAAAGAAAAAGTGAGGAATACAAACTTTATTTTGACAAATATATGCATTAGGCAATTTATAATTTATATCTAAAGCATGACATGATGCAGATCGAACTAAATTAGTTGTCTTTTGAAAATATTTTGTAGGAATCAATCCTTCCTAGATGCAACTAACATCGGCACCACTATCAATCATAGCAACTTTATTTATAGAAAAGTTGTTGTCAATCAAAATTGTACATTTAATGTGCCATTTATGAGCAGTTACAATTTGCATCATACCTAAAAACATCTCATGTTTAGAATCCAAATTAATTTGTTCGGAAATTTCATTTTCTACTAAAACCCTTTTTCCGTTATTGTAAGACTCAGGTGTAGAAATATTTTTCTCTATTTGATTTAATCGATGATCAGAAATTATCTGGTTTTGTTTTAAAGATTTAATCTCTTTTTTAAATTTTCGATTTCAACTTTTAAATCATCAAGTGAGGTATCTCTCACAGGTTTTTAATTTTCAAGAAGTCTTTTATTGACTTCTGATAGTGTATAAGGAGTAGATAATAAATCATTCTTTTGGCAGGTCTGGTTTAAATTATTTGAATTCGAACTACTGGCAACATTAATGATTTTTTCTCAAAGGTTATTATCTGTAACCTCCTTTAGAAGCTCTATAATGTTATCAGAGGTAATAGTCTGAATATTCAAATCTTGAAATTGAGATTGAAGTTTATAAAACTCATCATTTTCGCAAGAGCAAATATCACCCTGGCAAATATTAAATGCAACAATTTTATCATGATTTTCATCATCAGAAAAATCAAGTAAATCAACTTCGTCTTCTGATTCTAACGGATCCGGTTCATAGTCGGATTCTGAGCCAAAAGTGTATAACATACCATAGATTTTATCATGCAAATTATTATCAAGTTCTAGAGCTTTAAGCTTTTCTAATTTACAATTTGGAGCAATATGTCCAAACTTTCCACATCGATAACATTTATCCTTAGAAAGGTCTCGTTTTGATCTATCTTTCGTAAATTGCTTAGACTTACGTGCACTTTTCCGTGCCTCTTGTTCTTCCTTTGATCTGTATCTAGATCTACATTTTCGATAAGAATTATCTGGGTTCGGGTGTCTATACTTTCCTTTTGTCTTCCTATGAGAAGTAGAAGGTTGGTCTATACCAAATTGAGCACAGAAATCACCTAATTGGAATTTTTCTTTAAGCTTATCCATCTTAAGCTGTCTTGACAATTTCAATTCGTTACACAAGTTTAATCCTTCTTGTGTACAAATTCCTACAAGTTTTTCATAAGTATAATCCTTATACGAAATTTCACCATAACTACCTCTAAGAGTTTTTCTAACCCTTTATGCAAATAAAGAAGAGAGGCCATCTATAAACTTGGCTTTCCAATGATCAGTCTTATTTTTGAGTAATTCCATAACCCGACTAAGGAAAGTATCTTTATACCACCGAAATTCACTTAAAGTCCTACATCGAATATCGTTAAGGAGTGTTCTAATGGCTTCGTAATTACTGGTAAATCTACCAATAAAATATTCTAATATGGTCGTAACTAGTGTATAAACTGCGTCTTCACGACCAATAGGCAGGGTATGACCTAAATTATCAGTAGCTGCTTCTGGATTTACATCATTAATAATCGGAGTCTTATGATCGGTAGGCATATAATTATCCCACCATCCTCTAAGCTGACTAGTAAATCCATCAATAATCATTTTGCAAATCACCTTATCAGTGTTTTTTGCGCTAGTAGCTCTACAAATAGTTGCGTACATTAACATACTATGTACTAAAATGGTCATTTGCCTATCAGTCAGACCATCTAGATTCCACTCATAGATTTCATTGCCACTATAAGACGTATTCGTCTGATTCCAATTCCTTTCTTCTATAAAAACACCCTAGGGAGTTAGTCTAGGGTAGTAATGAGTTCTCATTCTAGGCTTATCAGCAAAATAAGGTTGATGAACACTACTACGAAGCTTATTAAGTTTGGACAAAGTTTCATATAAAACTTCATTAATATTAGAAGTCGAAGCTATATTATCAGCAAGTTGATGAGATAAATCAATAGGTTTAATAGTTAAATCCGAGAATTTCTTATCAAGAATTTCTTCTAAATTAGAATAGGTTTTTATTTGAAAATCCTGAATATCATGAGGCCTTTGAATAGAATCAGCGACAATCTTTGATGATGAAGCTGTTTTGGAAGCACCTATTATTTTAGAAATATTATTGTTATAAATTTCTTTTATCAAAACAGTTAAATCATCTAATTTTTTATCGAGTGAACTAATATGTTCACCTAAAACTTTAACATATAAGCCCATGTAATTATTTTGGGCAAATAATTTATTTATTTCGGAAATAGTGATTTTACCGACATCATTTTCTACAAATCTTTGAAAGACGGTAAAAGTAATGTCACTCCCTGAATCCCATCGGGGCGGATTGGCACCCGTAGCCGATAAGGCCCGAGAGAACCAAGCTTTGCTTATATTCATTCATATGCATGCCATAAGAAACACCACTATCATGTAAGAGCATAAAAGGCTAATAACGGAAATCATGGAACATGTGATATATATCTATACATATGTGAAACTTGGTCGTCGAGGCCATCAAGTCAAAATTGACATACATCTCTTACATTCATACACCCACGTACGTCTACAAAAGCCTCTAACAGCTGCATTTACAAGACCAACTGAAAGTCGGGACAAGTCCCCTCTTTATACAACATGTACAATACCAAAACACATATACAACTGTAACTCGAAAAGCCCCGAACCAACTGGAGCTCACCAAAGATCCGCAAATGACTGGCAACCTACTGGGGAGGCCTACTAGCTCCTGCGCCTGCAGCAAGTCAGGTAAGTCCCACAAGGGATGTCAGTACGAAGAATGTACTGAGTATGTAAGGCTCATAAGAAACTGTATGATCTATAAATACTTCAATGAACTCAAATACAAATGAATACCTGATATGGATATGTCACCATTCTGTACGTTGGGAACCATGTGTATTGCTTTCATTATTTTCTTTACTTCTTTACTTCTATGCTTATTCAACATCACTTGTGTCACAATGTACTCGGGCCCCGACAGATCAGTGGGTCTTTACATAACATAACGTTATGTTGGGATCGGCTCGAGCTAGGCTTATGCCTCTAGAGCTACCACCCATAAATCAATGCATCGGGTTCGGCCCGAGCTAGGTTATTACCTCTAGAGATGCCAACCATAAATCAACATATCAGGTTTGGCTCGAGTTAGGTTCTTACCTCTAGAGCTACCCCCTGTTAGGTTCAGTCCGAGCTAGGCTTATGCCTCTAGGACTAACCCCTGATCCAATAATCTCGGAATCAGCTTGGGCTAGGATTTTGCTCCCAAAGCTACCACCCATACTCAATCATTAACCACATGTGTATTACTTCTTTTATTACTTTTGAGATTGATACGATGATAGTCATGCATTGTTGGAAACACAACATTATTGGAATCATAACATTATTGGAACCATGGGACCTTTGGAATATTTGTCAATACATATGAACATGTGAATCACAATTGATCAATGAGTAGGGGACATGTGATAACAACAATTGGTAACCGGGAATAGGATACCTTAGAACATGTCGGAATGGAACAAGTATAATGTCAATGTGAATACTATATGCTGCAGAAGGATACAGATAGAGTGACCTTACATACCTTGTATTCTCAATTGAATATACAATCTTAAATGTGCATACAATAGTCCCGCTCCTTTCTTATGTTTCACTCTACATCACAAGTACACAACGGATCTTACATTAACAATCAACTACCTTACAAGTGTACAAGACGACAATGAGCTATATGACTGCCGTATAATGTCATTCCACCCTTTACAATACCATTCATGGCATCGTCATGTCAACAATACCACAACATGCCCAACATTGACCAAAATATCACAATCCAATAGCATTTCATACCAAGTTCATTCTTTACATTTCTTCATTAACACGACGTCACAATTACTCCATCAAATCACCTCAATACACCTCATAACAACATATCGACCAAAATCCCATAATTTATACTTATAGAAAAATAACAAGTTTAGAAACATAATCACACCGTACATGTTGATATTTCATCCATACCATGCACTTACATGAAAACCACAAGTCACCTTTCAAGTTTAATTTCACAAAGATGACACATCTTTTACCAAAGGCAAAAGTATCCTATTCAACCTTGCCAACATAACCATCATGATATACACACCACCTTAAGCGTATAATAAATTAATCCATAAGAGTAAGGACTTACCAAGGCTTGTGAAAGGATGATCTTGTCCAAAGAAGTGTTGTTGCCTTAGGGTTATTGTGAGATAAGGAGCCTTTGAGAAATATCTAGAAGGAGATGAGAGTTATAATGAATTAAATCTGATTTTTGTGTCTTATAAAGTCCCTCAAGTCCAATTAATCCTTGGCCACAAGTTTGATCCATGTTGAATGGGTCTTTTTTATATTTGTTGAGGCCCATGACTTATTACATGCTATTTGGGCCTCAAAGACAGAATATAGATCCATCCCAACACCTTTAATGGGTCTCACACTCAAATATTTCATCTAGTCCAAAATAGGTCAATAAAGCCGACAAAATTCCACGGTATCGTGACTGGTGTCGTAGGAAATCAGAAGACAATATCCATGTCTCTGAAGTTGTTCCACGACACCACTCACGCCACGTGAGTGGAAGTCACGGCACGTGACTCCTGCCGTAGAAATCAGATACTTTTTCCAAGTCTCTGAAGTTGGTCACGGTAGCCACCCACGTCACGTGGGTGGGACTCACACCACGTGAGTCCTGCCGTGACTCACCTCTGAGTCTCAGGTCTTTCCTTCTTCGCATGCTCGTTTTCAACACAGGTTTCTTCACCTTTCCTTCATTTAGCCTTATACCTCAACTATTGTATATTGTCATGTGATCGTAGCACCTGAGGTGTTACATTCTTCCCCCCTTAAAAACATTCATCCTCGAATGTTAGTGACGTTATCCGGTCTAGACAAGTTCAAGTATAAATGCATTTATCACATATACATATACATAATACTAAGTGATACTTACTTATTATTGCCCTTCTTCTGTACTTTGAACTTATTCTTCCGTGTGAAACAAATGTGGGTACTTGATTTGATCATTTCTTCCGCTTCCCATGTGATATCTTCTACTTGCTGATTTCTCCAAAGTACCTTTACGGAAGCGACGTCTTTATTCCTCAATCTCTTCACTTGTCTATCCAGAATAGCAACAGGTACTTCTTCATATGTGAGATTTTCTGTAATTTGCACATCCTCAATGAGAGCAATTTGAGATGGCTCTCCTATGCACTTTCGAAGCATCGAAACATGGAATACGGGATGAACTGTGGAGAGTTCTTGGGGTAGTGCCAATTCATATGCAACTTGCCCAAATCTTCGAACAATTTCATATGGGCCTATATAACGTGGACTCAATTTTCCTTTCTTTCCGAATCGCATCACCCCTTTCATCGGTGACACCTTCAAAAATACCCAATCACCTATGGCGAATTCAAGCCCTCTTCTTCTAACATCAGCATAGGACTTGTGTCGACTTTGGGCCGTTTGTAGTTGTTGTTGGATCACTTTAACTTTCTCCATAGCTTGATGAACAAGATCCGGCCCAAGTAAAGCAGTTTCACCCGCTTCAAACCACCCAATTGGTGATCTACATTTCCTTCCGTACAAAGCTTCATAAGGTGCCATTTTAATACTTGAATGATAGCTATTGTTGTAAGCAAATTCAATAAGAGGCAAATGGTCATCCCAACCGCCTTGAAAATCTAACGTGCATGCTCGTAGCATATCTTCAAGTGTTTGAATAATACGTTCTGCTTGTCTATCAGTCTGAGGATGGAAAGCCGTACTCAGATTCACCTGTGTGTCCAAACTCTGCTGAAAAGATCTCCAAAAATGCGCAGTAAACTGAGCTCCCCTGTCTGATATAATGGAGATCGGAATCCCATGTAACCGTACTATTTCTTTAACATACAATTTTGCATAATCCTCAGCTGTATAGGTGGTTTTGACTGGGAGGAAATGCGCTGATTTGGTAAGCCTGTCAACTATGACCCATATGGAATCAAACTTTCGAAGTGTACGAGGCAAACCTGTAATGAAATCCATGTTAATCATATCCCATTTCCAAACTGGAAGATTGATACATTGCATGTAACCTCTCAATTTCTGATGTTCCACTTTCACTTGTTGATAATTCGGGCATTGGGCGACAAACTCTGCAATGTTCTTCTTCATATTTCCCCACCAATACACTTTTTTTAAATCATGGTACATTTTAGTAGCACCCGGATGAATAGAATAGCGCGAGTGATGCGCCTCTGTCATAATTCGTTTTCTCAGCTCATCTACATCCGGTACACATAATCTTCTTTGACATTGAAGTACCCCTTCTTATGTAAGATCGAAGGCCGTAGTCAGACCCTGTTGTATATTCTCTTTCAGCTGCAATAACATAGAATTCGCAAACTGCTTCTCTTTTACTTCATCTATTATGGAGGATTCCGCTGCATTTTGCACAATAACCCCTTCATCTGGAGATTCAATAAGGCGAACTCCCAAGCTGGAAAGTTGACTTAGATCTTTGATTATCTCTTACTTTTCAGTCAACTGGCCACTAGTGCTTTCTACTGCCTTGCGGCTCAATGCATCAACTACCACATTTGCTTTGCCTGGATGATAGAGAATATCAATATCATAGTCTTTTAAGAGCTCTAACAACCTTCGTTGCCTCAAATTGAGTTCCTTCTGCTTAAGGATATATTGCAAACTTTTGTGATCAGTATAGATATCAACATGAACTCCATAAAAGTAATGACGCCATATCTTTAAAGCAAATACCACCGCTGCTAATTCAAGATCATGTGTGGTATAGTTTCTCTCGTGTGGCCGCAACTGTCGTGAGACATATGCTATGACATTACCGTGTTGCATCAATACACACCCTAGACCAATTCCGAATGCATCACAATATACTGCATACCCCTCTGTGCCTTCCGGAAGTACTAATACCAGTGTAGAAGTCAATTTATCTTTCAGCTCTTGGAAACTTTTCTCACAAGCATCATTCCACAAAAAATTAATTGCTTTATGTGTAAGCTTTGTTAACGGTGCAGCAATGGAGGAAAAACCTTCCACAAATCTTCTGTAATAACCTGCTAATCCAAGAAAACTACGAATCTCTGTAGGTGTCGTAGGTCTTGGCCAATTTTTCACCGCCTCAATCTTTTGTGTATCAACCTGTATCCCTTCATATGAAATAATATGACCCAAGAATGCGACGGACTTCAACCAAAATTCACACTTAGAGAACTTCGCATACAACTTACGCTCTCGAAGAATCTGTAACACCTGCTGTAAGCGCTTAGCATGGTCCTCTTGTGACTTTGAATAAACCAAGATGTCATCTATAAATACCGTCACGAACACGTCTAGAAATGGCTTAAACACCCTATTCATCAAATCCATGAACAAAGCTGGGTTATTTGTTAGTCCAAATGACATAACTAAAAATTCATAATGGCCATACCGTGTTCGGAAGGCTGTCTTGGGTACATCTTCTTCTTTAACTCTGACTTGATGGTAACCCGACCTCAAGTCAATCTTTGAAAAACACTTGGCGCCCTGTAACTGATCAAATAAATCATCAATTCGAGGGAGGGGATATTTGTTCTTGATCGTTACCTTATTCAATTGCCGATAGTCAATGCACATTCCCAATGTGCCATCTTTATTCCGTACAAATAATACCGGTGCACCCCACGGAGACATACTCGGTCTGATAAAGCTTTTGTCCAGCAAATCTTTCAATTGCTCCTTCAATTCACGCAATTCTACCGAAGCCATTCTATACGGAGGAATAGAGATAGACTGAGTGCCTGGAATCACATCAATGCCAAACTCTACTTCTCGTTCTGGGGGTAAGCCTGGAAGATCCTCTGGAAATACATCAAGAAATTCATTGACCACTGGAACCGACTGCGGAGTTAGTGGTTCCACATCATTATCTTTCACTCGTACTAAGTGACATATGTACCCCTTGGCAATCATTTTCCTTGCTTTCAAATAGGAAATAAATCTTCCTTTTGGTGCCCCCACATTACCCTGCCATTCAAGAACATTTTCCTGCGGGAAACAAAAATGCACCTTCTTGGCCCGGCAATCAACCGTGGCATTACAAGAAGCCAACCAATCCATCCCCATTATCACATCAAAATCCACCATGTCTAGTTCGATGAGGTCGACCAATGTATCATGACCACACACAGTTACCACACAATTATGATATACTCTTTTTGCAACAATATATTCACCAACCGGTGTAGACACTTCAATTGACTTAGTTAATAATTCTGGTGCTTTTGCAAATTTCGCAGCAATCAATGGAGTAATATAGGACAATGTAGAACCCGGGTCAATCAATGCATATACATTATATGAAAATATGGATAATGTACCTGTGACGACATCGGGAGAAGCCTCTGAATTCTATCGGTCTACTAGAGCATAAGTGCGATTCTGGACCCCACTAGTACTGACTGCTCCTCTGGCATCTCTACCACGACCAACAGACTGCACACCTCGGCCTAAAGAAGGAACCGATAATGATGACACAACGACCGATCCCGCCGGTCGTGCTATACCACCCATACTCCTCTGGGGACACTCTTTCATCATGTGTCCCGTCATACCGCACCAAAAGCAAGCATTTGTCCCCAATCGGCATGTACCTGCATGAATACACCCGTAGTGCTGACACTGCTGACGAGGAAATCCTACTGTCTGTGATCCGTGAACTCTACTACTCTGCCCAGTTTGACCACCTCTAAACCCTCGAAATTGAGAGTGAACACCTGCTGTGGAATAAGAGAATGATGGTCTAGGCGGTCTAGGAAACATCCGAGGCCTAGATTCTCCTTGGGACATCATAGACTGTCCCATTGGTCTAGCTCTTTTGGACTGTCCTCTGTCGGATTCATGTACCCTTCTTCTCTGTCTTTGATCTTCCATTTTCTGGGCGAAGGCCTGTATTCTGGCTATGTTCATATCTTTGTTCAAGGCAGCAATGGTGCAGTCTCTTACCAAATATGGCTCTAATCTGTCCACGTATCGATGGACTCTGTCTGTCATTGTAGCTACCACATTTGGAGCATATCGAGCCAAGGAATTAAATTGCAAACTGTATTCTTTAACTCTCAAATTTCCCTGACGGAGATTTAGAAACTGATCTGCACGTGCCTCCCGAATCTCATACGGGAGGTAATGATCAAGGAATGCTGCTTTAAATTCTTCCCAATTTGGTGGCATTGCACCGATACCACAAGACTTCTTCCAATCTTCATACCACAATATCGCTTCACCTTTCAATCTATAGGCTGCGAGTTTAACTGTTTCAACACCAGTCACGTGCATAACTTCTATAGCCCTCTGAATTTGATCCACGAAGTCCTGTGGATCTGCTTTCGGATCCTACCCAGTGAATATAGGAGGGTCCAGTTTCAGAAAATCCTGTGTTCTGCGACTCGCCACTCTAGCCGCATCATCCTCATTTGTCGTTGGCCAGCTCGTCCTTGACTTTGTGCCGCCACTAACTGAGTTAACATATGTACTGCATTTCTTAGATCCTGATTCGTGGCATTCATTGGTGGTGCTGTGGGTACTTCTCTACTGACTGGCTCTTCCGGAGCGGGAAAAGTAAAAGAAGACCGCGATGAAATTTCAGCATTTGCTCCACCTTGACTAGCTTGGTCAGGTGGTAATCTACTCATTCCTTCTCCAGCAGGCATATCTACCTGTTTACCTTCACCTCTACCTCTTCTTGTCATCGACATTTTTACTATATCAAAGAAAATCAATCCCAATGGTTAGAGACAATTCCACTTACCACATTTGCTCTATTGCACGATCTAGAAGTGAAGAAAAGAAACAACATCCTAAATGTCCCGTAGCCTCCTACTTATAAATGTGGTGCACAACACATTGATATGTAAGACTCTACTCAGACACGGCTTTGTAAACACCCTTAGAACGACCTGCTCTGATACCACTTTTGTCATGCCCTGAATCCCATCGGGGCGGATTGGCACCCGTAGCCGATAAGGCCCGAGAGAACCAAGCTTTGCTTATATTCATTCATATGCATGCCATAAGAAACACCACTATCATGTAAGAGCATGAAAGGCTAATAACGGAAATCATGGAACATGTGATATATATCTATACATATGTGAAACTTGGCTGTCGAGGCCATCAAGTCAAAATTGACATACATCTCTTACATTCATACACCCACGTACGTCTACAAAAGCCTCTAACAGCTGCATTTACAAGACCAACTGAAAGTCGGGACAAGTCCCCTCTTTATACAACATGTACAATACCAAAACACATATACAACTGTAACTCGAAAAGCCCCGAACCAACTGGAGCTCACCAAAGATCCGCAAATGACTGGCAACCTACTGGGGATGCCTACTAGCTCCTGCGCCTGCAGTAAGTAAGGTAAGTCCCACAATGGACGTCAGTACGAAGAATGTACTGAGTATGTAAGGCTCATAAGAAACTGTATGATATATAAATACTTCAATAAACTCAAATACAAATGAATAACCGATGTGGATACGTCACCATTCTGTACGTTAGGAACCATGTGTATTGCTTTCATTATTTTCTTTACTTCTTTACTTCTATGTTTATTCATCATCACTTGTGTCACAATGTACCCGGGCCCCGACTGATCAGTGGGTCTTTATATAACATAACGTTATGTTGGGATCGGCTCGAGCTAGGCTTATGCCTCTAGAGCTACCACCCATAAATCAATGCATCGGGTTCGGCTCGAGCTAGGTTATTACCTCTAGAGATGCCACCCATAAATCAACATATCAGGTTCGGCTCGAGCTAGGTTCTTACCTCTAGAGCTACCCCTGTCAGGTTCGGTCCGAGCTAGGCTTATGCCTCTAGGACTACCCCCTGATCCAATAATCTCGGAATTGTCTTGGGCTAGGCTTTCGCCCCCAAAGCTACCACCCATACTCAATCATTAACCACATGTGTATTACTTCTTTCATTACTTTTGAGATTGATACGATGATAGTCATGCATTGTTGGAAACACAACATTATTGGAATCATAACATTATTGGAACCATGGGACCTTTGGAACATTTGTCAATACATATGAGACATGTGAATCACAATTGATCAATGAGTAGGGGACATGTGATAACAACAATTGGTAACCGGGAATAGGATACCTTAGAACATGTTGGAATGGAACAAGTATAATGTCAATGTGAATACTATGTGCTGCAGAAGGATACAGATAGAGTGACCTTACATACCTTTTATTCTCAATTGAATATACAATCTTAAATGTGCATACAATAGTCCCGCTCCTTCCTTATGTTTCACTCTACATCACAAGTACACAACAGAGCTTACATTAACAATCAACTACCTTACAAGTGTACAAGATGACAATGAGCTATATGACTGCCGTATAATGTCATTCCACCCTTTACAATACCATTCACGGCATCGTCATGTCAACAATACCACAACATGCCCAACATTGACCAAAATATCACAATCCAATAGCATTTCATACCAAGTTCATTCTTTACATTTCTTCATTAACACGACGTCACAATTACTCCATCAAATCACCTCAATACACCTCATAACAACATATCGACCAAAATCCCATAATTTATACTTATAGAAAAATAACAAGTTTAGAAACATAATCACACCATACATGTTGATATTTCGTCCATACCATGCACTTACATGAAAACCACAAGTCACCTTTCAAGTTTAATTTCACAAAGATGACACATCTTTTACCAAAGGCAAAAGTGTCCTATTCAACCTTGCCAACATAACCATCATGATATACACACCACCTTAAGCGTATAATAAATTAATCCATAAGAGTAAGGACTTACCAAGGCTTGTGAAAGGATGATCTTGTCCAAAGAAGTGTTGTTGCCTTAGGGTTATTGTGAGATAAGGAGCCTTTGAGAAATATCTAGAAGGAGATGAGAGTTATAATGAATTAAATCTGATTTTTGTGTCTTATAAAGTCCCTCATGTCCAATTAATCCTTGGCCACAAGTTTGATCCATGTTGAATGGGTCTTTTTTATATTTGTTGAGGCCCATGACTTATTACATGCTATTTGGGCCTCAAAGACAGAATATAGATCCAGCCCAACACCTTTAATGGGTCCCACACTCAAATATTTCATCTAGTCCAAAATAGGTCAATAAAGCCGGCAAAATTCCACGGTATCGTGACTAGTGTCGTAGGAAATCAGAAGACAATTTCCATGTCTCTGAAGTTGTTCCATGACAACACTCACGCCACGTGAGTGGAAGTCACGACACGTGACTCCTGCCGTGGAAATTAGATACTTTTTCCAAGTCTCTGAAGTTGGTCACGGCAGCCACCCACGTCACGTGGGTGGGACTCACGCCACGTGAGTCCTGCCGTGACTCACCTCTGAGTCTCAGGTCTTTCCTTCTTCGCATGCTCATTTTCAACACAGGTTTCTTCACCTTTCCTTCATTTAGCCTTATACCTCAACTATTGTATATTGTCATGTGATCGTAGCACCTGAGGTGTTACAAGTAATACCTGTATTATTAGGTAAAACAAAAGACGATTGTAGCGGGTAAATTGCTTTGACAATTTTCCCACTACCATCTTGATAAGATCTTTCGACAATCTTGACATATAAAGGTAAATAGGTGGTTATAAACCAAAGAACAAAATACATAATTTGATTATGTAATGCACAAGTTTCATAAAATTCTTGTGAAATACTATGCATATCTTCTGCACTATAAGTGTCAAAAAACCAAGTTCTAAACTGATTCCATTTATTATCAAAAAAATCTTTTTGAATATGTTTTCTTGTCGGTGATCCCGGGCTAAAATCAATGATTTGAGGAATCATTAAAGATCGTTTGGGTTGAAATCCATTTCGGATGCAGAAGGAATATCCTTATCAGAAATATTATCACATGCCTGAACAATATTAGTTCTAGGATCTATTTTTAATTTATTTACTGAACTATCAGTCGAAGGAATGGTATGCAAAGAAGCAAGTTTATTAACTCTAGCTGGATCGTAAATTGGTTCAATCGGAGCTATCATAGAAGGCACATAAGATAATAATCTATTACTACTTCTACCAAAAAATGACTGTCTATTATAAACATACGTTTTATCATCAAACTGAATACAAACTTTAACATTTAATGTTAAAGCATCTAAAATATTAACATCAGTCAAAGATAATTGCAAATTAGGCTGAGTATTGAAATATACTGGACCATAGGCCACAGTGGATTCTATCGATCCCATTAAAGACTATCAGAAATTCAAATTTCTCGCATCTCTGAGAGCTGCTAGAAATATTTTCGGTAACCTTTTAAGAGTTAAAGGCTTGAATGCGATCTGAGCCATGCCTATATGAAGAAAATTATATTTATTTTTATAAATATCTATATCACGTTTATTTAATAAACGAATAGTTTGTTCAGACGAATTTAACGCCAAAGAAGTTTCAGTTGTTTTAATTAACTGAGTTGAAGAGATTTTATCAAAAAAATCCGTAATCATAAATGTTCCTAATCGAAATCTTAGGAATAGTTCACTTATTTAATAAATCCAAATTTTGAGGTATATCAACCTCTTCTAACCTATCATTTTTTATGGAAGATTCTCCCAAATCTATTCTTATCAAAAATATCTATGTTGAATACTTCACATCTATTACAAATTAACCTTAAATATCATGACTCTGATACCAAATTGGCAGGACCTCTAAGGCGGGCGGTAGTCCGCGCGGCCAAACAGATCTAGCTAATTTGGGACATAAAAATCGAAATATATAGGAATTTTTATATAGTATATGACTGTATGGAAGACTTAACCCTTTTACCACTCATTGCTATCCTAGACCAACTCCCTAGGATGTTCTTATAGAAGAAAGGGATTGGAATCAGACTAATACGTCTTATAATGACAATGAAATCTATGAGTGAAATCTAGATGGTCTGACTGATAGGCAAATGACCATTTTAGTACATAGGATGTTAATGTACGCAACTATTTGTAGAGCTACTAGTGCAAAAAACACTGATAAGGTGATTTGCGAAATGATTATTGTTGGATTTATTGGTCAGCTTAGAGGATGGTGGGATAATTATATGCCTACCGATCATAAGACTGCGATTATTAATGCTGTAAATCCAGAAGCAGCTACTGATAATTTAGGTCATACCCTGCCTAGTGGTCGTGAAGACGCAGTTTATACACTAGTTACGACCATATTAGAACATTTTAATGGTAGATTTACCAGTAATTCCGAAGCCATTAGAACACTCCTTAACGATATTCGATGTAGGACTTTAAGTGAATTTCGGTGGTATAAAGATACTTTCCTTAGTCGGGTAATGGAATTACCCGAAAATAAGACTGATCATTGGAAAGCCAAGTTTATAGATGGCCTCTCTTCTTTATTTGCAGAAAGGGTTAGAAAAACTCTTAGAGGTAGTTACGGTGAAATTCCGTATAAGGATTATACCTATGGAAAACTTATAGGAATTTGTACACAAGAAGGATTAAACTTGTGTAACGAATTGAAAATGTCAAGACAGCTTAAGATGAATAAGCCTAAAGAAAAATCCCAATTAGGTGATTTCTGTGCTCATTTTGGTATAGACCAACCTTCTACTTCTCATAGGAAGACAAAAGGAAAGTATACACACCCGAACCCAGATAATTCTTATCAAAAAATTTTTATCTACAAAAAAAAAATAGTCAAAAAGTAAAAAATACTCGCGTTTTAACCACGGTAAAAAATACTCGCGTTTTAACCACGATAGCTAAATGGTATCAAAAATATCGTTAAATGACCATTTTTTTTTGTAACTAATAATTTTATTAATCAACAAGGGATATTCATATATAACTTCTCAAACTTATATATATAATGTATCGACATTATATAAATAGTTATGTAGTATATATATAATATATCGATACCGTATAAATATATATAAATATACATTAATATTATATAAATAATTATATAATATATAGATATTGATTTTTCAGTGTTGAATCTGATAATCAAGGTAGTCAAACTATGAAATACTATAAAGTAAGGGATGTTCTTGTAATTTAATTGGTTGTCTCAAAAAGTACTTCCTCCGTCCCATTTTAGTAGGAGATATGTGACTAAAATGCGCACGGAGGGAGTAATTATCAGCCAAAATTAGATTACACCTCACGCATTCTCTCTCTCATTTGCACGCCGACGGCTGTCGCGCACCCTTTCCACTCTACTCGAGTGAGTCCACCGTCCTTCATCCGTCGACGGCGTTGCCGCTGAGCTTTTTCTCTCCTCCATAGATTTCATTTTTCAAATCGAATTATATTTGTTGTTTTATTTTCACTGTTACTTTTTGTATTCATTTACTTATATTTACTGTTATATAATTGTATTCTAGTTTTCATTTCATTACGAAACGTCTAATGGGATTAGTTTGTTTAAAAATAAAGTATTTGGTGAAGTGAGATTTTTGCGATTAGGGTTTTGTGAGTGTTTTAATATGAAGTCTAAGCTCTCTCGCGTATTGATACCAGTTAAGTTTGTTTGTCAGCTAAGTTGCACGACTCTTCACTTTCGATGCCGCACCTGTGTCGGATTCTCCAAAAATACTCGACTTTTGGAGAATCTGACACACACCCGCTGACACTTTTGAAGAGTCCAAGCAACATAGGTTGTCAGTTGCTTTGTCTTGATTTGCTATGCTAATTGGGAAGCATATGGATTCCACCAAAAAAGAAATTCGGATGTGAATTAGAAAGCGAAGAAACTCGAATAGATGAATCATCAATGGTAGTCATTGCTTTGATCTTGCGACGATGTTGCATTTCTATTTGAAAGTACAGTTTTGTGTTCACAAATGCGAATAGTTTTTGCTTTTGTGTGAAATATCGCATTAGATTATGGAAAGAAGGTTAGGGTTGCTTGGGATGCCCGATCCACCACATGTTGGCAGGTAGGGGCTTATCTTTGTGATTAGCCACGCTTGCTTGCGCCTATTGGGTCATTCTATTTTGAGTGGAAGCACATACAAAATGAGAGAGTAAATGTAGGAAAGGCGAATTTTCTAGTTTTTTCTAGTACTTCTATTTAATTTTCATTGTGAGTGGTTTCTTTGTTCTCTTATTTGGACTGAAAGTAAAAAAGAAATTTCCCCTAATATATGTTGCTGTTTCTGGCATTTATGTTTGTCACACTGCAATGCTGTCACCTATCTATTCATGTTTGGCAAAATTTATAACAAGCTCTATCGACTCTTACAATACCTTGTATTTCTGCTTTCAGATGTTGGGGATATTGGAAGATATTATTAATTCCTCTCTGATTGGAGTGTGTTTGTTTGATTACTCTTTAGTCGATAAGGTTCTGTCTTCTACTACTTTTGATAGGTAAGTTTCTGCTATATATATTTTTTTGGATCAGATAAGTAGATTTGATTCATTAACCATCCAGAAGATGCAAATGAGTTGCAAAAAAAGGAGTTAGCTCTTGTACAAAGTCACATATCTCCAACAAAAATTTAAGGAGCTTAGAAGATCCAAAGATATATGAGAACTGATGACACTATTTAGTCAATAACCAAGCAAAAAGATTAGGCAAACATCTATTTTTCAAAATGTAGTAGGGAGTTGAGACCCAACAGAGCACTGATGGATTTTCCAACTCTCCACCGTCCCTAGCCTTCATAAACATCTTTGAGGTTGCAGATCATTGCCCAGGCGACTCCAAACACGCACAAGCACATAACCCATACACACTTTATTACTGGATAGTGCAAAATAAGTGGTGCACTTTCTGTCGTAACTCGTATATACAAAATATCTACTGGATAATGCAAGACCAGTTCTACTCAATTTTCTGGAGGGTGAGACCTGGTAGCTATCCAATTAAGACATGCTACTTTTGTACATATCTTGGTTTTAGTTTCAGGGCCATTCCCTACCCCCCAACAAATACAACAAATACAATCTTTCATTTTCCTACATCTGAATCTGGGTGCGAGCAACTTCCCCAGAAATTCCCGCATGTCATTTAGCTCCAAATCCTTGCAGTTCCTTCTGAAATGAACATCCTAGGAGCTGCTTCTCTCATCTGATGGAAGTAGCCTCTATATTACTTGCAATTTGAAATAGGACAGGGTAATCCTCCTTCATCTATTATTTCCAGCCCATTTATCCATCCAGAATAATGTTTGTTTTCTATTTCTTATTCTGATATGAGTCGTGCTACTGAATTCATATTGCCTACTAAGTACTAATGTATTTCGATGGTCCTATACCGTGGGAAATAGAACTGATCCTAGTACACCAGTATCTTCTTTCTCCATGCTTTGCTTCTATGATCTTTCTCCATAAAGCTTCCTCTTCATTATTGTACCTCCAATGCCACTTCATCTGTAGGCTTTTGTTGTGTATTGCCAAATCCCTAATGCCAGAACCCCACACTCCTTAGTTCTGCTATTTCTACCGTGAAATATAGAAACAAACCTTTCTGTAAGAGATTAAAACGAGTAATAGATAAGGAATGATATTCTTCTTGGTGACTTGGTCAAGCAAAACAATTATTCTTAATGATGAAGCTCTCTTATTTATGATTCTATGCCTTGTACTTGTTATTAGACTGCTTGGTTTTCTCTCATAAGTCACCTGCAATTTTGTTGATGACATTCGCTATCTTCTGTTCCAAATTACTGACCTCTGAATTATCAAAGAGCAGCCAAAATGTCTCGAAAAGGACTGATGGAGCAGGACCTGAGCAAGTTGGATGTAACGCAGCTGCATCCACTTTCTCCAGAAGTAATTTCTCGTCAGGCTACGATAAACATTGGTAAACTGTCTGTTGAACCTTGAGTGCTTTGTGGTTCCGTATTATGTATATTGGAGTGATATTATTCTGTTTTTGTCTTTGTAACTTTCTTTTTCTGGGCACACTTTTACACGTTACTGGAGCTGGTACTGAATTTAATTTCATTTGCCAGGTACCATTGGCCATGTAGCTCATGGAAAGTCAACAGTTGTAAAAGCTATATCTGGTGTGCAGGTACATCGTTATTTCAAACTTATAATGACAGTTAATTGGACTGTGCAGGGTTTGTTCTTTTAGTTCATAAGATTCCTGTTGAATGTCGGTGCCTCTTTTAATCTACTTTTTCTTACTTGGATACAAATCATGCATTGATATTACTAAAATGTCACCATAGTTTCAGATCGCACCTTAATTGTAGATAATCCATTATGAGTATAACCATACATTGACTGACAACTATTAGTGTTTCATTTTCTACAATTGCGTAGTTGATCAATTTTTTGAAAGAAGCTGCTTTTCGAGGGTTTCTCATTTCCTTTTTGTTTCTCATATGGTGATAAAAATAAACTCAATGCAGTATTTCCCTTATTTAGCAAATATACCATATAATTTAAGTTGCTGCATAAGATGGAGCTTATTAGAATGGAGAAATGTGGTAAAGAGGAATCAACTTTTGAGGTCCTTGATGATATTCATGTGTTTGTGACTAGGCATCTCTCAGTGATTTCTTTGGCATGGTGATGATCAAGTCTTTAGTTCTATTTTTTTGATGGGTAGTGTAGCTTTTATTTATAGCACTAGCATCACCCTGAAGAGTCACAGCCAAATAAAGATGCCGTCTTTACAAGTCATGTAAGAGCTAATAAAATGAACAATGGACAAACATCATATACATTTAATGGAGTCATGTTGCACCAACGCCTAAGCAAGAATATATGATTGTTCTTGATGTTAGGTACAAAATTTTCTTTTTTCTTGGAAAACCTATAGTTCCTTCCCTTCCAATGACCCACCAAATAGCAAGTGGGATGGTGTTCCAAAGGGCTTTAGAGGTTTTATGTAAATCCTTGAAGGAGCTGAAGGGTGGAGCTAGAAAACCACTTTAGGCATGTGATGTGGATTAAGAGGGTCTATAGTTAGGGATTGGACTTGCAGCGAAGAAATAAATGATTTTTATCTTCTTTCTTCTTTTAGCGAAGGCTACATCTGTTACACAATTGAAAACCCTTTCTCTGAGCTTGTTCAGGCAAGGCAAACTTCATTTGAACTAGGAGAAGCATTTAACCTTGTATGGTGCCATGTTCTTCCATATGGATTTTCAGGGTCATTGTAGGTTGGTGGTTGGATTAGAGAGCAAAGAGTAGCAACTCTTTACCGTGAATGTACCTTTGGAGGAGCCTTTCCACGAAATTGGTCTGGAGATTGTTTGGGTTGAGGTAGTAAGTCAAGCATTTGCAACAAATCGAGGAAAATGTCAAGTTTTCAATATTTAGCTATAGTAGCCAATTGATTAGAAGAGCAAATAAATAGCTCTGGAAAAAGGTTCATTAGAGGTGAATGGCTAAGCCACGGCCCACGGCAGAATTTAATTTTTCCGATTGCAAAGTGCTAGCTGTGAATTCGCCGAGAACACTTCCCATTAATCCATAATATGCTTTTAGATAATCAGGGAGGAGGGAGGGATAGTGGTTTTGTGACTCAATGGTTCAACATGCCAAACTTAGAGACAGTAAAATTCCTCACAATTGAACCTCCCAATCCATTTGTAGCACTCGTTCCTAAGAAGAAGAGCACAAGAATTGAGAGATTTTACTGGTAATATACACAAAGTGATATTAAAGGTGTTGAACGAAAGAATAGAGAGGGTGATGACGAAGATGGTGACGACAAATGGCTTTTACCAAAGGGAGACAAGCAATGTATGTGGTTTTGCTAACTAATGAAGTTGTGGACTCTAGAATCAAGAAAAAGAAACCAGGAATTTTATGTAAGTTAGATATTGAGAAGGCATACGCACTTGTTACTTGAGTTTCCTAGTGAAAATATTACAAAGAAAAGGGTTTTGGCAGAAATGGATTAACGAGATAAGTTGCATTTCTACTGTCAGGTTCTCCATTACCATAAATGGATCTCCCGAAGGTTTTTTCTTGCTCATAGAGGTTTTGAGGCTGGACATCCTCTGTCTTCCTTTTTGTTCATATTAGCTATGGAAGGGATCAACTACAGTATAACCTGTCTAAATTAATAGTGTCAAGACTATGAAATATTATTATTTTGTAGAGGTATTATTTAATCGATAAATTAATATTTATTAATTTAAAGAGTATTTTCGAGATTCAATGAAGGTTAATTTTGATTATATCGAAATCATTGTATCTTACTAATTTATGTATCA
This sequence comes from Capsicum rhomboideum, assembly GCA_031232105.1. Classification (NCBI taxonomy): domain Eukaryota; kingdom Viridiplantae; phylum Streptophyta; class Magnoliopsida; order Solanales; family Solanaceae; genus Capsicum; species Capsicum rhomboideum. The sequence goes on along the minus strand of CP124719.1, from coordinate 98,386,555 downwards.
TATTTATTGAATTAATATAAAAAATAAATTCATTATACATAAAGTACAATGTATGATGTATGATTCATTGTAATGTTTTTTAATTAAATGATTCATTGTTTATTCATTGTAATTAATAAATCATTGTAATGTTCATTATTTCTTAATAATCAAATATTATTCATTGTATTTTTACTAAAAACATTTAATTATGATGGTGAGAGAATAAACTATATAAGCAACATAGAAAATTTCTTCAAATCGTACCCAACAATGGCTTCACATCTAAAAAGTGTCACAAAATCAACAATGACAGATCAAATACGTAACGCATTATGCGAGTACAAAAGAGATCATTCCACATGCACTTAAAAAGATTTGCAGTTGTGGCTTGATGAAAATTTTCATTTGAAAGTTAGTCAAGGTACAGTATAAAACACACTCAAACGATCAGCTGAGTATCTTTCGGCTAATTTAGAAAAAGGAAGGGATATCAAGCAACACAAGCCAACAAAATTTCCAGACATGGGAAAGATTGTTTATGAGTGGTTTCTCCAATACCAAGATCGTGTGAATATAATCGGAGAGTTAATTTTGGAGAAGACGAGAGATACAATGAAACTTTTATATCCTCGACAAGATTTTGAGCACAACTTTTCTCAAGGTTGGCTTGAGAAATTCAAGTTAAGACATGGTATCAAGCCATTTCGTCGTTTCGGAGAGAGTGGTTCGGTTGATATACAAAACATGGAGACGAAATTAGAGTCCATAAGGGAAAAAATAGACCAGTTCCCTATGAAAGATGTTTTTAATATGGATGGAACTGGTTTGTTTTACAGGTTATAAGCTGATCATTCTCTTGCTACGAAACAACTTGAAGGAAGAAAGCAGGACAAAAAAAGGCTCACGGTTGTTATTTGTTGCAATGAGGATGGATCTGAAAAAAATTTCTTTATGGATTTTTGGAAATATGCAAAGCCACGTTTCTTAAAGAATGTCAACATGAGCAACTTGAATTGTCACTATCGTGCAAACAACAGAGCATGGATGACAAGAGTGCTTTTTGATGAATATATTCGTTGGTTTGACCACAAAATGCATGGTAGACAAATTTTGCTTGTGGTAGATAATTGTCCAGCACATCCAAGAAATATTGAAGGACTACAAAATGTTGAATTGCTTTTCTTGCCACATAACATGACATCAAAAATTAAACCTTGTGATGCCGGGATAATAAGAGCTTCAAGATGCATTATCACAGTAGATTTTACCGTAGGATAGTATAAGGCTATGAGCCGGGACAAACTGATCCAGGAAAGATTAATGTTTTGGATGCTTATCAATCTTGTGATAGTGGCTTGGACGACAAATGTTTAGCAAGAGACAATAACAAATTGTTTTCAACACTGCAGAATTCGTTCGAGGGATGAAGCCTCAAGGAATTTAAGTGAACCCACTTATGGAAACGACATTCATGAGCTTGATGTCATGATTAATGATCTCAATTACCGCAATAAAATGGATGCCAATAGTTTGTTGGATTACTTGAGTGAAAATGATACATGTTCAGAGGTCCAGAGCTTAGAAGAAATTGTAGATACCATCGAAGAAAACAATGTTGATGATGGAGTTGAAGATGATACAATACCTTTGGAACTAGTTACGCGTTAGGAGCACTTATCGCGTCTAGAACTTGTCACAATTTTTTGGTTCAGTTCGAGAAGACAACACCGAAACTTTTGGATGCAATAAGAAAAGTTAGAAATGAGCTTCAACTAACTTTAAATTTTAATAGAAAACAAAAAACACTAGAATCATATTTCACTAAATTGTCTTAGATATTTTTGTAATTTTAAAGAATTATTAATTTATAATATTAATGGGACCATATATTTATATAGGGGTCTTCCTAAAATATATTATCTTATCAAAATCAGTGATTTTTTCCACTGGCCCAAGTCAAGGCCGGAGAAAAATATTATCTTAGAGAGTTTATTAATTTATCGAGTATTAATTTTGAGAGGTTCTACTCAGTAAATTAATTTACTTAGATGTGCTGGACAATTATCTACCACAAGCAAAATTCATCTACCATGCATTTTGTGGTCAAACCAACAAATATATTCATCAAAAAACACACTTGTCATCCATGCTCTTTTGTTTGCACGATAGTGACAATTCAAGCTGTTCATGTTGACATTCTTGAAGCAACGTGACTTTGTATAATTTCCAATAATCCATAAAGGAATTTTTTCAGATCCATCCTCATTGCAACAAATAACAACCGTGAGTTTTTTTTTGTCCTGCTTTCTTCCTTCAAGTTGTTTCGTAGCAAGAGAATGATCAGCTTGTAACCTGTAAAACAAACCAATTTCATCCATATTAAAAACATTTTTCATATGGAAGTGGTTTATTTTTTCCCTTGTGGACTTCAATTTCGTCTCCATGTCTTGTATATCAACCGAACCACTCTCTCCGAAATGGCTTGATACCATGTCTTAACTTGAATTTCTCAAGCCAACCTTGAGAAAAGTTGTGCTCAAAATCTTGTTAAGGATATAAAAGTTTCATTGTATCTCTCGCCTTCTCCAAAATTAACTCTCCGGTTATATTCACACAGTTTTGGTATTGGAGAAACCACTCATAAACCACCTTCCCCATGTCTGAAACTTTTGCTGGCTTATGCCGCTTGATATCCCTTCCTTTTCCTGAGTCAGCTGAAAGATACTAAGCTGATCGTTTGAGTGTGTTTTATATTGTACCTTGACTAGTTTTCAAATGAAAATTTTCATTAAGTCACAACTGCAAATGTTTTTGAGTGCATGTGGAATGATCTCTTTTGTACTCACATAATGCTTTACGTATTTGATCTGTCATTGTTGATTTTATGAGACCTTTTTGACGAGAAGCCATTGTTGGATACGATTTGAAGAAATTTTCTACGTTGCTTATATAGTTTATTCTCTCACCATCATACAATAGAGAGGTTCAACTGTATATGGTTAAGACAACAAAATTAAATGGATGGATCAAGGGTTTTGGGGTGGCCAAGAATGGATGTAGCAGCTTGGAGGTTATGCATCTCCAATATGTTGATGACACTTTAATCTTTTGTGATGCAAAAGAAGAAGAACTGAGGTTCCTAAGAGTTATTCTGGTCCTACGAGAAGACATCTTAGGTCTGATGTGTGCATATCAACGGGAGGAAGAGCCATCTTATCCCTATCAATGAAGTAAATGACATGGAGCATTTGGCACTGATTATGGGAGGAGAAATAGGTAATTTACCTACTGTTTATCTGGGCACGCTACTGGGTGCTAAATCCTAATCCAAGGCTATATGGAACAATGCTGGTGAGAACTGAGAAGTGTGAAAACAAGTTGTCTAGGTGGAAATATTAATATTTATTTCTGGGAGGAAGACTTCCTCATCAATTCAGTCCTAGACTCTCTACCAACATACATGATGTCCTTATATCCCATTCCAGTAGGGATCATCTAAAGGATTGACAGACGCAGATTTATGGCAAGGAAACAAAGAGAAAAGAGGTTTTCCTTTGGTCAAATGAAAATACCTGATGGTTGGTATTTGGTAAACCTCATGGTGGACAAGGAATTTGAATCTGAAGTTACAAAACAAGGCACTCAAGATAACATGGTGAAGGAGGTATTGTCAAGAACCTCAAATATTACTGGGGAGAGTGATTAAAGCAAAATGTGGAGAGGAAGACAGGTAGAGATCGAAGGAAACAGTAGTAGTACTCATCTGGTAAAATGGGATGTACTTACCCTAGCAAGAAAAAGGGAGGATTGGGCATAAAAAACCTGAGAGTGCATAAGAAGAGCCTACTACAGAAGTGGTTATGGAGGTATAGTAATGAGGATATGACACTTTGGAGAAATTTCATTAATCAGAAATCTGAAATGGAATGCCAATGAATCACTAAAGAAGTGACAAGTACTTATGGATGTAGTGTATGGAAGAGCATTAGGTATTTGTGGAATGATTTTTGGGTGAATGTGGTGATTTTAGTGGGGGATGGTAGTAAGACAGCTTGTGGGAGGACCTATGGATTGGTGACAGTAGTTTGAAATCCACTTCTCCTGGTCTCTACTCTATAAGCTCACAAACTCACAGCCAAATAAATTAGTTTGGAATCAAGGGTGAACCTTATCTTTAGGAGAGCTCTAAATGATTGGGAAGTAGAAAGTTTTATTACCATGATTCAACTTAAAGGAACTTTTGGTGGAATCACGGGGTAACCAGATAGACTCAGATGGAGACTCGGTAATAAAGGTAATTTCTCAATAAAATCACCTTATTGGTTCATGAATCATAATACTCCATGAATGGGTATGGCTTTTGGAAACTGATTTGGAGAACAAAAACTTCAGCAAAGGTATCTTGTTTTGTTTGGTTGGTGGAAAGATATTTAACTCAAGAAAAGCTACAAAGAAGATGTCTTCAGATTTGTTCAAGGTGTCTACTATGTGGTCAGGAGGGTGAAAGCAATGAACGTCTTTTCTTACATTGTAAGACAATAATAAATCTGTGGCACATGTTCTTTTGTATTTTGGGTGTAAATTGGGCTATACCTAGTTCTTTTATGGATCTTTGAATCATTGGATGAATGTGGGAAAGAGAATGGAGAGGAAGATTGGTGGAAGATCATCCCAGCATGTATTTGGTGGACAATATGGAAAGAGAGGAGCTCAAGACATTTTGAAAATACTAGCAATTCCATTCAAAAGATTAAGATGAATTGTCTTCGTTTGTTCATTTTTTGGTGTAAACAGAATTTATGGGGGAAGGAGATTTAGTAGATTTAATTGGTTCCACGTAGGATTTTTAACCGTGTTCTATTCTGCACATCTGTATTTATGGTTCCCAGTCCAGTCAATGTACTGTTTATATTCAAATATACATACTTTTTACCTTCTCCAAAAAAAATTGCTCTGCAGACTCGTTATGCCTCTTCAAATCTCGAATCCAAACCTCCCTGTTTCTTTGTATCCGTTTTTCATTTGACTAATCTTGTCCTTGTCACCTTGCCATACGAGATCTCTGCATAGTTTGTCAATTCTCTCGATTACGGAACCTGGCATTGGAAATAGAGACATGGTGTATGTAGGCAATGAGTCCCGAACTCTGTTCTGAGGATCAGTCTACTACCTAAAGAGAGATATTGCCTTTACTAGTTAGAAAGTTTCCTTACACACCTCTCTGATACACCATCCTAAATAGAAATGGACTTGGCAAAGAACCAATAGTGCACCTAAAGTGTCAGCCAATAGATAAAAGGCTGATGGGGGTTGTCTGTTGACTGGTCTAGAGAGAACAGAGGCATCTCTGTCTCTCTCTCTCTTTGAATCTTAAAAACTCACACATGATCACAATAAGTCTTTGGTTCTATTTAATTTTCCTTGTGCAGGCTGCTTCCTTAATATTTGTACATTACTATGTCTATGCATAGATTGTAGGAATTCTAGAACTAACAATAGTATTTACAAAAAGAATAATATTTCACAATAATTGAAAAGCTGAGAAGATGTTGCTTTGGGTGGCTTTACACTATTATCCTTGAAAATAACCAATAATTATTCCCCTAAAATCTGCAGACTGTTCGTTTTAAGAATGAGCTAGAACGTAACATTACCATCAAGCTTGGATATGCTAATGCCAAGATATACAAATGTGAAGAAGAGCGCTGCCCTAGGCCGATGTGCTACAAGTAAGTTCTTAAATTTTAGAGAAAAGTGTACTTTCGCTTCATCTGATTTGTTATAAGTTAAACAAAAATCCTTTCAGGGCATATGGAAGTGGAAAAGAAGACAGTCCCATGTGTGATGTCCCTGGTTTTGAGAGCTGCAAGATGAAATTGCTGAGACACGTGTCCTTTGTCGATTGTCCTGTAAGTATTTCATATGCCACTCTATTGTGTATTCTTGTTTGCATTTTGAAGTTGATATACAAAACGAGAAACCTTTGTTATGTACAAGTGAAGATGAATATACCCTAGAATATCCAGCTATAGCAATTCTAGAAGAAAACCTAAATGGATATGTCGAAGATGGCCTTTTCGTGTAACATTACTGCTTTGTTTGTACGGAGCTTCATCCATTCCATCAGAGTTTCATTGTGAAGTTCCTCTTAGCTCTGACTTGTATTTTGAAGATGGCTAATAATTCCCTTGATTCTTCCTGTTTTTAATTCTTCTTAGAAGAGCAAGTTTCTGTTTGGTTTATTTTATTTCACGTGTCATTTGTGAATCCCATCTCAGCATTTTGGACCCTTCAAGTTTTTAAGCTGCTTGTTATATTGTTCCATTGACTGAAAATCTCTGCATCTCTTTGATGGTTTTGGTTTCGAATAGCTGAGCCTGTGTGATTTTTCAGTTTATTCTAACTTGTCTATGTTTTGATACTGTACTATTTCGGCGTAAGGGTTCAAGCGAATGACATTTATATCATTAAGTAAAGGTACTTTTTCATAGAAGGGGAGTCTATTTTTATGTTCAAATTACCATTGACTGCTTTTTTTTTCCTTCAAATCTTTATGATTTAAATTACCATTGGATGCGTTCAAGTAATTACAGTGAAGATGGCTGAGCATCTCTTCTGCATGCTGTTCCTTTTTTTTTTTTTTTTTTTTTTTTTTTTTTATGAAGTCTCTTCTGCCTGCTGTTTATTGCATTGCACCAAGGTTCTTCCCTTAGCCCATTTTTATTTGCTTTGGTGGTGGATGTTTTGACACGGCAAGTTCAAGGTGAGGTGCCTTGGTGTATGTTATTTGCGGATGACGTAGTTTTGATTGACGAGACTCGCGGAGAAGTTAATGCTAAGTTGGAGGTTTGAAGGCAAACCCTGGAGTCTAAAGGATTCAGGTTGAGCAGGACCAAGACAAAATATTTGGAGTGCAAGTTCAGTGAGGGGACACGTGAAACAGACGTGGTAGTGAAGCTTGATACCTAGGCCATTCCAAAGAGAGATAGTTTCAAGTATCTCGGGTCTCTATGATACAGGGAAATGGTGAGATTGATGAGGATGTCACCCATCGTATTGGCGCAGGGTGGGTGAAATGACGTCTCGCATCTGGAGTCTTGGGTGATAAGAAAGTGCCCTCTCGACTTAAAGACAAGTGCTATAGAGTGGCGGTTAGACCAACAATGTTGTATGGGGTGGAGTGTTGGCCAGTTAAGAACCCTCACATTAAAAAGATGAAGGTGGTAGAGACGAGGATGTTGCGATGGATGTGTGGGTTTACTAGGATGGATAGGATCAGAAATGAGGTTATACATGACAAAGTGGGAGTGACTTCGGTAGAAGACAAGATGCGTGAAGCAAGGTTGAGATGGTTCAGGCATGTGATGAGGAGGGGCAAGGATGCCCCAGTGGGGAGGTGTGAGAGGCTGACTATGGATGGATTCAGGCGAGGTAGAGGTAGACCGAAGAAATATTGGAGGAAGGTGCTTAGACATGACATGAAACAGTTACAGCTTATCGAGGGCATGACTCTAGATAGGAAGATGTGGAGGACGCATATTAGGGTAGAAGGTTAGTAGGATGGGGGCTAGTAGTTTTAGCGTTTCACGGGTAGTATCTTGTTCTTGGAGTTTTTGGGTGTTGTTTGTGGTTTCGGGTAGATTGTTGGTGGTATTATTTGGTGATAATCTTGTTTCTGCTGTCTGTAGTTTTGTTACTACCTTGTGTTTCTTCTTGTTATATTATGTCTTTTCCTACGTTGTTTAGTCTCGAGCCGGGGGTTTATCGAAAACAACCTCTCTACCTCATCTCTGAGGTAGTGGTATGGACTGCGTACATTCTACCCTCCCCAGAACCCACTATGTGGGAATATACTGGGTATGTTGTTGTTGTTGTATTTTATCTGTAATTTTTGTTTCTCTCTTCACGGGTAGTTTGCGAGTGTACATTTTTAGTATTATGGAAGAAGTTGATTGATATTATCCAGGTATAAAACTTTCCCCTACATTTGGCATGTTGTTAGCTCTTTAGGTTCGTTGATGATAAAATTATTGTCTAATGTCTATAAGCCATTCGATTTTTTGGGAACGAGTATGTGTTTATTCTATGTCTTTTGTTTGCAGGGTCATGATATTCTCATGGCTACCATGCTTAATGGAGCAGCCATTATGGACGGAGCATTACTTCTAATTGCTGCCAATGAGAGCTGTCCCCAGCCTCAGACTTCTGAACATTTAGCTGCTGTTGAAATTATGCGCCTCCAACATATAATAATTCTTCAAAATAAGGTTGATCTTGTTCAGGAAAATGTTGCCATCAATCAGCATGAAGCTATTCAGAAATTTATTCAGGTTAGTGGTGTACAGTATTGGTTAGCCTTGCACTGTCTTTGTGCATGATCTATGAAGCTATATAATGATATTCAACACCATGTTCAGGGAACTGTAGCAGATGGTGCCCCAGTTGTACCAATCTCTGCTCAACTGAAGTACAACATTGATGTTGTTTGCGAGTATATTGTGAAAAGAATTCCGATTCCTGTGAGGGATTTCACTTCACCACCAAATATGATCGTTATTCGGTCATTTGACGTTAATAAGCCTGGTTTTGAAGTTGATGAGATCAGGGGTGGAGTTGCTGGTGGCAGTATTTTAAAGGTATTTTCTTATTTCCTTTTGACTAGCTAATACTGTATGCTCACTACATCTCTTTGGTCATAGAGCATTGTGATCGACATGACAGACCATTATTCTTTGCATCATTTACTTCTTACCTGGACATCTAAGAAAATCTCGTAGCAGCATTTATTTACTTGGCGTCAGCAGTTCAATTCTTTGTGCAGGGTGTGTTGAAGGTAAATCAATTGATCGAGGTTCGTCCAGGTATTGTTGTCAAGGATGAAAGTGGTAACATTAAGTGTACCCCCATATATTCAAGAATCGTGTCATTGTTTGCCGAGCAAAATGAACTACAATTTGCTGTGCCTGGAGGCCTTATTGGAGTTGGAACAACCATGGATCCAACACTGACACGTGCTGATCGATTGGTGGGACAAGTTCTTGGGGAGGTTGGGTCACTTCCTGAAGTTTTCGTCGAACTAGAGGTAAATGACTTGTTCAAAACAATTCAGAATAGGACAGCTAAAAAATGTGACTGTTAGATATCTTCAATTAACTGTTTTTTATGAATATGTTAATACAAGTTTTGTACTCTGTTATCTGTTGTAAAGAATTATCATTTCCTTTTCCTAATTTATTGTTTTTGAGTTAACTTGTACAGTTAAGTAGGCTCACTTGTTGGATCCATTAAATTTTCCAAGGCCACGTGCTTTTGCATATCTTTCATTGAATCTAGTGTTACTCCTTTGCAATGCAGGTGAATTTCTTTTTGCTCCGTCGTCTTTTGGGTGTGAGGACAAAGGACACAGAAAAGCAGGGTAAAGTTTCGAAGTTGGCAAAGGGAGAAATCCTTATGTTAAATATAGGGTCTATGTCAACTGGCGCTCGCGTTGTTGCTGTTAAAAATGTGTTTGCGAAACTGCAATTGACATCCCCAGTGTGTACCAGCAAAGGTGAAAAAATTGCTCTTAGCCGGAGAATTGAGAAGCACTGGCGTCTTATTGGTTGGGGTCAAATCCAAGCTGGTATTACTCTTGATGTTCCACCATGCCCCATCTAAGTGAACCTTTGTCAGTTTCTGAAAGAACAGGGATTAAGTAGTGAAACAGCATAAGACGGTATTAGATGTGGGAAGGCAGGCAGTTGCTGTGAACAATTTTTGTCAGGTCCAGGAGAAAACGTTATTTGAAGTTTTTGATACTTTTATGATCTGCGATATTTTACTTTCACTGCTGTGACATCTTTTATATTCTCCCTCTCATTTTTCTGTCTTGTTCAAGTGGTCATGTACCTTGTAATTCATTAGTTCGGGTGGATGTTAAAATGAGTTCCATCGGAAACATTGAGCTTGCGGCAGAATTTGAACCACCTTGTATCGTCTCTTGTTTATAATTGCTTTGCATAATCTGCCATTGAAATTGCAGAGAATTTCGAAGACAAATCTGGGTCGGCACTGTTGATTATGGCAAAATACTAATTTCTTCTTCGTCTGAAACTAAGGTTGTAAATCATATGAAGATTACACACGTCATAAATCACAAGCTTACTGGTTTAGGTAAGTATCGAATGTCACAAGTCAATAATGGCTTCCTGATTCCGGAACTACATGTTGCTCTATAGTTACAGCCTCTAAGGACTCCAAATGGTTGGATTTTGTCATTGTCAAACTTCTGCCTTAGTGAAGATTGAGAAGGCCGCCTACCACGAGGATTGAGAAAATGCCATTTGTGGGATGGAATTTATTAGACTTGCCACCTAAGGTAAATTTTAGCCAACTTTGCCTCTATACTAGAAGCTCTCGTGTCAAAATTCTAACATTTTATATAGGAAAAGTTACGAGTAGAAAACATAAGTCATACCATGCGTAACTAATGTTAAAATAATTATTATTTGCAGTTAAGGTTTAGAGTAAATAGCTAAAATGTTTTAGGCCAGGGATGGATGTAGACCTTGCAGGCTCATCCTAACCCATTATCTCAATGCGGATTAGTTTTACACGTGAAAATTCATTAAAGTTTCAAGAAATACTATATCTGAATTCATATGATTGTAGAGAAGTACCATATCCATCGAAGTTCAAAATCTTGGATTTGCGCTGATTTACATCAGATATGTACAGTGGAATATAATTTTCCGAGGAAGAAATTTAATAAAACCTCTTCCCAACCATACATAAGGCTTTGACGGTACTAGAGCACCTTGCTAACTCAAAATGTTTGCTTGAAAAAAAAATTGAGTTTTGGCTAATTCCAACTTATACGACTATATTGAGTGGTGCTTTTGTATTATGTACTAAAATAATTATCAAATAAAGCAAAAAACTCTTGAGTCGTGCATTGATTTTAATTCAACTTATAAGACTATTGAGTGGTGCTCATATTATGTGCCAAATATGTAATGTTTGACGAATTATAAATGATCACTTCGGCAGAACTGCTAGATGCTTTGGAACTTAATTTTATACTAATTCATCTCCTTAACTAAGTAAATATACAAATCCAGTTTGGAAAAGGAATTAAAGATCGCAAATGAGAAAAGTAGATAGAGAACAAGGTTCATTTCTAGACCACAAAACTTATGTGTCTCAAATGTTACAGGATCAATATTGCTGGCCTTTGTACAGAAAATATGGGCATGTTTGCGAGGTATGTAACAAGAAATTAAGCTTCTTTTTCTTCCTTCTTAAAATATCACAAGTGCAGTTTGTTCCCTTGCCTATTCAGGCATTTAAGCAAATTTTTACTGATGCTGATTCAATTCTTGATTCCCTCACCCGTGAAGTTAAAGAAATTGATTCTGATGGCAAGGAGGTAGTTTTTGTTTTAATAATCCCCTTTATCACTTTAGACAAAAGGTCTTCTTTTTCTTATTTTTTGTTCATGTTAGTTGCGTTTGAACTAATTGGGCATTAGTGACCCAATTGATTGAATAATGTTAAAACATAATGATCTCTAAATATATATACAAGTCTTCTGAAGTTATGTTGAAGTTTTGATGATTGACCCCTTTATCACTTCAGGCTAAAGGTCTTCTTTCTCTTATTTTTTGTTCATGTTAGTTGCTTTTGAACTAATTAGGCATTAGTGACCCAATTGATTGAATAATGTTAAAACATAATGATCTCTGAATATATATACAAGTCTTGTGTAGTTATGTTGAAGTTTTGATGATTGACAAACTGCGTACAAGTGACATTCACATGTTGAAAAAGAAAGATAAAACTATTAAGAACTAGGTCCTTACAGATCTCCAAAAGAAGAGAAAAAAAACAACACTACCAAAGGAACTCGTTAGGAAAGCGAAGTCAAATTAGGATTGGATTCTTGCAAGTCATGAACCAAATCTAACTTGGATTGGAGAACTGGAAGGCGATGATTTGTCCTATATAAACAACATGTCAATCAACTTTGGAGTTAGACTACACCTAAAGATAGAGTCCTCAAAGTGTTCCCAGTTCTACACGAAGAGCCTCGAAGAAGAAGCTGTTGTTGCAATAAAGAACATCTTCGTATCAAGTTTTATCTATACATCTCTTTAGTTTGTAATAGCTAGTTTTTTGGAGTGGTTCTAATACAGGATTTTGATTATATTCTTTTTAGATTGTAGTAGGTGTTGTCTTGAGTTGTAAATGGTGGAAGTAGACATGTAAAGAGGGTAGAGAAGACGGAATTGTTGGAAATAATTCCTTGGGTTGTACAAGGGTGATTGTAAACCTTAAATTATAGTGGAGAGTTGGATCGTGATTTTTGACTCTTAAGGAAGGAAGTTTTCCACGTTAAAAAATTGTGTTGATTTACTTTTCGCGATTTACCTTTTTGTATAGTTACTCAATGTATCCAGTTCTTTGAGTGTTTAGGACGCACCCAAATTAACAAATGGTATCAAAGTCAGACCTTTCATCTTTCTATTCTGTTTTGTGCGTGTCAACTATTGATTCTATGCCATCAAAGCATGCTAACAGCAGAAAAGGCTAACGCCTTGAAAACTGACAATGGTTGCACCGGGTGTTTAAGAAGGACAATCAACAACAACACTACCATGCTTCAATGAAAAATATTATGGTTGGCTGAAAGCAAGTATGCAGGACTTCATTAAAGGAGAAGATCGAGCAATGGTATATCATCACATAAAGCCCAAATATCCCTCATGGTACATATGTCAAAGAAGACCACCCTAAGAAGAGAGACAAGCACAATGACGAGGATACAAAGGCGCTAGGGGTGAATAAAATCGAATCGAAAATCGAATCAAACCGCAAATCGAAAAAATACCCGACTAATGGTTTGTTTTTTTTTAAAAAAACCCAACTATAATTGGTTGGGTTTGGTTTTAACTAAAAAAAGCCAAACCAACCCGATATTATATTTGTACAATTTTTAAAATATTTAATACATAAAAATACTTATTGTGATGTAATTTATAAATATTTCTTAAACTTTTTCATTGTTTTCATCTTTCAATATATTATTTCAAGTTTAAACTTAGAATTTTGAATAGTCCAATAACAAGTTTTATAGCCCATAGATATTAGTAACTCAAATAAAACCCAAATCAATACTAATATGATAATAATGCTGGATATTTATTCTTTAGTTTTGGATAAATGCATAACCTAAATTTATTTTTTCTATTTAATATTTAGTCATGTAATTAATACTTAGTAGACTTAATTTAACATGATTTAATATTTTTATTAATATGCAATATTTATGCTATATGATTTTATTATTTTTTTTTGTTGGATATTTTATAGTCATAACTCATAACTCATTTCATATTTTGTATTATTTTCTCAAGGAATACCTAATATAGTTGTATCTTGCTAGGACTAAAGAAATATTTGAAACACGAGTTAATTATATGTTTGTATGAAGACTTTAACGGAAAACCCCCTGAAAAACTCGAGAAAATCGAAAACCGAGGTTGAAAAACCTGAATTTTATTGGTTTGGTTTAGTTTGGTTTATAGATTAAAAAGCCTGACACAAATAATTTGATTTGGTATTTAAAAATCCCGAACCAACCCGATTATGTACACCCCTAACGAAGGCCATCCAAAAGTCGCCATACTGCCCGACTTTTGGGAGAGAAAAGTCAATGCCATCATAGAGGCAAGAGATCCGGAGACAATGACCATGGAAGAGCTCATGGAGATCTTAAAACCTATGAGATAAGAAAGCTCCACACACAAAAGAATACTTCCTCAGGCAAAGATGTGAACCATGTCATTACAACTACTCAAGAGCAAGAAATTTGTGATGATGATATAACTCTACTCACCAAAAGGTTCCAAAGTATAATCAGAAGAAGAGGTTCCCCAAGGCATAGACCTGATAGAGGAAATTCAGAAGGATGTTACGAATGTGGAAATTTAGACCAGTTTATTCGAGATTTCCTAGAAAGAGAAGATTTGTAGAAAAGGAAATTCTGACATCATCATCAGAAGAGAACATGCCCCTAAACTTAGATTAAACTAAAAATTTTAAACGCTTTATGTTCAAATATGACATGTTTCGAAAAAAAGTGGAGTATATACATGTCATGAAGGATGTTACTTTGTGCTTGCTGGGCTCGAGAACAACCAGATCTATGAAAAATTATGCCACAGTGAGGGTGGACATAGTATGGTAGATATCAAAATCAAAATTTTTGATTCCCGATTTTAGTATTATGGTGATTGGTATAGTATTTGGTATGTATTTTTTTTTTTTTTTTAAATATTGGTATTTGGCACACTATTGGGTATTTGAAAAAAATCAAAATATCGTACCGAAATATATAATTACGTATGTAATTCTCATATATTATTTTAATACTAAGTTACTAACAAATATATAAACTAGTATTAGTACAAAACAAATTGTTTAGACAGAGAAATTTTGAGTACTCTATCTTGATTGAAATATTTTTTTGGGTAATTAATTAACAAATTGAATTGCTTGTACATTCTTTTGAATATTTCTACATGTATTAGGTGTTAGTATGATATAATCAAGATGCTTCTTGAAAATTCAAAGTCATAATTCTCTATTATATAAGTATATGCAAGTCGAAGTAGAACAAACTATCATTACCGATTTACCGTACTGCAAAATATCAATCAAACTTAAAAAATACCGATCTATAAGAATTAATTGATATAGTAATGATATAGTATTTTTATATAAACCAAAAATCAAAATTGCCGAACTGAAATTTTCAATATCGTACCATATGATACCATGCCACTCCTAGCCTCGGTACTCATCTTGTTGATTAATATTTGCTCTTGTTACTAGAACTAGAATAATAAGTAGTTTAATTGCAGGAGAAGTCTTTATTTAAATTTAATTAGATAAATCTAGTTCAGATAATCTATATTTTTGAATAATTTTATTCTGAAGATTTTCTATTTTCAAGTTGGTATGTAAAGCCCTCTGTGCTGAATAAAATTATTGAGACATTTTCAATTATTCTTTCAATTTTTTTGGCTGTAACATCTTTAAAAATTCCTACACATCTTCATAAGGAAAAATTATTACTCCTCTGTCCCAATTTATATGACACACTTTTCTTTTTATTCAGTTCCGAAAAAAATGATACATTTTTTTATTTAGTAACAATTTAACTTTAAAATACCCACTTTACCCTTAATGAAATGATTTACAACCACGCAAACATCTATGACTTATTTTAGACTACAAGTTTCAAAAGTCTTTTTTTCTTTTTTAAACTCTGTGCCAAGGCAAACTACATCACATAAATTGAGACGGAGGGAGTAAATACTCCACCATATAAATAAGCCATAAGGCATGCGTTTACTCAAATAGTTTTCAATCCAAGATCAAGATGGACAATATATTACTTTTTCTTTATGAATGGATGGTAAGTGTGTGACTGAAAATGCAAATATGTTTTTTTTTTTAAAAGTTTTAAGTGACTCTTATTTTTTTTCTTTAAAAAAGAAAATCAAGATGGACAATGTATTACTTTTTCTTTGCACAAGAAGCCTCTGGTCCATACATCATCACCATATGCTCTGAAAATGACAAAAATTCTGTAACTTCCTTTTTACATTTTTTCCGGCAGAAGTAAGATATTAGGGGTGTTTTCGGTGTTGAGGAATACACCATATTCAGTTGATCAAAATTTTGAAAAATATTTTTATTAGGAAAATAAGTTTCTTCAAATGAGAAAAATGACTTCCATAGTACGTAGTAATAGGGAAAATAAGTTTCATAATTCAGCATTTCACATACTGTATCTTCTCCACCTTTCAACACACCTCATCTTCGTCCCCACTCCTATAGCCCCCATCCCCATTTCCATCCCCACCACCCACACCCCTTACTCCTATCCCCACCTTCCATAGTATTTGTCTAGATTATATACAAACTAGTGAATATGCCTGCACTTCGCGCGATTATTATAGTATACTATATTTTTCTTTACAAATATAAAGATTATATTTAATGTAAGAATAAGGAAAATTACAATAAAAGTTATATTGTAGATGAGTAGAATGAGGATATAATCCCTACATTTTGTTCAAAAACATTTATTTCTATCAAGAAAATAAAAATTTAAAATATAAATGATCTAAAGTAGAACTAGCATGGTAATGAGCATAAAATTAATTTTACTGAAAAAGAAAGAAAGAAATATGAAAAAAAATGAAAAAAAAAGAATACGAACAAATTATGTGTTTTTTAGCCTCGAACCTAATTTTTATCGAAATATCAGCTTGATATGAAAATAAATAAAACTAAAATTTCAAAAAGATTATAACTACATAAACGAAATAAATAAATTTAAGAAAAATAATCGAAATTACCTGTGGATTAGCAATCGAAAAGGAAAAAGTAAAGAGACTATAAAAATAGTACTACTACTCTAGTGGTGACTAAAACTACAATTTTATTATCATCCATAAGAAGATATTGAATTTTCAACCTTCAAATCATCTTGAACCGTAGCATTAGTTCTCAGGCTAATGAAAAAGTATCAAATTAGATTGAAAAAGAGAAGAAAATAAAGAAGAATACAAAGGCAAATCACAAAAGAAAGAAGACAAATAATAGATTATATTCACTAAACAATGATGATATGTATGTTCTTGTGATGATTAAACACATAAAGATATTAATAGAACTGAAATGAATTATTTTTTTATGAGATGTCACAAATGCAATTACTATTTATAGCTGTGAACCTTTCTTTGAGACTTGCTAATATTATTGATTTTTTCCTTCTCTATCGCTTTGTTCGTTATTATATGTAATATTTTAATTTACATCTCTCCAACTTAAAGCACAAATCAAAAGTAAGGTTGTACCAAGTAATAATATTTAAACATTATAGTTTTGGGATCATTAAGCTATCTACGATAAAGAAAAGAAAGTCAAGGAAAATAAAGGTAGGAAATTCGTTAGACATGACTTTATGAATTTGATTCTTTAAAATAACATTAAAAAAAAAGCATTTCTCAAGAATTTATTTTCACGAGTTGAACCTATAACCTCTTAGTCACATGACAACAACTTTATCATTTACTCCAAAACTTCCCTTAAAAATACTGTAAACTACAAAAATAAGAAAAATATACGAAATCAGAATAGAAGAAGATAAAAGACATTCCGCCTTGTAAGTTGCCGTTAAGTCATTAATGACATCAACAAACTTTGATATCAAAAAGTGTTAGATGACTATATTTACAAGATGCTAATAAATTGTTTTACACCCAATTTAGAATGGAAATAATTCAACATGTAAATCAAATTGCTTTATACTAATTAAATAAAGTTGAAAACAATTTAGAATAATGACCTTGCTGCTTTATCGTGTCCACACCATGATTTCATACTCAATTAAAGAAGAAACATTATCGAGCATATGTAGCAGTGTGTTCTTGAGAGAAGGCATACACACATATTGTGACTATTAACGTAACTCATTCACTACTACAGTTATTTACAGACGCTATTATTTTCATTAATTTATAGTATGAAAAAATGGATGTGAAAGAAGTTATATACCATGATTCATATAAATACATACATGAATGTGATCCCTTTTAATTGAGTAGTGCATGATCCATTATACAATCAATTGCATTTTTATGAGTAGTGCATGAAACATTTCATACAATAGAACAAATAGAAAGGCAAAAGAATTGAATAATAGATGCACTGTTTCATATAATAAATTAAGAAAATGCAAATAGATTTTAAATTGGTTAAGTAATAAATGTTAGGTAGGAGGGAGTTGAGGAGACATGTTATTTAAGTAAAGAATGTAAATAGATGAAATTCTAATTTTGTAACTCATAAATTATAATTTGATGTAATAAAGGTGATATAATTTATTTAATTGTTAAATAATTTGCTTAATGAAAAGAATAAAGGAAATAATTCAAAAAAGAAGAAGAAGTCTACTATAATAGTCTACAGTTGATCGTAAGGCTCTCCAAAATCGATTTCGTTTTCTGACTCTTATGTCTTCTTTTGCTTCCTTCTTCGTCCTTCTACTATTCTCTGCGACACTTTGTCACTTGGATTATTATGATTACTGAATTTGACTTTCTATCAATTTGTCCTCTGCCATCTCAATATAATCACTATAATTTTGTTGATCTTGATATATCATATAAATTCAAACTTCTTGTCTGGAATGATTGTTCATTGGAATTGATCTTGACATAGCCCTGCCAACTATCAGAACATCACTTCTATGTGACCCAAAATTGAAGGTAAAAAAAAAGAGAGAATAAAATCATAATTTAATTAACCATACCTTGATTAACACTATAAATTCTTGGTTTTGATAGTCTACATAAATAAATAGACATCTTGGATTGAATCTAATCTACTCTCTTTCTAAGTTATGTGGCTTTCATTCTTAGTATGAGAATCAAACTAACATTATAGTTCATGTGAATTCGGGCATAATTTTTTTTTTTTTTTGAAATAAAATTTACATATCATATATCAAGTAAAAACTATAAAAATACTAATATAATCACAATGATTAAAAATTTAAAACATTTAGAAAGTACTTAAAAAAACATGATCAAAGGAAATACTATTTGACTCTCCAAATAGTAAGTATGATACATAAATTGAAACAGAGAAAGTCTACATACTACAAGCTAATAACTCAATTTGAAATCAAGATTCCTAAATTAAGTGTAGTAACCTGCGACAGGAGTAAAACAAAATTAATAGTGCATCAAACAGTCTGCTGGCGGATACGTTCCTAGGCACAATATATTGTGCTAAGTATGTATATCAAATCAAACACATCTTTGGGAAATTTTTTTCTAGCACAGTGTGGGTTCTTTCATCTTTGCAGCTTCTCCAATCATAGTAAGGACTTATATATACAAGAAAATATTTAGGCAATGGATTAGTGAATAGGAACTGATTCAAATGAATCAGTGCATTGCCTATAAGAAACGGTGGAGTAATTGCTATTAGATTTTAGTTTCCGTTCAATTGGTATTAAGGTTACATGTACGTGGTAATGTATTAGATTTTAATTTTCATTCAATTGGCATTAAGGTCACATGTATGTGGTCATGTATGGTGTGGGCTTTAAATCAACAGCTGTTTTGTGTGGCTTTTGAAGTCATTTAGTTATTAGAATATTGTGTATAAAAATTGCTAGAAAAATTTAAAAAAAGGAGGAAAAAGATAAATAGGAATAGAGGTCATAGAGAGGTGTCACATCACCTTGTCTATGTTCCTCCTTTATATATATATATTGATGCTTTTAGGATAATAATTTTTTTGCTTACGTATCAAATACAAGAAAATATCGAACACACCTAAAACCTCACCATTTTTTGCACAGGGATTAGGGAGGGAAGACGGGCAGTGAGACTTTACCTTGATCTTGGTTAAATATAAGTTCGATCAATTCCTTATCACAGGGACAAGGCTAGGGGAGCAAAGGGTTCAATTGAATTCGTTTCGCTGGAAAATTAATTATACTATTTAAATTGGACAAAAGATGAATTTTTCTGCTTGCTAAATTGTTGAATAGGTTAGAAAATATAATTTTGAATATTCAATGTTCAGGCACTTTGATGTTGTTAATGTGGCTTTTAGGATATTTATGTGATTAGATGCATATCGTTTAGTGTTAATTAGGTGTATGATTAATTTTGTATTTTTGTGATGGCCAAGTTCATAGAGCGAGGTGCAAAAGCATTTAGTATTGTGAACCTAGTATTATCTATTGACGCATATATAAACCTCTTTTGTGATTTTGTAATGTAAGAATAGATTTTTTCTAATGATATGAAGTGAGCTAAGTGTATATCCCCTCTTCCATCCTCTGTGTGCCATATGATATGATTAAGGGTCTGCCTAATATTTCAATAGAATCCCTTTGGCGTAAGGAAAAATTGTAGTGCAATGGTAGATGAATTCGAAAATTGCTTTAACTCACAA
The DNA here is from genome assembly GCA_031232105.1 of Capsicum rhomboideum. Taxonomy (NCBI): domain Eukaryota; kingdom Viridiplantae; phylum Streptophyta; class Magnoliopsida; order Solanales; family Solanaceae; genus Capsicum; species Capsicum rhomboideum. The sequence goes on along the minus strand of CP124719.1, from coordinate 98,366,545 downwards.
ATTCAAATCTCAGGTTTGACATTCTTGAGTTTTTTTAATTCTCTAGTTTGAATTTATGGCTCCGCCAATCCTTTGTTATAGAACATTTATATGCAATTCAAATTGAAATAAAGTTGCTTAAGGCACAGTAAACTGCTTAAAATACTGAATAGACTTTCGAACACGCTAGAGGAGCCTTCTTTTAGTACGTAGTTACTTAACATTGGACCATATTCACATACGCATGCTCAAGAAAATAAAAAAAGACAATAGTTTACAATACATAAGGTCAAAAAAAGCATGCTATTGAAGATTAGCTTGGAGCAAATTGTAGTTATATAGCTACCTAGAGTGACCCCCCCCCCCCCCCCCCCCCCAAAATGGCATCTAATATAGCAATGAACTGTAAAAGAAATATTACGTTTGATCAGATAGCTAATTCTCTCAACACAGACAAAAACAACCAAATTGCCTCTTCTGACTTCAATTTAGTTCAATCATACATGTAAAAGAAATATTAGCCACTTTCACAACAAGTGGGTTAGGGTATTGAAATTTCAGCCACTGAATTTGCCATTACTTTTTCTATAAATTGGGGATACACATACCTAAGTTGTACAACACAACTTCTCGTAGCAACAACTTAGCTATATCACACATTAAAAAAATTGTCATGGCCTCAACAAAAATTTTCTTGATTTTCCTTTGGGCTGCATTAATTGCAAACCCCGTTGCATTAGCCCAATTAGGAGGACTTCTGAATGGCCTTCTTGGCCCAATACATATAGATGGGGTTCTATATTGCAGCCTTAACAGAAGAATAAATGGTAACTCACACAAATTCCATAAGTTAAGGAGCTAATAACAATTTTTACCAGAACTTTGCCCAATTACATAAAATCCCAGAAATCACATTTTGTGATACATATTTTAAGCCTTAATACATATCGTCTATGATACATTTTAAACTAAATGGGTAGTTAAATAAGGAAGTAACAGATTTGCATTTATTTAGGGGAGTAAATCATGAAAGAGAATCTCTGAAAAATTTAAAATAGAATAAAAATTTAAAAACTTTCCATCAAATCTTATCCTTTGTGAACAACGATTGACCTATTCTCCTCAATTCCACTTTCTCCCCCAATTATCACTGTCGCCGGCCACCACTCCAGCCATCAACAACACTCCCTCCATTCCAAATTCAACAACTTATTGCCACCATCACCCTCCAATTTTCATTTTGCAATTTACAATTTGTGTCAATTTCTTTCTTCTCTATTAATCTTTTCTTCTTTTTTTTTTCCCCATAAAATTTTGTATTTGAATCTTAAAGAACAATAATATTGACGATTTAAATTTCGCCGAAACGCTGGTTGTTCGACGATTTGAATTTCGCTGGAGCGATGATTGTTCGACGATTTAGATTTCTCTGGAATTGTGTTGGGTGGTGAATTTCGTGTTTTACGGTTGGTATAACTTTAGGAGGTCGGCTTGGTGTTTCTTGTAATTTATTCGACGATTTGAAATTAGTCAAAACGGTGGTTGTTGAAGTTGTAGCGGTTGTGATTGGATATTAATCGAGGATTGACTGTCGTTCGTTTCCTCTGTTCTAGCCGGAGACGTCCATATTTATAAAATGTATCAAAATAATGTATCAAAAGTATCAGTAATGTAATGTATAAAAAATTTTGATGATTTTTTTTTTTGTTTAAAGAACTGAATATATGTATCAGAAGTTATGTTATGTACATGATACATATCAGAATCATTCATTATGCAACTGAAAAGATGTTGATTCATTTCATAACCTTTTTTTTTGTTATTAATGTAACTATTATTTTAAGAGATGTTGAATATATATATAAATAACATATATCTGAAGTTTACATGTACATATGATGTCTGATGAAAAATATTGAAAATGTGTAACAACATATTTTGATACATTTGAAAAAATTACCATAAACGTGTTTGTTTACATAATATGTATCACGAAATAAATTTGTATCTTTATTCACAGGAATGCTAACCATTGAACTATATGACTGTCAATATTCACCAAGTAAATATGTATCACGAAGATACATTGTTGTAGGTTAACTTTTTCAGATGTATCTTTATGATACATAACAACACTTACATTGTTGTATGAGTAGTTGTTGCTACTTCCAAATGTTGGTGATACATTATTATGATTCATATTGGTATGACAAACATCCGATATATGTTTATATGATTGATTTTATCTGATACATATGTATGATACATATATTGCATGTATTTGATACATATATATCGTATAATATCACTACCTGATATAAAGTGTCAGAATAGTTGCACCATTTAATATGTATCAAATGATTTTACTTAATACATATGTATCACTGACTTGTGGAAAAGAGTTATGCTTCTGAAATATATATCACTGCCTAATATATTATAGCAACATTGTTATTCATACACAAGGTTTCCCAAATGCAACGAAAGGAAATATTACATATCATTCATTGTAAACATAGATTTATGTCTACATATCATTCAAGGATCTAGTAGACTATGATACATATGTATCATGAACAAAAATTACATTCTTTTTACTATGATACATATACACAGAGATACATTTCGCATGTTTCATGAACAAATACTAAGCTTCATATTACACATGAATTAATAGACTATGATACATTAGCATGCAAGTATATTCATATGTATTGCGAATAAAAAAATATATTTTTTTACTATGATACATATGCATAGTGATACATTCGTACGTATCATGAAATTTATTTTAATGAATTGATCTTCTTCTCCATCTTCACCACTACCATTAACTCTCTCAACCTATACTGAAAAGCATCTAAATATACCAACAACTCCTCCATCACCACCGCCGTTTTTGCCGTTCTCATCGGAAACCTAGAAACAATGTTCAATTTCTCTTTTTTCTCTTAATGGGTATTGACTTAAAGGGTTGAAAAAAGATTCAAAATCGATAAAAGGTTGATGAATTAATGGTGAAGGGTGGTCGATGAATTGTTGTTTATAGTGAGTGTGGTGCTCAGAATTGGTGATTATCCGACGAAGGTTGTGGATCTGTGCAGCAAAAGGGAATGGTGGAGTTGTTGTAAAGTAGATTCCAAAGGGGAATGGCTAAAAGGAATGCTTTTTGCTAATACAACTTTATTTTCTACTTTCAATTGAAATCGAAAGGAAAAAGAGAGGGGGGAGAGAATGAGCAAATATCGTGCAAAAGGAGATTATGATGGGAGAGTGTAACCGAAATATTTGGGGAGGAGATTTTGAAAGATGAAATGCCGTGATTTTGGGCTACAATGGTAGTTGCCTGCATTAGATATGTATCAAGAGCAATTTTCAATTTCTGGGATTTTTTGTAATTTTTTAAATGATATGAGATTTTATGTATTAATAACTATGATGTTTGGGGATTTATGTAATTTATCCAAAAATAACTGTCACCAATGGACTCAACACCCCAGTTTTCCCTAGTAAGTTTGTTATTTTCTACGTACAAGTACCACATATATAGTAGACTACAAAATCTACTATATACGTTAAGAAGGTCTTTTTTTTTCAATTTTTTTTTTTCGCTCTGATCCTTGACCACGTAGTAAGTCTATGATACATGTAAGAAGTTGTTAGTGGTTGTGAACTAGTAGGTCTGCATTATACATACACATATAGGAAATAGGAAAATTTCAGGACACTGCACTCATTATTCGTCTCGTAACAATGGGCGTGGATAGTATAAATATATAGGGAAAATGATTAAAGTGACTTCTATACTATAGACGGATTTGCAGTAACACACTCTTACTTTTCGTGAGTCCTGTGACTCCCTGGATATTTTTTTTAAAGCATTTCATTGGCATTTATTGGTCACGTAGGAGAGATATAAACCCTTATTGTTCATTTTCCCTTTAATTACGCCATTTCTAATTTGTAGAAGCCATTGATAAACAAAAGGGATTGAAGCTCAAATAAAATTTCATTTTCTTCTCCAGTAGCAGTTGTCTTGAGTTTAAATGATTCATAATGATCAAATTCCTTTGTCTTTTTGCCTTTTGATAAGCGCGTGTGTACAAACAATATAAACAAAGGTTTGGTTTCTTGTCCAGGTTAACTGATAAATGAAATGCTTTAAGAAAATATTAGGGGGGTAGGGTGGTCTCATAGGATCCCCAAAAAGTAAGAGTGCGTTACTACAAATTCAACAGTGTGTTACTACAAATTCAGCTATAGTATAGGCATCATTTTAATCATTTTCCTAAATATACATTTCCAAAATATTTTCAAGTAAATTGATCCGAATGATTAATCCTACAGTTTCTGTCAATAAGTGTGCTTTGTTGCTCCAAGATTATGCATGATTAACATCCATCCCATTGTATAAGAAGTTTTTGCAATGTTGAATTATGTGACCATTTTGTCAATAAGTTTAACCTGTTAAAGATGAATTATATTTTAAATATGTTCTCTCAAATGCGAGCGTGTGTTTTGATGAATATGAATAACATTATTGTTTAAACTTTGCAGATACATCGGTGCAGTTGTAGTACGGAGCAGGAAATGTAGTATCAAGTACCACAACAAATGGATCAGGAGTGTTTTCCCTCGTATTGGATCCTCTTCAAAATATATTGTCATCACTACCGTCTAACTGCAGTCTTATGGGTACAACTCCGCTCTCAACATGTAACGCTAGCTTACCATCCGTCGGGTTTTTGCAGTCACCCTTGCAGCTTGTTGGGAACACCTTTTCTAGCCTTCTTCGTATTGTCAATTTAGGTGCTGTTGGTTTTCAACTTCCTTAAAGAACGAGCTAGCCAAAAATGGTACTCGTTTATGTTTGATTGGTATATGCATAATGCATGTGTTGTTTAATTAGTGTTTCATACTGATGCATCAGCTAATTAACCTTGTTGCTGATTGCATAAATAAGGACTATTGTTGTGTCCACTGATGCTGTAGTTGTTTCAATGTTTTCCTTTCTTGTTGGAGTGTTAAGAATGTTTGTCATGATTCAATTAAGAAACAAGTGTAAATTAATAATATTTGCAATTAAGTGTGATATTATATTATATTGGAGCCATCTATTCATATTGCTAATTGGTTTTTTATTTTCTTTGTATCCTTTTCTTGTTTGTCAATCGTTCTTCTTTATTACTATATTTCGTTTATGTATAACGCTTCTCAATCTTATCCGTAAATATGTATAATCTTTAAGTTCCTAAAATTTATGGAGAAGGTGAAAACATCCAAGAAAGACCTTAAAATCGACTAAAGTCGTCAAATTTTTATCACATCAATGTCACCTACATAAGAAAGTGTAATGGGATTTGGTATGGAAGAGTTGCCCGAGATTTATTGAACCCTATAAGATTTTGAAGAAAGTAGGGAAAGTGACCTACAAGGTGGAACAACAGGAATTGTCTTCTCTTCACCCGATTTTCCATGTGTATGTATATATACTGTTGACACCACATCAGTGAAGTTATTCGATGAGGTATACTAGTAACAGGAGAAAAGCTAGGTAAAAAAAAAGAAAAAGAAGAGAGATATTAAACATAAAAGTCGTGAACATGATGAAGGGATGATCACAGAAGAACAATAACAAACCTCAGGCCATGGAGATCGAATAAGAGTGAGGAAGTCGTGCGACCAAAGGAAATTTGAATGTCGCGACCCAAAACCCGATCGTGATGGCACCTATCATACCCTCCGCGATAGGTAATACAACCCAGGAGAGGCTCAAGCACGTTAGTGGCCTAAGGCCAAAATCAAATGGAGGCCTTAAGTTTTTAAGAAAAAAATATTTGTTTTAATAAAGTCTATTTTAAAAACTATATAATCACTTTTTTCTAATAATTCTCTTTTAATTAATAATATAATCAATGCATTAATCTTTCTTGAGACATATTACTCCAGATATACCAAACTTCTTCTAATAATTATTTTATTTTATATAAAAAAATTATTTTTTCTACAAATAATATCTATTATTGCTAAAGAATGAGACCCCTCAAATTTGGGGGCCTAAGGTGGTTACCTTTTTTTCTAAAGGGTAGAGCCGTACCTGAGACAACCCAATATTCAATAGTAAATAAGCAAAGTAAATACACCAAGAAGATAATTACGATGATAATAAATCTCAACCAAATGCAACACCAATCCCAAGAAGTGGAAGTCCAATGTACAAGCTATTAGGATATAAGCTTATCTGATATATGTTTTGTATATTTAAAATTCAAACATCTGATATATGATGGAGTAGATTAGAATAGCTAGGATTCTCTTCCTTATCACTTCAAGAGTTTGCACATAACTAGAACTCTGTACATAAGTTGTATAAGAAGATGTTAATCTCTTCCAATCTGTAATCAATCAACAAAGTTCACTCAATTTTCAAACTCTTCATGGTATCGGAGCACAACAGTGACTCACGTCCCTCTTTAATTTTTTACAATGGCCTTACTTTCTACTTCAAGTCTCACAAATCCAAGTTCATTTTCGACCATTGTTTCTTACTCGAACCTACTAAAACTTGATCAGAATAATTATATTATTTGGAAATCTCAACTACTACCTGCGTTGAGAGGATATGATCTGGAAGGTTAGGCGGAAGAAACACACAAATACCCTCCAAAAATGGTCAGTTCAACTAATGAAGGCTCGTTAGAAGCTATCATTAATCCCGCATACTCAATTTGGAAGAAGTAAGACCAACTTCTTCTCTCTTGGATTCTCTCGACACTCACTGAGGGAATATTTGCTCAAGTTGTAGGTTGTACCACTGCTCAAGATGTGTGGCAAATTCTTGAAAATATGTTTGCCTCTCAATCCAAGGCTAGGATTATACAATTGCGGTTGTAACTCTAGACTACAAAAAGGGGAACATTTCAATGGTCGAATATTTGCAGAAGATGAAACCTTTTGCTAATAATCTTACAGTAGCAACCCATCCAGTCTCTAACGATTACTTGGTGTTGTACATTCTTGGAGGACTTGGTCCTGACTACGACGCTCTTGTCGTCTCTGTCACATCTAGACCAGAACCTATGTCACTGGCAAAACTTCATGGGCTATTATTAAGCCATGAATATAGACTTGAACAAATGGGAGTCCTAGAGCAGGGCTTAGGACAGGTGAACTTATCAACCCAGAATCAAAATTCAGGTGGCAAACAGGACAACTCCTTCGGGCGGACCCATAACTCAGGTAATTATAATGGAGGAAGAGGAAACAGAGGTCATGGTTATAGAGGTAGAACAAATAATTTCAATAATACATCTCACTCGACAAATATACAGTGCCAGGTTTGTCAAAAATTTTGGTCACTCTGCATTAATTTTTATCATCAGTTTGATCATGCATACCAGTTTCAATCAAAACAGAATATGGCTGTGATGATTGCCCATCCCTCCACTGTTATAGATTCTTCCTGGTACCCTGATTTTGGTGCCACCAACCATCTCACCAATCACAAAACTCTCCCTTCTCAACCATCTCACCAATCACAAAACTCTCCCTTCTCTCTATCTTAACGGTCATCTTTGACCGGTGATGAGGCCCTCCTTCGCTGGCGGTGGTCAGTCGAGACCAGTTCCTCCTTTTCCTCGACCCTTCTCTCTCTCTTGCACAAGCTTTTCCCCCATTACCTACTACGTTGATGGTCACTAATTATCAACAGTTCAATGCAGTAAATGTAATGGGACCTAATCAAAACTCTTAAATAATTCCTATGAATTTAAAAAATGCTACTGTCAATAGCTCAAGCCAGCAATTGAAAAAGAAAGTGACATTGGAGCATAGGCCTTTTGAGCTGATAGAGGGCAAGTCGATGGTCTCTTTCACCATAGAAGAACATACTAAGCTAGCAGAGACTTGTCGGTACACCATCATAGGTAAGTTCTCGCAAATTCATCCTTCTATAGACAAAATTAGAACCCATTTTAAAAAGATTATCAAAGTTAAAGGAGACGTCAGAATTGGATCCTATAATATGCATCATGGGTTTATAGATTTTGACCTGGAAGAGGATAATCACAGTGTCTATAGCAAGGATAGTGTTACAATTTATGGTATGCAAATGGAACTTATTAAATGGACTCCAAATTTCAAGCCGGACAAGATTCTTCTCTAGTTACAGTGTGGATTAATCTACCAGATTTACCATGGCATTTCTTTGAGTGGGATGCTCTTAGCAGAATTGTAGAGGCCATTGGGGCATTGATAATCACTGATAAAGCTACCATGTCTAAATCTAGACCTACTACTGCTAAGGTAAAAGTAGAACTCGACTTCTCTAAACCGCTTATCAATGAAGTCAAGATAAAGGTAACTGGTAACAATAGCGACAAAGGGATTATAGCTCAAAAGATTGAGTATGAGACTGTGCCAGAATACTGTAATCACTGAAAACTCAGAGGGCATTGTGAAAACAAGTGCATAGTATTACATCCAGAAATCAGGAGATTAAAGGAAAAAAAGGAACCTCTAGGTAAGGAAGACACTAGTAACAAACAACAGAAGGATGTTGGGAATGAAATAGTTGATAACTTGATACAAATTGACAATACTAGCATTCAAAAACTCAACAAATAACATATACCATCTGAACAAGTGGATATGATCATTGTTGAACAAGAGGAAGGATGGACTACTGTAAGCAAAGGAAAAGGAAAAAACAAAGGAAGTAGCCTCAACAAAATGCCCCAAAAAGGTGTGGAACCTCCTAATACAAGTAGCAGATTTGAGAATGACTTCGGACAGATGGGGAAAATAAAAGAGAACAAGGATAACAATGAGGGAAGTACTGGTGGTGAAGGGTCTCAAATGGAAGATGGTACTGGGGAAATGGTGATAGAGCAACAGATGAAAGAAGTACAAATAACAACTCTGAATGATGCTGACCATATGAAATTTAGTAATACAAGGAAGAGTGCTAGAATCAGAAAACATAATAGAGACAGGAAGGTTCCTCCATACTCCAAAACAGTGAAAAAGAGAAAGGAGAGTAAAATTAAAGATCCTACTAATGACCTTTCCCATCTTCATGAGGTTTAAATAGAGGGTCCTGATAACAATAAGAACAAAATTGGATCCCTTAAATCTGATAGTGAGATTCTCTCTAGACTTTTCCCCCTCAACTAAATTCCTAGTAGTTCCAAAGTTATAAATAACCCTGATACTGTTCAGTCCACCTCTCCTAATGTGATAAATAATTTTAAACATAGTGGAGAAAAGAAATTCTTAGAAGCCAGGGACATGGACCTTGAGGATGTCTCTTCACAGGATGAAAGAGGAGACAAAGATGAATACTCTCACTTTGAATCTAAATCTGAAGAAGAAGAGGAAGAGATTCAGGGTCCAATTGAAAGATTTTTTTCTGACTCTGAACTCCAAAAAAAAAGGAAAAAGATTTGAAAGGAGAAGACTCATTATTTCAAGATGATCAACATATGCAAATTAGTGTCCAAAAGAATAAAGAGAGACCAAAGACTGGTCAGTCTGGATGGACTGCTACTCCTAAGTCCAAGTCTACTCTGAAGAAAAGCATAGTTCCTATCCATCAAGTTCCCAATGAATAATAATATTTGTTGGAACATCAGGAGCATTAAAAATCTCGCAGCTTTTGAAAGACTCTGGACTCTCAAAAATCAATTCAACATTTCATTCATTGCTCTCCAAGAACCTTTTGTTAAAAAAGAAAAGTTGGATAGATACAAGAGAAGACTTGGCATGATGAGATCCTTTGCTAATATAAATAATAAGATTTGGCTCTTTTGGTCTAATATGTTTTATGTGACAATTAAGACTGACTCTGAGCAATAGGTTACTTGCAAAATCAGAAACAACATCTCCAATTAGACTTATCAAGTGACTATTGTTTATGCTAAATGCAGGACTCATTTGAGAAAGGACCTATGGAAAGAGCTAGAAGACATAGCCCACAACATTATTGGTCCCTGGGCTATTATGAGTGACTTTAATGTGATTACAGAGGCCTATGAAAAAGAAGGGGATATAGTTACAAAATGGATAAAGGTTATGATTTCATTACCTGTCTAAATAAGTGTGGAATGTAGGAATATAGTTACTCTGGTAATATCTTTACCTGGTGTAATAATAGAGGAAATCCTAACACCATATGAAAGAGGTTGGACAGAATGGTCTATAATTCAGAATGGTTTGATATATTTGATCAGACCATTGTCACTCACTTAGCTAGAGCTTGCTCAGATTATTCTCCTCTCTTGGTTTCTTTTAAGAAGAGTGATAAGGAACATGTGAAATACTTTAAATTTCTTAATTTCTGGGCCAAGCACAATGACTTCAAAAAAATTATTTAGGATACTTGGGATTTGCCTATCAATGGTAATCCTATGTGGAAATTGCACCATAAGATGAAGAATACTGTGTGGAGACTTAGTAAATGGTCTAGGCAAACCTATGGGGATATTTATGCTGAGACTAACAAGATTGAGAAGGACATTGCTGACCAAAAGGCTCAGATGATCATTGATAACACTGAGATAGCTAAAGCTAATCTAAATAAGAGTTAGGCTCAATTTGTGCAATGCCTGAACCTTTAGGAATCAGTTCTGAGGCAAAAAGCTAGAGTTAAATGGTTTAATGAGGGGGACTCCAATTAGGTTTCTTCCATAGTGTTATTAAAGACAGAAGAAGAAGGCTTAACATTAACAAGATTTAGAATGAACATCTTCAATGAGTAGAAGGCACCAAGAATGTCTCAGAAGCTGCTGTTTTCTATTTCAAAAATTTGTTCAGTCAAGCTTCTGAATTTTGTGACTTCTCTCTCCTCGATAGTATTAATCCTGCAATTACTATTGAGGATAATAAAGATATAGTAGAATTTCCTACTTCTAAGGAAATCAAAGAGTGCATTGATACTATGGATCCAGATAGCTCTCTTGGTCCTGATGGATTTACTGTCTTGTTTTTTTAGGTGGCATGGGACATTATTGGATCTGATGTCACCTTGGCTATCGAATCTTTCTTTTGTGGAGAGAATTTACCTAATTTTGTGACTCATACCTACATTGTAATGCTTCCCAAGGTTCCCTCTCCCTAAACTTTCTCAGATATCAGACCTATTAGCCTGTGTAATGTTTTTAGCAAGATTATTGCTAAAGTGCTAAACTCTAGGCTCAGCAAGATTCTTCCCAAAATTATCAGCAACAATTAGAGTGGATTTGTTAAAGGAAGATCCATTACTGAGAATATTCTTCTAGCACAAGAGATTATCCAGGATATTGGAAAGCCTAACCATAAAGGAAATGTTGTGCTTAAACTAGACATGGATAAAGAATATGATAGAGTTTCTTGGAATTATTTGTGTGCTCTAATGAGGAAAATAGGCTTTTGTGAAACTTGGATTGACATGATTTTCAGACATATCTCCAGCAATTGGTATTCACTTGTGGTGAATGGGACCAAACAACCTTTTTTCAAGTCAGAAAGAGGATTAAGACAGGGGGGATCCTATCTCACCTTCTCTTTTTGTATTATTTGCTGACCTTCTTTCTGTCAAACTTAATGAACTAAATAATAAAGTAAATTTTATAGGTTTCTATATGAATAAAAAAGGCCCTACCATTAATCACCTTGCTTTTGTTGATGACATTATTTTATTTTCTAGTGGTTGCAGGTACTCTCTCTCCCTCATGATGCAGACCTTAGAGGAATATGAAGGGGTTTCTGGACAATAGATCAACAAATTCAAATCATGTCTCATTATGTCCTCTAACTCACAACCTAAAAAAATCAACAGAGTGACAAGAATAACTAGTATCAAGCATAGACAAATGCCCTTCAAGTATCTTGGTTGCCCCATTTACGTTGGAAGGAAAAAAATTGCCATTTTTTAAAAAATGATTGGCAGAATAAGTTCTTATCTATAGGAGGGAAAGCTGTTCTTATCAAGCATGTGTTAATGGCTCTCCCTACTATCTTTTGGCTGCTGTTCACCCTCCTAAGTGTGTATTGGATCAAATTGAGAAAATGCTTGCCAGATTCTTCTGGAGTGGCTCTAATGATTACAAAAAATACCACTAGGCTTCCTGGAATAGTCTCTGTCTTCCCTATGAAGAAGGAGGGGCTAATTTCAGAAAAATTCATGATATATGCAATTCTTTCACCTCTAAGCAGTGGTGGAACCTAAGGAAAAGTAACTCTCTCTGGAAATTTTTTTGTGTTGCTAGCTAGAGAATTCATCCTGTTATCAAGTTATGGTACTCGGGCCAATCTCAATCTTGGCATGCTATGTGTAACATTAAAGATAGAATTGACACCCATATCTTCTGGAAAATAGGTAAGGGGCATGCTGCATTTTGGTATGATAATTGGATAGATCTAGGTCCACTTTATAAATTCCTACCAGAAGGTTCCAAGTCAAGAAATTCAAAGATCAAGGATATGGTGGTTAGTGGCCTCTGGGATCTGGAAAATTGGGACAGACTACTTTCGGAGCATGTGATTGAAACCATTTATGGTTTTAGCATTATTTTTGACCCAGAGGTCCCGGACAGACCCTTCTGGAAGACTAATGATCACGGGGTCTTCTCTGTATCTTCTGCTTGGTCTATTCTGAGGAATGAAGGCCAGGCTAACTGGTTTGACAAGAAGACTTGGGTAAAAAAATATCGCCTTTAAGATGTGCTTCAATTTGTGGAGAGCTCTTAGAGACAAGATTCCAACGGATGAAAGATTCGTTAAGATGAAGATGGCCATGCCTTCTAGATGTTGTTGTTGTAAGAATCTAGCGTCTGAATAATGAAGCATTTATTTTATTCTGGAGAATTAGCTAAACAAGTATGGTCTATTGTGAGTGGTCCCTTTGGAATCCTAAATTATCAAGCCCCCTTTCGACATCATATTATTAGATGGTGGAAGTGCAGGGCCAATAATCCTATCACTAATTGCATGCCTATCATACCTCGTGGGAGATTTGGAAGGATAGATACAGAGTCAAGTACGGAAATGAAACCATTAGTATCAGTATCTCCTTGTTAGTTAATAAGGTATTTGATAAGGTGTATGTTGCTCCTGACTGGTAGAGTATTGTGAGGCTTTCTAATAAACAATGTATGTACAGAAAAGTTACCATGGTGGGATGGAAGAAACCTCCTGTAGACTTTGTCAAAATTAACTCTGATGGTCGTTGTGAAGATGGAGTTTGTGGAGGAGGTGGTATTATCAGGGATAGAAATGGGCATTTTATCCATGCCTATGCTTTGAAACTCGGGGAAGGAACAAGCAACTCTGCTGAAGAAGCCGCTATGCTAGCAGGCATTAAATGGTGTATTGAAACTGATGTTCAGTTCTTTCAAGTAGAGAGCGACTCGAAGCTTGTGGTAGATGTAGTCAATGGCAATAGTATATCCCCCTGGAGATTATGAAATGATATTAAGGAGTTGAAAAAGCTTAAAGTTCAGCACAATTTCCCTCTAAAGCATTATTTTAGGGAAGCCAATAAAGTTGCGGACAAGCTAGCCTCAATTAGTCACCTGAATGAGCAAGATAGAAGCTACTCCAATTTTGAAGATTTTTTGAGGTATGTTGAAGGTTTGATCACTTTGGATAGATGGGGCACACCATCTTTACGAAGGTCTAAGAAGAAGAACAATGAGATCACCTTTCTTCCCCCTTGAGTTGGCATCTCCTAGTAGATTATCAAGATAATTTTTTGGCAGGTTTCCCATCTAATTGAAAGATGGACCTCTCTCTCATTCCACTGACTAGTATGTGGATCTTTTGACTTGGCACATTTAACTCATCTCTGTAATCCTATTGTGTTAGGACTCTTACCTTGTTTTGCTTCAGAGAGTTATTTCCTCTGTAAAACTCTCTCATAGCCTGTGTATTGGCAATTTGAAGATGAATAAAATGCAAAAAAATAATAATAATGTTATGGTTGAGTTTCACCCTTGTTTTTGTCTTGTGAAGGATCTGGAAATAAGGAAGGTACTATTGTATGGGAACCTTGAACATGACCTTTATAAACTCCAATCTCTCAACCCTTCTAGTTTACAAGCTTTCAACAATAAATCGCAAGCTCTCCTTATGTCTGCGTCGTCCTTTTATCTTTTGCATGGAAGATTAGGCCATTCTTTAATAAATGCTATTAGTCATGTCAATAGGACACTTAATTTATCAATTCCTAGCAGTGTGAATTTGCAAGTTTGTTCTTTTCAATTCGGCAAAAGTCACAAACTTCCATTTCCTGTTTCTACTTCTAGTTCTGCTCACTCTTTAGAGTTGATTCATTCTGATGTATGGGGCCCTGCTCCTCATTTGACCAACAATAAATTTTGATATTATGTCTCATTCATTGATGATTATAGCAAATTCACTTGGTTATATCTTTTGAGCTCTAAATATGAAGTTCTTGATATTTTCTTTGCGATTTAACTCTCAAGTTAAAAATCTCTTTGAACGCAAAATTAAAGTACTTCGGTCTGATTGGGGTGGGGAGTATAAAAAATTCTTTAATATTCTTAAAAAATTGGGAATAATACATTAAGTCTCGTGCCCACATACTCATGAACAAAATGGCGTTGCTGAGAGAAAACACCACCAAATAGATGAAATGGGCTTAACTTTGTTAGCACATGCTTCATTACTACTTCATCTTTGGGATCATGCATTTTCTGCTGCTGTATATGTTATAAATTGAATCCCTTCCCCTACCTTAAAAAATGTTTCACCTTTTGAAAAATTATTTAAAAAATCTCTGGATTGTCACTTTCTTTGTGTTTTTGGGTGTGCTTGTTATCCATATATACGTCCCTATAATAAAAACAAGCTTCAATTTAGATTTCTTCCGTGTATATTCTTAGGCTATAGTAATCAACATAAAGGTTACAAATGCCTACACATGGATACAGGTAGATTGTATATTTCTTGTCACGTAGTCTTTGAGGAGTCCCGCTTTCCTTTTGCAAAATCCCATTTTCCACAATCAGTTCTACATTTAGCTCCTACTCATGCCTCAACAACGTTACCAGTTATAGCACCATGCCACACACCTTCTCATTCTCCAAACTCCTCTGTTGTACCTAATGAGCCAATTACTCCTCTAATGTCTCCAAGTTCCTTACCAACAATTCACCTTACAGTGGACTTGCCACTCCTTCCATATAATCCCAACAATTATTCCTCCACTCTATCCACTCAACATCAATATCTCTAATATAAGTTCAAGCAAAAACCATCACACCTTGAACACTCCTCATCATATGCTCACAAGGCATAAAGCCAAAGTTATGCAGCAACATCAAGCTAATTCAATCACTAAATACCCTCTTCCCCCTTCTACCCTACCACCTGAGCCGACTTGTTTTTCTCGGGCTAACAAAGATCCTGAATAGAGAAAGGCCATGCTAGAGGAATACAATGCTCTCATCCAAAATGGTACTTGGTCTCTTGTCCCGTCTTCACTTGCCAAAATATTGTAGGATGTAAATGGATTTTCAAGTTGAAACTCAATACTAATGGTTCCATTGAGTGTTATAAAACAAGACTAGTAGCAAAAGGGGTTCAATCAAGAGGCCAAAATTAATTATCATTAGACCTTTAGTCTGGTGGTTAAGCCTACGATAATTCGAGTTATTCTTACCATAGCTATGGCACTAGGATTGGTTTGAGAGATTGAGCATAGCTTTGCTTGAGTTCGGATTCATTGCCTCAAAATTTGATTCTTCCTTGTTTATCAGAAAGTGCACTGAGCACATTACCTTTATTCTCATCTATGTTGATGATCTAATAATTACAAGAAGTTTTTCTGCTTTCATATCCAATCTACTTGTGAATCTATCCGATGAATTTTCTCTAAATGATTTAGGTAATCTCCATTACATTTTGGTGTAGAGGTGTCTAAATCTATAAAAGGGCTAACTTCATGCCAAGCTAAATATATTTGTGAAATTCTCTCCTGAGCAAAGATGGATGGTGCCAAGCTAATTTCCACTCCAATAGCCACTGTATTACAGCTCTCACAACATGGTGGCAGCCCTTTTCCTGATCCTAACTTATATAAAAGCCTTGTGGGTGCTCTTTAGTATGTTACTATCACTCGTCCTGATATTTCTTATACTGTGAACAAACTCTTCCAATTCATGCACAACCCAATGGAGTCACACTTTCAAGCTATGGAATGCTTATTCCGGTTTCTCAAGGGTACTCTTCATCTGGGGCTTCTTTTACAACCTTCTCCTCAACTTAATTAATATAACTGGTTTCTCTGATACTGATTGGGATGGTTTCCTAGATGATCGATGCTCCACGCTTGGTTATTGTATGTTTTTGGGACCAAACTTGGTCTCTTAGTGTTCTAAGAAACAAAGAGTGGTTGCTCACTCAAGTACTGAAGCTGAATACAGGTCCTTAGTTGCTGCTACAACTGAAATTACTTGGCTTCAGAGTCTTCTCAATAAACTTGGTGTCATTTTGCCTCAAGCTCCCAAACTTTAGTGTGACAACATCTCTGCTACATACCTCACTGTTAAGCTAATTTTTCATGCTCACGATAAACACATCGAGCTCGATTTTCTCTTTGTTCGGGAAAAAGTTGTAGCCAAAGACTTGCAAGTTAAGTACATAAGTTCATTAGATCAGATTGCTGATGTGTTGACCAAGAGTGTATCTACAAGATGATTCAATCTTCGTGAGAAGCTGGCTGTGGTTAACCCTAGCTGCACTTGAGGAAGGCTATTAGGATATAAGCTTATCTGATATATGTTTTTTATATTTAAAATTCAAACATATGATATATGATGGAGTAGATTAGGATATCTAGGATTCTCTTCCTTATCACTTCAAGAGTTTGCACACAACTAGAACTCTGTAAATAAGTTGTATAAGAAGAGGTTAATCTCTTCCAATCTGTAATCAACAAAGTTCACTCAATTTTCAAACTCTTCACAGGCCTCTAAAGTAAATAGTACAATGAATGAGTCCAAAATGTCTCAAAAAATGCGAAATAAACAAAAAGACTAAGATAGAGGAGATCCAGTACTCTCCGGGATCAACAACCGCTACCTCAAGAATCTCCAGAGGGCAACCACAGGATAATCACAAAATCAACGTCTGGTGACCACTGGCTTAGTATCTATACATAAGGTGCAAAAAATAAACAAGTGTGAGTACCAACCACATGTAATCAGCAGCATCGTCGACCGACCCTAATTTAAAGTGAAAGCGAGAACCACCCTATACCACACTATCTGTCACAATTCATATAAACATGCAATCAGGAAGGCCATACCACACCTAGTTTAACAGTTAATATCAACGACAATATACACAGTCCCTTTCAAGTAAATCAATAACTCGCAGCACTTCAGATCAGGAAGGGGAAATATCACTGTCACAGTCAATCGACCAGTCACCATAGAGTTTTGTGATTATCTATCGAGGCTAATATAAACCTTTTTTGAAATTTTGTAATGTAAAAATATAGTTTTTCTAATGATATGAAGTGAGTGTAGTATCTATCTTCCTCTTCCATCCTCTTTATGTCTATGATATTATTAAGGGTCTGCCTAATATTTCAATAGAATCCCTTTGGCATAAGGAATAATTGTAGTGCAATGGTAGAGGAATTCGAAAATTGCTTTAACTCACAAATTCAAATCTCAGGTTTGACATTCTTGAGTTTTTTTAATTCTCTAGTTTGAATTTATGGCTCCGCCAATCCTTTGTTATAGAACATTTATAGTTGTTTAAGGCTTAGTGAACTGCATAGAATACTGAAAAAACTTTTGACCACGCTAGAGGAGCCTTCTTGTAGTACGTAGTTGCTTAACATTGGACCATATTCACATACGCATGCTCAAGAAAATTAAAAAAAAGACAATAGCTTACATTACATAAGGTCAATAAAAGCATGCTATTAAAGATTAGCTTGGAGCAAATTGTAGTTATATAGCTATCTAGAGTGACCACCCCCCAAAAAATGGCATCTAATATAGCAATGAACTGTAAAAGAAATATTACGTTTGATCAGATAGCTAATTCTCTCAACACAGACAAAAACAAACCAAATTGCCTCTTCTGACTTCAATTTAGTTCAATCATACATGCAAAAGAAATATTAGCCACTTTCACAACAAGTGGATTAGGGTATTGAAATTTCAGCCACTGAATTTACCATTACTTTTTCTATAAATCGGTCATACACACACCTAAATTGTACAACACAAATTCTCATAGCAACAGCTTAGCTATATCACACATTAAAAAAATTATCATGGCCTCAACAAAAATTTTCTTGATTTTCCTTTTGGCTGCATTAATTGCAACCCCCGTTGCATTAGGCCAATTAGGAGGACTTCTGAATGGCCTTCTTGGCCCAATACATGTAGATGGGATTCTATATTGCAGCCTTAACGGAAAAATAGACGTCATCAATGGATTCAACACCCCAATTTACCCTAGTAAGTTTGTTATTTTGTACGTACAAGTACCGCATATATAGTAGACTACAAATCTAACGTATTCTCTAAAAAGGTCTTTTTTTCTTTATTTGTTCTGACCCTTGACCACGTAGTAAGCCTATGATACATGTAAGAAGTCGTTAGGGGTTGTGAACTAGTAGGTCTACATTATAATACATATATAGGAAGATTTCAGGACACTGCACTCATTATTCATCTCGTAACAATGGGTGCGGATAGTCTAAATATATAGGAAAAATGGGTAAAATGGCGCCTATACTATATATAGCCGGATTTGCAGTATCACACTTACTTTTTCGTGAGTCCTATGGCTCACTGGACATTTTGTTAAAGCATTTCATTGGCATTTATTGGCTACGTAAGAGAGAAATAACAATTATTTTCCAGTTTTCCTTTCATTACACCATTTCTAATTTGTTGCTGCATTGATAAACAAAAGGGATTGAAGCTCAAAAGTTTCATTTTCTTCTCCAGTAGGTTGTCTTGAGTGTAAATGATTGATAATGACCAAAACCCTTTGTCCTTTTTCCTTTTGATAAGTGTGTGTGTACAAACAATATAAACAAAAGTTTGGCTTCTTGTCCAGGTTAGCCGATAAATGCTAAAGAAATGCTTTAAGAAAATATCAAGGGGGCCATAAGATATTGCTCCAAAGTCGGCTATAGTATAGGCGTCATTTTAACCATTTTCCCTAAATATATATTTTTAAAAATATTTTCAAGTAAATTGAGCCGAATGATTAATCCTACAGTCTCTGTCAGTAAGCGAGCACTATTTCCCCATTATTATGTATGATTAACATCCATCCCATTTTATAAGAAGTTTCTGCATGTTGAATTGTGTAACCATCTTTTCAATAAGTTTAACCTGTTAGAGATGAATTATATTGTATATATGTTCTCTCAAATGTGAACCTGTTTTTATGAATATGAATAACATCGTTTAAACTCTACAGATGCATTGATGCAATTGCAGTGCGGAGCAGGAAATGTAGTATCAAGTACCACAACAAATGGATCGGGAGTATTTTCCCTCGTGTTGGATCCTCTTCAAAATATATTGTCATCACTGCTGCCTAACTACAATCTTGTGGTTACAACACCACTATCAACATGTAAAGCTAGCTTACCATCTGTCAGGTTATTGCAATCACCCTTGAAGGTTGTTGGGAGCACCGTTTCTGGCCTTCTTAGTATTGTCAATTTAGTTCCTGCTGGTTTTCAACTTCATTAATGAACGAGCTAGCCAAAAATGGTACTCGTTTATGTTTGATTGGTATATGCATGTGTTGTTTAATTAGTGTTTCGTAGTGATGCATCAGCTAGTTAACTTTGTTGCTGATTGCATAAATAAGGATTGTTGTTGTGTCCACTTGTGTTGTAGTTGTTTCGTAGTGTTATGAATGTTTGTCATTATCCAATTATGAACCAAGTGCAAATAATATTTGCAATTAAGTGTAATATTATATTGGAGCCATCTATTCGTATTGCTTTGGTTTTTATTTTCTTTGTATCCTTTTCTTGTTTGTCAACCGTTCTTCTTTATTATATTTATTTTGCGTATAACACCCTTCTCTTCTATGTAAATATGTATAATCTTTAAGTTCCTACATGTTATGGAGAAGGTGAAAACATCCAAGAAAGACTTAAAATTAGCTAAAGTCGTCAATTTTTTCATATCAATATTGTCACCTACATAAGAAAGTGTAATGGGGTTCGGTATGAAACAGTTGCCCTCCATCTATTGAACTCTACAAGATTTTGAAGAAAATAGGGTAAGTGGCCTAAAAGTTGGAACTACAGGAATTGTCTTCTCTTCACCCAATTCTCCATGTATCTATATGGCGAGGCAGTACATGAGAGATCCTGATCATATATATCTTTAAGTTTGAAGTTGTGTGTGTATATATAGATACCACTGACACCACATTAATGAAGTTATTATACAAGTTATACCAGTAACAGGGGAAGAACTAAAAAAAAGAAAAAGAGGAGAAAAATAGTAAACATGAAAGTCGTGAAAATGTTGAAGGGATGACCATAGAAAAACAATCAACAAAGCTCAGGACATAGAGATCGAATTAGAGTGAGGAGGTCGTGCAACCAAATGAAATTTGATTAGTGAAAACACCAGTAGTGAAAACTAAAGTGGACCCGCGAGTGGGTCTATCTATTTTGAAATTTGATCTTAAGATTCCAAGTCTAAGGAGTAATGGATAGACATGTATTAGAGTTTTTGTTTTTCTAGGAAGTCTCTCGATGTAATAGAGACCCTCAAATTCTATTGTTATGGAATATATATACACGTCGTTGTTGTAAATCAAGAGGAATTAGGATTACAAGTCCTAACTGTACAAGAATTGAAAATACAAGATAGAAATCAATAAAAACTAGTATATTCTAATACTACCCTTGCAAATTGAAGGTGGCTCTTCCACCTTAATTTTGTCACGTAAGAACTGGAAACTTGTTGAAGCTAAAGGCTTAGTAAGGACATCTGCCAATAAATGAAACAAACATGAAGATCCTTTTGGGCAACCTTGTCTCGAACAAAGTGATAATCAATCTCCCACATGCTTCGCCCTAGAGTGAAAAATAGGATTTAGAGATATATAAGTTGCACCAATATTATCACACCAGAGAGTCGGAGAATAAGAAGGGTGAAATCCAAGTTCAAAATGGTGATATTGAGTCCATGTTAACTCTGTCGCTGCATCTTCCAAAACTTTGTATTCTGACTGTCGATGAATAGGCTACTATGTGCTGCTTCTTGGAGGCCCCAAGAGATGAGATTATTTCTAAGGAAACAACAAAACCAACTATGGACTTGGGATCATCAATATTCCTAGCCCAGTCGGCATTTGTGAATGCATGCAAGTCAAGAGACGGAGCGATAGATATAGCAAATAACCATGTCTTCATGTTTTGAAGGTAGAGCGGTAGTCGTTTCACATCTAACCAATGATTTATTGTTAAAAAGTGCATGAACTACTATACTTTGTTAACTGAAAATGCAATGTCAGCCTCGTCAAGTGAGATATTGAAGAGCGCCAATAGTATGATGATATAGTGTAGGATCATAGACTGTCAGACTATCCTTGTGATATAGCTGGCATTGGTCTCCATTGGCGTGAGAAGAGGCTTGCAACTGCTCATTCCCATTTTGTCTAGAAAGTTAAGCTTGAGAAAGCTCCAAACTCGAGAAGGAATGCTTCACTTGAATACCAAGAGCGAAGGTGATATCGCCTATATCTCGAATAGATCAAGAGGGAGCTTCCCAGTTAGTCTAATGAGGCAACGAAGAATCTATCAGAATTTTCTATCAAAATAATATCGTTAACATATACAATACACGACTAAAATAAACAGGAAAACCAACCAAAAAAAGCGACCACAAGTGGTCGGTTTTCCTGTTTTTTCAACCAAAAAACCGACCACAACGTGTGGTCGGTAAAATAGTGGAAGCTTTTCAAAAACCGACCACATATTCCAAAAATATTTATTTATTTAAATTGATATTAATTATATTATAAATAAAAAGAATTTTATATTAAAAAAATTTATTAAAAATTTTCGACCACAATTAGTGGTCGGTTTTTGTAAAAAAAAATAATTTTTTTTAAAAATAATGGTCGGTTTTCATAAAAAAAAAAATTTAATATTTATTTTTTTATATATTTTTTAATAGAAAAATCGTATAAATAATTATTTTTTTTTTAAAAAACCAACCACATGTGGTCGGTTTTGTAGTAAATTTTCCAGAAAAACCAGACACTTGCTGTCGGTTTTTGAGTGTCTGCTTTTTCTGGAAATTTGGTAAAATAAATTACAGCATATATGCTGCATTTCCAATATAAACCCCATGCTATAAAGATGATTCCTCACAACATCTTCTTTTAGAATGCATGTACCATCACATCTTACACAAGGACAACGAATCAATCCGAAAATTGACCAATCATCAAGTGTTTGGGAATGTTCAATAAATCGATTGACACTTGCTGCAAATTCCTCCCTCATACCCACTCTATTATCATTATTTCGTTGATATATCCAGCTATAATCAAATTCCATCAATCACAATCTTAATTAAAGTTACTAGACTTAACCATTTTCAAGTAACAAATACACATTTTCAAGTCACTACCATTTTCAAGTAACTAATACACATTTCAAGTCACTAAACTTAACCATTTTCAAGTCACTAATACACATTTTAAGTTACTACATTTTCCATTTTCAAGTCACTAATTCACATTTCAAGTCACTACACTTAACCATTTTCAAGTCACTAATTCACATTTCAACAAAATACACTTAACCATTTTCAAGTAACTAATACACATTTTCAAGTCGCTACCATTTTCAAGTAACTAATACACATTTCAAGTTACTACACTTAACCATTTTCAAGTAACAAATACACAATTTCAAGTCACTACCATTTTCAAGTAACAAATACACAGTTTCAAGTCACTACCATTTTCAAGTAACTAATACACATTTCAAGTTACTAGACTTAACCATTTTCAAGTAACAAAAACACATTTCAAGTCACTACGCTTAACCATTTTCAAGTAACAATTACACATTTACAAGTCACTACCATTTTCAAGTAACTAATACACATTTCAAGTAACTACGCTTAACCATTTTCAAGTCACTAATTCACATTTCAAGTCACTACATTTAACCATTTTCAAGTAACAAATACACATTTTCAAGTCACTACCATTTTCAAGTAACTAATACATATTTCAAGTTACTATACTTAACCATTTTCAAGTAACTAATACACATTTCAAGTCACTACACTTAACCATTTTCAAGTAACAAATACACATTTTCAAGTCACGAATTCACATTTCAACTAAATACACTTAAGCATTTTCAATTAACTAATACACATTTTCAAGTCACTACCATTTTCTAGTAACTAATACACATTTCATGTTACTAGACTTAACCATTTGCAAGTAACTAATACACATTTCAAGTTACTACACTTAACCTTTTTCAAGTCACTAATTCACATTTCAAGTCACTACACTTAACCATTTTCAAGTAACAAATACACATTTTCAAGTAACTAATGCACATTTCAAGTTACTACACTTAACCATTTTCAAGTCACTAATACACATTTCAAGTTACAAGACTTAACCATTTTCAAGTCACTAATTCACATTTCAAGTCACTACACTTAACCATTTTCAAGTTACAAGTTTACATTTTCAAGTCACTAATTCACATTTCAACTAAATACACTTAACCATTTTCAAGTAACTAATACACATTTTCAAGTCACTACCATTTTCAAGTAACTAATACACATTTCAAGTTACTACACTTAACCATTTTCAAGTAACTAATACACATTTCAAGTTACTACACTTAACCATTTTCAAGTCACTAATACACATTTCAAGTTACTACACTTAACCATTTTCAAGTCACTAATTCACATTTCAAGTTACTACACTTAACCATTTTCAAGTTACAAGTTTACATTTTCAAGTCACTAATTCACATTTCAACTAAATACACTTACCCATTTTCAAGTAACTAATACACATTTTCAAGTCACTACCATTTTCAAGTAACTAATACACATTTCAAGTTACTACACTTAACCATTTTCAAGTAACAAATACACATTTTCAAGTCACTACCATTTTCAAGTAACAAATACACATTTTCAAGTAACTAATACACATTTCAAGTTACTAGACTTAACCATTTTAAAGTAACCAAAACACATTTCAAGTCACTACACTAAACCATTTGCAGGTAACAATTACACATTTTCAAGGCACTACCATTTTCAAGTAACTAATACACATTTTCAAGTCACGAATTCACATTTCAACTAAATAAACGTAAACATTTTCAAGTAACTAATACACATTTTCAAGTCACTACCATTTTCTAGTAACTAATACACATTTCATGTTACTAGATTTAACCATTTTCAAGTAACTAATTCACATATCAAGTTACTACACTTCACCATTTTCAAGTCACTAATTCACATTTCAAGTCACTACACTTAACCATTTTCAAGTACCAAATATAAATTTTCAAGTCACTACCATTTTCAAGTAACTAATACGCATTTCAAGTCACTACACTTAACCATTTTCAAGTAACAAATACACATTTTCAAGTCACGAATTCACATTTCAACTAAATACATTTAAAAAGTTTCAAGTAACTAATACATATTTTCAAGTCACTACCATTTTCTTGTAACTAATACACATTTCTTGTTACTAGACTTAACCATTTTCAAGTAACTAATTCATATTTCAAGTCACTACACTTAACCATTTTCAAGTAACAAATACACATTTTCAAGTCACTAATACACATTTCAAGTTACTACACTTAACCATTTTCAAGTCACTAATTCACATTTCAAGTCACTACACTTAACCATTTTCAAGTAACAAATACACATTTTCAAGTCACTACCATTTTCAAGTAACTAATACACATTTCAAGTTACTACACTTAACCATTTTCATGTCACGAATTCACATTTCAATTCACTAGACTTAACCATTCTCAAGTAACAAATACACATTTTCAAGTCACGAATTCACATTTCAACTAACTACACTTAAACATTTTCAAGTAACTAATACACATTTTCAAGACATTACCATTTTCTAGTAACTAATACACATTTCATGTTACTAGACTTAACCATTTTCAAGTAACTAACACACATTTCAAGTTACTACACTTAACCATTTTCAAGTCACTAATTCACATTTCAAGTCACTACACTTAACCATTTTCAAGTAATAAATACACGTTTTCAATTCACGAATTCACATTTCAACTAAATGCACTCAAATATTTTCAAGTAACGACTACACATTTTCAAGTCACTACCATTTTCTAGTAACTAATACACATTTCATGTTACTAGACTTAACCATTTTCAAGTAACTAATTCACATTTCAAGTTACTACATTTAACCATTTTCAAGTCACTAATTCACATTTCAAGTCACTACACTTAACCATTTTCAAGTAACAAATACACATTTTCAAGTCACTACCATTTTCAAGTAACTAATACACATTTCAAGTCACTACACTTAACCATTTTCAAGTAACAAATACACATTTTCAAGTCACGAATTCTCATTTCAACTAAGTACACTTGAACATTTTCAAGTACCTAACACACATTTTCAAGTCACTACCATTTTGTAGTAACTAATATACATTTCATGTTACTAGACTTATCCATTTTCAAGTAACTAATTCATATTTCAAGTCACTACACTTAACCATTTTCAAGTAACAAATACACATTTTCAAGTCACTAATACACATTTCAAGTTACTACACTTAACCATTTTCAAGTCATTAATTCACATTTCAAGTCACTACACTTAACCATTTTCAAGTAACAAATACACATTTTCAAGTCACGAATTCACATTTCAATAAAATACACTTAACCATTTTTAAGTAACAAATACACATTTTCAAGTCACGAATTCACATTTCAACTAAATACACTTAAACATTTTCAAGTAACTAATACACATTTTCAAGTCACTACCATTTTCTAGTAGCTAATACACATTTCATGTTACTAGACTTAACCATTTTCAAGTAACTAATTCACATTTCAAGTCACTACAGTTAACCATTTTCAAGTAACAAATACACATTTTCAAGTCACTACCATTTTCAAGTAACTAATACACATTTCAAGTTACTACACTTAACCATTTTCAAGTCACTAATTCACATTTCAAGTCACTACACTTTACCATTTTCAAGTAACAAATACACATTTTCAAGTCACTACCATTTTCAAGTAACTAATACACATTTCAAGTTGCTACACTTAACCATTTTCAAGTAACAAATACACATTTTCAAGTCACGAATTCACATTTCAACTAAATACACTTAAACATTTTCAAGTAACTAACACACATTTTCAAGTCACTACCATTTTCTAGTAACTAAAACACATTTCAAGTCACTACACTTAGCCATCTAACAAGTAACAAATACACATTTTCAAGTCACTAATTCACATTTCACCTAAATACACTTAACCATTTTCAAGTCACTAGGTCACATTTCAAGTGACTACACTTAACCATTTTCACGTCGTTAGTTCACTATTTCAAGTCACTACCTTAACCATTTTCAAGTAACAACGTCACAATTCAAGTGAATACATTTAACCATTTTCAAATAACAAGTTCACATAGTCAAGTGACTACACTTAACCATTTTCAAATCACAAGTTCACATTTTCAAGTCACTACTTCACATTTCAACTAAATATCCTTTTACATTTTCAAGTCACTAATTCACATTTCAACTAAATACACTTAACCATTTTCAAGTCACTAATTCACATTTCAAGTCACTATCTTAACCATTTTCAAGTCACTAATTCACATTTCAAATAAATATACTTAAACATTTTCAAGTCACTAATTCATATTTCAAATAACTACACTTAACCATTTCCAAGTCACTAGTTCACATTTCAAGCGACTACACTTAACCATTTTTATGTCACTAGTACATATTTTCATTTCTAATATAAGTCAAACAGTTCAACAAATTTAATAAAGCAAATAAGTAGAGGAGTCGCATGTCCCTCTCACACCATATAACTATCACAAACCCTATGGCTTTCAAAGCCTTCTACAGGAAATAATCCCACCATAACACTACATTTAAAGACTCCAATATAAGAAAATAGAAAGAAATCAACTTACCTTCAATTAAAGAAATGTTCCAAAATTGCTTTTACAAAAATTTCTCCTTCCTTATGATATGACTCTTTGCAAATATCTAATTCAAATCTGAAGAAAAAAATGACATTTATGAAAAGAGAAACCACCGATTAAGAATTTCTTGACTCGGTTATTCAACGTGTTATTCAAAATACTTAGATTCGGTTAGCTTGCTTTTGACTACTACGTATATATATCACTACACGAGATATACATATATACATATATATATATATATATATATATATATATATATATATATATATATATATATATACACATATCGAGTGACTAGATGAGGTTCAACATACGTACTGTATACATTACATAAATGAGTATATATACTCTGATGAATTATCGATTAATTAGCTGACATTTTTATAACTTCAATAGTATATATATTAGTACGTTGATCGTATGATATCAACGTGTTATTTAAACTACTTGGATAGATTCACTTAGCTTGCTTTTGACTACCACGTACATCACTACACTAGATATACGTAGAAATACACACGTACACTCTATCGACTATCAGGGTCAAAATACGTACTGTATACATTACATACACGAGTATATTACCCCGTAATACAACGAATTTCATATATACTCTGATGAATTATAGGTTAATTTAGCTTACATTATTATAACTTTAATAGTATATATATTATTACATCGATCTTGTGATATCAACGTGTTATTCAAAATACTTGGATAGATTCACTTACGTTGCTTTTTACTACTACGTACATCAATACACGAGATATACATATATACACACACACTCTATCGACTATTAGGTTCTAAATACATACTATATATAAACATCACATACACGAGTATAGTACCCTGTAATACAACACATTTCATATATACTCTGATGAATTATAGGTTAGTTTAGCTTACGATATTATAAGTTCAACATTATATTATTACCTTGATCGTATGATATCAACGTATTCAATATACTTAGAAAGATTCAGTTAGCTTTTGACTACTACATACATCACTACACGGAATATACATATAGATCACATGCACGAGTATATTACCCCATAATACAACGTATTCCTTATACTCTAATGAATTATCGATTATTTACCTTACATTATTATAACTCCGACAATATATTATAATTACCTCAATCGTGTGATATCAACGTATTCAATATACTTGTATACATTCAATTAGCTTTTGACTACTACGTAAATAACTACACGCAATAGACGCGTATACATACATATATATATATATATACTCGATGAACAATATATTTATTTGATTGAAACGTAAGTAAAAAATAAAGATTGTTTTTTATGTTATTTATTAATTTTATTTAATATATTTAATATTTCTTAATTTATTTTTAATATTTTTTATAAAAACCAACCACAAGTGGTAGGTTTTTCTTAATTCATTTTACAGAAACTGACCACTTGTGGTAGGTTTTTTTAACATTAATTGATTTTTATTATTAAAAAATAAACCGACCACACGTGGTCGGTAAAATTTTTAAAAATATATTTAATATATTTTAAAAATTTACTTTTTTTATTTATATTAATTTTTTGGGACCACAAGTGGTCGGTTTTGTATAAAATATTTTTTTATTTTTTTTAATCTAAAACCGATCACAAATGGTCAGTTTTTATAAAATATTTTACATTTTTTTTAATCTTAAACAGACCAGGTTTTTTATAAAATATTTTTATTTTTTTTAAATCTAAAACCGACCACAAGTGGTCGGTTTTTGTAAAATAACTTTCACAAAAATTTAATATATTTTGTATAAAAAATTAAAAAGAATTTTTAAATAATAATTTTATTTATTTTTTGTTATTACCGACCACAAGTGGTCGGTTTTAAGGAATTATGTTTTCCCGGCTTAATTTAATTACTTTTCCGCAATTTTAAAATATAAAAACCAACCACTTGTCGTCGTTTTTTTGATTAAAAATTTTTTAAAAATAAATTTAATGAAAAACCGACCACAAGTGGTCGGTTGTTTGATTAAAAAATTTTAAAAAATAAATTCAATGAAAAATTGACCACATGTGGTCGGTTTTTGTGCGACCACAATTTGTGGTCGGTTTTTTGTGGTCAATTTTTTTTTTTTTTTTTTTTGTAGTGATAGGATAAGAAATAATATCACTTGAGTTGTAGACAGACAATGAAACATCTGTCTTGGAAGGAGAAAAACTGAGAGAAGCTGAAAATTGGAGAAACTTGGTGTACCAAGCCCTTGGATCTTTCTTGAGGTAATATAAAGATTTGTGTAGTTTGCACACATAATGAGGTAATTAAATATGAGCGAACCCTTGAGGTTGAGGCATGAACATGTCTGCAATGAGGTCTTCACATAAAAAGGAATTTTGAACATCTAATTGACGTAAAGACCAATGTTGCGAGACTTTCTAGGAGAGAATGATACGAATTTTGTGGGTTTCACAACTGGTCTGAATGTTTCAGAGAAGTTGTATCCCTCAACTTGGTGGAAAACTTTTGTTATAAGATGAGCTTTATACCTATAAATGGACCCGACAAAATTTCATTTAATGTGAAACACCCTTTTGCAGCCTAAAACATTTATGGACAATGATGGAGGAACAAAAGATCAAGTTTTATTTTTAAATAGGGTTGTCATCTCAGCAACCATAGCATCTCTCCATTCCTCATGTTTGGTAACTTCGGATAAGCAAGATGGTTCAGTGGTAAGAGGCAATAGTTAGGATGAAACAAACAAAGATGTAGAGTAGATGAAGGTGGCATGTGCTGGAGTCGCATGTGATAAGTGCACTCATGTGGAATTTGGGCTGACAGACGATGAGTAGAAGAAGAAATTGTTTTATTAGTTTGAAGAATGACATGTTGCGTGTCCAGGGTTAAATGTGTTTATCCTGAAATTGGTACAGTTGAATTTGTAGGGGGATCAAGAACACGCGTTATGATTTAGCTTTGTTTTAGGTCTAATTTACTAGCAGTTTGGTTGTTAGTAAGTAATGTAAACAAATAAGCGTATAACGTAAATATGCTAAATAAGATAAAAGCACAAATCTAGGTGTATCCAAGGTGAACCTAAGAAATCCTGAGATCCTAACCTCCGGCTTCGACGCTAGCTACTTAGATATAACTATTGAATTCAAGGCAAGATAAAATAAAGAAAAAGCTTGGAGCCAAAGAAAATAGTATATTGCTAATGTATTGCTTGAGAGAATCATAATCAAATCCTTAACTAATAAGGAGGGACGATTATTTATAGGATACAATAATACAACCTTCGCTAATAAGAAAATACCACTAGATCCCTAAAGTATATCAACCTAAGTCCTTGTGCTACGCGTCTAATCCATTAGAATGCGCCAGCTAATATTCATGCATAATTCAGATCCGTATGAGCTCGTCTATGTACCTGCGCATCCTAACACTCTTATCTCCCGTTTGTCCTTTCTGCCACATTATTACAGCGACAACTCCCTAGTCCTTATCCAGTATGAAAAAGTATCTTTCCCATTGCTATCTCGGAGAGGGCCTCTCGAGATTCTGAGTCCTTATTACGCTAAGACTCCATGCTGGGGGTTTTGTTGGTTCCACATGTCTCTAATCCTATTTACCCCCATATAAAAGGGTGTGTGATGGGAACATTATAGTCAAAGAAGTTAACCACCTATGGGATTGATGGAGGAGAAGCTACTGGTTGTTTAGTCAATAGGGAGTTTGAATAATTTTCTACTAGAATGGAACTTGGAGGACATTTATGAGCTTCCAGAAGATTATTTATAAGTGAACTGGATAGAGGTAACTGATGTGCCGTGGATTTAACGTACTTTCGACACTTAAAATAAGGGAAATTGCTAGTGTTTTGTGGTATTTGCAGGTTAAACAAGTTCAGAGAAGCAAAGTATAGAAAATGAGACCCAGGGGCATCAGAAGAACCAAGGAACGATCTTTGGATCTGAAAACGGTCGTCCAATAAAGTTGTTGTTTGAAGCTAAGAGAGTGAAATATGAAGAAGATAAGACGAGAAGATCCCACGATCGTTGGATGATACAATAGATTCCTCCTGAAGATCGTGGGAAAATCATCCTGCAAAGTGAAAAATCAAAGGTGGAAACCACGAGAGGATGTGACGATCGTCAAAACAAATGATGAGCTCATCCTGATTATACGTTCAAAAGTCATCCATCCAACAACAAGCACAAGGTACGATCGTAGTATCTACCAACGATCATTCTATGCTTCGTCCGAGGCGCCGACTCTACAAATCCCATTGTGTTTAGGATATATTTTGTTTTTGTCTATAAATACTCCTAATAGGTTTATTATATTAGTTTACATTCTATTACTACTTTTGAGGCATATTATTATTCTTGCAAATAGAAACATTGATTTTTAGGGTTTTAATTCAAAGTGAGATTCGTGGTTTTTTATCTTGTTCTTTGTAAGTGCATGATTATGCTTCCTATTAAAAATTATTATTATGTTTTTATAAGCATGAGTTACTAAACACCACAACTAGAGTTGTGGAAACCATGACAGATAAATGAAGTAAGGTTCATAGTATGTAGTGATTCTTAAAGGGTGTTTGGTGTGTATTATTGTTCTCATCGCTCTAATTGCTTTCTAATGGAGGTGTACGTTAGAACTCGCCTTATGCTTCCTCACAACAAAATAAGGTGTAATGGATATGAAAAGGGAATTAACAACGAGAATTGGAGCTATCAACCTCCACTACGGGATAACTAATCTGGGATCCAAGATAAGGGTTAGTAGTACAAAACTCATGAGACGATAATACGTGATTGAGGATAGTCATCTAATACGGGCGTAAAGTCGTTTAGATGAACATAACCTATCGATTCTACATGCCAAGAATCAGGATAGATCACTAGTATGAAGAACCTATGGAGTTATGAAGTTATGGGGAACACAGTCCTAGTGCCTCTCTCATATTGATTACAAACTCAACAAAATCAACAATTGTTATTATTCGAAGTCACAAATTTAGATCCCCCCAATTACTGGAAATTTTTTACTGATTGTTTAGATAGACACATTGATAGATATTTTAAAGTATTCCTCGTGGGATCGATCCTAACCTAGTTGGGTTCTATATTTGATCAGCGACCACTTTATACTTTTATCAGAGGTGTAATCTAGGTGACATAAAATTTTGGCTCCGTTACCGGGGAATACGGTTACGGAGTTGATAGATTGTGTTTGTCATACTATTGGTTATTGTTTCCTAATTTTACTTTTTATTTTATTTCTAGGGTGCACACCGGTGCATGCCCAACACTCAGAGTAAAGGCAATCTAACGATTCCACTTGATCCTGAAATTAAAAGAACTCTGAGAGTTAGAATAAGAATAGTTAACGAAGGAGTTCATGATGAAGGAGTCCTGAACCAAGAGGTGTAGAACCTAGGACTTCATGAAACTGCTGAACAAACCACCACCCATTTAGTTGCTGAAGAAAACATAAGACAAGAAGCTTTCAGACATGCAGTACTAGAAGAAAGGGCTAGACAAGCAGAAGCAGGCAGTCTGGCCGTACTTGAGGAGAAGAATAGGCAAAGAATGAATAAGGGCAACAACCTCGCCAACATTATGTTCCTCATTTTGATGATATAGATGATGATCTAGACGAGGAGACTAAAAAAGGTGCTATTATTCCACCGCCATTTCCACCAGGACCTAAGTTCGACATCACCAGTGCTATGGTACAACTGCTAAACTTGAAGAGAGTGTTCACAAGCCTTGATACTACTGATGTGAACCTTCATCTGATGAACTTTGTAGGGATTTACGCTTCCTACAACTTACCTGGTATGAGTTAAGATGTTGTTAGACTATGGTTATTTCCCTTCTCTCTGACTGGAGAAGCCTCTCTATAGTTGATCGAGCTACCAAAAGGGTAAATCACCAATTGGCAGGAGCTGAAGAAGCAATTCTTATAGCATTTTTTCCCACCTTTCATAATGTTATAGTTGAAAGATGAGATTTATAACTTCAGGCAGTTACATTTGGAAGCATTGTACGAAACTTGGTTGAGGTTTAAGAAGAAGCTGCAGAATGTCCCAAATCATAGAATACCAGGGCATAATTTTCTTGAGATCTTTTACAGAGGTTTGAATGCAAACAACAAGGCTGTAGCAAACACTGTCACAAGTGGGTGATTATGAGTTTAACTTGGGAGAAGGCTTCTGAGATTCTAGATAGGATCACCAAAATCACTAAAATGAATCGAGGTTGGCACACTTACGAAGCAGACGTGCCCGCGGGTACTTATATGATAGGAGCATCTCTAGAATAACGAATGGTTGATGATTCTGTCTCCCAAGAGTTAGCACAATTGAGGACTGAATTTAGCTTGTTCACAAAATAGTTTGCTGCAGTGGGGGAAGAAAAGGTGAATGCTGTTGGTTCACAAGGTAAGACACCTAGACATGATGACTCTGATTCTGAGGAGGAGGCTAAGTATCTAGATGATTAGGTGACGAGTTTCTGAGCCGAAGGCCAAGGGTATAATTAAGACAATTGGCACTCTGGTGAAGGGAACCAAGGTCGGAACTATTACAAGGATAATAACTACAACAGGTCTGAGTATAGAGATAGGAGTCGAGGGAGAGACGGTGATTGGAAGAGAAAGGATGATTACAAAGATAAAAGTTGCTTCTATGTTCCACTGGGGAACCGTGATGTTGATTTGGGTAATTCTAAGACGGAAGACATACTTGCAAAAGTGATGAAAAGGGTAGAAAAGACTGAAGACTGCCTTTAGGAGCTTAGAGCAGATATTTTGGGGATGAGTCAGAAAGTCAAATCACATGCTAAAACCATTAAGCAGCTTGAACAACAGTGACAATGGTGCAATGTAGAGTAGGTCAACCATAGTGGATGCGGCATTTTGCAACACAATGTAGGGGGATGAGAGATAAGAAGGTAATGACAAGTGCGAGTGAGCATGACCGAGGATTTGAAAATAGAATTATTGACTTGTCAAACTTGCTTGTCAGGTAATGTAAACTCAGCTTGCATTCCTATAAAGACACCTATGTGCATGATAGTTTGAAACGTAATAAAAAAACATAGAGATTGCCACAATAATTAATTTTATGCTTATTATAGGGCCTAATATAGGAATATCAAAGATATCCAAAGACTTTGAGGAACCAATAATCTGGTGAGCGATGAAAAAGCATCTCATAAGGTGATTTTCCACTGTTAATGGGAGTGGGAAGACAATTGATCAAGTAAACCACAGATTCAAAGGCAAAGTTACAATATCTTGAGGGTTTAGAGTTATGATCCATGAGACTTAAGTTTGTTTCAACAATGTGATAGTGGTTACATTCAACTTGACCTTGTTGTTCATGTGTATGTGGTGATGAAAGTCTATGTTGAAAGCCAAGATTGGCAAAA
This sequence comes from Capsicum rhomboideum, assembly GCA_031232105.1. Taxonomy (NCBI): domain Eukaryota; kingdom Viridiplantae; phylum Streptophyta; class Magnoliopsida; order Solanales; family Solanaceae; genus Capsicum; species Capsicum rhomboideum. The sequence goes on along the minus strand of CP124719.1, from coordinate 98,331,860 downwards.
ATAGCGTATAAAGGCCAAAACTCTCCACCACCATCAAATTGGATAACTTTTAATTTAGTGAGGTGTTCCATGAAGGCTAAGGATTGTGAAAAAGTGGGACAACATCCAATTTTTTAAATAATGGGTTGTACCATGCATATCCAAAATAATCATCCACAAAGAGTGATAAATATTTATGACCATTCAACGATAGAAAGGTGAAGGAGCCTATAAATCAGTGAACGCCAGTTGCAAATATATATGAGAACTCTTATTAAATTTATTTGATAAAGAAAGTATGTGCGACTTTCTAAGTTGATAAATGTTACTTAAAGAAGCTAGCATAGAACAAGAAAAAGGTAAACAATTTTGCGGAGGACTTGATTGAGTGCTCTTTGATGAACACAACCAAGGTGAAGATGCCAATATAATAATGAGGGTTTGATAGCAACACAAGCCATTACAGAGGAAGGGTTTGCGGAGTCGGATTGGCAAATGATAGAGTCCATTACTACTCAGCCCAAAAAGAAAAGGGGGGGTCCTAGTTTGTGATCCTTAAAAACAAAATAGGATGGGTGAAATTTAAAAAAAAAATGATTACCATGAATGAATTTTTGAGCAGATAAAATGTTCTTAGTGATAGAACGAACATGAAGAACATTATTTAGAAAGAAGGGTTGATTTAAGGAATTAGAGAGAGAGATTCCTTATCGGTGTGATAAATGTGTAAACATTGACCATTACCTACATGAAGTTATTTAGGACCTCGATATTCTTTATATTGTGACAAACTGTTCGTCTGGAGTAATATTATGTTGCTTTAGAGTCAGGATACCAATTTTGTAAATATTTAATTGGATCCTGATTTGTGAGATGAGGTGATGGATTGATAAAGTGAGCATAGCATTACAAAAGTTTGGTGCAATATGATTCGAAGTGTTACAGATTTGGCAATATTGTCTTCCATCATTTTTGTTCCAGTTATTTCCAGACTTCCAGTGAGTTATGGAGTATCTTACACTATTAAAAAAAGGGTAAAAAAGGACGACCAAAAGCGACACTGCCCATCACTTTTTTTTTTGCCAAAAAGTGACGAAAAAGCAACAACATCACTTTCATGGTAAAGTGCCTTGACACTTTTCCAAAAGAGACAGACAACGTCGCTATAGAATGACGGACATCGTCATTTTTTAAATTTTTTTTAAAGAAAAGTAACGGACTGCATTGCTTTTTTGATTTTTTTTTAAATCCAGAAAAGCGACGGATAAAGGCGTCCCTATCCATCGCTTTTCTAGGAAAAATATAATTTTTTTTTCAGAAAAGAGACAAGACAAAAGCATCCCCATTCATCACTTTTTTGCATATTTTTAGGATGTAGAAATCCGTATTCAGCATCCCACCTGCCAAAGAAAAACACAATCCAAATATAGCCCCAAAGCAGTGCAATTACTGCAAAAACAATTAAATAGCAACATAAAACACACTACATATCATCCAAATCATCAAAACACATAAATATATCAAACAAAAGAATTAAAAAGTAAATCAAAACTTAAATAAAAAACATCCAAAGGGTGTCAAAAGTGCAGCAATGCTAAGGGGTAGATGCCACAAACTCCCCATCACTCTTGGTCTCTTTGCTACTTGATGGTGATGAGGAAAATGGAGAACGATTATGATGACGAGTCAAGTTAAGCACTTGTTCCTTTAGTTCATCAACGTTCTGGCTCATGGTATCATTCTGAGTAATTCATTGTGCCTCGAACTGTGAAAAGACACGCATAAGCTTTGCGATCTACTACGACAGAGCAATGGGCTGAAAACCATCAATCACCTCATCCTGACGTGATGATCCAATACCTGCCAATCCTGATTGGATGGATTGTAATATATTTCTAGAACCCATACCATAGACTCTCCCCTTTTGTCTACCCCGCCACTTTTCTAATCTAAATTTAAGTTACTTGTTCCGGCGTAGGCTGGGTCAGCTGGCCCGGACTTTGCTGACTAAACTTAGACAAGTATCATTCATAATCACTCTATATATTAAAAAATAAATATTAGTATATATATATATATATACACACACACACACATAATAGAGATACGTTAGTACTTTCATTTGTATCTAATTTTTCTAAACTTACATAGGCATTTTGAGCCCTTGGATCAACCCATACATTCGGATCTTCTTCTTCTTCTTCTTTATATGGGTTCCCTTGAAGATCTCACCCTGAGTCGGGGGGGGGGGGAGTTCTTTCTCCTACAGACAAAATATTATTAAACATAATCAAGTAATATTTAATCAACTTTATATAAATTTGAAGGTTAATATTATTACTTACCATTTCCCTACATATTGTCCCAATGCTCTTCGCACACTCGGTATAGAACGAGCCACCTTTTAGACTGGCTCTGGCATACTTAGCTTGTTCAGACTTATCCTTGATTTCTTCTGAATCCCAAAATGGCTGAAGTTGATCATACACTTTTTGCAGAAGCCACTATTCACACTTTCTGGTATCTCTAGCAAGTTTAAACCAGGTGGACAGCGTGGCACTGGCTTTACTCTTAAAAGTGGTAGAAATGACCAGATTGTACTTTCTCCTCCAAGTACACATTGTCTAAAAATTAAGTGACAAGCGTTAGATGATATATATATACACACTATATCTATCTATATCTATATTACCTTAAAAGCAACAACTCAAAAAGCTTAAAGTGAAATTACTAAAATATCCTCAATTAAAAAATTCATTAAAAATTTAATTTAAATTACCTAAATATAATTGAAATACCTAGACATGCACGGTGATGTGGCTTTTCACGGATAGTCATTTCCCTTCGAAAATGTCACAAATAATAAGAACACCCATTGCTTGTATTTGAAACCCAAAAGCCACCACAAAAGCTTCGTTATTAATGGGTGTTCATCACTTTCAAGGGTTCTCTGCCAAACACAAAACTTCATCTACGCAATGGCTTCATTAGTAATGGGTGTGCACTACTGCAATGGCGCAACTTGAGTTGTGCAGACATAACATGGTTTCCTTGATTATTTGGTTTCTATGTATGCTTTTGTACATCATTAACTTCACTTTTGACAAACAAGAATCTATTTGTTAAATTCAGTCCATTAATAAATTACTTTATTTCTCCATCTCTACTTTATTTTTTGCTTGATTTCTCATGGATTGTGATAGCTTTTTTCTTGAAGTACCCCCTCCGTTCACTTTTACTTGTCACATTTTAACTTGACACACACTCAATCTTACGACTTCTGTTCTAGAGCCTAACTATTATATATACAACAGGTGGAAAGACCGTAGTTTACAGGTAGGGGCTAAAACTGTCCTTGAGGGAACAACATCAGTACCAGACAAATACTTCCGTTGAAGAATAATGGCGCTGCTGTCCGTAAGGGAACAATATCAACACCAAACAAATACTTCTGTTGAAGAATAATGGCCTTGAGTTCACTATTTAAATTATGTTGTATTATAGGATCTGTTTAATACTCAATTTTTCATGTTTAAGCTTTTAATGAACAATTCATAATTGGGTTGACCATGTATTTGTTAGGTAACAAAATCTCACTATAGTAGCAGCGACATAGGAATTTTCTCTCTGTAGTAGGGGTGGGCAACTGGGCATAAACCACCTAAAATCAAATTACTGTACTGGATTGAGATTTATTGCGGAAATTTGATTACCATTTTGGACAGAACTTTTAAAGTTTGGTGTTTGGGATCTACTTTTTGCTACCGATTATTGAATTACCAAAATCAAACTTTAAAATTGCCAAACGTCCACTCCTAAGAATTGTTTATCACATATAAGAGTAACACTAAAAAGTGATTGGAATGCTTTGATCAACCTATGTTGATAAGTTATGTTTAAGGCTAGGGTAGAGATCCAATCTTTATACGTTAAAACAAACATGACAAATATTAGACAAAGTATGAAAATGTGTGATCAAATTATCTTTTTCTTCAATATGTAATTACCAAATTATTGTACCGAAGTTTGATCTATCGATTGAACCTTAGAGGTTCAGTATTTGATATCTACTTTTAATTACTAATTACCAAATTGTAAACCAAACTTTGAAAATACCAAACCAATACTGAATTCCCGTTCCTACTTTGTAGCTATCAATGATATAGTTGTTAGTACTTGTTTGCTACAGGAGAGTAACACATGAGCACACTATAATTTTTGTGCTTATAAATTAATTTTAAAAAGGTTATGCTTACCAACAACCCAAAACCCATAGGTAATTTCATCTGAAGGATGTACTCCTTTGCACAAGTTCCGTACTCATTGATATGAAGAGGTGCTTCTTCCCGAAAGTATCGCTAACTCAAAGCTGTGGAATCAAATACAAGAGTTATACCTAAATTTTTAGAATAAGAAGTTTCTTAATGAAATCACTTTCACTTTTTTTAATTCTATTATCACTTTTTGCTATTTATGTACTGTCATCATCTGCTTTAGTTTTGGTTAAAAAGAGATGCTCTGTGTTATTGTCTTTGTTGGATCTAAAGAGGTAAATTTTATAGTATCTTTTGTTAGTTATTTCAGAATATTTTTAATGTCTTATCTGAAAGAAAGTTGAATTAATTTTCTGAAGATAAATTTCTTCGTTTTGTACTTTTAGCATATAATTCTCTATTTTCTGCCTTAGTAGTTATGGACAAGATATGAATTTTCTCTTGGTTATGTTCTCTATGTAGTTTGATTCAAGATACATCATTTTTTTTTATCAATTATAATTGAGTTTATTCACAATGAGGATACAAGAAAGTAATGCGTGCACATTAGTTAAAATATTGGAGATCACTCATTCTGTCATGGATTAAAGTATCTATTATTGTAGCTCTGATTGATGTTGTATAAAATATCAAATGATGATGTAGTTGATTTAGCCATTTAGGTTACTACTATGATAAGGCAATAAAAGAAACACCCAGAAAATTGACGAGGGATAAAAATTAAGATCAAACTTCACGTTTTTGTATTCTGTTTTTAAGTATCCTGAAATGTGAAGTTTCTTATCTAACAAGTTCCTCCCGATTAACGTAGCATATTATGTATGTACTCCTTCCATTCTTAAGTAAGTGGTATTTTAGTTTCTTTATTTTGTTTCTAAATAAGTGGTGTTTTAGATACTCAAGAAAAAATTAATGGTGTTCTTTCAATTTTACCGTTCTTTAAATAAAGAGAGATTTTCATAACCATGAACTACTAAAGAGTTACATTTATTAAAGGTAAGTTAGTAAAAACACTCTTGGTTTTATATGTTTTCTTAAGGGGTGTGCCCATGCTAAACACACCACTTATTTAGGAACAGAGGGAGTATATCCCTAAGATGAAAGGTTTCGGTTCAAGTTTTATTTAAGTTTGAATCAAGAAAATTTAGTTGGAGTGTCAGTGGTGAATAAAAGGATATAGAACTTAAAATGAAGAAAAAAACATTAAGGTAATTGAGGATGTGAAAGATATTAAAGTGTAAAGTCATGAGTGCGTTACTGTGATGAGTGAGTTGAGGAAATATTTGTTTCAGAGTTTATGTTCCTGAACCTCTTAATTTCACAAATGTATTCTACCAACAACTTAATGTATTTTTATATTATCTTTTGTGGCCTGAAACAATTCTAAATTTCTTTTCCTCTAATTAGGGAATTTTGGAATGTCGATTATCAATTCAAATACTCATGAATATTTGAAACTGATTATATACATTTTTTGCATTACTCAAAAATTGATAATGCATGTTTGTGCAAATTTACTTATGAAGTGAAGTTACCAATATCATGCATGACTTACTTTCAAATGTACAAGTAACTTTCTGCAAAAAAATTCACAATATACATATTTTTATACATGTGTATATATATATCTATATCTATTAAATTGATTAATGTTTATTTATAGGATTCTTATTATAAGTCCATTGCGAAGATCGAGGACCTTGTCAATAAAGATGAATTGGCTCTAGCAAAAAAAAAAAGCTACAAAAGAGTGGATTTTAGAAATAAAAGTATAACTTGTGACAATTTAACATAGAGAATGTTGATTTGAATGAGGTGAGAAGCATTGAAAAAGCCTTTTCTTATTTCATGAAAAAATGAGTTATTAATTTGTTTATAGACAGTATTCTAGATATAGTTTAGTGGTAGAAGTTTGTAATGTAAATTTTGATAGACAAGCTTACTGCAATAATGAAAAGTTGGGGATCTAGAAATCTATCCTATGCAAAGGTCATCTTAGTGAATTCAATGCTTCGTCATATCCTTAGTTACTCGGCTTTAATGTTTATTTTGCCCAAAAAGGTACTAAAAAGTATCACGGCTATTTGTAGGAACTTCTTGTGGGCCGGAAAAGTGGAAACCAACAAGGTTCCTCTAATTGTCCGGGATTTGGTGTGTAGGCAAAACAAGACAGGGAATACTAGGCTTGACTGAATCTATAGCATGGAATGAGACTGTAATTGCGACGTACATGTGGAAAATAACCCATAAAACTGATAATATGTGGGTAAAATGGGTGCATCATGCCTCTTGAAAGATCAAGATTGGTGAATGTACACACATCTGAATGATTGTTGTTGGTCTTGGAAAAGAGTGTGAAACATAGGGACATTTATCAGTAGGATATGTCCAACAAGGATGGCTAACGGTGAATGACACCATTGTGAGTGGATACGTCTGAATAAGGGGGAAGGTGGAGCCATGAAGTTGGAGTAGATGAGTATAGAGTAGAGGAAAACTCCCAAAGCATAGCTTCATTTGTTGGATTGCAATGCATGAGATACTCTAAATCAAAGACAGGCTCTACAAAAAAGGGGTAAGTCAGCATGAAGAGTGCTTCTGTGAAAATTCAAGAGAATCTATGCAATATCTGTTCTTTGAATGCCTAGAATCCAGTGCTTAGAGGGGATACTGAACTGGATAGGAATAAGGATCCAGAACATGCAAGTGATGGGCTTGTGGCAAAGACTAGCTAAATGTGTCAAGGGGAGGGGAAGCATGATTTATAGAATTTGGAAGGCAAGAAACACTGTTCTGTGGGAAAACAAGGTTACCAAACCAGCGATACTCATAGAACAGTTACGACAGGAATGCAAGGTAAGACGTAACACCTTGTTACAAAGGAAACAATGCAGGGTCTAAAAGTAATGGATACAACATATAATTAGATAGAATGTCATTTTTGTATAGCCTAACAAGATGTACTGATGTAAATACATAGAAATACTTGGGTAAAGGGGGGGGGGGATACTCTTTTTGGGTAATTATTGTAATTTGTCGCGTGGAGATTAATAAAATGTTTTGCTTCACCAAAAAAAAATTATAATGAAGAACAATATATTTGTATTATACTAGGTTTTCTATGTCAAAGTGTTCATTCAATCAACCTCTAAAAAAGTCACAATATTATTCATCAACTTTTTTGGTTTATTTATCAGTAAAATATTTTTTTTTGGTTTAGTTAGTAAAATATCATTGATATTATATCAATCAAAATATTTCTTTGTCATCTTTATATAAAAGCAACTTATGCAAGTATGTCATTCAAAATTTGATTTGTATGCTTTTCTATACCAGTTTGATCCATAATTCTTCCAATGCTTTTAATCATATTAATCTTCACGATTTATATTGATTCATAAAAATTGATACTTATTCTTTTATATATAATTATTTAATCAACTTTTTTCGTAATATTGATTATTTTACAAATATGTTTATTACCTGACTCAATAATCACGTGCAAAGAGACTAGACTATATATATATATATATATATATTAAACATCAAACATAGCCTGTTGTATTCACTCAAGAATCTCCTTCCATGAATGATAAGGATACGTAAAAATCCTCCTAACGCTCTCCTGTAGAGCCTTAGTAGCCGTTCTTAAGGGAGTCAAGTAATAAATAATTAATGAAGATGGAAAAAATAAAATAAACTTATCAATTAAGAAAACAAACCTATGATGATCCATCAAGCTCAATCATCCTACTAGGCCTGTTGAAATCACAATGTGCTAGATCAATCGGATTTGACTCATCCTCCAGTAAAGGTACATAACGACGTTGATCAATCATTGTGGGATGCTGAGTCAATGACAGAGTAGCTGCCTATGGTTTAGACACAGAGCTTGTATCTCTAATCCATAAACCTGATAGGTGGGAGGATGAATTGCCAGGGGATGAAGTATTGGATGAAAAATTTGGAATGGCTAAATCGTGTGGCTGAGGAATAATGGGTGTAGTAATAAAAGTGTGGGAAGTAGTAGCGTGTGTACTTATGAAAGTGGGGTAAGAAGTAGTGGGTGGAGTAGTGAATAGGAAGTAGAAGAGCACATCTGAGAAGATATACCATGAAAATTCAAGGGATGCCCTGTGCTAAAGGGGACATAAGACATCGATGGAGAAGTGCGAATCTGTGGTACAGAAGAAAGATGTCCTGGAATATCATCAGGCTCTATAAGCCTCCTACTTTTCTTCTTCTTACTCTTACTAGACTTGCTACTCTTACTAGTATGACCTTGATCACCATCACCACCTTATGACATCTGTATGCAAATTTACATTACACCATATAAGGAAAATCATAAGTATTAACAAATAATTAGTGGTAACAAAACAAATAATTAGTGGTAACAAAATACACTAACATGATAATCTATATTCTCCCAATCTTCCTCCTCACTTGTTTCATTTTCATCATTCCGCCATTCTTTCTTCTCAGTTGTTTCATTTTCATCGTCTCATTCGTTCTCCCAGAATAATTCATTTTCCTCATCTATTTCTTCCTCAATATTTGTGATAGCAATTATATCATCATCAGAAGCTACTTTTAATATACATTGAGGATGTTCTAGACTATTTTCCAACTCAGCATCCATTATTTGATCAACAACTATGACTTCATTCGGGTATGTCACATCAACATTTTCTCAATCTCAATCCTACCCACAGACTTAGTCTTTATAAACACCCACCAATGTGCCTTATCTCTATGCAACAGACATGTAGCGTAATAAACTTGTTTGGTATTTTATGCAATGATAAAAGGATCATAGCGGTCATATTGTCCTGTGTTGTTAACTTCAATTATATTATGTTGTTGGTTCACCCTAGTATCTCTATGTGATGGGTCAAACCACTTGTACTGAAATAGTACTATATTATTTTTTTGGCCAACCAGGATACCTAACTTCAATAATCTCTTATATGAAATCCAAATATTTAACGGTTTGGCCAATACCATCAACATCACCTTGAACGTACACTTCTAGGTTTAAACTTGAAACCATTCACACAATACTTATTCAGCATCTGAATTTGAGTTTCAGGCCCAAGTGCAACTTCTCTCACCAATTACAAATGTTTGACGGTATTATATTTGTCATAAACCTACATGTTGTTAATCCAAAATCTAGAATTTTAGTAAATCTCCTAATTACTTACTAAGTGTACATATAGACTTTTAGTAAATGAATATATGAGATTTCATACTTACATATTCTTTCAGCCAATTGAAAAACCTCGTATATATAGCATTATTACCCCATTTCCTTATGAATAAACTATTAAGTGTACGCAATTGAGGTTTTTCATTAGTGAATTAACATTTAGTATTGAAATTCATGTTATTCGATAACACAATTAACACTTACTCAAGATATGGTTGAATCTCAGGACAATTGAATAGAACATGTGTCACAACTGATTGTCTTTCCATACTGGTGAAGGCTTGCCTTCCATGTTTTTTAGATCCTCACCCAGGTTGATTAAAAATTGAAATCTATGTAAACATAGAATCATTATCACCTTTATAATTGTGATCTTACCTATTTTTCTTACATGGCACTTCATCTCCGAAGTAGCAATAATAAAAATGAGTAGTTTCTTTTATAAGATAAACTTCACAAATTGATTCTTCAATCTTTCTCGTTTGCTTAATAGTTTGTTTTCACTCGCAAATTTTTCTATATAATTATATGTTAGGTAGTAATAATTTTTAAAAAATAACAAAATCAATAAAAAAAACTTTACAACTCGCATGGGTACATCCACCTCATTTGAACTAGGTCCCAAAGCTATGCCTCTTCTACAAGGAGAATTGGAAGATGCTCCATCACATCAAAAAAGACACATGAAAAGATATTCTCTATCGTAGTGATGATGATAGGAATATTCTGCTCCATTGTTTCCAAGCTATTCTCCAATAACTTTCTCGAACAGAGCAGACTTATCTCTGTGAGTGGTTTTCATATCCTCTTAGAAAGGTGGCTAAATATAATAGTAATCAAGGTTTCCATAAAAACATGTCAATCATGGTTTTTCATACCAATCAACTTTCCTTATCCATATCTGCCCTATAATGACTTGTTCCATTGTTACTGAAAATATTTTTGGTAAAGGGATAAGAATCTTAATTGCCATAGGTGTTAGGATAAATTTCTTAGTGTAGGAGTGCATCAGATATGAATTAAGGTCGCACAAAACCCCTAGCACAAATTTAAGTTGAAAGCATCCCTACCAATTGAGTTTCGGTATGAGTTTTTACTAGGGTCAACTTCAAATGATAAACCCTCTTCAAATATGAAGAGTTACGAGGCCCAAGACCAACTAAATTAATGATCTTTAAGTCTTCTGTCCAACACCGCCAACTATTTGTTAATCCTATTTTGAAGTAAAATGTTATGAGCATTTTACTAGAAGTGCCCATGCTGAAAAGATGAGAACCGTTGTAGCGGGTAGGGATCCGCTGTAGCAAGCTTGGGCTACGTTTTAAGTCTAGTTTTGACGGGTTTTAGGTCACAAACTCAAAAAATTCATTTTAAACCCTAGAGGAGTGATTTTTCCAAGTCTAGGGTGAAAATTCTTTGTTGAGGTAAGATTATTACTCCCTTTAAACATCTATTAATCTGATCTTCTAGAATCACTAAAATAGGGAATTGTGGTGAAATTTTTAGGGCTTAGAACCCTAGGTTTATGAAATTGTAGGGAAAATCTATGGGTATGTGTATTATCACCTAAAACTACTTCTAGATTGTTAACTAATGCTTCCTAGCATGAATTCGTTATTCTAAAACATGAATTTTGGTGGTTGGGAACCTTGAGTTTAATAAAGATGAGATCTTTAGCATTAAAACTCTATTGTTTGAGATAATGTGAGCATGATAGAACTAGTTAATGGTTAATTGACCCTCGGATAGTGATATAGATTGTGAATAAGGGTAGAATTAGTAGGTTTGAATTCTCAAAGTGTTTATTCAAAGAGTAATTGATTAAATACTTTTATAATTGCTTGTTTATTAGATGATGGAATATTCTGAGGTATGAAGGAAAGGAAGGAGCATCCGTGATGTTACTTGCTTGTTTCAAGATCTTCGGTTGAGGTAGGTTATATTTTACGAGTAGTAGACTATGGATAGTAATCATATGCATAATATAGATTTTATGGTAGAATCATGATTAGGCCTACGAACACGGTGTTAAGATGGATAAAAACATGAAATTGGTATAAAAAGATCTAATTGTATGTGGATACATTATTGTGTGAATCCCTTGATGGGTTTTTTTTATGTTTGTATGACATACTTAATGAATTACAAGGGGATTATGTGAATGTGGGTACAATAAAGGAATTGTGTAAGCTCGTAATCTAATAAACCCATCTTTAATACTTTACAAAAGGGTGAATTCACCAGTGAGTGTTTTGAATGGGGGATATTCTTGTTGAAAGATAGTTATAAGAGTTGATCATGGTAAGATAATGCGGTGTCATCACTTAAGAATCTAAAGTCAAGTTTGACTAAGTTTAGGAAGTAAGATGGGTAAAGATGCATGGCTAAAATTAGAATTGTAAGTTGAATAGGGTAAAATGGTTGAATAATCAGCTACTGGAATATTATCTTGAACCTAGTGATGACTTGAATATAAAAGTTACCATTTAGTAACTGAATTTATTGGTCTTGATGTGAATAAAAGAGGATAAGATTAATCAATTAAATTATGTATGTTGAATTAAAGTATAGACTCAATTTGGTTGATAATGCTTATATGAATAAGCTTTTGATTGATCTTTGAACATACTTATAATTGATGAATAAGGTTGATAATGCTTGTGTGAATAAGTTTTCTATTGGTCTTTGAACATACTGGTAATTGATGAATATGGTTGATAATGCTTGTCTGAATAAGCTGTTCAATTGACCTTCGAGCATACTTGTGGTATTGGTGAGTAGATGGATATTGGTCGTATACTTGAATAATGAACTTAAATTTGACTAATTGTCTTGAATAATGTGTACTTGCATGGATGGTGCATTATATTATATCATGGTTGACATTTGATTGACATTCATATAATATAATTTTCGAAGGGTCGGGTACCACACCAGTACATGCTACTTATATTTGGAGAGTTAAGTAGTACGCTGGTATATGTTACTTATATTTGAAGGTTTTAAGTAGTACGTTGGTATATGTTACTTATATTTGAAGGTTTGGGTACAATGACAATATATGTTATATTTAGAGGGTTAGGTACTATGCATGTATGGTACATGGATGAAGCTAGTCCCCTGCAGGTCATGACTATTGGCAGATAAGTCCATTTGGCATGTATGTACAAATTGAGATGAGGATGTGATGGTCATGGTTGCATTGTTGCATATGCATAGTCATTCAAGTTCTCATTAAATATCATGAAGTGTTTATTTATAATTGAAGTAGCATTAGAGACTACTCCTATGAGATGATTAATTGATAAATGATTTGGTGTGGTTTACACCAATAGTATTTAGAGGAGTCATAGACTTGTGATTATAATTGTGAAATCAGTGATAGGGAGAAGAATGGTTTTGTTGAGGTTATTGGTTGTTTAAGTAGTTATATGTGCATGGTAATTTGTTGGTTGAAATTACTTGTTATGTATTGATTGCTAATTCATTCTTATTTGGTTTATGTTAAGTGTGGTAGTGCTTATCCGTTAGTTGAGATATTTTATGCGTCATGTAACTTTTTGTAACACCCTGAAAATCAAAGATAAGATTAGAACTATTTTTCATGCATATATAGAACCAAACTTAGTGATTTGGTAGTATGAGAAGTGATTTAGACATGAATTAAGGACATAAGTAACTCCTAGCACATAGCCAAGTTGAAACCTTCCTTATCGATTGATTTCTTGTGTAGAATCTTTCTATAGTCAGCTTCAAATGAGTATAAATCCTAGATTATGAAAAGTTTTAAGGGTAAAAATAAACTAAATTAAAGGTATTTGAATTGACTTTCTAAAGCATTCAATTTTACCTAAATCCAATATCTAAGTAAAAAGTTATAGCCAATTTACTGAAGTACTGTCAAAGCTGTCAGCGACGACGACTCAGACACTACGAGTCGTCGGGAGACACTATGAGTCGTCATCAAACCCTATGAGTCCTAGGGTGACTCGTAGTGACTGTAGAGGGAAGTGAAAAATGAGTCCCAGACGATGAATCAGGCCACGACTCGTCCCCAGATCCTATGGATCATCACCAGAGTCATCGGAACTGATACCAACAACTTTTCGGACTATTTTAAAAGGGTTGTTTGGTCTTTTCCCACTTTTTTAACCCCAAAACTATGTTTTTTCACCTGTTTAAAGAGGTATAAGTCTATTTAATCACCCCAAATCCCTCATTATTTTCCCCAAGCTCATTCTAAGTTAAAAAATCAAGCAATTCAACTCTCAAGCAAGCCTAAGCCTAGGGTTTTTCTCAAAGCCAGATTCCCAGGGCTTCAGTCTGAGATTCCTTTAGTTCAAGTATGTGAGTATTAAATAATGTATTCCTTTAACCCTTATTTCCCAAACCTAGTCTTAAAATATGAATTTCAGTTATGATTTCTATGAACTCATGATCTAGAGTTAACACCCAATTTTTCCAAATTCTTGAAAATTTGATCCTATCATGTTATTTTATTGTTATAGTTCCCATTCAAAGTTACTATGTATGATTTCATGGATTTGAATCAGTTATTTTAATACGTGAAGAATTATGCATGTTTTTATAGATTTCAACCTATTTCAGAATGAATTATGCATGACTTGGTGTATTTCAGTCTATATTAGTTGACATGCCATGTGTTCCCATGAAATTCATTATCTTTATAGAATTATAATTTTATGGCTATATTGATATTCAGTATTTTATACTTGTGCTAGAAAATTTTCCTTTTTCCTTTTGATCATTAAATTGCCATTATTAATTTCATTCTTTAGAGATGGCAGGTTATGAGCACTTGATGACCTAGGATATCATGCATTGTCAGTCAAACTCTCAGTCCTTTAGTTTTCATGATTTAGAATACTTTAAGATAAAGATCGTATCTTTCAATCTCAGAACTTAAGCATTATTGAGCTACTTAGTAGACCATGCTTATCATGATTTTCAAAGATAGTAATTTCATATAACTAGGTCCATGATTTCAGTCATTCTCAAATATAGAAAATTAAACTAGTTTATGTATTTTACTCAGCTTTCAGTATAAATATGAGCATATGTATAGATGCATTCTCATATCATAATCAGGAGCTTTGACTCATAACAGTCAGATACATGACCTGCATGACATCCAAATATGCCATCAATGCTCTTGAATACTTTTTCCTAAAAGTAAGCTTCCCGATTAGTATGGTATCTGGAATGCCATCAATGATCGTGGATCAGTTTCTTATAAAAATAAAGTTCACTAGTAGTATGGAAGTCAATTATGGCATCCATGATTATGTACAGGTTGACATCCAGGTATATCATCTTAGGTTGACATCCAGATATGTCATCTCATCGAGCTAGCAATTATATTCAGTTGGGAGTAGTACTTAGCGCCGAGTTGGACTAGGGTTCAGCATACCCAAGTCCCAAAACTATGTGTCACTATAGGTTTATGTTCTTTCAGTAGTGGTACCACACCAGACTAGAATTCATACCCTGGCAAGGTATATTGGGCCATTTTTTGATGGGTATTATACATCAAACTCCATATTTAGACCACATGGTTATATGTCGGTTGATAGTATCTCCCACTCTCACAGTTTTAGACTCAGTACTCCTACATGACCCTCAGTTGAGTTTTACTTGCTTTTAAACTATGATTTCCCAGATTATCATTGCATTTTAGTACATGTTTATTTCATACAGGATCAACGTACTCCAGTTTAACTATTTGCATTCAGTTAGCATTCAGAACAGTTTTATAGATATGAATTAAATGGATATTTCAAGAAATTGCTTATGTCCTCAATTTTAAAGCATGATTTAAGTGTTTCATGACTAGTGCATATCTCACATACTAAGTACATTCAAAAGTACTGATCGCATACCTCTTCTGCCTACATTTTTCATGTGATGTAGATTCAGGTGCTTACTATCTGAATCTTAGTCAGGCAGATCACAACTTTCAACCAGCAGGTGATAAGTTATCTTAATTTCTAATATTTTATGTCTATTCATATGTATTGATTATGGATAGATGTGGGGTCATGTCCCGGCTACCTATAGTCAGTATTAGTAGAGGCTTCATAGATAGTCAGTTAGAGTTATTGTATGTAGTTTTAGTTCCCATTTTTTTTCCAGATTACAGTGTTATAAACTTTTAACAGTAACGTAGTGAAATAACTTATCACATGATTATTATTTCCCTCAGTCAGTTTAACTCTTATATATGTTTTAATCAGTTGCTTATGCATTATTCCAATACTATGGAATCACTTGTGGTTCTAAAAACCATGTTACGACTAGGGGGTAGTCTTGGGTTGTGGCACTTTTACACCTTGATAATTGTTGTGATGATGCCTTAATTGGATAAGAGGAGAGAAGGATAATGGTTTAATGTGTGGAGGCATAGTGGCTACTACGGACTCATAGAGTTAATTATAAAGTTAGTACTCATTGGGTGTGTGTGGTGTCAATATTAAATAAACTTTGGTTAATCCTTGAGTTGGAAATTTTGAGGAGTCATACAGAAAGTTAACACTCACGAATTCGCAAGAAGGAGAGGCTATTAGATGGAAATTGAATTGGCCATTAAATTCTAGTTATATAGGTTACCTAAGCTAATAAATTATAATTAGAAGCCCCTAGGAAGGTGATGTGTCGATATATGAATTGTGAATTGGAATTATATTGTTATATAAATTGTCATGCTTTCTTTATGTGATTTATATATGATATTTACGTGATCAAACCCTAGTCGGCTGATGATACCTACCAGTACATGTGGTTGTACTGATACTACTTTTGCCATATCCCCTTTTTGGGATATAGATATGTTGCAGGATTAGTTGAGGTTTCTTATTTGAAGTGGAAAGTATTCACCAGTAGCTTCAGCTTATCCTATTCCTACAGTGGGAGTTGTGTCGTTGTTTTTGTTCTTTATTGTATTAGAAGATCTTGTACATGTCTAAATAGGTCTTGGGTAGCGTCATAAGCTGTTGATTATGTTTTATAAATATTGCAAGGATTTTTGGGTTATAATTATATCGACTTACATTTTGGAATTATTTAACTCTAATAAAGTTTTATTTGAATTTCTGTATATTATTGGTTGGGTGGTAAGGGTTCTCCTATCTAGTTAGACTAGAGTAGGTGCCCATACAATTTGATATTTTGGTCATGTCAGTTAGTATTAGAGCGTTAGTTACCGGTCTCACAAGTACTAGAGTAAATTTCGAGTAGTGTTCTACGGATTGGAGCGTATACATCCACATCAAATCCTCATGGAGCTATGAGGCATCTAGGAGTCATTCATTTTCTTCATTCTTATCGTGCTACCTCGATTTTTTGTCTACCTCAGTCGAGCCTAGTTGGTATTGAGTCAATTTGAAGTGGTATCTCTACAACCACAATTGGAATCTATTTGATTCCAATTGGTATCTTGAGGAGTTCTCAATTGGAACTTAGTTAATTCCAGTTGGTATCTAATGATAAGATTCAGGACTTATAATTGTCAGGTGAATTATGACAAAATTATTTAGTTCCTTATTTGTGGATATTTATAATGAACTAATGGTGTTCTAAATGTGAGGTTGAGATGAATAAGTTAGACTTATGCAATGATTGTTATTTATAAAGTGGTTTACACTCTTGTTGCTTATGTGGTTTTCTATGCCATTGTTGGTTATGGTTGTTGCACTTGTTGATTTTATTGAACTACTTGCTATTATGCTATTATGGCTGTGATTTTAGATTGGAGGCTATGGTGATACCAATTATGATTTATGTGCTCTCATTGTAAACTCTGTATAGTTGACTAGTTTGTTGATTTGGTTGAACAATTGTTTTGTTGTATGTACAAATGCCGTGTCATGGGAAATTATATGAAAATAATTATTAGTTAATATTACCCCTTGAGTTGTTGTAGAACAGAACTGCTAAGGCTTGTGAATTAAGTGAACTTGACTATGATAGATGACCATTAGTATAGGTTCAATTGAGGAACTAGAGTTACTATATGTGTTTGTATTCATAACCCTCTCATTTTTTGCATGATAATTATTGGTTGGTAGTGCTCATTGAGTTAGTTGTGAAACTCATATTTTTATTGTGCTGATGGAAAATGGTTTCGGCTATTGTTATTTTGCCGATGGGAAATGCTTTTTTTAATCAAAAGCCAGGCAAAGCCCATTTATTGGAAAACAAAATGAGATCCATACCCGATCTAAACGGATCAGGCCTAAAAAGACAAAGAACAAAAAACCTAAAAAAGTGGAAAATGAAAAAACAATCTACAACTAAACGAAGAAAATAGAAATGCAAAACAATGGAGGTCAAGAGAAGCTACCTCGAGACCCCCTGTTCATCGCTGCCATTATTCCAATGAAGATGTTGGTTTCTTCAATGAAAATCAAAAAAGAGAACGTAGTTTTAGATCCAAGTTTCATTAAATAATTTTGAATATAACAATGGGGCTTGGGCATATTTTACAAGAGACACTTTAAATCTCATAAACGTCATAAAATCGGACCCATTGAAGGCTTCTTTAACTCCATATCAACCCAAAATCTCGACTTGAAATAGGTAACCTTCAAATGACTCTCTCGATTCAACTCAAACAAGAATTGTAAAAGATTACTCTAGTGCTTTCTTCCCCAGCAGAATGAACCTCATAAGAAGTTAATACCACTGCGAAGGTCCAAATGCACACAAGATCCATACTTCACTCTTTTTTAGCTCCATCTCCATTGTTAAAACAGTGACCTAAGTTAGCTCAAAGCTCGATTCAGGTATTGCACTGCTGACCCCTTTGCTTGCTTTCTTATACCATATAGCTTGTGTTTTGGTACTTGGTTGTGTGAATTTTTGGAACTTGGTGTTATTCCAAGTTAATTATTGCTCTTCCTTTGGATGGTATCGCATGAATTGAATTATATTTTTTGACTAATGTACCTATAAAATTTAAAAACTCATTAGCAAAAAAATTTGCCAGGCTGTTTCCTTCTCTGTAAGTGTGTTGCATATCCACCATTCTAGTCTTTCTTAGTTGACTAATATTCTTGATCTCCAAGACTATGCTCCATGGTACTTCCCATATGCTATCTAATACCTTCTTTAGTGTTAAAGAGTCAGTCTCCAGAGTGACTAGTAAGAGAATGTTGACAATGTAAAACTCCAATCCAAATCTCATAGCTTTAACTTTTTTCGTTAAGATAGTGCTATCACCTACATCTTTAGTCTCTGCATACACAAAATTTCCACTCCCATCTCTAATACAAAAAGCACTGGAGCTTGGTCCTAGATTTCCTTTGGTAGAGCCATCACTATTACATTTAAAACTTCCAACCTCAGGCATTCTCCAGTGTATCACTTTATAGTCCAATTTGGGACTGTATCCTTCAAAAACCTTGACCATCAGTGGCCAAAAAATGGGTATCCTTTTCAATCAAGGATACCTACTAATAGCTAGCAGATGCAAATTTCTTATTTATTTCAAACAACATAGTGTGATTTTCCATCTTTTCTCCATGTAAAATCTTGTTCCTTATCTTCCATAGTTGCTAAAAAATAAGACCAGGCATAGCCTTATAAAAAGGCTTCAGTTTAACTGAACAATCAGCTTCCCACCATTTAAAAATACTTTGTTTGGGTTGTAGAAATGGTCCTGATAATCCAGCTGCATCTGCAAAAAACTTCCAAGTACCACACTGAATAAATAGGTGTTCTATAGTCTCACGACTATTAGAATTACAATAGTAATATTTAAACTCATCTGTAACTCCAATACTGACAAGAAAATCCTCAATAGGAATTCTTTTTTTCCACAACCTCCAAAAGAAAAAAAGGATATTTTGAAAGGAACCCATTTTATCCAGATTTCCTTCATTACTACTTGATGTTCTCCTTTATGTCTCATGAGCTCCCTATCAATGCTTATTGGGAACTTACCTTTGCTGTTCAATATCCACCAAGGTCTGTCCCATTCATTTGTTTCTTCAACCACAAATATTTAATTAGAAATATGATTGCAGACCTCTTCATTAAAAATTTGGTGTAACAGTGGTCCATTCCATCCTCCTTGTAGAATGAGTTGCAACACATCTACCATATTAGAGAAATTAATGTTATCAACAGGCATATAATAATGTAAGGCACCTAATTTGGTCTAATTATCAAACCAAATGCTTGAATGACCACATCTAGGCTTCCACCAAATCTCTTGATCCACATAGTCTCTAGGTTCTAACAAATATTTCCATATTTGAGATCCCTCTCTCCATTTAACAACTTGAGGACAATGCCTTTTACAATATTTGTTCCATATAAAATT
The DNA here is from genome assembly GCA_031232105.1 of Capsicum rhomboideum. Classification (NCBI taxonomy): domain Eukaryota; kingdom Viridiplantae; phylum Streptophyta; class Magnoliopsida; order Solanales; family Solanaceae; genus Capsicum; species Capsicum rhomboideum. The sequence continues at coordinate 98,312,053 of CP124719.1, read as the reverse complement.
GGTCCTCAGAGATTTTTTGGTTCTAAAGATCCACCAAAGCTTAGCAAAGAGAGCTTTGGAGGTATCAAATAATAACCTAAAACCCAAACCTCCTTCTTCTTTGGGTAGACATACTCCTCCCAAGCAACCCAGTATTGGTTCCTCCTCTCCTCATTAAAAGACCATAAAAATTTTGCAAAAAATTTATGGAGTTGTAATATAACATATTTAGGAGGGACCATGGCAGATAACAAATATATAGGCATTTTTTGTAAAACATTATTGATGAAGACTGCTTTACCACCAAAGGATAATAATCTACCTTTCCAAACTTTCAACTTATTTTGCAGCTTTTTGATAATCTCCATAAAATCAGCCTTCCTATTCTTAGCATAACCAATTGGACAACCCAAATAAGTAAGAGGAAACTTACCTTTCTAAAAACTAGTGATGGACTCAACTTGTTGTCTAGCAGAGTGGGGAGCCTTGTTTTGCATGTAAAAGAAGCTCTTTTGTTTATTAATTAACTACCCTGACTACTTCTCATATTCCTATAATGTATTCATGACTAGTTGTAGAGATTTTATTTCAACGGCTACAAAAATAATGGTGTCATCTGCATAATAAAGATGGTTAATATTGTCACTCCATTTGGGTAATCCAAAGACCTTGAACTCCTTGTTGTTGAACAAGTTATTTAAGGCCTTAGATAAAACCTCTATAGATAGGATAGATAAAGCAGGGGACAGTGGATCCCCTTGTTTGACCTCCCTCTGGATGAGTGGAAAAAAACCATGTGCTTGCTCATTTATGAGCACTAAATACCAATTGTTAGCCACCAATCTCCATATCTTATCCACCACATTTCTATCAAAACCCATCCTTTCTAACACCTTTATCAAGAAAACCCAGTCCACTCTGTCATAAGCTTTTGCCATATCAAGCTTTATCACAACATTAGTAGGTTTACCTCTCCTTCCTAATACTAGTAATTATCTTTTGAGCCAGTAATACATTTTTAGTGATACTCCCTCGTTTAATAAAACTAGACTGATTCTGAGAGATGATCCTAGGCAAAAACCCTTCTAATCTATCATAAAGATCCCTAAAAATTACCTTATTAATGAAATTACCTTATTAATGAAATTGCACATACTAATAGGAACGATCTCTTTCTTAGGCAACAAGACTAGATTAGTGTGAGTAATTGATTTTGTCAAAGTGACACCATTAAAAAAATCTGAATAACAACAATTATGTCCTCTCCTACAATGTCCCTGCATTGTTGATAGAAAATACTTGTGAAACCATCTGGCCCACTTGCACTATCACGATTTACCTCAAAAACTACTCTATCAATTTTCTTTTCAGAAGGAAGAGCATTAAGAGAATCATTGTCAGCCTCAAAAATAACATTAGGAATTAGATTAATCAAAGAAGCATCACCATCTACTGAAACCCCTACAAATTATTCTTTATAAAAATCTATTACTTATTCAATTAACTGATCTTTTCCTTCAGTCCAACTTCCATCCCTCCTCCTCATCCTTGTAAGAGAGAGCCTTTTCCTTCTACTATTCACTAGGCTATGAAAAAACCTAGTATTTCTGTCTCCTTCAGTGAACTATTTCTCCCAACTTTCTATGTCACACCCCGAATTCCCACGAGGCGTGATTGGCACCCGTAGCCGATAAGGCCCGAGAGAATCAAGATATGCTTCTATACATTCATACGCATGCCATAGGAAACAACACTATCACATAAGAACATGAATGGCTAATATCGGAAATCATGGAACATGTGACATATATATATACACATATGAGAAACTTGGCCGTCAAGGCCGTCAAGTCAAGACTCCATGTGTCACCTTATATACATACACCCACATTCGTCTACAAAAGCATCTAACAGATGCATTGACCAAAACAAACTAAAAGTCGAGACAAGTCCCCGCTTTATACAACATGTACATCACCAAAACATATATACAACTGTGACTTGGAGAAGCCCCGAATTAGCTGGAGCTCACCCAAGAACCGCTAACAACTGGCAATCTATTGAGGAGGCCTACTGGTACCTGCTCATGCAGCAAGTAAGGTAAATTCCCCAAGAGGGGTCAGTACGGAATAAGTACTTAGTATGTAAGGCTCAAATGAAATTCTATAGCACATGAACATATCAATGAACTCATTACAAATGACTAATCAATGTGAGTAAGTCACCAGTTTGCATTTTGGAAACCATGTGTATTGCTTTCATTACTTTCTTTTCTTTCTTTACTTTAATGCTTGCTTGTCAATACATGTGTCACAATGTACTCGGGCCCCGACTGATCAGTGGGTCTTTACATAACATATCGTTATGTTGTGATCGGCTCGAGCTAGGCTTATGCCCCTAGAGCTGCCACCCATAAATCAACATATCAGGTTTGGCTCGAGCTAGGTTTCACCCCTAGAGCTGCCCCCTGTCAGGTTCGGCTTGATCTAGGCTTTCGCCCCCAAAGCTGCCCCCTGATCCAATAATCTAGGGATCGGCTTGAGCTAGGCATTTCGCCCCCAAAGCTGCCACCCGTACTCAAACATTAACCACATTTGCATTAATTTATTCATTACTTTGAGATTGATACAATGATGGTCATAACTTTACTTGAAGCTTTGGATCATTAACCAATGAGTGAGAGACATGTGAATAGCATTATTGGAAACATTACCTCATTGGAAGCATAACATTATTGGAACTATTGGACAATAATCAATGGATAAAATACATGAGTATAATCACTATTGGAACTTTGGAACACAACCTTATTGGGCTTTTGGAATACTATTCATGGACATGAGACATGAGACATGAGATGCACAATTGATCAATAAGTAGGAAACATGTAGTAGAGATAATTGATAACCGGTTATAGGATACCTTAGTACATTTTGGGAATGAGTAGGTACCATAACAAAGTGTACACTATATGCTGCAGAAGGATACGGAAAGAGGAACCTTACATACCTTCACTTCCAAGTATGAATACACAAGCCTATGTATGAATACAATCGTCCAGCTTCTTCCTTACGTCTTACTCTACAATACAAGTTCATACCGGAGCTTACATTAGCAACTAGTCACTATAACTTCATCTCACCCACTTACAATACAATCCACTGCATTTCCATATCAACAACGCCATAACATTACACACATTGACCAAAATATCATACATCGATAGCATTTCACATCACACTTACCCTTTATGCTTTTCCCTTTATCATTCCATCACAATTACCCTATCAACTTGCTTCATAACAACTTATGAACAATCATACATACTTAACATAGTCCAACATGCCTCCATACGACACTTTAAAGTCATTAAAATGACATTACAAGTTGATAATTACATCCACCAAGGGTATAGGGGGTTCGGGGGGCCAAAGGGATGCAAAAACAAGCAATTCGGAGTTCTGGGACGATATGCTAAGCCACCTGCACCCGCAGGTGGATGAACCGCATCTGTAGGTGACCTTTTGCAGTAGCCAAAGGCACCTGCATTGGTACCTGCGCCCGCAGGTGCTTCGTCTGCGAGGGCGGGTGCCCGTTTCATCCAAAAAGGGTCTCTTTTGAGTCTTTTTATGCCATGAATGGTCCATGATAACAATCAAACATATTTGAACATATATTTGATCATATTAAACACCAACATTCAGCCATAGTCTCACAACACACATAACAACACCCAAAACTACATTTTACGGCCAATACGGCACCAAAACCATAACCAATATCGCAACAACAATTCCAAACGTTATGCCCAAGAATAATACAAAGTAAGACTATAATCACATATAAAATGTCAATATTTACTCCACCAAGTTCACTTTCTTCAAAACCACAAGTCCATAGTCAAGTTTACAAGACAAATCACCCTCCGATTTAGCAACATGTACACTTCACTTATTGTGAACTTCTCAATGCTCCACCAACATAACCAACATAATATAAACCATATATTATGCATAAAATATATTAATAAATCATAATAAACACTTACCAAGTCTTACCAATTGATGATCTTGGCCAAAAGAGTGACTTAGGGTTCTTGAGAGCAAAGGAGATATGTTTAGTAAAGTCTAGAAAAACATGAGAGCTTTATGAAATAAAAAATCTGATTTTCCTCTTTATATAGTCCCTCATGTCTCCCTTATCTTTTCCTTAGTATTTAATGCAATGTTGATTGGTCAAATGGATCAATTTTGGAAGAATGGGTCAAAAAACCCATGTTGGGCCATGTCTTCTTGTTATTTTGGGCTTCATTTTTGGGCCCAATTATACAAGACTTATTAAATGCCCACAATTCAATACAAAATTCATCAATTCTCTCATGTTTTCATTTTTCCCTAAATGTTACGATTGTCAACTAAACTCAGAAACGTACGGGGTGTTACATTCTACCTCTAATATTTCTCTTCAAACTGTAAATATTTCAAAAGTTGTACCTGAGCTCTCTTCAAAACTGCCCTTTTTACTGTTGTAGGTTGCTCTTCAAATAAATCCTCTTTGAGTCTTACAATCTCTTCCCTTATAATAAGCTGCTTGAAGATGTCACCAAATCTATCTATGCTTTAAGCTAATAAAAACATCATCAGCACTTGCATCCACCTAATTGATCCTTACTATATCTTTGAATTCATCATGTTCAGTCTAAAATTTTAAGAATTCAAAAGGCCTGCTGAATTGCTCCAACTGAACTCCACAAGTAAGCAAAAGAAGAGCATGGTCAGACCCAGTCTTGGCCAAGTGTTGTAATTCAAAACCACCCAACAGATCCAAAAATACTTGATTAGAAATAATTCTATCAAGTCTTTTAAAGACACAAGCTTCACCTGCTCTTCCATTCTACCAAGTGAAAGGATTGCCTTTAAAATTAATGTCAAATAACTCACAAAAATTATTACAAAGGCAAAGTCCTCATATTCATGAGGGAGAATAGGTAGACCACCAATCTTTTCTTTAGGTCCCAAGATCACATTGAAATCACCTCCCAAAACCCAAGGTAAATTCAAATTATGACCTATAGAGTAAATATCCTCACATAAAGCTAATTTCTCTAAAGCATCACATTTAGCATATACTAAAGTAGTGAATTTAACCTTTCCATCCTGAAGAGTTAGCAGTAGGGTCAATTATTGTTCCGAATCAGAAATAACTCCAATTTAAATGTGCTCCTGAATAAATACTCAAATCTTCCCATTGATGTTGAAATTTTTATACTGCATACCTAACCTTCTTTTTATCTTTGTATCTGATTGACTTCTTGAAATAGTTCTATCAAAGCAATAAGTGATATCTCTAAAGCATCTGAACTCTATGAAAAGAATTCTGCGTAGTCACATACATAATAATACGCACCAAGGCTTTAGAACTCATTTAGAAGTAGCTTAACTCCCTTTCTGGCAATCGGCCTTGTTGGCTTACTACTTGTATCACTTTTACTCTTCTGCCGCTTTCCTTTTGACACTAATTATGGAGAAATCCTAGCATTTTTTTGAATTTGACACATGTTTTGTATGCTGTCAACTTCCTTACTTTCTTCAACTTTCTTTTCATTCTCTACCATGTTGCTACTATTTTCAGGTTCATTATGTAACTGATGGGATACCATATCATACAGGGCTTACATTGGGGAATTGGGCATGTGATGCAATACTACTTGAGTATCAGGTGCTTCTGTTAAAGATTTACTGATCTCTGCTACTTCAAACTATTTTGCTGGGTAATAACTGATTTTTAAAACTTGTACCTCCTTATTATCCACCCCTTTATTGTTAACAAGAACCATCACTTGTAATGGTTCATGATATGTTGCTTGTGATAGATCTTAGAGCTCATGCACTTTCTCTTCCTCTTATCCCTATTCTTTACTCTGTTGAGGTAAAGATAGTTGTTGCATCTTAATTACTTTGCATTCCTCTTTCTCAAAATTCTTTTATTGTACCTCAATTACTTTTTTAGAATCCCTCAACTGTTGACTCTAAAAAAACTATTGTTGTTGTGTTATAGTGGTTTACGGTGCTGTTGGAGCTGTTATTGCTATTGAACTTATTGTTGCTGCCTTCTTAAGTTACTACTGTATTTTTGCTTCTTTACCATGTTCTTTCTCCCTTGTTGTGCTTACAAGTTCCACACTTTGCAGGTCCCTGAATTGCTGCCTCTACAAAATCTACTGCTGCTGTGATGATATCGTCTCCACTATTGCTAGGATTGTTGCCTTTATTGCTGCTGTATTTTCTTTTTCGATTTTCCATAGTACATTATTGTTGTTGTGGCCACTGGCTTCTTGTTTGTTTTTATTTAATTCCTCCTTTGTTCCCTCAATATTCTTACAATTATTTAGAATATCTAAAGCATTTAATGTGGTGATTTGCTTATTTACATAAGGTGATGCAACATTTGTTGCCTTACCTAGGCCAATGTCCTTTTGCCACTTGAATCTCCTACTAGTAGGAGTCCATCCACTGAAAAATCTCTCCCTTGAACCATTCCTCCACCCTTGTTGTTCAGTAACATTGTCTATGACATTCATCAACTCCTCTTACCCTTTTTCTACAACCTTTTTCAACTCTTGGTGCAAGCTTCTACATTCTTCTTCATAATGACCTTGTAATTTACAATTCAAGCAATATTTAGGTAAAAAATCATACTGAATCTTGATGCTCTCAACTCTAGCTTCCTTTGTCTTGTTGTTCACTACTTTAATTTCAACCACCTCTAGTAATTCAATAGCTAAATCAACTTGTACTTTCACCCTGGCATAACTCGGGTGCGTTTTGCTTAGTGTTGCCATATTAAGATGTAGAGGCTTTCCTACAGCTGAAGAAATTGAAAAAATTAATTTCTTTACAAAAAGGTGGGGAGCAAATTAGGGAAAGATATCCAAGCCATGGCCTGTGTTGTTTCAATATCTGGTTGAATTTTGCATCATAGATTAAAGGCCTCATCTAATAAGCTATACGATCCTTTGCTACAATGTAATAAATATTTTTAGCCATGATGTTCACAAAATCATCCATCCAGCTAAAACTTATTAATATATGTCTATTTCTTAGTAGTCTTATTTTTCAATCCCCTTTAATATTATACTATTTTAGGATTTACACTCTTAGTCCTCTAACTCTGGTCAATCATATGAGAATTTTCCAATTACTATGTACTCTAGGTCTTCCATGATATTCATCTTGCATACTTCTTCTTTAGTCCATGTCACTCGATGAACACCATTGACAATTGAAGGTTTTTTGATAGAAATTGAATAACCAATCTCCTTACGCATTGACAAAGTATGTTTAACAAGACAACAATCTTTATCTTTCCTTTTTAATTATCAATATGATCTCCTGTGGATTCATTAACGATTGTAATATCGCTAGGCAATATAGGCTTGATAAGCAAAATATTAGGGTTATTTTACAATTTGGTTTGGTAAAGGTTGGGAAATTTTTCTTCAATAGTGAGCTAGTAGCCATGTTGGCCATGCACGGTGGAAATTAAATTTAGATGGTAAAGACAGTAGCTATGGGAGAAATCACCAGAGGCTATTATGAGTTCTGGTATGATTGGAGCAAGACTAATAATTTAATATGTCCACTTGGTGACTTGCATGTCTATGATATTTAGACATTGATTTTTTGTTGCTAACTTACATGTCCTTATGATTATAGATTTAATTGGTATTAACATAATAAAGAAGGAATGCATTCAGTTAATATATGTAATTAACTTGATGTGATCTCAACGCAAATAGACTGATGTGAGGTGTCGTGGAGAATTTATATGTTAATAAACTCATAGGTGTGTGTTTGATGGTGTTTGTACTTGAGATGATTTATTCTTATACACTGACCATTAAGGTATGAAAAAGAGTCATAACATAGATGTCCCGAGGGTAAAATATAGTGTAATATTGGGTGATATTGTGTTCGTTATACCATTGCTTGCAGTGTAAGAATCTGAGTAGAGTTGTCACTAGGATGAGAATTGTGGAAATCTCAGGCTAGGGTGAGTTTAATAAAATCTGAGTATCGTGTGGTGTAGAGACCCTTTGTATCTTATGGTAGTTTGTGTGTTAATTTTATAGGTGTGACGTGATAGATTAGAAATTTAGTGATCTATAGAAACTTTTGAAATAAAATTTGGGTGTATAGAACTCTGGTTATGGAGTTTGCCGTGATAGGATAAATTCATGTTGTTGAAAAAAAAGTTGTGTTGCAAAAGGGGAAAGATCTGGAATTCCCCCGAGTTACTACCTAAGATCCATAGTAATGGCCCTAATGTCGCTTCTGTGGGACCACTATAGCATTTGGGTTGACTGGGGTGGCGGTCAGTAACTTTATATTGGGGACAGCTATAGCGGGACCGCCATAGCAGTCAGACCAGCTGTCATAGGAATCAGCGACAGGGTGTATTGGACTACCATAGTGTAATGACCCTCCAGGTCATTTTCTTTCTTTTTATGTATTTCCATGTTTCGAGCTTTCCTATAGCTGCCCTAAGTCATTTATGGCTTACTTGGACCAGTGGTTTGGTTCCCAGGCAGTTTGTTTGGGTTTTAAGCCTATTTCCCTATTTTGGAGCCTTTTAAAGTTGAGAAATTGGTCTTTGGCCAAAAATTCTAGTAAACAACCTCATATGAAATTTTGACATTTTCGTTAGCTTCGAAACATGGATTTTAGGTTAGGGGGACCTTTGGTTTCTGTTCTGAGTCTTTCGAGCTTAATTTTGGCGGTTGATAGGCGTTGAATTTTTAGAGATCATGTGGAGGGGACAACCAGCTCGTGGACGGTTCAAGGATGCTGTTCGACATCCAGGTAGGCTATAGTCTACTTTGCTCTATGAGATGGTGTATTGTATTGATTGCATGCGGGATAGGGGGTCTATATGATATGTTTAAAGTTATTTCTTCATTCCAGCATTCTTAGCTTCTGTTAGGAGCCTTATGCTAGAACCATGTTTTGGAATCCCTAGCTTAGATAGTCATTTCTCCCTTTATGGCATGGCTTAGCATGTGTAGTATCCTTAGAATTAGAATTAGAAGCCTTAGCTTAGTTAGGGTAGTCGCTTGATTTAGAATAGGTTCCTTAGGGTGCTTTAGCTAGCATAACAATTCCATATAGTAACTTGATCCTTACTTTAGAATGTCCGCTCTAGCTGTAGAATTATGTTAGGACTGCTTATATTCTGGCTTGGACCATAGGTGGATAGTGTCAATCCTTAGTGTAGATTTGGGGTAGTATCTTTTGTTAAAAGATGTCGTTGCTCTCACGATTCTTAGTATTAGACTTCCTCTTATTACCTTCATTACCTGGCTTATTTTATATATATACATTTACCTTGTTTGGTATATTGGTAGGCCTGAGGCCTTGTACAAGACCAATTGGATACCGAGTTAGTTTTCTGTGCTCTGAAAGAGTTGTGGCTTAGTTCATAGATGCTTAGGTGCTTAAGTTTTCATTGTTTGGATACTGGTGATGGCGTGCATACATTTATATGCATATTATGTTGTTTGATTCCAAGGAAAAATATTTCTTTATTACCATTTTAAAAAAAGGGATTTATTCCCACTTTTCACTCTTGAACTGGTTTTTAAAATGGAACTCGTACCACCCTTCTATTGGATGATAGTCCTTTAAACTAACAAGCACCACTTTAAAAACTCAAATTGAGGTAGATTCTGTCCATTCTTAATCTACTTATTTATCATTATTTACTTATTTTGGCCGAGAAAATTCTGACCCTTTCTACACTATTCTATTATTTAGTCCCGATTTGATCTCGAGCACTGGATTTTTAAACTGATTACTACTTATTTAGTCTTAGTTTGATCCTGAGCACTTATTACTCATACTTATCTCTAGTACTTGTACACAGTGGATTGATTATGGATTATATGGAAGTCCTGGTTTAGGACCAGGCAAGGTATGCAGATATCTTGAGTCCCCTTTGGGCCTCTCCATCTGTGAGCCTTAACGCCGGAGGAGGATGGTCATCGTAGGTCCTGCCTTTGCAAGCTGTTGAGCTAGAGGAGGTGTATACACTTTTATTTGATATGGTACTTAATTCATCTCTTATCATCTGGTTTTCCATGGAATTCATTCATTAATATGCATCGTCTATCACAAGTATGATTGTTTGTTGTTTGTACCTACTGGTCTTATGGGGGCTGGTTAGGTTATGTTTGCTGTTGTGTACCTTTCGGGCTTATGGGGGTCGGATTAGGTTATTGTTTGTCTTTGCTTATTTGGTTGTATTACTGTTGGGTTATTGTTGTTTAGCTTGTGGCAGAATGGTTAGATTTGTACTCGAGATTGTAGGTACACTTTTGAGTTCCTTTCCCCTTTGATATTATGAGCCTTGTTATTAGACTACCTTGTGATTATTCTTATTTCGAGTAAGATGTTCTAATTGTGCTAAAGCTAGCTCCCTTCTTGTTAATGATCCTCATGATATTTAGAATGTTAAGCTACCTCCCTCAGGTTAGTAACTTTGTGTTTGGCTACCTCTTTAGTACTGTCATATATCCCTTTCTTCTCTAGCTATTCTTATTTTCTATTACTTTCCTCCCTAACTATTCATATTGTATAGCAGTTCCGTCCCTAGTTACTTGTAGAATTTGATAGTTTATCTCTACTTACCTATTATCCTTATTTTATTTCATTTTGTAGTTAGTTTCCTGTTATGTACATCCTTGCCATATTTGTTATTTATTAGTTAGTTTCTTGTTATGTATATCCTTGCCATATTTGTTATTTATATGTTCATTTATCTTTGGAGATCAGTCGTCCTACGCCTACTTATTACCACATGTTTGGTACTCATACTACACTTTGCACCCTGCAGATTATAGTACGAATTATTGCTGCTAACGTGCGTATTGTGCGGAGCTGTCATGGATTAGAGATTTTGGATGAGCTCCTGGTATCTAGTGTTGTTCCTTCTTTCTCTCTTTTGCTGGACTGATCTTTATTTTGTAATTTGTAGACGGTTCTATATATATTTATACATTATGTTTAGCTAGTACTTCTGCTATGCTAGTGGCTCCTGTATCAATAGACACCAGGTTTTGGGGAATAATTACTTTCTTTAGATTCTCTTTCTCTTCTTATTTTGTTTTGGTTACCTACTTCTCTTATTAGCCCGTTGCTTGCCATTTTGAGTTTTAGGTAAGCTTACCTACTAGTGGGTTTTAGTAGGTGCCATTATAATCGATGAAATTGGGTCTTGACAATTTAGTATTAGAGCCTAGGTTCATCCGTGTCATTGGTACAAGAGCAGAATGCCTAGTAGAGTCATGCGAATCGGTACGATGACGTCTGTATCCTATCTTCGAGATGCTATGGGGAATTATAAGGAAATACCATATCTTGATTCTTTATCGTGTGTATTCACTTCTATCAACTTCTAAGTTCTTTTGAATCCACTCCTTCTCAGATAGATATCACAAGGTTATTGATAGACGCAGATGGGACTTTTGCACGTGTTGCCAAACTCTCTGTTCAGGGTGAGGCTAGGGAGTCAGAGCTTGATATCGAGAATCTACAACATCAGCCTGTGAGTCTGGTGCCAACCTAGGCTCCAAAAGGATTTGTGACCGCTGTAGTTCTTCAGGATTTTGTGTTAGGGATTTTGAGCCTTTTTAAGGATATGCCACATGCAGGGTTAGTGTCAGGTTCATTGAGTGGTTCACAGGCTAGAGTTGGGTTTATAGGCATTCAACAGGGTTTCTTATCAATTTTAGAGTATATGATAGGGTTTCTCGAGTTGGCCAATCATACCTGTATGATCTTTCCTACAGAGAATGAGATGGTGCAGAGGTTTATCATAGGGTATCTTTACCACTCCATTTTGCATCAGAGCATTTGATAGTAGTTGGGTCTATCTTCTTCCAGGTTGTTGATCTCGCTAGGACTATAGAGTGGGCATGTCTTGAGACATATAGAGGTGGCAGTAAGAGACCCCGCTATCAGTACAATTTTAGTGGTATTACGTCCAGAGGCAGGGATCCTCCTAGTAGGGGTCACCATCACTTTCAGCCTATTAAGCCCATATAGGTAGCACATTAGATTATATGTGGTTCTCATATAGGTTTTGGTGGTGACAGTTGATAGAGTTTCGATCACGCATCACGGGGTTCTTGGTCTAGGTCTTCAGGCCATGGAGAACGCTATGGGTAAATAGGTATGTCGCATCAGAGAGTTTCTGGGGCATGTTATAATTGTAGAGAGGTTGTTTATTCATCCAGGGAGTGCCCAGGCATGAGTTGGTCTGCAATCGGGGTGGCATGTGTTCCTTGCTAGACTAGGGTGTCTAAGGTTTGTTATGATTATGTAGAAAGTGATCATTTTAGTAGGGTGTGTCCCTAATATGGGATTGTTGAATAGTCAGCGCAACCAGATCAATCTCTTAGAGATGTGTCACCTTCGATCAAAGGCGGTGCCTTAGGCATACCTGGTGGTTGTACGGATGTTCAGTTTGGGGTTGGATATAATCAGTTATGTATTTCTTTGGGTAGTCCAGGGGCCAAGTCTTCAAATACAACTAGTATAGGTGCTATTTTTATTTTCTATCCTTTAGCTCATTTGTTGTTTTGATTTGGGATTTTCATACCCGTATATGTCTGCTTACTTTTCTGTGTATTATATAGTAATTATGAGATCTTTATCTTATTTATGCGTATATAACTACCCCCAAAGATGTTTTTTTTAGTAATGGATTGATATTGTGATTTTTTTGGGGTATAGCAGTCGAGTAAATATCTTGATATTTTACTTAGTGGCTTACAATGTGATTCTGGAATTGGACCGATTGTCTTCCTTTCATGCCACTTACATTATATGCCATCACTATTGTTACTACTTTAATTTTTGTTTATCCTTATATGATAGGTGGTTAGACTAGTGTTATATGGTTAGTATCTCTTCTCATGCGATTCTTTTCTTTTTAGTTTAGATGGCTACCTTGGTTGATTGGCATTATTTTGTTAGTAAGGTAAGAGGTCGATTATTGAGAGGGTGGTGTGAAGAAAGGTTTAGCCTTCCATAGTTATGTTGTAGTTCTAGTGTTGATGATCCTTTCCTATGGTCAGTTCCTAAGGTTGGTAAGTTGAGTTTTGTTCTTCTAGTTTGTCTGGTTCATCACCAGATTATGGTCTTGATTTTGGGTATTGATGTTGAGTCAAGTACTCAGTTCTTTCTGCGATGGCGTGCATGGCTCATTTGAGTTAGAGAGGTTAAAATGAGTGGTTTTGGTAACTTCTCATTGTGGGATTCATTGGGCCTATTGTGAATTAATGGGATGCTTTTATTTGGTGTATGAAAAAGAAGGATGGTCGTATGTTCTTGTGTATCAGTTTTCGGTAACCAAAGGGTGTGACTCTAAGGAGTGAGTATTGCTAGCAATGTTCTCTAAGTTGCTCGAGTTTTAGCTCCAGTGGAAATTTTGACTCTTTCAGATGAGGGCTAGAGAGTTATGGTAGACTTTGTGTTCGGATACTTGTTCGACAGCTAGATCGGTTTGGACATTTGAGGTCAAGTGGTTTTACTTTGGTGTTAAGCTTATAGCTATAGATTGCATCACTTGTTTGCAGCCTATGTTTCGAGGCTTGATTCAGTTGAAATATTATCAACAGGCTGACTAGGCCTACCCATAGTCTACTCGTTCAATTTTCTTCAGTTCAGAGAGATTGACATAGATAGATGCCTGAAGGATGATCTGTTTGATCATGGTGTTGATTTCTACTATCTTTGACCTTCGCTCTCTGTTTATGTCGGGATTCTTGGAAGCTTACTGAGTGAGAGATGGGTATTCGAGTTGAATTTTGAGTGGATTTTTACCCTTTGATCGGCAGTCAGTTAGAGTGGATTGTTCAGGTTCTGCAGGCTGTGCTTCAAACCTATGTTATTGGTCTCTAGGGTCATTGGGACCTGTTCTTATCCTTGGAAGAATTTGCATTGGAATAGCCATTACCATTTTAATTATTTTAGGTGGATCCTTTTGAGATATTGTTCATGTGATAGTTCGTGTGGATCTCTTGCGGGTTTGTTTTATCCTTCCAAAGTTGGTAGAGGTATTATTTTTTGGATAGGACTTGGATGACACTGGAGAGATTCGGTGTAGTCTAGAGTAGATAGCAAGTTTAGAAAGGCAAGAGAATGTTAGATTTGAAGTCTGGAGTTGGCTGTATTGTTCATGCATTGGCTTGTCCTAAGCCTGGTTGAGTATTTCCTTAGCTGTACTTATATCAGTGTGATGTCAATAGACTTTGATTTGGGTCTTGCGTACTTCAGTTGAGCTCGGTTCAGATAGAGACTAGTCGACTTTTGAGGAATAGAGGTTATTTTGAGCAGTGGAGTAAGAAAGTTAAAATCCAAGGGATTCCTTTAGCATAGGTTCTGTGGAGGCATTGTTTAGTCCGAAAGGGGTTTTTGGGAGATTTATTAGGCATGCGGACCTAGTACTCTCATCTTTTCGAACTCTCAAATTCTTTCTACCCTTGATTTTTAAGGATGAAAGTCCGTTTAGTAGTGGATGTTATAATGACCCTCTAGGTCATTTTATTCTTTTCATGCATTTTCTATATTTTGAGCTTTCCTATAGCTACCCTAAGTTATTTATGGCTTGCTGGGATCAGTGGTTTGGTTCTTGGGCAGTTAGTTTGGGTTTTAAGCCAATTTTCCTTTTTTGGAGCTTTTTAAAGTTGAGAAATTGGTCTTAGGCAAAAAATTCTGATAAATGGCCTCAGATGATAATTATGACAGTTTCGTTAGCTTTGGAACTTTGATTTTAGGCTAGGGGGACCTTTGGTTTGGGTCCCAAGGCTTCTGGGCTTGATTTAGGTTGTTGGGTAGATTTTAGTAAAAATGGAATAGTGCTTGTAGGGCCCATATTTTGTCGAAACAAACTCAGTTAGAAATTTTGATGGTTCTGTTGAGTCCGTAATATCATTTTTGGTGGGGTAGCATAGTTCATTTGTTTTCATATGGTTCCGAATGAATCTCGAGCACCCGATCAGAGTTTTTTTAGACTTCGCTTAAATTTTTGGTGTTGATTTTCTGGTGCAATAGCTTAAGTGGTCTTTTTGTCACCTAAGCGATATCGCTTTAGTGGCTAGGCATCCACATAAGTGGATGTTGATGATGTCATCTTCTATCGCTTATACGATCTCCCTTTCGCTTAAGTGGAGACGCTTTAGGCGCTAAGGAGTCGCTTTAGCGGGAGCTGGCCAGCCTAGTAGGGACTAGTTTAATGATCAATGTTCGCTTAAGCAGAGCCACTTTAGCTGTAAATTTGACGGCTTAAGGTGCCAGAGCTGGTGCTTTATAAACCACATCATTCACGATTTAAACCCTTTTCCTTGGTATTTTTCCTCCATTATTGTGCTTTTAAGCTAGGAAAATTGTGGAGCTTTCATCCTATTGAGTTGAGGTATCTTTGCTATACTCTTCGTGATCATTTCCTAGTAATTCCTCCGTAGAAATCCCACTTCTTTTCGATAAATTCTAGTTTTGGAAACCCTTGATTTCTTGACTTTTGGGGCTATTTTAAGGTTCTATTTGAGGGTGGATCTTGCTAAATTTTTGAGCATATGATCCTTGTCCCATGAGGTACCTAATGATTGATTTAATTTTCAAATTCTGTATGCAGGTCCCACGAGCCCTTTTTGACCTGATTTTTGGCTCGGAGTTTATTTTTGCAATGTGAGCCTTGTTTTGCTCGTAATAACTAGTAGATCATGTTTTGGATAGCATAGTGGATTCTTTGTGATCGTGTGGAGGGGACAAGCAGCTCAAGGAAGGTTCGAGTCTACTATTCCGCATCCAGGTAGGCTATAGTTTACTTTGCTCTACGAGATAGTGTATTGTATAGATTGCAAGCGGGATAGGGATCTATATGATAGGTTTATAGTTATTTTTTCATTCCAGCATTCTTAGCTTATGTTAGGAGTCTTAGGCTAGAACCATGTTTCAGAATCCTTAGTTTAGATAGTCATTTATCCCTTTATGGCATGTCTGAGCATGTGTAGTTTCCTTGGAATTAGAATTAGAAACCTTAGCTTAGTTCGGGTGGTCACTTGATTTTGAATGGGTTCCTTAGGGTGCTTTAGCTAGCATAGAAATCCCATATAGTAACTTGATTCTTAGTTTAGAATGTTTGCTATAGCTGTAGCATCATGTTAGGACTGCTTATATACTTGCTTGGACCATAGGTTGATAGTGGCAATCGTTAGTGTAGATTTGGGGTAGTAACCTTTGTTAAAAGATGTCATTACATGATTCTTAGTATTAGACTTCCTCTTGTTACCTTTATTTCCTGTCTTGTTTTATTTATATACCTCTACCTTGTTCGGTATATTGGTGGTCCCGAGGCCTTGATTATGAGACCAATTGGATACTAGGTTAGTTCTCAGTGCTCTAAATGAGTTGTGGCTTAGTTTATTGGCGCTTAGGCCTTACGTTTTCATTGTTTGGATATTGGTGATGGCATACATACATTTATATGCATATTTTATGGTACGATTCCAAGGAAAAATATTTCTTTACTACTATTTTCAAAAAGCAATTTATTCCCATTTTTCACTCTTGAACTGGTTTTTACAACAAAACTCGTGCCACCCTTACTATTGGATGACAGTCTTTTAAAGTAACATGCACCACTTTGAAAACTCAGATCAAGGTTGATTCCAGACCATTTTTGATCTACTCATTTATCATTATTTACTTATTTTGGTCAAGGAGGATTCAAACCCTTTCTACACTATTCTATCATTTAGTCCCAGTTCAATCTCGGGCACTGTATTTTTTTACTGATTATAACTTATTTGGTCTCATTTCGATCCTGAGCACTTATTACACATACTTATCTCTGGTACTAGTATGGAGTGTATTGATTATGGATTATATAGAAGTCTTGGTTCGAGACCAAGTCGTGTATACAAATATCTCGAGTCCCTAATGGGCCCCTTTATTTGTGAGCCACAATGATAGAGGAGGATGGTCATTTTAGGTCCTGCCTTTGTAAGCCATTAAGTTAAAGGAGGTGTATACACTTGTGTTGAATATGGTGCATGGTTCATAGTTCATCTCGTATCACCTGGTTTTCCATGGTATTCATTCATTCATATGCATCGTCTATCACATGAATAATTGTTTATTGTTTGTACCTACTGGTCTTATGGGAGCTTCTTAGGTTATTCTTGCTATTGTGTACCTTTCGAGCTTATGGGGTCTTCTTACTTTATCATTTGTCAGGGCTTATCCGGTTGTATTACTGTTGGGTTATTGTTGTTTAGTTTGTGGAAGAATGGTTATGGATTTGTACCCTAGATTGTAGGTGCGCTTTTGAGTTCCTTTCCCCTTTGATATTATGAGCCTTGTTACTAAACTACCTTGTGATTATTCTTATTTCGGCTAAGATGTTCTGATTGTGCTAAAGCTAGCTCCCTTCTTGTTAATGATCCTTGTGATATTTAGGATGTTAGGCTATCTCCCTCAGGTTAGTACATTCGTGTTTGGCTACCTATTTAGTACTGCCGTATATCCCTTTCTTCTCTTGCTATTCTCATTATATATTACCTTCGTCTCTAATGATTCATATTGTATAGCACTTCTGTCCCTATTTTCTTGTAGAATATGGTGGTTTATCTCTACTTACCAATTTTCCTTATTATATTTCATTTTGTAGTTTATTGCCTGTAATGTATATCTTTGCGTTACTTGTTATTTATATGTGCATTTATCTTTGGAACTCAGTCAGCCTACACCTACTTAGTACTGTGTGTTTGGTACTCATACTACACTTCTTCACCCTGTAGATCATAATACAGTTATCACCACTGATATATGTATCGTACAGAGCTGGTATGGATCGGAGATTTGGGGTGAGCTCTTGGTATCCAGAGTTGTTCCTTCTCTCTCTCTTTTGTTGGACTGATATTTATTTTATATTTTGAAGATGGTTCTGTATCTCTCTCTCTCTCTATATATATTATGTTTACCTAGTACTCGTGTTATGCTAGTGGCTCCTGTATCGCAAACACCAGGTTTTGGGTAATAATTGCTTTCTTTAGGTTCTTTTTCTCTTCTTATTCTGTTTTGGTTACATGTTTATTTTACTAGCCTGTTACTCACCGTTTCGGTCTATGGGTTGGCTTATCTACTAGTGGATTATAGTAGGTGCCATCATAATTAGAGAAATTGGGTCGTGACATATAAGGGGCCACTGGTCACCACAATAGGACCGCTATAGTGGTAAGGTGATCGGTGTAGCGGTCATCGACAATTAAATTGCTTGATTCCCAATTTTTGACACTATTTCTCCCTAAAATTCAAAGGGTTCATTGTTATACCATTGTGAGAGTAATAATTTGATTCATGCACAAATGTTTGCTTTTGCACCTCCTTATTTTGAAAGGTCTCAATTTAGAGGCCGAGTATAAAATGTTGCTAGTTACTATGGAGAGCAAGTGGGACGGGTAAGGGTGCAATATATAACCTTGAAAGTAATGTACTTCTAATTCCAACCACTTAATCCTCTTTTACAATGTCCTTTCGAGGATGAACGATTGGTAAATTGGTATTTAATGTAATGACTCATTTCGTCGTTCCTAAAAATATATGTAGTAAAGGCATAAGAATCTCAATTGTTATAGGTGTTAGGGCCAATTCTTTAGTGTGGTAGTGTATTAGATATGAATTAAGGTTGTACAAAACCCCTAGCATAAAGTTGAGTTAAAAGCATCCATAGTTTTGATGTACCGTGAACTTACCACACTTTCGACACTTAAAACTAGGGATATTTATGGATATGATGTGGTTTTATAGTATTTGCAGGTTAATCAGCCTGGAGAGAGTGTAGAAAATCTAGACTTAAAGGCATCAGACAAGACATCCTACGATCATGGGATCTGACCTTGGTCGTACCATTGCTATCGTCAGTTTGATCAGAGAGTTGATATTCAGATGAAAACATCGTGGGAAAAGAGTTCAGAAATCATGCTTTTAGATGTAATATCGATCGAGGGAAAAGAGTTCAGAAAACATCTTTTCAGATGTTAAGTATTAAGAAGATCATACAATCACCTTTCACGACCGTACCATGATATCAGGATCTCGTACTAAAGATCGTGGAAGAAGTATTCTGCAAAGTAAGAAATCAAAGGTAGAAGCCACGAGAGGATGTCATGATTGTACAAGGGAACCACAAGCTCGTGTTAGGAATCATTCCAGCCAAGATCTGAAAGATGAAGAAATCAAGTGTCAACCTGATGTGCTAAAATTACATGTCTAAATAAAGCTTAAGCGGCCATTGATCAAATATAGAACCCAACTAGGTTGGGGTCGATCCCACAGGGAATAGGTCTAATTATCAATCAACATGTACTCAAGGCAATCAATAACAGATTTTGGTAAAAGAGGGGGTTCTTGTAGATAAATAATTCAGTCGTAACAGTTGTGGATTTGTTGGGTTTGTAATTAGGATGAGAGAGGCACTAGGACTGTGTTCCCTATGACTTCATAATTACAAAGGTTGCTCATGCTAGCAATCTATTCTGATGCGTTGCATGCAAAATCTAACAAGATAGGTTCATCTAAACGTCTCTCGACCTTAGTTAGATAAATTTCACTCTTCTCCTCTCTGTCTCTAACCAAGAGTGAAGTGCGTCTAACTAAGGTCGAGAGACGTTTAGATGAACCTAACTTGTTAGATTTTGCCTGCAGCACAGCGGGATAGTTTTTCCAGCACAAGCAATCGGTGGAGTTAAGGAATCATTGGGGATCACAGTCCTAGTGTATTTCTCATATTGATTACCAATCCAAAATTCAACAATCGTTACTATTATTACTTACTTACAAAACTCCCCCAGTTTTACTTACTTGCCAATTACTCGGACTAGCATTCGACATAATTTTGTCCTATTCCCTGTGGGATCTATCTCAACCTAGTTGGATTTTATATTTGATACATCGATTACATTATACTTTTTTGGAGGTATATTTTGAGAGACATCAAATTTTGGCATCGTTGTCGAGGAGTACGGTTACGGAGTTGATTAGTTTGCTTGGTGGAGTTGATTGGTTTTGTTTTTTGGTACTTTTCTAAAGGGCACACGCCGGCGTATGCCCAACACTAAGAGTCAAGGAAATCCCCTGATTCCACTTGATACTGAGATAGAACAAACACTGAGAGCTAATAGAAGAATGGTGAATATCGACGGAGCTCAGAATCCCTCAACCGTGGGAGATATTCATAACCATCCAATTCAGCCAGTTGGTCATAAAAATGTGGAACAAGTCACTGCTCGATTGAAAACTGAGAAAAATGCGAGGCAAGCAGCTCTTAGAAAAGTGGATAGGGATCATCATGGAATACAAGAGGCAGCACAAAGTCTCGCTGCACTTGAAGATATATAAAGAAGACTGAGGGTGTAACAACCCCCTCAAAGACCATATGTGCCAGTTTATGATGATCTCGAAAAAGAGGATGTGGATTATTTTGAGCCGATTGAGACTGGTGCTATTATTCCACCAGAGTTACCTCAGGGCATTAAGTTTGACATTACAAGTGCCATGATCCACCTGCTAAACTTGAAAGGTGTGTTCGCCGGTCTTCCTTCAGACGATTCATATGTGCACGTGATAAATTTTGTGAGGGTATGCACTTCATACAATTTACCTGGAGTTGACCAAGAGGCTATTCATTTGCGATTGTTTCTATTCTCTCGAACAAGAGAGGTAACTTTGTGGTTGGCCAAGTTACCACGAGGTTCCATCATTACTTGGCAAGAGTTGAGCAATCAATTTCTGGAGAGATTTTTCCCACCCTCCAAGATGCTACAGTTGAAGGATGAGATTTACAACTTTAGACAACTACATTCTGAAGCACTTTACGAGAGATGGCTAAGGTTCAAGAAGAAGCTGCAGAATGTGCCAAATCATAGGATGAGTGGTAGGAGTTTACTTGAGATCTTCTACAGGGATTTAAATGCCAATACCAAGGCTATAGTAGATTCTATCACTGGCGGAGTATTTATGAGTCTGAGATGGGAACAAGCTTCAGAGATTTTAGATCGTGTCACTAAGACCAATTGAGAATAGCATACTCGGGATGCAGATACACCTGCATGGACGTATGCTATTGGAGCCTCGACAGCACAACAGGCTTGGGATGAATCTATAGCTCAAGAGGTCGCACAGTTGAGGACAGAAATTGGCTTGCTAGCCAAACAGATTGCGGCATGAAGCGCTAAAAAGGTGCATGCCATAGGTGCACAAGGCAAAACACCTAGGGATGACGATTATGAATCTGATGAGGGGGCTAAGTACTTGGATCAAGATGTGGTGGGTTTTCTAGCCAAGGGCCAAGGGTATAATCAAGACTCTTGGAACTCGAGGCAAGGGAATCAAGGTTGGAACTACTATGGAGACAATTATAACAAGTCAGGATACAAAGACAGAGACCGAGATTGTGATGGTGATTGGAGGTAAAAGTATGATTATAAAGAGAAGAGTGACACATATATTCCACTAGGAAACCACAATGCTGACTATGGAAATTCCAGAATGGAAGCCCTTCTCAATAAACTGGTTAAAGGGTCAGAGAGTCAAGAGAATTGACTGAAGGAGATTAGGTCAGACATTTCGGGAATAAGTCAAAAAGTAGAATACCATTTGACTACTATTAAACAGTTGGAGCAACAATTTAGACAGATATCGGTGGCATTAAACCAACGTCAGCCAGGTACCCTTTCGAACAACAACGTCTAGAATTCAAAGAATGATAGCCATTGTTTGGCAATTACTACTAAAAGTGGAAAGTGCATGTCTGACTCATCCATGCCTGTGGATAGTGGTAAGAAAGATTAGCCAGTGGTAGTAGATGTAGAAACTGAGGCAGAGTCAGAGAATTCAAAGGGTGATGCAGTTCAAAAGCCTCATCATGCTGAAAAAAGGCAAAATTTGATAACGGGAAGGAAAAAGAGGTCCCTCAAGTATACAAACAAATTCCTCGACCTCCCCCTCCCTTTCCTCAAAGGTTGAAACAAAAAGCTGAAGAGCATAAATATGAGAAATTTATCTCAATGTTAAAGGACTTATCAGTAAATAATCCTCTTTTCGTGGCTTTACAACAGATGCAGGTTACGTAAAATTCATGAAAGATTTGGTGACAAAGAAGAGAACCATGAGTTTTGGGCCAGCAGATAATTTACACCACTGTAGTGCAAATGATTCTCGCTCACTTGTCGAGAAAAAGAAAGATCCAACAGCCTTCATAATTCCTTGTACTATTGGGTCCTATAATTTTGCAAAAGCTCTGTGTGACTTGGGGGCTAGTATAAACTTGATGCCGCTGCCTTTTTCAAGCAGTTAGGATTGGGAGCACCAAAACCGACTTCTATGAGATTCCTTATGGCGGATAGAACTGTAAAAAAGTCGGTGGGCATTTTGTACGATGTTTTGGTTAAGGTTGCATCTTTCATATTCCTGGATGGCTTTGTGATTCTAAATTATGAAGTTGATTTCGAGGTTCCCATCATCTTGGGAATACCATTACTTGCCACTGGCCATGCATTGGTTGACATGGAAACTAGGCAAATGAAATTCAGGTTAAATGATGAACATATCACTTTCAATGTTCACCGTTCCATAAAGCAACCGAAAGATATGCTAGTTATTTTTATAATAGATGCAGTTGATGAGAGTAATATTGTCTTGCCTCTTGAAGAAAGGTTGGGGGTAGAAGCTCTTAATACCGTTATTATGAATTTTGACAACGATGGTATTGAAGAATATGATGAGATAGTTGGTGCACTCGCTGGTAGGGGATCATACACTTATGCTCCTAAGAAACTTGATCTCTATTTAAAAAATAGGGTGACTCCACCGGCTCGACCTTCTATTAAGGAGCCTCTAATTTTGGAGCTCAAGGCTCTCCCCGTCTCACCTCAGCTATGCACTCTTGGGAGCTAACAACACCTTGACCATGATTATCTCTGCTAAGTTGGTGGAGTGGCAAGTGAAAGCTCTTGTTTCAGTGTTAAAAAGGTTTAAGAAGGCCATTGGTTGGTCCATCGCTGATATTATTAGAATTCCACCCAGTATTTGCACTCACAAAATCCAGCTTGATCCTGAGTGCATACCAAGCATCAAAAACTAACTTCGTCTGAACCCAGCTATGCAAGATGTTGTGAAGAAAGAAATCATCAAGTGGTTATATACGGGTGTGGTTTACCCCATTGCTGATAGCAAGTGGGTGAGCCCAATTCAATGTGTGCCAAAGAAGGGTGGAATCACTGTGGTTCTAAATGACAAGAATGAGTTAATACCAATGAGGCCGGTTACTGGATGGAGAGTTTGCATGGACTATCGAAAGCTGAATTCTTGGACCAAAAAAGATCACTTTCCTATGCCCTTCATGGATCAAATGTTAGATTGTCTTGCTGGTAGAGGATGGTATTGTTTTTTTGACAGCTATTCAAGGTATAATCAGATTTTCATTGCTCCAAAGGACCAAGAAAAGAACACTTTCACTTATGCATATGGGACGTTCGACTTCAAAAGGATGCCCTTTGGTTTATGTAATGCACCGGCCACTTTCCAGCATTTCATGATGTCCAATTTATCCGACATGGTGGAAGACACTACTTGATTGGTATGAAAGTGATTGTGCACAAAGACCACGCAACACTTAGATATCTTATTTCAAAGAAGGATGCCAAGCCAAGACTGATTCAGTGGGTACTTCTATTGCAAGAGTTTGATTTTGAGGTCAAGGACCGAAAGGGGACTGAGAATCAGGTTGCAGACCATCTATCATGCCTTAAGGAGGAGGACATGCTTATATTGAGGGATGATCTTGATATTGATGATACTTTTACATACGAACAAGTGTTGGCAGCATCACAAGAATTAATCCCTTAGGTCGCAGATTTTGCCAACTTCTTGGCGAGTGACCTAGTCCCGAAAGATGTGTCGTATCAGCAGAGAAAGAGATTCATGCATAAAGTGAGAAAATTCTTCTGGGATGAGCCTTATTTATTTGGGGTGTGTGCGGATGGCATAATTCGAAGGTGTATTTCGAAAGTCGAGATGATGAGTATTTTGGAAGCATGTCATTCATCTCCAGTTGGGGGTCATCACGGAGTTGCGCAGACTGCTCATAAGATCTTACAATGCGGGTACTACTAGCCCACCTTCTGTAAATATGCTCATGACTATGCTTGATCTTATGACCAATGTCAAAGACAAGGGAACATCTCGCGCAGACAGGAACTTCCTATGGGGAATTGATTTTATGGGCTTATTTGTGAGCTCACATGATATGAAATACATTATGGTAGCTGTTGACTATGTTTCTAAGTGGGTGGAGGCAATATATATTCCCAATAATGAAGGAAAAAGTGTCACGGCATTCTTGGAAAAGAACATCTTTTCACGATTCAGTACACCCTGAGTTATCATTACTGATGGAGAATATCATTTTTGTAATCGACTGTTCAAAGCCCTGCTTGAAAAATATGGTGTCATACATAAGGTGGAAACACTTTACCATCCTCAGACGAGAGGGCAAGTTGAGGTGTCAAATCATGAGATAAAGTTTATTTTGGCAAAGACGCTGAATGCCAACCGGACTTATTGGGCAAGAAGATTGAATGATGCATTATGGGCATATTGAACTGCATTCAAGACATCAATTGGTGGGTCTCCATATCAGCTGGTGTTTTGTAAATTTTTCCATTTGCCTGTTGAACTTGAACACAAGGCATTATGGGGACTAAAAGGATTAAATCTAGAATGGAGTGATGCGGCTAAATTGAGACTAGAACAGATGAATGAGATGGATGAATTTAATCTCCGGGATTATGAAAGTTCAGTACTGTATAAAGAAAAGATGAAATTATATCATGATCAGTGGATTGAGCGATGAGAGTTTCAGTCGTGAGATTTGATACTACTTTATAACTCCAAGCTTCGCTTGTTTCCTGGAAAGTTAAAGTCCAAATAGTCTGGACCATTCACGGTGGTTAGGGTGTT
This sequence comes from Capsicum rhomboideum, assembly GCA_031232105.1. NCBI lineage: Eukaryota > Viridiplantae > Streptophyta > Magnoliopsida > Solanales > Solanaceae > Capsicum > Capsicum rhomboideum. The sequence goes on along the minus strand of CP124719.1, from coordinate 98,286,995 downwards.
CCCGTATGGAGCAATCGAGTTGAAAGGAGATGATAATGTTCTATTCAAGGTAAATAGGCAGCGTGTAAAACACTATGTGGGAATCACAGAAGAAATAAGGACATGTAAGGATATTAGTCTTTACGAAGTCTGAGTAGTTAAGTAAGTTAGGTCGTGCCGCAACGTTAACTCAGGCGCTTCATGAGAGGCAAACCATGGGCTGGTTAGTGAACCCTGAGTAACCAACCTAGCTACATCGTTCCACGATGTTATATTAAGCGCTGCTTGGGAGGCAACCCAAGGATTTTTACCAGTTATGAGTTGAAAATAAAGATGTGAACTAAAAAGTGTGCAGCTTAAACATACCCGACCCTACACCACAGAACCCTAACCCGAATACCCATACCCGACCCGACCAAACCCAACTAAAGACCTGACTATGCTAACTAAATGAAACCCCAAACATGAAGATATGGGTTCTTCTTCGCGAATCCGCACCAAGACCCCAAAAGTTACAACAAGGCTGTGAGATGAGTCTTTAGAACAGGAGAAAAGTGGGTCCGATGAGGTTTATAAGATCGCTCAGGATAATTCTGCTCTTGTGACTCACACCACAAGAAAACAAACTAGGGTACAAGCTGCAGCCCGGGCCACCACTCAGCCTATAGTGGTGACTCCTATTCAGTCTTCAGAATCCGCCCCCAGTCTGAAGAGGGGGTGGATGCTTCTGCAACCGGTGATACTGCAGATGAGGATGAGGCACCTGGGACCAATGAGATTATCGAGGGTGCAGATGATTCTGAGTCTGTGGTTAGTGGTGAGGCTGGTGTTCAGGATTCCATGACTTTCTCACATAGACAAGTGGCTGCACAGTAGGCTGCAACTGCAATATGAAGGGAAACTAAGAGGTGGTGTGTTCAGGGTATGAAGGCCATTTATGACAGGGATGCAGAGCCAATTGAGCGGGGTGTATGTAGATGGAGTATCACTGAGGAGCCCCAGTATCGGTTATATGAGTTAAAGGCACTACCCAAGATTAAGGCAGTGTTTGATTGCTATGGATTCGGGTGGATGACGGAGCCTTCTGGTAGCTATAGCCCAGAGTTGGTCCATGAGTTTTATGCTTCATATGATGCGTCTATTGAATTAATCACACCAGTTGAACAATTATTTTGGAACCAACCACCATTGACTCACACTTTGGTTTAGGAAGCCAGAGTAGACATTTCTGAGCAGACTATCCACTAGTTCATGTTTGGTGTAGAATGTCCACTTCCAGCTAGTACTACTGAGTTTGATCACCGCATGGATACAATGAAAAATAGAAACAAAATAAAGGTTACTGATCAATGTTTAGAGCCACTACGGTGGGTTGCACAATATATCACAGAGGATGGCATAGATGTGAAATGGGTAGCTGAGAAGTTGGATATTAAGAAGTCCTCGCTTCACTTTGCGGGCAAGTTTTGGTGGTCGATTGTAAGGAACCATCTAGGTCCTACAAGTGCAGATAATTCTCTTACTCTTGATCGAGCTGTTCCGGTAGCTAGCATCATCATCGGATATGACATTAACATCGCCCGCTGTATTATTTGGGAGATTCGTGAGTGCGCCTTTAGAGACTATACCAACATACTTTTCCCATGTTTGATTTAGGGCCTATGTCATAGTGATGGTGTAGTTTGGATGCCTACAGTACACCACGCCATTGAGGTGACCCGCATCACTGATGTAGGATTGATGCAGTAGCCAGTTGCTATTTCAATTTCCCAGAGGGGTCTCATCCCTCTACTTCTTCAAGCGCTACCCTTTTTGAAGGGCAAGTGGATTATGAGGAGCTGGTTAGCACTTCAACACCTGTTAGTGACCTCGAGGCTGGGAGGTTGCCTACCAAGGGCACAAGCCCTGTGACTAATGAGGGGCAACTGGCCCCACCGCACTATCACCCTTGTCTAGCATGGTTGCATTTTCACAAGAGTTTTTACAACAGTTAGTGGATAGACAGACGCAGGTTATTGAGTGACAGGCTCACATAGAGGCCCATATGGCTAAGTTGATATCTCATCTTAAGCCATAGGTTAGGACATCGATCGAGGCGTCTGAGGTGAGAGTTGAGGCTCGCATGACTTTTGCCATGGAGAAGTTTATACATGACCTGCATGGGCGGATTGACAGTTTTGAGCACCGAATGGGTAGACGATTGAGAGAGGCCCATATCTCAAATTTGATGGGGTTGACTAAGGAGGTAGTTGTATTAAGGGCAGAGGTTTGCAATTTAGCAGTTAGATACACTCCTATCATTCCACCCATACCTACACTGGTACCCTCAGCACTAGTTGTTGAGGTGGATTTGTTTGCTAATGAGGAGCCACCTATTGCTAGAGGCAAGAGGCCACAGAGTCCTGAGGGTCAGACTGATAGTGGAGACGAGTTTGAGAGTGATCTACAGAGGGAGACCAAGGCCTTCAGGGCAGAGTACCATATCAGTCAGATTGACCATGAGCAGAGAGCATGGGGAGCATCTTCTAGTCAGCCACCCTCTGTACCGGATGCACCTAGCATGGAGCGCAGAGAGCATACATATGATCCTGCTGTGGATGGGCTCACATCCAATGCCTAGCACGCCGCAGGTATTTCTTCACTTCTTTACACTTCCATATTGATAGTTGTGCACTGATGGTAGTGCACCATTATTTAGTTAGGGGTGCGGGTATACCACTACTTGGGGTTTTTTGTTGCCGTGTTTCTTTCCCCCCAAATGTGCTATCATAGTAGAACCGGCATGTTTAGGTTATTAGTTAGATTATTTATGTGTGTTCGTGTTTAATTAGGAGAAAAATATGGGAACCTTAGTGCAGTCCAGTTTTGAAAAAGTTTTTGATAATGATGCTTTTTGATTGTTTAAAGGACACCCCTCCTAAAAATTTGGTTTTGAACTGTGTGTGTAGTATGTTAGTTTGTGACAGTTGTTGGATGTTGTTATTACATTAGTATTATAGGCAACATGATGGTAGCTAGTAATGCATGAACTGGATAGGTAGTAGTCGATAGTGTAAACCTGTGCTATGCGTGTGCGAGGTCATTATCGAGTTTACTTTTTGTGTGTAATCCAGAACTTACCCGGTTAGTCTTGCCTAGGTTATAGGATAGTGGTTAGGAAAGGATCATAGGTCATTTTTGAATAAGTTCACTTTTAGCCTAAATGCCTGAACAAATGAAGTAAATATCCCTTGATCCCGAGTTTGATCCTTAATTGACTTGTTTCTTTCATTAGCCTATTCAACTTTCCATTTTAACTTACAATGAACCTGTCTTGAACCCGATCACTTCTTGGACATTGTATACCTCAACTCAGGCAAATCGTCAAAGTTGAGGGTGGCTATTATAGGGGTGCGTAGTTTAACTTGGGTATGAAGAAGGGCTTAGTAAAAAAAAAAAAGAACAAATTTGGGTGTGAAAAAAAAATGAATGAAATAAATAGAAATTGCAAAAAGAAAATAAAGAGAAAACATAGAAAAAGAAAAGAAAAAAAAGTGTGTTTTAAAAGTATGAAGAAAATCACACCCAAAAATCTAAAAATAAATGAAGGAGAATGGTTGGAAAGTGGAGCCAAAAATAGTGTAGTGTCAAGGAGGGTTGAGTCACTATATCCATATGTACCACACCCATCCTTAAGCCTACATTACAAGCTGATGAAAGTCCTAATGTGATCCTAGTCCAACTGTCAAGTCCTAATGTGATCCTAGTCCAACTGTCCAAAAAACTAAGGTATAGAAAATAAGGGCAAGCCTATGGTATTTCACGCACATTGTTTGAACTTCTTTGTGAGAGAGAGTGTTTTGACCCAGTCCCTACCTTGATATTCATTAGCATACTGTGAGTGCATGGGAATTCTTTGTTGTGAGAGTCATGGGTTGCATTGTTAGCTACTTTTTGCTCGTATAATGTCATTTGCATATATGCTTAGTTGTTTGTTCATAATCAGATGCCATCATTTGATCCCTGCTGTGTCATAATAATATGTTGCACGTATACAAACTATGGTTTTGATTTGAAAATAGGAGGGGTAGGAAAAGTTTTGGTGCCAAGAGCAATAAGTAGACTGTTGTAGGTCTCTTAGGTTTCTGTTAGTTAAGCATCGTATGTGTTTTTTTTGTTTTGTTTCCCTGAGGACATGCAAACGTTCTAAGTTGAGGGTGTTGATGTGCCGTGGTTTCATGGCACTTTCAATGCTTAAAACAAAGAAAATATGCAATAACTCGGGTATATTTTGTTGGTATGATGTGTTTTCTATTCTATATTGCAGGATAATAGGTTTTCGGAGACCAAATGGACAAAAAGAAAGAATAATGCTCGAGAACGAAGTATCTAAAGATGAAAGAGCCAAATCCTGCACCCGAGGAGTGACTCACGAAAGGACCCACATCACGTGAGTCGAACTACGTGCCATGGGTCTGTGCCATAGGTTGACTCCTACAGTTGGTTGAAGTAGCCTGGTTTCCACGGCAGGACCCACGTGGCGTGGGTCGGTACTGTGGAAAAGTGCTGACTCTGTTTTCCTATTTTGTTTAGGATATGATTCATCTTGTATCTATAAATACCCCTATATTGTCCTATGTTTAGGGGTTGGTCAATACATTGTTTTGAGAGATATTTTTCATTATTTTTGAGTTCATCAACACATTATTGATTTTGTAATCTTGGAACATCGATTCTAGGGTTTTATTGATATTGAGATTTCAGAGTTTTCTTCTTATTGTGAGTTTACAATTATGTTTTCATCATTGAATTCTTCTTGTGTTCTTGCAATCATGAATAGCTAAACCCATTAACTAGGGTTGTGTGAACCATGAGGAATTAACAAAACGAGTTAAGTACAAAGCAATTCTGAACCGTTGTGAATGCATGTATTATTATTACCTTCATTATAATTGATCTTATAACAGTTGCAAATGTTAGAAACTCGCCTGTATTTCTAACTTGCTCGAGAGAGAAGTAGAGATTGGGAAAAGGGAATAACAATAGAGATTTGAAGCTATCAACCATCATCTAATAACTTGAGCCACAATAGGGATAGTTATCTGAGATCCAGGACAAGGGTTAGTAGTTTGACACTCGAAGACTGAGATGAGAAGAGTGAAATTCGTCTAAATAAGGTCGAGAGATGTTTATATGAGCCTAACTTGTTAGATTTTACATGCAACATAGCGGGACAGTTTTGCCAGCACAAGCAACCAGTGAGTTAAGGAATCATTTGGGATCACAGTCCTAGTGTATTTCTCATATTGATTACCAATCTGAAAATCAACAATCGTTACTATTATTACTTACTTACAACACCCCCCCCAGTTTTACTTACTTGCTAATTTTGTGGACTAGCATTCGACAAAATATTGCCCTATTCCCTGTATGATCGACCCAACCTAGTTGGATTCTATATTTGATACATCGACCGCATTATACTTTTCTGGAGGTATATTTTGGGAGAAATCACTAACCTCAATCAAGTTCGGAGATGGTTGAAATCACCCTACACTGAATTTGTTAGCATATGCCACAAGTTAGCCTTGTCGGGTACTCAGACTTCCTCGACATGCAATTCATGTTTAGGCATTAATACAAATCCATTATGGCAATAACAACATTGCCTTATTCATCATTGTTTTTCACTTCACATCAAGTATCACCATAAACACTTAACCATATCTCAAAATTCATATTAAGTGCTTCACTTTTACACAAGCATTCTCACATGAAAATGATGGTTACAACAAGCTATATTTCAATAGCATACTTGCACAACAATACAATTTAACCCACAACGCCCCATAAATCTCCACAAGTAATTTTCAAGCTTAAAGTTCGTACACCCAGTAACAATAAGCAAGGTGTAAATCCCCCAACTTCAAGAATTTTGCAAGTTAAAATTCATTCTCACATTTATTTTACCAAATCAACAAACAAACAAACCCACTTCCTCAAAATAACCATAACAATATTAAAGATATCATGAAAACATACCTTGGAATGGAGAACTAATTGAAACAGAAGAGAGAATTCGGGTTGAGGGGGAGGCATTGCGCTTTTTAAGGAGAAAGAGAAATAGTGCAGCATAATTAGGGTGAGTTAGGTTGAGAATTGGGGAGAAATTCAGGTTGTGGGGCTTTATAGTTGGTCCACCGAGTCAGGTTGACCTAATTTATAAAAGATAAAATTGGGAAACATGGGGGAGGGGGGGGGGGGGTCGCGGAGCACGGGTCAGTGCGAGGCTGTATAATCGTGGCGCATGCCAATCACTTGGCTTAGGCCTTGTGGCACACGACTGCTTCATGGGTGAGGCAGTGAGCCCCCGTGCTACAAGCCGCGGTGTGTGACCATCGCATGCCTTATGCCTCACGGCGTACGGGTGTTGTTCTTGCCCAAAAACTTATCTCTCAGCTTTATTTTCAACTTCCGTGCTTTACCCAACCTATTTTTGCCTCCCTAGTTCTGAAAAGTACCTACAAAACAAGTAAACATTACATTATACAGATGGGTTGCCTCCCACCAAGCGTCGTAGTTTCAGTCGTGGCTCGACCTTTTTTTTGTGTTTTTGATTTCTCATTTTTATCTTTTCCTTTGCTTTTCTTTTGAATAGAAATCCAATACTATTACATTATATTCATGGATTGCCTCCCATGTAGAACCTAATTTACCATCGCGACATGACTCGATGGACTATCATTCTTTTGCAAACTCGATGGACATTCTCTGTCGGTCCTCTTCTTCGCCCCAATAGTGCTTAACTCTTTGGCCATTTATAAGAAATGTATTACCTTTTTCTTTATCAATTAGCTCAACAGCTCCATAGGCACTCATCTTTACCACCTCAAAAGGACCATACCACTTGGATTTTATCTTATCGAAAATAACTTCAACCTCGAATTGAACAACAATACCTTTTGCCTAGGCTCAAATGTACGCGCCACAATATGTTTGTCATGCCACTTTTTTGTCTTCTCTTTATAGAGATTTGGATTATTGTATGCATGCAACCTGAATTCTTTAAGCTCATGCAGCTGGAGCATTTTTTTCTGGCCTGTTAACTCAGCATCAAGGTTCAACTTTTTGACTGCCCATTATGCTTGGTGTTCTAACTCAACCGACAAATGGCACGCCTTTTTGAACACTATCTTGTAAGGTGATGTCCCAATGGGAGTCTTGTATGCTGTCTGATATGCCTATAATGCATCATCGATCTTCAGTGCTTAATCCTTACATTGTACATTCACAGTCTTTTCTAAAATCTGCTTCACCTCGTGATTTGACACCTCTACTTAGCCACTAGTTTAGGGATGATATACGGTGGAAACCTTATGTTATACCCCATACTTAGCCAATAGATTACGAAACCAATTATTAATAAAATATGAACCCCCATAATTAATGATAGCTCTTGGTGTCCCGAACCTGGTGAAAATCTACTTTTTAACAAGCTTAATCACCACTTTTGCATCATTTGTGGGTAACACATCTGCTTTTACCTTTGAGACATAATCCACTGCGACTAGAATGTAATTATCTGCATAAAAAGGCGAAAAAGGACCCATAAAATTGATTCCCCATACATAAAAGTTTTCAATTTCAAGAATATTGTTCAAAGGAATCTTATGCCTCCTAGAGATCGACCCCATGTGCTGACATTGATCACATTCCTTAGCAAACTTTATCATATACTTGAATAAGGTTGGCCAAAATAATCTGTATTGCAGTACTTTATGAGTTATCCGTTCACCACCATGATGGCCTTCATAAAATCATGAATGACACCTCTTCAAAAATTTTCTCACTTCATAATCTGGAATACATCATCTAATCACTCGGTCAGGGCCCTACTTGAACAAGTAAGGCTCATCCCATGTGTAGAAGCGAGACTCATGATAGAGCCTTTTTTGCTGCTGACTAGTTGCCTTTACTTACTATTAAATTCACGATATCAGCATACCATGGTATCTCTACAACATTCACTGCTAAGAGTTGTTCATCTGGAAACTCCTCTAGAATAGTATCATACTCTGGAACATGTTCCTAATTTTCTAACCTGGAGAGGTGATCTTCCACTTGATTTTTCGTTCCCTTTCGGTCTTTAACTTCTAAATCAAACTCCTGCAGCAATAATATCCATTTGATGAGCCTAGGTTTTGCATCCTTTTTACTGAACAAATACCGAATGGTTGCATGGTTTGTATACACAATCACCCTTATACCCATTAAATAGGATCAAAACTTCTCAAATGCATACACCAAAGCTAGCATCTCTTTCTCTATGACAGTATAATTAACTTAGGTTGCTTCAAGATTTTTTCTTGCATAATAGATTGAATGGAAGACCTTCTCTTTTTGCTATCCCAATACTTCTCCCACAGCCACATCGCTCGCATCACACATTAACTTGAATGGCAATTCCTAGTCGGGAGGAATCAATATCGGTGCTTTAATCAATTTTTCTTTAAAGCCTCAAAAGTCTTCTCACACTCATCATAGAACTGAAACTTTACCTCTTTCTCAAGCAGTTTGCACATTGGTCTTGAGATTTTTAAGAAGTCTTCGATAAACTACCTGTAAAGGCCAGTATACCCAAGAAAACTTCGAATGCCCTTTACAGACACAGGTGGAGGTAGGTTCTCTATGATTTCAATCTTAGTTCGATTGATTTCTAAACTTCTTCTAGATACCTTATGGCCAAGAAAAATTCCTTACCTAACCAAGAAGTGACACTTCTCCCAGTTGAGTACCAGATTCATCTCTTCACATCTTGCAAACACCCTATCTAGATTCTGCAAACATACTTAAAAAGAATTTCCAAAAACTGAAAAAGTCATCCATAAATACCTCAACAAAGTTCTCCACCATGTCATAGAATATTGCCATCATGTAGAGTTGGAAAGTGGTGGGTGCATTGCTTAACCCAAAAGGCATGCACTTGAAAGCATAAGTACCATATAGACATGTGAATTTCATCTTCTCCTGATCTTCAAGAGCAATGGCTATTAGATTGTAGCCTAAATACCCATCTAAGAAACAATAATACTTTTTCCATACAAGCCTAACTAGCATTTGGTCAATGATTGGAATAGTATAGTGATCTTTTCGAGTGGCCTTATTGAGTTTTTGATAGTTCATGCAAATTCTCCAACCTGTGACTGTCCAAGTTGGGATTAACTCGTTCTTCACATTTGGAACCACTATCATGCCACCCTTTTTGGGAATGCACTGGACTATACTGATGCACTTACTATCCAAAATAGGATAGACAATGACTGCATTTAGCCACTTAATCACTTCCTTCCACACCACATCTTTCATAACGGATTCAGTCTTCGCTGGTGTTAAACACTTAGTCTTTGCTCCTACTCTATGCAAATTTTGGGCATGTAATAAGCGGGGCTTATTCCCTAAATATCAGACATCTGCCACCTGATTACCTTTTTTCTCCTTTTTAACACAGCCAGAGCCTCACCAACCTTTGCTTCAGATAAACTTGCAGAAAGAATAACCAGTAAGGTCTCATTTTCCCCCAAGTAAGCATACTTGAGGTGTGATGGCAACATATTCATCTCTAATTTTGGGGCTTCCATAATAGATGGCTTGGGTAGTGGCCCAAGAGGTCTATTCAATGGTTCGAAATCCCCTGTATGAATGAATATGGTGGCCACATCTAGCACTTGCACTATATAATGTGCATCAGTATCTCCAAAAATGTCATGACCAACAAGAGATCTCTCTAACGGGTCTTTTGAAGTGATCAACGTAAGCTGTGATTTAATATCAATCACGGTGATGGCAGATAACACCTTATATACAGTAGGGAGCTTTATGGCCTTGTACACATCAAATACCTCAACTTTATCGTGTGCTCTCATTGTCAATTGACCAACAGCTACATCTATTAATGCATGACCAGTAGCAAAAAATGGATGCTCCAAAATAAATGGGACTTCCAAATCTGCATCAAAGTCCAAGACTATGAAATCCACGAGGAAGATAAGTGATCCTATTTGTACTAACACGTCTTTAACTATCCCATCGAACCTTGCCAATGAACGATCAACAAGCTGCAAAATAATTATGGTGGGCCTCGGGCTGCCTAATCCCATCTTTTTGTACAAAGAAGTGGGCATCAAAATAAAAAGCTGGATCCTAGATCACACAATCCCCAGACCTTAATAGACTGCTTAATGGTGATCTAAATAGTGAAACTACCAGGATCCTTGAGCTTTGTTGCCAGTCTATTCTGAATTAGAGATGTGCACTCTTCAATAAGTGCAACAGTAACATACTCTGTTAGCCTATTCTTGTTAGCCACAATGTCTTTAGTATACTTTGCATACCTGGGAATTCCCTGCAAAACATCAACAAGAGAAAGATTAATGTGCACCTATTTTAGCAAATCAATGAACTTTTGAAAACATGCTTCCTCCTTTTTCTTTTTTAGATTTTGTGGGAATGAAGGAGGTAGGTTCAATCTTGCCACAATATTCTCATTATTCACATCTTTCTCAACATTTGCTTTCTTCTCATCACTAGCCACAGTCCTGTGAGTTACTTTCATAGGCTCTAACTCCTCCAGTTGCCTACCACTTCGAGTGGAGACTGCATTGACCTACTTGGAATTAAATTCAGTATCACTTGGCAAACCTCCCTAAGGTATAGTGTTTTGTACTCCAACAAGCTGCTCCATTTGAACCTCTAGAGTTTTCGTGGCTAATTGCTAATTTTTTATGTTAGCAACCTTCTGTACTTGGGTAGCTATGACCTGCTTTAACATTATATTAATGTTGCTTGGTTGAGCATTTGCGATATTACCTTGGGCCTGTTGTTAAAGAGTCTGAGTTCCCACTCGACTCCTATTAACATTCTGCCCTCGATTTCCACCCTAAGAAAGGTTAGTGTGATTTCTCCATCCAGATTATATGTGTTTCCAAAATTTTGATTACCTTGACATTGCACATTACCCACAAAGTTCACTAATTCTGGGTTAGCTCACAAGTATCTGCTGAGTGATCTCCGCTACCACATACCTCACAAAATGTCTGAGTCTACTACACCATATTCACAGGGGCCTGTTGATTTCCCAAATTCAAGTCACTAAACTGAGTGTTGATCTGATTCTGTAGAGCTGAAATCTGTGCTGCAATAGATATCAACTGATCCACTTCTAATAACCCTGTAACCTTTTTTAGGGTGCTTCTTGAAGAATCTTCATTCCATTCTGGATTTCCCAATGAGATACTATTAAAAAATGTATACAACTCATCATATGTCTTTTCTAAATACTGTCCACCTACTGCAAAATCCAATAGTATCTTCGTGTTAGGCTCAAGTCCCTCAATAAAAGTATGCACTAAAACTTCATTAGTCTGATGGTAGTATGGGCAATCGCGAAACAAGGACTTGAACCTTTCCCAGGCTTAATACAAGTTTTCACCATCCTTCTGTTTGAAGCTCAAGATCTCACCCTCAACTTAGCAGGCTTTCCAAATGAAAAGAAATAGATTAGAAACTTCTTAGCCATATCATCCAGGTGGTAATAGAATTAGGTGGTTCAGCCTTCAACCACCTCTTTGCTTCCCCTAACAGAGAAAAGGGAAAGAGTGTAGGCCTCATGTAGTCAGACAAGACTCCTACAGGAATATAAGTGTCACTGATCTCAAGAAAAGTCTGCAAGTGTTGTTGTGGATCCTTATGAGATAACCTTGTAAATTGCGTGCTGGTGTGCAAAAGTTGCACTATATTTTGCTTGGGTTCGAATCTACCTCCTGCATCTGGTTTACGAATACTGGAGGTGACATTATTGGCAAGTCGGATTGCCACATCATAAATTGGCCTAGCATTTGCCATTTCTGCAGGAATAACTTCTACCGAATCAGCCAGCTGAAGTTGTTGAATTGGATACTGAAGAGCAGATGCTCTCCTCTACTTATGAAATACTCATTCAGGTTTCAGATACGGCTCAACTAATTCTCCTTTTATTGCCAGCTGAATGCCCAAATTAGACCTGCAAAGCTCAGTCGCTAAGATTAAGTTATCAACAATTGTATCATAGTATTGAAAATAGAGTTCAAAAAGTTACTAATTTCTTTAGTCCCCGGTAAAGGCGCCAAAAATGATGTGTGGCCTACCGTACATGCAAGTTACATGGTATCGCAAGTAATATAGTGACTCTTTAAGAGCCGGATATCAAACCCATAGGGACTAATTATTTAGCAATTTACTTAATTCAATTCCAATCGTATTTCATACAAGTGATGAAAGTTATTAAGAGAGTTTGTGAATATATAATTTCCTAATAGTTGGCAAGAAGAATAAAATAAATCAATCACAATTATGAAGCAAGGTTGTAAATAATATTTGGAGAAATTCTAGGGCTATGACATTTATCACAATCATTCATAATATTCATTCGTTCAATGAACTTTATTTCTAGAATTATGGGTTTCGGAGTTAAGTATTCAATTTGGGAAAGGTCATCTTCTAAATCACCTACTCGAATTATTCTCGCAACTACAATGTTGAGCGGGGATGCGAGTTTCTACTTCAAGTGATTTGCATTTTCATCCCATTCATAACCAAATAAGGCAAACATAGGTATACGTCTATCCTAGTTGCAAATCAACCCTAACTTGCGTAAGGGAGGATCTTATTCCTCATGTTCTTCATTATATCCTTACAATCCCATGGTCAGTTCATGCAAGAATTACCCATATATTCTAATGTTGGCCAAACACTAAAATAGTAAATTCAAGAACACGAGCACAATCTAATGAGAAACAAACTTCATTGATTAAAATAAGATACTATGTAATCATGTTTTAGCAGTAACCCAGAGAAAAGGTTATTAGTCACTCATAATTCTCAAGAAAACTATAAATAAATTGTTGTTCATACCAAAGTAAATTAAGTAGAAGAGTTTACAGAAGATGAACCCTAAAGTAAAACCCTTAGCCTCTTATTTTCCACCAAAAAAATGCCTCCTTTCTTCAAAACGTGCTTGCGGTATTTATAAATGTATGGTCAAATTACACCCCAACCCATGGACTAAATTAAAAAAACCAGCTACCATAAGGAAGGGACCCATGTTGCATGGATAAATGCGCACCCCAAGGGGTGCGGTGCAAGGCCAAATGCACTCCCCAAGGGGTGCAGCGCACAGCCTAGCGCACGCCCTAAGGGGTGAGGCGCACAGGTCTGCTTGTAGCCTTTGTTTTCCCAGTTCTTGCTCTTACAACTTTGTCACTTGTCATCTTTAGCTATCTTGAGTCCTCACATTCCTCATTTACTCCTAAAATAAGGCTAATAATGTAGGTTATCTCTTTTACATCAAAAGTATAAAAAACACACTCACACAATAGAATTTGCTCTCTAAACTTAGCTAAGGTATGGGCAAAACATTTCATTTGGGCGTATAAATACCCCCAATATCTGTATTGTACTCATTTGGTAGGCTCTTGATGCTTTTAGTAGACTTAATTAAAAAATGACCTACGATCCACTCCTAACCAACTATCCTATGACTTCAGTGAGACTAATGGGGCAAGTTCTAGCTTGTACACACAACGTAAGAACTAGGTAGCACAATTCACACACTCATGGCACAGAATCACTCTACATACCACCTATTAATGAGGTCATGCCCTAGATTAAGGAATGATTAACTCATCAATACAACGAATGTCATACAAAGATCCCTAATGGCCAAAATCTACCACAACATAGAAATCCACACAACACAACAATTTTTTTTCAGAGGGGTCAAATATTCATCAAAACAGTATCAAAACCATGTGTGCTTATTATTTTCAAAACTAAAAATGCATGTAGTTCTCCTAAAGCTTTCTACGTAGCACCAAAAACTGCAAATATAAAATTCCTAAACATGCCAGTTCTACTATAATAAAGCACTTTGAGGGAAAAGAAATGCGACAAGAAAAACCCTCAAGTGTCGGTAGTCCAACCCCATCAAAAAAGTCATGCATGCACAAACATATAAAGAACCAGGGAGTAGAACATACCTGTAGTGCTCTAGGCGCCAGTGTCTGATGTCTGTGAAGGGAGTACACCTGGTGGAACTCTTGAAGTATCCAAGTTAGTGCCAGTAGTGACTGACGCACTAAATAGTCTGGGATACCTGGAATGGTTATCTCCCGTAGCAGTGGTGTCACTCTCAGGTACCAGAGTAATTCAGGTCTCAGGTGGGGTCATAACACTAGAAGGGCCCCCCCACTCTCACTATTTTGATCTTCTTTCTCTCATTCTTACTTCTCTGGTGGTCCTCATCTTAAGACTTCCTAGTAGCCTATCTCATATTTATAGATTCTGTATCCTTTGGCTCACCAAGGTTTGCAGACTTGCCATGACTACACGTTCCCTTCCTATGTGAGTCGGAAGGGGCAACAGTAGACCAAACATCAACAAGCTTGTTGGTGGCTACTGACCTATCAAATAATTGTATCAAGGAACCAGAAAAACTTGGGACAGGAATCATAGGGGATATCTTGGTAGATAACTTAGCAACCTATTTTTTTAATGCATCCAACTATGCAAGTGTGGACTTAAATTTTGGAATTTTCAACTCATGGAGCCTGTCAGTAATGTGCATCTCCAAACTATTGATTCGTGCCTACAACTCCTCAATTGACCTCTGTTCCTCTATACAGAGTCTGCTTCTGCAGTATCGATCTTACTTCGCATTACTGAGCCTAACTGTGCAATTACCTAATCTACCTTTGTGCCTATCTCACGGTGTTGATCTATGAGCTTTACTAAGAACTCATAAGGAATGGTAACAACTCCACCAATAGGGGCAAGAATGATAGATGCAAATATAGGTGAAGCTCCCTCAACATCATCCTGATCAATATCAATATCAATATCGGCTGTGGGAGTATAAGTGGGTGCAGCTGCAATGGGGCCCTTAACTGGTGTGGCTGTACTAATCAGCCCTACAACTAACTCAACTCTAAGCATAGAAGGAATGGTCCTCATCCAAAATAATGGGTTTTCCACATCCTTAATTAGTGCAATACTAAACACTTTTGTCACCTCAGTTTTTCTATCTATATGGCGGTTGACAAGTACCCTCACTTCTTCACACAATCGCTGAACTAAACATGAGAATGGAAGGCCAGTGACCTCATCTATAGCTCTATTTCTCCATAGCTATCAGTCTACTCACATTTAGTGCATATATAGACATAATACAAGCCACCAGTGATGCTTGCTATCGACTTAGTGTGTTGTCATTTTTTGTTGGCCGTAACCTGCCTCTCATAACTGACCACCAAAATTTTATAGGAAAGCTTAAAGATGCCTTAGCAATCTTAGGTGACTGATCTATGACCCATGGTTCCTTGGGATGAGGTGCAATAATAGTGTTAGTACTACACAGCATAATATTCTCACGACTCGCCAGATCCTCTATTAGTTACCAAGTGCATGCTATTCTCATACAACCCTATTTGTGCAGCAAGCACGTATGCAGGCCCATGAAAGGATGTAAAGATAGTTCGCTCTGCAATATCCACCATCCATCCTAAAACTCTAATACTATCAAGTGGTGGCAGATTAAGAGCTTCATTCTTTTACTTTTTCTTTGACATGTCACCTAGTGAATTTAGTAAAGTGGCTGCATAGGTGGGGTGGAACTCCCAAACAATGTGGGCCCCATATTATCCTTACTTCTTGGCCATTCACCTGAAATGATGTCTATCAACCAATGATTTAATATCGTGCACCATTGTAAGATTCTCTGTGAAAATGCGTGATTCCTCAGTAATAGCTCTTTGGAGCTAAATTTTGGATTTCTTTATGATGCCATCTATAAGGATATCCCATACACTGGGCACCTCCCATCTACTTCTAAAAAGTTTAACTAGTGCCCTTTGAGTATCAGGATCATCCTCTCTTTACCTCGTGAACCTCTCTGGGCTGCTTTCATAATCACCCTCTTCACCAAATTCTGCCTTCTCCTCATCTCCTGAACCATCATCATCACCCTTATAAGAATCATCTTCAATATTTTTATCGAACCCCTACTTCTCAGACTCCTTCTCATCTCCAAAACCATCCCTGTCCTCTTCAAACTGGGATGGGTATTTATTCTCTTCTTCGAAAGCTTTTGATTTTATCTTATAATGTAGATGTGGCTAAATAGTTCCTATGTACTTCACCTTGTACCCACTGGATGAGTTACTCTCAGAATTAGAGGTACTCCTCTCTTCTTTGTCATATTCAGAGGAGTTGGTGGGTGAGACATCAAGTCTGGGGGCTGGTGACGTTTGCCTTGGATCCATGGTACCTGCGGAGGAATTGTTAGATTCAAAACACAATAAAAGAAGCAAAGAAAAATGTATATAGTGTTCAGTGACACATGGGGCCACAGACTATGGTAAAGGTTCACTTCTCGAGGAGAGTTCTATGAGGATGTATCTTTTTGGAAATTTTTGAAAGTCCGAGTCAACGACCAGATCTATGGCTCAGGAGGTAGACGCATGATCTGTGAGGCCTGTCGTCAACCAAGAATAAAATTTTCTCTGAACCTTTTTGCCAATGATCACCCCTACGAGTCATAGGGATGTCCCACCATTCCTCAGACTGATCGTGCACCTATCCTTTGCCAAATTTCTGAGGGCTGGCTTTTCATGTATATAATCACATAATTTTGTTGGGTCGGGAGTTGTTAAAATCACTTTAATTAGGTTTACAAGTGTAACAGAGTGCATCCTAGGTTCCTAAATCCCCATGTAAAATGAATTCAACAACTTCCAACCCAACAAAATTATGTGATTGCATACATGAGAGGCCAACCCTCAGAAATTTGACAAATGAGAGGTGCACGAGCAGTCTAACAAATTGTGGTACATCTCCAAGGCCTATAGGGGTGATTATACACCTCTCCTTTGCAATATTTCTGAGGGATGGCCTCTCATGTATATAATCACACAATTTTGTTGGGTCAAGAGTTGTTAAAATTACTTTAACTAGGTTTATGAGTGTATCAGAGTGCATCCTAGGGTCATAAATCCTAATGTAAAATAAATTCAACAACTTCCAATTCCCGTAAGCATCAAATCACATAAATATGATCATTGGACTTGCAAGATATGCTAAGTCATCCTGTTTACATTCAAGCACAAACACGGGTTACTAAGACTTCTCTCGGTATTAATTTGTAGGACATATTAGGAGACTGGCGGACCAAACAACTTCGATTTTATTTTCAAAGTTCCATGAAATTATAATGTCCGCAACCTCAGAAGGTGGACAACACCCTGAACAACAATCAATAAATTTTAGCACAAGTTGTAACATTAATTAATAGAGAAGATTCAAAACTCCCCTCTATTGTCATGAAAACACCGTACAAATATCACAGATCAACACCCAACACACATAGATAGTAGACAGACAAAAACATAGCATATAGTGTAATTCTCATCAATTTCACACTAATCCTTCATCCTTCTTTTACAGAAATTACTAACCCTAACCATGAATCATGCTAGCATTATCAAAGATAAATCAATTAACTTTACTTACTTTGAACACACTGATGATATGAGTTGGGAAAAAAGAGGAGAATGTAAAGTTTTAGAGAACCAACTTCTATGCTTCAAACACCAAGGGATGAAATTCGAATGGAAAATTATTGAGAAAATGGAAAGAAATGGAATAATTATGGAAGTGGTGGAGAAAATCATGGATGTCGATTTGATTTCTATTAGTTTTGGAGTTGTAGTAGGAGAGGTAGTCTTAAAATCTTTGATCATCAATTTTGGATGTCAAAATATGTGAAAATTAGGTAGAAACCCTTTTTAAACATTTAAAAATGGGCTAATGGGTAAAATTGGGTCGCCTTTTTAAATTTCTTCCCTAAGTGCCACGACCTGGTTTATGAGCTGTGAGATAAGCTCACGATTTGTAAGAACGTTTGTTAAGTGAGGGACTTACCTGGGGATGACAATGCACCCCATAAGCCATGAGGATGACCCACAGTCCTCCAGGGTGGTCATGGACCCTTTTGCTGTTAAGTTGCCTCTTATGCCCATGCCAAGTCTTACTAGCCATGGTGGGCCTGTTCGGTCCATCATCCTGCTCGTGGGTCCGGAGTCTGCCCCTTTTCCATTTCTTTCTCTTTTTTAGCTCCCTACAACATTAAACAAACAATGACACTATAAAACAAAACATCCTATCTATTACAATTATAATTTTTGGGTTGTCTCCTAAGCAATGCCTGATTTAACTTCGTGGCACGACGCAAATCCCTTGATTGCTTAGATTTCACCAAGGGTGAATTACTCAAACAACTTAATTGCTTCTGCAGTTCCAACATAGTGCTTCACAAGATGACCGTTCACTTCAAACGGAACACCCTAATCCCTTTTCACCTCAATTGCCCCATGCAAAAATACCCTTATCACAGTGAATGATCCAGACCATTTGAACCTCACCTTTCCAGGAAACATGCAAAGCCTCGAATTATACAACAATACCAAGTCACCTTTGTTAAATTCTCTTTGTTCAATCTTCTGGTCATGGTACAATTTCATCTTTTCTTTGTATAAGGCTGAGCTTTCATAAGCGCGGAGGCAGAATTCATCTTTTTCATTCAATTATTCTATTCTCCATTTTGCCACATCACTCTATTCTAGATTCATCTTGTTCAAAGCCCACAATGCATTAAATTCAAGTTCGACAGGTAGGTGACATACTTTTTCATACACAAGCAGATATGGGGAAGCACCTATAGGGGTCTTGAACGCTGTCCTATAAGCCTACAATGCATCATCCAATTTTCTAGCACAGTCTATCCTATTGGCATTCACAATCTTTGCTAATATAGACTTGATCTCAAAATTTAAGACCTCAACTAGCCCGCTTATCTGATGATGGTAAGGTGTTGCCACCTTATGTTTCCCACCATATTTCTCAAGCAAGGTTTGAAGAGTTGATTGCAAAACTGCGAGCCTCCATCACTAATGATAGCCTATGATATACCAAATCAAGAGAAGATGTTCTTTTTCAAAAAGGTTGTGACACTCTTACCTTCATTGTTTGGAAGCGCAACTGCCTCCACCTATTTTGAAATATAGTAGACAGCCACCAAGATATACTTCATACTATGAAAACTCATGAAGGGACCCATGAAGTCAATACCCCATACGTCAAATAATTTAAGCTCAAGAATAGTGGTCAATTAAAGTTTTTGCCTTCAAGAGATGTTTCCTTGACTTTGGCATTGGTCACAAACCCTTGCATAATCATGTACATCCTTGTATATAGTAGGAATAATACCCGCATTGCAAGATCTTGTGCACAGTCTGCGCACCACTATAATGATCCCCAACGGGGGATGATTGACATGCCTCTAAGATACTCATCATCTCAACTTCGGGGATACATCTTCGAATCACTCCATCTACACAAATTTGGAATAAATATGGATCATCCTAAAAGAGCTTCCTCACATTATGCATAAAATTCTTACGTTGTTGAAACGACAGGTCTTCAGGAAGTACATCACTAACCAAATAATTTGCAAAGTTTGTAAACCAAGGAATCAAATCGTGTGATGCGGCCAACACCTTCTCATCCAAAAAAGTATCAACAATCTCAAGCTCATCACCTTGAGCATAGCCTCATCTTCCAGGCATGATAAGTGGTCGGCCACTTAATTTTCTGTCCCCTTTTGGTCCTTAACCTCAAAGTCAAATTTCTTCAACAAAAGTACCCAATGAATCAACCTCGGCTTCACATCTCTGTGGTCAGCATGCAAAATCACATTCGTGCCAAGCAAATAAGATAAAAATTTTTCAAATACAAACACCACAGCAAGCAACTCTTGTTCAGTTATAATGTAATTTTTCTGCGCAGGGTTAAGTGCTTTGCTAGCATAGTAGATGGAATGTAAGATATTCTCTCACCTTTAACCTAGGGCTGCACCTAATGCCATGCCACTAGCATCACACATAACCTCAAATGGCATAGACCAATCAGGAGACACAATGATAAGAGTTGAGATCAACTTCTCTTTTAGGCACTCCAACGCCTTTAGATATGCATCATTAAACAAAAATTTCACCTTTTTCTCCAACAACTTGCATAAATTATTGGAAATTTTAGAGAAGCCCTTGATGAATCTTCTAGAAAAACCCGCATGGCCCAAAATGCTACGAATACCCTTCACAGAGATTGGTGGAGGCAAGTTTTCAATTACCTCAACTTTTGCCTTGTCAACTTCAATCTCCTTTTTTGAAATCTTGTGATCAAGCACTGTTCCTTCCTTAACCATGAAGTGATACTTTTCCTAATTTTAAACCAAGTTACATTTCTCACATCTCCTCAAAACATTAGCTAGATGAGCTAGCCAATAAGAAAATCACCCATAATAGAGAAATCATCCATGAATACCTCAATAGTGTCCTCTATTATGTCAAAGAAGATGGACATCATGCAACGTTGAAAGGTTGTTGGTGCATTACACAAAGTGAACAATATCCTCTTGAACGGGAACGTCCCATATGGACAAGTGAAAGTGTTATTCTCTTGCTCCTTGAGAGTAGTAAAATTCTGATTATAACCCGAGTATCTATATAAAAAAATAATACCAACATCTACCAGCAAGTCGGTCTAATATTTGGTCCATAAAGGGCATAGGGAAATGATCCTTCTCAATCTAAGAGTTTAGATTCCTATAGTCCATGCATATACGCCAACCCATGACTGGCCTCATCGGAATAAGCTCATTCTTCTCATTTGGAACCACATTGATTCCACCTTTCTTTGGTACACATTGGACCGGGCTTACCTGCTTGTTGTTTGAAATTAGATAAACCATACCCGCATCCAACTACTTAGTGATTTATTTCTTTACCACCTCTTGTATATGTGGATTCAATCTCCATTTATGCTCAAAGCTGGGCACACAATCCCACTCAAATTAGATTTTATGCGTGCAAATTTCAAGAGAGATTCTAATGATATCAGCAATGGACCATCCAATGACCCTCTTGAACCTCTTCAAAATAGAAACCAAAGCCTCAACTTCCCAATCTACCAAATCACCTGCAATAATAACCAGAAAGGTGTTGTTGGCTCCATAAATGCATAACGAAGATAGGATGGAAGAGCTTTGAGCTCCAAAACTGGAGGCTCCTCAATAGAAGGCTGAGCTAGTGGGGTCACTCTATTCTTTAAATCAAGGTCTAAATTTTTTGGTGCATAGTTGTATGAACACCTACCCTTAAGTGCATTCACCATCTCATCATAACCTTTAAATATCATCACCCTTGAAATTCATGATTGCTGTTGCGAGGGCATCAACTCTAAGCCTCTCCTCAATAGGAGATACCAAATCATCTCGTCGACTGTATCAAACACAAAAATCACCAACATATTCTTTGGCTGGTTCATGGACTGGCATACATTAAAGGTGAATTGTTTATTATTCAACTAAAACTTTATTTTCCCAGTCTCCATATCAACCAATGCACGCCTAGTTGTAAGAAAAGGTCTCCCCAAAATAATGGAAACCTCAAAGTCAACCTCGCAGTCAAGGATGAAAAAATCTACTGTAAAAATGAAAGATGCAACCCTTACCAAGACATCACAAAAAATTCCCACATGCTTTTTCATAGTTCTGTCCGCCATGAGAAGTCTCATCAAAGTTGGTTTAGGCGACCTTAACCCTAACTATTTGTAAGATGCTAGTGACATCAGATTTATGCAAGAACCCAAGTCCACAAAGCTTTAGAAAAGTTGAAACACCCAATAGTGCATGGAATTGTGAGTGCTCCTGGGTCTTCCTTCTTCTCAACCAAAAATCTAGAGGCTATTACACTATAATGTTGCACATTATCAATGGGCTCAAAACTCACCATCCACTTTTTAATCACCAAATCCTTCATAAACTTCATATAACCTAGCATTTTTTCAAGTTCCTCAACTAGAGGTATCTTCACTATCAACTCATTCAGCATAGAAATAAACTTTCGGTATTTTTCCTCTTTAGCTTTATTCTTCAGTCTTTGGGGAAAAGGAGGAGGAGGTCGCAGAATAGGATTCAATACTTGTGGGACATCTTTGTCCTTCCCCTTTCTTGCCTTAGACTTATGATCATAGACTTGAGGCTTTTCAGGTGCATTCTCATTTACTACCACTTTTTCAGAGTCAACAACTTTTTCATCATCTATAATAATCAATTCTACCACATCATTAACAACCATAGACATAGGAGGATCAGTGGTTATCTTACCACTATGAGAAGTAATAGCTAAATAATGACCATTATTTTTTGGATTTTGGATAGCGATGCTTGGGAGTGTACTTTGTTGATGCTGATTCAATGCAGCAGAAATCTGACCAAATTGTTGCTTGAGCTATTTGATAGTGGTAGCATGTGATGCAAATTTTTGATTCATACCCAAAATATCTGCCTTAATCTCCTTAAGGCAGTCTTCTATTTTATCTACCCCTTGTACAACTTTTGCAAGAATGTCTTCCATCTCAAGTTGGTTGAACCTGCATCACGGTTCCCAGGTGGAATGTAAAATCCACTCTTATCCTTGTAGTCATCTTTTCTCCTCCAATAACCATCTTGATCCCTATCTCTATCTCTATACCCAGACTTATTGTAATTGTTGTCTCTATAGTAGTTTCGACCTTGATTCCCTTGCCGAGAGTTCCAATTGTATTGGTTAGACCCTTAGACCTTGGCTAGGAAACCCGCCACCTCTCTGTCTAGATATTTTGCCTCTTTTTTAGAATCTGAATCTTCATACCTGGGTGCCTTGCCTTGTGAATCGACTGCACATACTTTTTTAGCTCTGGCTACTGTAAATTATTTAGTCAACAATCCAATTTCTTTCCTTATATGTGCTACCTCTTGGACTACTGTCTCATCTAGTGCTCTCTGCTCTGTGGATGCTTTAATTATGTATGTACCTGTGGGGTTGTCTACATCCCGAGTATGCTAACCTCGGTTGGTTTTCGTGATCCTATCTAGAATCTAAAAGCATGCTCCCAACACAGACTCATGAATGCTGCACCAGTGATAGTGTCTGCTATAACCTTGGTATTAGAATTCAAGGCTCTATAGAAAATCTCAAGTAAGTTTCTACCAGTCATCCTGTGGTTTGGAACACTCTACAACTTTTTCTTGAACCTCAGCCAGGTCTCATATAGTACTTCCAAATGCAACTGTCTGAAATTGTTAATCTTATCTTTCAACTATAACAATCTGGAAAGTGGGAAAAATCTTTCTAAGAACTGAGTTCGCAATTCATTCCAAGTAGTGGTCAATACCCATGGTAGCTCTGCTAGACATAGTGTGGCCTTTCTTATTAAAGAGAATGGAAAAAGGTGCAGTCTAATTGGCTCTTGGGTCACTCTAGGTAGATTGTAAGATGTGCAAATCCCAATAAAATTCATTACATGCAATTTGCATCATCAGTGGGAAGGTTTATGAACACCCCTTTCAAGTTCAGCAAGTGAATCATTGCACTTGTAATTTTGGTAGAATGATAGTAGCAGTTTCCACCAGCTCCAAATAGTCAAAATCCTCCTCAGGATCCTCATATTGAGGCAGATATTGTTGCAGAGGCTGCATCCCCCTATTCCTTCTCTGTCTTTCTCACTTGTCAAGTGCAACTAGATGGTTTGCCTCATCTTGTCTAGCCTTTTCTTCCCTGGCTACTCGTATGACATCTTCTTGTCTAGCATTCTCTTCAGCCATTAACCAAGCAATGATCTATTCTACAATCTCTTGACCTCCATGCTGGTGTAGTGGCTGATTTAAGAGTGCTGGATCATTGTGAACGCCCTCCAACAAGGCTACTTGATCATGAATTCCTTCATTAACCATCTTTCAATTATTTCTTAGAGTTCTCTCAAGCTCCGTATCAAGTGGAATCAAGGGATTGCCTTGACTCCGCATACTGGTCATATATTGTTGTGTTCCCTAAAATCAACAAAAAAGTAAAATCAGGAAACAACAACCAATAACCCCAACAAACACAATCAATTTACACCATAACCATATTCCCCAATAATGGTGCTAAAATTTGATTCGCTCAAATTATACCTCTAAATAAAGCATAAAGCGCTCTTTGATAAAATATAGAACCCAACTAGGTTGGGGTCGTTCCCACAAGGAATAGGTCAAAATATCAATCAAGATGTACGTCGAGGCAATCAATAACAATTTTTGGTAAAAGAGAGGTTTTTTGTAGATAAATAATTTAGTTGTAATAGTTGTGGATTTGCTAGGTTTGTAATCAGTATGATAGAGGCACTAGGACTGTGTTCCCCATGACTTCATAACTACACAGGCTGCTCGTGCAAGCAATCTATTCTGATGCATTGCATGCAAAATCTAACAAGATAGGTTCATCTAAATGTCTCTCAACCTTAGTTATATGAATTTCACTCTTCTCCTCTCGGTCTCAGAGTGTCACACTTATAACCCTTGCTTTTGATCTCAGATTAACTGTCCCTGTTACGGCTTAAGTTATTAGATGAAGGTTGGTAGCTTCAAACCTCTGTTGTTATTTCCTTTTCCTAATCTGTACTTCTCCCTCGAGCAAGTCTAGAATTCAGGCAAGTTCTAATGTTGCGCACCCATTAGAAAGCAATCATAACAAAGAAAATACCAATACATGCATGCACACCGGTCTAGAATTACCGTGCACTTTGCCTACTTTGTTAATTTATCATGGTTCCCACAACCCTAGTTGTAGTGTTTAGCTTCTCATAATCAAAGTGGTAATAATAAGAATTTGTATATAATTCATGATAAAAACACTTACGATAATTAAACAACTAATTGATGAAAGAATGATAAACACCGGATTGAATTATGGAATTGAATTGTAAAAAAAAATATGTAAGCACGTTCAAAGTGTTTAACAACAAGCCCTAAATGTGAGTACAAAGGTGCATGTCTCAAAATAAAACCCTACATAATGTATTTATAGACATAGAAATACTATCCTAAACAAAACAGGAAAGCAAAGTTTGCACTACTCCATGCCTCATGTCACGGCTTGTGGTACCTTGCCACAGTTAGTTAGAGTTCTCATTAGTTTCTTTAGTGAATTTCTACCATGAGCCATGTTACATATTGTGGGACTTCCTCGTGGTCCGTACACCCTTTCGTCAGGTTTGCCTTAGAAAATTTCCATCCTCAATGTGTCCCATCTCATGAGCCATGCCACGGCTCGTTGACCTCTCTAATGGCCTGTCAACTCTTTCGTGGCTTAAGACTTTGACTTCCTAACTTGGAGAAATTTCTCACGATAGAGCGCATGAGTGCTATGGCCTGTTAGGGCTCTCATGTGCATATACTTACAGATTTTCAGCTCAAGTTTCTCAAGTTCTTCAACCTATTTTCTCCTTTAAAACTAAATATAAAACATATCATATCTACATAAACGTGCTTAAAAACTCAAAAAAATCCCTTGTTTTAAGCGTTGACAGTGTCGTAAACTCACAACATATCACAATCTACGATCATCAAGGATGATTGTGGTGTCTAACCACAATCATACCTTCCTTCGTCTAATGTGCCGACTTAGAAAATCCAATTGTGTTTAAGATAGATTTTATGTTTGTCTATAAATACCCATATTAGGTTTATTGTTTCATTTTACACATTATTGATACTTTTGAGACATATTGTTGTTCATTGAAGTATTAACATTGATTTTTAGGGTTTTAATTAAAAGTGAGATTTATAGAGTTTTCATCTTATTCTTGTAAGTCCATACTCATGTTTACTTCTCTGAATTATTCTTGTATTCTTGCAATTATGAGTAGCTAAACACCATAACTAGGGTTGTGGGAACCATGAAAGATTAACAAAGTAGTGTTCGTAGTACGAAGTGATTCTCAACTGGTGTTCATGCGTGTACTGTTGTTCCATTTGGTATTATGATTACTTTTAAATGGCTGCAGGAATTAGAACTTGCCTTATCTTTACTCTAGATGAAAGGATGAGTAACGGATGGGAAAAGGGAGTAAGCAATAGAGACTTGAAGGTATCAGCCTTCAATTAGTAGCTTGAGTCGATAATCTGGGATCCAATATAGGGCTTAGTAGGGTAAAACTCCGAAGAAGAGAAAACTTACTTGATGATAGTTACTTAAACAAGTGCCAAAAGTCATGTAGGTATACATAACCTATCAATTCTACATGCTAAGCACCAGGAGATATCACAAGTATGAAGGACCTACAAAGTTATGAAGTTATGGGGAACACAATCCTAATGCCTCTCATATCTTGATTACAAATCCAACGAAATCAATAATTGTTACTATTGGAATTCTAATTTACAAAACCCCCATTTTACTGGAGATTGTTTACTGATTGCTTAGATAAATACTTGATAGATATTTTGACCTATTCCTCGTGGGATCTACCCTAACCTAGTTGGGTTCTATATTTGATCAACGACCGCTTTATACTTTGTTTAGAGGTGTAATTTAGGCGACATCAAATTTTGACTCCGTTGCTGGAGAGTACGATTACGGAGTTGATTCATTGTGTTTGTCGGGCTATTGGTTTCTGTTTCTCGATTTTACTTTTTCTATTATTTCTAAGGCACACACTAGTGTATTCCCAACACTCTGAGTCAAGACAATCCCCTGATTCCACTTGATCCAGAAATTGAAAGAAATCTAAGAGCTAGAAAAAGAATTATTAACGAAGGAGTTCATGCTGAGGGAGTTCTGAACCAAGGGTTGCAGAACCTAGAGCTTCAAGAAACTGCAGAGCAAAGAACTGCTTGATTAATGGTTGAGGAAAATGCTAGACAAAATATTGCCAGGCAGGCAGCAAGGGAAGAAAGGGCTAGACAAGCTGAAGCAGACCGTCTAGCCGTACTTAAGGAATGAGAAAAGCAGATCTTCCTCTGTAATAGTATCTTACTCAGTTTGATAATTTAGAAGACCAGCTTTATTTGCTAGAGCCAATTGAAATAGGTGATATTATTCCACCCGCATTGCCTCCAGGAACTAAGTTTGACATCACCAGTTCTATGATACACTTGCTAAACTTAAAGGGGGTGTTCACAGGACTTGCTACCGCTGATACAAACCTTCATGTGATAAGCTTTGTAGGTATTTGCCATTCCTACAATCTACTTAGAGTGAGCCAAGGGGTGATTAGACTACGATTATTTCCCTTCTATCAAATAAGGAAGGCTACATTATGGTTGATAATGTTGCCACATGGATCGATCTCTACTTGGAATGAGTTGAGTACTTAGTTCTTGGAGAGATTTTTCCCACCTTCCTGAATGTTATAGTTGAAAGATGAGATTTATAACTTTAGGCAGTTATATTTGAAGGTGTTATATGAGACCTGGTTGAGGTTTAAGAAGAAGTTATAGAATATCCCAAATCATAGAATACCAGGCTGTACTTTTCTTGAGATCTTCTACAGAGGTTTAAATACGAACAATAAGGCTGTAGCAGACATTACCGTAAATGGGGCATTCAAGAGGTTACATTGGGATCAGGATTTTGAGATTTTATATTAGATCACTAAAATCAATTGGTGTTGGCATACTTATGATGCAAACATGATTGCAGGCACTTATATGATTGGGGCATCCATAGAGCAGAAAGCACTAGATGACTCAATTGCTGAAGAGGTAGCTCAATTGAGGACCGAGCTTAGCTTATTTACTAAGTTGTTTGCAATATATATATCAAAAAGATGAATGCGGTTGGTTCACAAGGTAAGGTACCGAGGCATGATGACTCGAATTCAAAGGAGAAAGCTAAGTATATGGATAATCAGGTGGCAGGTATTTGAGCCAAGGGCCAAGGGTCTATTCAAGATAATTAGAACTCTAGGCAAGGGAATCAAGGTCGAAACTACTATAAAGATAACAACTATAATAGGTCTAGGTATAGAGATAGAAGTAGTGGAAGAGATGGTGATTGGAGGAGAAAGGACGTCTATAAGGATAGAAGTGGCCTCTATGTTCCACTGGTGAACCGAGATGCTGATTCAAGCATTTTGAGAATGACAGACATGCTTACAAAAGTAGTAAAAGGGGTAGAGAAGATGGAAGACTACCTTAAGGAGCTTAGAGAAGATATTTTGGGGATGAATCAAAAGGTTAAATCACATGCTACCGCTATTAAGCAACTTCAGCAATAGTTTGGTCAAATGTCCCTCGTATTGAATCGGCATCAATAAGGTACACTTTCGAGAAACACCATCCAAAATCCTAAAAATGATGGTCATTGTTTGTCAATTACTACTAGGAGTGAGAAGATGACCACCAATCCACCTATGCCCATGGTTGTTGAGAATGAGGTCGAGCCCTGTGATTGTCGATGATGAGAGAGTGGCTAAATTTGAAGATTTAGTTATTGATAAGAACACAATTAAAAAACCTCTAGTTGCTGAAAAAGTGGTTAAGGTGAAAAAAGGGAAGGAAAATAAGATCCCACAAGTATTGACTCCTTTTCTATGACCTCCTCCTCTTATTACACTGAGATTAAAAAAGAAGGCTAAAGAGGGAAATTATCACAAGTTCATCTCCATGTGGAAAGAATTGTAGATGAAAATCCATCTAGTTGAGGCTCTTGAACAAATGCTGGGTTACACAGTTTATGAAAGAGTTGGTAACAAAAAAAAGAATTATGAGTTTTGCGCCCATTGACAATGTGCACCATTATAGTTCAATCGCTTCTTGGTCTCAGGTTAAGAAGAAGGAAGATCCTGAAGCTTTCACGATTTCCATGTACTATTGGGTCTTTACATTTTGCTAAAGCTTTGTGTGACTTGGGTGCTAGTATTAATTTGATTTAGCAGTTTATAGGTAGTTAGGATGTGGGTCGCCCAAACCGACTTTAATGAGACTCCTTATGGCAAACTGTACTGTGAAGAAGCCTGTAGGAATCTTATGTGATGTCTTTGTAAAGGTTGCATCTTTCATTTTTCCAGCTAATTTTGTCATCCTTGACTGTAAGGTTGACTTTGAGGTTTTCATTATTTTGGAAAGGCCATTCCTTGCGACTGGACGTGCTTTGGTTGATATGGAGACTAGGCAAATAAAGTTTTGGCTAAATCATGAGGAAGTAACCTTTAATATATGCCAATCCATAAAGCAGTCAAAGGATATGTGTATGATTTCTATGATTGATACAGTTGATGAGTATACATTGGTAGCTCCTATTAAGGAGCAACTTGGAGTTGAAGCACTTGCAGTGGTGATTATAAACTTTGAGGGTGATGACATTGATGGCTATGATGAGATGGTGAGCGCACCATCTGGTAGAGGTTCATACAATTTTACACCAAAGAAGCTAGATCTTGATTTGAAGAATAGAGTGACCCCACCGACTAAGCCTTCTATTGAGAAGCCTCCAGTCTTGGAGCTCAAGGCTCTTCCATCCCATCTTCATTACACATTTTTGGGAGCCAAAATACCTTGTCAATTATTATTGCAGTTGATTTGGTAGATTGGCAATTTGAGGCTCTACTGTCTGTATTGCAAAAGTTCAAGAGGGCCATTGGATGGTCTATTTCTGAATTTATTGAGATTCTGCCTGGAATTTTCACACACAAAATCCAACTTGAGCTAGACTGTGTGCCTAGTATTGAGCATCAGCGAAGACTTAATCCGCCTATGTAGGAGGTAGTGAAGAAGGAAATTATCTAGTGGTTGGATGCGGGAGTGGTTTACCCTATTGCCAATAGTAAATGGGTTAGCCTAGTCCAATGTGTACCTAAAAGAGGTGGAATCACTGTGGTTCCATACTATAAGAATGAGTTTATTCCTATGAGGCCGATCACCAATTGGCATGTATGCATGGACTATAGGAAGCTGAATGCAGGGACTGAGAAAGATCATTTTTCGATGCCTTTAATGGATCAGATGTTAGACCGTCTTGCTGGTAGAGGATGGTATTATTTTCTTCATAGATATTCGAGTTACAATCATATTTTGATTGCTCCCGAGACCAAGAGAAGACCACTTTCACTTGTCCATATGGGACTTTTGCGTTCAAGAGAATGCCTTTTGATTTGTGTAATACACCGACGACCTTTCAGCATTGCATGATGTCCATCTTTCTGACATGGTGGAGGATACTATTGAGGTATTTATGGATGACTTCTAAGTTTTTGGTGACTTATTTAAAGATTGTTTTGCTTTTCTTGCTGGTGTATTGAGGTGGTGTTAAGACTGTAACTTGGTTCTAAATTGGGAGAAGTGTTACTTCATGGTCAAAGAAGGAATAATGCTTGGTCACAAGATTTCAAAGAAGGGGATTGAGATTGATAAAGCAAAGATTGAGGTGATTGAAAAATTTCCTCCACCAATTTCTATGAAAGGGATTCAGAGCTATTGAGGTCATGCTGGATTTTATCGTAGATTTATCAAGGATTTCTCTAAAATTGCACATCCCTTGTGTAAGTTATTGGAGAAGGTGTGAAGTTTGTGTTTGATGTTGCTTGTCTGAAGGCATTTGAGTGTCTGAAAGAGAAGTTGACTTAAACCCCTATTATTGTATCGCCTGATTGGGCCATGCCATTTGAGGTTATGTGTGATGCTAGTAGCGTGGTGCTAGAAGCAGTCCTAGGCCAAATGTGAGAGAAGATTTTACATCCCATCTATTATGCTAGCAAAGAACTTAATCCTGCTCAAAAAAGTTATATTGTGACTGAAAAAAAGTTGCTTGTTGTGGTTTTCGCATTTGAGAAATTTGGATCTTATTTTCTTGGCATGAAAGTGATTGTGCATACTGACAACCAAGGATGATTTGTTGGGTACTTTTGTTGCAGGAATTTGACTTTGAGGTCATGCATCAAAAGTGAACTGAAAATAAAGTGGCTGACAATTTATAACGCCTTGAAGAAGAGGCGATGCTGAAATTAAAAGATGAACTTGAAATTGATAATACTTTTCCAGACGAGTAGGTATTGGCCGCATCGCAAGATTTGATTCCATGGTTTGCAGACTTTGCCAATTATTTGGTAAGTGATATAGTGCCTGAGGATCTATCATTGTAGCAACGGAAGAAGTGTCACGTCCCGATTTCTCAGGTCGTGATGGCACCTACTTCAACCCACTAGTAGGCAAGCCAAACTATAGCTCGGAACACAAGTAATGGGCTAACAGGCGGAAGATGAAAAGCAAGAAAGAATCCAACATGCAACAACAATATAGGCTGAAATAGAAAGATATACATATATAATATACTGCACAAGAGGAGAAAGAGGACTAAAATAGAAAATAACCCCTCCCAAGACCTAGTAAGGTCGCTAGAGGCACTACTAACAAAATAAGAGAACTAGACATAATAGATGGACAAGGATCAGCCTCGGACTCTAGAAAGCTCACCTTGTCTCCGGATCAGTAGCTGGACCTGAGAATAGCGTCAACACCGGCGACTTGTACTCAAATCTGCATCAGAAAAAAGATGTAGAAGTGCAGTATGAGTACCAAAGCAATGGGTACACAGTAGACAATTGGCCGATTGAGCTCAAATGTAGTAAAAACATATATATAATGCGAGAGTATGATCTAAGTCAACAGTAATAGGGGTACAAAAGTAAAAATCAACTGGACTGCACAGGTAAGATAAGAGAAATAAATAAGAGTAGTGTGAGAAAGTAAAAAACTCGGTAGTAAGAAAGCAAGCCAAACATAAACTAACTCAGCCCCCATAAGTACAGAAAGCACACAGAAGAAGACAATAACCCAACCGTGCCCCCATAAGCAAGTGGGTACACAAAAGAAGTAACCAAAGTAAAATAATAAACTACCTGTAACTGAACCAATCTCAAGTAACCATATGATCCCAAATCCATGGTAAGACCATCCAGGTGTGCATCGAGCATGAACCGACACCAATAGGTAGTAACGAGAGGCTAGACGCCGGGCTCAAACAAAAAGTAGTGGATATTAACAAGAGGCCATACATCGAATTCAAACTGAAAATAGTGGGTGATAACAAGAGGACACATAAATAATGTACAACAGAACTCATAACCATATACCGTACTCGAAACAGAACTCATAAGAACCACAACTCCTAGAAAAACCGTAATTAGTACCAAAACACCCTAATAACATCATAACCAGAATCCAGAGATCCCATAAATAACCAACCTCCACAGTAAAACCAAAATAATACCATATCATAATCAAATCCAGAACTGTGCCAGAACTCAGAATAGATAGAGAAGAATATAGTACACGCTAGTCCCGAATGGAAAAAGATATGCATTTAGAGAAATATACCCCTAATTGAACTGAAAGAAGCCACCCAAGGCTTTTAAGTTTAACATCACGCCACAAGGTCATAAATACTACACTCAAGCGTGCAAGTTCGTTAAGGCTAGGTGGGTCCCCAATAACTGGGTTAAGGACTAACGGTCTAAGTCAAAATACTACTCTACCCAAGGAAAAAGAGCTAAAGTAGGCTAGAAACCAAGTCTAAGACAACCCAACCCAAGGTGATATCCTAAAAAGAGTAGTTAAAATCTTAGTTAAGCCTAATGGAATCTAACATCTAGAACACTAGTTATAAAGGGTAGCAGGTCCCCCTACGGGGTCCCAAAAACTAAGTCTTGGCTGAAACCTAGTCTAAGTCTTCCCATTCCTAACTCAAGGTACTAAAAGAACTAACCTAGCCCTATAATATGATACTACGCCATTCTAAGGGATAACGGGCCCAAAACCTACCAAAATAGGGCCCTAACCAGCTAAACAAAGCATAAAAGTAGTTAAAAAAAGCCCGAACTACAACTACCAGCCCAAAACAAGTATAATAGTTCACAATCACAATAAATAAACTCAGTCTAAGGATAGTGTAATCCAAGCCTACTTGGATGCCGCCGAACGCTTGCTGAATCTTCGAAACCGGACTTTCCCCTTTCGAGAGGCCTTCGATAGCTGCCATGCTATCAAATTAATAGTCTATGCGTTAAGATGAGAAAATTAATACCCATATTATCTATAAACGCTTCGAGTTAGAAATCAGATAAAAAATCCCATGCGAGGCCCACTTACGGAATCACAAAATTAAAACTATCACAACGTCCCACATGACTCAAGGGTTAAAATCCATGAAAATGTAGCCCAAAACTGGGCTTAAAACAGCCCCAAATTAGTCCCAACAACAACCCCCAAAATGAATAATTAAAGCGGAGAATTAAGAGAGAAATTGATGGGAAACATACGTGGTTTCGTAGGTATAAGGTACACACACACGATCCCGAGCTGATCTAAGCGCAACTATATGATTATCCTCAATTTTTAAAGCTCAAAGGGGTCTCTAATAGAATTTAGGACATGAATCTTATGAGAGAAAAATGAAGAAGAAACTATATATACTGCTAGGGGTCCCTTCTTCGCGAATGAGGGTATTGATCCAGGCAGACCTTTGCAAATGCGGCAGGTCCACCGCGATCGCGTGGAAGAAGGATGGACAGGCCTGGTCGGCCTCCTCTTAGTACATGTGAAGGATAGCCCGTGAATGCTGAGGTCAAAAATCTTGAACCTCACGAACGCGGCTAAGGCCTCGCGAATACAAAGGCCATTTTGGCCTGCACCAGGTGCTGATGCACCAACAACTTTTAAAGTTGCAAAGTATCCTGACAGGGCCCTCGGGATTCGTTCAGAATCTTGTGGAAGAAAACAAACAATGCTATTCAACCAAATTCAACATTCTGGACTCAACGACGCTATCAAAATTTTCTTCTGAAGTCATCTCAATAAAAAGTGGGGCCTACACCCCAAGGAGCCATTTTTACCAATTTCCACCCAATAGCCCAAAATGAGTCCGAAAGCCCGAGACCCATTTCTGAACTTCAGACGCTCCTAAACTGGGAAATACCTCTAAAAACCAAACAAACTTCCCTTCAACCAAACTGTTAGTCTCAGGCTCCCAGCAAGTCGTAAATGACCTAGGGCAACTATGGGAAAACTCTAAATGCCAAAAAAGCACAAAAACAAAAAAAATGAATGGAAGGGCCATTAAAAATCCACTACTAAAATGACTTTCATCTGTGAAAGTAAAGGATAAGAAAGTACCTTAAGGCTTGAAAAGGTAGGGATACTGGGTCCGCATATCACACTTGGTCTCCTGGGTAGCCTTCTCAACTGTGCGGTGACACCATTGAACCTTAACTACAGGAAAATCTCTGGAGCACAACCGTCTAACATCTCTGGCCAAAATGGACACAAGTTCCTCCACGAAAGCCAACCTCTCATCCAAATAAATTGAGTCCCATTGAAGTATGTGAGACTCATCTCGAATGTACTGCCATAATATAGACACATAAAACACCGGGTGAATAACTGAAGAGGCAGGAGGGAAAGGTAACTCATATTCCATTTCCTAGACTGTCTGTAAGATCTCAAAATGGTCAAATATACCTAGGGCTAAGATTGCCCCTCCTTCCAAACCTTATCACGCCCATCATGGTTGATACATAGAAAGACCCAGTCATATACTCTGAAACTTAAATTGCCACTCCTACAGTTAGCATAACTCTTCTGCCTACTCTGAGCTATCCGCAACCTATCCTGAATCACTCGAACTCGGTCTAATGACTCATGAAGCAATCAGTACCACGAGGCCTAATCTCAGAAGTCTCAAACCAACCAACCGAAGACTGATGCCACCTACCATACAATGCCTTAAATGGGGCAATCTGAATGCTCAAATGAAAGCTGTTATTAGATGCAAACTCTGCCAAGGCTAAAAACTGATCCCACTGGCCCTTAAAATCCAACACACAAGCACGGAGCATATCCTCCAAAACTAAAATAGCCCGCTCCAACTGCCCATTTGTCTGGGGATGAAATTCAATGCTAAGGTCAACCTGGGTACCCAACTCCTCCTGAAATGTCCTCTAGAACCTAGAAGTGAACTGAGAGACTCAGTCTTAGATGATAGACACAGGTACCCCATGTAGTTGAACCACCTTTCGAATATAGATTCGGGCTAACCTCTTAGCAATTTAAAAAGTCTGA
Source organism: Capsicum rhomboideum (assembly GCA_031232105.1). Lineage (NCBI taxonomy): Eukaryota > Viridiplantae > Streptophyta > Magnoliopsida > Solanales > Solanaceae > Capsicum > Capsicum rhomboideum. Next base: position 98,251,978 of record CP124719.1, on the reverse strand, counting down.
ACGAGGATGAAATTGGAAGACTTGGTCAATTGATCCACGATGACCCAATTGCTATTAAAACCAAGAGAAGTGCGAGGCAAACTACCTACGAAGTCTATAGTAACCCACTCCCATTTTCACTCAGGAATGGGCAGCTTCTGAAATAATCCACTAAGTCTCTAATGCTCGGCCTTTACCTGCTGACAACAAAGGTATCGAGCCACAAACCCCATTATATCTCTCTGTATACCACTCCACCAGTAATGCTGCCTCAAATCCCTATACATCTTAGTTGTCTCGGGGTGAATAGAATACCTAGAGCTATGAGCCTTACTAAGAATCAACAGAATCAAATCTTTGACCCTCGAAACACAAATACGACCGTCATATCTCAGAAAACCCTCAGAATCTAAGGTAGCCCTCCTGGACTCACCTCTCAACACCTGCCCTCGAATGCGACAAAGCCTGCTATTCTCTAACTGACCATCTCAAATCTGCTCTAACAAGGTAGATATAGACTCAACACTAACATGAATCCTCTTGGTGTTTGAAATATCAAGTCGAACCATCAAGTTAACTAAGTACTGGATATCCAAAGCCAATGGCCACTGAGAAACTAAAATGAAGGCTAAGGTACCCATACTTACTACCTTCCAGCTCAAGGTATCCGCTACCACATTTGCCTTGCCCAGATGATATAGAATAGAGATATCATAGCCATTCAATAACTCAATCCATATATGCTACCTCAAATAAAGATCACTCTGGGTCGTAATTTGCTGAAGTCTATAGTGGTTAGTGAAGATCTCGCAACGAATACCATACAGGTAATGCCTTTAAATCTTAATCGTAAAATCTACCACAACCAACTCCAGATCATGGGTGGGGTAGTTACGCTAATATACCTTCAGCTGCCTTGATGCTTATGCAATAACATGGCTCCGCTACATCAAAAAGCACCCCAAACCAACACCAGAAGCATCACAGCAGATGGAAAACCCCCCCTCGCCTTCAACTGGAAGAGTTAGAATAGTAGTTGAAGGGAATAAGTCCTTGAGCTTAAGAAAGCTCACCTTATAACCTACGAACGACTAAAATAGAACCTCCTTCCTAGTCAACTTTGTCATAGGGGCTGTAATTAAAGAAATCCTCTTGATGAACCGCTTTTAGTAGCCTACCAACCCAATAAAACTGTGAATCTCATTAGGCGACGTAGGCCTAGACCAACTACGAATAACCTCAATCTTCGCTGGGTCCACCATTATACCACTCTTGAACATCATGTACCTCGAGAAAGCTACAGACTCAAGCCAGAACTTGCACTTTGAGAATTTGGCATAAAACCTATGATCTCTCAAAGTATGGACACTACTCTTAATTGTAGCTCGTGCTCCTCCCTACTCCTTAAATAAATCAGAATATTATCAATTTAAACTATCGCGGAGGAGTCCAAATACGGCTTGAAAACACAGTTCATCAAATCCATAAATGCTGCTAGGGCATTAGTCAACCAAAAGACATCACGAGGAACTTATAATGGTCGTAACGAGTCCTAAAGGCTGTCTTAGGGATGTCCTCGACCCTAATCCTCAACTAATGATAGCCAGAGCGCAAATCAATATTAGAAAACACCGCTGCACCCTAAAGCTGGGAAAGAAGATCATCGATACGAGGCATAGGATACTTATTCTTCATTGTCACCTTATTCAACTACCTGTAGTCGATACACATACGCATAGAGCTGCCCTTTTTCTTTACAAGCAGAACTAGAGTACCCCAAGGCAATACAGTCGATCTGATGAAACCCTTACCCAAAAGATCCTAAAGTTTAGTATTTAGCTCTTTTAGCTCGGTAGAAGCCATATGGTAAGAAGCCATAGAAATAGGTCAGGTGTCAAGTTCGAGATCAATAGCAAACTCAATGTCTCGCTCAGGAGAAAGACATGATAGGTCGGTAGGAAAAACATCGGGAAAATCCCAAACAACAAGAGATGAGTTAAGTGAAGGACTCCCAGCACTGAAATCCCAAACATAAGCATGGAATGACTCACAACCCCTCGATATCAATCTACTAGCCCGAACATAAAAAATAATCCCCATCGACATGCGGCTAAAAGAACCCTACCACACAACTGGGGGTATGCCAACCATGGCTAAGGTAATGGTCTTGGCAAAGTAATCCAAGACTGCATGGTAAGGTGATAACCAGTCCATGCCCAAAATCAACTCGAAATCCACCATATCTAACAGAATAAGATCTACCCGAGTGTCATACTCTCGTGCAGTCACCAAACATGATCTATATACTCAATCCATTAATAAGGAATCATCCATGGGGGTAGCTACATGCAAAGGCATAGATAAAGACTCTGAAGACAAACCTAATCGCAGTGCATAATAAGCAGAGACATAAGAAAAAATGGAACCAAGATTAAACAATGTATAATATGGCTGATGGCATATGAAAATTATACCTGTGATCACAGCATCTAAAGCCCCAGCCTCTGTCCTACCCTATACGACATACAACTGATCCTATCTGCTATCGGATAGGTGCCCACTCGATCACCTGTTCTACCTACTTGAGGACCACCTGATCGGCTATGCAGTCTGAACTAAAAACTCAATCATGCCTAGTTGGCAACAGTCTAAATCAAAGTGATCGAAAACCCCACAATCATAACATGCCCCTGACACTCTACTCTTTCTTGAAGGTCTGACTGATCTGGAATGATCACCTCTACATGAAGACCCTGACTGAACACGTCTCTACAGCTGACTACTACTCTGACCACAAGAACCACTATAACCAGGTTGACTCCCATTTGATATCTGAAGTGCTGTGTGAACCAACCTAAGGCTACTGCTGGGGGTACCTACCCTGAAACCTTTTGCCTCTATACTGCAAGCCACTATAGCTCCCACTATAACTGCCCTGATAACAGGGTCTCTTATCGCTACCCCCTTGGGCCTCACGATCCATCTCTTCTATAGAATAGACATGCTCAACAATCTCAGAAAAAGACTTTCCCAAAGTCACCAAACTCTGAGTAGCCCTACGCAGTGGTAGTCTCAATCCCCTAATAAAGCATCAAATTTGCTCATACTCTGTAGGCAGAATCATAGTGGTATGTTTGACTAACTCATGAAATCCGCCTCATACTTGGCCACAGTTATAGAACCCTGTCTCAATGTAGAAAACACATCTCTCAGGCACTCGTACATGCTGAGAGGCATACACTTCCCCTAGAAAGCCTCAGAGAAATGAGTCCAAGTCATAGGTGGAGATCCAGCTAGCCTGGAATCAAGATAACCTTTCCACCAGCTCCTCGCTACTGTGTCTAGTTGATAAGCAACAAAGCCCACCCCACGCGACTCTACCAATCCCAAATTCTACAAATTCTCCTCATAACTGGACAAGAACTCATGAGCATCCTCTAATGGGGTCCCCACAAACCTGGGTGGAGTCAATCTCAAAAATTGGCAAAACATCTTCTGCTCCTCCGCAGACATAACTGGCTTGGCTACTGCCCACTGTGGAACTACCGATGCTTACAAAAACTCTGCTGTGGGAGCCGCAACTGAAGGTTGCGCCCCTAAACCTACATCACCCTATGCTACTGGCTGAGCTCCCTTAGTTGGCGGACCTTCAACAAAACCCAGTCACTTAACTAAGGCGTCTCAGAGAACTACCAAAGATATAAAATCGGGTGGGGCTTAGGATTTTCTCTGGCCTACCTACTGCTGTAGCATCGAAATCTCTACAACTATCTCTTGTTTGGGAGCTATAATAGGATTTGGCGATGGCTCCTTAACCTGATCTCAAACTGGACTGCTGCTTTTGCCTACCTTTGACCTTGGGGTCAACCTCTGTACCTAACTGGAGCTCTAGCAGCCGACTCAGGGTCATGATCCCCGACTGCCGTACCCCGTGTCCTAGCCATCTGTGAAAGAGTGAAACAATGAGGATTTAGAGACCAATATAGACACAACACACGAAAGTGAATCAAAAGATGAGATTTTCCTAAAAATGTTCTGTAGCCTCCCAAAGATAGGATATAAACATCTCCGTACAAATCCGCGGGGCTCTACTAAACCTTGGATCACGTAGCAACAATACTAGTGAACCTAGGCTCTGATACCAAGCTGTCACGACCCAATTTATCAGGTCGTGATGGCGCCTACTTCAACCCACCAGTAGGCAAGCCAAGCCATAGCCCAAAATGATAACTAACAGGCTAATAGGCGAAAGATGAAAATGAGCAAGAAAGAATCCAACATGTAATAATAATATCGGCAGAAACAGAAAGATATGCTAATATAATATACAACACAAGAGGATAAAGAGGAAAAAAGTGTAAAATAACCCCATCCAAGATTTAGTAAGGTCGGTACTAGAGCCGCTACTAATAAAATAAGAGTACTAGACAATATCCAAAATATACATAAATATACAGTTGTCTCAAATGCAAAAGACTGTAACTGGAATAGATGGAGAAAGATCAGCCTCGTACTCTGGAAAGCTCACCCTGTCTCTGGATCAGTAGCTGGGCCTGAGAATAGCGTTAACGTTGTCCTCTCGTACTAGGATTTGCATCAGGAAAAAAATGCAGAAATATAATATGAGTACCAAAGCAACGGGTACTTAGTAGACATCATCGGCCGACTGAGCTTAAATATAATAAAAGCATATATATAATGCGAGAGAATGGTCTAAGTCAATAGTAATAGGGGTAGAAAAGTAAATAGCAACTGGACAACACAGGTAAAAGATAAGAGAAATAAATAAGAGTAATGCGGGAAAGTGAGTATCTCAGTAGTAAGAAAGCAAGCCAAACATAACCTAATTGGGCCCCCACAATCCCAGAAGGCACACAGAAGAAGACAATTTTCTCGACCATGCCCCCATAAGCCGGTGGGTACACATAAGAAGTAACTAAAGTAAAAGCATAAACAACTGAATCGATCTAAAGTAACCACATGATCCCGAATCCATGATAAGACCATCCAGGTGTGTACTGGGCTTGAACCGGCACTAATGGGTAATAACGAGAGGCCAAACGCCAGGCTTGAACCAAAAATAGTGGATAATAACAAGAGACCATACACCAGATTTGAACCGAAAATAGTGGATAATAACAAGAGACCATACACCAGATTTGAACCGAAAATAGTGGATGATAACGAGAGGCCACATGAATGATGTACAACATAACTCATAACCATATGTCAGACTCAAAATGAAACTCATAGGAACCAAAACTCCCAGAATAATCTTAATCAGTACTAGAACTCCCCGATCACAGCATAACCAGAATTCAGAGATCCCATAAGTAACCAACCTCCATAATAAAATCAAACCAATACCACATCAAAATTGAAGTCGAAATTATGTCAGAACTCAAAATAGATAGAGAAGAATATAGTATATGCCAGTCCCAAACCAAAACAAATACATTTAGAGAAATATACCCCTAATTGAATTGAAAGAAGCCACCCAAGGCTTTTAAGTTTAACATCATGCCACAAGGTCATAAATACTACAATCAAGCGTGCAAGTCCGTTAAGGCTAGGTGGGTCCCCAATAACCAGGTTAAGGACTAACGGTCTAAGTCAAAATACTATTCTACCAGAGAAAAAAGAGCTGAAGTAAGCTAGAAATCAAGTCTAAGTCAACCCAACCCAGGGTGATAGCCTAAAAAGAGTAGTCAAGAGCTTAGTTAAGCCTAAAGGAATCTAACATAAAGTACACTAGTTATAAAGGTAGCGGGAGCCACTATGGGGTCCCAAAAACTAAGTCTGGGCCAAAACCTAGTCTAATCTAGCCAAAGCCAACGGCCAAAGCCAAAGCCAAAGCCAACGGCCACTGAGATACTGAAGTGAAGGCTAAGATACCCATACTCACTACCTTCCGGTTCAAGGCATCCTTTACCACATTCGCCTTTCCTAGATGATATAGAATGGAGATAACATAGTCTTATAATAACTCAATCCATCTATGCTACCTCAGATTAAGATCACTCTGGGTCTTAATTTACTAAAGACTATGGTGGTCACTAGAGATCTCGTAACAAACACCATACAGGTAATGCCTCAAAATCTTAGGCATAAAAACTACCACAGCCAACTCCAGATCATGGGTGGGGTAGTTATGCTCATGCACCTTCAGCTTCCTTGACACATATGCAATAACGCGACCCTGCACCCTTAACCAACACCAGAAGCATCACAGTAGATGGTAAGCCCCTTACTATCAATTAGAAGAGTCAGAATAGGAGTCGAAGTGAGCAAGTCCTTGAGATTAAGAAAGCTCACCTTACAACCTGTGGACCACTGAAACAGTACCTCCTTCCTAGTCAACCTGGTCATAGGGGTTGCAATAGAAGAAAAAGTCTCGACAAACCACCTATAGTAGCCTGCCAACCTAATGAAATTGCGAACCTCATTAGGTGATGTAGGCCTAGCACAACTATGAATAGCCTCAATCTTTGTTAGGTCCATCATAATACCATTCTTGGACACTACGTGGCCCAAGAAAGCTACAAACTCAAGCTAGAACTTGCACTTTAAGAATTTTGCATAAGACCTATGATCTCTAAAAGTGTGGAGTACAAACCTTAAATGCTGCTCGTGCTTCTCCCTACTCCTCGAACAAATTAGAATGTCATCATGAAAACTATCACGGAGAAGTATAAATAGAGCCTGAAAACATGGTTTATCAAATCCATAAATGTTGCTGGGGCATTAGTCAACCTAAAAGACATCACCAGGAACTCATAATGGTCTTATCGAGTCCTGAAGGCTGTCTTAGGGATGTCCTCATCCCTAATCCTCAAATGATGGTAACCAAACCTTAAACTAATCTTAGAAAACACCGCTGTATTTTGAAGCAGGTCAAGCAAATCATCAATTCGAGGCATAGGATACTTATTCATCATTGTCACCTTATTCAACTGCATGTAGTCTATACACAAACACATAGAGTCATTCTTTTTTTTCACAAACAGAATTGGACTACACCAAGGCGATACACTCGGTCTAATGAAACCCTTACCTAAAAGATCCTAAAGCTAAGTATTTAGCTTCTTTAGCTCGTAAGGAGCCATACGTTAAGGAGGCATAAAAATAAGTCGGGTGCTAGGTTTGAGGTCAATAGCAAACTCAATGTTTTGCTTAGGAGGAAGGCCAGGTAGGTCGATAGGTAAAACATCAGGAAAATCATGAACAATAAGAGCAGAATCAAGAGAAGGTCTCCCAGAACTAACAGCCTAAACATAAGCAAGGAATGACTTACAACCCCTCGATATCAATCTACTAGCTCGAACATAAGAAATAATCCCCATCGGCGTGTGTCTAAAAAAACCCTGCCACACAATCGAGGGTATGCCAGGCATGACTAAGGTAACGGTATTGAAAAAGTAATCCAAGATCATATGGTAGGGGGATAACCAGTCCATGCCCAGAATACAGTTGAAATCCATAATAACTAACACCGTAGATATAACTGGCTGGGCTACTATCTGGTGTAGAACTACAGGTGCTGATGAAAACTCTACTTTAGGCACTGCAACTATAGGCTACATCGCTAAACCAATATCACCCTGTGCTGCTAGCTGAGCTTCCTTGGTTGGCATACCTCCAAACAAACCTAATCGCTAAAACAAAGTGTCACTGAGAACTGCCAAAGATATAAACTCGAGTAGGGCCTGGGATGCCCCTAGCCCACCTGCTGCTGTGGTCATGGAATCTCTGGAGCTATCTTTGGCTTGGGAGCTATAATAGGATCTGGTAATGAATCCCTAGCCTAATCTCAAACTGGAGCTATTGCTCTAGCCTACCCTCGGCGTCGCAGTTGACCTTTACCCCTAACTGGAGCTCTAGCAATGGGTTTGAAGTGCTGAACTCCGATTGTTGTACCGTACTTCCTAGATATCAATGAAAGGGTGAAATAATGAGGATTTAGAGACCAATATAGGCACAGTGCATGGAAATGAATCAAAAGATGAGATTTTCCTAAAAATGTTTTGTAGCCTCCTAAAGATAGGATACAAACTTCTCCGTACTGATCCGCGAGACTTTACTAAGTAGTAGCTCTTGTCCTAATGATACCGGTGAACCTAGGCTCTGATACCAAGTTTACACAGCCTAATTTCTCAGGTCCTGATGGCACCTACTTTAACCCACCAGTAGGCAAGACAAGCCATAGCCCGGAATGGCAAGTAACAGGCTAATGGGCGAAAGATAAAAAAAAAGCAAGAAAGAATCTACAAAATAACCCCTCCCAATACCTAGTAAGATCAGTACTAGAGTTACTACTAACAAAATACGAGTACTAGACAATATCCAAAATATTTATAAATATACAGTAGTCTCAAATGCAAAAGGCTGTAACTAGAATAGATGGAGAAGGATCAACCTCAAACTCTAGAAAGTTCACCCTATCTCTTGATCAATAGCTGGGCTTGAGAATAGCGTCACCACCGGCGGCTCATACTAGAATTTGCATCAAACAAAAAATGCTAAAATGCAGTATAAGTACTAAAGCAATGGGTACTTAGTAGACATCATTGTATAACTAAGCTTAAATATAGTAAAATCATGTATATAATGCGAGAGTATGATCTAAGTCAGCAGTAATAGGGGTAGAAAAGTAAATAGGCATTAGACTACGCAGGTAAGATAAGAGAAATAAATAAGAGCAGTGTGGGAAAGTAAATAACTCGATAGTAAGAAAGCAAGACAAATATAAACTAACTCGGAACCCATAAGCCCAAAAAGCACATAAAAGAAGACAATTAACTCGACCGTGCCCCCATAATCTGGTGGGTACACATAAGAAGTAACTTAAGTAAAAGCATAAACAACTGAACCGATCTCAAGTAGCCATATGATCCCAAATCCGTGATAATACTATCCAGGTGTGCATCGGGATTAAACCGACACCAATGGGTAATAACGAGAGGCCAGACACCGGGCTTGAATCGAAAATAGTAGATAATAACAAGAGGCCATACCCAGGATTTGAATTGAAAATAGGGTGATAATGAGAGGCCACATAAATGATGTATAATAGAATTCATAACCATATGCCAGACTAAAATCGGAACTCATAGGAACCACAACTCCCAAAACAACCATAATTAGTACCAAAACTCCTCGATCATATAATAACCAGAATTTAGAGATCCCATAAATAGCAAACCTCCACAGTAAAACGAACCAATACCATTTAATAACTAAATCCAGAACTGTGCTAGAACTTAGAATAGATAAAGAAGAATATTGTATACGTTAGTCTCGAATCAGAAAAGAAATGCATTTAGAGAAATATGCCCCTAATTTAGTTGAAAAAGCAACCCAAGGCTTCCAAGTTTAACATCACGCCACAAGGTCATAAATACTAAACTCAAGCATGCAGGTCCTCTAAGGCCAGGCGGGTCCCCATTAACTAGGTCAAGGACTAACAGTTCAAGTTAAAATACTAATCTACCCGAGAAAAAAAAAGCTAAAGTAGGTAAAAATTCAACCCAACCTAGGGTGATAGCCTAAGAAGAGTAGTCAAGAGCTTAGTTAAGCCTATAGGAATCTAACAAGAACACTAGTCATAAAGGGTAGTGGGGCCTACTATGGAATCCCAAAAACTATGTCTGGGCCAAAACCTAGTCTAATCTAGTCTAAGTCTTTCCATTCCCAACTCAAGGTACTAAAAGCACTAACCTAACAATATAAGACTCTACTATGCCATTCTAAGGGATAACAGGCCCAAAACAAACCAAAATGGGGCCCTAACCAGCTTAACAAGGCATAAAAATACTAAAACAAAGCCCGAACTACAACTACAAACACAAAACTTGCATAATAGTACACAATCACCATAAATAAACTCAGTCTAAGGATAGTGTAAGCCTAGCCTGCCTGGACACTGCCGAACGCTCGCTGAATCCTCTAAATCAAAGCTTTTCCCTTCCGAGAGGCCTCCGACAGCTGCCACGCTATCAAAATAATAGTCTATGCATCAACACAAGAATAATGATACCCATATTGCATATAAACACTGCAGGTCAGAAATTGGATCAAAAATACCATGCGAGGCCCACTTGCAGAATAAAAAAATTGAAACCGTCACAACATCCCACACAACTCAAGGGTCAAAAGCCACAAAAATACAGCCCAAAACCGGGCTTAAAATAACCCCAAATCAGTCCCAACTACAACCCCAAAATGAATAATTGAAATGGAGAATTAAGAGAGAAATTAACAGAAAACTTATGGGGTTTTGAAGGAATAAATTCCACACACACGATCCCGAGCTAACCCCAGCTCAATATATGATTATCCATAATTTTCATAGCTCAAAAGGGTCTCTAATTGAGTTTAGGACTTGAATTTTATGAGAGAAAAATAAAGAAAAACTATATATACTGCTAGGGGTCCCTTTTTCGTGAATGCAGGACCCTTATCGCTAACACGGGTGCCGACCCAGGTAGACCCTCGCAAACACGATCGATCCATTGAGATTACAAGGAAGAAGGCTAGACTGGCCTTGCCGACCTCCTCTTTGCAAATGATGCAAAGGCTAGCCCGCGAATGCAGAGGTCAGAAATCTTGACCCTCGTAAATGTGTCCAAGGCCTCATGAAAGTAAAGGCCATTTTGGTCTGTACCAGGTGCTGATGTACTAGCAAATTTTAAAGTTGCAATGTATCCCGATCTGGCCCTCGGGATTCATTTAGAATCCTATGGATGCAAATAAGCTATCCAACAAATTTGACATTCCTAACTCAACGATGCTATCAAAATCTCCATCTGATGACATCTCAATAAAAAGTAAGGCCCACACCCCAAGGAGCCATTTTTACCAATTTCCACCTAATAGGGTAAAATGAGTCTGGAAGCCTTGGGACCCAAACCAAGGGTCTGTACAACCTAAAATTGACATCCCAAAGCTATTGAGACTGCCAAAAAGGACATCTAAGGTTGTTTATCTAAGGTTTTGGCCTGAGATCCATTTCTTAACTTCAGAAGCTCTTAAATAGGGAAATAAATCTAAAAACCAAACTAACTGCCCAGTAACCAAACTGTCAGTCCCAGCAAGTCATAAATAACCTGGGGTAGCTATGGGAAATCTCTAAATGACAAAGATACATGAAAACAAACAAAATAACTGGGAGTGTCATTATATGAAGTTTAGGCATGATGTGAGGAAGTTCTTCTGGGATGAGCCATGCTTTTTCTAGATTTATGTAGATGAAATGATTTAAAGATATGTTCCTGAGGTAGAAATGATGAGTATTTTAGTGGCATGTCACTCATCACCAGTTGGGGGTCATCATAGTGGTGCGTGGATTGTGTATAAGATCTTGTAATGTGGTTACTACTGGCCTATCATTCACAAAGATGCATATGATTATGCAAGGGCATGTGACCAATGCCAATGACAAGGGAATATCTCATAAATACAAGAGCTTCCAATGACCATGATTCTGGAGCTTGAGCTATTTGCTGTATGAGAGATTGATTTCATGGACACCTTTGTGAGTTTGTATGGCATGAAATATAATTTAGTTGTGGTTGATTATGTTTTGAAGTGGGTGGAAGTAGTTACTCTTCAAAAAAATGAAGGAAAGAGTGTCACAATATTTTTTAGGAAGAATAAATTCTCCAGATTGGTATGCCAAGAACAATCATTAGTGATGGGGACTCACACTTTTGCAATTGTTTATTCAAAGCCTTGCTTGAGAATTATTGGGTAAAACATATGAGGGTAACCCCCCTACCATCTGCAATCAAGTAGCTAAGTTGAGGTCTCCAATCAAGAGATCAAGTCCATTCTGGTGAAGACAGTGAATGCCAATAGAACGGACTAGGCTAGAAAGTTAGATGAAGCATTATGGGCCTATCAGACAAAATTTAAGACTCCTACTGGTGCTTTCCCATATCAGCACATGTTCAGCAAAGCATTCCACTTGCCAATTGAACTTGAGCATAACACATGGTGGGCATTGAAGCGGTTAAATTTGTAATGGAGTGATGCGGCGAAGTTGAAACTAGAACAATTGAATGAGATGGATGAATTCCGTCTCCACACCTATGAAAGTTCAGCCTTATACAAAGAGAAGATGAAATTGTATCATGATCGCAGGATTAAGAAAAGAGAATTCACCGCTGGCGACATGGTACTGCTATTTGATGCAAGGTTGAGGCCGTTTCCTGGCAAGTTGAGGTCAAAAGGGAGGGGACCTTATCGAATGGTGATGGTGTTTCCTTATACTGCTATTGAGGTTGAAAATAATGAGGGCCTAAAGTCTAAGGTGTATGGACAGAGGATGAAACATTACCTTGGCGATGTGTATGAGGTTAAGATGATATGTGATGTAGTTCTTGGTGAAGTCTAAGTAACCAAGAACACCTGAGTCATACTGCGATGTTAAATCAGGCACTTCATGGGAGGCAACTTATAGGCTAGTTTGGTGAAGTTTTGGTAACCAAACTAGCCATGTCATACCGTGATATTAAATAAAGGCTGCTTGGGAAGCAACCCAAGGATTTTGTACTTATTTTATTTTATAGGGTAACATGTGCTACATGTACAAGGATAATACAAAAAAGAAATCAAGGAACTAGAACAACAACAGAACCTGAGAAAGAAATAGCCAAGATCGTGGGTTCTATCGTCTGCATAAAGGCCAGAGAATATACTTTTAGGAGTTGATGCTATGATTGATCACCAACGATCATACCATGAAAGCACGATCGTGGTATCCATAATCTGATTAAACTCCTAAAAATGAGCATTCAGGTGATGGAACCTATGATTTTATGAAACAATCTTTATGACATACAACAATAGACCTTAAGCTTCATAGGTTCCTAGGTAAGTTTTCTAAAGTCTCTTATTATGAGGACATACCACGATTGTGGTATGATCCCACGATCATAGATACGAGCCATTTGTGGAGTCCTATTATAAATTTGAAATTTCATCCAACTAGACCAGGCTCAAATTAAAAACCCTAAGACTTATACCCTTAACTCGATACCATCAGTTCATCATGCTAACATATAATCACAGCACATTGTGTGATCACGGAGCAAATATCATGATTAAACCCTAGATTCTTGTTCATTTTCTACTACTACAAAGTTCATATTCCCTCAAATTTGTAAACTCCTTAAATTCAAGGCACTTGCACTATTTAAAAAAAAGTACTATGGCACCCAATCTAAAAAAGAAAAAGTTGGATGAGGCACTTCACAAGGAGATTGCTAAGAAAAGGGTTCTAAAACACATGCCTTCGGCCATAGAGGCTAAATCATATGACTCTAGTGGTTTAGAGGTTCAATACTCTAAAAGTATTGATGATTAACAACATGAGCCCCAGACTCCTAGATCAATGTCCGCCTAGGCCAAGGCCCTAACATCCACAACATTGGTGCCCGTGGCCAATAACATTAAGCCTCTCTAATCTAAATAGGGAGGCCAAACTTTAACCCGAATGAGGATAAACTAGAGGCTTACAAAGGAGATGGTGAAAAAAGTTCTTCGAAGGAAGAATAATATGTGGATGCTTCCGGTAGTGCCAACTAAGAATCTTCCAAAGGAGCTGCTTCTACAAATCAGCCCTAAAAGGGGGAAGATGTAAGGAGATGGGCTATTCCAAAGTCCAGAGACTACTATATTAATGGGGTTTCCCTAAATAAAAAAGGTAGCCAACTGAAGAAGCTTCCCAGGATACATATATTCTAGATTCCAAAGCCGATTCTACTTCTTCATCTTCACCGCAATCCACAATATCGTTAGGTACAGTTCAGTTGGTTCCTGGAGGTTATACACTGATCCCTACATCCTTTATAGAGTAGATAATGAAGAGCTAGGCTATACTTAATGCTAGGGTTAAGAAGTTAGAGGTAGGGGTGAAGCCCTACATAGCAGATGAGATTAAGTAAGCAATATGACGTATGCTGACCCATCTTGATAGGTTTAAGAGCCAGATAATGGCTAAGTTGAGAGCGTCTAGGCTCCAGTTTTAAGCACAGTCACCACTGATTTAGATGAATTAAAGAATGCAGTGAAGGATATTTCTAAGAGGTAGTTTCTAATTGTGCAGCCTCCACCGGGCCTGACATTTGAGGACTTTCTTATTAATATAGACGTATAGGTGCCAAATTTCTATACCAGACCTTAAAAGATAGGGGCATGGATAAGGATATAGCTGAGGAGGTAGAGGAGATGGGGGATGATTTGTAGATTCATAAAAAAAGAAAGAAGAAAGACAAAGAAGGAAAAACGAAGAAGAATAAGAATGGTAAGAAAGCAACAACATTCGAGAGCGAGAGAACCTCTAAGGTGTGTATTTTAGAGAGGAGTGATGTCCTGCATGATGTTATTACTATTGCTATTTCTAACACTATGATTAATAGTGGAGGGGGTACGAAGATTACCTCCATAATGACATCTTTGAATGCATCAGCCGCCATCAGTTATGACTTGATTGAGAGTGCCAAGGCCACATCCGAGTCCACCAGAGATGGAAAATAAGGAGGGGTTACATCTGTGACCCCTATTGATGAGTATACGACAAATATCTAGTGCGCCACATGCATGTTCCTACCCTTAGTTTTACATTTTCTATGCTTTTGTGTAATGAGGACATTGCATGATTTCTAAGTTGGGAGGGGGTGGGTGGGTGTACCACATCCTAGGGTTTTTGTTGCCATATTTATTTTCCCTGGGATGGACTATCTAGTTAAAATCGACATGTTTAGGAGTTTTATTTTTTGTTTTTGTGTGTTTTTTGTGTGTTTTGTGTAATAAGGAAAGGAATAGGAGAACTTGGTGCTGTCAAAATAAAAGAGCATGGCATGAAATCTGTGTTTTTAGTGTGTTTAAAATGATACCACTCCATAAAATTTGGTTATAGTTTTGTTGTGTTATATGCTTACCCTTACTTGTGACTAATGCAGATCTCATTATGATAGTGAGAGAACCTCTAAGGTGTGTATTTTAGAGAGGAGTGATGTCCTGCATGATGTTATTACTATTGCTATTGCTAACACTATGATTAATAGTGGAGGGGATACGAAGATTACCTCCATAATGACATCTTTGAATGCATCAGCCGCCATCAGTTATGACTTGATTGAGAGTGCCAAGGCCACACCCAAGGCCAACAGAGATGGAAAACAAAGAGGGGTTACATCTATGACCCCTATTGATGAGTATACGACAAACATCTAGTGTGCCACATGCATGTTACTACCATTAGTTTTACATTTTCTATGCTTTCGTGCAATGAGGACATTGCATGATTTCTAAGTTGTGTGGGGGGGGGGGTTGTACCACATCCTAGGGATTTTGTTGCCATATTTATTTTCCCTGTGATTAACTATCTAGTTAAAACCAACATTTTTAGGAGTTTTATTTTTTGTTTTTGTGTGTTTTGTGTAATCAAGAAAGGAATAACAGAACTTGGTGCTGTCAAAATAAAAGAGCATGGCATGAAATATGTGTTTTTAGTGTGTTTAAAATGATACCACTCCATAAAATTTGGTTATAGTTTTGTTGTGTTATATGCTTACCCTTAATTGTGACTAATGGAGATCTCATTATGACATTAGTATTGTGAGTGATATAACCGCAGCCTAACTTGCATGAACTGGATAGGTAGTGACTGAGTATGTAGCTCTAAGCCAGGTGTGTTGTGAGGTTTACCTAGTCAGAGTGTGTGTGTGATCTAGAACTTATCCGATTAGTCTCACCAAAGTTGTAAGGATAGTTTGTTAGAAAAAAATCATAGGCCATTCTTTAATAAGTCCACTATAAGCCTGAAAAGCCTACCAAATGAAAAGAATATCCCTTGATCCCAAAATTTGAAACTAAATAGCCTTTTTTATTGAACTAGTCTATTCACCTTACAAATCATTTGCTATGAACCTATCTTAGCCCTGGTCCCTCCTTGGACACTTTACCTCAACTCAGGTAAATTTCTTAAGTTTAGGGTGGCTATATAGGGGTGCATAAAAAGTTTGGGTAAGTAGAAAAAGTTATTAAATTGAAAAAGGATTCGGGTGCGGTATTGAGTGGATAAATAAAGAAAAAAATGAATTAGAAAAGTTGAAAAGGAAAAAAAGATAAGAAAAAGAGAAGTTGTGAAAACAAAACCACACCCGGGGTCTGGAAAGTCAAGAAAAGGGAGAAAAGTAAAGAAAGTAGGAAAATAGAGCCAAAAGTAGTATAGTTCCAAGGAGGAATAGTCACTTAATATATATGTACCATACCCATCCCCGAGCCTACATTACAAGCCAATAAAAGTCCTATAGGGATCCTAGTCTGACTATCTAAAGAACTAAGGTGTAGAAAATAAGGGCAAGCCTATGGTATCCAACATACACAATCTTGACTTATTTGTGAGAGTGAGTGCTTAGTTTTAATACCTATCCTAATATTCATCATATATTCTAAGTGTTAGAGACTTTTTTGATGTGAGGGCGTAGGGGTGCATCGTAGTTGCCGCTTGTTCGGGTAGTGTCATTTTTTTTACATATTAGGTTGTCTGTTGATAATGTAATGCCATTGCTTGATCACATTGTGTCATGGTAAGTGCTTTGTGAACACATAATGAATTTAGGGTTTTAATGATATTTGGAAGTGGTTGAACTTGTATTTTGATTCATGCATGCTTAAGTTGAGTTTTGAAAATATGACTGCCTAGTACTCTTGATTTTCTCTTGGTTAAGAGTCATTTAGATTGTGTAAGTGTAGTTGTACTTTGTTTTCCTGAGGACATGAAAACATTCTAAGTTGAGGGTGTTGATTTGCGTGAACTTACAACACTTCCGACGCTTAAACCTAGGGATATTGTAAGTACAAAGGTATTTTTATGAGGATATAATATGATTTTGTGGTATTTATAGGTTAAACAGCCCGGAGAAGCAAAGTACAGAAATATAGACTTAAAGGCATCATATGAAACATCCTACGGCCATGGGATTTGACCACGGTCATACCATTTCTATCGTAGGTTGGATCAGAGAGTTGATAATCAGACTAAAGCATCCCATGATCATACGTAGTTACTACGATCATAAGATCGATCATAGGAAGAAAGTTTAAAAAATATGCTTTCAGATGTTAAGTATGAAGAAGATCAGACGATCACTTTTCATGACTGTACCATGATATTACAGACTCGTACTGAAGTTTGGGGAAGAAGTATTCTGCATAGTGCAAAATCAAAGGTAAAATCCATGAGAGGATGTCATGATAGTAATAGGAAACCATGAGCTTGTATTGAGCATCGTGCCAACCAAGATATGAAAGATGGAGAAGTTAAGTGTCAACCTACGAGCACTAAGGACGATTGTGATATCTAACCACGATCGTACATTCCTTCTCCGATGTACCGACTCAGTAAAATCCAATTGTGTTTAGGATAGTTTTATGTTTGTCTATAAATACTCCCACTAGGTTTATTGTTTCAGTTTAAACATTATTGATAATTTTGAGACATATTTTTGTTCATTGAAATATTAGTATTGATTTTTAGGGTTTTAATTAAAAGTGAGATTTTTAGAGTTTTCATCTTATTCTTGTAAGTGCATAATCATGTTTTTTTCTCAGAATAATTCTTGTGTTCTTGCAATTATGAGTAGCTAAGAACCACAACTAGGGTTGTGGGAACCATGATGGATTAAGAAAGTAGTGTTTGTAATCTGAAGTGATTCTTCATCTGTGTTCATGCGTGTATTATTGTTCCTTCCGGTATGATTGCTTATTAATGGCTGCAGACGTTAGAACTCACCTTATTTTTACTCTGGACAAAAGGACGAGTAACGAATGGAAATGGGGAATAAACAACAAATACTTGGAGATATCAACCTTCAATTAGTAGCTTGAGCTGATAATCCAGGAAAGCTAATCTAGGATCCAAGATAGGGGTTAGTAGCGTAAAACTCAGGAGAAGAGAAAAATTACTTGAGGATAGTTACTTAAACAAGTGCAGAAAGCAGTTTAGGTATACATAACCTATCGATTCTACATGTTAAGCACCTGGAGAGATCACAAGTATGAAGGATCTACAGAGTTATAAAGTTATGGGGAACACAGTCCTAGTGCCTCTAACATCTTGATTACAAATCCAACAAAATCAACAACTGTTACTATTGGAATTCTAATTTACAAAACCCCACTTTTACTGGAGATTATTTACTGATCGCTTTGATAAAAACTTGATATGTATTTTGACCTATTCCTCATAGGATAGACCCCAACCTAGTTGGGTTTTATATTTGATCAAAGACCGCTTTATACTTTGTTTAGAGGTGTAATTTGGGCGACATCAAGTTCTGTTATGAGTTTTTACTAGGGCCAAATTTAAAAAATCCACCCTCTTAGAATGTGAAAAGTTACGAGGCCCAAGACCTAATAAATTAAAGGTCTTCGAGTCTTCTTTCTAATACCATCATCGTTCATTAATCCAATATCGAAGTAAGAAGTTATGGGCATTTTACTGAAAGGAATCCATGCTAAAAGGCTGAAAACCACTGTAGCAGGTATGGATCCATTGTAGCGAGCCTAGGAAGCATTTTAAGTCTAGTATTGATGGGTTTTAGGTCATAAACTCAAAAACTTCATTCCAAAGCCCTAAAGGGGTGATTTTCCCAAGGTTAGGGTAAATTTTTATTATTGAGGTAAGATTATTACTCCATTTTAACATCGATTAATCTGTTATTCTTCTAGAATCATTAGAATAGAGAACTATGGTGAAATTCTTGGGGTTAGAACACTAGGTTCATGAAATTATTGTGAAAACCTATGGGTATGTTATTATCACCAAGAATTACTTCAAGATTGTTAACTAATACTTCCTAGCATGAATTAGTTATTCTAAAACATGAATTTTGATGGTTGGAGACCTTGAGTTTAATAAAGATAGGACCCTTAGCATTAAAACCTTATTATTTGAGATAATGTGAGTATGATAGAACTAGTTAATGGTTAATTGACCCTTGGGTAATGATATAGACCATGAATAAGGATAGAATTAGTGGGTTTAATTTTCCAAAGTATTTATTTGAAGAATAATTGATTAAATACTCTTATAATTGCCTATTTATTAGATGATTGAATATTTTTAGGTATGAAAGAAGGGAAAGAACATCCATAATGTGGCTTGCTTGTTCCAAGATCTTCTGTTGAGGTAGGTTATGATTTATGAGTAGTAGACTATAGTTAGTAATCATATGTATAACATAGAATTGATGTAAGAATCATGAGTAGGTCTGCAGGCACGGTGTTAAGATGGATTAAAATTTGAAGTTGAAATAAAAAGATCTAATTGTGTGTGGATAGGTAGTTGTGTTAATCCATTGATGGGTATTTTATATTTGTATGACTTACTTGATTATTTATAAGATGAATATGTTAATGTAGGTAACAATATAGGAATTATGTGAGCTCATAATATAATAAACACGTCTTTAATACCTTAAAAAAGGGTGAATTCGCTATTGTTAATTTTTTGAATGGGGGATGTTTTTGTTGAAAGATAGTTATGAGAGTTGATCATGGTAAGAGAATGTGGTTTCATAAATTAAGAATATAAAGTCAAGTTTGACTAAGTTTAGGAAATAAGATGGGTAAAAGTGCATGACTAAAGCTAGAATTGTAAGTTGAATAGGGTCAAATGGTTGAATAATCGGCTACTGGAATAGTGTCATGAACCTAGTGATGACTTGAATATAAAGGTTACCATTTAGTAACTGAATTTATTGGTATCTATGTGAATAAAAGAGGATCAAATTAATAAATGAACTTATGTATGTTGAATTAGAGTATAGACTCAATTTGGTTGATAATGCTTATATGAATAAGCTGTTGATTGATCTTTGAACATACTTGTAATTGATGAATATGGTTGATAATGCTTAAATTAATAAGTTATGTATTGGTCTTCAGACATACTTGTAATTGATGAATATGTTTGATAATACTTGTATGAATAAGCTGTTGAATTGGCCTTCGAACGTAATTGTGATTTTGGTGAGTAGATAGTTATTGGTCGTATACTTGCATGATGAACTTAAATTTGACTAAGTGTCTAGAATAGTGTGTACCTGCATTGATGGTACATTATATTATATCATGGTTGACATTTAATTGACATTCATACATTATGATTTTTGAAGGATCGTGTACCACCAGTACATGATACTTATATTCAGAGAGTTGGGTACCACATGTTACTTATATTTGAAGAGTCGGGTACCACACCGGTACATGTTACTTATATTCGGAAGGTCAGGTATCACACTAGTACGGTATATATGTTGATATCCAATTTCATTGTCTGATAACTTGCAGTATCTAGGTACATTGAGTAGAAAACCAAAAAAGGAAGAAATATCAGTCATAAGTAAGATATATTTATCAAGGTTTCCTGAAACAAAATGAATCAACAATGGGGTTAAATAGATTTTGTATAATTCCTTAAATCAAGCAAAATTAAATCAGCCTCATCTCCAGAGGAAAGAAGACTTTTTCCAGATCTCAAGAATCCCTGTTTAGGGATGACAAATCACGGGTCATAAGGAATAAAGAGACCATATTAATGGTCCAACCTTATTCTTGGAAACATGACATTTTACATCCCATTTCCAAGGATTAAATCTCGTGGGTTGCCTTTTGTTTTCAAATCATTGTAACGACTACTAATGAGCTTTTGCTATTTAAAGTCATGAAAGATTAATGAAGAGAAATACATTTTGTCTCAAACTTCTCTAACTCTTTGCTCTGCTTTTATTAAGAATTGTAATCTCTATAAGTTTATTGTGTAATCAAAAAGAGAGAAGAAGACAATATAGTTGGTGATGCATTGTATCAAAAAGAGATAAAAGAAAAGCTAGTGTGAGTATAAGCCAAAAATATATACACATGGACAAGTCTGCCTACCATTAGTCCCTTCTGAAGTGCCCAACACCATCACAAGTAAAGAAAGCTCGATCTAGAGAGGGCCTGCTAGCAAAAGAATATGAAGCACCTTGGCTTCTAACAACTGAAGACTGTTAAGTGGTCCTTGACGGGTAGATACTAGTATAGCTGATTGTATAAGGCGAGCTGGATAAACCTGATGACCATAGTCCTTGGGGTAAGAACTATTGAAGTTACCCGCATTCAAGGCTTTCTTTGCTACTACCTTGGCTTGGCCAACTTGTTGAATCCTTATGCCTTCTTCACATAATCAGTAACATCAATAAAAGTTTTCCAAGTAGAAGTCATATGAACTTCCAAAACCTGCAAATCAGTATTCAAACCTTTCACAAAGAGGAAGATCCTCTCTTCCTCAGTACCAAGAAACTACGTAGAATATTGGGAAAAGGAATGAAACTTAGCCTTATAGACTGCAACAGAGATGTTACCCTACTTAAATGCTAAAAACTCATCATTCTTACGATCACAAAGAGTACGGGGTACATACTTCTCGAGGAACAGAGTATGGAATTAAGTCCATGTTAATGAAGGTAAAGTTAGAGACTGACATTCCACATAAGCCCTCCACCACTACTTTGCATCACCCTACAGTTGGAAGGTTACAAACTCAATACCATGCTGCTCCACAATGTCCATTTTATGCAGTTTCTTATAATAATCAACAATGAATTTGAACATATCCTCTGTTTCAGAACCAACAAAGGTGGGAGGTTTAATCTTCTAAAACTTAGTCAACATATCATGTTTAGCCCCTGTCATGACATGACCTAACACTGGATGAGGGAAAACCTCCATCCCTGGGACCTCATCCATAGGAGCAAAAGTAGCAGCAGGCTACACCCCTAGAAATTTATAAGCAGGCGTTGTAAGCTTTGCTCCTGTACATGCCAACCCCTTAAGAAAAGCAAGTACCTACTGAATCACTTCAGACAACATCGGTGGAGGAGCTACACCTACTAAAAATTGATACTGCGCCTCTGTTCCAAAACCTCTTCATTTGTAACTTCATCATATTAATCCTGGGGTAGGGTAGGTGTCTCAAATCTCTCTCATGCTAAATTAGTTGTAGCTGGGGCTCCACCTCTATCGAGTGTTTTCCTACGTCTTTCTCTCCTTCTACCTTATCCTCTACCTCTTGCGGTAGGCTCTACAACTAGAATTGGTAGTGCGGGAGCTGCTGCTCTACTCCATTGGCTCTCGTATTCACCATCTCTGAACAAAAGAGTAAATAGGTCAGATAACAATTGGACTCAAGTTATAACACAAAACAAGAAAGAAAGTGATAATTTCCCAAAGTCTTGTAGCCTTTAAAATAAAAGTACAGATTTCTCCGTATTGTTCCATGAGACTCTACTAGACTTGTTTTGGTGCAATGAGATCAATGAACCTAGGGCTATGATATAAACTTTGTCACGACCCCAACCCATTGCAAGGAACCCACACTATCCCTCCGGTAGAAGAACAATTTAACCCCAATTACCCAACCTAAAACTTATCAAATTTTAAAAGTGAAATAATAATTTTCTTAATCAACCAAATATCTCAATAAATCTAGTAAATAATAAATGCAAAAAATATCAAATGCCTAAAATATCCCCAAGAACTGAAAGTCATTGTACCCAAACATATCACAATGCCAAACTAGGGGTACAACCTAAAAACCAAAATAGTAAAAATGTCTATGTTCAGAACAAGTGGACAAAAACTATAAGTAGGATGACTCATGGATGTTGATGCGCCATGGTTACATGGCACTTTCGATGCTTAAAACAAGGAAAATATGCAATAGCTTGGGTGTATTTGGTTG
Source organism: Capsicum rhomboideum (assembly GCA_031232105.1). Classification (NCBI taxonomy): domain Eukaryota; kingdom Viridiplantae; phylum Streptophyta; class Magnoliopsida; order Solanales; family Solanaceae; genus Capsicum; species Capsicum rhomboideum. The sequence continues at coordinate 98,229,204 of CP124719.1, read as the reverse complement.
GTATGATGTGGTTTCTGTCCTACATTTCAGGAAAATAGGTTTTGAAGGCAAAAAATGATCAAAAGGAAGAATCAAACCCGAGAACAAAGTTTTTGAAGTTTTAAGAACAAGAATCTACACCAGAGAGGGAGTCACGACACCACTCACATGACGTGAGTGGATGCCATGAGTCATCTTCAGAGATGATCGAATGTGATCTGATTTTCACGGCAGAACTCATGTGGCGTGACTGCACCTACGTGGCGTGAAAGGATGGCATGAGTCATATGCTAAAGATGTATAGTTGAGCCTGATTTCCATGACACTCACCTATGTGGTGTGACTTGGTTCCACGACACCAAGTCACGATACCGTGGAAAGTTGCCGACTCTGGTGTCCTATTTTGATTAGGATAGGATTAGCCTTTTATCTATAAATACCCCTGTATAGTCCTATGTTCGAGAGTTAGTTAGTTACATTGTTTTGAGATAGTTTTTCATTATTGTGAGCTCAAAAACATATTATTATTTTGTAATCTTGGAACACCGATTCTAGGGTTTTATTCATCATTGAGATTTTAGTTTTTCTTCATTGTTGTAAGTTTACAATTATGTTGTCATCCTTGAATTCTTATTGTGCTCGTGCGAACATGAGTAGCTAAACTCATTAGCTATGGTTGTATGAACCATGTGGAATTAACGAAATGGGTTAAGTGCAAAGCAATTTTGAACCGGTGTGAATGCATGTATTGTTACTTCCTTCGTTGTGATTGCTCTTCTAACGGTTGCAAATGTTATACACTCACCTGTATTCTAGACTTGCTCGAGAGAGAGGTAGAGATTAGGAAAAGGAGATAACAATAGAGATTTGAAGCTATCAACCTTCATCTAATAACTTGAGCCTTAGCGGGAATAGCTATCTGAGATTCAGGACAAGGGTTAGTAGTGCAACACTAGGAGACCGAGAGGAGAAGAGTGAAATTCATCTAATCAAGGTCGAGAGACATTTAGATGAACATATCTTGTCAGATTTTGCATGCAATATAGCGGGACAGTTTTGTTAGCACAAGTAACCAGTAGAGTTAAAGAATCATTGGGGATCACAGCCCTAGTGTGTTTCTCATCTTGACTACAAACTCTATAATCAGAAATCATTACCGTTATTGTTCACTTACAACCCCCCCCCCCAGTTTTACTTTCATACCAGTTACTCAGACTAGTATTCGACATAACTTCGACCTATTCCCTGTGGGATCGACCCCAACCTAGTTGGGTTCTATATTTGATACACGACCGCTTTATACTTCTTAGGAGGCATATCTTGGGCGACATCAAATTTTGGCGCTGTTGCTGGGGGATACGGTTACGGAGTTGATTGTTTTTGCTTTTCTATACTTTTACGGGCATACGTCGGTGTATGCCAAATACTAGGAGTCAAGGAATCCCCTGATTCAACTTGATCTTGAGATAGAAGGAACACTGAGAGCTAATCAAAGAATGGTGAATACTGACGGGGTGTAGGATCCCGCAGCTGCTGGAGACATTCATAATCAACCAATTCAGTTGGTTGGTCATGAAACAACAGACCAAACTACTGCTTGATTGACATGAGAAGAAAATGCTAGACAAGCTGCTCTTAGACAAGCAAAGAGAGATAATCGATCTATGGAAGAGGCAGCTCAACGACTGGTTGAGGCTGAAGAGAGACAAAGAATATTGAGAGCTCAACAACCACTTCAAAGACCGCACGTGCCAGTTTATGCTGACCCTGAGGAAGAAGACGTGGCCTACTTCGAGCCAACCGATACTGGTGCCATTATTCCACCTGAGTTACCTCCGGGCACTAAGTTTGACATTACCAGTGCCATGATTCACCTGGTAAACTTAAAGGGTGTGTTTTTCGGTCTTTCTACTGATGATCCAAACATGCACGTGATGAATTTTGTGGGGGTCTAGACCTCATATAATTTGCCTGGAGTTGACCAAGAGGCTATTCGATTGAGATTGTTTCCATTCTCTCTAACAGAAGAAGCGACTTTGTGGTTGGAAGAATTACAACGAGGATCCATCACTACTTGGCAAGAATTGAGAAATTAATTTCTGGAGAGTTTTTTTCCACCTTCCAAGATGCTACAGTTGAAGGATGAGATCTACAACTTCAGACAACTACATTCTGAAGAACTTTATAAGACATGGATAAGGTTTAAGAAGAAGCCGCAGAATGTGCTAAATCATAGGATGAGTGGTAGAAACTTACTTGAAATCTTGTACAGGGCTCTAAATGTCAATTCTAAGGCTGTAGTAGATACTATCACTGGTGGAACCTTTATAAGTATGAGGTGGGAACAAGCTTAAAAAATATTAGATCGTATCACTAAGACCAACCGAGGATGACATACTTAGGAAGCAAATATGTCAGCTGGCACATATGCTATTGGAGCCTCAACAACACAACGGGCTTTGGACGAATCTTTAGCTTAAGAGGTAGCTCAGTTGAGGATAGAAATTGGTCTTTTGGATAAATAAATTATGGCTAGAGATGCTGAAAAGGCGCATACTGTAGGTGTACAAGGTAAAATGTTTAGACATGAAGATTATGAATCTGATGAAGAGGTGGGTTTTCGAGCCAAGGGCCAAGGTCCTAACCAAGACTCCTGGAACTCGAGGCAAGGGAATCAAGGTCGGAACTACTATAGGGACAGTTACTACAAGTCAGGATATAGAGATAGAGAAAGAGATCGTGACGGTGATTGGAGGAGGAAGGATGATTATAGAGAGAAGAGTGGCGTATATGTTCCACCTGGGAACCGCGATGCTGACTCTAGAAATTCAAGAATTGAATCCCTTCTAAATAAATTGGTGAAAGGGGCAGAGAGTCAAGAACAATGACTGAAGAAGATTACGTTAGACATCTCAGGAATAAGTCAGAAAGTAGAATCCCATTCGACTGCTATCAAACAGTTGGAGCAACAATTCGAGAAGATATTGGTGGTATTAAACCAACGTCATCCAAGAATCCTTCCAAGCAACACTGTCCAGAATACGAAGAATGATAGCCATTGTCTGGCCATTACTACTAAAAGAGGGAAATGTACCACAGAGCTATCTATACCTATGGATAGTGATAAGACCAATAAGCCAATGGTTATTAATGTAGAAACTGAGATAGAGCCAGATAGTTTGAAGGTCAAAATAGTTCCAAATTCTCAGGATGCTAGCGAAAAGGCAAATTCTGAGAAGAGGCAGGAAAAGAAGGTCCCACAAAAGTTGAAGACTATCCCACGACCTCCTCCTTCCTTTACTCAAAGATTGAAGAAGAAGATTGAGGAAGGAAAATATCAGAAGTTTATTACAATGTTTAAAGAGCTGTCGGTAAACATCCCTCTTGTTAAAGCATTAGAGCAGATGCCAGGGTATGCAAAGTTCATGAAAGACTTGGTGACAAAGAAGAGAACTGTCAGTTTTGAGCTGGCAGATAACTTACATCATTGTAGTGCAGTTGCTTCGCATTCTCTAGTTGAAAGGAAGGAGGATCCAGGAGCTTTCATAATTCCTTGTCCTATCGGGTCCTACAACTTTGCTAAAGCACTTTGTGATTTGGGTGCTAGCATTAACTTAATGCCGTTAGTCGTTTTCAAGCAGTTAGGGTTGGGAGCACCAAAACGAATCTCTATGAGACTTCTCATGGTGGATAGGACTGTGAAAAAGCTGGTGGGCATTTTGTATGATATTTTGGTAAAAGTTGCATCTTTCATATTTTCGGATGACTTTGTAATCCTAGATTGTTAAGTTGATTTCGAGGTTCCCATCATATTAGGAAGACCATTCCTTACCACTGGTTGTGCATTGGTCGACATGGAAATAGGGCAGATGAAATTCAGGTTAAATGATGAACAAGTCACTTTCAATGTTTGTCGTTCCATGAAGCAACCGAGAGATAAGCGGGTGATTTCAGTAATAGATGTAGTTGATGATAGTGATGTTGTCGTGTCTCTTGGAGAAAGATTGGGAGTAGAAGCTCTTGCGGCCGTGATCATGAATTTTGATAGCAATGATATCGAGAAATATGATGAGATGGTTGGTGCGCTTGCTGGTAGGGGATCATCCACTTATGCTCCAAAGAAACTCGATCTCAATTTGAAGAATAGAGTGACCCCACCAGCTTGTCCTTCTATCATAGAGCCCCCAGTATTGGAGCTTAAGGCTTTTCCGGCTCACCTTCGCTACATATTTTTGGGAGCCAACAACACCTTGCCTGTGATTATTTCTGCTAAATTTATGGATTGGCAAGTAGAGGCTCTGGTTTCAGTATTGAGAAGATTTAAGAGATCATTGGTTGGACCATTGTTGATATTATAGGAATTCCACCCAGCATTTGCACTCACAAAATTCAACTTAATCCTAAGTGCATACCAAGCATTGAGCACCAACATCGTCTAAAAACACCTATACAGGAGGTTGTGAAGAAAGAGATCATCAAGTGGTTAGATACAGGAGTGGTTTACCCTATTGCTGATAGCAAATGGGTGAACACAGTTCAATGTGTACCAAAGAAGGGAGGAATCATTGTGGTTCCAAATGACAAAAATGAGTTAATTCCAATGAGGTCGGTGACTGGATGGATAGTTTGTATGGATTATCAAAAGCTGAATTCTTGGATAGAAAAAGATCATTTTCTATGCCCTTCATGGATCAGATGTTAGAGCGTCTTGCGGGTAGAGGATGGTATTGTTTTCTAGATGGATATTTAGGATATAATCAGATTTTCATTACTCTCAAAGACCAAGAGAATACCACTTTCACTTGTACATATGGGACGTTCGCTTTTAAAATGATGCCTTTCGATTTATGTAATGCACCGGCCACTTTCCAACATTGCATGATTTCTATGTTCTCTGATATGGTGGAAGACATAATTGAGGTGTTTATGGATGATTTTTCGGTGGTGGGAGACTCATTTGATGATTGCTTGGCACAGCTTGCTAATGTGCTGCAAAGATGCGAGGAGTGCAACTTAGTGCTAAATTGGGAAAAATGCCATTTTATGGTAAATGAGGGTATCGTGTTAGGGCATCAGATTTCAAAGAAAGGTATTGAAGTTGATAAGCCTAAGATTGAGGTGATTAAAAAGTTACCTCCACCAATCTCCGTGAAGGGAATTCGAAGTTTCTTGGGATATGCTGGATTTTATAGAAGATTCATCAAATACTTCTAAAAAAAAACTACTCCGTTATGCAAGCTTTTAGAGAAGGAGGTAAAGTTCGTTTTCGATGAGGCATGTCTTAAAGCATTTGAGTGTCTGAAAGAGAAGTTGATTTCAACCCCTATCATTGTTTCACCAGATTGGACGATGCCTTTTGAGGTTATGTGTGATGCTAGCGAGGTGGCTTTGGGTGTTGTCCTTGGCAAAGACGCAAGGTGATTTTACATCCAATTTACTACGCTAGCAAAGCACTTAATCCCACTCAAAAGAATTACACTGTGACTGAACAAGAATTGTTGGCGGTGGTCTTTGCTTTTGAGAAATTTTGCTCTTATTTGATTGGCATAAAGGTAATTGTACATACAGATCATGCAGCACTTTGATATCTTATGTCAAAAAAGGATGCTAAGCCAAGGTTGATTCAGTGGCTACTTCTATTACAAGAATTTAACTTTGAAGTCAAGAACTGAAAGGGAACTGAGAATCAAGTTGCTGACCATCTATCACGCCTTGAGGAGGAGGCCATGCTTAAATTAAGGGATGATCTTGAGATTGATGATACTTTTCCAGATGAGCAAGTACTGGCAACATCACAAGACTTAATCCCTTGGTTTGCTGATTTTGCCAACTTTTTGGCAAGTGATTTAGTTCCATAGGATATGTCGTACCAGCAGAGAAAGAAATTCATGCATGAGGTGAGAAAATTCTTCTAGGATGAGTTGTATTTATTTTGGGTATGTGCAGATGGCATGATTCAGAGATGTATTCTAGAGGTCGAGATGATGAGTATTTTGAAAACATGTCATTCATCTCCAGTTGGGGGTCATCATGGAGGTGCACGGACTGCTCATAAAATCTTACAATGTGTGTACCACTGGCCCAGTATTTACAAAGATGCTCATGATTATGCTCGTGCTTGTGACCAATGTCAAAGGCAAGGGAATATCTCACGCAGACACGAACTTCCCATGACAACTATACTTGAGATTGAATTGTTTGACGTGTGGGGAATTGACTTTATGGGTCCTTTTGTGAGCTCACATGGGATGAAATATATTTTGGTAGCTGTCGACTATGTCTCTAAGTGGGTGGAAACAATTGCACTTTCTAGTAACGAAGGAAGAAGTGTCATGACATTCTTGAAGAAGAACATATTTTCACGGTCTAGCACACCCCGAGTAATCATTAGCGAAGGAGGTTCCCATTTCTGTAATCGGCTATTCAAGGACCTGCTTGAAAAATATGGTGTTAAACATAAGGTGGCCACACCTTACCATCCTCAGACAAGCGGGCATGTTGAGGTGTCAAATTGTGAGATCAAGTCTATTTTGGCAAAAATAGTAAATGCCAATAGGACTGATTGGGCCTGAATATTGGATGATGCATTATGGGCATATCGAACTACTTTCAAGACGCCAATTAGTACATCACCATATCAGTTAGTTTTCAGTAAATCTTTCCATTTGCCTGTCAAACTTGAACATAAGGCTTTATGGGCTTTGAAGAGGTTGAATTTGGACTGGAATGAAGCGGTTAAATTGAGACTTGAGCAGATGAATGAGATGGATGAATTTCGTCTCCGAGCTTATGAAAGTTCAGCAATATATAAAGAGAAGATGAAATTATATCATGATCATCGCATTGAGAAACGAGAGTTTCACCTGGGAGATTTGATGCTACTTTATAACTCCAAGCTTCACTTGTTTGCTGGAAAATTAAAGTCTAAATAGTCCAGACTATTCACGGTGGTTAGGGTATTACCACATGGAGAAATTGAGCTAAAAGGAGCGGATAATGTTCTATTTAAGGTCAATAGGCAGTGTGTTAAGCATTATATGGGAATCGCGGAAGAAATAAGGACATGTGAGGAACTTAAGCTTGATGAAGTCTAAGTAGTCAAGCTAGCTATGTCGTGCCGCGACGTTAAATTAGGCATTTTATAGGAGGCAACTCATAGGATGATTGGTGAATTCTGAGTATCCAAGTTAGTCGTGTTGTGCTGCGATGTTAAATCAGGCACTTTATGGGAGGCAACCATAGTCATATTATGTGTGACCTGGTGAAGACTGAGCAATGAAGGATAAGTTAACTGGAATCTAAAAGCGTGGACGGATTATGTTCAGTTCATCTCACGACACTTAATCACGTGATGTAGGTGGACACACGTCACGTTAGTGGTGCCGTGTAAATCAGAGAAAATGTTGGTCGTTCTGAATCTTACCTATGACATGAGACCCACGTGATGTAGGTAGAACCACATCACGTGGGAGGTATCATGAGAATCAGAGGTGATTTATACTTGCAGGAGTTGAGTTACGACAAAGACCCACGTGACGTTAGTGTAATCCATGTCACGTGGGTGGTTTCGTGGAAATCACGAATCTGCAGACAACCCAAGACCCGACCCAACCCGACCCTTTTCTTTATATAAATTTCAGTACCCTCCTTCTCTACCCTATAAAAATCCGAACTCACCCTACTCTTTCTCTAATTTAATCTCATAAGCATAAACCCTAATTCCTAAAACCTTCAAATTCCTAAGGTGTATTTCTAAGATTCTTCCATTCCTCAAAGACCAAATTCGAACTCTAACAAAACCCTCACCTCCCAAATCCCCAGTTACCCAAATCCGACCCACCCACTACCAAACCCGACCCCCAGATTTGAAAACTCGACCCCCACCCTAAATTCCTACCCAAACCCAACCCAAATACCCAAAATATAACCCAAAACCAATGCCATACCTCCCAAACAAAACCCCAAACGTGACCACCTTGATTCTTCATCAAGAATTCAAACCAAAAATCCAAAATTTCCAACCCGTTTGAGTGATAAGCCTACTAAATCTGAAAAGAGTGGGTCCGAGGAGGTTTTTGATATTGACGCTAATAATATTGCACTAGTGCCCCATACCACGAGGTTCCAGACTCAGGCCCAAGCTGCTGCCCGGGCTGCACTTCAGCCCACTCCACAGCCTGTCACACCGGTTGTTTTGAATTAGTCTTCTGAGTCTGCCCCCCAGTCTGATGAGGGGGAGGATGAGTCAGTATCGGGCTCTGTGGATGATGCTACAGGACAGGGTACTTCTGCGGCAGAGGCTACAACCTCTATGTCGGGTACTAGCGAACAGAGTGCTCCCACTCCCTCGCAGGGAAGGGATGTCCAACGGTGGTATGTTCAGGGCATGCGGGTCTTTTATGACAGGGATGCCGAGCTAACAGAGCGGAGTGTATGTAGAAGGAGTATTATGGAGGAGCCCCGATATAGGCTGGAGGACTTGAAGGCGTTGCCTGATATTTGGGTTGTGTTTGAGTGGTATGGGTTTGGTTGGATGGCGGAGCCTCCTGGTCGCTATAGCTTAGAATTGGTCCGAGAATTTTATGCATCATATGCTGCGTCGGTTGATTTGAGTACACCTGTTGGGCAATGATACAGGAAGCAATAATTATTGACATATATTTTGGTTTGAGGAACCCGAGTTGATATATCAGAGCAGACCATCCACCGTGTCACACCCCGAATCCCAATGAGGCGTGATTAGCACCCGAAGCCGATAATGCCCGAGAGAACCAATCTTTGCTTATGTTCGTTCATATGCATGCCAAAAGAAATACCATTATCACATAAGAACTTGTCATGCTAAATCGGAATTCATGAAACCTGTGTTAATATATACATATGTAAAACTTGGCCGACAGAGCCATCAAGTCATCATGGACACACACCTCTTACATTTGTCTTCCCACAACTGTCTACAAAGCCTCTACAGATGCATGACCATGTCTATACAATATTTACATAATACCAAAACCTAGTGTTCATGTGTGACTTGGGAAGCCCCGAAGCAACTGGAGCTCACCAAAGACCTGTATATGATCCGCAGCCTACTGAAGAGGTCTACTAATTCCTGCACCTGCAACATGTAAGGTAAGTCCCCAAGAGGGGTCAGTACGAAGAATGTACTGAGTATGTAAGGCCATAAGACAACTGTATCAATACATATGAACTTCAATGAAAATAACTATGAGAGAAAAACTGCATATGTGGAATTATGTACAATTCTTCTGTTATTGTCATTTATGCTCATTCATACATAATAACAACCATGGAATCAATATAAGAGAAATATCTAATGTGAATAAACTCTCTTTCTGTATGTGGGGAACCATGTATGTAACGTTCTTTACTTCTCTTGCCTTCATATTCATTCATCTTTATTGTTCTACCCATGCTAGGCTGTTTTGTATCCACTGGGATGAGATGAACCCATGCTAGGTACTTTGACCCCTGGGATGTCATATTAACCCATGCTAGGCTTTCGTGTCGCCCCTGGGATGTCATTAACCCATGCTAGGCTTTTCGCCCCTGGGATGTTATGCTATGTGAACCTATGCTAGGCTTTTGTGTCGCCCCTGGGATGTCATTAACCCATGCTAGGCTTATCGCCCCTGGGATGTTATGCTATGTGAACCCATGCTAGGCTTTCGTGTCGCCCCTGGGATGTTATTAACCCATGCTAGGCTTATCACCCCTGGGATGTTATTAGGATCGACCCATGCTAGGTATTTTACCCCTGGGATACCACCCATTAAACATTACTTCTTTCTTTCATTACTCTTTCTTTCATTCTATGAGGGATACCTTGATGATAGGAACATTCTTGAAACTTGAAAAACAATATACATTACTTCACATCTTTACTCTTGTAAGATTGATATCTCTACTTGTGGGGAATAGGTACATTAACTTGTCCATTACATCTTTCATTACTTTTAAGAGGTTGGTACTTTTACTTGTGAGAAATTGGTACAAAGATAAATATAATATTCTTGGACTTTGGAACAAGACATGATTGGAACAATGCTATTCAAACTAAACAAGATCTCTTTACCTCATTACTCTTGTTAAGATAGTTCTCTTAGAAACTACAACAACATGACAACTTAAGAACTTCCGTCCATAAATAAGAGATAAGTGGATCATAATTCGTCTAGGAGTAAAACACATATGAATGACAATATATATATCAACCTTAGTTGGAATGCTATAGAACCCCTTTGGAATAGAACACTTTTGGAACCTTAGGATAATGATCACTAAATACGATACATGTGGATATCAACTGCTCACCAAATGAGATGCAATACCTTAGAACATTTGAAACTCTTGAAATATTAGCCAATGAACATGAGTCAACCAATGAACATGAGTCATATGATTCACCATTTACCAATAAATAAGGAACATATGAGTAACTCTAGCCAACTCTAGGATACGGAATACCTTAGAGTATTTCGGAATCGAATAAGTACTATGACAATGGGAACACCATATGTTGCAGAAAGATATAGAGAAGTAACCTTAAATACCTTTGCGTCTAACTATGAATACACAATCTTATATGTAAATAAAATAGTCCAGCTCTTTCCTTACACCACACTCTACATCACAAGTACATAGCGAAACTTATATTAGCAACCAACTACCTTATAAGTGCACAAGATGACCATGAATCACATAGTTACTTTAGAACGTCATTTAACCTTCTTACAATGTCATTTATCGCATAAACATGCCAACACTACCATAACATCCCACTCATTGACTAAGATTTCATTCAACAATAGCATTTCGCATCACACTTACCCTTTATGCTCTCTCATTAGCATTCCGTCACAATTACCCTATCAACTTGTCTTGTAACAACTTATGAACAATCATACATACTTAAAATAGTCCAACATGCCTCCATACGACACTTTTAAGTCATTAAAACGACATCACAAGTTGATAATTACATCCATGAAGGGTATAGGGGTTTTGGGGGGCCAAAGGGATGCAAAAACAAGCAATTTGGAGTTCTGGGATGATCCGATAAGCCATATTAGCCCTAAGGTGGATGACCTTTGTCTGCATGTGACCTTTGGTAGTAGCCATAGGTACCTGCGTTGGCACCTGCGCCCGCAGGTGCTTCGTCTGCGAGGGCGGGTGCCCGTTTCGGCCAAAAAGGGTCTCTTTTGGGTCTTTTCATGCAATGAATGGTCCATGATCATAAAAAAACTTATTTTGACATATTTTTGATCATATCAAACACCAAAATTCATCCATGGTCTCACAACACACATAACAACACAAAAACGACGCTTTACGGTCAATACGTCACCAAAACCATAACCAATTTCACAATAGAAATTCCAAAAATTATACACAATGAAAAAACAAGGAAATGATATAATCAAATCTAACATGTAAATATTAAATCCATCATGTTCACTTCCTTTAAGACCACAAGTCCATGTTCAAGTTTACAAGGCAAAATCATCCTCCGATTTAGGAAACACAAGTTGTTTTACACATAGTGAACTTCTCCCACTTCACCAACATAACCAACATGATATAAACCATATCCCATGCATAAAATATATTAAACCATAATAATAAACACTTACCAATACTCACCAAGTGATGATCTTTGGCCAAAAGGATGAGAGCTTAGGGTTTGTGGAAATATTGAGAAAATTCTAGAAAGGCATGGGTGTCCAAATGAATAAAAATCTGATTTTTTGCTCTATTTATAGACCCTTTTAGTCTCTCTTTATCCAAACACTTGGTACACTAATAGTGTAGGGACTTGTTCTTGCAAGAATGGGTCATTATGCCCTTTTTGGGCCATGTCTTCATGCCAATTTTGGGCCTCTTTTAACTCATTAACAAATTGTTAATTGAGCCCACCAAATTTTGTGTATAATTCCTTATATATATATATATGGATCCCTCAAGTCACTCTTATTAATATCTTGGCATTAAATGCATGATTGATTAATCAAATGGAAGATTGGATCATGTTTTGCCCCATTGGGCCAAGTCTTTCTTATGATCCTTGGGCCTCATTTGGCCCAATGGCTCAAGACTCATATAAGCCCCAACAAATAATTGCATAATTCTTCAAATATCTCATGTTTAATTAATTCCATAAATTTACACGTAGTCGTATACGTTCGACAACATACGGGGTGGTACACATCCCACGAAGGTCTAATCCCATGTACTAGGCCCAATATCAATTACCTCATCGATAACATTACACAATACATACTTTTGGCTCTCGATACTAAAGTAAACATTGTTCGACGTCGTCAAGTAGGGTTTGGTATGTACAGGGTGTTACACACCGCTTTTTGTTTGGTGCAGACCGTCCACTGTCGTCTACGACTACTGACTTTGATCACCGTATTAAAATTGTCAGAAATTGGATTAAGATGCAGGATGCAGATCAAAAGTTGGAGCTGTTGAAATGGATTGCGGGGTATATAGAGAAGGACGGTGTTGCTGCGAGTTGGGTGACTGGGAAGCTTGATATCAAAAAGTCCATGCTCCATTTTCCCGAAAGGTTCTAATTGTCGATTGTTAAGCATCGATTGGGACCCACGAATGCGGATAATTCCATCACCTTGGACTGGGCTATGATGGTAGCTAGCATCATTGCCAGTTATGATATTCATGTTGCCAAGTATATTCTGAAGGAGATTCATGATTGGGCCTTTCAAGACCATACCAGTATACCGTTCCCCTGCTTGATCTAGAGTCTGTGTGATAGGGTAGGTGTGGCTAGGATACCTACCCTCGATCATTATATAGAGGTGACCCATATAGAGGATATTGGTTTGATACAGCAGCGGGGATCTCACCCCATTGTTCCATGAGGGTCTCAGCCTTTCGGGTCATCAGGAGCTGCCCTTTTTGAAAGGCTTGGAGATACAGATGAGCCGGTTAGTACATCTATGCCTATTCCAGTGCCAAATACTATTCATGTACCGACTGAGGGCACTGTCCCATATTGATAGAGGCAAGAGACCACACAGTCCGGAGGACCAGGTTGATAGTGGTGACAAGTATGAGGGTGATCTCCGGAGAGAGGTTAAGGCCTCCAGGTTGGAGTACCATATGATTCAGATTGCGCAGGAGCAGCGGGAACGAGATACGTCTTCTAGCTAGGCACCCCCTCCATCCGATGCACCTACCAAAGAGCCCACTGGGTATACTGATGATCCCACTACGGGCGAGCCCACTTCTGGCTCCTAGGGCGCCACAGGTATGTATTCACTCCCTTGTATTTTATTGATGGCTGTGCACTGAGGGCAGTGAACCATTGTTAGTTGGGGTGGGGGTGTACCACCACTTGGGGGTTTTTGTTGCCGTGTTTCTTTTCCCCCGAGTGTGCTATCATAGTAGAACTGGCATGTTTAAGGTGTCATTTGTAGTATTTATGTATTTCTTGTTGAATTAGGAGAAAAATAAGGGAACAGTAGTACAATCTAGTTTTGAAAGAAAAAATTATTATGCGTTTTGAATGTTAAGGATACCCCTCCTGAAAATTTTTATTTTGAAGTATGTGTGTGTAGCATGTTTATGTGTGATAGCTGTTGGATCTTGTTATGGCACTAGGATTATAGACAAAATAATTGTAGCTAGCATTGCATGAATCAGATAAGTAGTAGTTGTTGATGTAACTTTGTGCTATGTGTGTGTGAGGTCACTACTTAGTTGACTTTGTGTGTGCAATCCAGAACTTGCCCAGTTAGTCTTGCCTAGGTTAGAGGATAGTGGTTAGGAAAGGATCATAGGCCGTTTTTGAATAAGTCCACATTTAGCCTAAAATGCCCGACCAAATGAAATAAGTATCCCTTGATCTCGATTTTGAGCCTAAATTGACCAATTTCTTTCATTAGCCTATTCACCTTCCCATTTTGACTTACAATGAACCTTTCTTGGCCCTGGTTCCTCCTTGGACATTGTGTACCTCAACTCAGGCAAATAGCCTAAGTTGAGGGTGGCTATTATAGGGGTGCGTAGACTGATTTGGGTATGAAGAAGGGGTTAATAAAACAAAAAGAGAAGACAGATTTGGGTGTGAAGAAAAAGAAAAAAATAGATATAAAGTGAAAAAAAAATTGTGTTGTGAAGTTTGAGAAAAATCACACCCGAAATCTAAAAATAAAAGAAAGGATAATAAGGGAGAATAAAAATAAGAATGGTTAGAAGTTGGAGCCAAAAATAGTGTAGTGTCAAGGAGGGTTGAGTCATAATATCCATATGTACCATACCCGTCCCCAAGCCTACATTACAAGACGAGTAAAGTCCTATAGTGATCCTAGTCCGACTATCCAAAAAAAAAAACTAAGGTATAGAAAATAAGGGAATGCCTATGGTATTTCATGCACACTGTTTGAACTTCTTTGTGAGAGACAGTGTTTTGACCAAGTCCCTAATTTGAGATTCAGCAGTATACTGTGAGTGTATGGGACTTCTTTGATTGTGAGAGTACATGGGTTGCATTATTAGCTGTTGTTTGTTCAAATAATGTCATTTACATATATGCTTAGTTGTTTGTTCATAATCTGGTGCCATCACTTGATCCCTTCTGTGTCATGATAATATGCTACCTGTATACACACCATGGTTTTGAGTTACAAATAGGAGGGGTCGAAAAAGTTTTTGTGCCAAAGGCAATGAGTCGACTGCCATAGGTCCCTTAGGTTTCTGTTAATTAAACATCGTATATGTTTGTTTTTGTTTTGTTCGCCTGAGGACATGCAAACGTTCTAAGTTGAGGGTGTTGATGTGCCATGGTTACATGTCACTTTCGATGCTTAAAACAAGGAAAATATGCAATAACTTGGGTGTATTTGGTTGGTATGATGTGGTTTCTGTCCTACATTGTAGGAAAACAGGTTTTGAAGGCAAAAAATGATCAAAAGGAAGAATCAATCCTGAGAACGAAGTGTCTGAAGATGAAAGAACAAGAATCTGCACCAGAGAGAGAGTCACGACACAACTCACGTGTCGTGAAGTCCACTCACGTGACGTGGGTGGCTGTCGTGAGTCATCTTTAGAGATGATCGAATGTGATCTGATTTCCACTATAGAACTCATATGGCGTGACTGCAGCTACGTGGCGTGAAAGTATGTCGTGAGTCATATGCTGAAGATGTCTAGTTGAGCCTTATTTCCACGAGACTCACCTACGTGGCGTGACTTGGTTCCACGACACAAAGTCACGATACCATGGAAAGTTACCAACTCTGGTGTCCTATTTTGAATAGGATAGGATTAGCCTTGTATCTATAAATACCCCTGTATAGTCCTATGTATGAGAGTTAGTCAGTTACATTGTTTTGAGATAGTTTTTCATTATTGTGAACTCAGAAACATATTATTATTTTGTAATCTTGGAACACCGATTCTAGGGTTTTATTCATCATTGAGATTTTAGTTTTTCTTCATTGTTGCGAGTTTACAATTATGTTTTCATCCTTGAATTCTTATTGTGCTCTTGAAAACATGAGTAGCTAAATTCATTAACTAAGGTTGTGTGAACCATGAGGAATTAACGAAACGGGTTAAGTGCAAAGCAATTTTGAACCGATGTGAATGCATGTATTGTTACTTCCTTCGTTGTGATTGCTCTTCTAACGGTTGCAAACGTTAGAAACTCGCCTGTATTCTAGACTTACTCCAAAGAGAGGTAGATATTAGGAAAAGGATATAACAATAGAGATTTGAAGCTATCAACCTTCATCTAATAACTTGAGCCTTAGCGGGAATAGTTATCTGAGATCCAGGACAAGGGTTAGTAGTGCGACACTCGGAGACCGAGAGGAGAAGAGTGAAATTCATATAACCAAGGTCGAGAGACGTTTAGATGAACATATCTTGTTAGATTTTGCATGCAACATAGCGGGACAGTTTTGTTAGCACAAGTAACCAGTGGAGTTAAGGAATCATTAGGGATCACAGTCCTAGTGTGTTTCTCATCTTGACTACAAACTCTATTATCAGAAATCGTTACCGTTATTGTTCACTTACAAAAAACCCCTAGTTTTACTTTCATACCAGTTAATCAGACTAGCATTCGACATAACTTCGACCTATTCCCTGTGGGATCGACCCCAACCTAGTTGGATTCTATATTTGATACAACAACCGTTTTATACTTCTTAGGAGGCATATCTTGGGCGACATCATCTGCCTAGAAGATATAGCTCACCCTTGATTCAGAACGATCACTTGCTACAGATGAGGTCTATTCGAAGTTGCTAAAATATGCCTTATACTCAATAAAAAGAAGAGCACAAGTAGTATCAATGCAAAACCACTATGTACTAGTAGGGTCATCGGCCAACTCAAAATAATAAATAGGAACACATAACTAACACTTTGTAAACAATAACAACCATGCAACACTTAGCCATTGTACCTCCACTTACTTTTTTTCAGCAATACCAACAATTGAGACAAGTATAAGACAACACAAGAAATTCACCAAGTCAATAACATGACTAATAACAATAAACTCAATCTAGCCACAATTACTCTTTTCAATAGACTTCAACAAGTACTTACACAAGAAACTGAATATATCAATAACAACATAACCCAGTCCACAAGGAACTATCAAACTCACCGATACTGTGTACACACATGCTATAAATCTTATGGTTTCCCACTAGCCATGACTTGCAGGGGATGAGCTCACTCCATGTACCAAATAACCTAGACATATAGTGTCTGCCACCCTTATCCCAAACCAACATTATACCATCCTTATTGCAATGTCCACACCCTTATACTGCCTGAGTTCCACTAATTTTGTAATGATGACCTTCACCAATTCATCTCACAATAATAACTCATGTCGCAGAAAGTATAATAACAATGTGAAAAAACACAACCACGCTTGCACTTCAACATGCCTTTTTATACAAAATCATTATAGGTGATTAAGCACTTGTAATATTATCCAACAAGTCAACATTCATAACATGCATTGCAACAAGTAAAAAAAGATGCAATTAACATGTAAACATAAACTAAATTGAGTTTCAAATACAATTCAACCATCACCTACCTCACTCAAAGCTTTGCACTTGCTCTTACAAACTTGAGCTTTTCCCTTTCTTGCAATTTTAGCTTGATTGCGGTCTAAGAACAATAATACGACCCATATTCAGACAATGACCTTACAATTACAAGGATTATAACCTAGTCTCAAAACCCCAAGGCTAAAATAATACTCATTCCCTTATTCTAGGGTTTTTCTACCTTCATTCTACCGTAATTCTATCCATTTCATGTTTACCAATATAAATTCTAAGCATGCAACCATAATTCATCTATGTTTAACCAAAACCAAGAGTTTCACCCTATTTTCAATAAATTACACTAGAAATCCAACCTAGGTCAAGTTAAATCCTCCCCTACACTCAAAACTTAATAATTCTAAGGATTAATCTTTAAAAAACAAGTTAAATGGGTGAATTTACTTACCTCAATGAAGGATTTCGGTGGGAAATAAGTTGTAAGTGCCTAAAATTGCCTCTCCCATCCCTTGGATAAATATGGAATAAAAATAATGTTTCTTGTCTATTTTCTACATTAAACAACACTTGTCCCACTATAGTGGCCCAAATGACTCTATAGCGGCATTACTATAACGATATTCACCCGCTATGGAGGGATTGACCGACTCTGACTCCAGCTATGGTGGGAATATTCCTACTTTAGCTGGCCAGTGGTAGTGGCATGACTTCAACTATAACAGCCTAAGTAGAGGTAGAAAGTTTGACCACCCCAGAAATATTTCTATTTTACAACACACTTCCAGATATTAATATCTCAAACTAACCTCTTTATGTCAAACATGACATCTAGAGTTCTACTAACCCGAATTCACATCCAAAAGTTTCTATGGACTCCTTAACCCTTTAGCTAGCATAATATGGTACCTATTATTTTAAACACCAACCTATAAATTCCTATATCATTCTAGACCACACCGTACTTGGATTTCATCCAAGACTAGCTAGCCTGAAATTTCTAACTCTTTATTCAGAGAGAATCTTAACCTGAATTTTGGCACGCTAGACTATATCATAACAATGGAAATAGTCATTATAATAAATACAAATTTACCTATCATTCATCCTAGAAAAATCAGTAAATAAAACAAGGTAAAAAAAGCAAGAAAAGTACCTAAATCTTCAAACAAGTAAGGGTACTTGTCGCGTATATCCTTTTCAGTCTCCTAAGTGGACTTCTCAATAGAATGGTTCTTTGACTGGACCTTCAATAATCATATCTCCTTAGTCAATAATTTTCAAATGTCCCGGTCAAGAATCACTATCAATTCCTCTTCGTACGAAAGGTTCTGGTCAAGCAAAACTAAATCCCACTTAATGATATAGTCACCATCTCCATGGTATTTCTTAAGCATACAACAACAACAATAGACCCAGTATATTCCCACCAAGTGGGGTCTATAGAGGGTAAGTATACACAGTCTATACCACTACCTCAAAGGTGAGATAGAGAGGTTGTTTTTGATAAACTGCCGACTCAAGATAAAAAAGTCTAGAAGTATTTCTTAAGCATAGAAACATGAAATACCGAATGGAATCTCGATAGATTTGGAGGCATGCCAACCTGTAATCTACCAAACCAACATCATCAAGAACCTGAAACAGACCAATATACCTGGGGCTAAGCTTGATCTTCTTGCCAAATTGTATAACTCCCTTCATGGGAGAAACCTTGTGGTAAACATGTTCCTTTTGTCTACTTTAGGCTACCAAAAACATGTCCTGAATAAACGTTACTTTCTCTTGAGCTTCCTTCACTAAATTTATGCCCAAAGGCTTCACATCGTTAACCTGGAACCAACCTATATGTGATCTACACCTCCTCCAATAAAGTGCTTCAAATAAAGCCATGCCAATAATAGAATAATAACTGTTGTTGTATGAGAACTCACACAACGATAGAAACTTATCCCAATGACCGCAAAAATAAGCCATACATTCCCATAGAATATCCTCAAGCACCTGGATAGTTCTCTTAAATTGCTCATCAGTCTGAGGATGAAATGCACCAATTATATGACGATGACCTTTACAGGTTCATCTCACAATAACAACTTATGTCACAACAAGTATAATCACAATGTGAAATAACACAACCATACCTGCACTTCAAAAATCCTTAATATACAAACTCATTATAGGTGATTAAACACTTGTAATATTATCCAACAAGTCAACATCCACAACATGTATTGTAACAAGTAAACAAAAAGGCAACTAACATATACACATAAACTAAATTGAGTTTCAACTATAATTCAACCATTACCTACCTCAATTTTACACCTGCTCTAACAAACTTGAGTTTTGCCCTTTCTTGTAATTTCATCTTGATTGCAGTCTAAGAATAATAATACAACTTAGATTCAAATAATGACCTAATAATTACAAGGATTATAACTAGTCCCGAAACCCCAAGGCCAAAATAATACTCATCCCCTCATTTTAGGATTTTTCTACCTTTATTCCACCATAATTCTATCTATTTCATGTTTATAAATATAAATTCTAATCGTACAACCACAATTCATCTATCTTTAACCAAAACCCAAGGGTTTTACCCTATTTTCACTAAATTAAACTATAAATTTAACATAGGTCAAGTCAAATCCTCCCTCATACTCAAAACATAGTGATTCTAAGATTAATCTTTAAAAAATAAGTTAAACAGGTGAATTTACTTACCTCAACGAAGGATTTTGGTGGAAAATCAGTTGGAATCATCTATAATCGCCTCTCCCAAACCTTTTATGAATATGGAATAAAAATAATATTTTTGGTTTATTTATGAATTAAACAATGCTTATCCTGCTATAGCATCCCAATTCTCGAGATTCGTTCGCTATGGCAAGATTGACCGACTTTGACTCCCACTATGGTGGGAATATTCCTGCTATAGTGGGCTAGTGGTAGTAGCCTGCCTTCCACTATAGTGGTCTAGGAGGAGGCCAAAAGACTGACCACCCCAGAAATTTTCCCGTTTTATGACACACTTCCAAATATTGATATCCCAAATAACCACTTTACGTTAAACATGATATCCAAAGTTATACTAACCCAAATTCACTTCCAAAAGTTTATATGGACTTCTTAACTTATTAGCTATCATAATATGGTCTCAAATCATTTAAAAACCAAGCTATCCATTCCTATATCAATATAGACTACACCACACTTGGATTTCATCTAAGACTAGCCTAGCCTAAAATTTCTAACTCTTTATTTGGAGAGAATCTTAACTTGTATTTTGGCATACTAGACTATACCATTATGACAGAATGGGTCATTATTGTATGGGATATATTTTTTCCCAAGGTACTTGGTTTCCAAATATAATGATCCAAATTGTTGGTATGTTAAAAATCATCCCAGAAAAATTCTGACCCTGTAGAAATTATTTTGTGACAAAACGCCATGGCCAAATATAATTGGGATAAAAATTTGAAAATTAGGCCAGGCCTGCTGACCCACCATAGCAAAGACACTTTTATAGTTACAGTAGTGCCACTTAGCAACACCTCTGTCACCACAGCAGCAACAAGCAATAGCTAGCCCGAGGGTTAATTAAAACCCTCATTCATTTGAGCCTCCTTATGTTGCCTCCCTCCCTTAAAAAACCCCAAGTGAACCCTATACCTAAAATGATGAGATTTTAAAAGACAAGCTCTTTGAGTTCAATTCCAAAGTGTTTTCGTGAGGTTTTCGACATTAATAAAGGGGAAGTGCATACGCGGGACAACCCTTCACTCTCTGTAGTAGTGGAATTCATCTATGTGGTAGGTTATGGTTTAATATGTAGTATACTTTGGCTATATTCACGTAATAATGATAGTAACCTTAGGATATTTCATGCCTTACGTCTTCGGACATGAAGTTTGGTTGGATAGAATAATAACAAGATTAGGATAATGAAATTATGACTTGAATTATATGATATAGACCTATTTTTCTTCTTTAATTATCTAAGGGCATGTGTTGCCTGAACTAGAGGTAGGTCGATGGAAGTTAGTGTATTTATGAGTTAGCGACAGGGTTAGGGAGACTATGAATGTATTAAGCATGAATTTGGGCCAGAGTATGCATTTGGTGTATTCATAGGAGTTCAACAGAGTTTTAGAGGCTATTAAGGTGACAACCATGAAGAATAATACTATCAATGTGCGTACTGTATTTGTATGTTGTTGTTTATAGTAGTTTAGGTATAATCATAGTTGAGGGGAAGGGAAGTGAATGGTAGGAATGGTATTTAAGATTTAGGTTTTTAGCAAAAGCATGAGTGATGGTTAGAGGTAGGGTTATCCCATTAGGTGAGTGTGAGTTATCAAGCATCATGGGTAATCGATGTATTATGCACTTACATATATGTATATATATGTACATATATAGAATTTATACGAGATAATACCATGTATAACCCTCCGTATTATCAAAGTTGTTTAATTGTAGCAAAGAATTGTTTGACTCTATGCTTATATGTGAATTGGGTTGTTGTGATTGGATTTTTAGGCATTAATTGTGTTTAATGACTGTATTTCTTCCATTGCACATTGGCATTGACATGATGTTAAGATGGTATTGAGAATGATCCTAAGATGATATTGTTGATATTAATATGTTGTTGGTATTGAGAATGATATTAAGATGTTGTTGATATTAAGAATGATATTGAGATGTTGTTGATATTGAGATATCATTAAGATGATGTTAAGATGATGTTGATGTTGAGATGATATTGAAATGATATGTACATATTTCATGTATGCATTCATCATATTCATTTGAGTTTGTATATACCTATATCATGGTGAATCTTATTGAAGAAACTACTTAAGTGTAATTAATAAACTGTGTATCTGTATACCTATTGGGGTAAAGAATGATAACTGTACTTAGTTTGGCTTCAGGTTATATAGGTATGAGGGTATTTAGGTGACCCTATCTAGTTCTTATAGTATACTAAAATAGTGGGAATTGGAGTATTATCTGTAATTATTAGAGGTGGGGTAGAGGGTCACAATAGTGTTGGGTTATGAACCATAGGATTGGTTGAGAGGGAAATAAGAAAAGACTTAGGTGACCTAAGGAATGGTTGTATTGTCAAAGGACAAAGATACATAAAAATGTTAAATGGAAGGTAGGTGATAGAGATAATAATGACAACATATCAAAGACCTGAAGAGAGGGATTTTAGGAAGGGTTAGCTATCCGAAATCTTAACTTTTGTCATGATTTCCTCTCTATTTTCTAGTATTGTTATTTGTTTCTAACCCAGGTCAGTAGATAATACCTACAAGTATATGTAGTGGTACTGATAATATACTTACTATATCTCTTCTTGGAGGTATAGCCATATTGTAGGTCAGTTGGAGTTTCTATAGGTACGACGGTGGTCACTTTTCAGCAGCTTCTGTCATCTCACTCTTATATGTATGTTGTTTCTTGGGTCTTTTTTTTCTTTTGCTAGTGCTCTTGTACCAATTAGATTAGGTCCTTGAAAATCATTGTTAATTCTTTTCCACATTATTTGTATCTATTAAATGTACTAAACAAGAGCTTTATTTCAGGTTAAGGGATTTTCTTATTTTAAATATTGTTTTAGTTAACTTCCACACTTAATTGAATGGTCGGATAGTAAGTGTTCTCTTATCTATGGTTGAGTCGGGTTGGGTTGTTATAAGATGGTATCAGAACCCAGGTTATGGATCTCCCAGTACAAGAGCAAATATTAAGTAGGTTCCTATAGATTGGTGTGTTGATTTCCACATTAAATTTGTAGGGAGCTACAAGACATCTAGGAAGCTGTCTCACTTTCTTCTTTCCTATTATGCTAGTTCAATATTGTCTCTCCAAGTTGAGTCCAATTGTTATCTGGAAGATTCCAATTGGTATCTCAACAATCACAATTAGGATTAGTTGGTCCCAATTGGTATCTCAGTAATGTTTGAAAGGTCGGAATATTCTAATCTGTATAAGTCAATAAAAAGCATATGACTATATTCCAATATTGAAAGCTATATTTGGATGTAGTGAATTTTTTAGTTTCAGTGCTGCTAGTGAACATATCTCTTTGGTAGTGTCTGGTTTTAAATGTAGAAGAGATAGTTGTTCTTGAGGTTCTTGTCGTGTTATGATTGAATGCTACGTGTATTTTTTATGTGCATTGTCATCACATTGAATATATCATTGCCTTACTGTGTGATGGATAAATTTCTTAAATGTAAGTGATCTTTGTGAATGGTCTGAGGTCAATGGTTATGAGAAACCTAGGTATCGTAAGGGTTGGGTGTAATTTTGGGATATGACTTCATCTCCGTGATTTGATACTCATTTTAATTTTTTGTGACTTGAAGCATTCCTTAATTTCCAACTGGGACCTAACGAATTACCTAGATACCTTGCTATGTTCAGCTTAAGTTATCATGGTGGGTAATTATTTAAGAAGAGTGGTGTTTTGGGAGCCTTATTATGCATAATTGAGTGAGAAATTTTAAAATCGCATAAGCAATAGACTTTGAATAAGAGATTGGAGCATTTTTGGTTATAAATTTATAATACGTGAGAGATAGGGGTAATAAAGTGTTCATGGGATAGCATTATGTGAGAAAGGGCCTAGAAATGGCTCAATTTTGGAGCCGCTATTGAGGTTCACTGCAACGACACTTTTGTCGCTGCAGTGACACCTTTGTTGTTGTAGCAGCATTGCTGCAATGGTAAATCCTCCATTGCAGTACGCCAGGCCCCTCCCATATTTTTCTATTTTTTGTGCTTTGAAAAATAACCTTGTTTTTGCAATAATCAACAATTGAAATAGCTTTTTGACTTGCACAGTAAGTTAATAATTTATTATTAAAGATTCGGTAACAGTAGATATCCTAAAAAGATGAGAAATAAAAAGAGAATAATTGTTTGTTACATGCCCCAAATAAGGGCGACCCAAATCCAGTTAGTAAATGAAATAAATTGAGGGGACTATCTAGATGGAGGCCCCATCTCTGAGGCTCATGGCATCAGAGCCCTTCTCCTCAATTCTACTAAGGAATAAAGACTCCTCTGCATCCTTCTTCATTAGCTTCAGGAGCTTCTTGGTAGGGGAGTCATACTTGAACATCACATGCACAACCTTCCATATTCTAACCAGCATGTGATCCCGGGAGTGGCACCTCTTCTTCTCCTCATCTAGCTCCTTTCGGAGCTTAGTATAGGCTCGGGCTGGGTCTAGTAGAGCATTAGAGCTCAAAGGAGCCAAACCTAGTGGAGGAAAATGAGACCACTCAAAATAACCCCAAACATACACAAGGTTTGCCTCCCAGCCACCAAGAGATACAGGAGCCTTTGTGGGAGGGGTGGTTGTTTCCTCGCCCCCTCTAGCCCTGCTACTCTCACCATCCACCCCAATTTTCCTTTTTTTCTTACCCCCTCACTATGAACCCTTCACCTTTGAGGGGTTGAAGGGAACATCACACTCCTTCAAGGAGTTATCGTCATCCTTGGGAAAATTTGCCCTCTTGAAAATCTGGGTGATCAGGAAAGGCACAAAGAAACCCCTAAAAGACCCACCCCTAGTGTAGAAGTGTTGCCATTCATCGATGATCTACACCTCCATATTTACCTCTATCCCTGACAAGTCACAAGCTACCACCATAGCCCTGTGGAAAGTCACGTCTGTAACATTTCCTAAAGGACAAATCCTAGATGCCAAGTTTATCCACCTCCGAGCCTCCATGGTGAAATGGGTGCTTTTGGTCCCTCTAACACTAGTCTATTTCACCTTGTTCTTTTGCCCCTCCGACACCATAGTCCTCTCCACCTAGTTCATATATGCCTCTCTAACCTTAGCCTCAAAGGATTTATTGGAAGGGTTTGGCACCCCAGGGTATCAATAATAATATCAGCATCCATTCAAACATTCTTCCCCCTAATGTGGACAATGGGTTGGGGTACAGACCAGTCGATGGTTGGGAGTATGGCATAGAACTCCTGAATGATCTCCAAGTTTCTGGCAAGGATGGACTCAATTAGTATTCCCAACCAAAGGTCCATATCTGATTATAGGATTTGGGTGTCTCCTCAGCCAGGTCTCTAGTCACGAACCCCCTCTCAAGAATAAAGCCCCTCTAGTTCAACCTCTCTACATAATGATCATGGCTCGTGAAGTTGGGAAACCTTTTGTATTAGGGTTGGTTAGCCATAGTAGCCATGCAAATATCATAATTACTGTGTTAGGAAACAAGTCAGGATGCTACAAGAGGGAAGGAAATTAAAAAATTGGAAAAAATAAAAAATCTGAGGAGCTACTACCTTACGTCACTATAGCAACAAATTTGTCACTGTACAGTGCCACTGCAGTGGTAAATCCACTATTGCAGCGGTGCAATCATTCCCTACCAGTCCCGACCCCCTCCCATGGCGGAATTTAAACTTTTCTTCAAAATTTTGATTTCTAAGTATAGATCGGGGTTGGTAAAGTTCGTGTGAACTCTTTTACACTCAAATAGTAGTGATCAACACCCAAAATCAAGACCAAATTGTGCAAAATCATTGAGGGATATGACTCTTTATCTCTCACCCTTTTCAAGCCCAAAAAACACCATGAACATTATTAATATTATGCTTATAATGTTGTAGGAGAATTGGGGACGTAAGAGAACCTATCATGCTTATCAAATCATGCAAGAAACCACCAAAATTCAAAATTCAAATTGCACCAAGAGAACCAACTTAAAAGCCTCTTTTCTATGCTAGATTTTACGATTCTATAATGATAAGTGTGTAAAGAAAGTAGTAGAGACAAGAAATTACCTTTTACTGTCATAAGAAAGAGGTTTGATTGAGACAAATTGAGAGAGTTTTGTGATTTGAGAGTTGGAAGAAGGGGAAATGTTTCATTTCCCCCTATTTGAATTGTCGAGTTCTGCTACAGCGGTACGCTGCAATGATGGGTCTACCTCTGTAATAGTAAATCTCTACGAAATTCCATTTTGTTTTAAATTTTTATGCATTGTGATACTTTATGATTTAAAAACAAAAATGACTCTTTATGTAAATTATGATTGTAATTTTAATTCGCAACTATATTACTTGTATGTCGAGTTATGAAGTTCAATGACTTCTAATGCGTAGGTTGATTGGTTTTGGGAGTTTAACTTTAATTGATTGAGCCTTTGTGGGATATGTTATCGGATAGTTATTTTAAATAAAGATCATACATTTTCCAAAAATTATTGTGTGCTCTTGATTTTGAAAATCATGCTAGAAACCTTCTTTCCTCTCCGTAGCTATCTAGGGACAAATGATGGGTAAATTAGTATCTAATGTAATGGACCAAATAGTCCTTATGTTAAAAATTTTCCTAAAAAAATGTTTCAACTAATAAATCCTTATGCTAGACCCTGTAGAAATTATTTTATGGGAAAAAGCCATGGCCCAATCTAATTGGGCTAAAAATTTAAAAATTAGGCCAAGCCTGCTAACTTACCACTGCAGCGACACTTTTGATGTTGCAACAATGCCACTGCAGAGGCACTTCTGTTGCTATAGCGGTAGCAGACAGTAGCCAGCCTGAGGGTTAATTAAAACCCTTTTTAAACTAAGCCTTCTTATGTTGCCTCCCTCCTCCAAAAATACCCTAAGTGAACCCTATACCTAGAAGATGAGATTTTAAAGGCCAATTCTATAAGGGAAATTTTAAAGTATTTCGGTGGGGTTTCCAGCATTAATAAAAGGGCAATGCATCTGTGGACAACCATTCTCTCTTTATAGTAGTAGAATTAATCTACGAGATAGGTTATAGTTTAATATGTACTAGACTTGGGCTAGATTCATATAATAATGGTAGTATTATCGGGCGATTTCATGTCGGGCACATAGTTTGGATGGACAGAATGATAAGTGGACTAGGATAATGAAATTGTGACTTGAGTGATATGATATTAAACTATTTTGCTCCTTAATTGTCTAAGAGTATGAGTTTTGCATGAACAAAAGGTACGTCGGTGAAAGTTAGTGTATTTTTGAGTTTGCAGAAGGGTTAGGGAGACTATAAATGTATTGAGCATGAATTAGGGCCAGAGTATGAATTTGGTGGGTTCATAGGAGTTCAAAAGAGTTTTGAAGAATATTAAGGTGATAGTTCTGAAGAATGAGACTATGGGTGTGCGTTCTACGTTTATGTGTTGTTGTTTCTGGTGGTTTGGGTATAGTCATAGTAGAGGGGAAGGGAAGTGAGAGGTAGGTATAGTATCTAGGATTTAGGTTGTTAGCAAAAGCATGAGTGATGGTTAGAGGTAGGATCATCCCATTTGGTGAGTGTGAGTTGTCGAGCATCACGGGGAATCGGTATATTATATACTTAAGGTAGTATACTTAAGGGAATCGAGCATCAAGGTAGTATGTTAGCATCCTCCCCATTTTTGAATTCTCTAAAATATTCCTACTACCTCATTAAAACATAAAAATAGTAGGGGTAGTTTTGTCTTTTTAGCAAAAAATTGAAACCACTTCCCCCTCTTTCTCCATCAATGGTGAAACTAAATCACAACGTGTAAGTAGATTTACATAAACAAAGATATGAAACTATATTTTTACTCAACAAATTTCAAAATCATTGATATTCACTAGAAGCTCTAAATATTAAATCCAAAAATTAAACCCACTTTTAAAGATGAAGCAGGACTGTGGGAACGAGAAGAGGAACTACATTTTAAGATATCAAAGTTTTATTTTCATATTCTTAACTTAATTAATTACTGAGTATTTGGTTCTAAAAGATCTGATAACTGTTGTAGGAAAAAGAACAAAAATAAGAAATTTAAAAGCTTTGTGAATTATAATGGCTGAATGTGGGATGATAAAGAAAGTAAAAAAAAAAAAAGGGGAGAAAAAAAGAGGGAACAAGATTTGGGTACAAATTTTGAGAAAAAGACAGAAATGTCTAAAATTAGTTCTTGCATTTGAGACTAGAATGGAGAAACGAGGGGAAGAAGAAAGGGAGTTGCAATGAATAATGAGATAGTATCATCTCTCTTCAGCTAAAATACCAAGATGACCTTCCAATTTGTTGTATTTTAATATGTTAATGAGGGCATTTTAGGAAAAAATAAAATGGGGAGGATGCTAACATACTACCTTCATGTAGTATCTTAACAAATCCCATATATATATATATATATATATATATATATTGAATCTATACAACATAATGTCCTGTATAACCCTCAGTAATATGGAAGTGGTTTAATTGTAGTAAATACTTATTTGACTCTATGCTTATATGTGAATTGAGTGTTTATGATAAGCTTTTTGGGCATTACTTGTAATTAATGACTCCATTATTTGTATTGCACGTTGACATTGACATGATGTTGAGATGGTATTGAGAATGATCTTGAGATGATGTTGTTGATATTGAGAACGATATTGAAATGTTGTTGGTATTGAGAATGATATTGAGATGTTATTGGTATTGAGACGTTATTGATATTGAGAATGATATTGAGATGTTTTTGACATTTTGATGTCATTGGATGATTTTGAGATGATATTGATATAATATTGAAATGATATGTACATCGTGCATGCATGCATTCATCATATTCATTTGAGTGTGTATATACCTATATTATGGTGAATCTTGGTGAAGAAACTGCTTAAGTGTAATTGATGTATTGTGTATATTTATATCCTTTGGGGTAAAGAATGGTGATTGTACTTGGTTGGGGTTCAGGTTATATAAGTATAAGGGAATTTTGGCAACCCGATATAGTTCTTATAGTACATTAAAATAGTAGGGATTGTAGAATTTCCCTTAATTATTAGAGGTGGAGTAGAGGGTCATGATAGTGTCGGCTTGTGAACCATAGGATTGGTTGTGAGGGGAATAAGACAACAGTTAGGGGACCTAAGGAAGGTGTGTATTTTCAAAAGACAAGGATACATGAAAATTTTAAATGGAAGGTACGTCACAAAGATGCCAAGGACGTGTCAAAGACCAAAAGAGAATGATTTTAGGAAGGGTTATCTATCTGAAACCTTAACTTGTGTCATGATGTCCTTTCTATTTTATATTGTTGTAATTTGTTTACAACACTGATCGGCCGATGATAACTATTGATATGTGTGGTTGTACAGATAATACACTTACTTTACCTCCACTTTGGGGTTTAGCCATGTTGTAGGTTAGTTGGAGTTTCTATAGGTACGACAGTGGTCACTCTTTAGCAGCTCCTGTCATCTCACTCTTACATGGATGTTGTGTCTTTGGTCTTTTTTTTCTTTTGCTAGTGCGCTTGTACTAATTAGATTAGGTCTTGGTGAATCATTGTTAATTCTTTTCCACATTATTTCTATCTATTATGTGTACTAAACAAGATTTTTATTTCTGGTTAAGGGATTTTCTTCTTTTAAAGATCAATTTAGTTAACTTCCACACTTAATTGAATGGTTGGGCAGTAAGGGTTATCCTATGTAGGGTTGAGTTAGGTAGGTGCCCGCACGATCTGTGAATTGGGTCATGACACAAAGTCTGATGGTTGCCCTACAAGTACTACATCTTTTCCTAAGCTCAGGACTTCTCCTTCTTATGATCTTGGTTCCTTATCAATGTCTATGGATATGTTCAATCATATTAAAGATATGGATTCTAATATGGATGCTATCAAGAACTTTCTCATTGCATCTTACTTTCATATGGACAAGATTTAGGCTACCAGTAAGAAGACCAGTGCCGATGTTGATGTCCTTCTCCTGAAGTTGGATCAAGTGATTAACAAGGCTATCTAGATTACTGGAAATATTTAGACTATAACTGATGTTCTTTCCACCACCATTATTGATCAATTCACTAATCTAAATGATGCCACTTCTAATATATTGGCATACTTCCTCAGTGGTTTTGTTCCTCCTCCACCTTCTGCAGCTTAAGAATATATTTTCACCTGGTTCTTTAAGACAATATTTTGATATCTTTTGGTCTGTATTTGAGCATAAGCTCATGAATACTTGTTCTTATGTTTCTTAATTATGTGCATATCTTAGATATATTATCTCTCTGTACATTGCCTCTTCCTTTTTGATTGATGTCGAAGGGCGAGAAAAGACTACATACAGGTGTAAAAGTGCAACAATTCATGGGGAGCACACCATCTCAATGAGTCAACTATCTAGGGGGAGCTAAATAGGGATGTCGACTAAATTAAATTTTAAGTTGTCATTCATCAAAAAGTGGGAGATTGTTGATGTCTAATTTCAATGTCTGACAACTTGTAGGATCTAGGTACATTGTGTGGAAAATTAAAAAGGAAGAAGTATCAATCAAAAGTAAGAGATATTCATCAAGGCTGCTTGAAAGGAAAGGAATCAACAATGGACTTAATGAGAGTTTGTATAATTTCTCAAATTAAGTAAAATTAAATCAGCCTCCTCTCCAAAGGAAAGAAGACTTTTCCCAGATCTCAAGAATCCCTATTTAGGTATAATAGATTATAGGTAATAGGGAATAAAGAGACCATAATAATGGTCCAAATCTATTCTTGTAAAACGGATATTTTACATCCCATTTCCAAGGATCAAATCTCTTGGGTTGCGTTTTGTTTTCAAATTTTCCTAATGCCTACTTATGAGCCTTTGCTATTTAAAGGCATGAAAGATTAAGAAAGAGACATACATTTTGTCTCAACCTTCTCTAGCTCTTTCTCTACTTATATTAAGCATTGTAAGCTTTATAAGTTTACTATGTAATCAAAAAGAGAGGAGAGAAAACAATATAGTTGGTGAGGCATTATATCAAAAAGAGAGAAAAGAAAAGACAGTGTGAGTATAAGCCAAAAAGCTATAATCAAACCTTGCATCACCCTTATTCACCAAAAAGAGCTAGTAGAATCTCTTGCAACCTAATAAAACTGGAGAAAACTTTATTCTGGGTTCCAACCTGTATAAAATATTTGGTGTTATTTTATATTTCAGCATTTTCAATTCAAAAATTATTTTGCTTCTTTGATATTGTTCGTACAGGTGACAAACTATTCTAGTAAGTCGACTAAGAAAAATAGAAATTCACCCCCCTCTTGAACTTTCAATGTGGATGAAGCTACTCCCCTGTAAGTCATGACTATTTGGTAGATAAGTCTCTTTGGTATGTATATACAGATTGAGATGAGGATGTGATGGTCATGGTTTTATTGTAGCATATGCATAGTCATTCTAGTTCTCATGGCATATCATAAAGTGTTGCATTGCAATTAAAGTAGCATTAGACTACTCCTGTGAGATGATTAAGTGATGAATAATATGGTGTGGTTTAAACCTGTGGTATTTAGAGGAGTCATTGACCCCTCCCTTTTGTTGTTGAACTTATACTTGTGATTGTAATTGTGAAATCAATGATAGGGAGAAGGTTGGTCTTGTTGAGGTTATTAGTTGTTTAAGTGGTTATCTTTGCATGGTAATTTATTGGTTGAAATTACTGGTTATATGTTGATTGCTAATTTATTCATATTTAATATATGTTAAATATGGTAGAGTTATCTGCTAGTTAAGATATTTTACAAGTCATGTGACTTTTATATCTTGATAATTGTTGTGATAAAGCCTTAATCGGATAAGAGGATAGAAGGATAGTGGTTTAATGTATGGAGGTATAGTGGCAACTACTAACTCATAGAGTTGATTATGGATTAAGTGCTCGTTGTGTATGCGTGTTGTCAATAGTAAAGAACCATAGGTTAATTCTTAAGTTGTAAATTATGTGGAGTCGTCCTGTTAGTTAAAATTCACGAATTAACAAGGAGGAGGGGATATTAGATGTAAATTGAATTGGCCATTAAATTCTAGTTAATGGGTCACTTAAGCTAAGGAAATATAATTGGATGCTCCTAGGAAGGTGATGTGTGGATATATGAATTGTGAATTGGAATTAAACTGTTATATAAATTGTCATGCTTTCTTTCTGTGTTTTCTATATGATGTTTACGTGATCTAACCCTGGTCAGCTGATGATACCTACAAATACGTGTAGTTGTACTGATACTACTCTTGCTATATCACTTTTTTGAGATATATATATATATATATGTAGCAGGATTAGTTGAGGTTTCTTATTTGAAGCGGCAAGTATTTGCCAGTCGCTTCTACTCATCTTATTGCTATGGTGGGAGCTATGTATTTGATTTTGTTCTTCATTGTATTAGAAGATCTTGTGCATGTCTTCTTGGGTAGTGTTGTAAGTTGTTGCTTATGTGTTATAAATATTATAAGGATTTTTGGTTTACAATTACGTTAACATATATTTTGGAATTGTTTAACTCTAACAAAGTTTTATTTGAATTTTTGCATTTTATTGATTAGGTGGTAAGGGTTCTCCTATCTAGTCAGAATAGAGTAGGTGCCTGAATGATCTGATATTTTGGTCGTAATATGCACGTCTTCCTAAATTCGAAGCATATAACATGTAACAACCCTCCTAGCCGTTTCATGAATTTTACTTGTCTTTTCTATTTTATCTCTCCCTATAGTTTGTATACGTGATATATGACTTACAGGGATGGATAGTACCGATTCTTTAGGTGTTCAGAAGGGATTTAAGTCATTAGTTAGGTTCTTGAGTTTTAATAAAGGTAAGCTTGATAACGGTCAACCTTCGGTCAAGGCAACCTAAAATTGGTGTTGTAATGTTCCCAATAGATTCAGAACATGCTTTTTAGTCAATTTGCATATTCAGTTTGCTTCCACGGGGTTGCGAACAAAATTTTGAGTATTTATTCAAAGTTTTGACTATTTCAGATATTTTTTTAGTTGGTGGTTAATGGGCCAAATTCACATTTTTATTTCACGTGACCTATGTACTGGAATAAACTTAAGTGGGAAGAGTTTGAAATTAGCAGTAATAATAATAATAGCATCAGAACATTTGGGGAAGGAGGGCACGATAGTGGAAACACCATTTTTTCCCACTTGCAGCTTTGAAGATAATCTCTCTCGGTTAAGCAATTCAGGTTAGATGCTTTGAATAGATTGTATTCCTATTATTATTTCTATAAGAACATGAGGTAGTGAGAGTGATTTAAAGTTAGGTGGTGGCACTGACCATAATTATGGGGAAGTGGTCATTATTGTGTTATTAGAATTGGATGAGTTTGGTTTGGATTCTACGAGACCTCTAAAACGTGAGAGTTTAAATTAGAAGTCCTAAACCTGTTTCACTTGTTGTGGCATGAGATATAATTTATCAGCCCAATTTTCATTGCCACTTAACTAATTGGGCATTTAGGATGCAAGAAATAATTTTGATAAATTATAATTCTTTAGTTTCCTTACACTAGTGGACATAAGCAAATATTAGGCAATAATGACTACTCATTGGGAATTAATGATGGAGTGATTGGAGGTGTAAATGATTCTAGGTAGTTATGTACTGCTTTGTGATTTTATGTTAGCTTCGACTCAAAAATTTTATAACATTTTTGGATAGTCACAGTCTTGACCAATTTGGTTTTAGGCCTAGGTTTTTTAGAGCAAGAATTTATAAAATGGGTGTCATTAGATTTGTATTCTTATGGGGATTATGTATTTGAATAGATTTTGGTCATTCAGAAGATTTACAGAAGGGCAAGGCCCTTGCAAATAAGCTTACATTCGAATTATTCAGTTGAGGTATGTTATGGTATAATTAGAGTTTAGAATCAATTTAATTGTGTGTATGCTCATGAATTGGATGCTTGTTGATTGATCTTCTGACATACGTGAATTTGATGATATTTGGATTGTTGACACTTGTATGAATAGTTACTGAAAATGAAACTTGATCGAATTGCCTTATGGTTGTAAGCGTACTTCTAAATTTAGTACGTCATATTGTGTCCTAAGATATAGTGTCAATTTGATAAAATTTATATATGGTTATGCATAATCGTATGGTATGTGGAATTAGATTGTCCCTTGCAGGTCATGACTAGTTGGGCAGAAATATGTCCCTTAGCATGTGTGTACAGACTAGTGCTGATTTTGAGAGGTCATGTGATTTAATAAGTTGACAACAAGCGGATTGTGTTCTAATTGTGAGGTTAAGATGTTCATAGTACTTATTTATGGTGTTAATATTGATTTTGTGGTTGTTTATGATATGGTTGATAGTCTTGATGGTTAAGTGCCTTGTTTGTAGGCATTGTTTGGCCCGACATTGATGTATTTGTTGATTCATTGAATTACTTTCTATGTGTTAATGCGTGTCTACTTGTTATTTGATTTATGTTGTATACATGCTATTAAATTGAGTTTACCTATGATACCTACCGGTACATAGTAGTTTGTACTGATACTACCCAGTATTCTTCTTTTGTTGAGTGCAGAATGTGTTTCAGAGGCTCAGACATGACATTATCTCCAGCATTTGATAGCTGATCTCGATCCAAGGGTGAGCACTCCATCTCCAAGTTTCCATGGATCATCACATTAGTTATTGTCCTTCTTTCGAACAATGAGACTCTCTTTATCTTTTATATTTTGGATATTTCTTTTAGACATGGTTTTTGTTCTAGAAGTTCTTGTATGATGACTTTTGAGTCTTGGGGATTATAATAGATGGTTGCTTGATTTTCGGCATTATTAAGGATTAGTCTTGGATTTACTATTATAAAGCTGGTTTATATGATAACCTCATCTTAATATTGACTAAATGATTGGGTAATGGTTCTAGTTAGATGGTTATCCTACCGGAGGATTAGTGTGGGTGTCGCTTACAGCTATTTGGGTCTTGAAAAAGTTGGTATAAGAGGCCTTGGTTCGTCGATCTCATTGTACAAGAACATGTCAAGCAGAGCTTTGCAAAACGGTACTGTCATGACCCAATTTCTTAGGTCAGGATGGCACCTACCATAACTCACCAGTAGGTAAGCCAACCCATAGTCCAGAACAGCTAGTAACAGACTAATAAGAAAGGTGGAAGCAATACCAAATGGAAAAGAGAAAGATGACAAGAAGGAAGTAATTATATCCCCAAGACCTGGTGAAGTCAGTACAAGAGCTTCTTAAATAACAAGAGTACAAGGTAAAAATAGAGAGTAAATATATATACAAAGTCGTCTCTAAAATACAAAAATAGAGATCAGTCTAATAATAAGAGGGAGAGAAGGAACAACTACAAATATTAGGAGCTCACCCCGAATCTCCGATCCATGGCAGCTCCACATGATGCACACGTCAGCGGTGAGAACTCATCCTATGATTTGTAGGGTGTAGAAGTGTAGTATGAGAACTAACATGAGGTACTCAGTAGGCATCGACCGACTGAGCACCAAAGACAATGTAAATATAAATAACATGTAAAGTAGGAATAAACATTATAGACAACTATCTAAGAAATGAGACATAATAATACTAATGGAAAGTAAATATAAACTATCATACCCTACAAGAAATCCAGGGCGAAGGTATAATACCATACATAACTAGTTAATACACAAATGAAGAGTAACCTGAGGGAGCTAGCTAACATCTCGAAGATCATCACCAAATAGGGGAGCTAACTCTAGCATAATCAGAGTCTCTAACCAAAATCTGAATAACCATAAGACGGTCTAATAATAATAAATCTCATCATAATAAGAGAAAAGGAATCAGAAGCGTACCGATATCCTCTGGTACCAGTGCATAACCAACTTGCTATGGACTATACAGTAATAACCAAAAAATAGAGTAACCGGCTATCCCAGACAAATAATAACCTAACCTGGGTCCTATAAGCTCAAAATGTACAATCAATCACTCTGCAATCAACAAACATAATCTATACCTATGTAGGCCTCATAAGAATGATAGATACAAGTGCCAAACAATTATACTGGTGATAAGCGATGCATGAAAATTAATGAAATCCATGAAAAGCACAAGATGAAGAAAGATAAACCAAGTACCATATCCAACCCAAGTGTATACACCTTTTCTAGCTCAGCAGCTCACAAAGGCAGGACCTAAGGCTACCATCCTCATCTGGCACTGTGTCTTATTAATGGAGTGGCCCATAGGGGACACGGGATAGCCATATACACTGCCTGGTCCCAAACTAGGACTTCCATAATCCATATCCATAACAGTAGCAATAATGAGAACTCAAATCAAACCAAAACCAGTGGATAATAACAAGAGGCCAGATAATCCATAACCGTACACCAGAACTCCCAAAACCATAATCATAGATAGATTTTGAACTCGAACCAAATCTCAAAGTAACCAACCATAATCAGAACAGGTGATCCCATAAAAAGCCAACCTCAACCATAAACTAATGCCAAACTCATATCGGAACTCATAAGAATGACATAACTAACAATAATATAGGGGTCCTAAGCCCATCACCAATCCATTTATTTAGTACAGTTCAATCTCGGGAGGTTAAATTTTCTAAGGCCAGGCGGGTTACAATTACTAGGTCAAAGAGGTGCGGTCAAATATCAATTACTGCCCTTCCTAAGGGTAATGAAACTAAATAGGTGTGAAGTCAAGTATAAGTTAACCCAAACCCAAGGTAATAGCCCAAGGAAATAGTCATTAGCGCATCTAAGCCTAAAGGAGAGTCATTCAAAGCATTCTATCTAAAAAAGACAACAGCACAAACTACCAGACTCTGATAACCCAACCTAAGGCAAACACCTACTCGAACCTAGGTGAAGGTTTCTTAATCTCATCCAAAGGCACTAAATGATCTAAGTCTAGTTCTAAAGGTTGGACCATATACTAACCTAAGGGAAAACAGGCCTAAATTTTGGCAAAAAGGGGCCTTAATCGGCTAAAATAAATGTGAGAACATGGATAATGCATGCATGCCACCTCCAGTATCCAAACAAAGCAAATGTAAGTGCTAAAATTCTATAAAATAAGCCATAATTCTTTTGAAGCATAAAGAACTAACCTGGTGTCCATGGTCTAGTAACCAAGGCCTCGGGCCCAACAACATAATATATAGAACAATAGGAGTATATAAGTATATGCAGAAAGTTAGAAGTAGGATCAACGAGAGGCATCATTCTACCAGGTGAATTTAATCGATGAATATCATCAAAATTGATAAGTAATACTCCAATTGATACACTAAGGATTATCAGGGCCAACCTAAGGTTGCATACATAAATAATCAGGCTTAATAGTAGACTAAAGCTATGGCGGGTATTCTAGGCTAAGGCTCAATTTACATTAGTCTCAATTCCTATCCACCCAAGGTAGAGAGTTCGATTTTAAATCCAATGATTTATTGACCTACGAATCTGCTATTACGCAACTCAACCCTTCTCCGCAAACTCTTTCAGTTGTTGGATGAGTAAAACAACCTATTCCCCTTTATTACGACTTGGTGACCTTTGACATGTTACACCTAGTTGCACGTAATCTTGACTTTCGCCTTTCACTCGTGCAGTTGGAATGACTAGTGACAACAAATTCAACCGTGAGACCAAGCCCTGCCTCTCACTTTTGGTTCATTACAAGGAAAGACTAAAAAGAAAAAAAGAAAGCTTTCGGCGGACACAAGCCCTCGGGAATGGGAAGACCCAGTATGTAGAAGATTTGGATGGTGAGACCTTTTGTAACCGCTTTTCATAGTTGTAGGTTAGGATTAAGAGTTATGTACTTTGTTTTAGCCATCTCACTTAGTGATGGAAGTTCACCCAAGTTGTGGTGCCACAACCTTCGAACTAGGCGTGCCTTCTTCGATTCAATCAGGGGTGTTGAGGCGCAGCAGTTGACTGGACATCTAGGGGTAAAGAACTATTTCGGTGTGGGCCTGCTCGAGAGCCAAAACGAACACGTCTGCTACCTACTATACTGGACCTTCGACCAGGCATTCTACCTTTGTCGAATTAGAACCAACACCACTGCATTGCACTCGAACAGTTAAGCGGTAGTGCTTATTCTCTTTCAATCAACAAAATGAGAAATGGAAAAAAGAGGTCTATTTTTCCACTTCTCACAGCTGCTCTTTCCACACCTCCGGATATCTGGTGCCAAAGCACGTCCCCCCTTTTTTTGACTATATGAAATCCACACTTTGACACCCAAGGGCCCCCTTTAGAGATAGGGGTAAGATTTACCCCAGCTTGTCAAATCAAAATGACCACAATTTTAGGTATTCACTTAATCTTGTTAGGTCTAGGTGATTTTATTCTAGTATTCAAGGCTCTACTCCATCCGACTAGTTCCGGGTTCGAATCCTGGGCAACCCACTATCATATTGAAATTCTAATTCTCTGTAGAGAAGTCTATATTTTTCCAAGAAGAGTATTTGACTTTCATTATATTGATTTAGTTTTTTTAATTGGAGTAGTAGGACTATGTTACTATTGATAGATTTCGAGTCCGATCTGTGCATACATCACTAAAGAAGATAAGAATCCACATATATGGGGGAAGACGTCAAAGGCCCATATTATGGAAGTAGCAGAGGATTATGAGGGAAAGAAAAAAATAGGGGGTGCTCAAGCCCTTCAGAAAGAAAGACATAATAGAATAATGAATTAATTAATAAACAAACATAATTTAGCCTTGGTATAACATTTTGTTGTGAGATGGTTGGACAAAGATGGATTGAAGGGCTAAACAAAATCTATTTGGATCTCATTAGTAATGGCACTGACAGTAGCTACTTTGTTTACATTTCTGGATACGTATGTATTGTAGGTATGAGAACCGTATATGAAACTTTCATCTCGTACAGCTCAAGCAAAAACACCCAGTTATTCCTATGTCAGCTACTACTTTGTCAGAGGCTAAGTTCCCTCTATCTTCCGGGAAGGGAGTAGAAGAAGAAGTCCTCGTGAATCGGCCACATAAATTAGCATATCATTCGAATAGATTTGCAAACAACACTTCTTCTCTTGCCTATTACTTTTTGTTAACTTTTGAGATATATCACAATTTGCATTACCCTCCTAGAAAGCATTCCTTGTTCTGACCGCAGCACCATATCTTGACCCTTTTCTCGAATTGGTCCATTTCGAGTTGGCCCTTTTCCAACCAGTGAAGTAGCTATCCTTCTCTTATGAGAGATAGGAGTCCTTATTCTCCTCCTAGGGATGTTTAGGAATATGGGTGCGGGAGGCTGAGGTTTTGGATCAAAAAAATCCATTAACACAAATAGGTCATGGGAGAAAATGTTGTTATTTGGGCCGCCCTGGAGCTTTTGAAGATCATCTCAAAGGAAGGATAAAACTAACCTCATCCTTAGATATTAGCTTAAGTTTTCGAAGAAAAAGGTAGAGAAGGAAGGGTGGTTGAAGCAGGACCATAAGAAGTACCTTTAGTATTTCAAGTACCCGGTTCAAAATTTGTCTATATCAATGGAGGAAATAACCATGTGGAAAACAAGACAGGAATTCTCAGCCATTATTCAACACCTTCCACCGATAAAGCATTCTATCAAAGTAAAGAGTCAACCAAGAAGGCATTTCCAACCAAAACTTCACCTGTCGCAGAAGCGATACGCTCTAAACAAGTCAAGAAGAAGCTTCCAGAAATTTACCGAGGAAGCAGAAGCCCTTTTGAAAGAAGCTATTCAGGAACAAAGAGCCCTTATTGCAGCCCACTCTACTGAATCAGCTGTTGTCTATAGTAAATCTTCTAAATAGGCCAAATACTAATACAACTAGCCCTAACCACCCCCACCTAGCATACAATCAATACAATACGTAGTCTCATAGAGAAGAGTAGACCGAAGCCTACCTCGATGCCAAACCATAGTCTCGAACCATCCACAAATCGCTCATCTTTTCTTCACGATATTTGTATGACATCGTACTATCAAAATCAAAATCTACATGTTAACATGATTAAAATGAGACCCATATTGCAATATAAAGTTTGGGCCAAAAATTGGATCAAAAATAGGCTGGGGGGCCTACTATTGGAATTCCAAAATTCAATCCGTCACGAGGTCCCTCGAAGGACAAGGAAATCATACTCAAAAATTGATCACAATTGGAGTTCAATTAGGGCTCAAACCATACCCAAGAGCTAAGGAAAAATAAGGGTAAAATAAAGAATTTAAACAGAATTAGAGACAAAATTAGGCATGGAATTAGGCAAAAAAAGATCAAGGAACGATAACGTAACATACCTAAGCTCAAAGGGATGAAATCCCCATGATTTAAAAACTCCCAAACCTCTCAAATAGGGTTTTACACTTAGAGAATGAAGAAGAAATTCGAGGAAAATGATTTATATAAACCACCAGTGATGGCCGCAAAAGCGGTCAAATGGTCACTAAACCAGCAAAATGGTCGCCAAAGCCACCTTTCCTTGGTTGGACAGCCATTGCTAAAGTGGTCATTTGGCCGCTAAAGTGGTCATGGTCCTCTAAAGCGATCATTTGGCCGCTAAAGCGGTTGCACCAACAACTTAGGTACCCGCAAATAGCTAAGTCTCAATGGACTTCAAACGGGTTTTCAGGATTACATTGGAACCCTCTGCATGCAAATAAACTATGATACCCTACAAAATTCGGCATTCTGAACTCAATGAAACCATCAAAAATTCCAACTGTGGTTGTTTTGATAAAGAGTAGGCCCCACACCCATAGTTCTATTTTCCATCAAATCTACCAATAGCCCAAAATGAGTCTGAAAGCCTTGGGACCTAGAATAAGGGTCCCCCTAGACTCAAATACATGTTTCAATCTAACAGCATTGTGAAAATTCTCATCCTAGGCCATTTACTAGGAGTTTTGGTCAAAGACCTGTTTCTCAACTTCAAAAGCTCCAAAACAGGGAAATAGGCTTAAAACAGAAATGAACTGCCTGAAAATCAAACCAATGGTCCCTACAAGTCATAAATGACCTATAGCAACTATGGGAAGGCACAAAATATGCAAACAAATGGAAACAAAAAAATGACTTGGAGCGTCATTACAATATCTACTACTAAAAGGACTTTCATCCTCAAAAGTCAATGGATAGAAAAAGCCTAAAAGCTCGAAAGAATGAATTACTGGGCCTGCATGAACTACGAAAACCTTCCCAGATAACCTCTAAGTTCAACCAACACTTCTAAGGGATTTTACTAAAGGTATCTCTCTTTCCATCCACATCCTTACTTTACTTTCCAAATAGCCAAAAACTCATCCTCAACAACTATCTAGCCTCCATATAAACAGAGCATGACTGAGGCACGCAAACCCAAACAACAGTGTATTGACATCACACTGATACAAGCACCAATAAGTTGATACTTAACTAGGCTAAAGAAAACCCAAGGCATGAGTCGTACAGCCAACTCCAAACTCTAAATCCAAAATTTTCTTACCTTTCCAAACCTGTTGTCTATTCTAAAATAATTAGAAGCTCTTCATTATCATCTGTATCCTATCCGTGTAATCATATCACATTAACCAAGAAATACTGAAGCTGACCCATCAAAAATTCAAATGAACTAGCATATGAACAATGCCTAATGAGGCTCTACCCGAATACTCAAATAGTGATGATCAATGTCTGTGATCTTTGTCAATTGTATTTTTTGAAAAGTAGGTGAAATAAATCATTTTATGGGTTTTTAAAATTGAAAATTACTAGGTGTTACTACTACAGTGGATAAGTACCAGAGTAGTGGTTAAAGTTTCGCTATAGCGGTTCGGATCCCTTTTCACAGAGACCGTCACTGTGATTTGAGTTACCGCTATAGCTGTAAGGCTACAGTGGTTAATTTTTCCACTGCAGTGGTTTGAGGTAGAAACTAGGTACCTTTCTTTAGTTTTCCTCATTTCACAATGCACACCATGAATTTCGACAATGCAAATCAATCCCTCTATGATAAACGCCATAACTAGAGTTCTATAACACTATTTCAGGTGCCAGAAGTTGCTATGACTTCCTATACTTGTTGGTTATACAACTATCACATAAAATCTAGCTATTATTGATCATATAAATACCATAGTCTACTCATCTACGACTCTCTCGAATTAGAGCCAAAACTAGACTAGCCCTAAATTTCTAAAAACTTAGCTAAGGAGAGTCTAGGTGCCAGTTTTACCTCCTAATTCAACGTAATGACATTTTGGATCATTATAGAATGAGTTGGTTATCTATGTATCATGCTATGTAAGACTGTCGTGCTAGGACAGTAACTATGGTTATGCCGGGGATGGATAGACTTGAGTGGGAGGGTGATTATTGTCCTACTCCAGTGAAACTTATTTCTTTTATTTATGTCAAGTGGTTAGTTGGGAGGGTTTTTTTGACCTTTCTAGCAAATCTTTGAGACATTACTACATAGGTCCCATCTATTGTGTCAGTTCCAATGGTGTATGAGTTCCAAGAGGCATTTTCTGTAGATTTGCCTGGTATGTTACCAGACGGTGACATTGATTTTTGTATTGATCTATATTCGAGTACCTATAATATTTCTATTCCCCCTAAAGTATGGATCTGACTGAGTTGAGGGAGCTAAAGGCTCAGTTGCAGGATTTGTTGGGTAAGGGATTTATCCATTCGAGTGCCTCTCCATTGGGTAATCTTGTCTTGTTTGTGAAAAAAGAAGGATTATAGCCTTCATATGTGTATAGACTACAAGGTACTTAAACAAGGTTATGTTTCATAACAACTATCCTTTACCCTGTATCGATGATTTATTTGACTAGTTGCACGGTGCATCCATTATTTCCAAGATTAATTTAAGGTCCGGATATTATCAACTTAAGATTCAGGCTGACAATATTTCCAAGACTATATTCCAGACTATGTATGGGCACTATAAGTTTCTTGTGATGTCTTTTAGGTTGACTAATGCCCTGGATGCTTTTGTGAGTTTGATGAATGGGATATTTATGCCCTACTTGGATTCTTTCGTGATTGTCTTCATTGATGATATTCTAATTTATTCTAAGAGTAAGGAGGAACATGATGATCACTAAAAGATTGTTTTGGGTTTGTTAAAAGAAAAGAAGCTTTATGCAAAGTTTTCTAAGTGTGAATTTTGGTTGGCTTCTGTGTTATTTTTGGTGCATGTGGTTTTAAAGGAAGGGGCAATGGTAGACCTACAGAAGAGTGAAGCGAATAAAAATTAGGCTAGGCCTACTTTGGTGATAGAGATTTGTAGTTTTATTGGGTTAGCTAGTTATTACTGCAGGTTATTGAAAGAGTTTACTTTTATTGCTACTCATATGATACGGTTTACTTAGAAGGATGTACCTTTCTTTTGGTTCAATGAGTATGAGAAGATCTTTTAAAATCTCAAGACCTTGTTGACTACTGCTCTTATTCTTACCTTTCCTGTAGAGGATAAGGATTTTATTATTTATTATGATGCCTCATTTTCTAGTTTAGGTGTTATTTTGATGCAGGAAAGAAATGAGATTGCTTATGCTTTGAGGCAATTGAATCCTTATGATAGGAATTATCCAACTCATGACTTAGAGCTGGAAGCGGTGTTTTTTACACTTAATATATAGAGGCCTTTCGTGTATGGTATTTATTATGAAGTGTTTATTGATCAATGCAGTATACAACATGTTTTCATGTAGAGGGATTTGAATTTTTTGAGACTGCGTGGATGGATGGAGTTTCTTAAACATTATTATATAACCATTCTATACCATCCTGGAAAGTCTAATGTGGTAGCTGAGGCGTCGAGCAAAAATTAAGAAGTATGGGTAGCTTGGCTTATTTGAATGCTACCAGCCGTCCGTTAGCTAGAGAGATTCTGATTTTAGCTAACAAGTTCATACGACTTGAGGTGTCTGAAAATGGATGATTACTAGACAGTGTAGAGGCAAGGTGTACATTTCTTGATCAAATCAAGGATAAACAATTTGAGGATGCTAAGTTGAGCAAAATTCGTGATAAGGTTTTGTAAGGTGAGGCCAAAAAGGCCATTCTTGATGGTGAAGGTGTCTTGAGGAATAAGGGGAGAGTTTGTATGCCCCATGTTGATGATTTTATTTCTACTATTCTAGTTAAGGCTCATTATTCAAAGTACTCTATACAACCTGGTGTGACCAATATCTTTCATGATTTGAGGTAGCATTATTAGTGGGGTCGGATGAAGAGAGACATAGTTGATTTTGTTGTTAAATACTAGAGTTACCAGCAGATAAAGTACGAGCATTAGAAGCCTGGTGGTACTCTTCAGAGGATGCCCATTCCTAAATGGAAATAGGAGAGGATAACTATAGATTTCTTTGTTGGTCTTCCCGACACTTTGTGGAAGTACGATTCTATATGGGTTATTTTGGATAGGTTGACTAATTCTGCACATTTCATTCCAGTCTAGGTGACTTATAATGCAGAAAAGTTAGCTAAGATTTATCTTAAAGAGATTGTTTGGTTGCATGGGGTCCTAATTTCTATTATCTAGGATAAGGG
Source organism: Capsicum rhomboideum (assembly GCA_031232105.1). Lineage (NCBI taxonomy): Eukaryota > Viridiplantae > Streptophyta > Magnoliopsida > Solanales > Solanaceae > Capsicum > Capsicum rhomboideum. The sequence goes on along the minus strand of CP124719.1, from coordinate 98,184,770 downwards.
TACTCCATTTACCTCTAACTTTTGGGAGAAATTGCATGAGGAGTTATGTACTAGGTTGGACCTTAGTACAAATTTTCACCCTAAGATCAATAGGCAGTTCGAGTGAATGATCCAGGTGTTGAAGGACATGCTCCATGCATGTGTGATGGATTTTGGAGGTTATTGGGATCAGTTCCTACTTTTGGCCGAGTTTAAATATAATAATAGTTACCATTCAAGTATTGACATAGTGCTATTTGAAGCTTTCTATGGGAGGAGGTGTAGATCTCCCATTGGGGGGTTTGATACCTTTTAGGCGAGGTCATGAGGTACTGATTTTTGGAGAGACCCATTGGAAAAAGTTAGGTTCATTCAGGAGAAACTTATAGTAGCTCAAAGAAGGCAAAAGGAGTTTGCAAATCAGAAAGTATGAGATATGCTCTTTATAAAGGGTGAGCAAGTGTTGCTCAAGGTTTCACCCATGAAAGGTGTCATGCATTTTGGGAAGCGAGGTAAGATTAATCTAAGATGTATTAGACCATTTGAGATTCTTCAGTGCGTGGTTCTGGTGACTTATAGGTTGGTATTGCCTTCGAATTTGTCGGGAGTTCATCCCATGTTTCATGTACGTATGTTGAAAAAGTTTCATGGTGATGGTAACTGCGTAATTTGTTAGGATTTGGTCTTGTTAGAGGAAACCCTCTCTTATGAAGAGGAACCTGTTGCTATTATTGATAGAGACATTCGTAAGTTAAGAACTAAGAAGATTGCATCTGTGAAGGTCCAGTGGAAGATTTATCCTATTGAGGAGGCCACTTGGGAGACAAAAGAGGACATGCATAGCAAGTACCCAAATCTTTTTGTTGATTTAGGTAATTCCTTGTTTTCCCTTCTTCTTTCTTATTGCTCGTTCGATGATGAATCGTTGTTTAATTGGTATCTAATGTTACTACCCTCCTAGTCGTTTTGTGAATTTTACTTGTCTTTCCCATTTTACCTCTCCCCATAGTTTGTATATGTATTTTTTAGTCAATTTGCATATTTGTTTTGCTTCCACGGGGTTCCAAACAAATTTCAAGGATCTATTCAAAGTTTTTGTTATATTAGATATTATTTTAGTTGGTGGTTAATGGGCCAAATTCAACTTTTTATTTCATGTGACCTAGGTACTAGAATAAACTTAAGTGGGAAGGGTTTGAAATTGGCAGTTATAATAATAGCATCAGAAAGTTTGGGGAAGGAGGGCACGACAGTTAGCAACACCATTTTTTTCCACACCCAGCTTTGAAGATGATCTCTCTCGGTTAAGAAATTTAGGTTAGACACTTTGAATAGATTGTATTCCTAGTATTGTTACTATAAGAACATGAGGTAGTAAGAGTGATTTAAAGTTAGCCAGTGGCATTGACCATTATTATGGGGAAATGTTCATTGTTGTGTTATTAGAATTAGATGAGTTTGGTTTGGACTTTACGAGATCTCTAAAATGTGAGGGTTTAAATTAGAAGTCCTAGACCTGTTTCACTTGTTGTAGCATGAGGTATAATTTATTGGCCCAATTCTCATTGCCACTTAATTAACTGGGCATTTAGGATGCAAGAAACAATTTTGTTAAATTGTAATGCTTTTAGTTTTCCAAAACTAGTGGACATAAGGAAATGATTAGGCAATGATGACTAATCAATGTACGGAAATGATGACTAATCAATGGAAATTAATGATGGAATGATTGGAGGTGTAAATGATTTCTAGGTAGTTACTTACTGCTTCGTGATTTTATGTTAGCTTTGGCTCAAAATTTTTATATCATTTTTTGATAGTCACAGTCTTAACAAATTTGATTTTAGGCCTAGGGATTTTAGAGCATGAATTTATAAAATGGGTGTCATTAGATTTGTATTCTTATGGGGATTATGTATTTGAATAAATTTTTACCATTCGAAAGCTTTACGGAAGGGCAAGGCCCTTGTAAATTAGCTTATATTCAGATTCTTCGATTGGGGTAGGTTATGACTCGATTTAATTGTGTGTATGCTCCTGAATTGGATGTTTTTTTGATTGGCCTATGGACATATGTGAATTTGATGATATTTAGATTGTTGACACTTGTATGAATAATTTTTGAAAATTGAACTTGATCGAATTGCCTTATAATTATAAGTGTACTTGTAAATTTAGTATGTCATATTGTATCCTTAGAGATAGTCAATTTGATAAAATGTACATAATATGGTTATGGAAGATCGGGTACCGCGTTGGTATGGATATGAATATTGATATTGCTTGTTTATGAAGGATCGAGTACCACACTGGTACGGTACATAGGCTTAGACTGTCCCCTGCAGGTCATGACTAGTTGGGCAGACTAGTGTTGATTTTCAGAGGTCATGTGGTTTAATAAGTTGACAACAAGATAATTGTGTTGTAATTATGAGGTTGAGATGCACATAGTTCTTATATATGGTAATATTGTTGATTTTGTGGTTGTTTACAATATGGTTGATACTCTTGATGGTTAAGTGCCTTGTTTTGGGGCATTGTTTGGCCTGTCGTTGATGCATTTGCTGATTTATTGAATTACTTGCTATGTGTTGATTATTATTTACCTGTTATTTGATTTATGTAGTATACATGCTATTAAATTGAGCTAGCCTATGATACCTACTAGTACATAGTAGTTTGTACTAATACTACCCTGTACTCTTCTTTTGTTGAATGCAGAAAGTGATTCAAAGGTTCTGACACGACCTTATATCTAGCGTTTGATAGCTGATCTCAATCCAAGGGTAAGCATTCCATCTCCAGGCTGCCATGGATCATCAAATTAGTTCTTGTCCTTCTTTTGGACAATGAGACACTCTTTATCTTTTATATTTTGGATATTTCTTTTAGACGTGGTTTTTGTTCTAGAAGTTCTTATATGATGGCTTTTGGGTCTTGGGGATTGTAATAGGTATTTGTTTGATTTTCCACATTATTAAGGATTAGTCTTGTATTTATTATTATAAAGTTGGTTTTAATGATAACCTCGTCTTAATATTTACTAAATGATTGGGTAATAGTTTAGGTTAGATGGTTCTCCCACCAGAGGATTAGTGTGGGTGTCACTCTTGGCCATTTGGGTCGTGACAAATTTGCTATCATAGCCCTAGGTTCATCGATCTTGTCGTACAAGAACTTGTCTAGTAAAGTCTTGTGGAAGGTATGGACAAGTCTGTACTTTTCTTCGAGAGGCTACAGGACACTAGGAAAATTCAAGTTATTCTTTCTTTTGTGCTGTTACTTGATTTCAATTGGTATCTGACTTCTTTCATTCTTATTCTTGCAGATAGTGAGAACATGAGCAAATGGAGAAAGAGTAGAGGTGCCCAAACTGATCGTTGGGGCTGTAGTTCATGGTAGAGCACAGGCGAGGGAGGACAAGGTAGACGAAGGAGAGCAGCACCCACCAGGGGCTGGGGTCGGGCCATGGGACTAGCTCGGGAGAGGTTAGTATTTCCTCCCCCACATGAGGACCTTTTATGGAGACTGGAATCACCACTATAGCTTCGAAAGTCGCCACTATATGTTTTTAGTGGCGACATTGTTGTGGTGGCTAGTACTTCCATAGCTAAAAGTTATTTGTGACGATTCTTGAGTTGCTACAAAAAGACACATATATGTGGCAATTTAGTCGCCACAAAAGATCAATAAATACGCCACAAAAAAATTCCACTAAGTGGATTTTAGATAGGTCGCCACAACACAAAATAATTTCAGCTGTGACTCTGGCTAGGTCACTACAAAAGACTAACTTTTAGAGGCGACACTACTTGCTACTAAATAGCTTTCAGTGATGGCATCTACTAGGTCGCTACAAATACTGTTGACTTTAGCAACAATTTTGGTCGCCACTAAAGAATATTTTGTGCTAAAAAAATTAAATAGCAAAAATTTTACTACTCAAAATGATATAGAAACTTTTTATTTGTACACAATGCCATGAAGCATACAACACTATATAATACATTGTAATTGTGAATACAAATACGAAAACAAATCAAATGTATTCGAACACTTTCTTGGCCCACAACATCATTTCTCTAGTTGAAGAAACTCTTTCTTGCTATTTTAAGAACAAAAAATAAGCAAATGATCATCTCGCTACCCCACATGTACAACACATTACCAAGCAAAGTTATAACCAATATATAAAGTTCATATTGAATCCATCTGACATTCAAATTAAATAAGTACATATCAACTAGCATGACCTCTAATCTATTATGCCTTGATCCAAATAAATCAACTAAACCTGCTTCCCTCAGGTAATAATACAAAACATTATGTATTTAAAATTACTTCCATATTACAGTTTAAAGAGCCATCTTAAACCAAATTACTTTCATATTACATTTTAAAGAGACGTCTTAAACCAAACTAGATGCTCAACCTATGTTAACAAGAGAATAACAAATCACATAAATAAATAACAAGTAAAGCAAAATAACGTGCACCCACCATGGGTAGGAGGCCAAAAGCTTTAATTCTGACGACCAATTTGGGGGAAAATGTTCCGAAAAAGAGTGCGAAGCTAGTAGAAGGGGTAGGAAGAAGATTTTTTGTTGCACAAAATTCCGGATCCAATGTAACAGTAACCAAAACTATACAAGCTTTGAGAAGAAGTCCTGGTATTGCAAATTCAATAGGAGCTTCAAAAGGTATTGGAATGGGTGTTCAAGCTGCAGCTCAGCTGGAATCAGCTCCAGAATTGCAACCTCATAAGTCTAGGGCACAATTGATGAAGGAAAATATGCAGGAATGGATAGAAATTGTGGAATACCACTAGGAGGGTCCTGTTCATAGGATGATGAGGTGGAAATTAATGAGTGCAACTCGAGGAGAGCTTCTGCTGGATCGGGTAAGAAGTATGTTGTTACTCCATCAGCATGGGACAATTTTGATATTCGAAAAGTAGCAAATTCTGGTTTTAAGTTGGATAATCTGATCCCTACTAAGGAGGGGAAGAATTAGTTAGTTGAAATTGATGAGGAAGATATCAGTAGTGAGGTTGAATACTGGAAACATGCTATTGTCTGCTATGCCCTGGGCATTCACCGACCCTTTGTAGTACTTAATGGCTATGTACAAAGACAGTAGGGTAAATTGGGGATCAATAAAGTCACAATACTCAAAAATGAAACACTAATAGTAAGGTTTAATCTGATAAAGAGAAGCAGGAGGTCTTTCAAGGTGGTATTTACCACTTTGACGAAAAACCTCTAATAGTGAAGGCTTGGAATCAGGACATGGATTTTTCTAAAGAATAATTGTACTCACTACCAGTATGGATCAAGTTTCCTGATCTAGACTTCAAGTATTAAGGTGCTAGAGGCTTAATCAATATAGGCAGATTGATATGTAAACCTCTTATGGTAGAGAAAAATACAGAACAAAAGGTAGGACTTAACTTTTCTAAGTTGTTAGTTGAGGTTAAGATTGGTGGTGAATTACCTGAGACCATATATTTTAAAAATGAGAAGGGGCATGTACTTGAGCAAAAAGTCTCATATTAATAGAAACCAACTTTATGTGATGTATGTAAGAAGTATGGTCATTTGACTGAAGTGTGCAGGAAGAACCGAACCAAGGAAAATGGTAACAAAACACCTATGGTGACTGATAAAAGGAAATAGTTGACTATTGTTGATGGGGTAAATAGAGTCCAAGATATGAGAGAAAGTAAACAGGTTCAAAGAGGGGACAATGTGACTGGGTTAAGAATAATAATACAGCAGTGTGGAGGAGACAAGCCACCACAGTGCAATAATCTCAAGTAAAAACTACTAACTCATATCAGGTTCTGGGAGAATGCAGTAATCAGGATATCAATAATGACACTAAAGCTGGACTTGGGAGGATTGATAGTTCTCCAACTGGCCATGGCTAGGTTTTTAAGTTTGAACACTAGAGGTCTGAATTGCCTAAATAAATAGAAGGAAGTTAAAACCTTCTGTAATGAGATGAAAGTGGGGTTAATAAGTTTCCTTGAAACAAGAATAAAAGTTAATAAAGTGAATATGATCATGGATAGTATGTTTGTTGGTTGGAAGTGGTATACTAATCATATCTCCCATTATAATGGGAGAATTATAATAGCATTGAGGCCTGACTGGCTTATTGTTGATGTGCTTAATGAAACTGCACAAAGAACTTGTATGGTAAAGTACTTGCCTATGCAATTAGAATTTTGTGCAATATTTGTTTATGCCTTTAACCTAAAAGAGGAAAGGAAGGATTTATGGGATCACTTGAGGCAGTTTAATCAAGGTTGTCAACAACCTTGGATTATATTAGGTGATTTTAATGTTGTTTTGCATAGTGAGGACAGACTTAGGGGTAATGTTGTGACCATGGCTGAGGTGGTAAATTCTTAACAATGTATTGATGATTGAAATCTTGAGGAGTTACATAACATAGGATGCAAATATACTTGGAATGACAAACAAGATGCCAGGATCTTTTCAAAGCTAGATTGGATGTTTGTCAATGGGGATTGGCTGGATTGTATGCCTGATATGAAAGCTCAAATATTACCATAGGGTGTGGGTGATCATTGCCTAATAATAATGGATTTCTTACAGTATAATACAAGAAGGAAGCCTTCATTTAAGCATTGTAATGTATGGAGTACTCATCCATCATTTACTCAAATCATTCAAGTGACATGGGACAAACAAGTGGATGGTTTTGTGATGTACCAGGTGGTAAGAAAGTTAAAACTACTAAAAAGGCAGCTCAAACTTCTACACAAGCAGCAGTTTAGTAATTTGGTGCAGCAAGCTAACTCTGATAGGGAGGAACTAAGGAGACTACAATCACTATTACAAATACATCCTCTAGATAGTGTGTTTAATTAACAGGAGAAACAGATGGGCCAATAGTTTAAGAAGTCCTCTTACCTTGCAGAATCTCTATTATTACAGTGAAGCAAAGCAACTTGGATCAAGCGGAGGGATGATAATACAAAATATTTTTTTTGTATCATTAAGAAGAGGAAATTGATCTAGTCTATTACACAAATCAAGGATGAACAAAATCAGTTGCAGCATGATCCAGAGATTATATCAAATATTTTTGTCAAGTATTATGAGCAATTACTAGGGGATAAAAGAGGATACATAAGGAAAGCACATGCAAATATTTTCAATCAAGGACCTAAAGTATCATCAGAACAACAATGTAATTTATTGATACCCATCAGTGCAGAAAAGATCAAGAAGGCTATTTTCAGCATAAAAGTGACTAAGAGCCCTAAACTAGAAGGTTATAAGGGGGTTTCTTCAGGGATGCTTGGATTGTAATAGGTGGTGATGTATGCATGGCTATACAGGAATTCTTTCAATTTGGTAAACTGCTAAAACTACTTAATACTACCATGATATCTCTTACACCTAAGGTGGAGAAACCTGAGTATGCTAGTCAGTATAGATCTATTTCATGCTGCAACACTCTTTACAAATGTATTTATAAGTTGTTATAAACCAAACTGGCTAATATCTTACCTGATTTGGTTCAATCTACCCAAGCTACTTTTGTAAAAGGAAGTTCTTTAATCCAAAATGTACTGATTTGTCATGACATTTTGAGACATTATAATAGGAAAACTTCTCCTAGATGTCGCATGAAGACAGACCTTAGGAAGGCATATGACATGGTTCAATGGGAGTTTGTGGTAGATATGCTGAAGGGGTATGACTTTCCTGATAAATTTGTGTTCCTAGTTATAGAGTGTGTAACCACTACCTCTTTCTCTATCAAAGTTAATGGAGAAGGTTGTGGTTACTTTAGAGGAAAAAGAGGTTTGAGACAGGGTGATCCCCTTTCTCCTTTACTATTTGTTATTGTAATAGAGTATTTTTCTAGAATAATGAGGAGAATGAGTGGACTTCCTGACTTTAGAAATCATCCAATGTGTAAGGGGTAGTAACTCACACATCTCACCTTTGCAAATAATCTAATGATCTTCTGCAAAGAGAGTGAGCATTCTGTACAAAGAGTGATGGAAGCTATAGGTTATTTTTCTAAAACTACTAACCTAACTCCTAATAATGAGAAGTCCAACACGTTTATTGCTGGAGTTACCGACACTATCAAGAAAAAATTGTTAGATATAACTGGTTTCGCAGAAGAAAGGCTACCTATTAAATACTTAGGTATACCTCTATCCCATAAGAAGTGGAGCAAACTAGATTGTCATTAACTAAGTATAAGAATCACTAAAGAATTAAGGAATTTATCTGCTAGACACTTATCCTATGTTGGTAAATTAAAAGTTGTGAATGTTGTGGTCTTTTCTCTGCATAATTTCTGGAGTTCTGTAATCTTATTACCATAAAGTGTGCTCTAGCTGGTTGAGAAGAAATGTAGAGACTTCGTATGGGGGAACTCTAAGGATAAAATGAAAATTGCTTTGGTGGAATAGTCTAACATTTGTTGTCCAAAGGCAAAAATGGGTTTGAATATCAAGAGCTATAGATTATGGAATATTAATGCAGTAGGCAAACACATTTGGTGGATACAGTAGAATCAGGAGTAGCTCTGGGTACAGTGGGTGTATAACATCTATATGAAAGGGGAGGAGGAGGATTTTTGGTCTCATATTCCACCTGCTAACTGCAGCTGGTACTGGAGACAATTGCATAAACTCAAATTAAGCATGAAATGCTGGTACAGATAGGGGAGATATACATTGATAGGTTCTGGCATCTACTCCATTTCAATGAGTTATCTGGCATTGCTAAGGAAGAGACATGCCTGGAGAGGTGCTGATCTAGTGTGGAATAGAGTTATGTTGCCTAAACATAGGTTCTTATTATGGTTGGTTTCTCATACGAAGTTGTTGAATAGGGGAAGATTGCATAGGTTGAGAATCAGCTGTGAAGATTACACTTGTGTATTATGTGAGCAAAATAGGTGGAAACTATATCACATTTCTTGCATGAATGTCCTGTGGTCAATGAAATAAGGCAAAAGCTCACTGCATGGTTGAATGTTGAAGGACACTCAGGAAGGTTCCAAAGCAAATTAACAGATTGAAACATAAGCATTGGAGGAAGTTCAAGTGTAATGTTGTTGCTTCTTGTTATGGTGCACTGGTATACTTTGTGTGGCAATCTAGGAACACAAAGATACATACTGATCAAAAGGTACATATTGAGTTTATAGTGCATCAAATCTAGGAGATCATTAGTGAGAGGGTAGGCATGTTTAGAAGCTCTAAAGAGGCTAGAAAATTTTCTTTATTTGTTGGGTGGCATTTGTAATTAGTAGGGCTGAGGCTTAGGGTAGTTAATTCTATAGTGGAATTAGCTAGCTAAGTGTTCTTTAGGTGTATTCAATTTTATTGGTATGGTAATATTTACATTTTATTTCCAAAAAAAAAAAATCAAAATAATCGAGTAAGATATAACTAAGTCAACAACCAATCCCCAACTCCCAAGAAATAATATTTTCCTACGTTACTAATGAATTTCGCGTAAGAGGTAGCGAGAAGTGGGAACTCAAGCGGTGATGATATCACAAGCTTCAATTTATTTATGACTTTCATTCACTAGGGTTTGGACAGATCTGAGTTAGATTTGAGCGGAAAAGATGCCTGAGGCAAGGGAGAAGCAAAATTGCCAATGAATTTGTTGGAATTTTAGAGGGAGAACGTCGGGCCTGTGGAGAGAAATTGAAAGGGATTTTGGGGGAAATAAGATTGGGAATGGGGATTTATGAATATATATTTAGTAAAATCCTTTGTTTTTTTAATTAAAGCTCAAAACTCAAAACTCTTTAATCTTTTTCAAAGAAAAACACAAATTACTCTTCTTAGTAAAACCAAATGTAACGCAGCATTATGTATAAAATAACTCTTTTTAAACTAAAAATCACAAATTATATATAAAATTATAGTAGAATAACGTATCATTATTATAGTGTCCAAATAGTGAAAATAAGGATCACTCCTTATTCAACATCTTTATTATCAAAATTATTCCGCGTACGCTTTTACTTTCTATTATTTCAAAAATAAATTTTTCATTTTTACTTGTCATTTTTAATATATCAACAAATATAATTATTATTTTCATGTTTCACCCTTATCATTAATTATTCATTCTCTAAATCATTTTCAAGACCTAATTATAAGTAAACATTTATTATCATATATTTAAGTTTCTCAAACTTTTAAATCAGTCCAACTATAATAAGTATTATTAGATATATAATGGAGCAAACACATATACATCTTTAAAACAAGTAAAATATTGAAATTAGATATAATATAATAATCAATATCAAAATAAGAGAATTAGTGGCAAATCAAGAAGTTGCTGCAAAGAGATTCTTTGGTGGCAACTTTGTCGCCGTAATAGATCTTTTGTAGCGACCACTTCTTTGTCGCCATTAATTATTTTTTTTAGCTATATTTTATTAGAAAAGTTGATATAAATTTGTAATGACTACGATTTTGTCTCCATTAATATGTTATTTTTTGTGGCGACAACAGGGTCGCAACTAAAATAACCACCTTTTGCGGTGCGCCTATTGGGGCAACAAAGTAAGTCGTTACAAAACGTTGTCGCAAAAAAATTATATTTCTTGTGGTTATAACCCTCAGGCATTCTCAAATTCTTAACTCACTCACAAATTTCCCGTTTCTCATCCAATGTGAATGAAAAACTGGCCTTGGGCTTAAACACTTTACCATATTATTTTTCCTGCAACCACAACGGTTGCAACTCCTTTCTCCTGCAATATTCCCTTATGAGCATTCTAGTTGTTGGATTGTCTTTTATCTTACTCTTAACATCCATCACCGTGTTAAATAAATTGTCAAAATAATTTTTTTCAATGTGCATCACATCAAGAGTATGTCGTAGTTTATTATCCTTCCAATATTGATGTTTTGCGGGAAAATGGTTTCAACTTGATTAAACTTGAAAACTTAAAGAAATCTCCAAATTTTATCAAAAACAAAGTCGTCACTTAATTAATTAAGGAAAATTACGAAAACTTTAAAAAAAAATTAAAAGATTTAAAAGAGAAAAAATCTTTAAGCTTAAAGTTGCGGGTACGGGTTCAAATTAATATCCCGAGAAGGTTTTTAAGGCACTCGGGGTATCCGCTATGTAATACCCCATACCTTCCCAACCCTACTTGATGACATTGAATAGTGTTTACTTAGGTGTCGAGAGATATAAGTACGTATTTGTTCATGCTAATGACGAGAAAATTGAAATTTGGCCTTGTACATGTGACTATCCTTTCATAGGAAGGGTTTTACAATTTCGTGGAGCATTTGTGTAATACCCCGTACACATTCTAACCTCATTTGGTGAATTGAAGTCATGTTTACTTGATGATTAAGATCACTAAGTAAGTATTTCGAAGTGTTTTGAGGGATTGGACGATATGCAAACATTGGATAAGTGGCCGAAAAATTCAGCAAGGTGCTGAAACTTGCGCCACTACCCTATTTCAGGGGTGTGGCGCAAGCCACCTGAATTCATAGGGGTCTCATTTCTTGCGCCACAGCTTGCTTTGCAGCTAGTGGCGCAAGGCACAAATCGTGTGCCCTTCCGGACCCGTTTTATAATGCAATTCTACGACGATTCTTGGATGGTTTCTTTTGGTTCTTTGGAGTTCTTTGAGCATTGTTAAAGCTTCAAACACTTCAATAAACTCATACATACTCCTAAACTATCAAATCATGAAACATGAATAGTGATCCAAAATGTCTAAAGAAGCCATGGACGACTAGAATTCCTATTTTAGCGATTGAGACTACGAATGAGAATCTCGTAAGAGAATATTGTCGTGACATTATGGAATTATTTGAACATGATATATATGATGGTTCATACATGAAAATTGGTAGGCTAATTTAAGTTGTGTTAATGGGCCAAGTTGAGGCCCAAAAATGAACCAAAATACATGGGCCCAAAGAGGAAATGAACCATTCTTCCAAGGTTGACCAAGTAAACATTGTATTAAATGCAAAGGAGTGGCTAAGGATGGACTTGGGGCCTTATATAAAGGGCCAAAAATCTGATTTGTTATTCATTACAAACACACATGCTTTCTATCTTTTTTCTAGACATTTCCAAGAAAACCTCTTTTGCTCTCAAAACCCTAAGTCAACTTTTGGAGAAGATCATAATCTTCCAAGCCTTGGTAAGTACTTATTTTAATGGATTCACATATTATATGCATGGGAGATTATGTATATCATGATAGTTATGTTGACAAGGTGGTGAATAGTGTATTTTTGCTTTTGGTGAAAGATGTGCTATCTTGGTGATTTGAACTTGAAAAGAGACTTGATGTCTTAATGAAAGAGCATGGTATGGATAAAATATGAACATGTATAGTGTGATTTTGTTATTAAACATGTTATTTTTCTAAAAGTGTAAATTGTGGAATTTTGGCCGATATGTGCTATGAGGTGTATTAAGGTAATTTGATGGATTATTTGTGATGTGATATGGATAAGAAAGTGTAAAGGAGAAGTGTTGTGGTGAAATGTATTGATTTTCATGTATTGGTCAATGTATGGAATATTGGGGGATTTTTGGAATAATAATTTCATCAATGGTTTTGTCAAGGGGAAATGGCATATTTAAAAGCAAAACATGTAACTCATTGATCTTATATGCATTTGTAAAGTAATTGATGGTATAATTTTGATGTTGTGATGGTGGAGAGTGGAAAGTATGGACTTGGTGTGACATACTAGTGGTTTATGATACTTTGGTCAATGTTGGGCATGTTGTGGTATTATTGATATGGCCATACCGTAAATGGTATTGTAGAGAAAGAAACAACATGTTAAAGCCAAACATGTGACTTATTGTTATTGTATGCATTTGTAAGGTAGTTGGTGGTTAATGTTGGTTCCATTATGTACTTGTGATATAGAGTGAAACGTAAAGAAGGAGCGGAATTGTTGCGCTCACATATTTAATTGTGTACTTACATTGGGAAAATAAGGTATGTAAGGTTACTCTGTCCGTATCTTTCTGCGGCAATGTCACGCTAGTCCTATCCCGAAATGTACTAAAGTATCCCATATCCGCTTATCCATGGTCATTGTCATATATTTCTTACTCGTGGATCATTGGTAAATCTCATGTCGCATATTCATGGTTAATGTTCCAAAAGCCAATAAGGTTGTGTTCCAAAGTTTCAATAGTGGTTGTACTCATGTATCTTGCTCAATGATTATGGTTCAATGGTTCCAATAGTGTTATGTTTCCATAAAGGCTATGTTTCTCAGAATGTTAGATTGTCAAGTTATTCATATGTCTCTCACTCATTGTTTATTGATCCAACGTTTCTAGTAAAGTTATGCCTATCATAGTAGCAATCTCTCAAAAGTAATGAAAAAAATAATGTACAAGTGAATATACCAATCTCCCACAAGTGAAGGTATCAATCTCAAAGGTAAAGAAATGAAGTAAGAATAAAGTAATACATGTTGATTGTGTTCATGGGTGTTATCCATGGGGTACAAATACCCGCATGATGATGATAGTTTATCCACGGGGTGCAAACGCCCGCGTGATGATGGCCATTTATCCATGGGGTGCAAGAACACCCACATGACGCTATGATCTTATCCATGGGGTGAAAGAATACCTGCATAACGATGATATGTTATCCATGGGGTGAAAAGAACACCCGCATGATATGGGCCCAGAAAGTGTATGAGTGATGTAAAAGTAATGTAAAGTAAAGGCAAGAGAAAGAAAGAACGTAACGTACATGAATTCCAAAAGTACTGAATAGTGACTCGTCTACATTGTGATTTACCTATAATGGTTATGCATTTGAACTTGAGTTCTTGACATATTTTCATATCTTACAGTTTCATTTGAGCCTTACATACTCAGTACATTCTTCGTACTGACCCCTCGTGGGGAATTTACCTTACTTGATGCAGGCGCAGGTCCTAGTAGACCTCCACAGTAGATTGTCAGTGTTGCAGATCTTTGGTGAGCTCCAGTTAGTTCGGGGCTTCTCCGAGTCACTGTTGTACATGTGTTTTGATTTTGTACATGTTGTATAAAGCGGGGACTTGTCCCGACTTTTAGTTCATTTTGGTGAATGCATTTTGTTAGAGGCTGTTGTAGACAGATGTGGGTGTATAAATGTGAAGGTACATGTCGTTTTGACTTGATGGCTCAAACGGCCAAGTTTTACATATATAGCTATGACACATGTTTTCATGTCTATGAATTCCGCATAGTTTCATAAGGTGTAATAAGATTTATATGAGGTTATGTATGCGAATGTACGTGAGCAAAGATTGGTTCTCTTGGGTCTTATCGGCTTCGGGTTCCAATCACGCCTCATTGGGATTCGGGGCATGACACGCTAACTGGCTGTTATCCGATCTATTTGAAAATAACTTTGATTTTGACTTACTTGATGAAAGAGTTATTTGATTATTAAGTTTAAAAATTAATTAAATGATGAGACTATGCTTGAAAACTTGAAATCAGAATTGGATTCTTCAAAAGGACTAATTGCACTTTTTATTTCAACATGGAAAGAAAAAGTAATTTTTGCAAACTAGAAATGATATTCTATCGAGGAATTCAAATATGTTAAAATGTTAGTAACAAAATAATATAAAAATAAATAATGAGGCAAAAGGAGTTGGATTTAGGCATTCTAAGGCCCAAACACCTAAAGATGGTCCAATTTTGGATTTATCAATTGTTGGGCTTGGCCCATTTCAATTCTGCACCTGTCTTAAGTCTATTGTGCTTAGCCCACCTGTATTAAGATAAAACTGAACCTTTGAGGTCCAATACACTTTTCCTACTCTAAGTATGGACATTGAGAACCATCGGATTATTTCCCCATCTTGGACTGTTGGCACCATAAAGGGCTTTGGCCCCCTTTTTTTAATCATTCTATACGTTCCTTCCTTGTTATTTCTTTTGGACGTTAAGTTAGTCCAAAAAACCTGATGGGAGGCTGACTCAATGGAAATATGGGCCTCTTTGGCCTATTAAGGAGATGCAAAGGGAGAGAGAGACCATTTGGACTCGAGGCAATTTTACATGGAGCAAGGTAGAAGAAAAAGTATTAGAATTTATTCAAAACTAAGGCTAATCTGGTCTAATTAAATAAACAAAAAGCATCACTCATCCAAAAAAGTGATATTTTCTATCCATAGAACTAATATGATGTTATGCGAAATTCTTAATTTAAGGAGTAAAATAGACTATGTAAAATACCACGAATGAAAGCATAATCAGATAAGAGGGCCAAACAACACATATGATGAGAACGATTGTCTTGGACCAATTTTAAGAAGGCAAGATCATCCTTTGGATTTAAGACCAAAAAGATCTTGGATAACTTTCTTAGACATAACAGGAAAATGGACAAAGCCAAATAATTGAGAGCCAAAATGAACATGATTTTATAACAAAGGTGAGACACATAGTTTATGAACATAAGAACTGAAATTGGTGCTATTTTAATCCTCACAAAAGCACCTACATAATCCTAGTTCCAAATCAACAAAGGGAAGGGAAATAACAGCTTTGCAATCCAATCTACTGACTGAGATCCAAGACAAGATTACAAAAGCTCATTCCATGACTAAGGTTGATTTTCAGGTTTCAAGGACTGAAGGGATAAAACCTTGTCCTTTTACTGATTAATATCGCCAATTCGCAGCATTTCTGGCTCAAGAAAGATGTTTCAAGAAAAATGGAAAGAAAAGATATAGGGGTGAAGCAAAAGAAAGAGCTGGACAACACATGAGAAGAACAATCTGGGAACAAGCAAACCAACAATCTTGGATATGGACACTACTTTAAATCAATCAAAGTGATAAGGAGCAACCCTTGACTTAAACTAATAACCTTGAGCCAATCCTTCCCCTCTCCTTGTCAAGTCATGCGAGACTATAAATCAAGAGTTTATTGAGGGTTCGTTCATTGGTTTGGCACTTCTGTATTTATGGAAAACTCACTAGTTACCTTTTGATATCATGAGTCAAAGGGTCCCTATGATTTGCATTCAAACCATACAACTACAAACAATGACCATCTTGATAAACAAAATAAAGGAAGAAGCATGACTTTCAACATAGAATTTTCCCACCAATTAAAGGAAAATCAAAAGTAGATTCAATCAAAGCAAGAATTTACAAGGATCAAGACCTAGATACTACTAGTTTTAAATGAATAAAATAGGAAAAAACTTCTTTGAACCCCATTTTTTTCAATCCAAAGAAATCCCAATCAAAAAGACAAAGGCAAAACCAGAGGAATACACACAAGGTAAGTATTTTCAGGTCTTAACTAACACTTTGTTCATCCTTACATTCTCTTTGATAAATCCATGAATCTTCCAAAGTCAAGAGGTCATAGAAAGTTCACAGGATTTGGATCTTGATGAATTACACACAACACGAAACTGAAGGTAGTGATAATAATAAGGCAAAAAAAGAATTCTACAAAATTCCCATGCTAGTCAAAATAGTAAGGTCCAGACTAAAATGAACAAAATGATATTTAGCATAGATTCTAACTTTAACATCTATAAATGTTACAAGAACTAAGGCATGATAACCATTTTCAAAGCATGGTCTTGCAAAACTTTAAGAGATTCAGACCTTTAAACCAACACTTAAGCGAAAAAACAACCTCGAGAAAAATCCTACAAACTGCATATTGTTTAAGTTAATCATAATCAAAAGCAAACAAGGCCAATATCATGTGTCGAATTATGAGACTCTACATGTACAGAAAGAGAGAAGCTAGAATCAAAACAAAGAAAAATCAAAAACCAATAAGTGGAGATGAAACAAAATGACTGGCTTACCTTTTTTAGTGTAGCAAAATGGAACTACGAGCTCTTTATCGGATTATTCCTTCACTACGCCACTGCAAAGGGAACTAGGGATCTCTTCATTCATAATTTCAAGCTCTAGAATGAGTCTTATTGAATTTTGGTTTGGAAATCCTTCTCACTCTCTCAAGCAAAATCCCACACTTTTTTGGGGTTCTTGCTATCCAATAATGCTTCTCTTACTCTCTCCAATCAGTGAAATAGAAGTGTATTTATAGGAGGGTTTGGGGGGATGAATTGAGACTGAGAATCAATATGGGATACAATAATGACCCCCAAATCAAAAGGTTTCTAAGCAATTTCAAAAAATGGATGGAGATTGACCTCTTTTTGTCCTTGTTCGTACTGTCAATGAATGAGAGAGGGGAAGGTGTTGATTTCAAGAATATACTTGGGATTTCTAGGGATTTTTAGGGAATTTGCGGCGGGATAAGTTTTAGGATGAGGTGGAATCATATGATCATCTAAACGGGTAGAAGGAAATTCTTCTTGGAAATTCTTAGAAGCTTTTTGTACAAATTTTGTTCCTGGCATACGGTCACGTATGGAATTGATGAGGTCAAAGGGAATTGGTGCGACAAGGGATTGGGATTAGGGTTCATTTGGGTGAGCTCTTGGAGTTTCTAGAGTTGATAGTATCATTGTTATTGTTGTATTTGTAAGGATGAAGGGGATATAAGTGTCACGACCTAGTTTTTTAGGTCATGATGGCACCTACTATAGCCCACCAATAGGTAAGCCAACCGATAGCCCAAAACAGCGAGTAACAGGTTACCAAAAGAAATAGAAGCAAAAACTAAATAAAAAGGAGAAAGAAAATCAGAAGAAAGTAAATATACCCCAAAACCTGAGAGAGAAAGCCTAACAACATAAAGTCATAAAGATTGTATGACTTAATTTTGCACTATTTTGATTGCTTATCATGTCATGTGATTGTTCTTATGTTCTTGCTCTTACTACTTTAGTGATTAGCTATCATTAGAGTAAATCTATTGTCTCAAAAGAACTGAACACAGGATCGGAGGGACATAACAAAGAACATAAGGAGTGTGGATCATGATCTTTATTAATTAAAGGTTAATTGTAAAGGTGTGATTTGTGTCTAGGATAGCGATATACCTAAACGCCCCACTTGGTTAATAAAACAGGAAGATAAGTAATTGCATCTGAATTAGAGACTCACATTCCCTCTCAGTGATGTAGTTGTGAGACTAAATTGGGTAGACGACCTTGAGGATTACCATTACCAAGTCATAATATCAACCTCGTGAATCAACAATTATGATAAAGAACTAACTAGCTAGAGATCATAGTTATGCATGATTGTGAGTATGTCTTGACCCTAGAACCCTCCTTTTTATTGTTTATACCCCAAGTTAATCACGGTAGTTTTAGTTTATAGTTAGTTTATATTTTTAAACCATCATATCTCTATATTCCACCGCTTAAATAAATAAACAAGAACTAGTCTAGTCTAGTGAATAGTTAAACGACAAGTCCCTGTAGGTTTGACATATGGCTCGCAAGAGCCACTTTATTACCTGTACGATCGCGTACACTTGCGTGTGCAGTTGGGATCAACAAGTTTTGGGCGCCGTTGCCAGGGACTTCGGTGTTAATTGTTTATATAGATTGGACTTTTTCTTTTTATTTGTTTAAGTTGTATATAGTTTATTTTTTTACAAAGTTTTTTTTTCTACCACTCTTCTTGATATGTCAGCCTGGGATAGATGGTCGTTGAATGATGACAATTCTTGTTATTTTTGTGGAGGACGACACTTGGATGGTAATTGTCATGATGTTTAAGTGAGAGGGTTATGCGCACCTGCCTAATCTTTTGTATTGAATAGATTTCATATGTGTGGTAGTCAGGATAGCCACTTGAGTGACTGTCCAAACTATTATTCCCCTCCCATGAACTCCTATTATGATCAGTTTGTTGTTTGTGTTGTTGGCAGGGCTAATGGAGCTAATGAGACAAAACATGAGGGAAGCCATAGAGAAAATATGTTCCCAGTTGATAGAGTTACAGTCTAGGGCTGAAACTTGTGTTGATCAACAAGTTATAGACTTATATAACACTCAAAAGGAACCCCTGATTGATGAAGAAAGGGAGGCACTAGTAGAAGAAAGCTGCAATAAAGAAGACATAGTGAGCCAAGAGTGTCTAATGGAACAAAAGTAGCAAATCAAATTTCATGAGTGTCTCTGGGATAGTCTAACAATCATGGTGACCCAAATACAGAAGGGGAGAGATGAGATCATGCAAGAGGTTGATAAATTTGGCTCAGATATCTGACACTTGGAGGCCCAACTGAATAGAAAGATTGAGATGTCTGATTTCCAATCACCTATAGTTATGGATACTAGCTAGTCTGTGGAGGGGCAGAAGAATTTGAACCATTCTATTACCATTCCTTGATTGATGCTGACATTGAGAAGGTGGATAAGAGTAAGCATGTTATGGATGGTGTAAGTTTGAAAGTGGGATATGTTGGGCCTCATTCAAAGCACTTTTCTACATTATGTCTAGATGTTGACATGTCTTTTGATTCATTTGAACTAGTGGAGGAGTGTGCAGATAAGGAATAAGAATTCTATATTCTTAAATTTGCAGCAGACAAGCAACAGAACAACATGCCTCACCTTAGGGCTAAGCAATTTAATGTGCACTATCCATTACTTGGTTCTTTCATCTGTGTACCACCACCCTATGAGCGAAGAAAAAAGGTGGATGCGATGTTGGGGATGAAATTTATATCCTCCAGGTGGAGGAAAAAGTTGATAAGTCATGATGTAACGTTAAATTAGGTACTTGTGGGAGGCAACCCAATGTTTAGTAAGTTGTTTGTTTTTATTTTTGTTTTTTATTAATATCACCTTTGTTTGTTTGTTTTTTTGTTTTTTTTTGAGTTGACAGGTTGAGGGAAAGTCTGAGTACCCGAGATCTTAGCTAAGGAGCATGGCAAAAACTAAGTGTGGGGCCCCCAAAGCTCTTTGATGGACATAATTCGGCTAGCTAGGCCTAGAGGCTTCAGGGAGTATTTATATCCTTACTTTTAATTTATACTTTAGGGAAAAAGTGTGATTTTAAGTGTGGGGTGGGGAATCTTCCGATTTGGTTAGGGTGGAGTGTGCTATAGGAGTTTTTTGATTATTTATTTTTTTGCTTATGTTTCTCAAAATTTGAAAAATACAAAAAGATTTTCTTTTAGTAATTTTTAGTTTTATTTAGGAGCACACTGCATCCACCCCTCGATTTTTCTTTTTGGTTCTTTTCCAAGGGGAAACCCTTTGAACCCAGTATCCCTTTTATTTTGCTATGCATGATTAATGGATTTCTAGTTGGTGTTGAATTTTAAAGCATGTGTAGTGAATTGAATGACTACTGTGAAACACCTAGGCTCAATTGTTTGACTCTTGCTTGATGTTGGATTAATGTTAAATTCTTGCTAGTGCTTGGAGTATATAGACATTCGTATTGATTTTAACATGTGCCATGTGTGAGTGAGGTTTTTGTGATATTCCATGTGCATATTGATGTCTTGAACTTGCCCGGTGTGTTTGCAAAGCAAAATAAAGGGTGTTGAATTTTGGAGATGATTCTTTGATAGCCATGTTTTATACCTCACTTGATCTACCCTTTTTGTATTATCCTAGTTAGCCTTGTTTAGCCTTTAGCCTATTGTTTGGTAGCCTTGTATGTAGCTTAATCCTTTTCTTTCAATTAACCACAATTTGATCCAAAACTCCTAAGCACTTTAGTTGAGAAATTAAGATGTTAAGGAATGTAAAAATGGAAGAAGGAGAAAGTGAAATTGAAGCCCCGAGTGAATAAATTTTGGTGTTTAAAAAGGTTTATGTATGGTGGGTAGGGAGTAATGTAATGAAAAGAGAAATTGATCCAAAGAAGTGAATCTTGTGTTGATAGCATATACTCCTTGCTTAATATGTGTAAGATAGCTTAAAAAGATAGGGCAAAACAAGAGAGAATTGGGGAGATGAAAGTGGAGTGAAATAGGTTGGTTGGAGGTGATCTTAATGTAAATTGTAGTGTATTAAAATGCTTATGGAAAATAGTCACTATTCTTAACCAAATAGTTCCTACCTGTCCCTTAGACTACATTACAACCCTTAGAGTCCTACTTGATCTTGAGCTTTGACATTCTGATATTAGTGGAGTACTACACTAAGGGAAAACTTATGGTTCATCTTATGTGAATTCTTTGTGAGAGTGAGCAAAATTTGATTCTTACACCCATTCTTGTGTTAAATGGCATACTTGTGAAGTGAATATGGGTGACTTTCTTGTGGTGAGGGCACATGTTTGATGATAGATGGGTGACATATATGATCTCTTTATTGAGTAATATTCATGAGTTTTCCAACTTGATAGAGTCAATTCTTGAGGCTAGGAAGTTTTGAAGTAGTATTCATGTGATTTAAGTAGTAAAAGGCCATGCCGAACGTTGAACTTGATATTCATGTAGTTGTTGTAGTTCTAGCTTCAGTGTATTGAGTAGTGATGTTAGAGTCCTCCTTGATGTTTATTAGGTTAAATATATGTTCGAGGACGAACAAGGCTTTAAGTGTTGGGTGGTGATCTTAGGCGTATTTTTACACCTAAGCGTCATTATCTACACGCGTTTAGCTTAGTTTTGAGGACAATTCGACATGATTGTGAACCATAAAGAATATATATGTGTATTTTTGTGTTAAATTACTTGTGTATAGTGTTTAAGGTACATTTGAATCAAGTCAAGAGTCAAAATGATCAATTAGAACTTAGACGAGGAAACTAGTGTTGCTAGCTTGAGCTATGCTTGTTCTAGTGTCCTTTGATGTGTTCTATTGTGTTGTATGGACTTATAGTTGTTTTGATATATTGTAGGTGACCATTGTAGAAGCTAATAAATCTAAATCAAGACTGAATTCAAAGTACAAGACGTTCGGGATCAAGGGACAAGAGCACGAGAAGATTGGACGCGAAATGCTAGAGCCTTGGACAAGAGGTGTGTCGCACCCTCCATCACCCGTATTGGGCGGGGCATCGCACCCTAGAATACGCGTAATAAGGTTTATGCCACACATTTTATGTATAGTATCTACTGGTTTGATACCGTATTGATCTCGCATCGTTCCTCCACTCCCACGCGATGGAGGACACGACGCACCAAGTCTCAAACCAGTCCGAAATTGGTTTTTAATGTTGTTTTAAGTTGTGGTAAAGTTATAATTGATTGGGATTCGACTTGGGCACCTCTTGGAAGACTAAAAGCCATATAAAAGTATTACTTGGTAACAATTAAAAGGGGATCCATACCACACTAATTCACAACACAACACAAGCTTGGAGGAGCAAAACAACACCTCAGGGAGGCTAGAACTAGGGTTCTTGATTTGTAATTCTATCTCTCTTAGTTTACCCTTGAATAATTTTTGTCTTATGATTTTCAAGTGATATTATGAGTGGATAATAAACCCTTTTTCTAGGTTTTACGCTACGAACAATATTGATGACTTAACTTCGCACTAGTTTGATTGTTTATCATGTCATGTGATTGTTCTTATGTTCTTCTTCTTACTACTTTAGTGATTAGCTACCATTAGAGTAAATCTATAGTCTCAAAGTGAACTGAACACGGGATTGGAGGGACATGACAAAGAACATAAGGAGTGTGGATCATGATCTTTATTAATTAGAGGCTAATTGTAAAGGTGTGATTTGCGGCTAGGATAGCGATATACCTAAACTCCCCACTTGGTTAATGAAATGGGAAGATAAGTAATTAAATCCAAATTAGAGACTCACATCACCTCTCAATGATGTAGTTGTGAGACTAAATTGGGTAGACGACTTGGAGGATTACCATTCCCAAGTCATAATATCAACCTTATGAATCAACAATTACGATAAACAACTAACTAGCTAGAGATCATAGTTATGCATGATTGTGAGTAAGTCTTGACCCTATAAATCTCCTTGTTATTATTTATACCCCAAGTTAATCACGTTAGTTTTAGTTCATAGTTATTTTATATTTTTAAACCATCATATCTCTATATTCCACCGCTTAAATAAATAAACAAGAACTAGTTTAGTCTAGTGAATAGTTAAATGACAAGTCTCTGTGGGTTCGATATCCGGCTCACAAGAGCCACTTTATTACTTGTACGATTGTGTACACTTGCATGTGCGGTAGGCCGCAACACTATTCGGGCCTCCATAAGCCTAGAACATACAAACAGTCATTAAGCAAACAGCAAATATAACCTATACCTATTCATCCCCCCATAAGACCGATAAATATAAGTGCCAAACAATTATATTGGCGATAGGCAATCCATATGAATGAATTCAAGGAAAGTCCAATACTACCAACCATCTGAGTGCCATAATGTACCAAGCATATACACCTCCTTCGACTCATCAGCTCGCAAGGTAGGACCTATAAGGTATCTCCTCTTTCGGCATATAATTCCCAGACAGAGGATCCATAGAGGACTTGGGATATCCGTATATACTTCCTGGTCCCAAACCAGGACTTACAATAACCAACCACAATAAATCTACTCCATCCAGTACTGGAGATAAATAAGAGTATAATAATTGCTCGGAATCAAACCAAGGCTAAATAAGTGGAAATCCGTAAAGTCTGGTGCTCGAGATTGAATCCAGGAGGATAAATGAGTAAATGAAAAAAGGACCAAAATTTGCCCCGATCCAAGTTTCCAAAATAGTATGCTTAGTTTAACAGGTTATAAACCAATAATAAGGGTGGTGCGACTTCCTTTTAAAATCATCTTTAAAAGTGAAAAGTGGGAGTAACTCCATTTTTGGAAAATAGTAGAGAAAACCAAGGTTTTAGTCAGAATCATACCACTAAATAAGTGTGAGAATGTGGATAATGTATGCATGCCATCACCAGTATCCAAACATGGCAAGCATAAGCGCCTAAGCGTCTATAAATTAAGCCACAACTCTTTTGAGGCATAGAGAACTAACTTGGTGTCCAACTGGTCTCATAACCAAGGCCTCGGGCCCAACAATATACAAAGTACAAGGATATCAATATCAAACTGGAAAGCTATGGTAAACAAGGGCATTAAACTACCGGGAGGGTCTAACTAAAATAATATCACCTAAAGACTAAGTATTACAATAAATCTTATACAAAGGACCCCCAATGCCAACCTAAGGTCAAAAAAGTATATATCCAACCTTAACACAATCCTATAGCTATAGCTAGTATTCTAGGCTAATGTTCAATTACGATTATATTCTAAGATCCCCTAAACAAGTCAAATATCGATAACAAGGTACCACTAGACCTAAACCTTTCCTATAACCCCCACCTAACATGCAATTTATATAATATATAATCTTATAGAGAAGAGTAGATCAAAGCCTACCTCATACTGAACAGCAGCCTCGAACCATCCACAAACTGCTTATCTCCGCTCCTCGAACTTTGAATAATGTTTCGCTATCAAAATCATAATCTACATACTAACACGAGTAAATCAAGACCCATATTGTAATATAAAACTCCGGGCCCAAAATCAAGTGAAAAATAAGCCTGTGGGGTTCGCTAGCGAAATTCTAAAATTAAATCCGTCATGAGGTCCCTAGAAGGACAAAGAATGCATGCTCAAAAATTAAGCCCAAATGGGGCCCAAAACAGCCCCAAATGTTAAGGAATTTGAAGGTGAGAATCAAGAATTAAATGGATTTTGGGACAAAATTAGGCATGGAAATAGGCGAAAAAGGATCAAGGAACAATAATGTAACATACCTGAGTTCAACGGGATGAAATCCCCATGAAGCCTCTCTAATGGGGTTTTACACTTAGAGTTTAAACCTGAAACTTTTTGTAACTACCCGCGATGGCTGCTAAAGTGGTCAAATGACCTCTAAAAAGGACAAATGACTGCTAAACCAGTGAGGTGGGCGCTATAGCGACCCTGCCTTGGCTGGCTGGCTATCGGTAAAGCAGTCATGAGAAGCTAAAGCGGTCATGATCCACTAAAGCAGCTACCGCTAAATCAGTCATTTGGCCACTAAAGCGGCTGCACCAGCAACTTAGGCACCAACAAATACTAAGTCCTAACGGACTCCGATCGAATTCTTGGGATTCATTCGAAACCCCGTACATGCAAACAAACTATGCTACCATACCAGAATTGGTGATTCGGACTCAAACAGAACCATCAAAATTTCCATCCAAGGTCATTTTAAAAAAAAGTTGGTCCCACACTCAAGGTTCCAATTTTTACCAAAATCCACCCAGTAATCCCAAATGAGCCTGGACGCCTCGGGACCTAGACCAAGGGTCCTCCTAGCCTAAAATCCATATTATAGAGCTAATGAATTTGATGGAATTCTCATTCGAGGGTGTTTACTAGAAGGTTTGGTCCAAGACTAATTTCTCAACTTCAAAAGCTCCAAAACAGGAAAATGGGCTTAAAACCCAAACAAACCTCCTGGAAATCAAGCCGATGGTCTTGAAAAGTTATAAATGACTTGTTGCCACTGTGGGAAAATAAGAAACACCAGAAGCATGCAAAAATCTAGAAAATGACCAAGAGGGTCATTACAATAAGGGTGTTGGCCTGGAGCTATTTGGATGTTATTGGGTTGGTTCGGGTTTAAGAATGGCTATTTAGGATTTAGCTAATTTGTTTAAAAGTTGACCAAATTGAATCCAAATAAGATCAATTGGTTTGCAGTTGCGGCCAAATTGATTTCAAACATGATCATACTTAACAATTGACTTAATATTAAACGCAATTTAAGACGAATCGTTATCAAATTTTAATTGTGAGCTTCTTGATTTAATAAAATCTAAATAACCATTTACTGAAAATGATTTTTTTAAGCCAAAATACATTTAGACCAAATTATTCTTAATTAAATCGATTTCAAGTGGTGAACTTCAATTAAAGGCCAGTTCTTAGTAAAAATATATCTATTTAAATTACAAAATCATATAATCCTTTATTTTGAATACAGGAATGCATAATTGTTAGTTAAAATGATAGAATTAACAAAGAAATATTTGAGAAAATTATTTATTTTAATAAAATAATTATTTTAATTCTATTTAAAACCAAAGAAGCCCAAAATTAAACTAAATTGTGGAGGGCACATAGAAAGGGATTTTTGAGGAAAAAAGATTGGCAATGGGGACCAAAATCGACGAAGTGGATAGATAGCTCTTGATCTTGTCAAAAGCTTTCTGGTATTCTTCTGTCCATTCATTCCATGTATTCTTCTTCAACAACTTGAGGATTGCCTCACATATAACTATTAAACTACTATGAACCTGCTTATGTAATTCAAATGGCTCAGGAAGCTCATGACTTATTTCTTGGTCTTTGGAGGGGGTAGCTCATGAATTGCCTTGATCTTGGAAGGGTAACGCTTGATGCTCCTTTTGCTTACTATGAATCCCAATAGCTTTCTAGTTGGCACACTGAAGGCACACTTAGCGGGATTTAATTTCAAATTGTATTTCCTCAATCAATCAAAGAATTTTCATAGATGTGTTACATGATTCGAACTCTCATGGGACTTGACAATTACATCATCCATATATTCCTTGATCTCCTTATGGATCATATCAGGAAATATTATTGTCATATCCTTCACATATGTCGCACCAGTATTTTTGAGGCCAAATGATATCACCCTTTAGTGATAAACACCCCAAGGTGTGATGAAGGCCATTTTTTATACATTTTCTTCGTCCATCAGGATATGGTGATTCCCAAAAAAATAATCCATAAATGACAGTATTTCATGCTTTGTGCAATTGTCAATGAGGATGTGGTTATTGGGTAGCAGAAAATTGTCTTTAGGACTGGCTTTGCTTAGATCCCAGTAGTCAACACAAATTGTGATCTTGCCATCTTTCTAAAAAGCTATTGGCGAACCATGTTGGATACTTTGTAACTTCCACGACTTTGGATCGGATCTGCTTGGTCACTTTTTCTTTGATTCGCAAATTAGATCCGAGTTGAATTTCCTCATCTTTTGCTTTACCAAACCAAACACTGTATTATTCAGAAACTTGTGCAACACCATGGTTGTACTTAATCCTAGCATATCATTATAGGACCATAAGAAAATACATTGATATATTCTCATAGAAAGGAAATAAGCTCTCTTTACTGTGCTTCTGGCAGATGAACACTGATTCTCATTTCCTTAACTTCACCATTGTCTCCTAGGTTGACTATTATGGTTTCTTCTAGGTTAGGCATTTCTCGATTCTCAAACTCTTTTAGATCTTTTGTTAACTGTTCCTCATCATAATCTTCCCATTCAAAATTATCTGCCTCACCCTATTTATTTAGTTCTTTACGTGACATAGCACAGGTAGGTTTTAAATTACTTTTACTAAAATCAAAACAAGCCAAGTTATATAATTTAAATAAGAGAATTAAAGATAGAAAGATTTTAAAAAATTGAGATAAAAGAGGCCTTTTCATTGAATTTTGGGGTATATTTACAAACAATGGCTCATGACCCGCATAAGTCCAGGTCCACACCATTTTTAAAAATAGTAAAAGTGGAAAAAATGAAATTTAAAACATAAAAGGTGGGTCATGGCGCATCCTTTGGACCATCACCGATAATTGAAAACTAAATTTTGCAAGTCCTTTTTGTAAGTGTCGTTAGCTAAATCCTTAAGAACATAGCATCATCTGGATCGAGTCATCCCATATACGACGGCGGTCTCAACAATCAATTTTTCTTTGCTAAATAAATGGAGGCTTTTCATTGACACTCAAAGTATCCATCACTATTTCTATCTTTGCCATGCCTTTTGTCTTCTTTGGCCCTTCTGGGTTAACCTTGATGATAGACTTACTGGCTAACCATTCCTCTTTGGTTTCGATCATATTAAATATGGCACCTCTGTGGTTTGGCAAAGGATTATTGTTAACATTTGGAGCCGGTGCTTCAAGAGTAAAGACCTTGTGATCAATCAATTAATAAATTTTATGCTTTAGGTTTATGCAATCTTCAGTTGAATGTCCGACGCCCACGAATGTTATGCACAATTTTAATTAGGATGATAAAAGTAGGAACTGGTGTTGGTAGGTTTTGGTTGGACAGATTGTAAGTAACCCGCTACCATTAACCTTTCAAAGAGTTGAGTCTGACTCTGTACCAAAGGTGTGAAGACTCAGGAAGGTTTCTTCTCAAGATTCGAATAGGGGAGATTGTAGTTGTTTTGGTTGGCTGGAGGGGGTACATGGTGGTAATTTTGAGATGTTTAGACATTAGGCTGGTGGTTTAGGATAGGGATTTGGACACTAGGCTAATAATTTAGTTGTGGAGCTTGGTATTGAGGTTGAACATTTTGAAACAGAGCTTGGTATTGGGGTTAGATATTTGGCCATGGATCTTGGTATTAGGGTTAGATATTTGGCCATAAAGCTTGGTATCGGGGTTGAACATTTGGATGTGAATCTTGGTATTGAGGTTAAGCATAGAAGATAGGTTGAGGATTCTGTGGAGGTGGAGAGTAGATGGTGGAGAAGGAGTCCTTCTAGGCTTAGAGTTATTTTTTGAATTGGCATTGGGACTGAAGAATACTATAGTCATATCTTCTCTCTTTTTTTGGGGTAAACTTAAAGATCTAGTTAGGGTTTTGACAATTTTACCCATCCAAATGCCTTCTTCAACTGATGCTCCAATCTTAATTAGCAGAATCGGTATGCCATGAATGCAATAGTTATAATTGTGGAATTTAAACAAGTAAACAATTTAAATATTACAAACCCAAATAGTTAGTCAAATAAAGTTAGTTAAAATATTTGGTTAGAACCTAGTTGAAATCCCCAGCAGAGTTGTCATTTATGTTTAGCAAAAATTACACTTGAAAACTTAAAAAAAATCTCCAAATTTTATCAAAAATAAAGTATCCACTTAATTAATTAAGAAAAATTAAGAAAACCTTGAAAAAAAAACTTAAAATATTTAAAACAGAAAAAAAAATTAAGTTAAAAGATCCAGGTAAGGATTCAAATTAATACACTAAAAGGTTTTTAAGGCACGCGGGGTATCTGCTAACACGCATTTATCCGGTCTATTTGAAAATAAATTTAATTTTGACTAACTTGATGAAAGGGTTATTTGATTATTAAGTTTAAAGAAAAAATTAATTAAGAAGTGAAACTATGTTTAAAAACTTGAAACCAGAGTTGGAATCTACGAAAGGAAAGAAAAAGTCATTTTTGCAAACTAGAAATAATATTCTACCGAGAAATTCAAATAAGTTAAAATGTTAGTAACAAAGCAGTATTACAATAAATAATGAGATAAAAGGATTTGAATTTAGGCCTTCTAAGGCCCAAACTCTAAAAATGATCCGGTTTTGGACTTAGCAATTGTTGGGCATGGCTCATTTCAATTCTGCACCTTGCCTAAGTCTATTGGGCTTAGCCTGCCTATCTTAAGCTAGAACTAGACCTTTGAGGTCCATTACACCTGTTCTATTCTAAGTATGGACATTGAAATCCATCGAATTATTTGCCCATCTTGGACTGTTGGCACCATAAAAGGTTTTGGCCCATTTTTTATCATTCTCTACTTTCTTTCCTTACTGCTGCTCATGGACTTTAAGTCAGTTGATGAAACCTGATGGGAGGCTAACTCAAAGGGAATATGGGCCTCTTTGGCCCATTAAGGAAATGCAAAGGGGGAGAGAGTCCTTTTGGACACGAGGCAATTTCACATGGAGCAAGGTAGAAGAAAAGGGATTAGAATTTATTCAAAAATAAGGCCAATCTGATCCTAATTAAGTAAACACAAAGCATCACTCATCCATAAAAGAGGTATTTTAAATCCATAGAACTAACATAATGTTGTGCAGAATTCTTAATTTAAGGAGCAAAACAGACCATGTCAAATACCACGAATGAAAGCGTAATCAGATGAGAGGTGCACACAACACATATGATGAGAACAGTTGTGTTGGACCAATTTTAAGAAGTCAAGATCATCCTTTGGAGCTAAAACAAAAAAATCTTGGATGACTTTCTTGGACATAACAGGAAAATAGACAAAGCCAAATAACTGAGAGCTAAAATGAACATGATTTTATAATGAGACAATAAATTTATGAACATAAGAACTAAAATTGGTGCTATTTTAATCGTCACAGAAGCACCTACATAATCCTAATTCCTAATCAACAAATGGAAGGAAAATAGAAGCTTTGCAATCCAATCTATTGACTGAGATCAAAGACAAGCTTGCAAGAGCTCATGCCACGACTGAGGTTGATTTTCAGGATTCAAGGACTTAAGAGATAAAACCTTGTCCTTTTACTTATTCATATCACCAATTTACAGCATTTCATGGCTCAAAGAAGATGTTTCCAAAATAATGGGAAGAAAAGATATAGGGGAGAAGCAAGAGAGGGAGCTGGACAACACATGAGAAAACTAATCTAGGAACAAGCAAAAAAACAATCTTGGATCTGGACACTACTTTAAATCCATCAAAGTGATAAGGAGCAACCCTTGACTTATTCTAATAACCTTGAGCCAGTCCTTCCTCTCTCCTTGTCAAATCATGCGAGACAGTAAATCAAGAGTTCATTAGGTTGGCACTTTTATATTTATGGCAAACCATACAAATGCTACAAACGATGACCATCTTGATAAACAAAACAAAGGAAGAAGCATGACTTTCAACATAGAATTTTCCCACTAATTAAATTCAATCAAAGCAAGAATTTACAAGGATCAAGACCTAAATACTACTAGCTTTAAATGAATAATATAGGACAAAACTTCTCCCAACCCTATTTTTTTCAATCCAAAAAAATCCCAATCAAATAGACAGAGGGAGAACTAGAGTAATACACACAAGGTAAGCATTTTTAAGGCTTAACTAACACTTTATTCATCCTCTCCTTCTCTTTGGAAAAGCCATGAAGGCTCATAAGTCAATAGTCCATAGTAGGTTCACATGATTTGGATCATGATGAACTACACACAACACAAAACTGAAGGTAGTGATGAGAATAAGGCAACAAAAGAATTCTACAAAATTCCCAAGGTCAAGACAAAAATGAACAGAACGGTATTTAGCATAGAGTCTAACTTTAACATCTATAAATGCTACAAGAACTAAGGCATGATAACCATTTCTTAAGCATGGTCTTGCAAAACTTTAAGAGTTTCAAACCTCTACACCAACACATAATAGGAAAAACAACCTTCCAAAAAATCCTACAAAGTGTATATTGTTTAAATCAATCATCATCAAAAGCAAACAAGACCAATCCTATCATGACCCGAGACTACCCCCTAATCGTAACATGGTGCTTAGAGTCACAAGTGACCCCAAGCTAACCCATGGCCTGGCATGACACTAAGAATACTACATAAAATAAGATTCACTGAGCGTAAGCTGAATCTAAATAATATAATAATGTTTAAAATAAATGTCAATACTAAAGTCAAAATGAAAATCATCTAATAAACTATAAAGCTGAACACACTGGTTTGTCTGTCTGAAAACCTTTACTAAGATGAGTTACTGGGATAAGGCCCCAGCTAACTCTAACTATCTGAAGACTGAATGAATAATATAAAGAAAGTATGCATAAGTCTTATCCTTGAAAGATAAGGACTCACCAAACTCTGTTGTTGAGGTGATATGGGATCGTGCCAATCGCGAGCTGGATGCTGAGTGTCTGAACCTATATTATGATAAAATATAGCACAAAAAAAATGTATGTGGTAATTACTTTTAATGTACTGAGCACAATTCTATAATGGAACTAAACATGCTAAACATACAAGACTGAACTGAATATGAGACTTAGGAATTGTAAACTGATGCAATGACCATGTAAATAAACATGTAACTGATCAATACTGTACTAAATAAACTGATTACAAGGTCAATGTAAGATATGAGTCTGAAATAGGGGAGATACTGTTAACCGATATATAACCATGTGAGCTAAATATGGAGTCCAACCTGTAACCTAAGTTGGGAGGGTGTTCAATACCTTGCCAGGGGTAGAGAACCATTATTTTAGCATGATCACTCATTAGCCCATTGGGGCAAAATATACTATCATACATGTGATGGAACGTAGTTCTGTAACTTCGGTTTTGCTGAACCCTAGTCCAACTTGGTGCTAAGTATTACTCCCAACTGAACATAATTGATAGCTCGATGAGATGACATATCTGGATGTCAACTTGTCCATAATCATAAATGCCATACCTGACTTCTATACTACTAGTGAACTTTTCTTTTATAAGAAAACTGATCCACAATCATTGATGGCATTCCATATACCATACTAATCGGGAACTTAATTTTTGGAAAGAGTGTCCAAGAGCATTGATGGCACATTTGGATGTCATGCATGTCATGTATCTTATTGTTATAAGTCGAAGATCCTGATCATGATATGAGAATGTATATGTATATATATATGTATCATGTATTTTTGAACACTGTTACTTGTAAGTTTATCAGGGATCTTAGATGTCTGGAGTAAATGCATAAAAGAAACATATAAGGAATGAGATTTGGAAGAAATCTATAAGACGAGACCTAAATCCTAAATAATGACTCATGAAAATACTAATAGTGTAATGGTGTATATATTATCTAAAAATACTAGTTAGAATATACTTTATCGAAATCACTCTAATGGATGCAAAATTGATACTACTGTACTAATTCTGATATTTGAGTCTAAGTAAGAGACACTTTATCTGAAAACATCCTAAGCATATGAAACTGAATAACTAAGTATGTAATATCAATGTGTGGGATCCTAGGTCATCGGGTGTTCATAACCCGCCATCTATGAAGAATGCAACTACTCATGACAATTTCTATGATATGAATAGGACATGGAATTTCATAAAAACAGTCCTAAAATCAAGAATTTGATAAACATAATGAGGGTTTACAATAATAACTCTAATAATTAAAGGGAGACATGTATTCATGGATTATTCATGATGAGAAACTGAAAGACAACAAAATCCATATTTTTTCATGAAACCCTAACTCTGAAGGATAAATTATATTGAGTAATTGAGTTCACTTACGGAGTCAATGGCTGAAAGGAGACCATTCATGAAATCCCACATACCTTGAGTGAAGAATTTCTTTTAGAAGCCTGAGTTTTGGAGCCTGAAAAAGAGAAACCCTAGTTTCTTACTTTTAAGAGCAAGTTTGCTCACAAGTTTCTAAGTGTCACTTGAATTTTTGAGGTGATGAGGGACATAGGATATATCAAATGATGTAGTTTAGGGGTTTAAATATTGGGATAAGACTATAAATCCCCTTATAAAATGTAACTGAAAAAGCTGCAGAACCTAATGTACGATCCATCCCACGATCGTGGAACCCACCTATGATCTTAGGTGGTGCTTGTGGTTGGGTGGATGGATTGAGGCTTATATGGACTTTATCAAAAGAGCCATGGTATGACTCATGGGACCCACCCACGATCGTACCTTGGTTCGTGGGTTGGAAGTCCAAGCCTAATCAACTTTAGGAGTCAAGATCGTGCCCACGATTATGGTTTCTAACAAAAATCGTGGTACTCTTTCATTAGTGGGAGGTATACTTGTAAACTTTAATTTTTTTAGGGTTGTTTAATACAAAAGAGAGTGTTGTACGGTCGTACAATGTAACCACGATCGTGGTTTCCTCTCGTACTAGCTCACTGCTGGACAGTGCTTTACTAAAATTGTCATAACTCTTAGCTCTAGAATCGGATTAATGTGAAACTTTTTGTATTGGAAAGAAGACTCAAATACCTTTCATTTGGTGTGTATTTATCTTAAAAACACTTCATAATCTATGATTTATGCTTATTTGAAGTTGACTATAGAAAGATTCTTCACAAGAAATCAATCGGTAAGGAATATTTCAACTTGGCTATACGATAGGAGTTACTTGTGGACTTAATACATGTATAAATCACTTCTCATACTAACAAAACATGATGTTTGATTTTACATGTACTTGACGTATGGTTCTAATCTTAGCTTGGATTTCTGTGGTATTACAATATCTACCCCTTGGAAACACTCCCAACACTGAGTTTCTATGAGCTGAATACTGACATGATAACTGAATGTATAACTGAAACATGGACAGGACTAAACTATGAAATGAGGTAACTAGGTGACATGGGGTTGAGAGAAGTAATAAAGGGGAAACCATTACCTTGTACTGATTATTAGGCTAGGAATTAGACTCCACCATATTTACACATAGCGTGAATGCACATAAGAACTCGCCTGGGATAAGCATTGACATGGACTTAGGAGAATACATCTAGAAGGAAAGAGAGAAAGTCACTACTACGATCCGTCTGATCTCTGAACTGAACTACTAGCTATACGGACTGATAAATACTAAGAGTTTAGAACTAAACTGAAGTATTCATGTAACACCCCATACCTTCCCAACCCTACTTGACGACATTAAATGATATGTACTTAGGTATCGAGAGCTATAAGTATGCATTTGGTAATGCTATTGGTGAGCTAAGTGAATTTTTCTCTTGTTATGTGGTTAAACTTGCATAGAAGGTGTTTTTAAATTTTCATTGCGCATTTGTGGGGTTCAAAATGAGGCTAAGAAGACCTTTAAACAAAGTATAATAAGGTTAAGAAGTGAGTTAAAGAATGGGACTTGAAGTATCTAACCAAACCCGCGAAGAGAAGTCGAAAAATGGAATTTTCGAAAATTTTGAAGAGGGGTGCGTTTGGGACCGTACCACGCCGCTCTGGGCTAAAATTTTTAGCCCAGAGGCAGTGGGTTGGCGCGCCCAGGAGAGTGCCACCTTGGGTTTTCCACTTTTTCGAAAGTTGGAAATTTCTAAGTCCCAAGGGTATCCGGGGTCGTACCGAGCCAATTTTTGCTACGTTTCTTCTACAACCAAGAGTATATACATGAAATGAATGACATATTACATTGGTATGATGAAATTACTCGAGAACGAATTCGGGGCCAAGATGACGATTTTACCCCTATAGTCAAAATAAGCCAAACGTGGCTAGAATCACTTGGTTTTTGGATTGAGGCTACGGATATGAATAGCATGAGTGGAAATATTACTGTAATACCTATGAGATGACTTAAACATGAGAAATTATTGATTTTATCGGGTTAAGTGAATTGGGCCCAAAAAAGGCCCAAAAATGAAATGAAAGCATGGCCCAAAATGGGTCAAATGACCCATTCTTGCCAAGACCTTCTAGAATGCCACATTAATGACTTAAGGATGGACTCAAGGCCTATATAAAGGGGCAAAATGCTGATTTT
Source organism: Capsicum rhomboideum (assembly GCA_031232105.1). NCBI lineage: Eukaryota > Viridiplantae > Streptophyta > Magnoliopsida > Solanales > Solanaceae > Capsicum > Capsicum rhomboideum. The sequence goes on along the minus strand of CP124719.1, from coordinate 98,149,549 downwards.
TATTGAAGAGAAACACACATGTTTTTTTCTATCTTTTTCTAGAAATTTCCCAAGAACATCTCTTTGGCTTTCAAAACCCTAAGGCATTTCTTGGAGCAAGATCATCATTTTTCAAGCTTGGGTAAGTGAATATTATTGTAATTTAACATATTATAAGCATAAGAGAATATGTATATCATGTTGGTTATGGTTGAAATGTTGGACATGGCACTTTGTGCTTTTGAATAAGATTTGTGATCCATGGGATTTGAGCTTGAATTTGGACTTGTGCCTTTGATGAAAGATAATGGTATAGATAAAATATGAAAGCCTAGCATGGGTTCACATAACATCCCAGGGGTCAAAGTACCTAGCATGGGTTAATATCATCCCAGGGGCGACAGAATAGCCTAGCATGGGTAGAACAATAAAGATGAATAAAAGATGAAGACAAGAGGAGTAAAGAACGTAATATACATGGTTTCCCACATACGGAAAGAGAGTTTATTCACATTTTTGTTTTCTTATATTGCTTCCATTATTGTTGTTATTATGTATGATGAATTTCTTATGAGCCTTACATATTCAGTACATTCTTCGTACTGACCCCCTCGGGGGAATTACCTTACATGTTGCAGGTGCAGGCACTAGTAGACCTTCTTTATAGGTTGACATTGCGGATCTTTGGTGAGCCCCAGTTGCTTCGGGACTTTCCAAGTCATAGGTGTACAGCTATATTGATGTTGTAAATATGGTTTAAAGCGGGGACTTGTCCCGACTGTTAGTTGATCTGGTAAATGTATCTGTTAGAGGCTTTTGTAGACATGTGTGGGTTATGAATGTGAAAGTTAAATGTCCGTTTTGACTTGATGGCTCCAACGGCCAAGTTTCTAAATATGTATCTAGCACACGTTTACATGATTCATGTTTTCCGCATAGTTGCATAAGGTTTAATAAGGTTCACACGAGGACATGCATACGAACGTACATGAGCAAAGGTTGGTTCTCTCGGGCCATATCGGCTTCGGGTGCCAATCATGTCTCGATGGGGTTTGGGGCGTGACAAAAGTGGTATCAGAGCAGTTCGTTCTAAGGGTGTCTACAAAGCCGTGTCCGAGTAGAGTCTTGTTCATGGATGTGTTGTGCACCACATTTATGAGCAGGAGGCTATGGGGCATTTAGGATGTTGTTTCTTTTCTTCATGCTAGATCGTGCAATAGAGCCGGTGTTGTAAGTTGAATTGGACCTGATCATAGTGATTGTTTTTCTTTGGTATAGTTAAAATGCCAATCACGAGAGGAGGTAGAGGTAAAGGGAAGCAAGTGGATGTGCCTGCTGAAGAAGGAATGGGTAGATTACCACCTGACCAAGCGAGTCAAGGTGGAGCTGACGCCGAGATTGCATCGCAGTCTTCCTCTATTTTTCCAGCTCCAGAAGAGCCAAGAGGTATAAAAGTACCTACAGAACCGCCAATGACTACCACTGACCAGGATCTTAGAAATGTTGTACATATGTTGACATAGTTAGTGGCGGCACAAAGTCAGGGACGAGCTGGCACAATGACACATGATGATGATGCGGCTAGCATGGCAAGTCGCAGGACACAGGATTTCTTAAAACTGGACCCTCCTATATTCACTGGGTCAGACTTGAAAGCAAATCCACAGGACTTCGTGGATCAAATTCAAAGAGCTTTGGAGGTTATGCATGTGTCCGGGGTGGAAACGGTTGAGTTGGCAGCTTATAGACTGAAGGGCGAGGCGATATTGTGGTATGAAGATTGGAAGAAGTTTCGTGGTATTGGTGCAATGCCACCAACTTGGGAAGAATTTAAAACAGCATTTCTTGATCATTATCTTCCCTACGAGATTCGTGAGGCTCGTGCGGTCAGTTGTTAAATTTACGTCAATGAAATATGAGTGTTAGAGAGTACAGTTTGCAGTTTAACTCCTTGGCACGATATGCTCCAAATGTGGTGGCCACGATGGAAGATAGAGTACATAGATATGTGGACAGATTAGAGCCTTATTTGGTACGGGACTGTACTATCGCTGCCCTAAATCGCGATATGGATATAGCAAGGATTCAGGCCTTCGCACAAAAGATGGAAGACCAAAGGCAAAGAAAGAGGATACAGAAATCTGAGGAAGGGCCAGCAAAAAGGGCGAGATCTATGGGGCAGTCTATGGTGTCCCCAGGAGAATCTGGATCTCGAATGTTACCGCCTAGACCCTCATTCTCTTATTCCACAGCGGGTGCCCACTCCCAATTTCGAGGGTCTAGAGGTGGTCCCTCTGGACAGAATTGTCACGCCCCGAATCCCATCGAGACATGATTGGCACCCGTAGCCGATAAGGCCCGAGAGAACCAACCTTTGCCTATGTTCATTCGTATGTATATCTTCGTATGAACCTTATTAAACCTTATGCAACTATGCGGAAAACATGAACATGGAAACATATGCTATACATATATATTTAGGAAACTTGGCTGTTTAGGCCATTAAGTCAAAACAGACATTCGTCTTCTACATACTCGTCTCTTACATCCATACACCCACATATGTCTACAAAAGCCTCTAACAGATGCATCAACAAGACCAACTTACAGTCGGGACAAGTCCCCGCTTTATACAATTTATATAACATCACAACAAATATACATCTAGGACTCAGGGGGCTCCGAACCAACTGGAGCTCACCAAATATCTGCAAATGATCCCCAGTCTACAGAGGAAGTCTACTAATGCATGCACCTGCAACATGTAAGGTAATTCCCCCGAGGGGGTCAGTACGAAGAATGTACTGAATATGTAAGGCTCATAAAAAATTCATCATACATAATAACAACAATAATGGAATTAATATAGGGAAACAGAAATGTGAATGAACTCTCTTGCCGTATGTGGGACCATGGAACCATGTATATTACGTTCTTTACTCCTCTTATCTTCATCTTTTATTCATCTTTATTGTTCTACCCCTGCTAGGCTTTTCTATCGCCCCTGGGATGAGATTAACCCATGCTAGGTACTTTGACCCCTGGGATGTTATGTGAACCCATGCTAGGCTTTCGTGTCGCCCCTGGGATATCATTAACCCATGCTAGGCTTATCGCCCCTGGGATGTTATATTAACCCATGCTAGGCTTTCGTGTCGCCCCTGGGATGTACCATCATAACCCATGCTAGGCTTTTATATCGCCCCTGGGATACCACCCATTATTACTTCTTAATATACACCTCTTATTTCTCTTGTTATTCTTACTTCCATTCTTAAGAGTGATTGAGATATTGAAGGAATCACACATATATACTTCTTCCCTCTTGCTTCATGAGATTGACATCGTCACTTATGGGGAATAGATATATTAACTTGCACCTCACTTCTCTTATTACTCTTATGAGATCTTATGAGATTGGTACTCTTACTTATAAAAGATTGATACAAAGATAATCATCATAATTGAGGACTTGGAACATGACATGATTGGAAAATGCTATTCAAGGATAAATAGGTTCTTTTATGTTATTACTCTCTTGAGATCGTTCATTTAGGAATGATAATGTTATGACATTTTTGGGAACTTCACCCAATGAACAAGAGACAAACGAATTATCATGCGTTTAATAATAAGACACATATGAATAACAACATACGTCAACCTGAATTTGAGATACTTCAAACCTCTCAGAATTGGAACAAGTCCAATATCAATGTGAACAACATGTTGCAGAAGGATATGGAAAAAGGAACCTTACATACCTTGTCTTCTTAATACGAACACACAATTTTAGACGCGTGTACAATAGTCCTGCTCCGTCCTTGTGTTTTTCTCTACAACACAAGTTCATAACGAAACCAACATTAACCACCAATTACCTTACAATAGCATACAATAACAATAAGTCACATGTTTAGCTTTAACATGTCATTTCCCCCTTGACAATATCACTTATGAAATCATTATACCAAGAATACCACAATATTCCATACATTGACCAACACATGATAACCAATAGCATGCCACACCAAGTTCATATTTTACACTTCTCCATCATCACAACATCACAATTATGCCATCACTTTACTTCAATACACCTCACAACAACAAATCGGCCAAAATCCCATAATTTGCACTTATATGAAAATAACAAGTTTAGGACCATAATAACACCATACATGTTGTTATTTCATCCATACCATGCTTTTTCATCAAGACTACAAGTCATAATTCAAGATATAATCCCATGGATTTCACATCTTTTTACAAAAACCAAAAGTGCCATATTTAACATTTCCAATCATAACCAACATGATATACATGATCTCTCATGCTTATAATATGTTAATCCATAATAATAATCACTTACCTAGGCTTGAAAGATGATGATCTTGCTCCACAAAGTGCCTTAGGGTTTGGAGTTGAGAGAAAAAGTTTTGGGAAATTTCTAGAATTGACATGGGACTTTTATGTGATAAAAATATGATTGTTGGCCCCTTATATAAGCCTACAAATCATTCTTAGTCATGCCTTATCATTAAATGCAAGAATGGGTCATTTGACCCATTCTTGACCCAAGTTTTTTTCTTCTCATTTTGGGCCCTATTTTGGGCCCAATGCACTTAACCCACAAAAATCCATAACTCCTCATGATTAATTCATTTCATACGCGTTACAACAATATTTCCACTCAAAAAATTCATATTTATAACCTCAATCCCAAAAACCAAGTGATTCTAGCCACGTTTGGCTTATTTTGACTATAGGGGTAAAATTGTCATTTTGGCCCCAAATTCGTTCGCGAGTAATTTTATCATACCAATGTAATATGTCATTCATTTCATGTATATACTCTTGGTTGTAGAAGAAACGTAGCAAAAATTGGCTCGGTACGACCCCGGATACCCTTGGGACTTAGAAATTTCCAACTTTCGAAAAAGTGGAAAACCCAAGGTGGCACGCCCCTGGGCGCGCCAACCCACTGCCTCTGGGCTAAAAATTTTAGCCCAGAGCGGCGTGGCACGGTCCCAAACGCACCCCTCTTAAAAATTTTCGAAAATTCCATTTTTCGACTTCTCTTCGCGGGTTTGGGTTAGATACTCAAGTCCCATTCTTTAACTCACTTCTTAACCTTATTATACTTTGTTTAAAGGTCTTCTTAGCCTCATTTTGAACCCCACAAATGCGCAATGAAAATTTCAAAACACCTTCTATGCAAGTTTAACCACATAACAAGAGCAAAATTCACTTAGCTCACCAATAGCATTACCAAATGCATACTTATAGCTCTCGATACCTAAGTACATAGCATTTAATGTCATCAAGTAGGGTTGGGAATGTACGGGGTGTTACATTATCCCCCCCTTAGGAACATTCGTCCTTGAATGTTAACAATGTCGTTTCAATTACAACAAAGGCATCTCTACATGAGTATACATACACGTAAGGCTCATGGATACCTACTTGTTATTGGTGTACTTCCACACTTTGAACTTTTTCTTCCCTTTGAAACAAATAAGGGTCGTCGATTTCATCATTTTTCTAGCTTACCATGTGATCTCCTCTACTTGTTGATTTCTTCAAAGGACTTTTACAGAAAGTACGTCGCTCTTTATTAACCTTCACACTTGTCGGTTTAGACTCACCATCTCTATTTTTCCCTAGTGAGGTCCTCCAAACTTTGTTTATTTATTTCCAATGGGAACAATATGAAAAGAAATTCTTATACACTTTCGACAATTTCACATGACATGTAGTATAGGGTCAATTTTTCCTTCTTCCTTTCATAAATAACGCTTTGAAGAGTACTTAATCATCTACGCATGCAAATATCGACCATACCATTTCGATATAGACCAACTTTTCTGATAGAAATATTCCATTGACTTAACTAATAACTCCGGTGTTCCATTAGGTTCATAGTAACTGATGGAGTAACATACGATAGAGTAGTTATATATACATCATGAAACTTAGTAATAGCCCTAACTACCGGTATCGTCATCAGGAGTTGCCTCTTCGTTCTGCCGGTCTACTAGAGCATAGGTACGATTTTGGGCCCCACTGGAACTAGCTGCTCCTCTCATATCTCTACCAGGACCCATAGACTGAACGCCTCTGCCTGGGGAAGGAACCAATGCTGATGATACAGCGGTTGATCCCGCAGGTCGTGCTATACCACTCGCACCCCTTTGTGGGCATTCTCTCATTATGTGCCCCTCTATGCCACACCAAAAACAAGCATTTGTCCCCAACCGGCATTCACCTAAATGGTACCTTCCGCAACGCTGACACGGAGGACGAGAAAATCCTACTGTCTGTGAACCTTGCACTCCACTATTCTGTCCAGATGGACCACCTCTAGACCCTCGAAATTGGGAGTGGGCACCCGCTGTGAAATAAGAGAATGAGGGTCTAGGCGGTAACATTCGAGATCCAGATTCTCCTGGGGACACCATAGACTGCCCCATAGATCTCGCCCTTTTTGCTGGCCCTTCCTCAGATTTCTGTATCCTCTTTCTTTGCCTTTGGTCTTCCATCTTTTGTGCGAAGGCCTGAATCCTCTCTATATCCATATCGCGATTTAGGGCAGCGATAGTACAGTCCCGTACCAAATAAGGCTCTAATCTGTCCACATATCTATGTACTCTAATTTCCATCGTGGCCACCATATTTGGAGCATATCGTGCCAAGGAGTTAAACTGCAAACTGTACTCTCTAACACTCATATTTCCTTGACGTAAATTTAAAAACTGATCCGCACGAGCCTCACGAATCTCGTAGGGAAGATAATGATCAAGAAATGCTGTTTTAAATTCTTCCCAATTTGGTGACATTGCACCAATACCACGAGACTTCTTCCAATCTTCATACCACAATATCGCCTCACCCTTCAGTCTATAAGCTGCCAACTCAACCGTTTCCACCTCGGACACATGCATAACCTCCAAAGCTCTCTGAATTTGATCCACGAAGTCCTGTGGATCTGCTTTCAAGTCTGACCCTGTGAATATAAGAGGGTCCAGTTTTAAGAAATCCTGTGTCCTGCGACTTGCCATTCTAGCCACATCATCATCATGTGTCATTGTGCCAGCTCGTCCCTGACTTTGTGCCGCCACTAACTGTGTCAACATATGTACAACATTTTTAAGATCTTGGTCAGTGGTATTCATTGGCGGTTCTGCAGGTACTTCTCTACCTCTTGGCTCTTCTGGAGCTGGAAAAGTAGAGGAAGACTGCAATGCAATCTCGGCGTCAGCTCCACCTTGACTCGCTTGGTCAGGTGGTAATCTACTCATTCCTTCTTCAGCAGGCACATCCACCTGCTTCCCTTTACCTCTACCTCCTCTCGTGATTGGCATTTTAACTATACCAAAGAAAAACAATCACCATGATCAGGTCCAATTCAACTTACAACACCGGCTCTATTGCACGATCTAGCATGAAGAAAACAAACAACATCCTAAATGCCCCGTAGCCTCCTGCTCATAAATGTGGTGCACAACACATCCATGAACAAGACTCTACTCGGACACGGCTTTGTAGACACCCTTAGAACGAACTGCTCTGATACCACTTTTGTCACGTCCCGAATCCCATCGAGACATGATTGGCACCCGTAGCCGATAAGGCCCGAGAGAACCAACCTTTGCCTATGTTCATTCGTATGTATATCTTCGTATGAACCTTATTAAACCTTATGCAACTATGCGGAAAACATGAACATGGAAACATATGCTATACATATATATTTAGGAAACTTGGCCGTTTAGGCCATTAAGTCAAAACAGACATTCGTCTTCTACATACTCGTCTCTTACATCCATACACCCACATATGTCTACAAAAGCCTCTAACAGATGCATCAACAAGACCAACTTACAGTCGGGACAAGTCCCCGCTTTATACAATTTATATAACATCACAACAAATATACATCTAGGACTCAGGGGGCTCCGAACCAACTGGAGCTCACCAAATATCTGCAAATGATCCCTAGTCTACAGAGGAAGTCTACTAATGCCTGCACCTGCAACATGTAAGGTAATTCCCCCGAGGGGGTCAGTACGAAGAATGTACTGAATATGTAAGGCTCATAAAAAATTCATCATACATAATAACAACAATAATGGAATTAATATAGGGAAACAGAAATGTGAATGAACTCTCTTGCCGTATGTGGGACCATGGAACCATGTATATTACGTTCTTTACTCCTCTTATCTTCATCTTTTATTCATCTTTATTGTTCTACCCCTGCTAGGCTTTTCTATCGCCCCTGGGATGAGATTAACCCATGCTAGGTACTTTGACCCCTGGGATGTTATGTGAACCCATGCTAGGCTTTCGTGTCGCCCCTGGGATATCATTAACCCATGCTAGGCTTATCGCCCCTGGGATGTTATATTAACCCATGCTAGGCTTTCGTGTCGCCCCTGGGATGTACCATCATAACCCATGCTAGGCTTTTATATCGCCCCTGGGATACCACCCATTATTACTTCTTAATATACACCTCTTATTTCTCTTGTTATTCTTACTTCCATTCTTAAGAGTGATTGAGATATTGAAGGAATCACACATATATACTTCTTCCCTCTTGCTTCATGAGATTGACATCGTCACTTATGGGGAATAGATATATTAACTTGCACCTCACTTCTCTTATTACTCTTATGAGATCTTATGAGATTGGTACTCTTACTTATAAAAGATTGATACAAAGATAATCATCATAATTGAGGACTTGGAACATGACATGATTGGAAAATGCTATTCAAGGATAAATAGGTTCTTTTATGTTATTACTCTCTTGAGATCGTTCATTTAGGAATGATAACGTTATGACATTTTTGGGAACTTCACCCAATGAACAAGAGACAAACGAATTATCATGCGTTTAATAATAAGACACATATGAATAACAACATACGTCAACCTGAATTTGAGATACTTCAAACCTCTCAGAATTGGAACAAGTCCAATATCAATGTGAACAACATGTTGCAGAAGGATATGGAAAAAGGAACCTTACATACCTTGTCTTCTTAATACGAACACACAATTTTAGACGCGTGTACAATAGTCCCGCTCCGTCCTTGTGTTTTTCTCTACAACACAAGTTCATAACGAAACCAACATTAACCACCAATTACCTTACAATAGCATACAATAACAATAAGTCACATGTTTAGCTTTAACATGTCATTTCCCCCTTGACAATATCACTTATGAAATCATTATACCAAGAATACCACAATATTCCATACATTGACCAACACATGATAACCAATAGCATGCCACACCAAGTTCATATTTTACACTTCTCCATCATCACAACATCACAATTATGCCATCACTTTACTTCAATACACCTCACAACAACAAATCGGCCAAAATCCCATAATTTGCACTTATATGAAAATAACAAGTTTAGGACCATAATAACACCATAAATGTTGTTATTTCATCCATACCATGCTTTTTCATCAAGACTACAAGTCATAATTCAAGATATAATCCCATGGATTTCACATCTTTTTACAAAAACCAAAAGTGCCATATTTAACATTTCCAATCATAACCAACATGATATACATGATCTCTCATGCTTATAATATGTTAATCCATAATAATAATCACTTACCTAGGCTTGAAAGATGATGATCTTGCTCCACAAAGTGCTTTAGGGTTTGGAGTTGAGAGAAAAAGTTTTGGGAATTCTAGAATTGACATGGGACTTTTATGTGATAAAAATCTGATTGTTGGCCCCTTATATAAGCCTCCAAATCATGCTTAGTCATGCCTTATCATTAAATGCAAGAATGGGTCATTTGACCCATTCTTGACCCAAGTTTTTTTCTTCTCATTTTGGGCCCTATTTTGGGCCCAATGCACTTAACCCACAAAAATCCATAACTCCTCATGATTAATTCATTTCATACGCGTTACAACAATATTTCCACTCAAAAAATTCATATTTATAACCTCAATCCCAAAAACCAAGTGATTCTAGCCACGTTTGGCTTATTTTGACTATAGGGGTAAAATTGTCATTTTGGCCCCAAATTCGTTCGCGAGTAATTTTATCATACCAATGTAATATGTCATTCATTTCATGTATATACTCTTGGTTGTAGAATAAACGTAGCAAAAATTGGCTCGGTACGACCCCGGATACCCTTGGGACTTAGAAATTTCCAACTTTCGAAAAAGTGGAAAACCCAAGGTGGCACGCCCCTAGGCGCGCCAACCCACTGCCTCTGGGCTAAAAATTTTAGCCCAGAGCGGCGTGGCACGGTCCCAAACGCACCCCTCTTCAAAATTTTCAAAAATTCCATTTTTCGACTTCTCTTCGCGGGTTTGGGTTAGATACTCAAGTCCCATTCTTTAACTCACTTCTTAACCTTATTATACTTTGTTTAGAGGTCTTCTTAGCCTCATTTTGAACCCCACAAATGCGCAATGAAAATTTCAAAACACCTTCTATGCAAGTTTAACCACATAACAAGAGTAAAATTCACTTAGCTCACCAATAGCATTACCAAATGCATACTTATAGCTCTCGATACCTAAGTACATAGCATTTAATGTCATCAAGTAGGGTTGGGAATGTACGGGGTGTTACAAGAATATTGGAGTGCAGGGTTCACAGACAGTAGGATTTTCTCGTCCTCCGTGTCAGCATTGCGGAAGGTACCATTTAGGTGAATGCCGGTTGGGGACAAATGCTTGTTTTTGGTGTGTCACAGAGGGGCACATAATGAGAGAATGCCCACAAAGGGGTGCGAGTGGTATAGCACGACCTGCGGGATCAACCGCTGTATCATCAGCATCGGTTCCTTCCCCAGGCAGAGGCGTTCAGTCTATGGGTCATGGTAGAGATATGAGAGGAGTAGCTAGTTCCAGTGGGGCCCAAAATCGTACCTATGCTCTAGTAGACCGACAGAACGAAGAGGGAACTCCTGATGACGATACCGGTAGTTAGGGATATTACTAAGTTTCATGATGTATATATAACTACTCTATCGTATGTTACTCCATCAGTTACTATGAACCTAATGGAACACCGGAGTTATTAGTTAAGTCAATGGAATATTTCTATCAGAAAAGTTGGTCTATATCGAAATGGTATGGTAGATATTTGCATGCGTAGATGATTAAGTACTCTTCAAAGCGTTATTTATGAAAGGTATAATAGAATTCAGAAAGAAGGAAAAATTGACCCTATACTACATGTCATGTGAAATTGTCGAAAGTGTATAAGAATTTCTTTTCATATTGTTCCCATTGGAAATAAACAAAGTTTGGAGGACCTCACTAGGGAAAAATAGAGATGGTGAGTCTAAACCGACAAGTGTGAAGGTTAATAAAGAGAGACGTACTTTCTGTAAAAGTCCTTTGAAGAAATCAACAAGTAGAGGAGATCACATGGTAAGCTAGAAAAATGATGAAATCGACGACCCTTATTTGTTTCAAAGGGAAGAAAAAGTTCAAAGTGTGGAAGTACACCAATAACAAGTAGGTATCCATGAGCCTTACGTGTATGTATACTCATGTAGAGATGCATTTGTTTTAATTGAAACGACATTGTTAACATTCGAGGACGAATGTTCCTAAGGGGGGAAGAATGTAACACCCCGTACCTTCCCAACCCTACTTGACGACATTAAATGATATGTACTTAGGTTTCGAGAGCTGTAAGTATGCATTTGGTAATGCTATTGGTGAGCTAAGTGAATTTTGCTCTTGTTATGTGGTTAAACTTGCATAGAAGGTGTTTTGAAATTTTCATTGCACATTTGTGGGGTTCAAAATGAGGCTAAGAAGACCTCTAAACAAAGTATAATAAGGTTAAGAAGTGAGTTAAAGAATGGGACTTGAAGTATCTAACCAAACCCGCGAAGAGAAGTCGAAAAATGGAATTTTCAAAAATTTTGAAGAGGGGTGCATTTGGGACCGTACCATGCCGCTCTGGGCTAAAATTTTTAGCCCAGAGGCAGTGGGTTGGCGTGCCCAGGAGCGTGCCACCTTGGGTTTTCCACTTTTTTGAAAGTTGTAAATTTCTAAGTCCCAAGGGTATCCGGGGTCGTACCGAGCCAATTTTTGCTACGTTTATTATACAACCAAGAGTATATACATGAAATGAATGACATATTACATTGGTATGATTAAATTACTCGAGAATGAAAGCATGGCCCAAAATGGGTCAAATGACCCATTCTTGCCAAGACCTTCTAGAATGCCACATTAATGACTTAAGGATGGACTCAAGGCCTATATAAAGGGGCAAAATGCTGATTTTTATTGAAGAGAAACACACATGTTTTTTTCTATCTTTTTCTAGAAATTTCCCAAGAACATCTCTTTGGCTTTCAAAACCCTAAGGCATTTCTTGGAGCAAGATCATCATTTTTCAAGCTTGGGTAAGTGAATATTATTGTAATTTAACATATTATAAGCATAAGAGAATATGTATATCATGTTGGTTATGGTTGAAATGTTGGACATGGCACTTTGTGCTTTTGAATAAGATTTGTGATCCATGGGATTTGAGCTTGAATTTGGACTTGTGCCTTTGATGAAAGATAATGGTATAGATAAAATATGAAAGCCTAGCATGGGTTCACATAACATCCCAGGGGTCAAAGTACCTAGCATGGGTTAATATCATCCCAGGGGCGACAGAATAGCCTAGCATGGGTAGAACAATAAAGATGAATAAAAGATGAAGACAAGAGGAGTAAAGAACGTAATATACATGGTTTCCCACATACGGAAAGAGAGTTTATTCACATTTTTGTTTTCTTATATTGCTTCCATTATTGTTGTTATTATGTATGATGAATTTCTTATGAGCCTTACATATTCAGTACATTCTTCGTACTGACCCCCTCGGGGGAATTACCTTACATGTTGCAGGTGCAGGCACTAGTAGACCTTCTTTATAGGTTGACATTGCGGATCTTTGGTGAGCCCCAGTTGCTTCGGGACTTTCCAAGTCATAGGTGTACAGCTATATTGATGTTGTAAATATGGTTTAAAGCGGGGACTTGTCCCGACTGTTAGTTGATCTGGTAAATGTATCTGTTAGAGGCTTTTGTAGACATGTGTGGGTTATGAATGTGAAAGTTAAATGTCCGTTTTGACTTGATGGCTCCAACGGCCAAGTTTCTAAATATGTATCTAGCACACGTTTACATGATTCATGTTTTCCGCATAGTTGCATAAGGTTTAATAAGGTTCACACGAGGACATGCATACGAACGTACATGAGCAAAGGTTGGTTCTCTCGGGCCATATCGGCTTCGGGTGCCAATCATGTCTTGATGGGGTTCGGGGCATGACAATTCATGACTGAAATGTATGCATGGACCTACTAAGAAATGGATACTGGTATGAAATTTTTGATAGTCATTGAGAAAGGAACGTTGTCTCTTCCAACACTCTACGTTAGAAATTCTAATTGCAATTAGGAAAAGGAATCACGGGAATGATCTGAGTGGCACACCTGACTTGGGAAAATTTTAACAAGGTCTAAGCATCCTTTTCTGTTGATCTGAGTTCATTGGAAAAGAGAACGATATAGATTTAACCATAAGACGCATTTACTCTGAGATTTTGTAGCATAAAGCAAGAGCATCTTTGGCCAAAAAGAAATAATGGGAATACTACGCTTTTAGCAAAATGACTTATAACTCTTAACTTAGCATCACTTCCCTACTACGCTTCTCCCTACAAAATTCTACACCTATAGGCTCCACTTTAAATAATCTTAAAGGTACACTCTCTAAGGCTGCTAAAGGTTAGGTCTATTAGCATTCTTGCATCATGCTCGATCCTAATTTGGAAAACTAGGTATTTGTCAAGAATGAATGCACTATTCATAATTATAGGAATCTAAATTCTACATCTACTAGGGTCAAACTTTACACTACCAACCCTGAGTTCTAATCAAGGGTTTACTATCTACCCAACACCAAAATCTACAAAGTACATCCACAAAGCATTTAAGTTGTAACACCCCGTAGGTTTCCGAACCTGTTTGATTACCATAACATTTATGGAATAATGTAGACATGAGAGTGTGGGGGTATTATACATTAAATTTGATGGGCTGAATTTAATCTAATGAATTGGGCTCAATTAAGGCCCAAATATTAGGCAACAAGACATGGCCCAAAAAGGGAAAATTGGCCAATTCATCAATTGACACAAGTAACACCTCATCTTTGACTTAAGTGGCTAAGTATGACCATAATATAAGGCCAAAAATCAGATTTATTCACCATATCACACATGCCATTTTCTAGAATTTTCCACAATTCTCTCTCACTCAAACCCTAAGTCAACTACACTTGTTGGGGAAAGATCACTCTTTGGTAAGCTTTGGTAAGTGTTTATTTTTATGGTTTAATATATTATATGCATGGAATATGGTGTAGATCATGTTGGTTATGTTGGTGAAGTGTGAGAAGTTCACTATGTGTGAAACAATTTATGTTTGCTTAATCGGTGAAGGTTTTTGCCTTGTAAACTTGAAAATGGACATGTGGTATTGAAGGAAGTGAACTTGATGGGTTCAATATTGACATGTGATATGTTATTATAGCCTTAAATTTTTTTATTATTGTACATAATGTTTTGAATTGTTATTGTAAAATTATGCATGGATTTGGTGGTGTATTGAAGGAAAAGTGTAGTTTTGGTGATGTTCATGTGTGTTGTGAAACCATGGCTGATTGTTGGAATCCAATATAATCTAAAATATGTCAAGAGAAGTTTATTTATGATCATGCACGATTCATGGCATAAAAGGACCCAAAAGAGACCCTTTTTGGCCGAAATGGGCACCCGCCCTCGCAGACGAAGCACCTGCGGGCACAGGTGACTTCGCAGGTGCCCCTGGATACTTCCAAGGTTCACCTGCGGATACAGTTCAGCCACCTTCAAATGCATGTGGCTTCGCAGGTCAGCCCAGATGTTTGTTTTGGTTGTTTTTGCATCTGTTTGACCCCCCAAAGCCCCTATACCCTTTATGGATGCAATTATCAACTTATGGTACCTTTTAAATGACTATAAAGGAGTATCCCGGAGTTATTTTGAATGGTATAAAATATGGATGGTTGTTAAAGTGTTAGTGTGAAATCTATCGAGTGACTTGACGGAGAAAAGGTAATGTAGTGTTAAGGAGAAAGTATAAAGGGTAAACTTGGTGTGAAATGTTATTGGTTTATGATGTTTTGGTGAATGTGTGAAATGTGATGATGTTATTGTCATGGTAATGCAGTGGATTGTATTGTAAAGGAAGAAATGACGCTATATAGCAGTCACGTAACTCATTGTCATCTTATGCACTTGTAAGGTAGTTGATTGTTAACGTAAGCTCCGTTATGAACTTGTGATGTAGAGTAACATGTAAGTAAGAAGCTGGATTATCATAATCACATATAGGACTATGCATTCATATTGAGAGGATAAGGTATGTAAGCTTACTCTTTCTGTATCCTTCTGCAGCATATTGTTCATATTGACTTTGTACTTATTTCATTCCGAAATGTCCAAAGGCATCTCATTTCAATCTCTCATAAGTGAATGTATTAATCTCTCATGAGTGAGTGAATCAATCTCTCACAAGAAAAGGTACCAATCTCGCAAAAGTTAAAGAATGAAGTAATGTATAATTAGTTGTATCCATGGGGTGAAATAAACACCTTCATGATGATATCCATGGGGTGAAGGAAACACCTTCATGATGACCATCCCAACATTATGGGTGTATCCATGGGGTGAAGGAAACACCTTCATGATGACCATCCCAATATTATGGGTGTATCCATGGGGTGAAACGAACACCTTCATGACGGTATTATTTTCCCATTGATCAGCTTGGGGCCTGGGCATTGTAAGAATGGAAGGATGAGTAGTAAATGAAGAAGTGTGTGATGAATGAATGAGTGAGTGTAAAAGAAAAGAAAGTAATCCACATAATGTACATATTTCTATACCTATAGAATGGTGACTTATTCATAATGATTATTCACTTATATTAATTTCATTAAAGTATTTATGTATCATATAGTTTCTTATGGCCTTATATACTCAATACATTCTTTGTATTGACCCTTTGGGGGAATTTACCTTACTTTCTGCAGGCACAGGTACTAGTAGACCTCCACGATAGGCTACGAGTCATCCGCGGATCATTGGTGAGCTCCAGTTGGTGTGGGGCTTTTCGAGTCTCATGTGTACATTGATTTTGGTTTAGTTATTATAAATATTGTATAAAGCGGGGACTCGTCTCAACTGTAGGTTTGTTATGTACAGGTATCTATAGAGGCTTTGTAGACGGGAGTGGGAAGATGAATGTCCATTTTGACTTGATGGCCCTAACGGCCAAGTTTCATATATTGTACATGTCATGACTTCCGCCATTGGTATTTGTTTATTATATGGGATAGAATGATATTCATATAGAGACATGCATATGAAGGTACATGAGTAAAGATTGGTTCTCTCGGCCCTCAATGGGTTCGGGTGCCAGTCCATCCCGAATGGGATTTGGGGTGTGACAAAAGTGGTATCAGAGCAGGTCGTCCTAAGGGTGTCTACAAAGCCGTGTATGAGTAGAGTCTTGCTTATCGATGTATTACGCGCCACATTTATAAGTAGGAGGCTACACGACATTTAGGAGTTATTTCTTTCCTTCATTTCTAGATCGTGCATTAGAGCCAAAGTTGTAGGTGAAGTTATATCTAACCATGGAAATTGTTTTCTTGTGTGATAGTAGAATGTCGATGGCAAGAAAAGATTGGGGAAAAGGTGAGAAGATAGATAGGACTGTTGGAGAAGGAACTAGTAGAGCACCACCTGAGCAAGCTGATCAAGGTGGGGCTGGAAATGAGTTCGTATTGCAGGCTTCTCCTACCCTTCCATTTACAAAAGAGCCAAGAAGGAGAAGAGTATCTTCGGAACTGTCCATTAACACTATTGAGCAGGACTTAATGAATGCAGTACAAATATTGACCCGTGTAGTTGTTGCACAAGCTCAAAGACAAGCCTTTGTGCTGCAGATGGAGGAGCAAACCCAAAGTAGAAGGATGCAAGGATTAGAAGAAGGGCCGTTAAAAAGGGCTAGACCTATGGGACAGTTTATGGCGTCCCAAGAAGAAGTTAGGCCTAGATTTTTTCCTAGACCGCCTAGGCCATCATTTCCCCATTCCACAGCAAATCCTCCCTCTATATTCCAAGGGTTTAGAAGCAACCAATTTGGGCAAAGAAGTGAGGTTCAAGATTCGCGGACAGTGGGGTATCAAGCACAAAGAAATATGAGCTAATCGAGGTTTTTTCGTCAGCTATGCCAGCGCTGCAGGAGGTTTCATTCAGGTGAATGTCGGGTTGGAACAAATGTTTGTTACTGGTGTGGTATGTTGGGATATGTAAGGAAAAGGTGTCCACAAAGGAGCACGAGTGGTATGGCACGACGTACGGGACCAACCATCGTATGGCCATTATCGATGCCTCCTCTAGGTCGAGGTACGCAGCCTATGGGGAACGACAGAGGTTCTAGAGGAGCAGCTAGTTCCATTGGAACCCAGGATCGTCTTCATGCCCTAGCAGATCGACAGAATTATGAGGTTTCCCTTGATATAAATACAGGTACATTATCCATAGTTTTACATAAGGTATATGCATTTATTGACCCGAGTTCTACATTATAATATGTTACTTCATAGGTTTTGACAAAATGTGGAAGAACACCAGAATAACTAGTTAAGTCATTTGAAGTATCTACACAAGTTAGTGAATCTATGATAGTTAAACGAGTATATCATAATTGTAGGGTAATTTTTTATGGTGATGACACACTGGTTGATCTTATTAAACTGGAAGTGGTCAATTTTGATGTTATAATGGGTATGGATTGGTTGACTTCTTGTTTGGCCACAGCAGATTGCCAAGCTAAGAAGATACATTTTTATTTTTCCACACGGAAGGGTAATATGGGAGTACCGAGAGGAAAATTCCTTTCTTATCTTAAGGTAAAGAAAATGATATCCAAGGGGTATATAGCCACCCAGTAAAAGTACAGGATACTGATGTGAGGTCACCAACATTTCAATCGGTTCCAATAGTAAATGAATTCCTGGATGTGTTTCCTGAAGCGAAAAATAGAGTTTGGTATTGATATGATTCCAGGTAATATGTTCCTTCGTATAGAATGGCTCCAGCAGAGTTACGGGAATTAGAAAGAGAAATTACCAGACTTGTTGGACAAGGGATACATAAGATCTAGTATTCCCCTTGGGGTGTACATGGCACCTTGAGAATGTGTATTAACTATCGTCAACTGAGTAAGGTAACAATTAAGAATAAATAGTCCCTCCCCAGAATTGATGATCTAATTGACCAGTTATAAGGTGCCAAATGCTTCTCAAGGATTAACATAAGATCGGATTGTCATCAAGCAAGGGTTAGAGAAAAAAATATACCCGAGATAGCTTTTCGAACACGGTATGGCAATCATGCATTGTCAGTTATGCCATTGGGCTAACCAATGCACCAGCATTTGTTATGGATTTGAAGAATAGGGTGCTCAAGCCATTTTAGATGTGTTCGTGACCGTGTTTGGAGATGATATTTTGGGTTACTTAAGCTTACAAGAGAACCATACTAAACAGTTACGGCAGGTATGACAGATTCTTCATGACCGTAAGATATATGCAAAGTTCTGTAAATGTAAAATTTGGGTTAAAATCCGTAGCGTTCTTGGGTCACATTGTATAGGATGAAGAACTCAGGGTTGATAGACAAAAGATAGAAGCGGTGAAAAAAAAAATTTGGCTAGGGCCTATGACGTTTACAGAGATTTATAGTTTTCTTGGATTGGTTGGTTATTATAGGAGATTTGTTGAAGAATTTTCTTCTATCTCTGCATCCTTGACAAAGCTAACACACAATGCAATCAAGTCTCAGTGGCATGATGCATGTGAGAAGAGTTTCCAAGAGCTGACCGATAAATTGACTTCTACACTTGTATTCGTACTCTCTTGAAGGCACAGAGGGGTATGCAGTATATTGTATAGCTTATGCTTCAAGACAAATGTGTCCACATGAAAGAACTTATCCAACACATGATCTTGAGGCAGAAAGACTTAAATTTGAATCAGCAAAGATGGCTGGACCCATTAAGGACCATGATATTGATATTACATCCGGCAAAAGCAAGTGGAATAGCTGATGCGTTAAGTCGTAAAATAATAGGAAGCACTAGTAGCCAGTTGACGGAAAAACAAAGTCTAGTTAAGGAGTTACATCAATTAGCCAGCTTGGGAGTTCGTCTTCTCAAAACTCCAGATGAATGAATTATAGTGTATAATGTGGCAGAATCTTCAATTGTAACTGAGGTGAAGAAAAAGCAAAATGCAAAGCTGAAAGAGAATGCACACAAGATTTGACAAAGGCATTTGATTTTACGCAAGAGAGAGTGAATCAGGGTCAAAGTAGATTGTGTGTACCAGATATAGATGAGTTAAGAAAGTGGATTATAATGAAAAAAAATCATTCACGGTATTCTATACATCCGGGAGTAACCGAAATGTACCATGATTTAAAAGAGAGGTATTGTTAAGGTTACATGAAATAACATTGCAGTATGTGTAACTCAATGTCAAAACCGTCAAACGTAAAAGAGGAGCATCAGAAACCTGGAGGTTGTATGCAATGTATAGATCTTCCAGTCGGGAATTGGAATATGATTAATATGTGTTTAATCACAAGTTTACCTCGTATACTCCAAAAATTTGATCCTATGTGGGTATTAGTTGATAGACTTACCAAGTCAGCGCATTTCCTACCAGTTAGGACCACTTATACAGCTGAAGATGATGCAAAGTTGTATGTTAAGGAGATGGTATGATTACATGGAATACCAATCTCTAATATATCAAGACAGGGGAGTTTGGGAACCCAAGTGAATTTAAGTACAGTTTTTCATCCCCAGACAGATGGACAAGCAGAACGTACTATCTAAACACTTGAAGATATGCTACAAGCTTGCACATTGGACCTTAAAGGACCTTAAAGGTAGTTGGGATGATCATCTACCTCTTATTTAATTTTTCTATAATAATAACTATTATTCAAGTATCAAAATGACATCTTACGAAGATTTATATGGAAGAAAGTGTAAATCATCAATTGGATGGTTTAAAACAAGTGGAACTGCTTTACTTGAGGCTAGATTTTGCTTATTAAGCTATGGAAAAGGGTAAGGTGATACAATAGTAACTAACAAGTTGACACAAGTCATATGCCGATAGTAGAAGGAGAAAAATTAGAATTTACCATAGGTGATTGAGTATTTTTGAAAATGTCACAAATGAAAGGGGTAATGAGATTCGGAAAAAAAAAAGTTGGCCCTAGATAACGTGCCATATGAAATTGTCAAAAGATTTGAGCAAGTTGCATATGAATTGAAATTTCCCCAAGAACCCTCCACAATTCACCCAGCTTCGGAAGTGCATAGGAGATCCATTGCTCCCTTTGAAGATGTACAAGTTATGAAGGATCTCACCTATAATGATATACCTATTTCTACTCTGGGTTGAAAAAGTGATAAGGTGAAGAAATAAAGAAGTAGTTTTCGTAAAAGTACTTTGAAAGAATCAGCAAGTAGAAGAAATTACGTGGGAAGCCGGGAAATGATAAAGTATAAGTACCTTCATTTGTTTCAAACAGAAGAGAAAGTTCAAAATGAGAGATTGGAACAAAAACAAATAAGTCTTTCCAAGTAGTGTGTGTATATAGTAACATGAAGGATAACCTTAAACCTGATTATATGTAAATTGGATATGTTACAAACATTCGAGGACGAATGTTCCTAAGGAAGGAAGGATGTAACACCTCGTATGTTCCCGAACCTGTTTGATTACCATAACATTTATGGAATAATGTATACATGAGAGTGTGGGGGTATTACACATTAAATTTGATGGGCTAAATTTAATCTAATGAATTGGGCTCAATTAAGGCCCAAATATTAGGCAACAAGACATGGCCCAAAAAGGGAAAATTGACCCATTCATCATTTGACCCAAGTAACACCTAATCTTTGACTTAAGTGGCTAATTATTACCATAATATAAGGCCAAAAATCATATTTATTCACCATATCACACATGCCATTTTCTAGAATTTTCCACAATTCTCTCTACACTCAAACCCTAAGGCAACTACACTTGTTGGGGAAAGATCACTCTTTGGTAAGCTTTGGTAAGTGTTTATTTTTATGGTTTAATATATTATATGCATGGAATATGGTGTAGATCATGTTGGTTATGTTGGTGAAGTGTGAGAAGTTCACTATGTGTGAAACAATTTATGTTTGCTTAATCGGTGAAGGTTTTTGCCTTGTAAACTTGAAAATGGACATGTGGTATTGAAGGAAGTGAACTTGATGGGTTCAATATTTACATGTGATATGTGATTATAGCCTTACTTGTTTTATTCTTGTACATAATGTTTGGAATTGTTATTGCAAAATTGTGCATGGATTTGGTGGTGTATTGAAGGAAAAGTGTGGTTTTTGTGATGTTCATGTGTGTTGTGAAACCATGGCTGATTTTTGGAATACAAGTTAATCTAAAATATTTCAAGAGAAGTTTATTTATGATCATGCACGATTCATGGCATAAAAGGACCCAAAAGAGACCCTTTTTGGCCGAAATGGGCACCCGCCCTCGCAGACGAAGCACCTGCGGCCGCAGGTGACTTCGCAGGTGCCCCTAGATACTTCCAAGGGTCACCTGTGGATGTATTTCAGCCACCTGTGGGCGCAGGTGGCTTCTCAGGTCAGCCCAGATGTTTGTTTTGGTTGTTTTTTCATCTCTTTGACCCCCCAAAGCCCCTATACCCTTTATGGATGCAATTATCAACTTATGGTACCTTTTAAATGGTTATAAATGAGTATCCCAGAGGTATTTTGAATGGTATAAAATATGGATGGTTGTTAAAGTGTTAGTGTGAAAGTTACCGAGTGACTTGACGGAGAAAAGGTAACGTAGTATTAAGGAGGAAGTATAAAGGGTAAACTTGGTGTGAAATGTTATTGGTTTATGATGTCTTGGTGAATGTGTGAAATGTGATGATGTTTTTTTCATGGTAATGCAGTGGATTGTATTGTAAAGGACGAAATGACGCTATATAGCAGTCACGTAACTCATTGTCATCTTATGCACTTGTAAGGTAGTTGATTGTTAACGTAAGCTCCGTTATGAACTTGTGATGTAGAGTAACAGGTAAGGAAGGAGATGGATTATCATAATCACATATAGGACTGTGTATTCATATTGAGAGGATAAGGTATGTAAGGTTACTCTTTCTCTATTCTTCTGCAGCATATTGTTCATATTGACTTTGTACTTATTTCATTCTGAAATGTCCAAAGGTATCTCATTTCAGGTTGTTATCCATTGTTAAGTCACATATTCCTCATTCATTAGTCGGTTTTGCTCATGTGTTATATAATTATGGACATGGTTCCAAAGTCCCAATAATGTTATGTTCCAAAGCTTCCAATAAGGTTATGACTACAAATATATCAATCTCTCACAAACAGAAGTATCAATCTCTCATAAGTGAATGTATTAATCTTTCATGAGTCAGTGTATCAATCTCATACAAGAAAAGGTACCAATCTTGCAAAAGCTAAAGAATGAAGTAATGTATAATTAGTTGTATCCATGGGGTGAAATAAACACCTTCATGATGATATCCATGGGGTGAAGGAAACACCTTCATGATGACCATCCCAACATTATAGGTGTATCCATGGGGTGAAGGAAACACCTTCATGATGACCATCCCAATATTATGTATGTATCCATGGGGTGAAACGAACACCTTCATGACGGTATTATTTTTCCACTGATTAGCTTAGGGCCCGGGCATTGTAAGAATAGAAGGATGAGTAGTGAATGAAGAAGTGTGTGATGAACGAATGAGTGAGCGTAAAAGAAAAGAAAGTAATCCACATAATGTACATAATTCTATACCTATAGAATGGTGACTTATCCTTAATGATTACTCACTTATATTAATTTCATTAAAGTATTTATGTATCATATACTTTCTTATGGCCTTACATACTCAGTACATTCTTTGTACTGACCCCTTTGGGGGAATTTAGCTTACTTGTTGTATGCACAGGTACTAGTAGACCTCCACGGTAGGCTACGAGTCATCCGCGGATCATTGGTGAGCTCCAATTGGTGCGGGGCTTTTCGAGTCTCATGTGTACATTGATTTGGGTATTGGCATTGTAAATATTGAATAAAGTGGGGACTTGTCCCAACTATAGGTTGGTTATGTACAGGTATCGATAGAGGCTTTGTATACGGGTGTGGGAAGACGAATGTAAGAGATGAATGTCCATTTTGACTTGATGGCCCTAACGGCCAAGTTTCATATATTGTACATGTCATGACTTCCGCCATTGGTATTTGTTTATTATATAGGATAGAATGATATTCATATAGATACATGCATATGAAGGTACATGAGTAAATATTGGTTCTCTTGAGCCTCAACGGCTTCGGGTGCCAGTCTGTTCCGAATGGGATTCGGGGTGTGACTACTACTACTCTGTTGTCACCAACCCTACTACCATAGTATACTAAAATTCATATATACTCCACTAGGAATATATAGAGTAAGAGAGATACTATAGAATCATGACTTAGGTAATTTCAAAACTTTGACACCCTACTGGGGTTTGATGAGTATAAGTACAATATGGTACGAACAAGCTTTTTCACGAAGGCTGGTGGATGTACCTAATGTATTATGATTTCACTCATCACCAAGAATATATTATAAGCACACAGGACTGAGCGTGCTAAGAAATCATGGGTGCATGAGTCCTGAGCTATATGGTGTGAGACTGATATCCATGGATTCGTAGAGCATGATTTGGATTTTTGAGCGAGACTATTACTCATCATACTAGGAATTGAGAATTAGCATACATTTGAATAAAGTGCATATATCAGATTGACACAACAGTAGTAAAGTGTGGTGATGAAATAAGTATATTGAATAGGCTAGGATAAAAATGGGTCTCTACCTCCACCTAGCTCTATTCTAGAACCTGCTATCACTACTACTTAAATCTCCAAAACCTGATCAGTTCTACACTCTGACATCTCCCTCTTATATTAAAGTCACCACCCTAAGCCTGCGAGTCTTCCTTTTTTTTTACTACCCTCTAAACTGAACTCACTCAACAACTAGGGCATATCACTTTAGGATCTATTCTGATTATACACTTTCTCAAAAGGTTAAGAATATATCTTGTCTGCACATCTTGATCTTAATCTCTCTATTTCATCTAAGGACTGAAGTAAGCTATATTCACGGTCTACCACCTATCACTTGTAATAACCTATCAAACCTACAAGGATCTACTTTCCACAACTCTCTCTTTCTGTTGTCCACCTTATAGCTACTTTTCACTGTCACAACTTTGTTCTAAACTATGACTATTCATCACTATAGGAGGTTAAGGGCCTGAGGACTATAAATACATGAAGAAGAAAAGAAACATACCCGACTCGGCTTTAGGAGAACCATCTTGACCTGGCTGGCTGGAAGATGAATGGGATTGATTTAAGTGCTGAGCACAGCCTGTGCTAGAAGTGGTACCCTATTGATTTGGGTGACTTAGAGGGGCTTTTGAGAAAGTAGGTTGAGCCTACTGGCAAACCTCTCTGCCCTTCGCTAAGGCTACTAGACAGTCTCTCAACTTGTGGCCTAGATTACCACAGCCAAAACAACCCTCCCGACCTGCCATACACTCTCTTTTGTCGCTTTTGCCACACTTATTGCAAGTAGGATGGGATTTTTCCCTTACAATATTTTTTCGAGGATGAGAACCAGATGTTCCTCCTTATGATCATAACGAGGCGTGGGGGATAGAGACGAAGTACTAGATGATGATATTACTGGCCCTGATAACTTTTGTGGAAAAGAAGATTGGTTCCCACTAGAGATCTTCTGAAGGTTAGAGTTATCATTCCCTGATAACACCCTCTTGCTCACCCTTCTTCTCTTCTTAGCAATAAGATATGTAGGGACTACTACCTATTGATTTAATTGAACGGTCATATCTCAATCTAATAATTGGATAGCATCACAAAACTCTACATTCGATATATCAGCACTTTTAGATTGATCGACGGGTGTGGAAGGGTTACCATTTTGATCACTTTTCTGACTGATCTCTTTTTGAGGAGATATATTTTGAAACACGTAAGGCATGAGTAAAATGATGAATAGATTTAAACCCCCATTGCATGATGTGAACATGAAAGAAGTGAAACTTTTTCTAAAATGTTTCATAGCCTCTTATTCATAAGTGTGGCGCACTTTCCACCCATGAATAAGACGCTATCTAACGTTTCTTTCAGACACCCTAGGATACTTTAAACTTGATGCTCTGATACCAAGTTTGTCACGACCCAAGACTACCCCCTAGTCATAACACGATGCTTAGAGTCACAAGTGACCACAAGATAACCCATGGTCTACCATAACACTAAGAATATTATATAAAATGAGTCCCCTACAGGTCATAACTAATAGGTAACCATAAGACCCTTAGCATGTATGTACAAGGTATATATCAGTGTGATGGTTCCTTGAGTGGATCGGGTATATGATTATTGTTATTGTTGTTATTTATAGTGATTTCATGAGTGGACCAAATTATATTGGCATTGTTGTTATGGGTTCCTTGAGTGAATCAGATTATGATGTTGCTTGATATATTTGGGATTCTTGTGTGGTCCGATTACTTGGCAGATATTGTATGATTGTTGTTGCTAGAGTCAGTGTTGTTGACTTGGTCATGGTTTGACTTGACTTGTTGTCTCATGACTTGTACTTGACTGAAGTTGTAGCGTTGCTTGAAAATGCTTAGTGTCATAAACTTAAGGTATATATCATAATGTGTGTTCATAGTTGTTTTTGTTACAAGGTGATGATTATTGGTTTTCATTTATTATTAAGGTTAATTGAGGCGTAAGTGAAATAGATTAACTTAATAACTATCGAGGATAAACAAGTGAGAGTTAGGATGGATGACACTTGATGTGATGGTGATGAATGATCAACGGCAATAAGAATAGAATACCCTTAAGTAACACAAGAGGATAGAAGTGATGTGGATTAAATTGTTATATAAGTGGTTATGCTTTCTTTCTGTGATTTTTATATTGCGTTTACGTGATCTAACGTTTTTCGACCGATTATACCTACCAGTACATATTATTTATACTGATACTACTCTGTTATACCTTTTTTGGAGTCTAGTATGGTAGCAAGATCAATTGATAGTTCTCAGGTGACGTGGATAGTGATATTCATCAGCTTCTATTCCTCTCATTCTATGGTGGAAGGTGTGTCCTATTTTTATATTCCATTAATTAGGTCTCTCTTGTACCTATTAGACTAGTCCTTGCGTAGTTTACATTTTTCGCAAATTATATTTTAAGCTTGTAAAATTTGATGTAATAAGGATTTGATATTTTATTACGTATCTTAAGACTTTTGCATATCATGTTGAAAGGGGGTTCTCCTATCTAGGTGGATTAGAGTAGCTTCCCTCATGATCCGATAATTTGAGTCGTGACAACTTGGTATCAGAGCCTAAGTTACTGGTCTCCCAGTACAAGAGCAAATATCGAGTAGAGTTCTGTGGATTAGTGTGTTGACGTTCACATCTAATCTTTGGGGAGTTATGACTCATGTTAGGAAATTGTTCACTTTCTTCTTACCTCTTGTGCATTTTATATAGTTGCTTATATGGGTTGAATCCAATTAGTATCTGCCAATTCCAATTGGTATCTCGATAATCATAATTGGAATCTAGTTGATTCCAATTAGTATTTTGAGGAGTTCGCAATTAGAACTTAGTTATTTTCAACTTATCTATATCTATAAGGAATGAAACTTATGATTGTCATATGAATTATGATGAAATTGGTTGGTTGTAACTTTGTTGGTGTAATATAAAATGTGTTTGTGATTTGTTGTTGCTTGATTAACTCTGAATCTGTGATAGCTGAATATTGTAAGTTGCCATGTGTTGTGTGGTATACGATAGAATTTGACTACAATTGTTGTTTGTTTTGTTGGTAGTAACATAAAGGTTTAAATTGGTGCATAAGGTTAATACCTTGGTACTTATGTGAATCGTAGTTGGTTGAATTATTGTAAATTTTGTGAATTATGAAAGGTCATAATTTGGTTATGTATTAATGGTTAAAGAAAACTGTTGTTAAAGGATTTAAATAGAAAATGGTATGCTAAATACTAGACATGATCTTATCATTAGTAAAATGGTAAGGGAAAAATGGTATAGAATTGTGCAAACTCTTGTTTCAAACAGTTGGTACGTGAATAAGTGCCATGGAAAAAGGGTTATTATTGCTTCATAGCGGGAATTGTGGTAATTCAAGATTGTGACTTAAGGAAAAAAATTTGATTTTGAATTTTGTGATAACTTGAAGGTTTAATTGATGATGGGGTTGTCGGTCAAGTAAATGAAAGGGTGGATAAGGTATCCCTTGACATGAAAGTTAAATGTTTGATGTTGGTGATGTTGTCTGTTGAGGTAACATATATATATATATATATATATATATATAAGAACATCTGACTTTATTTTCCTTGGTGGGTTTTACTGTTGATTGAGTAACTACTTACATTGTGATGATAATGTGTAGTTGATGAAGAAATCATGAAATTATGGTGGGACCAAGTTCTCTTGTATTTGTGCAATAGTAATTATGATTGTCTACTAGTAGAAATAGTCACCCATGCATTGATTAATGAAATGACTTGTTATTGGCTGATTATTGTTTGGCATTGCTCATATGCTTATTATATAATAATAATTATTGATTAATAGTATCCCTTGGGGATGGTATAATTGAATTGATAGGGTCCTTGCAATGAGGTAGATTTATTATGATTGATGATTCTTAGTTGAGGGTCGAATAGACTATTGTAAGTGGTGTTGGAGAATCTATATGTTAACGAAACCCATAGAGGTGTGTTGGTTAGTGGTTATACTCTAGATGATCTATTCTTGTGTGTTGATCATGGAAGGTTGAAAAAGGGTCATAAAGTAGATGTCCCAAGGGAAAAACATGGTGTAAGTGTTTGGTAATGATGTGTTCACTATATCATTGTTTAGGGTGTAACTGCCCGGTAAAGTTTTCACTAGGATGGAAATTGATAAAATCTCAGGCTTGGGTGAATTCTAATGAATGCTTGGTGTTGTGTGGTTTTGTAACGACCTTTTTCGTCGTTATGGATAAGTCAGTGTACAAAAATTCAGATTAAGCTTTTCCTCAGGTTGGGAGTTAGAATTTTTAGGCTAGGCTAGTCGTGACTGAAATCTAAGTGAGCTATGGTCTAGGGCAATCTTGGAATGGATTTGGTAGATATAATAAAGTTTAGCTTGATTTTGTGTTAGCTAAGATGATAAAAAAAACTGTAGAACTTTTTGGAATCGAATTCGAGCGAGTAGAACTCCTGATATCGATATTGATGTAAAGGGGTTAGTTCAGGATGTCTTAGATTTAAGGTGTGTTGTGAAAAAGGGGAGTTTGGAAGAAAATCAGACATTCTAACTCACTCATGTCGTTATAGTGACGTGCATGTCGCTATAGCGACATGCTTGAAAGCAGAAACAGTCCCTCTATAGCGGGATCAATGTCTCCATAGTGACATAGGTCAGGTAAATCACCATTTAGTTATATTTTTCCTCAAAACACTTAATTATTTCAAAAACCCATTTTGGGGAATGGCAAGGGCTATTTAAGGTGATTTAGTTGATAAACGATCGCGAGTGGGTAAGTAAGATGTTGCATAAGCAACTTTGAAAATAGTATCTTTCTAATTTTGATCCTGTACTTTTCTTCACTCAATGCCTATTTGGGGATGAACGGATGATAAATTGATATCTGTTGTAACGACCAATTCCATTGTTACTGAAAATATATTCGGTAAAGGCATGTGCTTCTCATTCATCATAAGTGTTAGGATTAATTCTTTAGTATGGGAGTGCATTTGATATGTACTAAAGGTCATACAATACCCTTTGCACAAAGTTAAGTTGAAAGTGTCCTTACCAATTTAGTTTCGGGCTAAGTTTAAACTAGGATCAACTTCAAACACGCATTATTTCTAGAATATAAAAATTTAGGAGGCCTAATACCCACCAAATTAAATATCTCTGAAACTTCTTTCCAACACAATTGTCCGTTTGTTAATCCGCTTCCTGAGTAAAAAGTTATGACTATTCTACCAAAGATTGTCCGTGTTGAAAAGTTGAGGGTGTTGTAGCTGGTCAGGTACCTATAGCGATGTCTCTATAGCAACGGCATATTTTTATAGCAACACAACAGTAGTTTATAACCTATTTTTGACGGGTTTTAGGACCCCAAACTCTAAAATTTCTTTCTTAAGCCCTAGAGGGGCGATTTTCTCTTGGTTTGGGTGGAAATCCTTCATTGAGGTAAGATTTTACTCCTTTTTAAGAACGTTTAATCCATTCATCTTCTAGAATAATTAGAATGGGGAATTTATGGTGAAATTCTTGTGGTTTAGAACCCTAGGTTTATGTAATTGAGGGTAAAACCCATGGGTATATGTATTTTCACCTAGAATTGTTGTTAGTTTGTGAGTTAACTCTTTGTATTATGAAACTAAGGTTCAAAGCATGAAAGTTGATAGTTGGGGATCTTGAATCCTATAAAGATGGGACCTTTAGCTTTAAAACTCCATTAATGGAGTTGGGTTGAGCTTGATAAAACTAAGTTGAAAATTAAGGTATATCTTGGGTAAATTTATAGGCCATGAATAATGGTAGAACTAGTGGGTTTGAATTCCCAAAATAATTATTTGAAGAGTAGTTTATTAATTACTTTTATAATTGTTGTTTGTTAGATGATTAGCCTTTGGAAACATGCAGAAGAAGGAGGATCATATGTGATATTGTTTACTTGTTGCAGCATATTGGCACCCAGGTAGGTTATGGTTTATGAGTAGTAGACTGTGGTTAGTAATCGTATCCATATTGTAGATTTGACGGGAGAAATTATGCTTAGACCTACAGGCATGGAGTTTGGATGGATAAAACATGGATTTAATGTAATAAAGGCCTAATTGTGTGTTATTATGTTAATGTATGAATCCTTGATGGGTATTTTGTGTTGGTATGACTCCATGGTGGATTGTAATGTGAATTTTTGAATATAGGTGATAAGGAGATTGTGTGATCTTATAATCTAATAATTTAGTCTAATTACCATAAAAGGGGTGGATTGCTACTATGTATGTTTGGAATAAGGGGTAATCTTGTTTAAAGTTAGTGATGAGAACTGATTATGTTATGAGGAGGTGGTGACATAAACTAAGAGCCTAAAGTCAAGTTAGTCTAAGGGTTAAAAATTAAAAGGTATAAAGGTGTATGACTGAAGCTAGGTTGTAAGTTGAATAGAGTTGAATGATTGGCTAATGGAGTAGGCCTTGAACCTAGTAATGACTTGAATATATGGTTGCTAGATAATAGCAGAATCCTCGATCTCGATATAAATAAAAGAGGGTTAGATCAATGAATAAATTTATGATGTTGAACTAAAGTTTAGACTCCTTTGGGTTGAATGTGCTCTTCTAAAATAAGTACTTCGATTTAATGAATATGGCTTTATAATGCTTGCTTGAATAAGCTATGGATTAGTCTTAGGACATGTTATAACTGATGAAACCAATGATTCATAGCTACTTGTGATTTGGTGTAAGTATGATTATTGTTTACCTGAAATGATTAACTCGACTTAACCAAGTGTTTGGGTGGTTGCCTATTGTTGAAATGAATACTTAAGGATGGAATGTGTTAACTGATATTCTAAGTGTAATCGTATTCAATGAATTTATATGTAAAGCTTATGGTTGTTACAAGTGTTGGTTGTTATCATTGTTTTCTGTGATTACTGTGATATTATATTGGTTATTTATAGGATATACTTGTATTTGGACACCTTCAAGGGATTTGATGGAATAAGGTTAGCAGGCACTTGATGTTTAGGTTTTGGTACATGGACAGAACTAGTCCCCTGCAGGTCATGATTAGTGGGCAATCATAAGACCCTTAGCATGTATGTATAAGGTATGTATGAGTGTGACGGTTCCTTGAATGGATCGGGTATATGATTATTGTTATTGTTGCTATTTATATTGGTTTCATGAGTGGACCAAGTTATATTGTGGTGGTGGTTGTGGGTTCCTTGAGTGAACCAGATTATGATGTTGTTTGATATATTTGGGATTCTTGTGTGGTCCGATTACTTGGAAAATATTTTGAGATTCTTGTTGTTAGAGTCAGTGTTGTTGACTTGGTCATGGTTTGACTTGACTTTTTGTCTCTTGACTTATACTTGACTGAAGTTGTAGAGTTGCTTGAAAAGGCTAAGTGTCATAAACTTGAGGAATTTATCATAATGTGTGTTCATAGTTGTATTTGTTACGATGTGATGATTATTGATTTTCATTTATCATTGAGGTTAATTGAGGAGTAAGTTAAATAGATTGACTTAATAACTATCGGGGTTAAACAAGTGAGAGTTAGGCTGGATGATACTTGATGTGAAGGTGCTGAATGATCAACGGGAATAAGAATGGAATGATCTTAGGTAACACAAGCGGATGGAAATGATGTGGATTAAATTGTTATATAAGTGGTCATGCTTTTTTTTCTGTGATTTCTATATTATGTTTATGTGATCTAACCCTGGT
The DNA here is from genome assembly GCA_031232105.1 of Capsicum rhomboideum. Taxonomy (NCBI): domain Eukaryota; kingdom Viridiplantae; phylum Streptophyta; class Magnoliopsida; order Solanales; family Solanaceae; genus Capsicum; species Capsicum rhomboideum. The sequence continues at coordinate 98,117,704 of CP124719.1, read as the reverse complement.
CAACCGATGATACCTACCAGTACGTGTTGTTTGTAATGATACTACTCTTGCTATACCTTTTTTGGGGTATAGTATGATTGCAGGATCAGTTGATGTTTCTCAAGTGCCATGGATTGAATCACATTGTAGAGGAGCAGCGGCGGCAGTGATCAAAAATCAAGAACTAAAAACGTTTAAAGAGTAAGAAAAATACAAATAATCAGGAAAGAGTTGTTAAAATCCACAATAAGATTGAATAAACAGTAGCTAAAGTCAGAAAGAGTAAAAAATTTACCAAAAATCAGAATCCTAACCTTGAATGGTTGAAGGCAGCTGGAATGGCAGTTAGAGGAAGAGAATGAGTGGGGGTGGAGATGGCTAGAGGCAGCGGACGGACGGTTGGAGGTGGTGGCTAGAATCAGAGAAGAGAGAAGACACAAAAAGAGAAAGATAGAAATGGAGAAAAAAAACCCGATCTAGGTCTGTATAATTTAACAAAGTGACGGACAGTGTTGTTTTCGTCCGTCGCTTTTTTCATTAAATAATTGAACAAAATTTTGACCAAGTTTGTCGCCTTTATAAAAAAAATGAAGTATAAGTTATTTTTAATAATATATTAATTATTAATAAATTAAAAACTACATAAATGACGAACAATGTCGTTTTGGTAAATTTAATTTTTTAATTTTTTTTATAATAATGTCGTTGTCTGTCACTTTTCTAAAAAAATAAATATAAATTATTTGTAAATAATTTGGCGCAAAAGTTCACGAAAAGAAGTGGACAAAGAGACAAGCGATGGACAGCGTTGCTTTTGCCATCCCTTTTAGGAGCGACGTTGTCCGTTGCTTTTTGGTCCATCTTTTTTTTCTTGCAATCTTTTAGTAGTGTTGGCTGGCGAGAGTTACGACCACGACCTCAAAACAAGATGTTTGCTACTTGCGATCAGAATTAGGACGTGATCACTAGTTAAAATTTACAGCAGGCGATTGCACTTGATCTACCACTATCGATAACTTGATGGATAATTTCTTCCTATGCACTTAGATTTTATGTATTTATTTTAATTCTGTCGTTTTATTTTTAAAAGATGGACCAGCAAAAAGGAATTGAAAATGTCTCTCTATTGATTGAAAATGTCTTTCAATTTTTTGATTGGAGAATGGATCTCAATGATTTTATTAAGCATGGGGGCTTTAAATAGCCAAACTTAACACACAAAATTTAACTAATTTAAAATTTAAAAAATCTGAAATATCTCAACACTAAACAACTAACAAAAATTTAAATTTCAAATTCATCATAAATCTAAACAACTTATTAATCTAAAAATTACTACGGCAACTATAAGCAAATTTCAACACTCCTTCTTTGCTCTAGTTACTGCACTTAAAAAAAACTGCTCCTCAATTTTTTATTTTGGCAGTTGGTACTGAATTTTGTTGATTGTTTTTTGAACTTACACATTTTTTTTATATTGATATTTCTCTTTTTCGTTCTTAATCTTCTTTAGTTTTTAGTTTTTTTTCTTAAAAAACACTATCACCTTCTTGTCTTGATTGAAAGTATTTTCATCTAGACAATTGTAGGATTTAGAAAATGATGTTGTAAGGACTTTTCTTCCTTCACAACATCACATAAAGTATAGGTTTTGAAATATAATTTTATTTTCACTGGCCAAATTTGATAGCTTTCGCAAGTGAAAAATATTTGGGTCATTCAAAGAGAGACTGTTGGTTGCCATTTTTCAAAATAGGTTAGGAATTGGTATCGGTTGAAAATATCTCTACACTTTGAAAATAAGCACGGGTTGAAAATGGGTTTAAAATAATAGCCCTGACAGGTTAAAAATGATTTGGTAGTTCGTTAGAAGAACTCACAGATCTCGTAAGATTAATGAAGCTCTTGATACCACTGTTGGTTTTTTAAAAAATGAAGCAGCAAAAAAGGGTTGAAAATTTCTCTCTATTGATTGAAAATATTTTTTAATTTTTTGATCAGAGAATATCTCTCAATTATTTTACCAAGCATTGGGGGATTTAAATTGTAAGGATAATGTCACGTAGGAGTTTGAGTGAACATCTATCTGTATATAGTTGTTGATTATTAAAACTTAACTTAAAAAAGTCGTGTAATTGTTTTCATATTAGGAGTCCTTAGATAACTTTGGAGTCTTATTCTCCAAAAAAAGTCATGTATATATTGATGCATGCAGGTAATGAATTGCAAGAGCTGAAGACATATCTTTCACATGGCATCAAGAGCCATTAGAGGTTAAACTAACCCAATTTTTTCCTTTCATGAAAAATAAAAGATCGACCACATGGGTGAAATCAAAAGCTCTTCCATTGTCACGACCCAACTAACTGGATAGTGAGGGCACCGACTCTAATTCACCTAGATAGGAGAACCCTTACCACCCAATTAGAAAACAAGCAGAAGTCATAAAATAATAACATTAAACTCTTAGTATTATAAAAATTTATTACAATTTCATAAATAAATACAACTCAAAAATATATTACCCCAAAGATGTAGTCTAAACAGTTACAAGAGCTAATACAGGACAAGAAAATGACAAGACTCAACTTCCACCACAGGAATAGGAAGACGGAAGCTGCTCAATATCTCTACTCGCATCAAGTAATAAAACCTAAATTGATCCTACAAAAGACTATACCCCAAAAAGGGCATAGCAAGAGTAGCATCAGTACAACCACACATACTGGTAAGTATCATCGACATACCCAGGTTAAATCACATAAACACAACATAAATATATAAAATTAAACATGCACTTATAAAGATAACAACTCATCTTGTATCTCTCCACTACTTACCAGTCACCACTATCTCCCTTACTCTTCTCTCTCTTGAATACATACCCATTACCTACACCAGCTATGATCCATTATCACTTATTTATTCATGAGAATCAAGATAATTATTAGACAACCTAGCCATAACTCATTCATAATGCTACGGTTTCAAGAACTACCTGAATCAAGGACATCCCATAAGTTATTTATACACACTTATTACATAATCCTCTATCACCCACTACTACTTGACTCATAAGACCACGTAATCACATCGCTTATAATCAACATTCAACCAGCATATGGTAAACAAGCACAACCAGATAATACTTAGCAATTTAACCTTTACTTAGCCTTTCCTTAACTATAACTCAGATAAGACATAAAGCATATAGCAGATAAGATTATGCAACCAGTCAAAAAGTATGAGTCATAATAGTAAGCTCAACTACCACGACCCAACTAACTGGATCGTGAGGGCACCTACTCTAATTCACCTAGATAGGAGAACCCTTACCATGCATTTCAAAACATATGTGGAAGTTAATAAGAAATAATAAAATACTTTATTTATTACAACAATTTTATCCAAAACTTGAAATACAAAACACAATACTTTCCCCAAGGACCTAGTCTAAACAGGTACAAGAGCTACTAAGAGAAGACACAAACTGTACATATGACCCAGCTTCCACTGTAGAAACAATGACAAAAGCTGCTGGAGATCTTTACCACGTCAAGTATGAAATATCTACTGATTCTACAACCAGACTATACCACAAAAAAGGTATAGCAAGAGTAGTATCAGTACAAATAACACATACTGGTAGTTATGATCGGCCAATCAGTGTTAGATCACGTAAACACAATATAGAAATCACAGAAAAAAAGCATGACAACTTATATAATAATTTAAGTCACATCACTTTCATCCACTTATGTTACCTAAGAGTGTTTCCACTCTTATTCTTGGTGACTTAGTCGAATCCAATTCATTGCATGTAGTCAATATGTACCATTGACATTCCCTTTATACCACTCACACTTAATCTCACTAATCATGCATCACCCTTCACATCAAATGTCATCTATCATAACTCTCACTCGTTTAACCCCAATAATTATTAAAAGTCAATTTGTTCCACTTACACCTCAATTAACCTCAATAATAAATAAGAATAAATAACCATAACCTTATAAACAAGTACAACCATGATTACTTAACAATTACTTCAGTTATGTTACCACTTAGACTTTCGCAACAACACCAAGAATTCAGTCAAATGTAAGTCATTATAGATAATATACCAAGTCAAGACCATGACTATCAAAAATAAACCCAGTCAACAAACTATGACTAACCACGATAAGCCAAGTCAACAGAACCATGACTCACAACAATAACTTACACCTTGTATCATAAGTAGACAATAACAGAACATATGTCATTCTCTTATGTTCTTTTCCCTGATCACTCAAGGATCTAATATAATCAATAAGTTAGTAATCATAATTCCCAGTTCACTCAAGAACCCAAATATAATAAGTTAACACATAAACCCAGTTCACTCAAGGAACCAATTATAATTTCAGATAACACATAAATCCAGTTCACTTAAGGAACCAAATATAATATCAGATAATACATAAACCCAGTTCACTGAAGGAACCAAATATAATATCAGATAACACATAAACTTGGTTCACTCAATGAATCAACTATAATATCAGATAACATACATACCCGATTCACTCAATGAACCGTTATACTCACCAATACCTTGTATGCACATGCTAAGGGTCTTATGGTCTCCCACAAGCCATGACCTTCAGGAGACGAGATCTTGTCCATGTACCAAAAATCTCAACTATCTAGTGTCTGCCAACCTTATATCAACAAATCTATGAAGATGTCCAAATACCAATAAATCATTCAATAATAAATATAAATCCCATGAAGATGTCCAAATACTGGTACATCCCCCAATAATAAATATAATACAATGAAGATGTCCAAATATTGGTGCATCCCACAATTACAATAGATATCACAAAAATCACAACCATAATAAGAATAAGCAATCATACTTGTACAGTCAACAAGCCTTTAATATAACCTTATTATATGTGATTAACACTTAGGATATCATTCAACAATTTACTTTCTAATACATGCATTGAAACAAGTAGACAAGCACTCCAAACATTTGGTCAAACTCAAGTTAAGCATTTCATGTAAATAACAATTATTATTTAACACATAAAATTACAAGTACGCCCGAAGGCCTGCCAACAACTTATAATTCAAGCCTTATCAATTCATATTCCTCAATTACAGCATGTCGAAGACCAATCCATGGCTTGTTCAAGTAAGCATTATCAAGTCATATTCATCAAATTTAAGTATTCAGTTTAGGAGTGCACATTCAACCAAAAGGAGTCTAAATTCTAGTTCAATAATCATAAATTTATTAACTAATCCAATCCTTCTTTAATTCTGTTGAGGACTATGATTCCGCTATTATCTAGCAACCCTTACTTTCAAGTCATCACTAAGTTCAAGTCCCTACTCCATTAGCTAACCATTCAATCATTCAACTTTTGATACCATTTCCAAGGGATCCTATCAACCGGTAATTATTCTCATCTAATAAGCATATGAGTAATGCCAAACCATATTGAAAACATACATAATATCAAGTTCAACCTTTTAATGATATTTAGGCTGAATCACTAGATTATAGGCTCACATATTCTCCTTATCACCATTTATATTCACAAAATTCAAGTTGCAATCCACCATGGAGTCATCCAAACACAAAATAACGCTCAAGGATTCATACATTAACATATCAATACACAATTAGGTCTTTATCACATTAATCCCATATTTATCCATCCAAATTTTGTGCCCGCAGGCCTAAGCACAACTTCTCCCATCAAATCTATATTACAAATATAACTTCTAACCACATTCTACTACTCATAAACCATAATTTACTTGAGTGCCAAGCTGCTGCAACAAGTAAGCTATACCACTGATGATATTACTTATTCTTCATATTTTCCAAGGCTAAATTATCTAATAAACAACAAGTATAAGAATAATTAACCAGTTACTCTTCAAATAAATACTTTGGAAATTCAAATCCACTAATTCTTCCCTCATTTATGGTGTATAATAATACCCAAGGGTCAATTAACTACTAACTAGCTCTATCATACTCAACTCATCTCTATTAATGGAGTTTTAAAGCTAAAGGTCCCATCTTTATAGAATTTAAGGTCTTCAATTATCAAAGTTCATGTTTTTGAACCACAATTTCATACTAGGAAGAGTTAATTTACAATCTAAAATCAATTCTAGGTTAAAATACATATACCCATAGGTTTTCTCCATAATTTTATAAACCTAGGGTTCTAAACCACAAGACTTTCACTATAACTCCACATTCTAATGATTCTAGAAGATGTACGTATTAATTAATGTTAAAATGGAGTAAAAATCTTACCTCAACGAAGAATTTCCATCCTAACCTTGTACAAATCACCCTTTTAGGGACGAGGAACAAATTATTTGAGTTTATGGATAGAAACCCATCAAAATAATCTTATAAGTTGTTTTTCTCCCGCTATAGCGGCCTGATCCCGCTATGGCGGCCTCAGCTTTTCAGTACGGACAGTCTTCAGTAAAACGTTCATAACTTTTTACTCAGGAAGCGGATTAACAAATGGTTGATTGCATTAGAAAGAAGACTTGGAGATATTTAATTTAGTGGATATTGGGACCCAAAAATACTTATATTATAGTAGGAGTGATCATTTAAAATTGACCCTAGTTTAAACTTAGCTCAAAACTAAATCGGTAAGGCCACTTCCAACTTAACTTTGTGCTAGAGGTATTGTATGACCTTAATTCATAACTAATGCACTCACGAATACTAAGAAATTGATCCTAACACCTATGAAAAATGAGATTTGTATAACTTTGCCGGAGATATTTCTAGCATCAACGAAACGGGTCGTTACATCAACCATACCACAATTACCTTTTATTACACTTCAACAATATAATTACTCAATCAAGTATATCAATAGCCAGGACCACTCATGGATCCAAATATGTAATGACCCTCCTGGTTATTTTCTGACTTTACGTGCACTTCCTGCATTTCGAGCATCCTAATAGTTTCCAGCCGTCATTTATGACCTGCTAGGACAAGTGGTTCAGTTGCCGAGCAGTTCGTTTGAGAATTTTATTAATACCAAACATGTTCTAAAATATTTGATTTAAATTATAATTTGGTAAAAAAAAAATATTTTACTGCCTTTCTAAAATATTTTAGATATTTATGAAAATTCTTTAGGTACGATATATTTATATTATTTATAATAGTTTTATAATTTATTAATATTATAAATAGAGATAGTAAGTCTAGTTATGTCAAAAAATTATTATTATATTAGAAAGATTTAATTCAAAATAATTTTCTATTAATTATGGTATATTCAACAAGTCATATCTATTTTACCACGAACCTATACAATACCCGAGTATATACATTACGGAAGAAAAATATTTTTTTCCTTGTATTGCCACCTCCAATCAATGTGGAGATGGAGGAAGTGGACAGCAAACCCACTAAGTGAAGTGGTGGCATAAAGTAGTATGTGACAATATGTAACATTAATTTTTAGATTGCATAGTGATCAAATATAGTGAACTTGTTTTACTTTTCTGGTCAGTCAAAAAGTGACTTTTTAGCTATTTCTTTCTTTCTTAGATCCATTCAATTTAATTACCTAAGATCATGGAATTTAGTTGTTGCTTGTATTGTTCATACATATGTAACTATTACATACATTCTTTTAAATAGATATAGCAGTTGAGTATGTTTCATCATACGGTGAAGAGATTTAGTGGATAGAAGATATTTTGACTCGATATTTGGTCAAGTTCAGATTCTAGTATAAAGTTCGGACCTAGGAGTATTTTTCCTTATTCTTGGAGGTTCTTCACGCGGTGACAGTTTAAGGTCGAGTGGAGGGGACAAACAGCTCTTGCTCGATTCAAGGCTATTGTTCGGCATCCAGGTGGGTTACGATTTCCTCTTCTCTAAGAGATTATGTATTGTATAAATTGCATGTGGGGCAGGAGTCTGTATGACAAGCTTAAGAGAATTTCTTCATTCCGGCATTCTTAACTTTTGTTAGGAGCTTTAGACTAGAACCATGTTTCAAAATTCTTAGATTAGGTAGAATTTCTCACTTTAGGCATAGCTTAGTGTGTGTAATATCCATGGAATTAGAATTAAAAGCCTTAGTTTAATTTTAGGTAGATGATTATCTTAGAATGGATTCCTTGGGGTACTTTAGTTAGCATAGCAATTCCATAATGTAACTACTATAGAATAGTACCCCTTTTATAGCACATGGACATTAGACTTCTTTTAGTATTTTATAGTCCACTAGGTATTGACCCATAGCTTATATATTTACCTTTTTACGTATATAGCTTAGATTAGGATAAGGATTCTTTTTTACCTTCTATAGCCTTAGGTTGGCATTAGTAATCCGTAATATAGATTTAGGTAGTACCTTTCGATAGAGATGTCATCCTTAGATTAATTCTTCAGTAGCATTCTTCTTTTTTATTTACTTTCATTTCCAAAATTGTAATGTATGTACATAAATATTCACACTGCTTGGTACATTGTTGGGCCCGAGGCCTTAGTTATGACTCGGTTAAAAGTTCAGGTTAGTATACTTATCTTTAAGGGCTAGCATTACCTGTTTATACATAATTGTACAATTACATTCGTGTTTGGATACTGGCAATAGTATGCATTCCTTCACACAGGCACGCTCATGCATTGTGGTATGATACCAAGGAAAAACATTGATGTTCACTACTATTTTCAAAAAGTATTTAATCTCACCCTTTTATCATAAACTAATTTTTAAATAGAAGTCGTACCACCCATACTATTAGTTGACGAATTTTAAGACAAAGATGCACTGAATTTTACTAATTTATTCCTGGTTTGATCTCGAGCACTGGATTTTACTAATTACTTCTTATTTAGTCTCGGTTCGATTCTGAGCACTTATTACTCATGCTTATCTCCTGTACTAGATAGAGTGGATTGATTAAGGATTATATGAAAGTCCTGGTTTGGGATCAGGTAGTGTATACTGATATCCTAAATCCCCCATGAGCCCCTCTATCTATGAGCCACCATGTTGCGAGAGGATGGTCGCTGTATGTCTTACCTTTGCAAGCTATTGAGCTAGAGGAGATGTATACACTTGTGTTAGATATGGTACTTGGTTTATCTTTCATCACTTGGTTTTCCATGGCATTCATTCATTCATATGCATCACATATCACTAGTATGATTGTTTTTTATTTGTACCTATTGGTCTTATTGGGGGAGGGGGGGGATTAGGTTAGGTTTGTTATTTTTTACCTTTTAGGCTTATAAGGGTCTAGTTAGGTTATAATTTGATTATTATTGTTTAGCTTATGGTAGGATAGTTATGGATCTATAGACAAGATCATAGGTACAATTTAGAGGTCCTTTTCACTTTGATATTATGAGCCCTGTGATTAGATTACCTTATGATTATACTTATTTTGGGATAGATGTTCTGATTGTGCTAAAGCTAGCTCCCTTTTTGTTATGATCCTTGTGATATTTAGGATATTAGGCTAACTACCTTAGATTATTACCTTTATGTTTAGCTTCCTATTTAGTACTGTCATATATCCCTTTCTTCTCTATCTATTCTTATTGTATATTACATTCTTCCTTTGTTACTACCATTATTTATTACCTTTCTCCCTGACTATTTAGACTATATAGCACTTTCGTCCCTAATTACTTGCAGAATATGATGGTTTATCTCTACTTCTCAATTATTCATATTGTATTTCATTTCTTAGTTAGTTGTCTGTAATGTATATCCTTGCCTTACGTGTTATTTATACTTCCATTTATCTCTGAAGTTCAGTTGGCCTAAGCCTACTGAATACCACGTGTTTTGTACTCATACTATACTTCTGCACTTTGTACTACATAGTATGAGTTTTCATCACTGACTTGGGCATCGTGTGGAGCTGTCATGGATCGGAGACTTGGGGTAAGCTCCTGGCTTTCAGAGTTGTTCCTTCTCCCTCTATCTTTAGCTGTACTGATCTTTATTTTGTATTTCTAAGACGGTTTTATATATTATGTTTACCTTGTACTCCTATTATGCTAGGGGCTCCTGTATCGAATGACACCAGGGCTTGGGGGATATTTTCTTTCTTCTGGTTCTCTTTCTCCTCTTATTAAGTTTTGGCTATCTTTTTCTCTTATTATCCCATTACTCTCCATTCCGGGCTATGGGTTGGCTTACCTATTGGTGGTTATCATAGGTGCCATCATGACATGAGAAATTAGGTTGTGATAGTTTGGTATTAGAGCCTAGGTTCACCGATGTCGTTTGTACAAGAGCAAAGTTTATAGTAGATTACTGCGGATCGGTATGATGATGTTCGTATCCTATCTTCAGAAGGTTATAGGTCATTCTTACAAAATTCCATTTCTTGACTCTTGATCATGTGTCGTTACTTCTATCATCTTCTAAGTGGTTTTTTTGGCTCCACTCTCTCAGATGGATAGCGTGGGGTTGTCGATAGATGCGGATGAAACTTTTGCATGTGTTACTAGAGTCTCAGCTCAAGGTCAGGCTAGGGATTCAGACCTTAATATTGAGGATCTACAACATCATCTAGAGGGTCTGGGGCTAGCCCAGGCTACGACAGGGTTTGTGACTGCCTCAGTTCTTCAGGATTATGTGTTAGTAATTTTGAGCCTTTTTGAGGATACATCACAGGCAGAGGTGGTGCCTGGGGTATCGAGTGGTTTTCAGGCCAGAGTTAGGTTTATAGGTATTTAGCAGGGTTTATTATCAATTTTAGAGTATGAGATAGGGGTTCTCGAGTGGTCCAGGCATACTCCTATTTTATTTCCTACAAAGCATAAGATAGTATGGGGATTTATCAGAGGATTAGCTTTACTACTCCTCTTAGCATCGTAGCATTTGATAGCAGCTGGGTTTACCTTCCTCCAAGTTTTTGATCATGCAATGACTATGGAGTGGGAATGTATTGAGGCCCCGCCATCAGTATAATTTTAATGGTATTCTATTTGGAGGAAGGAATCCTCCCGGTAGAGGTCACCATCACTCGCAGCCTATCAGGTCCGTACATGTAGCACCTCAGATCATAGGTGGCTCAAATATAGGTCATAGTGATCACGGTGGATAGATTTCTAGTCAGGCATCACGGGGTTCTCGTTCTAGGTCTTCATACCATGGCGGCCTCTTTGAGTCAGCAGGTGTGTCACATGACAGAGTTTTTAGGGGGTGTTATGATTATGGAGAGGTTGGTCATGGGTCTAAAGAGTGACCCAGGCATGCTTTGGTCATCCAGTCAGGGTTAGCATGTCTTTATAGCAAGATCAGAGATTCAGGGGTTTGTTATGATTCCAGAGAGACCGATCCTTAGTCCAGAGAGTGTCCCCAGTGTGGGATTATCAAGCGGTCAGCACAGCCAGATCAGTCTCTTAGAGATATGGCACCTTTGATTAGAGGCACTGTCCTGGATATTATAGCTGGTCATTTAGATGCTTAGTTTAGGGTCGAGCGCATTCAGATTTGTATTTGTTCAGGTAGGCCAGGGGCCATGGTTTTAGATTCCATCGTTATAGGTGCAATTTTAATTTGCTATATTTTATTTTCTATGCGATTTGATTTGGGAGTTTTCACACCCATTCCTTCCCATATGCCTTGCTATAATTATGTTGATTGATGTGATCCTTTGTGTAGGTCTATACATAGATGACTACACTCGTAGTATTTTCTTTTAGTAGTGAATTAAGTGGATTGGTAGTGTGTTTGCCTTAGGTGTAGTGCTTAGGTAAATTCTCTTTCTTTGGCACAGTGGCTTTGATGTGATTCTAGAGTGGGACTTGTTGGTTTTCCTTTCATACCACTTGTATTATATGCCCTTACTATTTTTATTACCTTAATTATTATTGATCCTTATTTGATATATGGCCAGACTAGCATTATCTGGTTAGTATCTCTTTTCTTGCGATTCTTCTTTGCTTGGCTTAGATGGCTACCTTGATTGCTTGGCCTTCTTCTGTTAGTAAGGTGAGGTTGGTTGTCGTGATGATTGGTGTGAAGGTAGGCTTAGCCTTCTGTAGGTATGTTGTAATTCTAGAGTTTACGATCATTTACTATGGTCAGTCTCTAAGATTGGTAAGTTGAGGTTTGTTCTTCCAGTTTGTATGGTTCAGTTGAGTTGAGCAAGGTTAAATTAGTGGGTTCAGTAGCTTCTCATTGCGATATTTATTCAGCCTAGTATGATTTTGTGGGATGCTTTTGTTTGGTGTATGGATAGAAGAATGGCATGTACTTGTATATCAGTTGTCGGCAACCAGAGGGTGTGACTCTAGGGAGTGAGTATCAGTGACCATATGTTCTAAGTTACTCGAGGTTTGTCTATCATTATGACTCTTTACAATCTCTGTGAGTTCTTAGTTATGTTATGGCTTTGTTGATGCCCCCAGCATGTGCGAATTGGTTTGATCATATGTTTCGCCCGTGGTATGATCCATTTGTGATTGTGTTCTTTGAAAGCACCTTAGCATCAACTCTTATGGGAACCATTGGGTATATTCTTAGTTTAAAAGTGAGATTGGATTGGGTATTTGACATTCTTGAAGACTTATTGGCCCCAGTTTTGATTTTGACTCTTTCGGATAGCGGCCTGAGAGTTATGTTAGATTTTGTGTTTGGATACTTGTTCGTCATTAGGATTGGTTAGGGAAATTGAGTCTGAGCAGTTCAGCTCTTGTGTTAAGCTTAGCTATGGATTTGTCACTTATTTGTAGCCTACACTTAGAGGTTTAGTTCAATTGAGAGATAGTTGGTAGGCTGACTAGGCTACTCACTTCCTACCGGTTCAGTTTTCTTTAGTTTAGAGAGATTGACTTAGATAGATGTACGAGGGATGGGCTGTTGGTATATAGTGTTGGTTTCTACAGCTTCTGACCTTGGTTCTCAGTTGTCATCAGACTCTTAAATGCCTACTCAGCGAGAGAAGTGTATCTGAGATGGGCTTAGCGTGGTGTCACCCATAGTCGGTGGGGCATTCTGGAGAAAATCATCTGGTTTTGAGATTTGTACTTCGTACTCATGACTATTGGTTTTGAGGGCCATTGAGACCATTTATTATCTTTGACATGGATCGTAGACATTAGTCACTACCCTTTTGGGTATTCAAGTGGAACCTACCGAGGCATTGTTCATATGCTAGTCTGTGTGAATTTCAGCGGGTCAGTTTCATTCTTTCGCGGTTAGTTGTGATGTTATTATGAGGATAGGACTCAGATGATGCTAGAGAGATTTTGTATAGTTCAAAGTAGACAACAGGTTTGGAAAGACAAGAGAATGTTAGATTTAGAGTTTGGAGGTGGTTGTATGGTTCATGCATTGGATTGTCTTTAGTCCGGTCGAATATTTGCCTAGATTTGCTTGTACCGCTGTGATGTCGGTATGCTTTGGGTTGGGTCTTACCTTCTTCAGTCAAACTCAGTTTAGTTGTATTCTAGTTGGCTTTTGAGGATGAGTTAGTGGTTTGTTTTTAGCAGTGGAGTAAGGAAGTTGAAATCTAGGGGATTCCTCTAGCTTAAGTTATGTGAGGCGTTGTTCTATTCGAAAGGGACGTCTGGGGAGCCTTGCGGGGCATACGAACCCAGTACCCTCATCTATTAGAACTTCAGACTCTTTTTGATCCTTGAGTTACAAGGACGAAAGTTCTTTTAGTAGTGGATGTTGTAATGACCCTCCTGATCAATTTCTGACTTTTCGTGCATTTCCTTCATTTCGAGCTTCTTGATAGTTTCCACCCATCATTTATGACCTACCGGGACAGGTGGTTTGGTTCCCGAGCAGTTCGTTTGAGAATTTTATGAATACTGAATAAGTTTTGAAATATTTGATCTAAATTAGAATTTGGCAAAAAAAATATTTTTATTGCCTTTCTAAAGTGTTTTAGATATTTATTAAAATTCTTTAGTTATGATATATTTATATTATTTATAATTGTTTTATAATTTATTAATATTTTAAATGGAGATGGTAAGTCTAATTATGTCAAAAAAATTATTCTTATATTAGAAAGGTTTTATTCAAAATAATTTTCTATTAATTATGGTATATTCAACAAGTCAAATTTACTTTACCACAAATCTATACAATACCCTAATATATATATTACAGAATGAAAATATTTTTTTCTTTGTATTGTCACCTCCACTCCACGTGGAGATGGATGAAGTGGCCAACAAACCCACTAAGTGAAGTGGTGGCTTAAAGTAGTATGTGGCAATATGTAACATTAATTTCAACAAGGCATAGTGATCTAATATAGTGAAGTTGTTTTACTTTTCTGGTCGGTCAAAAAGTGACCCTTTAGCTAGTGCTTTCTTTCTTAGTTCCATTCAATTTAATTACCTAATATCATGGAATTTAGTAGTTTCTTGTATTGCTCATACATATGTAGCTATTACATATATTCTTTTAAATAGATATAGCGCCTGGGTATATTTTCAACATACTGTGAAGAGATTTAGTGGATAGAAAAATATTTTGACTCGATATTTGGGCAAGTTCAGATTCTAGTATAAAGTTCAAACCTAGGAAGATTTTTCTTTATTCTTGGAGGTTCATGATGCATTGGCATTTTGAGGTCGAGTGGAGGGGACGTGCAGCTCGTGGTCAATTCGAGGTTGTTGTTTGGCATCCAAGTGAGCTACGGTCTATTCTTCTCTATGAGAGTATATATTGTATAGATTGCATGTAGGGAATGTATAGATTACATGTAGGGAAAGGGTTTGTATGACAGGCTTAAGGTTTTTTCTTCATTTCGGCATTCTTGACTTTTGTTAGGAGCTTTAGACTAGAACCATGTTTCGAAATACTTAGATTAGGTAGTCGTTTCTCACTTTTTGCATGGCTTAATGTGTGTAGTATCCGTGGAATTAGAATTAAAAGCCTTAGTTTAATTTTGGGTAGATGCTTGCCTTAAAATGGGTTCCTCAGGATACTTTAGTTAGCATAGCAATTCCATAACATAACTACTATAGAATAGTACAACTTTTATAGCATGTGGATGTTAGACTTCGTTAGGATTTTATGGTCCACTTAGTATTGACCCTTAGCTTATATATTTACAATTTTATGTATATAGCTTAGATTAGGATAAGGATTATTATTTACCTTCTATAGCCTTAGGTTGGCATTAGTAATCCCTAGTATAGATTTGGGTAATACCTTTTGATAGAGATGTCATCCCTCGGTTAATTCTTCAGTAGCATGCCTTCTCTCATGTACTTTCACTTCCAAAATTACAATGTATATACATAAATATTAACACTGCTTGGTACATTGTTGGGCTCGTGGCCATGGTTATTACTCAGTTAAAGTTCCAGGTTATTAGACTTATCTTTGAGGGCTAGCATTACCTGCTTATACATAATTATATGGTTACATTCTTGTTTTGATATAGGTGATGGTATGCATTCCTTCACATGGGCATGCTTATGCATTGTGGTACGATTCCAAGAAAAAACATCGATTTTAACTACTATTTTCAAAAAGTATTTATTCTCATCCTTTTGTCATAAACTAATTTTAAAATGGAAGTAGTACAACTATTACTATTGGTTGACAGATTTTAAGACAAAGATGCACTTATTTCTACTACTTTAGTCCTGGTTCTATCTCGAGCACTGGATTTTACTGATTACTACTTACTCAGTCTCGGTTCAATTTCGAGCACTTATTCCTCATGCTTATCACCTATACTAGATGGAGTGGATTGATTAAGGATTGTATAGAAGTCCTGGTTTGAGTCCAGGCAGTGTATACGGAATTCTGGAGTCCCCCATGAGCCCCCTCTCCCCATTCCGTGAGCTACCATGTCAGGGAGAATGGTCATTGTAGGTCTTTCCTTTGCAAGCTGCTGTGGTGGAGGAGGTGTATCCACTTGTATTGGATATGGTACTTGGTTCATCTTGCATCACTTAGTTTTCTATGGCATTCGTTCATTCATAGGTATCACCTATCGCCAGTATGATTGTTTGATATTTGTACCTACCGGTCTTATGGGGGGTCGATTAGGATAGGTTTGTCGATGTGTACCTTTTGGCCTTATGGGGTTCCAGTTAGGTAATAGTTTGAGTATTATTTTTTAGTTTATGGCAGGATAGTTGTGCATCGGTACACAAAATCGTAGGTAAGCTTTGGAGTTAAGCATGAGGAATAAGTGATCGGATCGTATGAGTTCTCACTATTGACTTGGGCATCGTGCGGAGCAATCATGGATCGGAGTCTTGGGGTGAGCTCCTGGATTCCAGAGTTGTTCTTTCTCACTCTATCTTTAGCTGGATTGATCTTTATTTTTTATTTTAGAGATGGTTCTGTATAGATTAGGTTTACCGTGTACTCCTGTTATGCTAGTGGCTCCTATATTGACTAACACCATGTCTTGGGGGATATTTTCTTTCTTCTAGTTCTCTTTCTCCTCTTATTTAGTTTTGGATATATTATTCTCTTATTAGCCTGTTACTTGTCGTTTTGGGCTATGGGTTTGCTTACTTACTGGTGGTTATCGTAGATGCCATTATGACCTGAGAAATTGGATCGTGACAAAATAACAACAACATTACAAATCGATTCAATCAATGAACTCAAAATATCAATCATAATCTAACCTGGTCCACTCATGGAACCATCAAACTCACCAATATCTTGTACACATATTCTATGAGACTTATAAATTCCCTCTAGCCATGACATGCAGGGGACGAGCTCAGTCCATGTACCAAATAACCCGGAAAACTAGTGGTTGCCACCTTTATGCCAAACCAAGTACTATACCACCCTTATTCCAATGTCTCTGCCATTGTACTTCCTAAATTACACCAATTCTGTGATGATGACATTTATCGGTTCATCTCACAATATAAATCCATGTCACAACATGTATAATCATAATATGAGATAACACAACTACACTTGCAATTTGAACATGTCCTTTTACACAGTCTTATTTTAGGTGATTAAACAACTTGTAATACCATCCAATAAGTTAATATAAATATCATGCATTGCAACAAGTAGACAATGAGGAAGTTAACATGCACACAAAAACTTAATTGAGCCTTTAACTATAAATCAACCATCACCTACCCCTTTTTACCAACAATAATATCCGAGGTCGAATAGCATACAAAAATAAGCAACACATATTATTGTAGAATAACCTTCGAACTACCGATAATTAGGAGACGAACATAACCCCTCTAATCTACACTCCGTTACTTCCCAACCTTCTATCTTAACTATAAGTCCTCTCCAAATCACACAATCAACCCATTAAGCAAGAAATAAAACATCCGCGTCCACCATATTAGAATATATCAATTTAACCACACTACACCACCATAACCAACCATTTTTACTTACTAACCAACTGTTAAGCACAAGGAATAATGGGGAAGCATAAATAACATTACAACACCTCATTCAAGAATATCCATTGCCTTCACATAACCCTAATCTACCAAATTTATCCATCCAAACACCTTGTCGTAGTCATACGTATAGAATGTCCCGTCAATCTATGTTATACAAACTTTTTTTAACACAGGTCTTTGCTACTCAGTTAAACCTAGCTTACCGGGCGCCAAGAAATTGATATAAGGCATGAACTTGAAATCCTTGCTCCATTATAGTGATTTCCATCATGAAAACCACTAGAAAACATCTTCACCCCATCTAAGCATACTCCCCCTTCTCTATTTTTCCAGAGCCTTGAGCCAACCCTAAGGGATTTTCAGAATATGCCTCGTTCTGGTTTTACAACTGAGAAGGAAAAGAGTAACTAAAAATATGAATGGAGTATTTCTCGGAGTCCCACTATAACAGTCAGCATGCTGCTACCACGACATCGCTATAGCAAGATAATTCCCGCTATAGCAGGATGACGTCAATCCACCCCAAAGATTTCTCCTCCAAATTTATTTAACTAGGTATTTTATGAATCTTTTTCAAAAAATATTAAAGAAAATCCCGTACCCCATATCCTTCGAATGCTGTGATTTTAGCAACAATGGAACAGGTCGTTATAGTAGATACCAATTTATCCATCATTCAACTCTGAATGATTACGTTAGGAGGAGAATTGGACAAAAGCGTACCCAATTCATTAACACTCGCACATTAATTATAGTCGTTATTTCCCAAACTTCGATCACCAAACCTACAACAGATTTTTCCCAAATTATACCACACCTATTTAAATACAACACCATTACAAAATTTATCGAAATCAAAAATCGCACAAGGCCATCTTTTATAAAAGCTCACAAGAGTAGCCAAGATAACTGGGCCTCGCCAATACATCAAAAATTAACTAATAAACGAAAGGGAAGAACAAAAAAAAAAAATTCCCCCAGAAGTGAACTGGGCCCGGCTATAGTAGGACTATTCCCGCTATAGTGGCGCCGCTGTAGTGGGCTGTAAGCTGTTATAGTGGTATGGGGCAGATTTAAGGGTGATAAATGGGTTTCGCATTTATTTCTCCTATTTTACACTCAAAAATCCCCTCCCCTCACTGATCAACTTGTTATAAATGCCGAAATTAAGATAAATCATGTTTTAACTTCGTCTCCTTACTTTATTACTCGTAAAGTCATAGTTTTTACACTCTAACTTATATAAAACATGTCGGTTTGGGGTTGGTTTTTGAAATCAAAATTTTGCTTGAATTTGAACTAATTTTGGAACATGGTTGCTTCTCTTACATTTACAACACCCCCATGGCATTCCAGGCGTAAGATTTACGGAGCTCATGGTCGATTTGAGGCTTGAAATAGAGTAGAATATGAAGGGTTGATTTTTGAATTTTTCTTGACAATTGTGACTTGTATATGGGTTTAAACACCAAAATTTTAGTATATAATAGTCCCATGAAACTTCTCCAACCCTGATTTGTGTTTAAAAGGTTAAAAATAGATGATTTTGCGAAAGGAGCCATTAATACATTTATTCAATTTCGGGGAAGATGAAGGCCATTATAGAGGCCTCATCCCGTTGTAGAATCCCTTCTATAGCGGCCTCATCCTGCTATAGCATCCCTACTATAGTGGTAATATTCCCACTATAGCGGTCCCGTGGTAGCGGGACGTCTTCCGCTATAGTAGGAAGTAGGCAATAGCCTCCCTAAAATTTTGAGACTTAGCTTTTTCTAAAACTTTTAAGTATTTGAACACTTTTATGGTTTCTAACTTGATTTTCACACTAATTTTGTAGGACTACTAAATTAATGGCTGACAATCAAGATAACACTCCCCCTTCTTTCTAAAGATTTCCGACCAAAACTGTTAGGATAGATTCTGGGACTATGGAAGGATGGGATTTTGCTACAAGAGAGGATTCCTCATGAGGGGTGTGGCGGAGGCAGCTCCAGAGTTCTAAAACTGGCTCCAGGAGTTCATTGGATATCATTAGTGGAGGCTCCTAGGGATGGGGTCTCAGGCAGGGTCAGGTAGTTCTATACTATACTTCCTACCATGCTTTAGGATGACCCACACCCTACTATTTGCATTCGAGGAGTACATGCTCCCATGGATGTGGCTACAATTAATGAGGTTCTGGGGCTGCCTGATGAACCCAACACTGAGTATGAGGTCAACGCTCGGGAGATGTACATATGATAGCTGAGGTATATACTAGTTGCTGAGGTTGGCCGGGGTAAGGTCTACGAGACTAATCCCGAGGGGATGAGGAGCACACACTTCAGTGTGGATGCTCAAAAATGCCTGAATTTGGTGACCCAAAGGATTTGTCCATTGGGTAACACTTTTGATGTGACTTGCCCTCTGGCTTTAGTAATGGATTATGCTATGCGAGGGATTCGACTGAATATGGGGGTACAAATTGTGTCGGAGTGGAAGGACTTCTACCGAGGAAACAAAAAAGCTCCCTACCTTCTAATTCTGATTTCTAAGTTGTGCAGGCGTGCAGGGATGGCTACAGAGAATTATGATAAGGACCTGGAGTGTGACACACCCTTCCATCCCCTCAAGGTGTAGCGTGTATCATCCCATAGCTAGAAGAAGAGAAAGATGGGCACTGAAAGAAAGAGCAGCATTGGAGGATGATGATGATAATACCCCTTCTTCACATCTCCCGATCTCCTACAAGCATGTAGAGCAGGATATGGCCGCTGTGAGGAGCTTTCTGGAGCATGTGTAACACCCCGTACATTTCCGAACCTATGTGACTACCTTAGCATTTATGGAATTATTTAAACTTGAGGTGGTTGATGTATTACCCACTAACTTGAGTGGGCTGAATTAATATTATGCAAATGGGCTCAATTGAGGCCCAAAATGAAGTAGAGAAGGCATGGACCAAAATGGAAATTGATCCATTCAAAGGTTGACCAAGTAAACATATTAATTAAGACCAAACGTTTGGCTAAGGATGACCATGAGGGACTATATAAGGCTAAAAATCAGATTTTTATTCACCATAAGACACTTGCAAATTCTAGATTTTTCCAAAAATATCCACTCCTCTATCAAACCCTAAGCTACCATTCCCTTTGGACAAGATCATCCCCTTGCAAGCTTTGGTAAGTGTTTAATCTTATGGTTTAGTATATTATATGCATAAGTGGGTGTGTAAATTTTCACGACCCGAAATCCCATCCGGGCCGGACTGGCACCCGAAGCCGATATGGCCCGAGAGAACCAATCTTTGCTTATGAACCTTTGTATGCATATCCTCGTATGAATCTTAGGATACCTTATGCAACTATGCAGAAAACATGAACATGGAAACATACACTATATAAATATATTTAGGAAACTTGGCCGTTGGAGCCATCAAGTCAAAACGGACATTTGTCTCTTACATCCATAACCCACATATGTCTACAAAGCCTCTAACCGATCCATAAATACAACAACCTATAGTCGAGACAAGTCCCTGCTTTATACAGTAATTACAAAACCAAAACAATATACACATGTGACTCGGAAAGCCCCGAACCAACTGGGAGCTCACCAATGATCCGCGGATAACCCGTAGCCTATTGTGGAGGTCTACTAACACCTGTGCCTGCAACAGATAAAGTAAGTCCCCCAAAGGGGTCAGTACGAAGAATGTACTGAATATGCAAGGCTATAAGAAACTTCATGAAACTTAAACACCTCAATGAACTTGATTTCAAGAGAATAGTCAATGTGGATCAATCATCTTTTAGTATGTGTGGAAATAGGTACTTTATGTTCATTACTTCATTTGCCTTTATGCCCATTACCGTTAACAGTTAGAACTGTCAATAATGTATAACCGTCAATATGAAATGCATCCGTCAATATGCAATGTATCCGTAAATATGCAACCGTCTCAAGTTCGGCATCAAGCTAGGCTTTTGCCCCATTGAGCTTCCCCCTGCTACCAACCGGAAAACAAGGAAGCAGGTTCGGCATCAAGTTTGGCTTTTACCTTACTGAGCTTCCCTCTTGATCCAGTGAATATAATAAAGTTAAGCGTCAAGCTTGGCTTTTGCCCCACTGAGCTTTCCCCCTGCTACCACCCGGAAAACAAGAAAGCAGGTTCGGCATCAAGTTTGGCTTTTTCCCCCAAAGCTATCACCCGCACTCAAAGAACCATAAAGTAGTGATAAAGTAATTATAAAGTACTTATAAAAAAATAATGTTAAAGGAACCATAAGGAAAATTATAAAGTAACCATGAGGGAATATATATAAAGTAACCATGAGGGGATATATATAAAGTAACCATGAGGGAATATATACAAAGTAACCATGAGGGGATATATATAAAGTAACCATGAGGGGATTACTTCTCCATTACTTCATTGCATTACTTCTCCCTTTTACTTTTATGAGATTGATACAGTGGGGGAACATAACCTTTTTGGAAACACATAAGTGCATTACTTCAATCTTTTGCGTTCATGAGATTGATACTTTTGAAGTTGTAACATTATTGGGAGCTTTGGAACATAATATTATTGGAACTTGGAATCATGTCCATAATTATGTGATACATGAGAATAATAACATATGACAACTTGAAATGAGATACCTTTTAACATTTCGGAATGGAACAAGGACAATGACAACATGAACAATATGTGCTGCAGAAAAATACGGACAGAGTAACCTTACATACCTTATCGTCTCAATATGAACACTCAATTCTATACGTGAATACAATCGTCCCACTCCTTCCTTATGTTTGTTTCACTCTACAACACAAATATATAATGGAGTTTACATTAACCACCAACTACCGTACAAATGCATACAATGACAATGAGTTATATGATTGGTTTTAACATGTCATTTCCTCTTGATTATACCATGTGTGAACCTATCACACCCACAATACCATTTACAAAACTACCATACCAATAATCCCACAATATTCTCAATATTGACCAATATCATAAACCACTAGCATGTCACCCCAAATTCATACTTTACACTTCTACATCACCACAATATCATAATGGTTCCATCAATTCACTTCAATGTACCTCACAACAACAAATCGGTCAACATCCCATAATTTACACTTATGGGAAAATAAAAAGTTTAGGACCATAATCACACCATACATGTTGGTATTTTATCCATATCATGCTCTTTTATCAAAACCACAAAGCATATTCCAAGTTTTAATTTCATAGATGGCACATCTTTCACAAAAACACAAGGTGCCATATTCAACACTTTCAAGCATAACCAACATGATATACATACTCTCCCATGCATATAATATGTTAATCCATAATAATAAACACTTACCTAAGCTTGGAAGATGATGATCTTGATCCAAATATGGCTTAGGGTTTGAGAGCCCCCAAAGAAACTTTCTTGAAAAGTCTAGAAAAAGAGAGAAAAAGCATGTGTGTTCTTTGTATTAAAAATCTGATTTTTGTGCCCCTTTTATAGACATTTTAAGTCATGCTTAGCCACTCTTGGCATTAAATGCTATATGTGGCTTAGTCAATGGAAGAATGGGTCATTTGACCCATTCTTGGCCCATGTTTTCTTTTTCATTTTGGGCCCTTTTTTAGCCCAATTCACTTAACCCAATAAAATCAATAATTTCTCATGTTTCATCCATTTCATACACGTTACGAAAATATTCCCACTCACGGGATTCATACTCATAGCCTCACTTCCAAAAACAAGCAATTCTAGCCATGTATGGCCTATTTTGACCAAAAGGGTAAAATCGTCATTTTGAAGCCGAATTCATTCCCGAGTAATTTTATCATACCAATATAATACTTTAATCATTTCATGTATGTTGTATAAGAAACGTGACAAAAATTGGCTCCGTACGTCCCCGGATACCCTTGGGACTTAAGAAAAATTCCAACTTTGAAAAAGTGAAAAAAACGGCGTGGCACGCCCTTGGGCGCGCCAGCTTGCTGCCTATGGACTAAAAATTTTAGCCCAAACCAATGTGGAACTCTCCCTAGCGCGCCCCAGACTTAATATATTTTGAAAATTTCATTTTTTGACTTCGCGGGTTTGGTTAGATACTTCAAATCCTATTCTTTAACTTACTTCTTACCCTTAACATACTTTGTTTAGAGGTCCTATTAGCCTCATTTTGAACCCCACAAATGCTCCATGAAAATCGCAAAACACCTCTTACGCAAGGTTAATCAAACATTTTAGGTCTGATATCAAATGTTTCACCCATGACACTATAAAACACATACTCAGGGCATCTCAAAACGTAAGTAAACATTGTTCCACGTCATCAAATAGGGTTGGGAAGGTACGGGGTGTTACATAAATCATGTTGGTTATGTTCACAAAGTGTTGAGCAGTCCACTATGTGTAAAACAGTCCACTTTTTCTTAATTGGTAAAGGGTTTTGCCTTCTATGGGGTTCAAACTTGAAAGAGGACTTGAGGTATTGAAGGAAGTGAATTTGATGGATTAAATGTCAACATGTTAGGATGTTTTTATGTCCCTAACTTGATTTATCTTTGTGTATAACTTGTGGACTTTTTGTTATGAAATTGTGCATGAAACCGGTGGTGTATTGAAAGGAGAATATAGTTTTGTGATGTTCATGTGCATTTTGAAACCATAATTGTTCATTGGCATCAAAGTTAACCTAAAATATTAAAAGAGAAGCTTACTTATGGCCATGTACCATTTATTACAAAGATGAACCTCAAAATGACCCATTTCAGCAAAATCGGGCATCCGCCCTCGCGAACAAGCCACCTGCGCGCGCAGGTGACTTTGCAGGTGGCCCTGGATATGGCCAGGAGGGCACCTGCAGGTGTAGGTTGCTCCGCAGGTCCTTCCAGAAGTTCCTTTCACTTGTTTTTGCTTCTCTTTGACCCTCCAAGACCCCTCTACCCTTGTTGGATGCAATCATCAACTTATGGTACCCTTTGGCTGGCCCTAAGGGGTATTCTGGAGGCATTTTGAATTGTATCAATTGTGGATTATTTTTAATGTGTTGTGGTGAAAGGTATTTAGATGACTTGATGGCCTAAATGTGACGATATGTTAAGGAGGAAGTGTAAAGTATAAACTTGGTATGAAATTCCATCGGTTTGTGATATCTAGGTTGATGTGTGGAATGTTTTGGTGTTTTTGGTATGGTGATGTAGTAATTTGTATTGTAGGAGGGTAAAATGACGTTATATGGCAGTCACGTAGCTCATTATCATCTTCTGCACTTGTAATGTAGTTAGTTAATGTGAGCTCCGTTATGTACTTGTGTTGTAGAGTAACACGTAAGGAAGGAGCTAAATTGTTGTATTCACATATTCGGAAGATAAGGTATGTAAGGTTACTCTTTCCATATCCTTTGGCAGCATCTATTGTTCACATCGTTACCGCACTTGTTTCCATTTTGAAATGTTTCAAAGTATCTCATTTCAGGTTTGTTAGCAATTGTTATTCACGTGTCTCTTATTCATTGACTGATGTTCCAAAGCTCCAATAATGTTATAACCACCAATGTATCAATGTCACAAAAGTAAAGGAATGAAGTAATGCATAGTTGTTTGAGTACGGGTGGCAGCTTTGGGGGCGAAAGCCTAGCTCAAGCCGATCCCGAGATTATTGGATCAGGGGGCAGCTCTGGGGGTAAAAGTATAGCTCGAGCCAAACCTGATATATTGATTTATGGGTGGCAGCTCTGGGGGCATAAGCCTAGCTCGAGCCGATCCCAATGTTATTTCCCACTGATCAGTTGGGCTCGGGCATTATATGATTGATGTTGATAATGATATGAATGTAAAAAGAAAGTAATGAAGGCAATGTACATGGTTCCACATACAGAACAGTGGTTTATCAATATTGACTTTTCACTTGTATTTGATTCCATTGGAGTTCTTATGTTTCATGCAGTTTCTTATAGCCTTACATACTCAGTACATTCTTTCGTACTGACGTCCCTTAGGGGAATTACCGTACTTGCTGCAGGCACAGGTGCTAGTAGACCTTCACAGTAGGATACGGTTCATCTGCAGACTATTGGTGAGCTCCAGGTTGATTCAGGGATTTTCGAGTCACTTGTATACATTTGTTTTGGTACTGTGTAATAGTTGTATAAACCGGAGACTTGTCCTGACTTTAGGCATGGTTATGTATCTATTAGAGGCTTTGTAGATGTTGTAAGACAAACGAAGGAGTGTATGACCCTTTAACGTGGTGGCCCTAACGGCCAAGTTTCATATCTATTTGAATTTCTTTCCATGACTTCCGTCATTGACATCTTATATCTGTATGACCGAATGTTGTTCACTCAAGGACATGCATATGAATGTACACGATCATAGGTTGGTTCTCTTGGGCCTTAACAGCTTTGGGTGCCAGTCCGCCCCAATGGGATTTGAGGTGTGACAGCATGCTCACTTGCCTCCCCATGGTTCAGTACCTTCCAGCTCCACAGCCCCGCCTAGTACTGCTTAGGACTATGTAGAGCTCCAAAGTTAGTTGGATGAGGAGAAGAAGAAAAGGCTCTCCCGAGCTGCATGTTGGCCTAGATATAGAAGACCGTCAAGGTCATGTTCAAGTGTGACATCCCTAATAAGCCGCTCTTTGAGCTAGAGAGAGAGTATATGCAGGAATTCTCCTTACTGAGTAGACTACAAGGACAGGGCTCCTACTCTCGATCCACAGAGATAATAGGGCCTCCAACTAGATCCCCGAGTGCATATCAGCCTACCTCCCCTCCTCCTATTTTATTACTGATTTTTAGATTTGGGTTGCCCCCATTTGGGGCATGTAACAAACAATTTCCTTTTATTTTCGCATATGGATGCTTGTTTTATTATTATTCTAGTAATGAATGCACTGCTATTATCTTATATCATGCATTTCACACCAATCATTTGATAGCTAGCAGCTTATAAACGTGTTTGGACAAATTGAGAATGAAATGCAAAATAGGGAAAAGTAGGACAGAGATTCTTCCTAGGCCCATACCGCTATATCGGCCTGCATGCTGCTACCACGGCATTTCCATAGTGGGAATATTCCAGCTATAATAGGCCCACAACAGTGAGGAAGTACCCGCCATAGCGGCCTACTAGCAATGGACCAGAAGATTTTCCCAATTCCTGCAGTTCCCTTACCCCTATTTCCTTACGCAACACTTTAACCCGAATCCATATAGTAGATAAACCACAAATCCAAGATCGAAACTTACCAAATTGAAAAGGTTAACATTAATCAAAACACAATTCTTACACCTTGGTTATAGATTACGAATTCAACATCAATGAACATATTAGGCTTTTCCCAAATATTTTAACACTTGTCATGCTCATGTTTTTCATATAACAAAAAAATCATAACAATTTATCAATTACATCTACCACCATTACAAGCACCATCCATAATGATTAGCATTCAAGCATTCATTTTCATTTAATCACTCATCATACAAGTTCTCAATCAACAACACAAAATCAACTTACTACCACTTCACTTATCACAGATTTCCAAACATCAAATCAGTTACAACTCACATAAATACTAGATTGCTTTATAGCTTCCCAAATATTAGATGTGGACGTCAACACACCAATCCACAGAACTCTACTCAATATTTGCTCTTGCACTGGGAGACCGATAACCTAGGCTTTGATATCAACTATCACGACCCAACTAATTGGATAGTAAGGGTACTTACTCTAATCCACCTAGAGAGGATAACCCTTACTACCTAATAAGAAAACATGCGGAAGTCATAAAATAATAATATTAAACTCTTAGTACTATAAAAACTTAATACAATTTCATAAATAAATACAACACGAAAGTACGTTACCCTAAAATCTAGTCTAAACAGGTACAAGAGCTAATACAGGACAAGAAAATAACAAGACTTAGCTTCCACCACGAGAATAGGAAGATGAAAGTTGTTGAAGATCTCTACTCGCATCAAGCAATGAAACCTAAATTGATCCTGCAACAGACTATACCCCAAAAAAGGTATAGCAAGAGTAGTATCAGTGCAACCACACATACTGGTAAGTATCATTGGCCAACCCAGGTTATATCATGTAAGCACAACATAAATATCTGAAACTAAACATGTACTTATAAAGATAACAACTCATCTTGTATCTCTCTACCACTTACTAGTCACCACTCTCTCCCATACTCTTCTCTCTCTTGACTACGCACCTATTTCCTACACCAGCTATGACCCATCGCCACTTATTTATATGGAAGTATCAAGATAATTATTAGCCAACCTAGCCTTAACTCATTCATAATGCTACGGTTTCAAGGACTACCTGAATCAAGGACAGCCCATAAGATATTTTATACCACTTATTACACAACCCTTTATCACCTACTACTATTTGATTCATAAGAACACGTAAGAAGATCACTTAAAATTAACATTCAACCAACATATGGTAAACGAGCACAACCAAGAAATACTTAGCAATTTAACCTTCACTTAGCCTTTCCTTAATCATAAATCACATAAGTATTTCTTGATTGTGCTAAATGTAGTTAGTTAATGTGAGCTCCGTTATGTACTTGTGTTATAGAGTAACATGTAAGAAAGGAGCTGGATTGTTGTATTCACATATAGGGTTGTGTATTCATATTTGGAAGATAAGGTATGTAAGGTTACTCTTTCCGTATCCTTGGCAGCATCTCTTGTTCTCATTGTTACCGACTTGTTGTCATTTCAAAATGTTCTAAAGTATCTCATTTTAGGTTTGTCATATATTGGTATTCACATGTTTCTTATTCATAGAAAAATTGTGATTCACGTGTATCTTATTCATTTACTGAAGTTTCAAAGCTCCAATAATATTATGACCACCAAGAGAACTATCTCAAAGAAAGTAATGATGTAAAGAGAAGCTATGTATTCTTGGGTGGTATCCCAGGGGTGGAAGGAACAACTAGCATGGGTCGATCCCAATATCACGGGTGGTATCCCAGGGGCAAAAATAAAGCCTAGCATGAGTCGATCCCAATATCACGGGTGGTATCCCAAGGGTGAAAAGAAAGCCTAGCATGGGTTGATCCCGATTTGTGTATTTATGAGGACCGCATCCCAGGGGTTAACACACCTAGCATGGGTCATCCTCTTTTACCACTGATCAGTTGGTCATTTGTTTATCATATGCTTTACAATTTCTTAATGAAAAGAAGGATGAAGTAAAGTAATGAATGATAATGATGATGAACGTAAAAGCAAAGAAAGTAATGAATGTAACGTACATGGTTCCACACATACAGAACAGTGGTTTATCTATATTGTCTATTCACTTGTTTTTTATTCCATTGAAGTACTTATGTATCATGCAGTTCTTATAGCCTTACATACTCAGTACATTCTTCATACTGACGTCCCTTGGGGGACTTACCTTACTTGTTGTAGGCACAGGTGCTAAATCAACCATGTTTCAATTCAATTTTTTCCTTACCATTATTTGATTAAGGACTTGGAGATGAGGGACATAGTGCACACAGACCGGAGTGATAATGGAATATATTCTCTTTCTATATTAAATTCATCAGCACATACTTTTTATGTTGCATCCCTTGGGGTTTGGCATGCTCGTTTGGCTCATAGATCTTTTCCAATAGATCATCAAGCATTGTCGTCTAGTGTTATTGTCCCTTCATTTAAATCTTCTAGTTTATGCTCTACATGTGCTGTTAGTAAGAGTCATAAAATTCCTTTTCATGAGTCTAGTTTTCAAGCCCCCAAGCCTTTATATTTAGTTTGTTCGGATGTTTAGGGTCCTGCTCCAGTTGTTTCTAATGAATGGTATCAATATTATGTGATTTTATTCGATCACTTTAGCAAATATACATGAATTTATTTTATTTGTTTTAAATCTGAAGTCCTCTCAATATTTATGCAAATTCGTACCATTGTTAAAAAATACTGTGGTCGTCCCATTAAAAATTTTCAAGCAGATTAGGGAGGAGAATATCAAGCCTTAACAAATTACTTGAGAGATAATGAAATTTTGAAGCGTTCCTTATGTCCATATACCCCTGAACAAAATGGTTGTGCCAAAATAAAATATAGACATATTGTTGAAACTGGTTGAGCATTGCTACATCATGCTAATGTCCCCCATCAGTTTTGGATAAATGCATTTGATACCGCGGTTTATACTATAAATCGTTTACCAAATCCACGCTTAAAAAAATAAGACTCCATTTCATGTGTTATTTAAACGGATCCAAATTACTCTTTGTTGCATATTTTCGGTTGCCTTTATTTTCCTTGGCTTTGTCCTTATACAATGGATAAATTGTCTCCTCGGTCTAAACCATGTGTATTTTTGGGATATAGTAAGTTACACAAAGGGTACAAATGTTTTGACCCAGTTTCCATAAAATTTTATATTTCTCATCATATCGTCTTTAATGAAAATATTTTTCCTTTTGTTTTTTAGGATGTCGTGGTGCCTCCATCTATAACCAATGCTAAATCTAAATCTCTCAATGTTACTCTGCCTTTCCAACCCTCTGTTTCCCCTACCAGTATCCAATCAACAATGTTATAACATTCAATACCAACACATACGTCCAATCCGCCTTCACCCTCTCCATCTATAGAATCCTTGCCAAATTACACATTCTCGTTATCTGTTGATCCTATTACTGGACACACACCTACTACTGATCCGCCTTCGCAATATAGAGTTTCTCATGGTGTAGACTTGATTTCAGGTACTGTAGTTGAAAAAATCCTCGATCTTCTTATACGAGTCACTCTACTGATTTAAGAAACACTTCCACTACTGGTACACTCTGTCCAGCAACCCCTTCTTCACAAAAGATGGTCACACAAACACAAACAAGCTCATTGAAGCCAAAGAACCATTCTCGATGTCTTCTATGACATCAACATTGACAATAGCGGAACATTCTTACCATTCACAGGTTGTTAAGGATGTTCACTAGTGTCGCTCCATGTCAGAGTAATATAATGCACCTATTCAAAATGGTACTTGGGAACTAGTTCCACCATCCCCGTCTCAAAGTATAATTGGTTGTAAATGGGTGTTAAAATTGGATAGTTCATTGGATCGCTATAAATCAAGGTTTGTAGCTAAAGAATATCATCAATGATTGGGCCTCGATTTTGCTGATACGTTTAGTCCAGTGGTAAGGCCAGCTACTATACGCTTGTTTCTATCCTTGGTAGTATCTCGTCAGTGGCACATCACTTAACTAGATATATTCAATGCATTTCTTCATGTGAACTTAGATGAGATTATATATATGTATCAACCTCGCGGATTACAACACAACTAACCGGATCGTGCAGGCACCTACTCTAATCCACCTAGATAGGAGAACCTTTGCCACCTAATTAAGAATATGCGGAAGTCATTACAAAATATCATTAAACTCCTTAAAAATATTATAAAACATACTACAATTCTGTAAATACATCAAAAAGAAGATCCTTTACCCTAAAGATCTAGTCTAGACATGTACAAAAGCTACTAATAGACAAGGATGATATACAAGATTCAGTTTTCACCATATGAATGAGAAGACGGAAGCTGCTGAAGATCTCTAGCCGCGTCAAGCAAGGAAACCTTAACTGATCCTACAACAGACTATATCCCCAAAAAGGGTATAGCAGAGTAGTATCAGTATATCTACACGTACTGGTAAGCATCAGCAGCCGACCCAAGTTAAATCACGTAAACACAACATAAATATTCAAAATCAACATGTGCTTATAAAATAAAAACCAATTATATTTCTAGAAATATATTCCAGTCACAACTCTCCTTACAGTCATCCCTTTCTTCCGAGCCTTATTTTTCTTAAGGACTCTTACTAACCTCCAGTCTATTCATCCTATAACATTCACCTCTAGTAAACTAGCTCTCCATATTATA
Source organism: Capsicum rhomboideum (assembly GCA_031232105.1). NCBI lineage: Eukaryota > Viridiplantae > Streptophyta > Magnoliopsida > Solanales > Solanaceae > Capsicum > Capsicum rhomboideum. The sequence continues at coordinate 98,086,346 of CP124719.1, read as the reverse complement.
TATCACTCCTAGCCACCTGTCTATCAGTTATTCAATTAATGAACCCAATAATGTATATTTCATTCAAGAATACCAAGGTAATTAATAAACTATTCAATTTAGACTCATTCATAGCAATACTATTAGAATACGAACAGCATCGGGACACAGATGAGTTTATCTTATACGGATTTAATATACAGACCACGCCACCCACCACCACTTAGCTTGTAAAACCAACCTAAACATGTTACCTAGCAACTAGCATTTAGTCAATAATCTATACAATAATTCCACTCTTTCATCAGGTAATTAAAATAAACAAATGAGTCACCTTTAAAAAATCATTACATGCACATAATATTCAACTCATGTCAACTACCACAACTCATAAACAGACAACCTAACCTTGTCATAAACTACATCTATAGTACACCACCATAAGATTAACTCAGTTCAATTACCATGTCAATAACCTAGACCATACAAGGATCCAAAGTAACAAACAACAATATAACCCAGTTCACTCAAGGATCCAAAATAACAAACAACAATATGACCCGGTTCACTCATGGAGCCGTCAAACTTTCCAATACCATGTACACACATACTAAGGATCTTATAAATTCCCACTAGCATGACCTGCAGGGGAAGAGCTTAGTCCATGTACCAAATAACCCAGACAACTAGTGTCTTCCCCTTATCCTAAACCAAGTGTTATACCATCCTTATTCCAATGTCCCTACCCTTATTCTAACATCCTCACCCTTATACTCTCTGAAATCCTCCAATTCCATGATGATCAACCTTTACCGGCTCATCTCACAGTATCAAACAATGTCATAGCATGTACAATCATATAATGAGATAATTTAACCACACTTGCATATCAAATAAGCCCTATTTACATAATCTCATTTCAGGTGATCAAAACCAACTTATATATATATCCAACAAGTTCAACATTTAATAACATGCATTGTAACAAGTAGACAAATAGGCAGTTACTATGCACACATAAATCAACTTGAGTTTTTGAACTCCAATTCAACCATCACTTACCCCCGTCAATAATAGTACACAGGGTCAATTAACATATGAAAGAAAGTAAGCACACATTTAGCTTAGGATGACCTTCTATTCATAAGTACCAGGGATATACAGAACTCCCTCTAACTACAACTCAGTTACCTTCTCAACCTATATCTTAACACTAAGTCATCTCCGTACTACTCAATCAGCCTAACTGAGCAAGAATTAAGGCATCCATAGAAACCCTATTAGTACTTACCCCGTTAAACACAACACATAAGCATAACCAACAGTTTCTACTCACTAATCAATTTTAAACGCATAGAAAATAATAAGGTAGCATCTATAACAATTCAACCCCTCATTTATGAATACTAATCTTATCCACGTAGCCCTAGCTACTTGTTTTATCCATCTATACACCTCGCCCATAGGCCTAAGCATGGAATCTCTCATCCATCTATGTTATGCATACATTTTCTAACTAAGTTCTACTACTCATTTAAACCTAGCCTACCTAGGCACTAAGAAACTACTATGGAGGCATGAATTTTCAATCCTTGCTCCATTTTTGTAATCTCTGGTGTGAATATCGCAAGAAATCATCGAGTTTTACCCCTTCTAAGCACAATCCTTATTCTCCATCATTCCAGTGCCCTGAGGCAATCCTAAGGGGTTCTTACAACAAAGACTCATTTTGATTTACAACTGAAAAGAATAAGGGGTTTTAAAATTCAGAAAGACTACTTTTTGATACCCCCACTATAGAGGCCAGACAGTGTTGCTATAGCGGGATAACATCAACCCACTCCCCAAAACTTTTCGTACTCTGAATTCATCTAATCTTAGTCTTTATGAACCTTTTAAGGGTTTTTAAAAGAATTCCCATGCCCTATGCCCTTCGGATGCGGTAATTTTTAGTAACAATGAAACGGGTCGTTATAGCCGATTTTATTGATCCTACTTATCTGGATCATGTTTTTTTACTGAAATAATCTCTCTACTGCCTCAAACAAGCTCCACATATGTGGAATAAATGTTTAGCTGATGTACTAATTTCTCTAGGCTTTGTGGGATCCAAAACTGATAGTTCTCTATTCTATATGTTGAATGCCGATGAAAAGTTGTTTTATTTAATCTATGTTGATGATATTTTGGTTGTGAGATCTAATTTTGTTCATGTTAAATCCCATATTACCAAATCGCTAACTCATTTTGTTGTTAGAGACTTGGGAAAATTATCTTATAACTTGGGCATTCAAGCCAACTGGACACATGAAGGATTGCATTTATCCTAAGGTAAGTATGTCACAGACCTCCTTAATCGTGTACTAATGGGGTCGCATGGTCTTGTCCCTGCACCAGCTTCACCCTCATCCAAGCTCTCCAATACTGGTGGATGTCCATTTCGTGTCCAAACTCTATAGGAGTATCGCGGGAGCTCTACAATACTTGACATTTACTAGACTCACTATAACATATGCGGTAAATAAAGTATCACAATTTATGCATTGTCCTATGGATTCTCATTGGGTTGTCGTCAAACGTATTCTCCGTTATTTTAAGGCTACTTCTTCTCATGGTTTATTTTTTTCTATGGGATTATCCACCTTACTTCATAGTTACAGTGATTCAGATTGAGAAGGTGATATTGATGATCGCAAGTCTACCACTGGATTCACTATCTTTCTTGGATCCTTATGATCTCATAGGCTTCTCAAAAGCAAAGAACTGTAGGTCGAGCACTGAGGCAGAATATCTTGCATTAGTTGTTGCCATCTCTTAAATAATGTGGGTCGAGCTTCTCCTTCAATAGATTGGTAGCTTTACCACCTCTCTTCTCGTTCTCTAGTATGATAATCTTAGTGCCACCTACTTAATATCCCATTTTTCATTCCTAAACGAAGCATTTGGAAATAGATTTTTATTTTGTTCGTGACAAGTTTCATGCAAAAACCTTATCAGACAGATAGGTGAGTTCTCATGATCAAGTGGTTGATTCTCTTATCAAGCCTTTGTCCAAGGTCCGATATCTGGATTTGAAGCACAGGTTAACAGTTGTTCCACTCCCTGCTCAACTTGAGGGGGTGCATAAGGATAACATCACGTAGGAGTTTGAGTGAACATCTATTTGTTATATAGTTGTTGATTGTTAGGACTTTACTTAAAGAAGTCATGTAATTGTTTTCATATTAGGAGTCCTTAGCAGTGATAACTTTGGAGTCTTATTCTCTAAGAAACTCTTGTATATATTGATGCATCCACGTAATGAATTGCAAGAGCTGAAGACGTATCTTTCACATAAATAGCCAAACTTAACACACAAAATCTGTCTAATTTAAAATTCAAAAAAACCTAAAATATCTCAACAACTAAACAACCTAACAAAAATTTAAATTTCAAATTCATCCTAAATCTAAACAACATAATAATCTAAAAATTACTACAGTAACCAAAAACAAATTTCAACAAGTTCAGTTTGAATTCCTATATTTTTACTCATGCTTACGAGATTGATTATTGCTCGTGTAATCAGTCTCATTTCAAATCATAATTAGGGCATCTCCAATCACCGTCTATTTTTCCCTCTAAACTCCAAATTTGGAGGAGAACAATAGAGGGTGCAACTCCAATCACCCTCCAAATTCCCCTCTAAACTCTATATATGGAGAGGGTGAATAGTAACTCTGCAAATATAGAGAGTTACTATTCATCCCCTCTACTTTACTTTTTAATTATAATATTAGTATTTATACTATATAACATTGGTAATTTAACATATTATAAATTATATTCGATAATTAATTAAGTTTCTAATATTTGTAATTTTTTTCTAATGTAATATCTTTATTATATTAATTTATTATTTTTATAAATTAATTTCTTTCTGTATTATATTTATTTAAGATATAAGTTAGTTTATTATAATTTATAATTGTATTAAAAAAAATAACCATGGGAATAGCTGATGCAATAGTTAAAAATGGAACACGAGAAATAAAATAGTACACGAAACACTTGATACAAGATGAAATTGTTAAAAAATATAAAAATGCACATTTTGAACTTCGTAATGCATTAATAGAGCATTTATGGGAGCAACATCATAATCTTAAAAGTTGAATATTTATGTATAAATTAAAATAAATTTTACAATGATGTAATATTTATTTAATTGTATTTCATCAATTTAACTTTTATTTGAATTGTCCATTAATATGTATAATATATAATATTTGCTTACAATTTACGTTATTTGAAAAATTGGGGTAAAAAATAATTTTATATTACATGAAAAATTTGAAAAGAATATGAATTATATATGGTGATTAGCTATAAAATAAGAAAGGATTTATTTTATGAAATAAGAAAATGCAACTGAAATAAAAATAAAAATAAAAAAGGGCAGCCCGGTGCACTAAGCTATCGCTATGCGCGGTGTCCGAGGAAGGGCCCCACCATAAGGGTGTATTGTACGCAGTCTTACCTTGCATTTCTGCCAGAGGCTGTTTCCAAGGATTGAACCCGTGACCTCCTGGTCAAATGGCAGCAACTTTACCAGTTACTCTAAGGCTCCCCTTCAACTGAAATAAAAATAACAATATAATATTAAAGAGAGAAGAAGATTGAAAAAATAGAGGGTAAAATAGAGTGTTGGGCTGGAGTGGTGTTCTCCAAATATAAAGATTATAGATATCTCTATATTTGGAGAAAAAAATAGAAGGTAAAATAAAATGTGGTTGGAGATGGCCTTAGTTGTAGTCTTATATGATTATATCTTTACCATAAATGTCAAAGTTCTCTCTTCATCAATTTCTGTTAAAAGCACAGCCGAGTCCTATGTATAAGAGAATATTTGTAATGAACTAGATATGGCTTGGATGATTTATATGCTTATGTTCCAGATTATCTAGTTCCTCCCTTTACTAGATAAGTTTCATATCAAATGTTCCTTTTTCTGGTATCAGTTTGGTCCACTCATGTGTAGCCTCGTTGTTGTCTCCTTATTCTCATTTCGAGTTAAAAATTAGTCATAATATGTACGTGGTGTTATATAACTTCTTCCTCTAGTTAAATATACTTCATATTCGCAGGATCCTTAGAATATTTAAAATGTCATGAGTAGTGATGCATGTGTTTAAACCTCTTAAATATCGGTTCCTAGAGATTGGTTTAATTTGTGAGCCTGCTATCGTGATTCTTTTACACTTTAGAACTTCTGAGTTTGTTGCCTTTCGCTCAAAGAATGTCTAGTAAGTTTTCCTTGATTAATTTGTTGAGAATGCACCTGTAAAAGCATGTTTTGTCCTATGCACTAGTGAGTTTATGATTACATTACTGCCCTATGTTGAATATGAAAAGATTCAGATATATTTTGTCCTTCTTTACTCTTGAGTGGATTTAGAAACATACTTTGAAGTGATCTGGATACTTGCTGACTAATTTGCAATATCTGGTTAACATATCTTGTGAAATAAATTTATTTTTCAATGCTCTAGTCATAGGTTGTTCTTCTGGCATGAGTAAGGATAATACCCATCTCTGGATTTCATCCATATCTCCTTGTCGTAGCTCTCTTGAATTCGAATAGATCATAAGTTGGTCTCTGGTATAATAACTCCATATGGCGTTGCCATTTAAGTAGTTGTTTGCTAATTCCTGTATAATAGTTGATATACCAATAATTCTTTTGTTGGCATAAAAACTTGGTGTTTTCGTCCCAGAAGAAATAGGACAACAACCAGAAATATCCGAAAATGAAATACCAAGTTTTTATGCCAATAAAAGAATTATTGGTATATCAACTATTATACAGGAATTAGCAAACAACTACTTAAATGGCAACGTCATATGGAGTTATTATACCAGAGACCAACTTATGATCTATTCGAATTCAAGAGAGCTACGACAAGGAGATATGGATGAAATCCAGAGATGGGTATTATCCTTACTCAAGCCAGAAGAACAACCTATGACTAGAGCATTGAAAAATAAATTTATTTCACAAGATATGTTAACCAGATATTGCAAATTAGTCAGCATTTCATTATATAATAATTCTAATTTATTTTGAATTGATTTTATCTTGTTTATTGAAAATATAATTAGTTCTATTTTCGGGGGAATCAGTTTCTAGTTTTTGTGTAATTTGTTCATTTCCTTTTATCCATGGTGTTACTTTTCTTATTTTACTAGTTACTCTTTTAGCTCCTACTTTATGTTTGCATGTATATGTGGGTATAAATTATCTAAAAATGGTATTCCTAATAGCATATCTCTTTGTGTAATTAGAATTATTATATAATGAAAATCCTTTACAAGGATGGGAAAAACATAAAACAACAATAAAAATTGAGCTAATAGATGAAAATAGCATCATAACTCAAAAACCCTTAAAATATAATTATGATGATTTAAACGAATTTAAATTGCATATAACAGAATTACTTGATAACAAATATATACAACCAAGCAACAGTAAATATACTAGCCCAGCCTTTATAGTAAATAAACATAGTGAACAAAAAAGAGGAAAAAGTAGAATGGTTATTGATTATAGAAATTTAAACGCCAAAACAAAAACTTACAATTATCCAATACCAAATAAGATACTCAAAATAAGACAAATCCAAGGATATAATTACTTCAGCAAGTTTGATTGGAGCGGATATGTTTAGAAAAAATACATGAAATGAACACACACAGAGACACAAATACACCCAGTACTAGCACACCTAGTAATGAAGCAGATACTTATAGATTAAGGACTTACACATATTTGATAGATAATGATAGTGAATATAAAATACTTTTATTATATACACTTAGAAACCTAAATAGTGATATAAGAAGAAATATTTATGATATATTACAAACCTATGAAATTATACGCTTAATGCAAGATAGCTGGTTAGATTTTAACATCTCATATTATGATGATGATAGATACGAATTAGATTTATACTATTTAGATTAAATGATTAACTACGAAGCACTCCAAATCTGGACACAAACTAGAAAAGAAAGAAAACTAGCACAAAATCTATTAATAGCTACAATGCTAAAATATTACCAAATCCGTGATATACAACACTTAGAACAAATGACAGAAAACATGAAAGAACTTAACCGATTAATTACCCTAGAAAAACAGTATTATAATGAAGCATTTATCGTAAAACACCTAAATTCAGCATTAAGTTCATGTTTATGATTTACTAATCCTTATCATTTTTTCTTGCATGAACTCCTCTCCGTTTGAGTCCAACGGACTCCACCCTTGCATATTCTCCCGTTGGGCCAAGCCCAACACCGTTATCGAGTCGGCCCATCGTTCAATATGACAAAAGAAGACTGAAACAGTCCAAAAGAGGTGGTATATGGCCTAAGTGTCGATATACATCATAAAGGAAGCTGACATACAGTGAAACAATCAAAATGGAGCAGCAAAGAAAATGGGCTTAAGCCATAGTTTTGGTAGTCCATTTGGATAAATTAGGGGTTGGGCCTAAGTTGCCTAAACTCAACTTCTTTCCCTTTACTCATTTAGTTATTACAACATCCATTTCATTTTAGGACAAATAACATAAACATACACCTTAACTTATCATATTTACAAACATCTCTATCCTTACAAAGTAATTACAAAAATCTCAACTAATTATGTATCTTCGTTGGATGTATCGGAAGCTAATTATGTATCTCGACAGACCCAACATCAAAAAAAATATATCGGGAGCTAATTATGTATATTTACATGAAAAAAATGTATCTTCGTTGGATATATTATATATCTCGACAGACCCAAAATCAGAAAAAAAGAAATATATATTAGGAGCTAATTATGTATCTTTACAAAGAAAAAAAATGTATCTTCGTTGGATGAATCAGGAGCTAATTATGTATCTCGACAAACCCAAAATTGAAATTTTCAGTAATTATGCAAAATGTCGGCATTTTCTATAATTAAGCTCCAAATTATCGAAATTTATGTTGTTTGCCCTTCATTTTACCTGGTCCCTATACTAAAAATAGTAGTTTTAATTTACTTGTCCAATTTATGAAATCAAGAAAATTTTATTATATTTTTCCTTTTTACCCGTAGTATTAAATACCTAAATAAAATAATAGTAGTCAAATTTTGAAATTTCAAAGCATCATTAATAAGGTTAATTTAGTAAAATACACTTCTAATTAAAGTTTTCTTAAGGGATGTATAGTCAACCAGGGTCAAGTAAAATGAAACAGAGAGGGTATGTTGTATATTTGACGATGTTGTTATAAACGCTAACATCTTTGTTAACGTAGTTGATTTTTTTCCTTTGAAGTACCATAATTTCAAATATAATTATCTCTTGCATGAAATTAGTCGTTTAAATTAATTTATCAATTTTTTAAGTTTTAATTGGTTTCTTGAAGGCATCACTTGATTTTTATTTCCAAGTCTTCTTTCAAATTTTGTTTAAATTCCTGAACCATTCTTAAAGTTGGATTTCTTGAAAATAATACTCTTTGTACTTAATAAACCCCCTTTTTAAAGAGTTGGTCAAAATAAGTAAATTATGAAAATAACCAGATAACCACGTGTTAACGACATTATAGGTACATTAAAATCCTTCCTAAAATACTAATATAAACTCTTACTCATAATTTCTTAATTTTGAAGTCTTTTGCTATTTTCAAGACTTTGAAGTTTTCTTAAAAGATTTTCTTGATTTTCCTAAATAAATTAAGTGGTGACTTCGTCTTTTGATTAAATTTGAAAATTTTTCTAAGTTTTCAAATTTAATCAAAGTCAAATCATTTTTCGATAAAACAACTTGCTGTGGCTATTTTTTCTTGAATTTCACAAGGTGAATCTGATGGTGGCAAAAAAACAAAATGTACATTCAATACATTGTTGTATCATTTTCTCCACAAAATTCAATTAGTTAATCATAGTCCCTAAAACTAAAATATCCAAGAAAAAGTATTATTCAAAGGACATTTTGAATGACCAAAGTTGTCAGATAAAATTCAGATTTTTTTTTTTTTAAGGTAACTAACAATTTTATTAATCAAAACAATAACTATACCAACAGAGTATGCTAATCTCTAACAAGTACCAAAGACCAAAAGGAGTCAGATTAGAGGTTCCTTATCTTCTCAGCTAGCTAGACCACACAAATAAATTAAATCAAATAAAATTCAGAATTGATAGAGCAGAAATACTAACTCACATTTTAATGTTTATACTACATCAAATAAATTAATATTTAAAAGTTAAAGTAAGAATATTTTAATTAACTGTAATTAAGGTTTGTTTGGAAAATTATCTTGTTATTGAATTTGATGTAATTAGTAACTCAAATTTTAATGTTTATATTAAATTAAATAATTTAATTTTAATATTTAAAAATTAAAATTAGAATATTTTAATTAACTATAAGTAATGGTCTGTTTGGAGAACTATCTTGTAATTGAATTTGATGTAATTACTACAATAGTAATTATATGCTAGAGTAATTTCAAAAGATTTATTTGTTTGTCATAACATAATTATAGTATAATTGCGAACATAATGTTTGATTGTACAAGTGAATTACACAGTTTGATTTTTTGAATTTTCAAATAAAAATAAAAAAATTAAACATTTTTTTTTGTAGAAAAGATGGTAGTGCATTAATGATTAGTGAGGGATAAATACATTAGGCTGGTTAGCTAGTTGCAGTGTGTCAGTGTCTCCTGAGGAGATAGTACGATAGAGTTTAGGTTACAAACAGGAATTAGTCTAGCAATAACAATTCTGCTAATGTCTGCATCTACTGCATTCTTCGCACACATTGGTGGAACTGACCAAAAACCTGCACGATCCAAAAACTTCCTTCTGCATCCTTCCTCAGCCAAACTATCAAATACTTTGTTCTGCTTCCTGTAGCAATGGTTGATTGTTGGATTCCCTAGTTTCTCTAGCAATGACCTGCATTCATCAATGATATTGTCATAAGGTAAGTGGCCATTTTTTAACATTTTAAGGACCTTTGAGGAGTCAATGTTTGCTTCCAGTGGATAAATCCCTTGTTCCAAGGCCATCAGGAGGCCTTGGTGGAGGGCCCTGAGTTCAGCATAGGGATTGGTAGAGTTGGGAAGGGACCTGCTGAATCCGGTGATCCAGTTACCATGGGTATCTCTGATGAGGCCTCTTATTCCACCTTCTCCCTTGGCTTTATTTAAAGCTCCATCTGTGTTGAGCTTGTAGTTGGTGGTTGTAGAAGGTTTCCATTTTAGGAGGGTGAGAATTTTGGGTGTGTGGGTGAAGGGACCTTGGATAATATGGTAGGATTCTGCAGCTCTGTTCAATTAGTACTAACCACGTCCTTTTTGTGATTGAAGAGGTTATAATTTCTGGTGATCCAGATGTTCCAGAAATAAAAGGGGAGAACATGACCCCAATCAAGAGTGTTGCTAAAAGCCTTGTTCTTGACGGATTGCCAAAGGTCATACCAATTGTTAGAGTTATTACAGAGGGGTTGGACATTGGGAATTTGGTGAATGGCCTTAGAGTTCATAGTTCTCCAGAATTGGTCAGCATTAGGGCATTGAAAGAAGATGTGATGGATGTCTTTGGTTTGGCTACTGCAGAAGTGACACTGAGGGCTAACGCTCATTCCTATGGTGTGAAGATGATGATTGGTGGCTAGTCTACCATAAGACAGAAGCCATATAAAGTTTTTTATTTTTGGTGGAATAGGTAGTTTCCAAATCCAGGTAAACTTGAGAGGGTGGTGATTATGGGTGGTGTTCCCCTTGTCAAGAAAGTTATAAGCGCTTTTAGCGCTGAAGAGACCAGATGTGGTAAGGTTCCAAACCATTTTATCCTTCTTGGTGGGATAGGGGGATGCTTATGGAGTTGATGGTGCTTTTAAGGTCATGAGGAAGGGTATAGGGGAGACTTTCTAAAGACTAGTTACCATTGGAGAAAAGAGTGCAGACCTTGGTACTGAGGTCCTGAGAGGTCTAGGGTCCATAGACATACTGGCTAATAGACTTATGATTAGGGATATAGGTATCAGTAAGAAACTTTACTCTATTGTCTATGTGCACTACCCATTTATTAGCCTTGGTGCAAGTATTCCATCCATTGAGAATGCACCTCCATGTCCGGGAAACATGAGTTCTTCTAATAATTCTGTTACTGCAATTCCTGTTATAGAGGACCTTGGCCTAGAGGGAGCTGAGGTTGTTGTACATCCTTCAGGCTATCCTAGCATGAGTGGCTTCATTTTTTACCTCAACTTTTTGGATGCCCAGACCTCCATCCCTTCTAGGCTTAGTGATAGTATCTCATCCCACCAGATTGAGCTTCTTTATTCTGAGGTGGTGCCCCAGATAAAATTTATTTGGAGCCTATTGATTACTTTGGTTGTGTGAGTAGGGATCTTGATATATTGCATCACAAGGTTGGGAATGCTTCCTAGGCTGGTTTTGACAAGGATGGTTCTACTAGCCATGGTGAGATATTTAGTTTTCCAGCCTGCTAATCTAGTGTTCATAGAGTCAATAATGTACTGAAAATCAGCATAGGTAGGTCTACTATAAAAGATAGGATATCCCAGGTATTTGCCTAAGTGAGTGTGTTTTCTGATGGAAAAAATATTAGTGCATTGGTCAGTTATTGAGGTGGTGCAGTTTTTGCTGTAAACTGATTTGCTTTTAAGGTAGTTGATTCTTTGGCCTGAGTGGTGGCTGAAGGCTTGAAGGGTGTTAATAATATACTAGCAACTGGTGGGGTTGACAGTGGTAAAGAGAGTGAGGTCATCAGCATAAAAGAGATGAGAAATATTGGGGTCTGCCCTCAAGTATAGATAGAGGCCCAATTCCTTAGTGAAACCTACTGATTAATTTTTCTGGATAACATCTCTATGCAGAGGATAAAGAGGCAAGAGGACAGAGGATCTCCTTGTCTAATCCCTCTACTTGAGTTGAAGAAGTTGGTGCTGCTCCCATTGACTAAGACTGAGATAGAGGAAGAAGAGATACAAGACATAATAAGATTAATCAGTCTTTAAGGAAACCTGAAATACTTTAAGGCATGTTGGATAAAGGACTATTCAATCCTATCAAAGGCTTTTTCCACGTCAATTTTAAGAATGGGGTTCCCTTTCTTTCCTTTTATCTTTTAGAACTGGGAGATAAATTCCTAGACAACAATGGCATTGTCAGAAGTTATTCTACCAGAAAGAAAGTTGGACTGAGTGGGACCAATAAGGTTGGGGGTGGGGTTTGATTCAATGAACTATGATTTTGGTCATAATCTTGTACAGGTTATTACATAGACCAATGGGTCTATAGTTTTTTAGGATGGAGGCATTAGGGCATTTGGGAATGAGGCAAAAAAGGGTTATGTTAACCTCAAGGCTTATGTTATGGGTATGGAAGATTTCTTTGACAAAATTGGTGACTTTCCCCTTCACAATGTCCCAATATTTCTAATAGAATAAGGGATGGAGGCCATCAGAGCCATGGGCTTTCATAGGCTTGAGGGAGAAAATAGTTAGCTTAATTTCCTGATCTTCCAAATCCCTATCTAGCTAGGCTTAAGCTTAACTTACGCTATGGGTATTAAGAAAGGGGCAATTACCAGTTGAGCAGGAATGATCAATAGTATAAAGGTTTGAATAGAATGAGACAATAGACTATTTAATACCCTGTTGGTCATAGGTCCAATTTCCAACCTCATCTTGTAGGCTTAGGATTATGTTCCTTCTCATTCTATTGATGGAAGAAATTGGTATCCTCATCACCTTTAGTCAGCCAGCTAACCCTGGATTTGAGTTTCTAAAATTCCTCCTCACTCCTAAGGATGCCAGAGTATTTGGAGTTAAGCTCCTATTCAACTCTTTGAAAGAAGACACTATAGGGGTATTTGGTGGATTTTTGGATCCTATCTAGTCTAGCTAAGATGGTCATTTTCTAGTTGAAGATATTTCCAAAGACTTTTTTGTTCCAAATAGTAGCATCATGATGAAACTTAGCAATGTCATTACTAATGCTGCTAGAGCCATTGAAATAGTTGGTGACTAAGTTAGAGAAAGTGGGATGGGAGCACCATATGGATTCAAATCTAAAAGAATTATCTTGGGTTATAGAGCCTAGAATTGGTGGTGGGGAAAAGGGGAGAATGGTTAAAGTGAGTTCTAGAAAGGTGCTTAACAAGAGCATCTAGGTATATGTCAAGCCAGCTACTGTTAGCCAAGCACCTATCAAGTCTCTCAAGAATAAGACCATTCTTGTTGGCATACCTCTTATGAGACCAAGTAAACCTGCTACCTTTGAAACCTAGGTCTATAAGATTCACCTATTAATACTGTTTCAAAATATGTTACTCATATGGTAGTTAATACTATTAACATCAAATTTTTCCCTGGATTTAAGGACTTCATTGAAGTCACTAGCAAGTAACCAACTATCAGAGTATGCCTGACTAATGTCCTTAAGGAGATCCCAGAGTCTTAATCTATTCCTAAAACTGGTACTAGCATAAATTGCACTTAAAAGCCAACTAGAAGGGGGAGTAGTTACCTTAATCATGACATGGATCCCTTGGTCAGTGGTGGTGACTTCTTCAAGCTTGAAAATGTCATTTTTCCATATGATAATAATTCCACCTGAGAATTCATTAGCAGGGACTTGGATATGAGCATTAAAGTTGAGCTCAGCAGTTAAATTCTTATGATAAGTCATTTTGGTCTCAAGGAGGACCAACATGATGGGCTTATGAATGGTTATCATAGAGTTGCAATGTATCTTAAATTCTGAGCCATTGTCTCCCCTAGAATTTCAAATCATGATATTCATTAGGAGGCCTTTGTGGGCTTGTTTGTTTGGACTTATCCCTCATTTTCTTTTCTTGAGGGGGACTGTAATTTCCACTATCTTCTTGGGACTCCCTTATTTCCTCAAGGATGGTGTCATAGTTACAGTGGCATTTCCTGAGTTTTCTGAGGATGTTGACTCTAGTCTTATGCTGCATCTCAGTAGACTTCGGGGGCATAGTGAAATAAGCACTTCTTGTAAGGGCTCTGTGAATTTTTCCCACTGGGTAGTCTCTAGCAATAGTGCTCTGGTTTTTAGGACCCCTTTCTCTATTAGGATATCCTCGAGGTCATTGTTGGTGGCCATCACTTGTTCTAGGAGAAAGTCTATTTCTTTCTCTAATTCTTAGAATAGGGATGCATGTGGTGTTAGAGAGGGTGCAATTGAGTTTCCCTCTGGGAGGTTCTAGGGGATGAGTTGTATAGGAGGGATCGACGGTATGGGGGAGTTGGTGAAAAGAAAGAAAGCGAGAGGAAAACTTCCTGCATGAGTGCATTCATGACCTGGGAGTTTGAATCCACTTCTATATTATTGACAATTGCTTCCATTTGGGCTGATGTCTATACTTGGAAGCCCAGGTTCATGATTGATTAATTGAGAGCTCTCATTACTATAAGAGCTAAAGTTGATGGGTTCTGGATGGAAGCATATAGGGTTGGATGGTTTGGGGGCAGAGTCAGTGGGATGGAGAACCCCATAAGAGACATTTCTAGCCATGACTCTAGGGCATGAGTCAATGGTAGAGGTGGAATGGTCTGGGAGGTTGGTGGATTTTAATTCTCCCCATGAGAGGGGTTTGAAGTTAGAGAATTAGAGTTCTGCGTTGTCTAAATGGAAAGATGAAAGTTGAGAAATGGCTTCTGAGCTGGAACAAGTGTTGATATTGGAAAAAAGGGGGAAGGTGAAGAGTTTGCCTTGTATCTCTGTCCTATCTGTGATTGGGGAGCTTAAAAGTTGGGTACAGCTTTCCAAGACAATCTGAGGAGATTGATTATTCTTTGTGTGATGGATAGTAGGAGAATGTCGACTTCCTTTCAGTTTTTCTTTGGAATTGAGTTGAAATGATTGAGTGTCAGACCCCATGGTAGTGTCTTGGGGATTGACACTTAGTTTATTTAATAGGGGATCCCTTTAGTATTTATTAAGAGGTATAATCCAAGGAGGGCCTTTTTGAGGAATTATTAAGGAGATCCGTATTTTCTTCATTAAGTTGAGAGAGAAAGGTGGTGGGACCTTATTTATTACCATATGTGTGGTTGTGGGTAGGACTATTTTGATGGGGGGAGACTGTGAAGTAGTATGGGGGTATAAAAGGTTTGGGGAGAGGGAGGGTGGTATTATTTTTAGAAATTTGAAGCGAGTTACCTCTCCTGGTTGTAGAAGCTTTGAGGGGTCTGGGTTGGTAACAAAAATTTAAGTTTTGGAGAAACTTACCTGAGGCGGCATAAAAAACCTTTACCTGGACTGAGTCTAGTAGTGATGATGGTGTTTTGCCAGTGCCCCTGTTGGTTTCCGAGTTTGGATCTGGGTGTTTCATTTCCTTATAAAGGTTACCGTTTTCCAGTTTTGTTCGTTGGGAGGGGCATCATTTTGGGACTTTTTAGTGGGTTTGTGACTTGCTGTTTATGGCTACAAAATTTGGTGGCGTGCCCAATTCTCCCACACTCTTTGTATACAAATCCTTCTCCTTCGAATAGAAGGGGTTAAGTGTGGGAGTCAATCTTGATGGAGTGTTGTAGGGGGTGATCGACGGGAACTTGAACACAGATTCTAGCATACCGCCCTCTTAGAGTTGATGAGGTACATCTGTCTATTTTGAGTAGATTCCCTATTCTCCTCCCAATTTACTCTAAGATTATTTTATCATAAATTTCCATTGGGAGTTAGGGTAATCTTACCCAGATTGCTGTGTATTCAATTTTTGCCTTGGACGGGACAAAATTTGGTTCCCATCGTCTAATCGTGAGGAAGTGACCTGTGATAAACCATGGACCCTCATGTAGTGCCTTGTTCATATGTTTCTCCATTGTGAATTTGACAATGAAGAAGTCGAAGCCCAGGTCTTTTAGTACCAGTTATTCCTATGGTGTGGGAATTTTTTCCCATAAACTTTGATGATTAGGAAATATCTCCATGGGGCAAAGAGGTGTATCTTTTCATCCTCTGTAAGCAGAATAAAATTTGAACTTGTTTGAGCTGGAGTGAGTACTGGATCAATAGAAGTGTTGTGAACTTGCTCACAGTATGGTTCTAAGATAGATTTTGATTTGTCCAAGAGGGCGTCTCTGAAGTTTAATTTGGTCTGGGGAGTGTCTACTTCCATTCTTCCGTCAGGATTACTTTGTTGGATTGTGGGGTCTGGGGGTACTTTGGGTGGAGTGTCTCCGTTGATCGGATGGATGTTGTTGTTCATGTGGTATTGAAAATAGTTAGGATGAATTCTAGAGAGATGTTGGAGTCCTTCTCTCTAAGATATAGTTAGTAGTTAAAAAAAAAAAGTTTAAACGTTAATGTTTGACAAATATCTTTCTATAGAAGAAACATCTAAATTTTATCTCTCACTTGGCAAGATACATATTATTTTTTAAAAATTATAGTATTAAATAACTATAGATTTGTAATAATACTGTAAAAAAACAATCGATATATAAATTTTAAATCAATAATATTTTAATTAAATTAGTTAATAGAAACTTTAAATAGGCACACATTTTAGAATGGAAACATGGATTGCATCTTTCACAAAAAATAAAATATCTATAACCATTATTTTATAACATTATTTAAAAATTTAATAAAAAGTAATTTATCAACACTGACATCACTAAGTTAAAGACAAGTTTGTACATAACATCATTCAATAATGAAATTTAATTTAAATATCATCATCACTACAACTACTTCCTCGAGGCTAAGGAGGTTACATGGAAAGCCGAGGAAGATATTAAAACCAGATATCCTCATCTATTCACTCCTCAGGGTAAATGTCCAAGGTAATAGTTTTACTCTTGTAATAAGTCTCATGTGTTTCATGTTATATTTTCTTGTTTATACTTGATCCTATTCTTTAGTAGTTGGTTGTATTCTTTAGTAGTTGGTTGTAAACCTTGATTCTAGTACAATTTAGTTCATGTTAATGAGTATAGTTCTGAACAACCAATAGAAATCATGATTAGTTTAATTCATATATTTCATTCTAGTCTTGACCATCTTTCAAGGATGAATGATCCTAATGAGGAGATATTGTAACATCTCACAATTCATTTAATGCTCATGTCTTCTCATATACCTTTTAAGCTTGAAAATCAAGTTGTATGACCATTACATTGATTAAAAATTATTTGGATGTGTTTCGAGACTTAAACAGAAGTTTTGAACACAAAAAATGGTTGGTGCATCATGCTAAGGATATCTACGTTGGGGTCCATACCACACCTGTTACCAAATGACAGAGAGCTAGAAAATATCCACTTTTCCTGTATTGGAGGTAGTGACACGCCCCTCAGAGGTTGCTTTAACACCCACGATGCACAACCAAGTGGGCATTTTGGGCTGTGCGGCACGCCCTTGCTTCCCTAGACGGGAAATTTTCCCCAACTTTGTCTAATAAAGAGTACTTTGGCCTAAATATTTTATGAAACCACTTAGAATGACTTTTAAACTTCTCTAAGGGATTAAACCCTCAGAACAAATTATTTTATATCCTCACTCTCTTTCCCAAACTCCAAAGCACAGAAGTCTTTCGAAAACAAAGGGTAGAGTCCAAGCAAGGTTGCTTCAAGTTCTTCCCCAAGTTCTCTTCTACTTATCAGGTATGTAAGGCTATTTCTAGTGTACAAACCCTATTCTTCTCCATATTTTCATGTTTCAGTAGTTGTTCTAGTTAGAAATCGAGGTTAGGATTTTGACTTCAAATACTTAAATTGAATTCCTTGCCTCTTGGATTGAATCTTTGTAATTATCTTATGAGAAATAATAGAAATTTTATGAAAATTAGATTCATTCCTTAGCCTTTATTCTTATTTCATGTCTATGAATTTTGTTATCTTTATGAACTTACTTTATGATTTTGAAGGCTTACTCTATGTTTTTACTAAAATTGTTCCATAATTTCCAAGAAAATTGGTTTAAAAGTTGAAAGTACATGTTTATGGAAGTCTACAATTCCTCCCATGCATGAAGCTATAATTTGGAAGAAAGTAATGTTCATCTTGAAACTTTAAAAACTGCATGTCATTCAGTAAATTGAGCATATGCTCACCAACAGTATAGTTTAAATATATAAATTGACCAAAGAATCACCGGTGTGAGTTTCCGTTGCTTACAACAACATGCCCTGTGTATTCCTACAAAGTGAGGTCTGGGGAGGGTAAAGTGTACGCAGTCCATACCACTATCCCAGACGAAGTAGAGAGGCTATTTTCGATAAACCTCCGGTTCAGGATAAATAACATTATAAAAAAGATAGAAACAACAAATAAAATGGGATAACACATCAATAAATAATAAAAGAAACAAAACACTTACAGAGTAATGTTATACACAATCTATTCAAAAATCATAAACATCACCAAAACACCAAAAATAAGTAATGTTATACACAATCTATTCAAAAATCATAAACATAACCAAAACACCAAAAATAAGAAACTACAAGACACACGCATAACATTACGACTACAGGCACTATTACAAATAAAGCACAGAGGATAGGATTATATTATGAGCATAGTTTTGGAAAGACTATTAAACACCGAACGGGGTAAGGGTTCAGATAACACTTACCCCAAAATTATGATGTCAGTGTAGGTTAGGATCGTTCTGTAAGTTTGGATGATTTTCTTTTTTATCCCAAGAGGCCTAGTATGGATCAATAATTTCAGTTTCATTCTATACTCCGCCAAAGTATAATATAGCTTTTCCAATTGGATCAGAGGTTGGACATCGCAAGCTCACGAATTGTATATTGGTTATAAGAAACTCCCCAATTAAAGAAATTAAATATTTTTTGTTAAGTATTATTTTATGGAACCTAGACACCAGTGTTGAATATATCATATGACAGTCTGCATACAGAGTTCTCACTGTAGTAATCTAATTATTTAGTTCTAGTGAATGATTCAGACATTTGGATATTTAATATTTTACATGTTCTTAGTGGTTTAGATTTTTAGTCCACTATCTTATTTTAAACCATCAGTTTGTTGATTATTTACATGTCCCATATGTTTTATCTTAGTATTCAATCATTTTCTACAGTATAATTATTGATCATACTTATGATCAGTTCCTCCGTCTGTCAGATATCGGTATTAATTAGATTCAGCTTTATTACATACCACACATTCTATATATTGACATTATTTGGTGCTACATTATTTCATGATACAGATTCAGGTACACAAGTCCGCAGTCATACACTCTATTAGATTTCTCATTCTCATCTTATGGTGAGTTCTCTTTGCATTCATAAGACATAGTTATGTCTTATTCATCTCATTAATTCAGTTTATCAAATAAAGATATCCCGAGGCCTTATCCCGGCATACTCATTTAGTTCAAATATTTTAGAGGCTTAATAAAACATTTAGTTGGTTTGTCAGTTGGTTGTACTCAGTTTCAGTTGACTTAAAGTTTCGTATTATGAAAGTTTATGTTATTATTTTTCAAAGTTCAGTTCACATTTTATATTTTATAACTTCCGCATGTGTAAGTATTCAGTCTTGGTAGTGCACCAGGCCAAAGATTTAGGGTTTAGACTTGGGGCATGATAGAACCACTTCTTTGAGAACACAGTAACCAACTCTGTCCAAGTAGTGATAGAGTTTGGTGGTAAGCTGTGGAGCCATGTACGAGCTTCTCCAGCGAGGGAGTATTTGAATACCTCCAGTCTAATAACATTCTCAGATATATTAGTTTGCTTATACATAGCGCACAATCCAATAAATTTCTTTAAATTTTTCTGAGGTTCATCATTAGTGATTTCAGAACAACCCTTCATTTTTTAACATGTTGTAGGCTAGCAACTTCATTAAACTTTTCTTCCTCTCTTTTTTAATTTGTTGAAGAATAGCCTGGGCAGCATGGGTTGTCGTCTTCGCAGCTTCTTGTGTATTGTTTGCTCATTGTATTGTTGTTTTAGCCATGCTATAATCTGTTTCAAAGCCAAAACTAGCAAACAAAACAAAAAAAGTGATAGAAAAGAACGATTAAATTAAGTAGAAACTGATAGTAAACAAATTTTTTGTCTATTCCAGCAATAATGTCAATATTTTATGCTCAAGCTACATATTCACTTTCTATGTAACGCAGTCGTATGTAATTAGTAATCTTTACTAAGTTTGAATCAAATCCACTAGGAACAGGGGAGAACTTCTTGTGTATATGTATCAATATGGCTACATAACTTATAGCATATTCTTCTCCATAACAGTTGTATTGAAAGAGTGTAAACTAATCTAAGACAGAAAGTTAATATGCTGAAATTAATTTTGCTTGTAAAACATATGATAATAAAACACTAAGATTGTGTTCCCACAGTGGATTGCTTTATTCGCATGTTATCATCTAACTACTTACAATTAGAGTTATAGATATGCACCCGGTCTCCTGCATTACCACTTAATCTCTTCCGAGCTCATGAATGACTTATCCACATATGATGCTTTCACAACTATATGAATTATTGACAATAAGAATGGCCCATTA
Organism: Capsicum rhomboideum; assembly: GCA_031232105.1. Taxonomy (NCBI): domain Eukaryota; kingdom Viridiplantae; phylum Streptophyta; class Magnoliopsida; order Solanales; family Solanaceae; genus Capsicum; species Capsicum rhomboideum. Next base: position 98,065,772 of record CP124719.1, on the reverse strand, counting down.
TGCCAAGTATATTCAATTATGTCTAATATAAATTTATAAAACAAGGGTTAATGCCTCAAGTTCATGCAAATCTTCTTTTATAAAATTCTAAACCGCTCTTCCGAGTCTATAAAGTAAGATATTATAGCGTAATTTAATGTTTGCAACCATTAATCCTTTTAATTAAGAATAAAAATAAGTTTGATATCTAATAATTTGTCACGACCTAAATCTACTGTGAGTGGCACCCACGCTGAACCCCCCGATGGAAGAACCAACCAACATTATAAGTCAATCAACACTTAGCCAAAAATAGGCATCTAAACCCAATTCCATTGAATATGATCAATATCCAAAACATAACAAAAGGTAACGATAGAATAACGCAAAAAATTATCCCCTAAGAACGGAAAGTCATCGTACCAAAACTGAAAGATGCAGGTCACCCTTGAGTTCGAATATGATCTAAATCACAGTTAAGGTCTTAAAAAAATTGCTGGAATATGGTCTGCACTCAACAAAAAGATGAGTATGTGTAGTATCAACACATAAAAAATAATGGTGTGTGGGTAGGGTTATCAGCCAACCCAAAATGAGAAATATGGACACATAACCAAAACATAGTATAGCCAGACAACCATGAACCCTATCATGCAACTATCTTTCAAGTTCATATTATTTAACCGTGTAAACAAATACAACATGAAGTTTAGTCAAAAAGAGTCAACAAGGATAACTAGTCAAGTCAAACTAAGACCAACAACAAGACTCCAAGTCAACAACCATGACACAACTATCACAAAAACCATGTCCCATTTATGTAAATAATAGACAACATAGAGCCATGTCACAACTTACAAGCAATCTGGACCACTCAAAGATCCTTAATAAAAACAACTATAGCAATATTATGCATCCCTGTTTATACAAAAAACCACCTTAGCAATTAAGCATACAAACCTGGTTCACTCAACAAATCAATGCAAATAAGAAATACATAATTCCCGATTCACTCAAGAAACTGTCACACTCACCTGTACCTTGTACACATATGCTAAGGGTCTTATGTTTGCACCCACTATTCATGACCTGTAGGGGACAAGTTTTATCCATGTACCAAATCCCAGACATCAAGTGTATGTCAACCTTATATCACCAATCCTGTGGAGCTGTCCAAATACCGATACATTCCACAATAATGAAAGATATCACAACAATCACAACTACAATGATAGCAAACAACACTTGTAAAATTCAACAAGCTTTCATATAAGTTCATTGCATGCGATTAACACTTAGGATATCAAACAGTCATTCACTTTTCTTGAACATACATTGTACAAGCAATACTAAGAATTAGTTATCATGAACACATAACACAAATTGGGTTTCAACTACATTAAAACCATCACCTATCTCAATCCAAGCTTGCACCACTCAATTAAGCCTAAGCCTTGCCTTGCCTTGCCATGTAATTTTTGCTTAGTCGTGGTCTAAAAACATGAGCACAACAAATAATCAACCAAATAACCTACCAAATCAAGGATTACAACATAATCCCTAACCCCCAAGGCCAAATTCATGATCGTTACCCCCCGTTCTAGGGTTTTTCTATCACAATTCATCTTAAACCTACCAATTCTATAGTTACTACAGTAAATTATTATCATGCAAGAGTAAATTAATGATTAACAACTAAAACCCAAAGGTTTTACACCAATTTTACCCTCTTAAGTCAAGCATGAATCCTCCCCAAAATCCATAAACTAGTGATTCTAAGGTTAATTAACCGAAAAACTAGTTAATTACGATGAAATACTTACCTTTACGATGAAAAATGATCTAATGAAATATGTCCAAATTGCCTAAGCCTTTCTCCAAAAATGAGTTTAGAATAATAAACTATTTTTGGAAATTTTTTTGCATATACAGCAATTTACCCCGCTATAGTGACCTGATCCCGTTATAGCGACCTGATCTCGTTATGGTGACATCACCCGCTATAGCGAGATTGAACGGTGTTGACTTCTGCTCTAGTGACATGCCACCGGCTATAGCGGGAGTAGCAAGGTAGAAACTCAGAAATCCTTTCAGTTTTGTCTTTTTCGTAACACACCCTCAAACTATGACATCCCAGACTAACCCCTTTGTGTCAAGTTCGATATCGGGAGTTCTACTCACCTGAATTCACTTCTGAAAAATCCTACGGATTCCTTATCAAGTTAGCTAACATAAAATAAAGATAGAGTTTATTACATTTACCTAATCCATTCTTGAATTGCCCTAGATCATACCTCGCTCTAATTTTGTTCGAAACTAGCCTAGCCTGAAATTTTTAACTTTCATTTCGAGGAGAAACTTAACCCAAATTTTTACACGATTGACTTACCCATAATGAACAAAAGGGTTGTTACACAATACTAGTAACATATAATTACACAATTTTTTTATGAACTTTACAATCTCATTGGATTTTCCAACCTCAGTAGAAAATTTAGCTACTCAAACTGATAATGAAATAACAAAAATATAAATAAAAGAATGAATTAACTCACTACAAATGTTTAAAGCTTGAACAATATTGAAGAACTAAGAAAACTGTAAAAAGAACTAAAACTATGCTAAAACTTAAGTAAGAATGTCTATATCTGACATTAAAAGTTTACATGTCTCTTAATAATGGTCCGAGAAAATAGAATCCTAAAATAACAAGGTGAGTTTCACCAACAAGCTTTGCAATCCACTTCACAGATCGTGGAGTAAATTTTGTGTTGTGATCGATTGAGTTTTAGTTTTTACTAAAGTTCCTTCTTAGAGTACTTCTGCTGTCAAGTCCAAATCGTTAACTAGCTCTGCATTCGTACTTTGCTCTGTATTATGAACTTCCTCTGCAGGATCCTAGCTACAAGTTCTCTAAATCTTTTCACGCTCTGATCTGCGCTCTATCAATTGATTTGCAGTTAAGAACACGATCGTAAATCATCAAAAATCAGTCTATTTGCTATGTTTTTTTACTTTTGCCCATTTAGACCTTAAATTCCAACAAAACAATAAACTAACATAAAGACCAAGAAACCATAGTAAAACTAATCTAAGAACAATCAAAATAATAAGTAAAGTATATAAAATATGTTCTAATTTCTAGACACATCATTTTACCTACATTTGTGTCTTGTTTTGAGTATATTCTAGCTTTGTAATCTATTTTTTACTCAATTATATGATTTAAATATTATGGAAGGTCTTTTTGTGTATTTTAAGTGAGAAGACCTTGAAATCAACTACATATGGAGCAAAAAGTAAAAACTCGCAAAGCAAAGCCCAAGACAAAGCCAAGAGCTTACCCCGAGAGATGGGAAGCAAAAAGGGGTCAAAATAACACCCCCGCTCAAGGTTAGACCCTACATGAATCAAGGGTAAGGTAAAATAAGGGACCTCGCAACGCGAGGGGAAAGGTGAGGCAACCTGTCTCACGCCGTGAGGGGCAAGGCGAGGCAGCTTGCCTTGCATCGCAAGGTAATGTAAACTTACCTAAATTTTGAGTTTTTCCTTGTCTATCTTGGTTGACCCTTAAAGTGTTTGAAATATTATAAATATCATAATTATGCATTTTTAAGGGATTTTGATTACTTTGAAGAGAAAAATGTTATAGGAGCATAGAGGGAAGGAAAAACACCATTATTCTAGGGTTACTTCTTAAACTCTTAATTTAGATTACTTTCTTTTTTATTTATGATGTTTATATTGTGCCATTTGATTATGAGTGGTTAAACGCCCTTAATCTAGGGTTTATGACTATTTCATGAACATCATAGTTAATTTGTTTATTGCTTGTTATTGAGGATTCTACCATACATGTCGTGGTCTCTTAATCTTATGCTTATTATTTTGTTGCTTCGTGATTCATAAGATAAATGAATAATTCCTAATGAAACTCGAGAAAAGAAAGCTAGGAATAGAATATAGGTCAAGGGAGTAGGGTTCGTCTGTGAACCGATTAGCGGCTAGGACTGAGACTTACCTAGTTTGCTATACATGGCTCAAATATAGGAAGATATATAAATGCATTCAGAGCAGTTTACCACATTCTTACTCAATGATATAGGTGTGAGGTCAATCTTTGTGGGTGGTTAGAGGCTTAAGACACCATGAACATATTATCAATAACATGACTCAACAACTCGGTAAATATCTTAATCATGCTTAAGAGTGGTAAATAAATAGAATGGAATTATACAAGCATCATAAACCTAGGGTTTAATAACTCTGTGGATAACTCCTATGATTATTTTCATGTACTTACATTACTTTATATAATTAGTACACCAAACAATAACAATCAAATTTCTCATAAATTAGATAACACTTATTCTCATAACAATAGTAGTGAAATCAGTAACTTGTCAGCAAATAAGTCCATGTACGATCGATAAATTTGATTGTTTCACAATCATTTATTACTTGAGACCACGTACACTTGCGTGTGTGTTGGGAGGACAAAAATTACAACCACTAGCCAGAAGGACACTCAATATGCAGAAGTCTCAAATTCCATATTCGAGAATCAAAACTAGAAAATTCACACTAGCATGAAAAGAGTACTGAGGATGTATTGTAGGATATTTAGAGATATATTTTGATGTAGCTTCAATTTATTTTTTCAATTCGTTTTTCATAAACTGGCAGCTTTTGCTAGAACAAACTCTAGACACTATGTAACAACTTTTAAGTTGTTGCTTTGCTTTATATTAATGAAAAGTTCTATTAGGTGATACAAACAGAACTTGTTTTATTAAAAAATACGAACTCATTTTTTCAACAAAATAAACTCGTTGCAGATGTCAAAAGAAGTAAATCAACTGAACCTCGTGATGACTATAGTAATTCTCAAGCTGAAAATAAGATCAAAATCTTTCTCCAGGTGCACCACACTCGGTTAGTTAACTTGATGAGTTATGTAGCGGACTTCAACCAGAATAAATTGATTATTGTCGAGTTTATGTCTGATGTGTCTTAGAATTATTTCATCATTCCTATAGACCTCCTAATTAGACCCACCGTATCCAACTTGCTTTACAAATCGCATGGAGTGTTCATTTTCTTACATTCTTCTAGCCCGTTGGTGATTCACAGAGATATAAAATATTTGAATGATTTTTCCCGTGAGAAATGGATCGGAGGGTTAAGGGTTCAAAGAAACAAAACAAAATTATTAAGAGCTGGTTGGGTTTAGTAAATGAATGGGTTTAATTTTTAAATTAAGTAATATATGTGGCAAATTAAAATAGCCACGTAGCTATTTTAAGTTGAAAAAATCCATCAGGTTTAGGTCATTTGCTTGAGAGGTATTTATAGGGTTCGAAACAATCTAGGCATCATTGCGAAAGTTAACACTTGGAAACCATAACAGCAACAATAAACTAGACGATAAAGAAAATTATACTAAAAGAAGCATAGTATTTTATATGGCTTAGCCAGTTGGCCTAATTATGAGAAAATTAATACAAAAGAAAGTATATAAACTACTGAGAAGAAAATCTCCCCTACTCAAGACTTTTTTATTAACTATAATATATATAAAAGTTATAGTGTTGTTGTGGAAACTATTTACCGTCGATTTGGGACAGTTAAATTTATTTGTGGGTCAAGAGCATGTGTTACGGCTATAGATTCGGGTTAGCAATGAATGTTTCCAGAAAATTAAATACCTTCTAGCTACAGGCGGGTTGTAACCGAGAACATTGAATATGCGAGTGTAATAGCAAGAAAATAATAATTAAAGCTGAAGAAAATAGAGAAAGCTTAAAGGAAAAGTTAAAGATATTTTATTACTTTAGAATAGAGGTAAGCCAAAATGAATCCTTTATAATGGGGTGGGGGGTGGGGTGGGGGTTCCATTTATAGGGCGTAGAAACTACCTTATGGCCAATGAGATAGCACTATTTTTGAACTCGTAGTACCACAACCAATGATCAATAGCCACTTGCCTTTGAGCCGTTGGAGGATGCCAGCTCACTATTCTACATCTGACGCGGCTCTGCTGAGGATCGTCTGTGCACCTGAATAATCTAACACACTATTCTGTTTGTCTGTCCTTTTTTACTTAGTCACCATCAGTGATGGTCACAGGCTACTTTTCTTTTAGCCTGGGAGGTCATTTCTTTATGTCAGGCTTATTCTCGAGATGACCCCTCTGTGGTCCAGTTCTCGTTACACCCGACCTGAATCTACCCAGTCTCTGCTAAATCCATTTTCCCTCATATAGATAGTCCCTCCGACTTTTGGGTGCAATATTATTGTGGTAGAGAGGCAGAAAGAGCGATCCATAAGATATCGCTCATGACCGACCGAGAGTATACTTCTCCAACTAAAATGTCTCTTTTGTTCTGCTGTGGAATTCCTTCAAGAATATCGGTTATCATGCCTTTCGAAAGTCCCTTTTCCTCTCTGCTAGTTGATGGTCCGGAGACTGTGCCTTTGGCACCATGGCTTTTGTCCCTGTTGCTTCAATCAAACAGGTTTCTTTTTATCCAACTGCTTGTTACTTCCCTTTTTTACCAATTTGTTAATTACATGGGTAGTCAAACTACTTATCTCATCACCCAAAACTTTGCCTTTAACAATAATAGGATGACTCTTAATGCTTCGATTTTTGCATATTGTCACATCATCTGCGGATGGCCATCCACGTTTCCTTTATCCAAGTCCCCTTTTCAAGGACTCCAGGCATATAAATTCAATCTTATCTGACTCCTTTTATTTTCACTCTTTGCCTCAAATTTCCTTAAATTAGGAAAATGAGAAGTTCTTATGAAGTCAAAGCATTCACCCTTTGTTCCCCTATAGTCCTTGCCTCATTCTTGTCTTTGATCCTGGTCAATCGCTCATAGGACCCCTACTTGAGTTTATTATGAGAGTGACGTAAGGACTATGGAAAAAATCTAGGGTGAAGGGGGTAGGTCACTCTCAAGCCAACCACCCTTTTATGCACTTATCATGGCTTCTTCCTTTGGTGTTGAGATTCATGAGTTCTATCGAAGGTACTGGTCACTGTAGGGAACTCTTCGCCCTGAGAGGATCTCACAAGCCTTCAATAAGAGAACTAGAGGCAAGGTGAAAATTATCCACCCCTCACGTTAATTAGGATACATTATTATGGGGGTCCTGCCCTGTGATACAAGCTAAATTGGCATTAACCTTTCAAGGACTATAATTCAAGGCTGACACAAATGGACTGATGTCACCCAAAATATGCCTCCTAAGAAGTATAAAGTGGTTGCTTTATCAAATATAGAACCCAACTAGGTTGGGATCGATCCCACAGGGAATAGGACGAAAGTAGGTTGAGTTATTGTTCGAGTAGTTGGCAAATAAGTAAAAAGGGGGAAATATTTGTAACAAGTAGTGTTAGTAACAAGTGTTGATTCTTTGAAGTTGTTTTCAATATGAGAAATACACTAGGAGTTATCAATATGAGAAACACACTAGGACTGTGATCCCCAATGATTCCTTAACTCTACCGGTTATTGGTGCTGGCAAAACTGTCCCGCTGCTTTGCATGCAAAATCTGACAAGTTATGTTCATCTAAACGTCTCTCGACCTTGGTTAGACAAATTTCACTCTTCTTCTCTCGATTTTCGAGCGTCGCACTAGTAACCCTTGTCCTGGATCTCAGATAACTATTCCCGCTAAGGCTCAAGTTATTAGATGAAGGTTGATAGCTTCAAATCCCTGTTGATATTTCCTTTTCCCAGTCTCTACCTCTCTCTCGAGTAAGTCTAGAATACAGGTGAGTTTCTAACATTTGCAACCGTTAGAAGATCAATCACAATGAAGAAAATAGTAATACATACATTCACACCGGTTCAGAATTGCTTTGCACTTAATCCGTTTTGTTAATTCCTCATGGTTCACACAACCCTAGTTAATGAGCTTAGCTACTCATGATTTCAAGAACACAATAAGCATTCGAAGATGAAGACATAATTGTAAACTCACAATAAAGAAGACACTCTGAAATCTCAATAATGAATAAAACCCTGGAATTGATGTTCCAAGATTACAAAATCCAACAATGTGTTTATGAACTCAAAATAATGAAAAACTATCTCAAAACAATGTATTGACTAACTCCTAAACATAGGACAATACAGGGGTATATATAGATACAAGGCTAATCCTATACTAGTCAAAACAAGAGACTAAAGTCGGCAAACTTCCACGGTACCGAGACTTGGTGTCGTGGGACCAAGTCATGTCATATAGGTGAGTGTCGTGGAAATTAGGCACAAATAGACTTCTTCAAAAGTTGACTCACGCCACCCAGTCATGCCACGTAGGTGGACTCACGTGGCGTGAATCCTATCGTGGAACTCAGACATCATTGCATCATCTCTGAAGTTGACTAACGGCAGCAACTCACGTCACATGAGTGGACTTACGGCACGTGAGTGTTGTCGTGAGTTACCTATCTGGTGCAGATCTCATCTATCATCTTTCGACACTTTGTTTTCAAGCATTATTCTTCACTTTATCTCCATTTTTCCTCGATAACCTATTACCCTGCAAAATAGGACAGAACGCACATCATACCCACAAAACATACCCAAGTTATTGCATATTATCCCTGTTTTAAGCATCGAAAGTGTCATAAAACCATGGCATATCATGGACCCAAGCCACGATCATCTCAAGGATGCAAGGAAACATTTGGAGGACCCTTTTCAAGGTCCCAAGAGTTCAATACCATGTGTGGAAGATAGCTTGGAACTGGGAGCCAAATTCACCTCAAGACTTCAACTAGGAAGCAAGCCCTAGAACTATAACACTTCAAGGATTATTGATGAATCTAGATGTGTTCCAAACTATCTTGATACCATTTAAGGAGTATTTTATGTTGCCCAATATATTCAAAAAGGATCGAGGGCCATTGGAGAGATTGTTGAAGGGTCAAAAGAAGCTCGAAGACAATCTGGAGTAACTTGTGAAGTCACCTATGCCCGCAGGTGACTGACCTGCACCCACAGAAGTCACCTATGCCAGCATATGGCCATCTGCGTGGGCATGTGGGCCAAAGTGGCCAGCTTGCTTCATTTTGTTGAATTTGGTCACTTTTGGATCCATAAATTTAATAAATAGCCCATGGCTATAAATAGTAGTTTGCTTCTTCAGTTTTTCTTAGTTTTTGTTGAATTATGAAGAATTATACACTTGAGAGTGTGATATCTAGGATTATCTTATTTTGAATAATCGTTTTGAAAAGTTTGGTTACGTGGAAAATTGATTCCCTAGTGGTCTACGTAAGAGAGTTGGTGCTTTGTAGGATTAATTCAATAGAGATTTTCCAATCTTTGTGTCATTTTATCTATCCTTTATTTTCCATATTTGATTCTATCATTTCTTTGGGTTTTTGTGTTTATTTCGTCTTATCGTATTTTAACCATTATCATTTGGTATCATAGCCAAGCTTGAGTTCGTTCTCACGAATTCAATCTTGGGTTTTGTTATCTAGAAAATCAAAAAAAAAACATTTTTTGGGGGTCATTTTGAAAATTTTGAGTTTTGATTTTTGTGTCTTCTTGAGTTCTTATGCTAGATTAGTGTTCTCTAGCGTAAATAGAGTCTAGATCTGAAATTTGGAATAAAAAGAAGAAGGAATCCATTAGGATTTTGATTTAGGTGTTCTTAATGTTCATGGTGTTTTTATGACTTGAAAAAATTGCAAATGGGTTGAAAAATTTAAAGATTTTGGCTTGGAGTTGAGGGCTAAAGAGTATTAGGGATTGATCCTCATATCAAAAGGAACCTAGATTTCAAATTTCATTGAATTCCAAGCTAAAATAAAGAAGATATGAATTTTTGAAGTTTATCCATGTTCTTAGTGTTATTCATGAAAGTCATATCTTGTTGAAGAAGAATTTTTGAAAAGGTGTGTTAGATCCAAAAACAAAGAAAGAGAAAAGTGTTTGGGTGTTAGTACAAAGGAATATCCAAGAAGAAAAGGAAATATTCTAGGAACAGAACCCAAAAGGGCCCACAAAAGAGTAAAAGTCGGAGTTTCCAGGTGTTCTGTCTAGGCCACCTGCGCCCTTACCTGTTCCAGCAAGTGGGAATCTGCACTAGTAGGTGACCCAACGCAGACCACACTGGTTTGACCTTCGCCCACCACCTGCGAGGGCATGTCACCAGCTGCAAGGGCAAGTTACTTGAACGCACCTCAACAACGCCAAAACTCATTTTGCTCAGGTTCCAACTTCTTAGTTTCATTTCTTGATTCCTAAACTAATTATCAATGGGTAATTTTCCTTACTTTGTTGATTGATTAGTTTTAGAGTCCTTTTTTTTCTTTATCCCATTTCTTTTTGTGCTTTTCTCATTTTGTTTCATTGTTATTTACTTGTTCAAGACTGTGGTTGTTTGTTTGAGCCATCTATTCTTTTTCAAAAGAAGAATCCATTCCGACCACGAGTAGCAATTGACACCATGTCTTTCATTGTATTAGAAATGATCTTTCAATGCTATCAACTTCTATTGTGAGGCATACAAAGGTGAGAATCTTACGAGCATGGTGAGGAGCTTTTACTACTAACCTTGTTTGCTCATTTTGTAGGTACAAAGAAGTTATAAGTAAGTATGTCCTCAATAACCTCGAATACTTGTGACTTCGATATAGGAGACTATGATTATGGTGAAGAAGGCTATGGATATGACGAATATGGAGATTATGGAGGCTATGAATAGAGCCATGATCAAGAGCCGTATGGGAATGAGAGCTACTATCCCAGAGAAGGATATGAGGTAAATAGTGAGTTTAGCTCTTACAGAGAGTATGGAGAGGATAAACAGCCTTGTAATCGTCAATCATATACCATGGATGGCTATAAGGTCACCGAGAGTGTGAAGGTCTTTTTCACTTGTAAAGGGTATTATGGGGAGGTTTGGTGTGATGTACTCCCCCAAGAACTTTGGTCATTTGTGTTTGGGCACCAATTAGTTTGAAAGACATAGAGTTCCAAATGAGCAAAATTGGCCTAAGATTGAAGTGGACCAATGGGGAAGCCATCTTTTTCCACCTACCCTTCCCAAGCCTCAAAGAAATAAGGCCACTTACTCTAAGCCCTTTGATGATGAGAGACAAAAGATTTAAAGGAGTAAGGGAGTGCAAAGTGGTAACCGAAGAGTGGAAAAAGGAGAGGTTGTGAGAAGAAAAGTTGGGAGGTTACCAGAAACACAATCTAACTTTGTTTATCCTTCTCTTAGTAAGGACACTTATGCAGGTACTAATATTGCAAATGGAGGAGGAATACAAACTTCGAACATAGGGTCTAATCAAAAATATCGGGAGATTAGGATAGACCTATGTATCAAACCATATGAAGAGTATTCCAACACTTTTAAAGGAACCTTACACCATGGTAAATAAGAATCTTCTCAAGAACTTCAAGGTAACATAGCTAAATTTTGCACTTTAGTAAATGTGATTGACCATTGTGTGTCTAGTAGCCAATTGAGTGTGAGTGATAACTTGTCTACATGTGAGCTTAATGATTCTTTACCTTGTGATGATAGTGTACATATTGAGAGTACGGATACACTAGTAGATTCTATTGATGACCGAATTGACTCTTCTTGTAAGATTGATTTGATTCAACCAAGTGTTGAAGCCTTTGTGTTGAATGCTAGTACATTATCTTGGGAAAACAGTATTAATCAACTTGCTTGTGAATCTATTCCACTACTTGAGAGTGTTTGTGATGTGGTTAGTTAACCTCAAGTTAGCGATGATATTGATAATATTGGTCAATTGAATAGGAGTGACCCTTTGAGCATGTCTTTTAATGAAAATCATACTACTTGCTTAGCTCATAGGGATTGTCGTGTGCTTGAAACTTCTTAAAAATTTGATAATTGTCTTTTTGAGAGTGAACTTACATGTTCCAATTCTCCTTCTTGGATTGATCCTTCTCTCTTTAAGTACAATTTCTTATTTGAGAATGATGAAATAACTCCTAGTGGATTACCTAGTGGTAAGGATAATGTTAGTGATGTAGCTCCTCTTGAGGGTTATACTCTATATAACAACCCACTATGGTGTGACAACATTCCTCCTAAAAATAGAAATCTCTTCTTGGAAGATGAGAGTACTCTTATGGGAAAGGATTATAAAGAAATAGAAGGTGGTATTGTGTCCGATTATTCCTTCTTCTTTCAGTGTTCCAACTCCAGAGCATCCGCTTGATGACGCTCTTGGTCATAATAGTAAGGATGTTCTTAAGGACACCATAGAGGAAATTAATTTGAGTGACATCTATTTGACCTCGGTGACCAATTAGAATGTGGTGGATGTAAGACACCCCACTTGGTGCTTGGTCAAGATGAAAAGCAAGATTTGGTTAGAGTTGTTAGTACTATTTCCAATGATGGAAAATCTTTCTTGAGGATTTCTAATCCACTTGAGGAACCAAAGTTGTGTAAGGGAAAGATCTCCAACAAAGATGAATGTTCTTTAAAGAAGGGGGGCAATGAAAAGATCCAAGAGAATTCACCACTGTGTATTTTCATTCTTGACCAAGGTTTTATTACTTATAGGTAGGAGAGTGAGTCTTTTCTTGAAAACACCTTGGATGAATTCCATTTATGTGATGCCTTTCTTTATTACCTTTTTGCATATGATGTTATTAATGATCGTGTTGAATCAACATCTTATGTGAGCATGGAATGTTTTGAAGTTAAGATCATTATGAGCTTAAATGCAATATATTTTTTGACTTATGTGGGGAATACCTTTGTATTTGACCCCAGTGATGATTTGGGAGTAATTCTATTCTTGGAGATAGTTAGTGCATTAAGTGGAGTCTTAACTTAGAATGATCTTGTTCATGACATTGCACTTATCGTTAGAGATTTTCATAAGACTCTTGACTTAAAAGGGATTATGTACTTGTTGAGACATGGAACCAATGTGAGTTTTCATGAGTGGTTGACTAATTACCATGGTTCTCTTGGCTTTTCCCTTTGTTAAAGTCTCTTGAGTGGCCAAACAACTTTTATTTTATGGGGTTACACACTCTTGATTGATCATTTTAATTCTTGTCTATATGCTAGGTGTGTTCCTCTTTGGCTTGGTGATAAGTTTGGTGTTTCTAACCCTAACCCTCATACCATGAGGATATTGTGCTTACTTGTTTTCACTATGATTTTGCAAGGTTAGGATTCGAGGTCGAATCCTTTTCGAGAAGGGAAGGATGATACAAGCCAAATCGGTGCTAACCTTTTAATGACTATTATTCCAGGCCAACACAAAAGGAACCAAGCCACGATCATATCAAGGATGCAAGGATACATTTGGAGGACCCTTTTCAAGCTCTCAAGAGTTCAATACCATGTGTGGAGGATAGCTTGGACCCGGGAGCCAAATTCACCTCAAGACTTCAACTAGGAAGCAAGCCCAAGAACTACAAACACTCTAAGGATTATTGATGAAGCTAGATATGTTCCAAACCATGTTGATACCATTTAAGAAGTTTTGTGTGTTACCCAATACATTCAAGAAGTATCGAGGGTCATTGGAGAGGTCGTTGGAGGGTCAAAAGGAGATCGAAGACAATCTAGAGTGACCTCTGAAGTCACCTGCACTCACAGGTGACTGACCTATGCCCACATATGGCACCTGTGCCCTTCACCTACACCACCAGATGGCCATCTACGTGGGCATATAAGCCAAAGTGGCCAGCTTGCTTCATTTTGTTTGGTCCATAAATGTAATAAATAGCCCATGGATATAAATAGTAGTTTCCTTCTTCATTTTTCCTTAGTTTTTGTTGAATTATGAAGAATTATACACTTGAGAGTGTGAGAGCTAGGATTAGCTTATTTTCAACAATCTTTTTGAAACATTTAGTTATGTGGGAGATTAATTCCCTCGTGGTCTACGTAAGAGAGTTAGTGCTTTATAGGATTAATTCAATAGAGGTTTTTTGGCCTGAAACACCCTTTGGTTTCTTTGATTTTCTTATTTTTGTGTCATTCTATCTATCCTTTATTTTCTGTATTTCGATTCTATCATTTCTTTGGGTTTTTGTGTTTATTTTGTCTTTTTGTATTTTGTCCGTTATCAACCTGGGTGTCCATTTTCTTCAACGACTCTGCCTTTTTTTGAAGGTGCCATGACGCGGTTCCTGCCTTCATCAAGAGGAATGGATGAATCTTGTTCTCAAAAGCTCCTCAGTTGGTATGCGTGATTTCATCAAGGGGCATGGAGGCCGTCTGAGCACCAAGACCTAAGGAACTCCTATTTGTTTCTATGGAGGGAAAATAAAGAGGAAGACTTCACATGCTTGACCGTTCTTTTTTCTAGCCTATATTTTCCATTTTGTTGTATATTTCATTCCAAAGCTTTATCATTGAATAATTTCTTTCCCCATTTTAGGGTCATCGTATAATAATACAGCTTTATATTTTTCAATTTACTTGGTACTCTTTTGACTTTATTTATTGTCTTTTCTTAATTAATCCTTTGAATTAATGAAGCCATTTTCGGGGAAGTGCCCCTGCCCGAGCTATGGCGCTGGGTCAATGACTTTACTAATATAGACTTTGTATCCCCTTGCCCTTTCGGTATTTTGTTCAAAATATCTGCCCTTCACACGATGGAGTGTTAGGGCTCATTTCGGAGTCTCTAGCATCATTGTTCCCTTCAAGTATGGTGGAAGGACTTCTAATGCGGCCTTCTCCTTCCCAAAATTTTTGACTATGTCACGAGGGCTTGGGCCCTTGTACATGAATCTTTTTTTCTGGTTGCCCAATACAATAAGAGGGCCTTACTAGTGTCCCCAACACGGGCTTATTGAGACTACATAGTCCCAACTCTAGGAGATCTCATGGAATCTTCTCCTCTCTGAGGAGTGTCATTTTTTGTCCACCTACCATAGAGCCTTTTAAAGATCGGGGTGATCAGAGCGCTGGGAGAAATCAGTCATTAGCCTAACCCATTTTAATTCATGTACTTGCATCGAGCCTTGTGCTCGATATCTTGAGGTTGAGTCTCACACAGAGTCTAATGTTAGTTGATTAGACTTGCTTGACTTCCTTTCTTTTTGATTTTCGGATCAAAGTGGGGAGTACAAAGGACTCCTCCTGCCTCGAGATCTGAATTGTCGAATCTTCAAATAGGATGATTCAGATGCCTCGATCTTGAGTATTGTCTCTTCAGTTTCCATTCCATTTTATTTGGCTGAACACATGGCGATCTTTCACGATTCTTTCCCTTCTGTGCATTTAATGGGGGTCTTTTATAAATGGTTGCCTTCAGCAATGCATTCTTTCGCACAACCTTCATCCTTTCTGTAAAGAGAGTCATTTATAGAAGATTGGTTTTTTCTCATGGCGCCCTTCTTAGATTCCCCCGTATATTTTGACTTTGCTCTGGGGTTCCCCCACAGTTTTTGTCTTACCCTTGTTTTCGATCTCGAAACTCATCTTCGGATGATTTATCTTAGGTTGTTGATTAGGGTGAGGTAGAAACTATGGGCAAGGCTTGGGGTGAGAAAGGTCTATAGCAGGTACTCCCGCTCCTTTCCTCCAATTTTAGTGGTTTTGGATGTGGCAGGCTTGGAGGGTCGTGCAGGTTTGGTTTGAAGGTGTGTATATATGAGTCGAGGTCTACCTTGGGATTTGTGAGACTTTTCCTGAGAAGTTTTTTGATTGGAGTTCCTCAGATCTGCTCAACTTCCAGCCCTTTTAGAGTAGATGAGCCATGCCTCCAACCCTGGTGATGGAAGATAACCGTTCAAGGCCAGCGTTACCAAGTCATCAGAGGGAGGTAAGGTTTTCCGCCTTGGGGTTGCTTGCTTCATAGTAGATATGATCCAGATATGGACCTATCCTGAGATGGTCGATGAGGATCACTCGGTTAGCCTCCAATATATAGGAAAGAAATCATATTATGCTCTTGATGTAGGGTCTTGGCGCATTGATGTCACCCAAAATATGCCTCTTAAGAAGTATAAAGCGGTTTCTATATCAAATATAGAACCCAACTAGGTTGGGGTCGATCCCACAAGGAATAAGGCAAAATTAGGTTGAGTTCTTATCCAAGTAATTGGCAAATAAGTAAAAAACGGGAAGTATTTGTAAGCAAGTAGTTATAGTAACAAGTGTTGATTCTTTGGATTTGTTTTCAATATGAGAAATATACTAGCACTGTGATCCCCAATGATTCCTTAACTCCATCGATTTCTTATGCTGGTAAAACTGACCCGCTATGTTGCATGCAAAATCTGACAAGATATGTTCATCTAAACGTCTCTCAACCTTGGTTAGATAAATTTCACTCTTCTCTTATCGATCTCCGAGTGTCGCACTACTAACTCTTGTCCTGGATCTCAGATACCTATCCCTGATACGACTCAAGTTATTAGATAAAGGATGATAGCTTCAAATCTCTGTTGTTATTCCCTATTTCCCAATCTATACCTCTCTCTCGAGCAAGTCTAGAATACAAATGAGTTTCTAACGTTTTCAACTGTTAGAAGATCAATTATAATGAAGGTAATAACAATACATGCACTCACAACGATTTAGAGTTTCTTTGCACTTAACCTGTTTCGTTAATTCCTCATGGTTCCCACAACCCTAGTTAATGAGCTTAGCTACTCATGATTTCAAGAACACAATAAGCATTCGAAGATGAAGACATAATTGTAAACTCACAATAAAGAAGACACTCTGAAATCTCAATAATGAATAAAACCCTGGAATTGATGTTCCAAGATTACAAAATCCAACAATGTGTTTATGAACTCAAAATAATGAAAAACTATCTCAAAACAATGTAATGACTAACTCCATAACATAGGAAAACAAACGGGTATTTATAGATACAAGACGAATCATATCCTAATCAAAATAGAAAAACAGAGTCGGCAACCTTCCATGGTATCGTGCCTTGGTGTTGTGGAACCAAGCCACATCACGTGGGTCCAGTCGTGTAATCAAACACATTGAACATTCTCTGAAGTGGACTCATGGCAGCCACTCACGGCACGTGAGTCCTGTCGTGAGTCACCTTCTGGTGTAGACCCTAGTTCTTTCGTCTTTAACTACTACGTTCTCGAGTGTGATTCTTTCTTTTTGTCCATTTTGCCTCCCAAACCTATTCTCCTGCAATATAGAATAGAAAACACGTCATACTAAGCAGACTCACCCAAGTTATTGCATAGTTTCATTGTTTTAGGCATCAAAAGTGTCATGAAACCATGACACATCAACACCCTCAACTTAGAACGTTTGCATGTCCTCAGGCGACCAAAACAAAATAAACACAATGATGCTTAACCAAAAGAAACCTAAGGAACCTACGACAGTCAACTTATTTGCTTTTAGCCTCAAAATTTTTCTGACCCCTCCTATTTACAAATTAAAACCTCAGTGTACATGCATGCAACATATTATCATGACATAGAATGGATCAAGTGATGGCATGAGATTATGAACAAACAACTAAGCATATGTGCAAATGACATTATCCGAACCGATAGCAGCTAACAATGCAACCCATGTACTTTTACAACAGAGACGTCCCATACACTCACAGTATACTAATGAATCTCAAAGCAGGGACTCGGTCAAAACACTCTCTCTCACAAAGAAGTTCAAACACTGTGCATGAAATACCATAGGCTTGCCCTTATTTTCTATGTCTTGATTTTTTCGGACAGTTGGACTAGGATCACTATAGGACTTTCATTGGCTTGTAATGTAGGCTTGGGGATGGGAATGGTACATATGGATATGGTGACTCAACCCTAGTTGACACTACACTATTCTTGGACTTAGGCGAATTGCCTGAGTTGAGGTACACAATGTCCAAGGAGGGACCAGGGCCAAAACAGGTTCATTGCAAGTCAAAATGGGAAAGTGAATAGGCTAATGAAAGAAATAGGTTAATTAAGGCTCAAAATCGAGATCAAGGGATATTTATTTCATTTGGTCGGGCATTTAGGCCAAAAGTGGACTTATTCAAAAATGGCCTATGATCCTTTCCTAACCACTATCCTCTAACCTAGGCAAGACTAACCGGGAAAATTCTGGATTGCACACACAAAGTCAACTAAGTAATGACCTTACACACACATAACACAGGGTTACATTATCAACTACTACCTATCCGATTCATGCAATGCTAGCTACAGTTATTTTGCCTATAATACTAATGCCATAGCAAGATACAACAGTTGTCACAAACTAACATGCTACACACACATTTTAAAACAAAATCTTCAGGAGGGGTATCCTTCAAATAATCAAATAGCATAACTTGTTCAAAACTGGACTGTATGTTCCCCTATTTTTCTCCCAATTAAATAAGAAAACAAATAGATACTATAAATAACAACCTAAACATACCGGTTCTACTATGATAGCACACTTTGGGGAAAAGAAACACGGCAACAAAAACCCCCAAGTAGTGGTATACCCCCACCCCGAACTAAATAATGGTGCACTGCCCCTAGTGGACAGCTATCAATATAATAAATGTAAGGGAGTGAATACATACCTGCGGTGCCCAAGGCATCGAAAGTGTGCCCGCCCATAGCAGGATCATCAGCATGCTCTCTGGGCGCTCCGTTAGGCGCATTCGGTGGAGGGGGTGCCTGACTAGAGGATGAACCTCGTGCCCTTTGCTCCTGAGCGATCTGACTAGTATGGTACTCCAACCTGGAGGCCTTAACCGCTCTCCGGAGATCACCCTCAAACTCGTCACCACTATCAACCTGCTCCTACGGACTGCGTGATTATTTGCCTCTATCAACAGGAGGCTCCTCATCTGCAAACAAATCCACCTCAAAAATTGGTTGCATCAGAGACGAAACGGGCATAGCTGGAATGACTGAAGTGTCACTCGATGCTAAAGCTCTAACCCCTTCTCTCAATTCAACTGTCACACCTCGAATTCCAACGGGGCGGACTGGCACCCAAAGCCGATAAGGCCCAAGAGAACCAATCTTTGCTCATGTCCATTCATATGCATGTCATTCAAGAATATCACCATCACGTATAGATACAAGAGGCTAATAGCAGAAGTCATGGAAACATATGCTATATATGAAACTTGGTCGTTAGGTCTATCAAGTCAAAATGGACATACATCCCTTACATTCATATTCCCACATACGTCTACAAAGCCTCTAACAGATGCATATACATAACCAACCTAAAGTTGGGCCAAGTCCCCACTTTATAAAACATTTACAATACCAAAACAAATGTACACATGTGACTCGGAAAGCCCCGAACCAACTGGATCTCACCAATGATCCATAAATGACCCGCAACCTACTGTGGAGGCCTACTAGCACCTGTGCCTGCAGCAAGTAAGGTAAGTCCCCCAAGGGACGTCAGTACGAAGAATGTACTGAGTATGTAAGGCTATAAGAAACTGTATGAAACATAGGACCTCAGATTAAATAAGCATTATGGATAAATCACCGTTCTGAATGTGTGGGATTATGTATATTGCTTTTATTACTTTCTTTGCTCTTATGAACATTACGGTCAATATATATATATATATATATATATAACCATCAATATAATATCGTCAATACTACCGTCAGTAATATCGTCAATAATACCATCAATAATACCGTCAATAATACCGTCAATAATTCCGTGAATAATACCATCAATAATACCGTTAATAATTCCGTCAATAATACCGTCAATAATACCGTCAATAATATAAGTAAGATGAAGCAGGTTCGGCATCAAGTTTGGCTTTTGCCCTACTGAGCTTCCCCCCTGATCCAATAATCTCGGGATCGTCTCTAGTTAGGCTTTCGCCCCTTTGAGCTATCACCCATAAATCAATGAAGTTGGTTCGGCATCAAGTTTGGCTTTTACCCCACTGAGCTTTCCCCCTGATCCAATAATTATAAAGTAACCATAAAGTAACTAGAAGTAACCATAACGTAATTATAAAGTAATTATAAAGTAACCATATATGCACTACTTCCTTGCATTAATTTTTTTTTTTACTTTTATGAGATTGATACTTTTCCTTGTGTAAGATTGATACATTTGCTTGTGTGAGATTGATACATTGGTGGTCGTAACATTATTGGAACTTTAGAACCATGTACATAATTATGTGACACATGAATAAAAATGGATCAATGAATAAGGAATATATGAATGACCATAGATGACAACCTGAAATGAGATACCTTAGAACATTTCGGAATGGACTAAGTACAATGACAATATGAACATTATGTGCTGCAGAAGGATACGGAAAGAGTAACCTTACATACCTTATCTTCCTAATATGAATATACAATCCTATATGTGAATACAACAATCCAGCTCTTTCCTTACGTTTCACTCTACAACACAAATACATAGCGGAGCTCACGTTAACAACTAACTACTACAAACGCATAATGAAAATGGGTTACATGATTGCCTTATGACGTCATTTCACCCTTTACAATACCATTCATGGAATTATCAAACCAACAATACCACAACATTCCATACATTGACCAAGACATCATAAACCAATAACATGTCACACCAAGTTTATACTTTACACTTCTCCATCACCACAACATCACAATTACTCCATCAAGTCATCTCAATATGTTGCATAACAATAATCCCACAAGTTATACATATAGGAAAAAAAACAAGTTAAGGACATAAACACACCATATATGTTGATATTTCATCCACACCATTCACTTCCATCAAAACCTCAAGTCTCCTTTCAAGTTCAAATCCCATAGATGACACATCTTTTAGCAAAAAGCAAAAGTGCACTACTCACACTTTTAAACATAACCATCATAATCTACACCATCTCTCATGCATCTAATATATTAAAGCACAAGAATAATCACTTACCCAAGCTTGAAAAATGATGATCTTGTCCAAAGAGATGACTTAGGGTTTGAGAGCCAAAAGGAAAATCTTGGAAATATCTAGAATGGCATGTGTGTTTATGTGAATAAAAATCTGATTTTTCCTTGTATTATATAGCCCCTCAAGTAATCCTTAGCCAATTCTTGGCATTAAATTCCATGTTTACTTGGTCAAATTGGAAGAATGAGTCATTTGCTCTTTGGGCCATGCATTTTGGCTTCATTTTAGGCCTCAAATTGAGCCCATTAACACATGTTAGCTTAGCCCACCAAATTCAATGTATGATCTATCATATATCCCATGTTTAAATAATTCCATAAATGTCACGACAATATTCAACTCATGAGATTCATGTTCGTAGCCTCAATCTCAAAAATAAGACATTCTAGCCACTCATGGCTTAATTGAACATAATTTGATAAAATAATTGCGACGATGAATTAACCCCAGCTCGGATGCCAAACTCGCTCAAGAGTAGTACTACTATGATGGAATAATGATACCATAACCCAAGAGTCCTCCTTATAGACTAATAATCGTAGAAGAAATTTGGCAAAAAGCACCCCGGCACGCTTCTGGGCGCCCTAGGGACTTAGAAAAATTTCATCTCTGGAAAAAGGAGGCCAGGAGCGGCCTGGAACACCCCTAGGAACACCCCATTTCTGCCTGTGCCATAAAAATTTTGGCCAGAAGCGGCCTGGTGCGCCCCTGGGCGCACCCCATACTAAAATTCTGATTTCAACTTTTCTTTGTGGATTTGGTTAGATCTTTCAAGTTCCAACCTTTTGCTTACCTCTTATCTTTAAGATCCTTTGCTTGGATGTCATTTAAACCTCGTTTTTCACCCCACAAATGCTCCACAAAGTCACAAACACCTCCTACAAAGGTCTAATCCTATTTACTAGCACAATATCAAATGTTCCATCAATAACAATACAACATACATACTTATTGCTCTCGAACTTAGGGTAAACATGGTTCAAGGTTGTCAAGTAGGGTCGAAGATGTACGGGGTATTACAGCAACCACCTCCTGTGTCAACCCTGCCATATCAGGACTCAGTGCAGAATTCAACCGAGTAGCCATCCGCGCCTCAAAGCTATCAATCCATCCATGCAGCTCTCGCATAAACTTATCCATAGACGCAGACATATGGGTCTCCACTCTAGCCTCTGTAGCCTCTACCATGGTCCTAACCCATGGCTTAAGCTGGGTTACAAACTTAGCCATTTGGACCTCTGTGTGGGCCTGCCGCTCAAACATCTGCGTCTGCCCATCAACCAACTGCTGCAGGAAGTCCCTCGAAACTGAAACCATACCAGAGGGGAGCGGTGGTGCTGTAGTGCCTGGAGCCGCATCAACAATCATCGGGCCTGTGCTCTCAGTAGGTGCAGGAACAGTATCAGGTACGCTCACCGATACTGGAATACGCATAGGTGTACTAATTGGCTCGTCCCTATCTCTAGGCCCTTCAAAAAGGGCTGCCCAAAAGGCTGAGACCTTCATGGAACAATGGGGTTAGCTCCTGATGCGCCATGGTTACATGACACTTTCGATGCTTAAAACAAGGAAAATATGCAGTAACTTGGGTGTATTTTGTTGGTATGATGTGGTTTCTGTCCTACTTTATAGGAAAACAGATTTTAAAGGCAAAATGATATGCTCATGTTTGTGACTCTGTAGCTTATTCTTATTTTTGTAGTTTGCTATGACCCTATTTGTCTTAGAAGTGGAATTGATCCATCTTGATTGATACTTGTGCCATGTGCGGTGAGGATTTTTTTGCATATATTCCATGTTTTGCATCTTAGTCTAGAACTTGCCCTGCATGTTATTGAAGTGAAATAAAAAGTATTGCTTTGTTTAGAATATGATACTAGGCTTTCTTTGATATGTCTTGTAAATTTTAGCCTTTTCAGATATTATATCACTAGTTAGACCCTTTGATCCTGTAGCCTATTTTTTTGGTAGCCATATTTTTACCTTGATCCATTTTTTGAATCCCTAAATTTTGCACCTTGCTTCTTTGCGCACTGTAGCATAGACTGTGTTTGAAATTGTTAAATTTGAAGATAGGAGATGGTTGAGTGTAAAAGGTGATCAATGCTAGCTACAAAGTGATGAAAAGACCCTCTTTGAAAGAATGTGACATGAAAAAAAAAAAAAAGAGAAACGAAAATCAAAATATTCTTGCTATGATGAGAAATACTAGTGAAAATAATTGATGAAGAGGGGGCTGAAAAAAAAAGTAAAGTGATGAAAATAATGGGTGATGAAGTTTAATAAGTGCAAAGTGCTTAGGGAAGTGTAAGTCACTATTATATAGTTTTTCTACCCGTCCCCTAGCCAACATTACAACTAGTTAAAGTCCTATTTGATTCTATTCAAGTATGCTTAATTAGTGGAGATGTACATAATGGGCAAGCCTATGGTTCTTTGTGAATACATGTGAATTCATTATGAGTGTGAGAGTTGTTCTTTGATGTTAAGTCCTTAAATTATATTCGATCTTTTGAATTGAGTGTGTGGATTATTTCTTCTTGTGAGGGCACTTGTTTCATGATAGATAGGTGATGTTATTAGCTTTTTTTGACACAAATAGGTCAGCAATCTTAAATTTGATTTAGTTAGAGTCCATCTTTGAGGTTAGGATGTTAGAGGTTTGTTGTTTGTTTGTATTTCTTGCGCAATGATCGGAAAGTGTACTTGATGTTGTGAATTCTTATATGGTCTAATTTTTTGTATCAACCAAAGTCGTGACGTTCCTTGATTTGATTAATTGAGATGAACTTTAAAGCTTGCTCGAGGACGAACAAGAGTCTAAGCGTGGGGTGTTGATGTGTGGTCAAAATTACATATATTTAGTACTATCTACCTCGTATTTAGTATTTTTATTTGTCCTTTTTGAGGATTGATTTTATGAATTATGCTTAATATTATATTTTTATTTGTAGGATTAAATTGGTGTGAAGATGAAGAAATTTGGAGCAAAATCGGAATTAAAATCGAGAAGTTATATAAGGAAATCAAGCAGGCAGCTTAATGGATTAAATTTAATAAAATATTATAAAGTGACTTTCCTCAAAATTGAATTTACGGGGCAGCAAGGGAAAAAAAAGAAGAAGAAAACTTTAGATGACACTATTTGACGCAATACAGTCCGATTTGGACTGGCTTTTTTATTTCCCAGTCCATTTTGGACTCAGTTATTTTATTTTAAGGGTTTTCACACCCAAACCTGTTTTCTCTTTTTCTTTTATTAACTGCTTCTTCACACCCAACTCAATCGACGCACCCCTATAGTAGCCACCCTCAACTTAGGCGATTTTCCTGAGTTGAGGTACACAGTGTCCAAGGAGGGACCAGGGCCAAGACAGGTTCATTGTAAGTCAAAATGGGAAGGTGAATAGGCTACCGAAAGAAATAGGTCAATTAAGGCTCAAAATAGGGATCAGCGGATACTTATTCAAAAATGGCCTATGATCCTTTCCTAATCCCCTATCCTCAAATCTTAGGCAAGACTAACCGGGCAAGTTCTGGATCGCACACACACAGTTAACAAAGTAGTGACCTCACACACACATAGCACAGGGTTGTATTATCAACTACTACCTATCCGGTTCATGCAATTCTAGGTACAGTTATTTGCCTATAATCCTAGTGCCATAACAAGATCCAACATTTGTCACACATAAACATGCTACACACACATACTTTTAAAATAAAAATTTTCAGGAAGGGTATCCTTAATAGTCAAAGAGCATAAAAATTTTCTTAACTGGACTGCACTACAGTTCCCTTACTTTTCTCCTAATTTAGCAAGAAACACATAAACATAACATCCTAAATATGCTGGTTCTACTATGATAGCACACTCGGGGGAAAAGAAACACGGCAACAAAAACCCCCAAGTGGTGGTACACCCCCACCCCTGACTAACAATGGTGCACTTCCCTCAATGCACCTTTATCAATAAAAGTACAAGGGAGTGAAGACATACCTGTGGCACCCTAAGCTCCTGAAGTGGGCCCGCCCACAGCGGGATAATTAATCTGCTCAGTAGTCGGTGCATCCGATGGAGGGGCAACCTAACTAGCAGATGCACCACGCGCCCTCTGCTCTGCCTCAATCTGGCTCGCATGGTACTCCACCTGGGAGGCTTTAACTGCCCTACGCATATCACTCTCATACTCAGCATCACCATCACCCCGATCCTCCAGACTGTGGGGTCTCTTGCCTCTATCCATCGGGGGCTACTCGTCAGAGAACAAATCTACCTCAAATGTTGGTCGCACGGAGGCCTGGGCAGGCATAGGTGGTATAATAGGAGTGATACTTGATGGCAATGCCCGAACCTCCTCTCTCAATGAGGCTACCTCCTGGGGCAAATCGATCATCTCAGGACCTGGTGCAGCACTCAATCGGGAGGCCATCCGTGCCTCAAAACTGTCAATCCTCCCATGCAAACCCCGCATAAACTGATCCATTGCAACAGTCATCTGGGCCTCCACCCTAGTCTCCACAGCCTCTACAGTCGTCCTAACCCAAGGCTTAAGCTGGGATACCAACTTAGCCATCTGGGTCTCAGTGTGAGCCTGGCACTCAAACATCTCCGTCTACCTGTCAATCAACTGCTGCAGAAAGTCCCTCGATACTAAAACCATACCAGAAGGAGGCGATGGAGTTCTAGTATCGGGTACGGCATCATCAACAGGGACAGCGCCCGCAGTCTGTACAGGAATAGTCTCAGGTACCCTAACCGGTACGGGAATAGGCATAAGAGTACTATTCGGCTCATCTAGGGCTGCGCTCGACCACTCAGACGGTTGTGACCCTCGTGGAAGAATGGGGTGTGAACCCCGCTGCTGCATCAGTCTAATATCCGCAATGCGAGTCACCTCTATATAATGGTCGAGGGCAGGTATCCTGGCTACACCCGCCCTGTCACACAAACCCTGGATCAGACATGGGAAGGGTATACTCATATGATCTCAGAAGGCTCGCTCATGGATCTCCCGGATGATGTATCTCGCAAAGTGAATCTCATAGCCAGCAAAGATGTTGGCTACCACCACAGCCCGGTCCAATGTAAGTGAGTTGTCAGCATTAGTTGGACCCAACCGATGCCGAACCATGGACCACCAGAATCTGCCAGCAAAATGAAGCGTGGACTTTTTGATGTCCAGCTTCCTAGTCACCCAACTACCGCTACACTATCCTCGGCTATGTATCCCACAATCCATGTAAGCAGCTCCAATTTCTTATCTGTATCTCGCATCCTCACTCTATCTCTGATAGTGTCCATCCGATGATCAAATTCAGCAGTCAAAGCCAAAAGTGGACGGTCTGCACCAAATAAGAAGCGGTGAATGGTCTGCTCCGAAATATCCACGCGGGTACCGCGAACCAAGATGTGAGCCAATAATGGCTGCAAAATGTATTGCTGCCCAACAGGAGTGCTCAAGTCAACCGACGCAGCATAAGAGGCATAAAATTCTTGGAGCGAATGAATGATAACAATAACGATTGCTGGTTGTCTCGAGTTTGTAGACAATAAGGGGTCGTTTGGTTTGAAGACAAGTTATGATGGGATTAGTTATGCTGGGATTAGTTATGTTGAGATAAATTATCATGAGATTAGTTATGCTGGGATTATTTTTTATTGAGTGTTTGGTTTGTTGTATTCAAAATAATATACATTGCATAATTTTTAAGAATAAGTTGTTTGTTTACAAAAATACCCTTCACCTTAATTATTTAATTTTTTATATTTTTCTTCCAAACTTTAATTATTGATTCTTAAAAAATAAAATTTCCATCTTATTTAGCTTAAATATTTTTGTGTGTGCATTCTCATGATTGTGCCGGGTGTGTTTAAAAATAAATGTCCATCTTATTTAGCTTAAAAATAAAACTATCACCTCAAGTATG
Source organism: Capsicum rhomboideum (assembly GCA_031232105.1). NCBI lineage: Eukaryota > Viridiplantae > Streptophyta > Magnoliopsida > Solanales > Solanaceae > Capsicum > Capsicum rhomboideum. Next base: position 98,038,939 of record CP124719.1, on the reverse strand, counting down.
TTAAAGTAAAAGAGCTAGGATTTATTACTTATGTCACTCCATTTAAGCACATATCAATCCTTTATTGTAAAATATTAAAGTTATCTTCAATTTAATTGATATATAAAATACAAACTTTCAAGTGATTAAATAAATATTTAATTAAAAATATAAAATTCAACAATAGAGAAATCAAAATATAAATAAACATAAGAATTAGTCAAATAAATTCAACGTATAATATATTCATAAATAAAAATTATATTTATATAGTGTATTTTTTTAATTAAAAAATGAAGAATTATTATAAAAATAATTGAGTAGTGAAGGTTGTAAATGTTATTATATATGGTATTAAAAATTATGTGAATATACATGTATGTAAAAGTGATGTATAAAAAGGGGTTAAAAGGGTACTTTTGTCATTTCTCCTATTTTATCTTGGGATAAGTTATCCCGGTATTACTATACCACCCAAAGGTAGGGATAACTTATCCCATCACTAATTATTAATCCAGGGATAAGTTATCCCAGGCTTTGCAACCAAACAAAGAATTAAAGACTACTAAAAATTTATCCCGGGATTAACTTCCCTTATCCATCACACCAAACGACCCCTAAGAGAAATACAGTAGGACCGTGATCCCCAATGATTCCTTAACTTCACCGGTTACTTGTGCTAATAAAATCGTCCTACTATGTTGCATGCAAAATCTAACAAGATATGTTCATCTAAACGTCTCTCGACCTTGGTTAGACAAATTTCACTCTTCTCCTCTCGGTCTTCGAGTGTCGCACTACTAACCCTTGTCCTAGATCTCAGATAACTATTTCCGCTAAGGCTCAAGTTATTAGATGAAGATTGATCGCTCCAAATATCTGTTGTTATTCCCTTTTCCTAATCTCTACCTCTCTCTTGAGCAAGTTTAGAATACAGGCGAGTTTCTAACGTTTGCAACCGTTAGAAGAGCAATCACAACGAAGTAAATAACAATACATGCATTCACACCGTTCCAAAAATTACTATGTATTTTAACCTACTTCGTTAATTCATCATGGTTCCCACAATCCTAGTTGTGGTATTTAGCTACTCATGGTTTGAAAATCACAATTAAATCATAGACAAAATCCTAATTATGAGCCTAAAAATTGAGTAGAATAAATTTGGAATCTTGAATTATCAAAGAAAAATTAATAAAGATGGAGAAGAGAAGAATAAACCAATTTTCTCCGGCCTCCACGGCGGTTCCAAGCTTTCTCTAAATAAAAAATTTACAAGTTACCTCTCCAAGATTTCAATATTCTCAAAGTTACATAAAAATTATTTTTGTGGAATATTTATACGGTGTAATAAAAACCCCAAAATAAAATAACTGAGTCCAAAATGGACTAAGAAATAAAAACCCAGTCCAAATCGGACTGTATTGCATCAAATAGTGTCGTCAAAAGTTTTCTTCTTCTTTTTTTTCCTTGCTGCCACGTAAATTCAATTTTGAGGAAAGTCACTTTATAATATTTTATTAAATTTAATCCATTAAGCGTCCTGCTTTATTTCCTTATATAACTTCTCGATTTTAATTCCGTTTCTGCTCCAAATTTCTTCTTCACACCAATTTAATCCTACAAATAAAAATATAATATTAAGCATAATTCATAAAATCAATGCTCAAAAAGAACAAATAAAAATACTAAATACGAGGTAGATACTAAATATATGTAATTTTGACCACACATCAGCTCCTCGCTGCTGCATCAACCCAATATCTGCTATGCGGGTCACCTCAATATAGTGATCTATGGTAGGTAGCTTAACCACACCAGCCCTATCACACAAGTTCTAAATCGAATAAGGGAAAGGGATACTGGTAAAGTCTCTAAAGGCATGCTCATGGATCTCCCTAATAATGTACCGGGCGATATTGATGTCATAACCGATGATGATACTGGCTACCACAACAGCTCGATCCAAGGTGAGTGAATTATCAATGTTAGTGGGTCCCAAACGATGCCTAACAACCGACCACCAATACCTGCCAGCAAAATAGAGTCTAGACTTCTTTATATCCAGCTTCCCAGTCACCCAACTAGCATCAACACCTTTCTTCGCTATATAACCAGCAATCCACCTCAGTAACTCCAACCTATGATCAGCATCCCTCATTTTAATCCTATTTTGGACGGTCTCCATACGGTGATCAAATTCAGCAGTCGTAGCTAGCAATGGACGGTCAACACTAAAGAAGAATCTGTGGATGGTCTGCTCAGATATATAGACTCTGGTCTCCTGAACCAAAGTGTGAGTCAATGGTGGGTAGTCCAATAGCCGCTTCTCAACAGGTGTGATCAACTCAACAGATGCAGCGTAGGATGCATAAAATTCTCGGACCGATTCTGGGCTATAGCGACCAGGAGGCTCCGTCATCCATCCAAATCCATACTGATCAAACACAGTCCAAATGCCGGGCAATACCTTTAACTCCTCTAACCGATATCTGGGTTCCTCTGTAAAACTTCTTCTACACATTCCCCTCTCAGTAAGCTCGGCATCCCTGTCATAAAAGTCCCGCATGCCCTGAACACACCATCGTTGGGTTTCCCTTCTTTGAGAGGAAGTCGGGGCACTTTGGTCACTAGTGCCTTAAAGAGATGTTGTAGCCTCTGCCGCAGACTCACCCTACCCTGTAGCACTATCCACAGATCCAGATACCGAAGCATCCTCCCCCTCTTCATACTGGGGGTCGGACTCAGAAAACTGATTAGGAACAGCCGGCTTGACAGGCTGCGAAATAGGCTGAAGTGCGGCCCAGGCAGCAGCTTGTACTGGAGTTTGTAACCTCGTGGTGTGAGTTACCAGTGTAGTATAATTAGCTATAATCTTAAACACCTCCTCGGACCCACTTGGATCTAACCTGGATGGTTTATCACGCAACTTTGTTAGAAATTCGAGATTTTTGGTGCGGATTCGCAACGAAGAACCCAAGTCTCCATGTTTGAGGTTTGATTTGGGCGGCATTGTGAAGGGTTTGGAATGGGTATTTGGGTCGGGTTTAAGGAGTTTTGGGTTGGGTAGGGTCGGATTTGGGCTGGGGGGTTTGGGTTGGGAGGGCTTATGTGTTGAAGATTTGGGGAAATTCAAAATTGGTGTAGGTGAATAGGAGGATGTTGAATTTGATCTTTGGGAATTTTCAGAATTTAGGAGTGAAGGTATGAGAATTTGGTGAATTGTTGGAAGTAGGGTTTATGTTTAGGATTTGGATTTGAGAAGAATGAGTTGAGATAGAAGTTGGGTCGGATTTAAGGGGTTTACCAATATTTATTAAAAGATGGATCGGGCCGTGTCAGGTCTTGGGTACCTGAGGATTCTGCTTCTCACGGAACCACCCACGTGACATGGGTTTACCTACATCACATGGGTATATGGCGTAGGTCACTCTTTTGCATGTGTCAACTCACTCTGCATCTCACGGCACCACCCACGTGACGTAGACTGACCTAAGTCTCGTAGGTACATGGCATAGGTCAACTTATACAGGTGAAACTTTTCCTCTGACTTCTACGGTACCAGTCCACGTTAAGTAGATGAACTTACGTCTCGTGAATCACTGTCGTGGGTAGTACTGAACATACTCCATTTAATATAGCGAATTTCAGCAAACGTATCCTCCAATGCTCAGATCACAACATAATAAGACCTTGGGTTGCCTCCCAATCAGCGCCGGATTGAATGTCATGGCATGACATGGCTATTTGGATATTCAGATTTCACCAAACAGCCCATGGGTTGCCTCCCATGAAGCGCCTGATTTAACATCGTGGCACGACATGGCTAGCTTGACTACTCAGACTTCATCAAGGCTAAGCTCTTCACTTTTTCTGCAGTGCCCAAATAAAGCTTCATACGTTGACCGTTAACCTTAAAAAGGAAATCATTATCACCTCTTTGCTCAATTTCCCCGTGCGGTAACACTCTTACAACAGTGAATGGTCCAGACCATTTGGACTGCAGTTTACCTGGAAAAAGCCGAAGCTTAGGGTTATAGAGCAACACTTAATCTCCCAGGTGAAATTCTCGTTGTTCAAGTTTTCGTTCATGATACAGTTTCATCTTATCTTTGTAAAGAACTGACTTTCATAAGCCCGAAGACGAAATTCATCCATCTCATTCATCTGATCTAACCTTAATTTAGCCGCGTCACTTCATTCCAGATTCAACCTTTTTAATGCCCATAATGCTTTATGTTCTAGTTCGACCAAATGGCACGATTTACCTAAAACCAGCTGATATGGGGATGCACCAATTGGCGTCTTGAAAGCAGTTCAATATGCCTAGAATGCATCATCTAATCTTCGAGCCCAATCAGTCCTATTGGCGTCCATCATTTTTGCCAAAATAGACTTGATCTCATGATTCGACACCTCAACTTGCCCGCTTGTCTGAGGATGGTAAGGTATTGCCACCTTATGTTTAACACCATATTTTTCAAGCAGGGCCTTGAACAGCCAATTACAGAAATGGGATCCTCCATCACTAATGATTACTCGGGGTGTACCAAATCGTGAAAATATGTTCTTCTTCAAGAATGTCGTGACACTTCTTTCTTTATTATTGGGAAGCGCAATTGCCTCCACCCACTTAGAAACATAGTCGACAACTACCAAAATGTATTTCATCCCATGTGAGCTCACAAAAGGGCCCATAGAGTCAATTCCCCATACATCAAATAATTCGAGCTTAAGGATAGGTGTCATGAGAAGTTCGTGTCTGCGTGAGATATTCCCTTGCTTTTGATATTGGTCACAAGCCCGAGCATAATCATGAGCATCTTTATAAATGGTGGGCTAGTAATACCCATATTTTAAGATCTTATGAGCAGTCCGCACATCTCCATGATGACCCCCAACTGGAGATAAATGACATGCTTCTAAAATACTCATCATCTCGACTTTTGAAATACATCTTCTAATCATACCGTCAGCACACACTCTAAACAAATAAGGTTCATCCCAAAAGAACTTTCTCACCTCATGCATGAATTTCTTTCTCTATTGATATGACATGTCTTTCGAGATTAGGTCACTTGCCAAAAACTTGGCAAAATCTGTAAACCAAGGGACTAAGTCTTGCGATGTTGCCAGCACTTGATCATCTGGAAAAGTATCATTAATATCAAGATCATCCCTTAATTTAAGCGTGGCCTCCTCCTCAAGGCGTGATAGATGGTCAGCGACCTGATTCTCAGTTCCCTTTCGATCCTTGACTTCAAAATCAAATTCTTGCAGTAGAAGAACCCACCGAATCACTCTTGGCTTAGCATCCTTTTTTGACATAAGATACCGAAGAGCTGCATGGTCTGTATGCACAATCACCTTCGTACCAATCAAGTAAGATATAAATTTCTCAAAAGCAAAGACCACTGCCAATAATTCTTTTTCAGTCACAGTGTAATTCTTTTCAGCTAGATTAAGCACTTTGCTAGCATAGTAAATAGGATGTAAAATCTTATCACGTCTTTGGCCAAGGAATGCACCCAAAGCCACCCCTCTAGCGTCACACATAACCTCAAAAGGCATCGTCCAATCCGGTGAAACAATGATAGGGGCTGAAATCAACTTCTCTTTCAGACACTCAAATGCTTGTAGACATGCCTCATCGAACACGAACTTCACATCCTTATCTAAAATTTTGCATAACGGGTTAGCAATTTTTGAGAAGTCTTTGATGAATCTTCTATAAATGTCCCAAGAAACTTTGAATTCCTTTCACTGAGATAGGTGGAGGTAAGTTTTCAATCACCTTAATCTTTGCTTTATCAACTTCAATACCTTTGTTTGAGATCTGATGCCCTAATACGATACCCTCGTTTACCATAAAATGGCATTTTTCCTAATTTAGCACTAAATTGCACTCCTCACATCTTTACAGCACATTAGCAAGGCGTGCCAAGCAATCATCAAATGAGTCTCCCACAATAGATAAATCATCCATAAAAACCTCAATAGTGTCTTCCACCATGTCGGAGAAAATAGACATCATGCAACATTGGAAAGTGGCTGGTGCATTGCATTAACCGAAGGGCATCCTTTAAATGTGAATGTCCCGTATGGACAAGTGAAAGTAGTCTTCTCTTGGTCTTCGGGAGCAATGAAAATCTGATTATACCCCGAATAGCCATCGAGAAAATAATACCATCCTCTACCAGTAAGACGGTCTAACATCTGATCCATGAAGGGCATAGGAAAATGATCTTTTTCTGTCCAAGAATTCAGCTTTCGATAATCCATGCAAACTTTCCATCCAGTAACCGGCCTCATTGGGATTAACTCATTTTTATCGTTTGGAACCACAGTGATTCCTCCCTTCTTTGGTACACATTGAACTGGGCTCACCCACTTGCTATCAGCAATGGGATAAACCACTCCTGCATCTAACCACTTGATGATCTCTTTCTTCACAACCTCGTGCATCGGTGGATTTAGACGACGTTGGTGCTCAATGATCGGTATGCACTCAGGATTAAGTTAAATTTTGTGAGTGCAAATGTCGGGTGGAATTCCTATAATATCAGTATTGGACTAACCAATGGCCCTCTTAAATCTTCTTAATACCAAAACCAGAGACTCTACTTTCCACTCTACTAATTTAGCATAAATAACCACAGGCAAGGTGTTGTTGGCTCCCAAAAATGTGTAGCGAAGGTGAGCCAGAAGAGGCTTAAGCTCTAGAACTGGAGGCTCCTCAATATAAGGACAAGCTGATGGGGTCACCCTATTCTTCAAATCGAGATCAAGTTTCTTTGGTTCATAAGTGTATGATCCCTTACCAGTGAGTGCACCAACCATCTCATTGTATTCCTTAATACCATCGCTATCGAAATTTATAATCACGGTCGCAAGAGCTTCTACCCCCAACCTTTCTTCAAGAGACACGACAATATCACTATCCTCAACTGTATCTATTATCGAAATCACCCCATTATATCTTTTGGTTGCTTCATGGAACGACAAACATTGAAAGTGACTTGTTCATCATTTAACCTGAATTTCATCTGCCCTGTTTCCATGTCGACCAATGCATGACCAGTGGCAAGGAATGGTCTTCCCAATATGATGGGAACCTCGAAATCAACTTCATAATCTAGCATCACAAAGTCAGCCAAAAATATGAAAGATGCAACTTTTACCAAAACATCATACAAAATGCCCATCAATTTTTTTACAGTCCTATATGCCATGAGAAGTCTCATAGAGGTTGGTTTTGGTGCTCCCAACGCCAACTGCTTGAAAATGGCTAACGACATTAAGTTAAGCTAGCACCCAAATCACAATGTGCTTTAGTAAAGTTGTAAGAACCGATAGTACAAGGAATTGCGAAACCTCCTGGGTCCTCCTTCTTTTTAACTAGGAAATGTGAAGCAACTTCACTACAACAATGTAAGTTATCTGCCAGCTCAAACTGACATTTCTCTTTTTCTTCACCAAGTCTTTCATGAACTTCGCATAACATGGCATCTGCTCCAATGCCTCAATAAGAGGGACGTTTACGGACAGCTCTTTCAACATTGTAATAAACTTTTGATATTTGCCTTCCTCAACTTTCTTTTTCAACCTTTGAGGAAAGGGAGGAGGAGGTCGTGGGATCGTTTTCAGCATTTGTGGGACCTCCTTTTCCTGCCTCTTTTCAAATTTTGCCTTTTCGCCAGTATCACGAGGATTTGGAACTGTTTTGACCTTTGAATTATTCGGCTCTATCTTAGTTTCTATATCAACTATCATCGGCTCATTGGTCTTACTACTATCCACAGGTATAGATGGCTTTGTTGTGCATTTCCCACTTCTAGTAGAAATGGCCAGACAATGACTATCATTCTTCAGATTCTGGATGGTGTTACTTGGAAGGGTACCTGGCTGACGTTGGTTCAATGCCACCAATATCTGCCCGAATTATTTCTCCAACTGTTTAATAGCAGTTGAATGGGATTCTACTTTCTGACTTATTCTGAGATGTCTGACCTAATCTCCTTCGGGCACTGTTCTTGACTCTCTGACCCTTTCACCAGTTTATTTAGAAGGGATTCCATTCTTTAATTTCTAGAGTCAGCATCGCGGTTTCCTGGTGGAACATATACGCCACTCTTCTCTTTATAATCATCCTTCTGCCTCCAATCACTGTCACGATCTCATTCTCTATCTCTATATCCCGACTTGTTGTAATTGTCTCTATAGTAGTTTCGACCTTGGTTCCCTTGCCTCGAGTTCCAAGAGTCTTGATTAGACCCTCGACCCTTGGCTCAAAAACCCACCACTTCTCGATCCAGGTACTTAACCTCCTCATCAGATTCACTATCATCAGGCCTAGGTGTTTTACCTTGTGCACCTATATCATGCACCTTCTCAGCATCTTTGGCCGCTATCTGTTTAGCTAATAAACTAATTTTTGCCTTCAGTTGTGCGACCTCTTGAACTACAGATTCGTCCAAAGCCCGTTGTGCTGCTGAGGCTCCAATAGCATATGTGCCAGCAGGCATTTCTGCCTCCTAAGTATGCTATCCTTGGTTGGTCTTGGTGATACGATCTAATATCTCCGAAGCTCATTCCTATCTCAGACTCATGAATGCTCCACCAGTGATAGTATCTGCTACTGCCTTCGTGTTGGCATTTAAAGCCCTGTAGAAGATTTCAAGTAAATTCCTACCACTCATCCTATGATTTTGCACATTCTATAGCTTTTTCTTGAACCTTAGCCATGTCTCGTAAAGTGCTTCAAAATGTAGTTGTCTGAAGTTGTAAATTTCATCCTTCAACTGTAGCATCTTGAAAGGTGGAAAAAATCTTTCCAGAAATTAATTTCTTAACTTTTGCCAAGTAGTGAGGGAACCTCATGGTAATTCTGCCAACCACAAAGTCGTTTCTCCTGTTTGAGAGAATGGAAACAATCTCAACTGAATATCCTCTTGGTTAACTCCAGGAAAATTATATGAAGTGCAGACCCCCACAAAATTCATCACGTGCATGTTTGGATCATCAGTAGGAAGACCGACGAACACACCCTTCAAGTTTAGCAGGTGAATCATGGCACTTGTAATTTCAAACTTAGTGTCCAGAGGTAACTCTGGTGGAATAATGGCACCAGTCTTTATTGGCTTGAAATAGGCCACATCTTCTTCCTCAAGATCATCATAAACTGGAACATGCGGTCTTTGAGGTGGTTGGTGAGCTCTCAGTCTTTTTTGTCTCTCTTTAGCTTCAGCCAGTCGCTAGGCTGCTTCTTGCATAGCTCGATTATCTCTCTCTGCGTGCCTAAGAGCAGCTTGTCTAGCTTTCCCTTCTCGTGTTAATCTAGCAGTAGTTTGATCTATTGTTTTATGACCAACCGGCTGAATTGGTTGATTATGAATGTCTCCCACGGAGGCAGGATCCTGAACTTCATCGGTATTTACCATTCTTCGATTAGCTCTCAGAGTCCTTTCTATTTCAAGATCAAGTGGAATCAGGGGATTGCCTTGACTCCTAGTATTGGCCATACACCGGCGTGTGCCCTTAAAAGTATAGAAAAATAAAACTAATCAACTCCAACAAGTAAACTAATCAACTCCGTAACCGTATTCCCCGACAATGGCGCCAAAATTTGATGTTGCCCAAAATATGCCTCCTAAGAATTATAAAGCGATCACTGTATCAAATATAGAACCCAACTAGGTTGGGGTCGATCCCACATGGAATAAGATGAAATTAGGTTGAGTTCTTGTCCGAGTAATTGGCAAATAAGTAAAAAGGGGGAAGTATTTGTAAGCAAGTAGTTATAGTAACAAGTGTTGATTCTTTGGATTTGTTTTCAATATGAGAAATATACTAGGACTGTGATCCCCAATAATTCCTTAACTCCACCGATTTCTTGTGCTGGCAAAACTGTCCGGCTATGTTGCATACAAAATCTGACAAGATATGTTCATCTAAATGTCTCTCGACCTTGGTTAGATAAATTTCACTCTTCTTCTCTCGATCTCCGAGTGTCGGACTAGTAACCCTTATCCTGGATCTCAGATAACTATCCCTGTTACGGCTCAAGTTATTAGATGAAGGTTGATAGCTTCAAATCTCTGTTGTTATTCCCTCTTTCCCAATCTCTACCTCTCTCTTGAGCAAGTCTAGAATACAGGCAAGTTTCTAATGTTTGCAACCGTTTCAAGATCAATTATAATGAAGGTAATAACAATACATGCACTCATAACGGTTCAAAGTTACTTTGTACTTAACCCATTTCATTAATTTCTCATGGATCCCACAACCCTAGTTAAGATTAGCTACTCATGATTGCAAGAACACAATAAGCATTCGAAGATGAATACATAATTGTAAACTCACAATAAAGAAGAAACTCTGAAATCTCAATAATGAATAAAACCCTGGAATTGATGTTCCAAGATTACAAAATCCAACAATGTGGCTATGAACTCAAAATAATGAAAAACTATCTCAAAACGATGTAATGACTAACTCCTGAACATAGGACAACAAAGGGGTATTTATAGATACAAAACAAATCCTATCCTAATCAAAACAGGAAAACAGAGTCGGCAACCTTCCACGGTATCGTGACTTGGTATCGTGGAACCAAGCCACATCACGTGGGTCCAGATGTGGAAATCAGACATATTGAACATTCTCTGAAGTGGACTCATGGCAGCCACTCACGTCACGTGAGTCGACTCACGGCACGTGAGTCCTGTCGTGAGTCACCTTCTGGTGCAGACCCTAGTTCTTTTATCTTCATATACTTTGTTCTCGGGCGTGATTCTTCCTTTTTGTCCATTTTGCCTCCAAAACCTATTCTCCTGCAATATAGAATAGAAAACACGTCATACCCACCAGACTCACCCAAGTTATTGCATATTTTCATTGTTTTAGGCATCAAAAGTGTTATGAAATCATGACACATCACGCATCCTATGTAATTGCAGACACACTTTATATTTTTCTAGTATGAAAGCTTTGTTTGTACTGATCTCCCTTTCGTAATAAACTTTTTACTTGTTAACTCTAAAATATATTCTTTCACACATATTTTTGTTTATCACAGTTTTTTGTTAAAGATATTTCTCTTGGTGAAGATTCCCATTTTCATAAGGTGCCTCTTGGGGAGTCGCATCCTCACTACAGCCCATGCAATTAATGTCAAGTTCATAAGTGTTGATTTTTTATCGACGATTGAGGTCATTCGCTAACCAGTTTTTTATTTTGCATGCCTCGTGCATCATTCTTGCATCATTTTAGTCGATTTCAATTTGACTCTTAGGTACCTTTGGCCTTTTTCAAACCTCATTATATCAAGAAGGGATTTCTTTATTTTTAATTCACTGAGCGTCTAAGTTTGGATGTCTCCTAGATAGTTTAGTGTGTAGCCTTAAAGTATCAAAACTCTACATAGTCGGTATCGACTCTAATGACCATTTTTTGGGGAACAATAGAAAAATATTCATACGAATTAATTGGAATTGTGCCTCCGACTCACGGATCTTAGGTCGAGCATGTGGTGACATGGTCTCGAGATTTTCCCCTATTGGATGATTAGTTCGTGCGGTTTTCGTGATGATTCTTCCTAGGGAGGCCGCAGAACAGGCTCTTACGTCTTTGGAAGTGAGTCCCAAGTACTTAAATTAGGTTGTGCATACTTTTTGTATGGCCCTTCGTTCGAAAACTAAAGTATTAGCCTCATTTCTCTTTTGGGGTTCAGCGAGATCACCCTTAGGGTCTCCTTTTTTTGGCTCCTGTAGAGCAAAGATTTTGGCCCCTGAGACCCTGGCCGTCACTAGCCAGCTTATGATTCGACCAAGGAATTTTATTTCGTAAATTGAAATAGAATTCAAAACAAAAAGCTAAGACATACGCTAATCTCTATAAGTTTTTTTATTCATCCAACCCTTATCGATCATTGTCTTTACAACAAGAGATCAAACAAAAGATTTTCCCTAATTTTTTCCCAAAATATCCCTATTTCTACCTCGTTAAAAACCTTGCCAGAAAAACCCTTCTTGGGATAAAAATTGGTCAAAGAAAACAAGAGTGTTTCTTTTCCTTTTGAGTTTTCTATCATCTTGTCCAACTTCTTCTTAAACTTGCCTACAAAATAACTTAAGAACAAAACCATTAGATAAACAAAATACAAAAAGGAGGGGGGGATACCTGTCTCGTTGAAGTTGTAGATCAGTTAATCATCTTCTAAGGAGTCTCTTGTCCTGCTAGCATCTGATTGCCTTTGGCACCCTTTCTGTAGTTGCCTTTTGCTCGCTCGCTCAGGAACACTTTGAGGTGCCCACCCTTTAACAATCCACCTACCAATTCTCGAAAGTGGCGGCAGTCCCCAGTGTTGTGGCCATACATCCCATGAAATTTGAATCAAAAACTTTTGTCCCTAGCATTTGGGTTTGTCCACATGGGCTTTGAAAACTTGATGCCCTTAATGTCCCAGATTTTCAAGACTAGCCACTTAGGGATGACATTAAAGCAATATTTTATGAGCATGGGCGCGTTATTAATGGTGTACATTACGGGCTTTACCACCTCTCGAGACTGTAACTTTTTCCTAGAAGGTTTTCTATCTGCCCTTCGATCATGTCGAGACTGGCCTGAACCTTAAGATCTGTTGCCCCCACTACCACTGGCCTTAGGTTCCAGTGAGTAGGGAGTATAGCATCCTTAAGCCGATCCCTTCGAGTCATTACAACATTCGGAGTTCGAAACCCCATAAGCTTTTATGGGGCCTCGGGTCACTCTATGTCCATAGGACCTTCCGATTAACTCGCCTACAGTTATTTGACTCATGCCTATTGTGCACGTTGTCCTAGGTTGTCACCTCAAACTCAATCAAACACTCCTTAAGCTTGGAAGAAGCAACCGAGCTTTCAGGATGAAACCCCTTGGTAAAATCATCGGTTTTCCAATCATCGAGCACCATCGGGAGATGCATCCTTTCTTTCTGGAATCAGGCCACGAACTCTAGAAGTAGCTTCATATCTCCTTGCCCTATCTTAAAAATGTCCCCTCAATAGGGCTGCACCTTCTTAGCCTCGGTATGGGCCCTTATGAAGTTGTCTTCCAAAATGTTAAACGAGTCGATAGAATTTTCAAGAATAAGGGAATACCATACCAGAGCTCCTCCCGAGAGTGTCTCTCCAAATTTCTTCACCATCACTAACTCGGCTTTCTTCTTAGCTAGGTGATTGTCATTAACCTCTATGGTAAAAAATAACAGGTGCTCCTGGGGGTTCGAGTTCCTATAATACTTCGGGATGTCCGACAATTTAAACCTCTTCGATATGGGCCTCGTCACTATATTGGCCATATAGGGTACCTTGGCATAACTTTTAGAATCTAGTCCCCTGACCACCGGCAGAGCTTTGGAATGTAGTTCATCTTAGATTGAAGTTTAAAATAATATGCCTTTAGCTCTCTTCTTAGCAACTCCAACAGGAATATTGTCGAAGTCGTATCTTTAATCCTGTCTTCGTTGTCTGTTGTTGTCACTCCCTCCATTCAGACATCCTGTTCTTATTCCTCTAGATCTTCCCGTTCGTTCCTCCTAAAAGTACCTGGGGTTACCTGAGTCGCACCAGCCTGTAGTTCATCGATCATCTTATCATGTGCTTCCATCCAAGCCATTAGCTCATTATGGGATATAGTGAATTCCCTCGTGAGGTCCTGTAAACCCTGCACATTAGGCGCCACTTCCACCCGTCAAGGACGAAGTGTCGGATTTTAGAGTCTGCTTAAGGTTTTTTCCCCCATGTGGTCGTTGTTATCATCCGCCATGACCGACTTTCCTACAAAGTAAAAACATAAAGAGAAACTAATAGAAGAAAAAAACTATAGACCCATGTAGTTGTTCTGGCCCCCCGGTGACTCCACATTATTTTACATCAATTTGAGATAGTTAGATTTGTTTGTGGGTTAAGAGCACACTTACGGCTTTAGCTTCGGGTTAGAGATGAACGTTTGCAGAAAAGTAAATAACGTAAATGGAAGGTAGAACAAAATGAAAAGACAATGATTAGGAACAAATCTATAACGACAGTAGAGTAGTCAAACCTTCCATCTATAGGCGGGTTGTTGATGTCGCCAAACATATACCTCCAAAAAAGTATAATGCGATCGATGTATCAAATATAGAACCCAACTAGGTTGGGGTCGATCCCACAGGGAATAGGACAAAATTATGCCGAATGCTAGTCTGGGTAATTGACAAGTAAGTAAAACTAGGGGGGGTTGTAAGCAAGTAGTAACAGTAACGATTGTTGATTTTTGGAATTATAATCAATATGAGAAATACACTAGAACTGTGATCCCCAATAATTCCTTAACTCCACCGATACTTATGCTGGCAAAACTGTCCCGCTGCGCTACATGCAAAATCTAACAAGATATGTTCATCTAAACATCTCTCGACCTTGTTAGACGAATTTCACTCTTCTCCTCTCGGTCTCCGAGTGTCGCACTGCTAACCCTTGTCTTGGATCTCAGATAACTATCCCTGTTATGGCTCAAGTTATTGGATGAAGGTTGATAGCTTCAAATCTCTGTTGTTATTCCCTTTTCCCAATCTCTACCTTTCTCTCAAGAAAGTCTACAATACAAGTGAGTTTCTAACATTTGCAACCACTAGAAAATCAATTATAATGAAGGTAATAACAATACATGCATTCACAACGGTTCAGAATTGCTTTACACTTAATCCATTTTGTTAATTCTCCATGGTTCACACAACCCAAGTTGATGGGTTTAGCTACTCATGATTGCAAGAACACAAGAAGAATTCAATGATGAAAACATAATTTTTAACTCACAATAAGAAGAAAACTCTGAAATTTCAATATGAATAAAAACCTAGAATCGGTGTTCCATGATTACAAAATCAATAATGTGTTCATGAACTCAAAATAATGAAAATATATCTCAAAACAATGTAATGACCAACCCCTAAACATAGGACAATATAGGGGTATTTATAGATACAAGATGAATCATATCCTAAACAAAATAGGAAAATAGAGTCGGCACTTTTCTACGGTACCTTGACTTGGTGTCGTGGAACCAAGTCACGCCACGTGGGTCCTGCCATGGAAATTAGGCTGCTTCAACTAACTACAGGAGCCGACCTAAGGCACAGACCCATGCCACGTAGGTCGAGTCACGTGACGTGGGTCCTTCCATAAGTTACTTCTCTGGTGCAAGACTTGGCTCTTTTTTCTTCAGATACTTCGTTCTCAAGCATGATTCTTCCTTTTTGTCCGTTTTGCCACCAAAAACCTATTCTCCTACAATATAAAACAAAAAATACATCATACCAACCGAACATACCTAAGTTATTGTATATTTTATTTGTTTTAAGCATCGAAAGTGCCATGAAACCACGGCACATCAACACCCTCAACTTAGAACGTTTGCATGTCCTCAGGTAGACAAAATAAAATAAACACAATCGATGCTTAGCTAAGAGAAACCTAAGAGACCTACGGCAATCGACTCATTGCTTTTGGCACCAAAAATTTTCCAACCCCTCCTATTTGCAAATCAAAACTGTGGTGTGTATACATACAGCATATTACTATGACACAGAAGGGATCAAGTGATGGCATCAAATTATGAACAAACAACTAAGCATATATGCAAATGACATTATCCAAACAAATAGCAGCTAACAATGCAACCCATGTATTCTCACAACAAAGAAGTCCCATGAACTCACAGTATACTAATGAATATCAAAGTAGTGACTGGGTCAAATCACTCTCTCTAACAAAAAAGTTCAAAAAGTGTGCGTAAAATACCATAGGCTTGCCCATATTTACTATACCTTAGTTTTTCGGACAGTTGGACTAGGATTACTATAGGACTTTCATAGGCTTGTAATATAGGCCTAGGGATGGGTGTGGTACATAAGGATATGGTGACTCAGCCCTTCTTGACACTACACTATTTTTGGCTCCACTTTCCAACAATTCTTATTTTATTCTCCCTAATTCTCCTTCATTTATTTTCATATTTTGGTGTGATTTTCTTCATACTTACAAAACACACTTTTTTTTTTTTTCTTTTTTTTCTCTCTCTTTTTTTTTACACCCAACTCTATTCACTTTTTCTTTTACTAGCCCCTTCTTCATACCCAAATTAAACTACGCACCACTATAATACCCATTCTCAACTTAGGCGATTTGCCTGAGTTAGATACACAATGTCCAAGGAGGGACCAGGGCCAAGACAGGCTCATTGTAAGTCAAAATGGGAAGGTGAATGGGCTAATGAAAGAAATAGGTCAATTAAGGCTTAAACTAGGGATCAAGGGATACTTAATTCATTTGGTCGGGCATTTAGGTTAAAAGTGGACTTATTCAAGAACGACATATGATCCTTTCCTAACCACATCCTATGACCTAGGCAAGACTAATCGGACAAGTTCTGGATCGCACACACAAAGTGAACTAGGTAATGACCGCACATACACATAGTATAGGGTTACACTATTAACTAATACCTAACCAGTTCATACATTGCTAGCTACCATCATGTTGCCTATAATACTAATGCCATAACAAGATCCAACAGCTGTCACAAACTAATCTGCTACACACACAGTTCAAAACCAAATTTTTAGGAGGGGGTTCCTTTAAATAATCAAAAAGCATCATTATCAAAAACTTGTTCAAAACCTGTTCAAAACTAGATTGCACTAATGTTCTCCTATTTTTCTCCTAATTAAACACAAAAACACATAAATAATCTAACTAATAACCTAAACATGCCGGTTCTACTATGATAGCACACTTGGGGGAAAAGAAAACAAGGCAACAAAAACCCCCAAGTGGTGGCATACCCCAATCCCTAACTAATTAATGGTGCATTTCCCTCAGTGCACAACTATCAATATGATAAGTGTAAGGGAGTGAAGACATACCTACGGAATGCTAAGCGCCGGATGTGGGCCCATTGATAGCAAGAGCATCCATATGCTCTCTAGGCTCCATGCTAGATGCATCCGGTAGAGGGGGAGTCTAACTAGAGAATGCAGCCCGTGCTCTCTGCTCATAGTTAATCTGATTGATATGGTACTCTACCCGGGAGGCCTTAGTCTCCCTCCGAAGATCATTCTCAAACTCATCTCTACTATCATTTGACCCTCAGGACTCCGTGGTCTCTTACCTCTAGCAATAGGAGGCTCCTCATCAGCAAACAAATCCACCTCAAAAACTAGTGTTGAGGGTACCGATGTAGGTATGGGTGGAATGATAGGAGTATGGCTAACTACTAAATCTCGAACCTCTGCCCTCAATGCATCTATCTTCTTAGTCAACCCTTTCAAATCCGGGATATGGGCCTCTCTCAACCGGCTACACATTCGGTGCTCAAAACTATCAATCCGCTCATGCATCTCACACATAAAATTCTCTATAGCATAAGTCATACGATCCTCAACACTCGCCTCAGACGCCTTGATCGATATACTAACCCATGGCTTAAGCTGAGATGCTAACCTATCCATCTAGGCCTCTATGTGAGCCTGTTGTTCAATAACCTGCGTCTGTCGATCCACTAACTGCTGCAAAAATTCTCGTGAAACTGCAACCATGCCATACGAGGGTGATGGTATGCCCCTCATCCATCACAGGGCCTGTGCCCTCGGTAGGTAACCTCCCAGCCTCGGGGTCACTAACAGGTGTTGAAGTACTAACCGGTTCCTTACGATCCACTTGCCCTTCAAAGGGCGGCGCCTGATGAAGTAGAGGGCTGAGACCCCCTTTGGGAAACCGAAATAGACCTCGCTACTGCATCAGTCCTATATCAGCTATGCGGGTCACCTCAATGGTGTGATCTACTCAAGCATCCTAACTACACCAGCATTATTACATAGGACCTGAATCAGACATGGGAAAGGGATGCTGGTATAGTCTCTAAAGGCGCACTCATGAATCTCCCTAATAATGTAGCGGGTGATGTTGATGTCATATCCGACGATGATGTTCGCTACCAGAATAGCTCGATCAAGAGTAAGAGAATTATCTGCACCTGTGGGACCAATACGGTGCCGTACAACTGACCACCAAAACCTACCCATAAAGTGAAGTGAGGACTTTTAAATATCCAACTTCTCAGCTACCTATTTCGTATCTACGCTATCCTCCGCGATATACTGTGCAACCCACCGTAGTAGCTCTAAATGCTGATCAACATCCTTTATTTTATTTCTAGTTTTCACCATCTCCATGCGGTGATCAAACTCAGCAGTACTAGCTGGAAATGGACGTTCGGCACTAAACAAGAACCGGTGGATAGTCTGCTCAGAAATGTCTACTCTGGTTTCTCGAACCAAAGTGTGAGTCAATGGTGGTTGATCCCGAAACCATAGCTCAATTGGTGTGATTAATTCAGTAGACGCAGCATATGAAGCATAAAACTCATGGACTAACTCTGGGCTATAGCTACCAGAAGGCTCCGTGATCCACCTGAATCCATAAAGATCAAACACTGCTTTAATCTCGGGTACTGCCTTTAACTCATCTAACTGATATCGGGGCTCCTCAGTGAAACTCCATCTACACATACCCCACTCAGTCGGCTCTGCATCCCTATCATAAATGTCCTTCATACCCTGAACATACCACCTCTTATTTTTTCTTCGTACTACAGTTGCGACCCGCTGTGTAGCCACCTGTCTCTATGAGGAGATCGTGGAATCCTGAACACTGATACCAGAAATAGAAGTTATCTCATCAGCCTCACCACTACCCGCAGACTCAGAATCATCTACACCCTCGGCAATCTCATCGGTCCCAGGTACATCAACCTCATCTTCAGTATCACCGGTTGCAGAAGCATCCACCCCCTCTTCAGACTGGGGGGAGGATTCTGAAGACTGAAAAGGAGTCACCACTATAGGCTGAGTGGTGGCCCGGGCTGCAGCTTGTGCCCTAGTTCTTTGTCTTGTGGCATCAGGCACAAGAGCAGAATCATCCTGAGCGTCTCATAAACCTCTTTAAACCCACTTTTCTCCAGCTCCGAAGGCTCATCTCGCAGCCTTGTTGTGACTTCTGGGTTCTTGGTGTGGATTCGCAAAGAGGAACCCACATCTCCATGTTTGGGGTTTTCTTTAAGTGGCATGGTCGCATCTTTGGTGGGGTTTGGTCGGGTCGAGTATGGGTTTTGGGTTAGGGTTCAATGGTGTAGGGTCAGGTTGGTTTTGGGGATTTTGGGGCAATGGGACTCAAAATTTCCTGTAATTGGAGTGTTGTGGGGATGAATTGGAGTGGTTTGTACTTGGGAATTATAGTGATTATAGGATTGGAGGTGTTAATTTTGATGAATTGGGGTAAGAAATCGGGTATGTGGAGGCTTCGAAAATTGGGTTTTTGGGTTTTCAAATGGGTAGTGTCGGGTTTTATTTAGAGTAGGTCAAAATTAAGGTTAGGTCGGGTCGGTTTTTAAGTTTTATTTGTGGGTCTGAGTTTCACAATATCGACCCACGCCACGTGGGTCCCTGTCATGGGTTGGATTCTGCAACCAAAAAATTTTCTCTGATTCCCACGATACCAACCCACTCTACGTAGGTTAACCTACATCACGTGGGTCACCACCATGGTTTAAGCTGCACACTTTTCAGTTCACGTCTTTATTTTCAACTCACGACTAGTAACAATCCTTGGGTTGCCTCCCAAGCAGCACTTGATTTAACGTCGCGGCACGACGTAGCTAGGTTGGTTACTCAAACTTCACCAACCAGCCCATGGGTTGCCTCCCATGAAACGCCTAATTTAACATCACGACATGATCCAACTTACTTGACTACTCAGACTTCGTCAAGACTAATATCCTCACATGTCCTTATTTCTTCCGTGATTCCCACATAGTGCTTTACACACTACCCATTGACCTTGAATAAAACATTATCATCACCTTTCATCTCGATTGGTCCATGCGGGAATACCCTAACCACCGTGAATGGTCCAGACCATTTGGACTTTAACTTTCCAGGAAACAAGCAAAGCCTGGAGTTATAAAGTAGTACCAAATCTCCCGAGTGAAACTCTCATCGTTCAATCTTCCAATCATGATATAATTTCATCTTGTCTTTATACAGTTCTTAACTATCATAAGCCCGGAGATGAAATTCATGTGCTCTAGTCTCAATTTAGCTTCATCACTCCATTCCAGATTCAACATTTTTACTGCCCATAATGCCTTGTGTTCAACTTCGTTAGGGAAATGGCACGATTTACCAAACACCAGCTAATATAGATATGCAGCAATCGGTGTCTTGAATACAGTTCGATATACCCATAATGCATCATCTAATCTTCTTGCCCAATCAGTCCTGTTGGCATTTATCGTCTTTGCCAAAATGGAGTTTATCTCACGATTTGACACCTCAACTTGCCCGCTCGTCTGAGGATGGTAAGGGGTTGCCACCTTAGGTTTGACGCCATATTTTTCAAGCAGGGCTTTGAACAGACGATTACAAAAATGGGATCCTCCATCACTAATGATAACTAAGGATGTACCGAATCGTGAAAAGATGTTCTTTTTCAAAAATGTCGTGACACTTCTTCTTTCATTATTGGGAAGCGATATTGTTTCCACCCACTTAGAAACATAGTTAACAGCTACCAGAATGTAATTCATCCCATGTGAGCTCACAAATGGGCCCATAAAATCAATTCCCCATACATCAAACAATTTGAGCTCGAGAATAGTTGTCATAGGAAGTTAGTGTCTACGCGAGATGTTCCCTTGTCTTTGACATTGGTCACAAGATCGAGCATAGTCATGAGCATCTTTATAGATGGTGGGCCAGTAGTATCCACATTGTAAGATCTTATAAGCAGTCCGTGCACCTCCATGATGACCCCCAATTGGAGATGAATGACATGTTTCCAAAATACTCATCATCTCGACTTTCGAAATACACCTTCGAATTATGACATCCGCATACACCCTAAATAAATAAGGCTCATCCCAAAAGAATTTTCTCACTTCATGCATGAATCTCTTCCTCTGCTGATACAACATATCTTTCGAGACTAGGTCACTTGCCAAAAAGTTGGCAAAATCAGCAAACCAAGGAATTAATTCTTGTAATGTTGCCAACACTTGTTCATTTGGAAAAGTATTATCAATATCAAGATCATACCTTAATCTAAGCATGGCTTCCTTCTCAAGGCATGATATGTGGTCTGCAACCTGATTCTCAGTCCCCTTTCGATCCTTGACCTCAAAATCAAATTCTTACAATAAAAGTACCCATCCAATCAGTCTTGGCTTAGCCTCCTTCTTTGACATAAGATAGCTAAGTGTTGCGTGGTCTGTGTGCATAATCACTTTCTTACCAATCAAGTACAATCAAAATTTCTCAAAATCAAAGACCACTGCCAACAATTCTTGCTCGGTTACAGTATAATTTTTTTGAGCTGGATTAAGCATTTTGCTAGCATAATAAATCGAATGTAGAATCTTCTCATGTCTTTGGCCAAGGAATTCACCCAAGGCCAAACCGCTAGCATCACACATAACCTCAAATGACATCGTCCAATCTGGTGAAATAATGATAGGGGCTAAAATCAATTTCTCTTTCAGACACTCAAATGCTTTTAGATACACCTCAGCAAATACAAACTTCACCTCCTTCTCTAAAATCTTGCATAATGGATGTGCAATCTTAGAGAAATCCTTGATGAATCTTCTATAGAAACCTGCATGTCTCAAGAAACTTCAAATTCCTTTAACTGAAACAGGTGGAGGTAACTTTTCAATCACTTCTATCTTGGCTTTGTCAACTTCAATACCTTTCTTTGAGATTTGATTACCTAATACGATACCCTCATTAACCATAAAGTGACATTTTTCCCAATTTAGCACTAAGTTGCACTCCTCGTATCTTCGCTACACATTAGTAAAGTGGGCCAAGCAATCATTAAATGAGTCTCCCACAACAGATAAATCATCCATAAAAACCTCAATAGTGTCTTCCACCATGTTGGAGAAAATGGACATCATGCAATGCTGGAAAGTGGACGGTGCATTACATAAATCGAAGGGCATCCTTTTGAACGTGAACATCCCATATGGACAAGTGAAAGTGGTCTTCTATTGCTCCTCGAGAGCAATGAAAATCTGATTATACCCCGAATAGCTGTCAAGAAATCAATACCATCCTCTACCAGCAAAACGGTCTAATATATATGATCCATGAAGGGCATAGGAAAGTGATCTTTTTTTGTCCAAGAATTTAGCTTTCGATAGTCCATGCAAACTCTCCATCCAGTAACTGACCTCAATGGGATTAGCTCATTCTTGTCGTTTGAAACCACTGTGATTCCTCCCTTCTTTGGCACACACTGAACTGGGCTCACCCACTTGCTATCAGTAATGAGGTAAACCACACCCGCATTTAACCACTTGATGATTTCTTTATTCACAACCTCTTGCATAGGTGGGTTCAGATAACATTGATGCTCAATGCTTGGTATGCACTCAGGATCAAGCTAGATTTTATGAGTGCAAATATCGGGTAGAATCCAGATAATGTCAGTAATGGACAACCAATGGCCATTTTAAACCTTTTCAACACCGAAACAAGAACCTCTACTTGCCATTCTATCAACTTAACAGAGATAATCACGGGTAAGGTGTTGTTGGCTCTTAAAAATGCATAGCTAAGGTGAGAAGGGAGGGCCTTAAGCTCCAAAACTGGAGGTTCTTCACTAGAAGGACGAGCAGGTAGGGTCACCCTATTCTTTAAATCAAGATCAAGTTTCTTAGGAGCATAAGTGTATGATCCCCTACCAACGAGTGCACCAACCATCTCATCGTATTCATTAATACCATAGCTATCAAAATTCATAATCACAGCAGCAAGAGCTTCTACCCCCATCCTTTTTTCAATAGGCACGACAATACTACTCTCATCAACTGTATCTATTATAAAAATCACCCACATATCTTTTGATTGCTTCATGGAACGGCAAACATTGAAAGTGACATGTTCATCATTCAACCTAAATTTTATCTGCCCAGTTACTATGTCAACCAATGCACGACCAGTGGCAAGGAATGGTCTTCCCAAGATGATGGAAACCTCAAAATCAACTTCACAATTTAGAATCACAAATTCAGCCAGGAAAATGAAAGATGAAACCTTCACCAAAACATCATACAAAATGCCCACCAGTTTTTTCACAATTCTATCCGCCATAAAAAGTCTCATAGAAGTCCATTTTTGGTGCTCCCAATCCTAACTACTTGAAAACGTCTAGCGGCATCAAGTTAATGCTAGCACTCAAGTCACATAGAGCTTTTGCAAACTTATAGGACCCAATAGTGCAAGGAATTGTGAAGGCTCCCGTATCTTCCTTTTTCTCTACAAGTGAGAGAGAAGCAGTTGCTCTACAATGGTGTAAATTATATGCTGACTCAAAACTGACAATTCTTTTCTTCGGCACCAAATCTTTCATGAATTTCATGTAACCTGGCATTTGTTCTAAAGCCTAGACAAGAGAAATATTTACCTATAAGTCCTTTAACATTGAGATAAATTTTTGATATTTGTGCTCTTCAGCTTTCTTTTTCAACCTTTGAGAAATGGGAGGAGGAGGTCGAGGAATTTATTTGTACATTTGAGGGACCTCTTTTTCCTTCCCGTTATCAGATTTTGCCTTTTTATCAGTATCCTGAGACTTTGAACTGCATCACCCTTTGAATTCTCTGGCTCTACCTCAGTTTCTACATCAACTATCGTCGGCTCATCTTTTTTATCACTATCCACAGGTATGGATGGGTCAGTCGTGCACTTCTCGCTTCTAGTAGTAATGGTCAAACAATGACTATCATTTTTTGGATTTTGGATGGTGTTGCTTGGAAGGGTACCTAGTTGACGCTGGTTCAATGCCACCAATATCTTTCCGAACTGTTGCTCCAACTATTTAATTGCAGTCAAATGGGATTCTACTTTCTGACTTATAACCGAAATGGCTTATCTAATGTTCTTCAAGCAACTTTCCTGACTCTCTGACCCTTTAACCAATTTATTGAAAAGGGCTTCCATTCTTGAATTTGTATAGTCAGCGTCGCGGTTCCCCGGTGGAACATATGCGCCACTTTTCTCTTTATAATCATCCTTTCGCCTCCAATCATCGTTACGATCTCGTTCTGTATCTCTATATCCTGGCTTGTTATAACTGTCTCTGTAGTAGTTCCAACCTTGATTCCTTTTCCTTGAGTTCCAAGAGTCTTAATTAGGCCCTTTCCCCTTGGCTCAGAAACCCGCCACCTCTCAATCCAAGTACTTAGCCTCCTCATTGGACTCATAATCGTCATGCCTAGGTGTTTTGCCTTGTGCACCTACGGTATGCACTTTTTCAGCACCTCCAGCTGTAATTTGTTTGGCTAGCAAGCCAATTTCTATCCACAACTGTGCAACCTCTTGAGCTACAGATTCATCCAAAGCCTGTTGTGCTACCAAGGCTACAATAGCATACGTCCCAGCAGGTGTCTCTACCTCCCCCCCCCCCCCCCCCGAGTATGCCATCCTCAGTTGGTCTTAGTGATACAATCTAAAATCTATGAATCTTGCTCCTACCTCAGACTCATAAATGCTCCGCTAGATATAGTATCTGCTACAGCCTTTGTATTGGTGTTCAAATCCCTGTAGAAGATTTCAAGTAAACTCCTACCACTTATCTTATGATTTGGCACATTCTGCAGCTTCTTCTTAAACCTTAGCCAAGTCTCGTAAAGTGCTTCAGAATGTAGTTGTCTAAAGTTGTAAATCTCATCCTTCAACTGTAGCATCTTGGAGGGTGGGAAAAATCTCTCCAGAAATTAATTTCTCAACTCTTGGTAAGTAGTGATGGATCCTCGTGGTAACTCGGCCAACCATAAAATTATTTCTCCTGTTAGAGAGAATGAAAACAATCTCAAATGAATAGACTCTTGGTCAACTCCAGGCAAATTGTATGAAGTGTAGACCCCCACAAAATTCATCACGTCCATGTTCGGATCGTCTGAAGGAAGATCGACGAA
This sequence comes from Capsicum rhomboideum, assembly GCA_031232105.1. Taxonomy (NCBI): domain Eukaryota; kingdom Viridiplantae; phylum Streptophyta; class Magnoliopsida; order Solanales; family Solanaceae; genus Capsicum; species Capsicum rhomboideum. The sequence continues at coordinate 98,013,901 of CP124719.1, read as the reverse complement.
CACACCTTTCAAGTTTAGCAGGTGGATCATGGCACTTATAATGTCAAACTTAGTTCCCTGAGGTAATTCTGGTGGAATAATAGCACCAGTCTCAATCGGCTCAAAATAAGCCACATCTTCTTCTTTGGGATCATCAAAAATTGGCATATATGGTATTTGAGGGGGTTGTTGCACCCTCAATCTTCTTTGTCTCTCTTCTAGTGCAGCGAGATGTTGTGTTGCTTCTTACATTCCTTGATAATCTCTATCCGTTTGTCTAAGAGCTTCTTGTTTCATATTTTTCTCAGCCATCAATCGAGCAGTGATTTGTTTCGCAGTTTCATGACCAACTGGCTGAATTGGCTGATTATGAATATCTCCAGCGACTGCGGGATTCTGAACTCCATCAGTATTCACCATTCTTCAATTTGCTCTCAGTGTTCGTTCTATCTCAGTATCAAGTGGAATGAAGGGATTTCCTTTACTCCTAGTGTTGGGCATACATCGGCGTGTGCCCTCCAGAAAAGTACAGAAAAATAAAAGCCAATCAACTCCAACAAGCAAACTAGTCAACTCCGTAACCGTATTCCCCAGCAACGGTGCCAAAATTTGATGTCGCCCAAAATATACCTCCAGAAAAGTATAATGCGGTCAATGTATCAAAGATAGAATCCAACTAGGTTGGGGTCAATTCCACAGAAAATAGGACGAAATTATGTCGAATGCTAGTCTGAGTAATTGGCAAATAAGTAAAACTGGAGGGTTTTTGTAAACAAGTAGTAACAGTAACGATTGTTGATTTTTGGATTTGTAATCAATATGAGAAATACACTAGGACTGTGATCCCCAATGATTCCTTAACTCCACCAGTTACTTGTGATGGAAAAACTGTCCCGCTGTACTGCATGCAAAATCTAACAAGATATGTACATCTAAACGTATCTCGACCTTGGTTAGACGAATTTCACTCTTCTCCTATCAGTCTCAGAGTGTCGCACTAATAACCCTTATCCTGGATCTCAGATAACTATCCCTTTTACGGCTCAAGTTATTAGATGAAGGTTGATAGCTTCAAATCTCTGTTGTTATTCCCTTTTCCCAATCTCTACCTCTCTATCGAGCAAGTCTAGAATACAGGCGAGTTTCTAACATTTGCAACCGTTAGAAGATCAATTATAATAAAGGTAATAACAATACATGCATTCACAACGGTTCAGAATTGCTTTGCACTTAACCCGTTTTATTAATTCCTCATGGTTCACACAACCCTAGTTGATGGATTTAGCTACTCATGATCGCAAGAACACAAGAAGAATTCAATGATGAAAACATAATTGTAATCTCACAGTAAGAATAAAACTCTGAAATCTCAATATGAATAAAAATCCTAGAATCGGTGTTCCAAGATTACAAAAATAATAATGTGTTTAAGAACTCAAAATAATGAAAATATATCTCAAAACAATAATGACCACCCCCTAAACATAGGACAATATAGGTGTATTTATAGATACAAGATGAATCCTATCCTAAACAAAACAGAAAAACAAAGTAGGCACTTTTCCACGGTACCGTGACTTGGTGTCGTGGAACCAAGTCATGCCACATGGGTCCTGCCGTGGAAATCAGGCTTCTTCAACTAACTGCAGGAGTCGACCTACGGTACAGACCCACGCCACATAGGTCGACTCACGTGACGTGGGTCCTGCCGTGAGTCACTCCTCTGGTGCAGGACTTGGCTCTTTCGTCTTCAGATACTCCGTTCTTGAGCATGATTCTTCCTTTTTGTCCATTTTGCCTCCAAAAACCTATTCTCCTGCAATATAGAACAGAAAACACATCATACCAACCAAACATACCCAAGTTATTGTATATTTTCTTTGTTTTAAGCATCGAAAGTGCCATGAAACCACGGCACATCAGTTGTAACCGAGAACGTTGAATATACGAGAGTAGTAGCAAGAAAATAATAATGAAAGCAAAATAAAATAGAGAAAGCTTAAGGGCAAAGATAAAGGTATTTTATTGCTTTAGAGTACAGGTAAGCCAAAAATGGATCTTTTACAATAGGGGAAGAGGTATCCATTTACAGGGCATAGAAACTGCCTTGTGGCTAATGAGATAGCGCTAATTTTGAACTCATAGTACCACGACCAATGATAGATAGCCACTTTCCCTTGAGTCGTTGGAGGATGCCAGACCAGTATTCCACATCTGACGCGGCTCTGCCGAGGATCATCTACACACCTGAATAATCTGACACAGCATCCTTTTTGTCTGTCCTTTATACTCAGTCACTGTCAGCGATGGTCTCGGGCTACTTTGTTTTTAGCCCAAGAGGTTATTTTTTTGTGCAGGGCTTGTTCTCGAGACAACATCTTCATGGGTGGTTCTCGTTACACCCGACCCGAATCGGCCCAGTCTCTGCTAAAGCCATTTTCCCCCATATAGAAAGGAAAAAAATCTTCAATTTATATAAGTCCAAACTTTTCTTCCAAAAAGGATTAATCAAATATGAAAGAGTTCTTTTTTCCACCAAGGAAATCTTTTTCACCAAAAAAGGTAATTATGATTAAAAAAAATAGGGCAAACCCCGACAAATCTCTCTTTTAGTTTGAATTTTCTAACAATTTAACCTTGATCATTCGTCTTACCTAATCTTCATTACTGATGCTTATCATGGTTAAAAATATTTTAAAATATTTTTATTTTTATTCTTAAAGATGCAGCAGAATATTGAAAATATAGTTGAAAATTTATGTCCACATGTAGTACTTAAGATTATTTTTTTAATAAACAAAATCTTCATTATCGTCAAAGTTGCTACTTGATTTGAACTTGCCTTGAACCAGTCTTAGACATCATTGAATCATTGGCTCTGACACTACTTGTTAGAATCGGAATAATAGGGTGTCGTGTGGAATCTAACAATTGAAAACTTTGACGGCAATAAATATACTTAAAAAAGCATAATATTTTGATATGGTTTGATCAATTAACTAACATATGAGAAAACTAATGTAAAAGAAAGTATAAAAACTAGTGAGAGAAAAATCTTCCCCCGAAATAATTCTTTTAATGGGTACATTATATTGTGGACATTATTATGTTATTATAGGAAGATACAGGCCTTTTATTTATTGAAGTCCAAATATTTTCTCCAAGAAAGGATTAATTAAATGTGAAAGAGATTTTTTCACCAAGAAAGGTAATTCTAATTATCACAGAAAATCGTGCCAAATCCTAATAGTATCCTTGATCCAAAAAGAAACGTTGAGAGTACTTTTAGACCAAAATATGATATTTTTGAGCTACTTTTCATACATTTAACAGATGTTTTTTTATCCTTTTTTGTTGTAATAAAGATTGCCCAAGGAAAAGGAGGAAAAAAGAAAATGGAAAAGGTGGTGTAAAATCCTCAGCTATAAACAAACAGAAACAGACATGGTAGCAGCCTCCTGTGAGTTATCCTCAACTGATTAGTTGGCCATGAATGGTTGCTTTTCACTATTTGTCTACTTTGAATGTATGTAAGCTCTAACGAATATGAAATAGACATAACGAGCAGAAGAACCCCCTCCCCATTCAATGCTTTGATAAAATTAACTTTGTGGGGCATCCAAAAAAATTTTGTTTCCTGGAGTACTCTTCTCATTTCCACATGCATTTGGGAGTAGTGTATATATGTAACAATTATTTTGTTCTGTTTTCTTTCTATTCTTGAAAGAAAGTTAAAAGGTGCATTATTTTCATTATAGGCAATGAATCAATGATAGAGTCAGGTTTTCATTAAGGAATTTAGAATATAAAGAAGTAAATACATGAAGGAAAAAAATCAACTACAAGTGTCAAATGAACATGTTGAATTGAATTTGGGCGGATTAAAATGAATTGGTCAGTGGGGGTTAAGGATAAATCTCTAATCTATAATCTACTAGTTTAGTGTACGTGCTTTGCACGTGTGTCATACATCGATCAATGAAAATATATACATAAGAAGAACATATTATTAAAAAGTAGCAATTGACGTTAAAATACATGCTATATCTATTTAAATTATGTAAATAAATATTGTATCTCAAATGTGTTATTGTCTGTTGAGTTTCATCATTTTCACAAACGAAAACAATATATTTTAGGATGCCTTAAATTTTTTCCTTTGTATATTCATCGTTTTAATGAGTACAATTTTATAATTTAAAAATAGTATAAAGATAATTAAATGAAGTCTCCCAATAAATAATTTAGGTGTTACCTTTAAAAGCTTAAATCCCGTTAAATTCTAATATCTTCTACATTGGCCTAGGTCTAAATATCATTGAACTCTAATTAGCCTATTAACTTTTGTTTTGTATTTTCTTTTATTTGTTTGTAGCATTGTTGTATTTTTATTTCTTTCATGATAAACTTTGAAATGGACTCTAGACACATGCATATTGTTTACGGGATATAATCCAATAAATTTATCAAGAAATTAATAGATAGCACTTGTAAAAGAATATCTAAAATTTTCATTATCTATGCTAATTTAATGTGGTAGAAAACTAATAAATTTGTTTCTCATCTTCATATTGCACCTTTGAAAAGGTATAAAACAATTTATAGATATAGTTAAAAAAAAACATCACTTAAATAAAATTCTATAACTTTTTTTTATATAAGGCAAAATTCTAATTGATTTAGAATTGTTAAATATTATGATTTTTTTTTACTATATAATCCTTTGGACATTTTCTATTTTCTTACTAATTAGTGGAAAATCTTCATATTAAAAATTTTATAAGTTAGTTTTTGTTTTCTTTTTCTAATTTTTTAGTTAAACGTAATTACTGTTCAACACAAATTTGTCATATCAAATCTAACCAAAATAAGGATTCACTATTTAGATACTACAGGTAGAGCCAATTGGGTTTGGCAATGATGTGTTTAATATTAATTACGCCATCCTACGTAAATATGAAACCAAAATCAAAACAAATTCGTACTACTATTTTTTCCTCCAATAACCCAATATTAGGACTTTAATTATATATAAGGAAATTTTTTAGTTGATTTTTAATGTCTTTAATATTAAAAAATAATGAAAAGACGATTTTGTATATTGCAAAGAGTTTTAATGAAGGGTAAAAAGTTCGAATCACTTTCTAAGGGTCTTCACACTTTTAATATATTGTAGATAATCTATATCTATAATATATTAAAAGTGTAAAAACTCTTAGAAAAGTAATTCGAACTTTTTGTCCTTCATTAAAAGTCTCCGCAATAGACAAAAATACGCCAAGGAGATATGGAAGAAGTCCAGAGATGGATATTATCCTTACTTAAACCAGAAGAACAACCATTAACAAGAGCATTAAAAAATAATTTTATCTCTCAAAATATATTGACCAGATATTGCAAATTAGTTACTAAATATCCAGACCATAAGTGCACTAAATGTAATGGAGGAGATAGCATCGATATGCCAGACGTCGAGCTGGAGTAATCAATCAAGCAAGCAAAGAAGATAAGGCAAAAGAAGATAAGGAAGCAAAAGATGGCAGACAAAGAAAAACATATGTAATTATGTTTACTTTTTCATGTTATTGTTCGTTTAATTATTATATTTTTGTTTTTGTAAGTTATAGTTAACTGTTTGTCTTCTAATTTATATGGTTTTAGATTTTCTAACCAATTTATTCCTAGTGTGATGTTGTTACTATTTTGACATATCTTAAATTGTATTATTATTGGTATTCCTCCTATTATTAATTCTTTTTCTACTATATCTTCCATGCTTGCCAATATTTTTGGTAGTCCAGTTAATTGTGTATTTGTAATAATTTCATTTTCCATTACTAGTTCTTTTGCAATATAATTTTCTTCATGTCCTGTGTTTATTAGTAATTAAATTTGCTCTGGTTTTGGGTTGTGCAATTAACTTGTTGTATCCTTGTAATTTTTGGGTAATATAATCTTGGGTTGGTTCTTTGGTAGTTGTAGATCTTGGTTGTAGGTTTAGGTGTGTTTGTATTTCGTGGATATTTTTGATGTAGTTTTGAGAAATATAGTTGTAAGTCTTCTTTTCACTGTGTAAACTTTCTGCATATGTAGAAGTTTGTGGTGTTGTGGTACTTTGGGTAGTATATGTTTTTGGTATAAAGGGTTTTGCAAAGATGTTATTTAGGTTGGTATTTGTATATGGTTTCTTTGTAGCTGGCTCACTGGTACCTGCAATATGAACAGAATTGTTATGGGTTTTACGGAGTTTTCCAACAAATAGAAGAAGCAGAACAAAGTAATACTGAACTAGATTTAGCAAATATTAGGATAGACACTGTAAATAATAATAACGACACATTCCAAGAGGACACACATTCTGAACTTAGTGAAACATATACGGAAATATTAGAACAAATAAACAATACACAAATAGAAGTTAATGCAGGAACAATAGATAATAAACCAAGTACTTCTAGAACAAATAAGCAACCACCTAGTTATACTAAATATGCATACGAAGCAGAAGAAAGAGCTAGAACATTATGGGAACGAAGATTAAACACAAAATGGCAACCAAAACAAACAATTGAACAACATAACTTTTTAGACTTAGACTGTGTCTCTGACACAAATAAAGCAATCCAATTATGGATAGGATATATTGCAAAACAATTAGTAGATAATAAAATATCAATGGCAGAAACACCAGCTTATATAGAAAGAACACTAATAGGAACAGTTAAATTATGGCTACAAAACTCAAGTAAATTATGTCTCGCAGAGAATTTCAGATTTGCATTGTCTCTCTAAATAATTTATATCATGATGTCGGACCGTCACCATCAAAAAGGTGTTTTGATTGATGGAAGCCATACTTCAAGGGATTCATTCTCACCAAAACATCTTGTCTCAAGCCTATCCGCGTTGGTGATGTATGGCTTTCGAGTTTAAAACGTCTTGACAGGTAACAATCTCTCTTCTTCTTGTGCCTTTTTTTTGTGTGTTGTCTTTTCCTTTCTTCTTTTGCAGGATTGAAACAAATAGCATTCATGCAGCTTAAGGTGCGAGAATTTAACTTCGCCTCCATCAATTTGAGACCTGACTAGTTCGGCTTCAAGTTTGATCCCTTTCGCCAATGTACTTATGCAATGGTCAGCTTAAGGTACGAGAATTTAACTTCGCCTCCGTCACCTTGAGACCTGACAAGTTCGGCTTCAAGTTTGGATGCTTTACATAACAAATCCGTGAAAAGACCAGCTTAAGGTGCAAAGGGGCAAATATTGTCCACCTTAAGGCATGGAAGTTTAGAGATCCTTTTAAAGATAAACTCGTGAAAAGGCCAGCTTAAGGTGCAAAGGGACAAATTTTTGTCCACCTTAAGGCATGGAGATTTATAGATCCTTTTAAGGATAAACCCGTGAAAAGGTCAGCTTAAGGTGTAAAGGGACAAATTTTTGTCCACCTTAAGGCATGGAGATTTATATATCCTTTCAAGGATAAACCTGTGAAAAGGCTAACTTAAGGTGCAAAGGGACAAATGTTTTGATTGATGGAAACCAGACTTCAAGGGCTTCATTCTCACCAAAATAGCTTGTCTCAAGCTTATCCGCGTTGGTGATGTATGGCTTCCGAGTTTAAAACGTCTTGACAGCTACCAGTCTCTCTTCTTCTTGTGCCTCTTTTTTTTTTTTTTTTTTTTTTTTTTTTTTTTTGCAGGCGATGGTATTGAAAGCTTTATATTGCTTGAGCCAAAGACGTCATATGGTCTAGGCCAAAGACTTTACATCTTCTGAGGCAAAGACATTACATGATCCGTGGTAAATACTTTTACACCATCTGAGCCAAAGTGTTGCCTTGTTCGAGCTGAAGACTTTACACAGTCTAAGGTCAAGACTTTACATAGTTCGCGGCAAAGACTTTTACATCGTCTGAGCTAAAGACTTTACACTGTCTGAGCCAAAGTGTTGCCTTGTCTGAGTTGAAGACTTTACATCATCTAAGACAAAGACTTTACATAGTACACGGCAAAGACTTTTACACCATCTGAGCTAAAGACCTTATGTTGCCCGAGGCAAAGACTTTACATCGTCTGAGCCAAAGTGTTAACTTGTCCGAGTCGAAGACTTTACACCGTCTAAGGCAAAGACTTTACATAGTCCGTGGCAAAGACTTTTACACAGTCTAAGCTAAAGACCTTATGTTGCCCGAGGCAAAGACTTTACATCGTCTGAGCCAAAGTGTTGACTTGTCCGAGTCGAGGACTTTATACTGTCTAAGGCAAATACTTTACATAGTACCTTACATGATCCGCGGTAAAGACTTTTACACCATCTGAGCCAAAGTGTTGCCTTGTTTGAGCCGAAGACTTTACACCGTCTAAGGCAAAGACTTTACATAGTCCGCTGCAAAGACTTTTACACCGTCTAAGCTAAAGACCTTATGTTGCCCGAGGCAAAGACTTTACATCGTCTGAGCCAAAGTGTTGACTTGTCCGAGTCAAAGACTTTATACTGTCTAAGGCAAAGACTTTACATAGTACCTTACATGATCCGCGGTAAAGACTTTTACACCATCTGAGCCAAAGTGTTGCCTTGTTCGAGATGAAGACTTTACACCGTCTAAGACAAATACTTTACATAGTCCACGGCAAAGACTTTTACACCGTCTAAGCTAAAGACCTTCTGTTGCCCGAGGCAAAGACTTTACATCGTCTGAGACAAAGTGTTGACTTGTTCGAGTCAAAGACTTTATACCGTCTAAGGCAAAGACTTTACATAGTACCTTACATGATCCGCGGTAAAGACTTTTACACTATCTGAGCCAAAGTGTTGCCTTGTTCGAGCTGAAGACTTTACACCGTCTAAGGCAAAGACTTTAAATAGTCTGCGGTAAAGACTTTTACACCGTCTAAGCTAAAGACCTTCTGTTGCCCGAGGTAAAGACTTTACATCGTCTGAGCCAAAGTATTGACTTGTACGAGTTGAAGACTTTACACCGTCTAAGGAAAAGACTTTACATAGTCCGCGGCAAAGACTTTTACACCGTCTAAGCTAAAGACCTTATGCTACCCGAGGCAAAGACTTTACATCGTCTAAGCCAAAGTGTTGACTTGGACGATTCGAAGATTTTACACCGTCTAAGGGAAAGACTTTACATGAAACATACTCAAAAGAAGTCGATCACGTAATAGTTGAACTCAGAGCCACGATTGCTGAACTATCGCATTTAGTGCTAACAAAACTCTTTTTTTATTTTTATTTTTTTGCAGTTTGAATCATGGTTTACTTCAGAGATTCAATATCTTCTTCCTTCAAGTCGCGATACCTTATAATATCGGATCACAAGGATAGCAAAGTGGAGACAAAATTGGATGTTGGTTTGGAGAACATGAGTATTCTAATTCCCATTGAATAACCTCATTTTTATTTTGAAGGGTTGCCCTCATTGAGCCATGAATATTTGACATAAGTCCAAAATTCGGTGATTAGAATACTTGGAGACTTAACTTTTATGTGACGGATCCAGAGGGGACACGTGTATTTTGATACTCATGCAACTGAACTTAGAATTTGAAGCTCTAAGCGCCTACGTACCTCGGTGAAGAGGATCAAGTCACAACGTAGTTCTGGAAGAGTTTGTTTTTTTTTGTTTTTTTTTTGAGTCCTAACTTTTGCCTAGGCCGCCTCTTTCGAGATTTTCAACCTAGCGGACATTTTTTTTTTTGAGCCGTACACAATTTATACTCTTACGGGCCAGGAGTAGACATGCAGTTTATGCTCGTGCCTTAAGGAGCGTCATCTTCCTTCAAGGATAGTACTTCTTCAAGAATTTGGCGTTGATAGGACCAATTTTCACGTCATCTGCATCGACAAGCTTGTAAGCGCCACTTGAATATGTCTCTTGTATGACATATGTTCCATCCCACTTAGAGGTGAATTTGCCCCCAGATTTATGAGAAGTGATAATGGGCCTCCTTACTGCTAGGACTTGATCTCCAACTTGGAAGCACCTCAGGCGAACTTTTTTGTTGAAATAACGAGATAGACGGGCTTGATAGCATTGATGATTTTGTTGAGCCTCCAGCCTTTTCTCATCAAGAGCTTCTAGCTCCGCAAGACGCAACTTGGCATTTTCTTCTTCGGTGAGCCCTTCTTGAATAGCAAGTCTTAAAGAAGGAATTTGACGCTCAAGTGGTAGGACTGCTTCAAATCCAAAAGCAAGTGAGTATGGGGTTGCTTGCGCCGGTGTGCGGTGAGTCGTCCTATATGCCCACAAAGCTTCTTCCATTCGTTCATGCCAGTCTCGTTTGGATTTAGAGACGACTTTCTTCAACAGGTTGCATAAAGTCTTATTGAATGCTTCAGCTAGACCATTGGCGGCAGCGTGATACATAGAAGATTTACGCTGCTTGAAACCAAAGAGATCACAAATCTTGTTCATCAGCTTGTTATCGAATGGCTTGCCATTGTCAATTATTATGTAATGGGAATTCCAAAGCGGTAGATGATATTTACTCGGATGAAGTTTGCAACATTCTCCTTCTTCACTTCTTTGAGTGCAACAGCTTCGGCCCATTTTGAGAAGTAATCTGTCGCAGCCAAGATGTACAAGTGTCCACCAGAAGATTTTGGTAGTGGTCCCACAACATCCAATCCCCAAGCATTAAATGGCCAAGATGCGATAGTGGGGTGTAATATTTCAGGAGGCTGATGTATGAAATTCGCATGAAATTGACAGGACTTGCATCTTCTATCATAGTCCAAGCAATCTTTCACCATCGTTGGCCAATAATATCCCATCCTTTTTATGTGAAAGTGAAGCTTCGGTCCAGACTGATAAGATCCACATACTCCCAAGTGTGCTTCCTGCAAAGCTTGAACTGTTTCTTCCTCTCCCAAACATCGCAAGAGTACTCCTTCAAATGACCTTCTGTATAATGTGTCCTTGTAGTAAAGGAAGCGAGGTGCACGACGACGGATGTCAGCCTTTTTCCTTGGATCTTCAGGAAGTATTCCATGACACAAGTAGTCAATAATTGGTTGTCGCCAATCTACCTTTACGGCTTCAGACACAGCGACAAGATGCTCAAGTTTGTTTTCTGTATATTCCTCCTCATCCGGTGGTGGTACTACCCATTCTTGGCGGATAGTAACTCATGTTTGATTCGGAAGAGTAAGGGTTGAAGCTAAAGCAGCCAATGCATCGGCCTACTTATTTTCCTTTCTTGGCACGTGTTGGAGGGTAACTTCTCCAAGCCATCCTATCAACTTCTGAGCATAACTATGATACGGGCGTAGCTCAGGCTTTTTGACTTCATAGTCTCCCAAGAGCTGTTTGATCACCAATTGGGAGTCACCAAAGACTTGCAATTGTAGTTGCTTCATGTTGACGACCATTTCAAGTCCAAGTATCAACGCTTGGTATTCAGCGACATTGTTGGAGCAACATTGTGTCAAAGTAAAGGAGTATGGGATAATCTTTTCCTGCGGAGTGACAGACACTATGCCAGCACCAGCTCTACCACGATGTGCCGCACCATCAAAGTACATCTTCCATGGAGGTCGAACTTCAATAACAATTGTATCCTCATCAGGAAGTTCATCAGTTAGCTCCCAATTATCTAGTATTGGGTGGTCTGCCAAAAAATCTGCTAATGTCTGTCCCTTTACGGCCTTTTAAGGGATATATATGATCTCAAACTGTTGAAATTGAAGGTACCACCTTGCAAGTTGATCACTGAGGACTGGTTTTGACATTACAAACTTGATGGGATTTTCTCTAGACATGAGATGAACAACATGAGCTTGAAAGTAGTGCTTCATCTTTTGGAGTGAGAAGACCAACGCCAAACACAAATTTTCAATAGGTGAATAATTCAGCTCATTTGGCGTCATCATTCTGCTCAGGTAATAAAGAGAGTTCTCTTTACCTTCACTATTTTCTTGGGCCAATAATGCTCCAACTGACCTTTCTTGTGCAGCGATGTAGAGAATCAACGATTTCCAGGTATAGGTGCCGCAAGAACTGGAGGCTTCATCAAGTAAGATTTGATATTTTCAAATGCCTTACTACAAGCTTGGTCCCATTCGAAAGGGGCACCCTTCTTCATGAGATGGCTAAATGGTTGACATTTTCCCGCCAAATTTGAGATGAACCTCCTTAAATATGCTAGCTTCCCTTGTAGACTTTTTAATTCATGAATGTTTTGAGGCTCGGGCATCTTCAAAATTGCATCAACCTTGTGTTGATCAATTTCAATTCCTCGGTGTCGTATAATAAAGCCAAGGAACTTTCCGGAAGTAACTCCAAAGGCACATTTCGATGGATTCATCCTAAGCTGATATCTTCAGAGCAACTCAAATACCGTTCTCAAGTCTTTTAAGTGGGCGTTCTTCTTTCTTGACTTTACCACTAAGTCATCCACATAGCATTCAATATTTTTATGGAGTAGATCATCAAAGATGTTTTGCATAGCTCTTTGATAAGTGGCACCAGCGTTCTTCAAACCAAAATGCATCACCTTGTAGCAATAAATACCTTTAGGTGTACGAAATGCAGTGAGCTCTTCATCCTTTGGTGCCATGCAGATTTGGTTATAACCGGATGATCCATCCATAAAAGACATCGCCTCAAAACCAGTAGTAGCATCGATCATCAACTCTGGAATAGGGATTGGAAACTCATCCTTAGGACATACGTTGTTGAGATCCCTAAAGTCGACACAAACTCGAATTTGGCCATTCTTCTTCCGTACTGGAACAATGCTTGATATCCATGTGGGGTACTTAACTTCACGAATAAAGCCTGCTCCAATGATTTTGTTAACCTCATTTTCAATCAATGGAACCAAGTCGGGTCTAAAACGTCTTTGGGCCTGCTTAACAGGACGAGATCCATTCTTGACTGCCAACTGATGAACTGCTACTTTTGGATCTAACCCAGGCATCTCCTTATAACTCCAAGCGAAGACATCCTTATATTCTTTGAGTAAGTCCATGTAAGCGATTTCTTCATCCATTTCTAGAAAAGCGCTTAGGAAAGTTGGCCTTGGGTCTTCATCAGTGCCAAGATTAACTTCCTTTAGGGGATCTATCATCGTCTTTACTCCGTCTTCAAATTCTGACGGAGCATCTCCAGCATCTTCCTCTTCTTGAGGATCATTGTCATTGACCGATATATGGCAACACCAGGAAATATCTTTCGACTCTTCAACCTTTATTTGAGATGATGTATCGTACTCGCTCTGGGTTGTAATATGATATGAAGAGCCCACACTTTCTTTATCTTCCTCATGTTCCTTGGTATAAACCACAGTATGAAGTTTTGCCTTTAACACCTCCTTGCACGAAACCACAAGTTCCATCCGTCACCTCATTCTAGAAGGAATCAAACTTTGGAAATCCTTTTGGATTCGAGGTGAAAAGTGTGTCATAGTGCCTTGATAACTTCTTCGAGGTTTGTTACTCTTCTCTTTCTTCAGTGGACCCAACCTCTCAAACACAAAAGTTCTTGTGGTTGATTTTCCAAGTCGATCAAAGACAGAAGGCCTTTTGCTGGAAGTAGTAGACTCCTCTTCCACAGTGATGTAGTCGCTAGCCACCCTTCTAATAGAGATGCGCACCGGCTGTGGTGGCATGTACCCTAAGCCTTCGCGCGCTTGCCTGGTAGCAGCTTCTGATGGGATTTTCCCCAAATTTGATGGCTCATTAGGGTTGTATCCAGCCTTTACGAATTACTTGTAAGCGTTTAGATCAAAACCTTCTTCCGTACGCTTTGAAGGGAGTGTCATATCTCGCGGTGAATTTTGAGCCACAAATTCCTTAAGTGGCTTTGAGGGCAAATTTATTGCATCTATTCGCTTTACCGGAAGAGTTAGCCCCTCTAGTACATTACCTTGGACATCGGATGAGTGTCGTACTTCTTTCCCCACTTTTGGTACATAGCGAAGCACAGGAGTTGCCTTCTTCTTTAAGTACGCGACATTTCCTTTATTTGAAGTGGTGGGAGGCTTTTTAATGACAACGTTTTCAACAGCCACCTCAATCTTCTTAGCTGCAAGGTCATCACGCTTGGTTGATAAGACATCATCAACCTTTTTCTCCTTCACAACATAATTCTTCAAGTAGAATTTTGCATCTGCGAAGTGTGATTCAGCTTCAGTGAATGGCTTATCATCGGCCACTATCTTTCTCTTCACTCCATTTTCAAGATACTTCAGGCATTGATAGTAGGAGGATGAAACAATTTTGTTCTCGTGTACCCATGGCCTACCAAGCAATATATTATATGAAGTTTTGGCATCGATCACATGCATCAATACATTTGATCGTAAATCGTCCATATGAATCTCTAACTTGATGGATCCTATGGCCCTCTGACCCCCTTGATTGAACCCTTGGATCATCAAATGGCTTTCAGTAAGTTCATCAGTTGTGATGCCAAGTTCCTTCAGTGTGCGAATAGGCAGGATGTTCACTCCAGACCCTTCATTTATCAAGATTCTATTTATCTTCTTCTCAAGAATGTGACCTACCATATACAATGGACGATTGTGTAGTGTTTCACCAAACAGGAGATCCTTATCTGTAAATGTGATTTTTGTATCACATACATGTGCTTCTTGGTGAAGAAATTTAGTAGGCTTTTCAAGAGAAGGAGGTTCTATTAATAAGTTTTCGCCATTTGCTTCTTCTTTGTCATTATTGAAACAAGATGCCTCAATGTTGTCTTGAGTAGTCTTTGCGCAGAACCAACTTGGCAAGAATTCTTTTAAGGTCACAGGACGTCGTGGTTTTTGGTGGTGATGTTCCTCTAGACTCGTCCTCTCTGGAAGCTCAACCAACTTCTGTTTCATCGGTTTCTTCACCATTCTCCTTCTAGTTGGTTGCTTGGATGAGTCTTTTCGTAGACTCGTCCTCTTATTGCGTCTCCGCCTAGTCACCAAAGTCCAACCTTCATCATCACCTTCACCAATTAGAGACTTGTCATGCTCCAATAACTTTTCATTATGCTCTTTAAAGTTACATATTTGGATCGGATCAAGTGAGCCAAAAGTGATGGAGATTTGATGAGAACTGGCCTTCTCATCATCAAGCACGATCTTCTTCTCAATCCAGTTGCATGATTTTATCCTTGAAGACAAAACATTTCTCCAAAGGGTGACCCACGAGCCTGTGATACTTGCAATAGTTTGGGTCATCAGTTTTTTCAGCTTTGTCGGGCCGCTTCATTTCTGGTAGATCAATGAGCTTCAGCTCAAGAAGTTCATCAAAAATTTTGGAAACGTCAGAATCAAGGAATGGGTATTCTTTTTCCTGCATCTCCTTGAAAGTCAACTTCTGGTTTGGACGTGCTTGAGAAGTAGTCTTTACACTTTGCTTCTTGCACACCTTTGTGGTGAGCTTCACAGGAGACACGTTGACATTCATGGATTCTTTGTTGTCGCTTTTGGGGACAAACTTGGTCCATCTCCTGGGTTCCTATTTGTCCTTTCCCTTTCGAGGGTCATGGATGGGTGCTACTCCTTTTCCGGCAGAAGATATGCTCAACTCCATGTCGTGAGCACGGGTAGCTGACTCTTCAAAGGATTTTGGCTTAATGCCTTGCAAAATATAGAGAAGCTCCTAGTGCCTTCCTTGGATACATATCTCTATTGCGGAAGTTTCACTGAGCCTATCTTTATAGTTTAGGCTAGCATTCCTCCATCGATTGATGAAGTCGATAACTGGCTCATCCTTTCTTTGACGAGTATTTGTGAGCTCTACCATGCTCACTGTACGCCTCGTGCTATAGAAGCGATTTAGGAACTCATGCTCCAGTTGCTCCCAGCTATCAATTGAATTGGGTTCGAGGTCCGTATACCAATCAAAGGCGTTTCCCTTTAGGGAGCGGACAAATTGCTTGACGAGATAGTCACCATATGTTCTGGCATTATTACATGTCTCAACAAAGTGGGCGACATATTGCTTTGGATTCCCTTTGCCCTCAAATTGTTGAAATTTGGGGGGTTGATAGCCGGCAGGCATCTTGAAGCTATCAATCCTAGCAGTGTAAGGCTTGGCATACGTCAGGGAAGACTTGGTAGTAACGTCGTACTTGTCCTTAAGGGTCCCTTCAATGAACTCCTTCAATAGATCAATTGGGATCATTCCGCCAGAAGCAACTAGCACCTCTTTAGTAGGCGGTGTCTATTTGGTAGGAGGATCTATCTCTTGAACTTCTGGAGCCTTTCTAAGTGCATGGCTAGAATCTCCATCTATTAAGCCTTCCATTCGATCCATCAACTTATCAATCCGAGTGTCTTGAGTTTGCACATACTTGGTCAAACCTTCAATAGCTTTCGCCATATTCGCAAGTTGCTCCTCCATGGATGAGACATCAGTTACCATTGTTTGCATGATTATTGGAGACATCGGAGAGTAGCACGGATTGCCATATAAGTTGATCTCTGAAGTCCTTGGCTCATGTGGAGTAAGTGGAGATGACATGTTGGTTGAATGACCATCATTCTTTGTCCTAAAGTTTTTTGAACCAGAGAGATCAAGTAGAGCCAGAGTTTTCTTGATTTTCTCTGCCACACTGTTTCCTTCTTCTGAAGCACTTGTAGAGGACCTTGTTCTTTTTGGGGTTGAAGACCCAAAAACTGGAGTTGATATCGTCGACACTCGATGTGTTTGTTGCTCCATCATGTTGGCCTTGCTCCTTGTGACAGCCCCAAAGCTTCCAAAAGTAACATCAAGGATGCTTTCTACCTCGGCGGAGAACTTGGAATTAGCAGCCTTAGAGGTAGTGGATTGAGAGTTGACCTTCTTGGAAGTCATTTCGGTATTCTTGAGCTTTGAAGTTGGAAAGTTGAGATGAAAGGTAGAGATTGTCCCACTGGGCGTGCCAGAATTTGTAAGACAATAAAATTCGCGACCGAGAAAATAATATTCGGGACAAGAAAAATATTGCAACAATCGTTTATTGATTTCAATATGTGAGTGTTACAATCTCTATGAATCCTCTGATTCGCCTTTCTAAATATATTCAAGGGCTTTTGAGCTTGATCTTGAATTTGATGAACTTGAACCTGATTTGTGGATTTAATGAACTTGATCTTGACTTGTGAATTTGGATTCAAGGGTTTTTGAGCTTGATCTTGAATCTTCGTCTTGATCTTTAGGTGTTTATGAACTTGAATGCTTGAACTTGTAGCTTATAGAGAAATTTGTGGTGTTTGATCCACGAGCTTTCTCTTGTTTCTTGTTAGAATTGTTTGTCCTCTTTTCTTGAATTATGAGGCCCCTATTTATAGTTGTGGAAAGGAAAGAGTCATGGTGAAGATGAGCTTCTTTTGGCCAATCAGATTTAAGTGATATGGCGCATTTTTATGGGCCTTTGATTTCACTAGGCTTGCTGCATCATTTTGACATGTGGCACGGTCCTATTGGCTCCTTTACTTGACTTGGCATGCCACGTCATTTGACACTTGGCGCCAAATTGGGCCTCTAGACTAAGATGACATATTGGGCTTAACCAAGTGGGCTCATTATTTGTAGCCCAAATTAATGGACTAGCCCGATGAATTTTGGACTTTAATTAAATCCATATTTATTGAATTTAAATAATTAATCCAATTATATTAATCCACCATATTTATTTGGATTAATATATTTAAAATTCATATGATCACACTCCTATAATATTAAGAACTCCTAAAATATATGGTAAAAGATATTTCATCAAATTATTGTTTAATTATTTTTATAATATTGACTCCTAAAATATATGGAAAGAATCCTTAAAAACTCCAAAATTATGTGGTACGAAATAGTACAAATTAACGACTCCTGAAAGATATGAATTAATGTTAGTAACTTTTTTTCCTGGTGCACAAGAAACACTCGTAAAATATAGAGAAAAACTAGGCTATAAGGAAAATTAATGTTAGAAAAAGAATCGAAAATGTTTTAATATAATTGAACTTCTCCTACTTTGACGATCACACTACTCCTTATTTGGATACACTTTGTATTACTTACGTACTGCTGTTACTACTTCTCCTAGGACTATCACACTACTCCCCTACCTTATATATATTGATTTGTATTTGCATGAAATACAATGATTGTTTCACAAGCCAAGAAGGGTATTCTTGTATTTTTTTGAAGGAGCCTTATCGCTTTTGACATATGATTCATATGAATTGCTCATTAATATATGAGTTCTTCAAGCTATAACAGGTAATCATAAACCTATATTCTCAAATAATTAAACTACTTGCCTAAAGAATTTCAACTTTTCCTTTATAAATTGTTATCTGATGTCATGTGATTTTGCTAGAATAACTCATTGAGCTATATTTTTTTTTGCATTTCACTCAATCTCTTCTGTCACTTTCCGGATTTAAAAATACAGTCTTTAAAGGGTCGTTGATAGCTGATTTGAAAGTGAGTTATACATGTATTAAATTCTATATGAGTACTATCGCGTCTGACAGTTGGTTAAGAGGTAAGTTATTCATGTTTAAAGTTAATATGGTGTTTGATTTGTAATTTAAAATTTTGAATAACTACTACATATATAAGTTATTAGAATCTATGAATTAATTTTTGCAGATATTAATTATGCAGGATTTAGTTATTGATGTATCTAAGAAAAAAATGAAGTGGAAGAAGACACCGGGTGAAAGACAAATGGATTTCCCTCAAAAATAAATTATGTATTCTTTCATACATTCAACTAGAATTGTCATATTCATGACTTCTCACCGATAATTGCATGTAACTTTGAACCAAATTCGACTAGGTATCAATGTCGTTTAAGGAATTGTTTTGCTCAAAAAGTTTTGAGTTTTGAATAGGATATAATGTCTTATATATGACATGGTGCCATATTGTTATATTGCTTTAGTTATTTTATTGAAAAAAATATGTTTTTCAATCAAAAAAGGATATAGCTGGAAAAATCTTTGGTTCTTTAGCAGAGGCTTCATCAATAGACAGAAGCTGAAAACTTTGAGCAACGAAGTCGGTCTTTCTTATTTTATTTTAGTTCATGTATTTGTTTGTTTGTTTTATTTTTGTTTGTTTTGACCAAAACTTTTTAACATGCAGGCAGCGGAGGAGAGCGTAGCTAGGGGTCTCAGTGGGTTGGTTTTTTGAGTTACTTTTATCATAATCTATACCATATCAATTTTTTGTTTATTTGATTTTGTATGATGAAAATTAGATTGTATCAATTTAAATTGCTTTAAATTATGGTTTAATTTATGCAACTTTGCTTCTCCTTTGACATATGCTTGTGAGTTGTGACCATTGTAGGAGCATCCATTTTCAGTGAAGCTTTTAGCTATAAAACTGTTTTCTTAATAGAAAAATCGAGATACTTAAGGTGTGTTTTTGATCCTTCACTTTATTCACAAGTCATCATAATAAATTCTAAGTTCTTTGTCCATAGAGAAAAAGGAAAGAGTGATTTATAGTATATATCTCATAATTTGTTTTAAACGATCATTTAGATGTATAGAGCATTAGGGTCTTCAACTACAAACTGTCTCATATTTTATTTATTTAGGTTTAAGATTTAACTACTTAGGTTTAGCATATTTTGTTTTATTTAGGTTCAGTTTTTTATTTAGGTTTAGAATTTAATTACTTAGATTTAGAAAAAAAAATTATATATCAATAAGTATTATACTAATGTTATTGTGTCTTTGTTTAGGCTTTTTTGAATAATTAAAGCAGAGATAAACTTGCTTGTGATTTGAGGTAAATTTTTTATACCTTTAATTTGTTCTTGAAGTTGTAGTCGTTGACACAATTGGATATGCATGCGAAGGCCATTTCTTGATTTTCTTCGATCGACGTTGGAATTAGTTATGAGTTTATTGTTTAAATGTGTATATATAAGTATATAGGGATGGAAAGAAAGCATGATTTTGAAGAGAAGTTAGTTTAAAGTTATGGGAGTTTTTAGAGGGGTGGAGAAGGATAAAAAAGGGGTGAACTATGTAAGTTTTTATGCATTTTGATGCGTAAGAGAAATGGTGTAGGGATTGGTTGTTGTTTTTTTTTTTTTGTGGGGGGGGGGGGGGGAAAGGGGGGAGGGAGGGAGGGATTTGCAATTATTTGAGTTAAATGTGTGTGTGTATGTGAAGGAGATTTGTCTAAATCCTATAATCAAAGACAAGCAGGAATAATTTAAGGAAAAAAATAAATTTAAAGTATTTTTATGAATATGGAAATGAGTTTAACTAATATATATTAGTTAAACTTTCAATTTTTTTCTCTCCCCTCCCTAATTTCCTCCCCTACTCTCTCTCTCTCCTTATAACTCTAGATCTATTTTCATATGTTATTTCTCTTCAAATATGGCTTTCATTTATTTTTAGAACTGTCGTTTCAGATCCTTCAAAGCAACATACAGCTTCGTAGTGTGGTTACATTTAAAACCTTTGTATTAAAGTTTTTTGTACATTTCCTCTCTGTTTGTAAAGTTAAAATCATATGAAAAGATAGTCCCTCTATCCCAATATACTTAATTAGAGTTCAATTTTCTGGAAAAAAAATATTTAAAGTGACATATAAATAAATTGCGATAAAAAATTTGTTTGTTTAATCCTCCCCATATGCGTTTCTTATTATATTAGTTAATCTCGTACCTCAATCACCATAAGAAGTATTGAAAAAAAAAAGGCAATATAACAAAAGAGTGGTGATTGTGATTGCTTCAATTGTGAAGGTTGCATCTTGTTTCAATGATATTGAAAAAAATTGTAGAAGTGAACGTAATGAAAACAAAACAGAGACAACATTGAAGTGTTTAGAATTTTTGATAAACAAGGTCATACTCCTAATAAATTCTGGTACAATAAATATAATGTTTAAGTTACCTTATACTAC
This sequence comes from Capsicum rhomboideum, assembly GCA_031232105.1. NCBI lineage: Eukaryota > Viridiplantae > Streptophyta > Magnoliopsida > Solanales > Solanaceae > Capsicum > Capsicum rhomboideum. The sequence goes on along the minus strand of CP124719.1, from coordinate 97,993,055 downwards.
TAATTTTCCTTATTTAAAATTTAAATATCAAAAAAGCTACTTGGTATAGATTTTAAAATATCTGATTGAGAAAAGAAAATGTTACACCGTCAGTGTATATTAGTTAAGCTCCATGGGAATGATGAAAATAAAATAAAGATATAATTAAAGCTTATATTTTAAGAAAAGTATCTCGAATATTATAAAAGGTAATAGAGATAAAATAGTAAAATATCAGCAAATTAAAAGTTCTTGTAACTTGTAAGATCATAAGAACTTACAACTTATAAATATTTTATAAGTTAGGGAGTTGAAGGTGGCTGTAGACAAACTCAAGAAATGGAGACAGTAGAAAGAAACAGTACCATGTGTTTTGATGAAAAAGAACAGAAGCTAATAAGTTATATGGATCTAAAGAAGAGGGGATTTTGTTTGATATCTTTGTCCATGTAGGTCAACTATAGAGGCCCATGATCTCTTTCAAAAAGATTAAAAAGTTTTCTTAATTCCTCTCTCACCATGTAAAAATCTATTTCTGTTTTTTTAAGAGACAGGAATGTACAGACAGGAATGTATTAGTAGTATGAAAATAATAAGGAAAGTGGAAACAAGTTTGTCAAAGAGGATATATAATTTTGTATGTATGCCTGCTTGGGTTGATCGTGATGGGATTAAATGTGTGTATAAAATTTATTTTTATTTTTCATGAATAATAGTTAATTTTACAAGGTAACTAATTTATTATATATGTTCAAGTATGTACTTAATTTGTGTATCACTAAAGTAGCATCAAGTTTATAAAAATATTTAACTAAAATTAAGAGTTGTTACTTCTTTTAATATAGTTTTGATTTTAATTTTGTAAAAATATATTTTCTATTTATAATATATCATTAGCAATTCAAGTTTTAATATCTCAATAATAGCTCAATTGTCCAACTCTAATCAAGTTTTAATATCTATCCTTATTTTTTTATAATTTTTTAATTACCTAATAAAAGTTTTTTACTTTATAATATGAATATATATAGTGTATCAAATACAAAATATTCTTTAAAATAATTTGACAAAATTTCTCGTGGTCAGTCTAAGCTATATATATACTCAACTTTCAAATGACTTCCTTGTACGAGGGTAGCTCTGCTCATGTTACACGGGATCAATCAATATAGTTTCCCACTTATACTCAAAATATGACTTGCACATCCTAATCTTCACTCATCTATCATAGACTTGCACATCCTACATCTTCACTCATCTATCATAGTTATAAATCTAGTTCCATCTAACTCAATTATATGGAATATGGTTGTTATATTTACAAGATATGTTAATAATTATTTTAGAGGTTATACTTGTCCCGAGAGAATGCACTTTGTATAGCATATAACGCAAATCGAACATCAGCCTCAAAAGCTTTAGTGACAACGATGTATGTGTTAGGGTTTTTACCCTGATTTTCTTACTAAATTTGAGATTTACTTTTCTTGAAAGGAAAGTCAAAGTAATATCATAATTACTTTTACTTTTTCTAAAAGGAAAATATAAAACTCTTTCATATTTAGCTAATTTCTTTCTTGGAGGAAAGGGTTTGTATCTCTATAAATAGAGGATCCTTCTTTTTATTCCATAACACAATAGCATCCACAATGTAGTCCTCAAAAGAGTCTTGGTTAGAGGGAGATTTTCTCTCAAATAGTTTTTGTATTTTCTGAATTAGTTTTTAATATGTAGGTCAATTGGTCAAACCATATTCAATAATATATTTTTAATTTAATTTCTTTATCATCTGATTTGTCGCCTCTATAGTTTACAAACTATAAACTTCCGCATGACGCCCATGTCGATTTTGAACCCAACAGTATGCAGGGATGTCATGCACAATCATGGATGTATTTTGTACTTATTCTTCATCTAACTACGTGATATTGCATAGAAGTACTATTGTCATAACTCACAAGATTTAATGCTGACTAAAGCAACAAACTTTTATCTTTCTTCTCATAGAGATTATAGCCTTACTCATAAAAGTATTTGTCTAAACTATCCTTCAGTTTTTTCTTAAACCTCACACTTAATTATCACTCTGCTATAAAAAATAAAAAAAAGTTGAATAGAACTATAGAAGAAAAAAGAAAACATTGTAGTGTGGTTGATGGGGCCTAATGTGATGACCCGTCATGTCATCATGCCATTAAGAGCCACTTGGCACACCTTTTTGCCATGTGGAAGCTTACATAAGCAAGACCCTACCACTTGTGAAAGTATCTAGAGAAGTATGGAGATTTCTCATGGAAGACTATAGAATTCCATAGAATTGCATAGAAGGTCCTTGGAATATTTTAGGTATCTAGAGAGTTCTAGAGAAGGGACCTAAGTGTAAATATATAGGGACTTGTATAATAATTATTATTTACACTTTAACCCTAGATGAGTAGTATATAGAGGGGCATTCATTTGTAAAATCATCAATCAAATTTTTCAAGTTCTCACTAATAAAAATCTTCCTAACAATTCTCTTATGTTCTTTCTTTCATTCTCTTAGTGATTTCTAGTGTTTTAGGCTGACTTGGTATAGCAAGAGCGTGAGCACGTGGTGCAAGAACGTGAGCAACTTGTCAAGTGTTGCACGTGTGCTTAGTTGAAGTCTAAGTTCGTGACAACATGGTATCAGAGCAAGGTCGTAACTAAGCAAATGACAAACGACGGAGAATTCAATGTTGTTAACACCCTTTCCAACGTCACCCAAGATGTCGTTGGAAAGAAGTTCCATAACAAGAAGAAGAATGCCGCCAATAAGAGCAAGAAGGTGCTGCCCGAAGTTATGTCAAGTGAAGGGCTTACATCTAAGGAACCATCTACCACGGAGGGGAGCGAGGATGAAGTGGAGGTCCTATCCGAGGACATCTCACTCGGTAAGGAGTGGTTCATGAAGGTTAATACAGGAATAGACGTTGTCGACATCTTTGGTCAATGTACGGGGAAATTAGAGGCACCCTTGGCGTTCTTGAAAGGCATACTCTTTAAGAGATCGAGAGCATCCGAAATGACTTGGAGGAGCGTACACAGGCTGAGGTAGAGTGCAGACTCATGGAGGCGTTGAGCACTATCGATGCCATGAAGGCAAAGGTAGAAGCACTTGAGGAGCAGGTCAATGATGGCATGGCTGAAGCAGGAAGGAATATCATTGTGACAAAGAAGACTAAGATCGAAGCTCCCAAGCCACCATGATGCACAGGAGGTAGAGAACTTTTTTTGGCACTTGGAGAACTATTTCAAGCATGGAAAAGTAAGGGGCGACGAAGCCAAGATCAACACCACTGTGTTGTACCTATCCGAGACTGCCATGCTGTGGTAGAGAAGGAAATGGCTGATGTTGAGAAAGGTACGTGCACTAGTAACACTTGGGATCAGTTTAAGGCCGATTTTAAGCGTCACTTCTTCCCAAATAATGTCTTGTACGAGTCAAGATGAAAACTTAGGGAGTTGAACCAGACATGAAGCATATGCGAGTATGTCAAGGAGTTTACCACCCTTATGCTTCAAATTCCTAACCTCACAAGCGATGACTTGTTGTTCAACTTCATGGACGGATTACAGAATTGGGCTAAGCAAGAATTGCAACGCCGACAAGTCACAGATATAGACCAGGCTATCGTGGAGGCTGAGTCACTGATGGATTTCATGGATGACAAGTATGACAAAGGCAAAGGCAAGGAGTCTAAAGGTAGCAATGCCAAAAGTGGGAGAGATCGTGGCAAAAGTAAAGGCACCTACCAACAACGCTCCAAGACCCAAGATACCAATAAAGTCTGATTTTAAGAAAGAGAGTGGTCGCCAGAGCTATGCCGAAAAGAAAGCGCAGGTTGAGAAGAAGGAATGCTACATATATGGAGGACCGTATGGCTACAGGAATTATCCCAACTTAAAAATTATCAATTCCATGGTCCTCGAGTAGAGAGAGAAAATGCAAGTAGAAGGTTTAGGAGCGGCACAGTTGGGTATGATAGGACTATGCAGAGTTGTCAAGAAGTAATTTGTCCAGCTGGATGATAATAAAAATCAGTATGTAGATCTCACCATCAACAACAAGCCCGCTCGTGCACTGGTGGACACTGGAGCAACTCACAATTTTATGACCAAGGCTACAGCAAAGACACTAGAGTTAAAGCTCGCTCCATCTAATTTTTGTGTCAAGACAGTGAATGTCGAGCCACAAAATACTCGTGGTATAGCTAATGGGGTTGGTGTGAAATTGGGCAATTAGCAAGGTACGACAAACTCTACTGCTATAATAATGGATATCTTTAATATTGTTTTAGGCAAGAGTTCTTTAGATACTGTCATAATTTGATCGACCCCTACCTCCAACGTTTCTTAGTGCTAGAACGTGAAAGAGCTTGCATGGTACCTACAGTGTTTATGCCGCACAGTCAGAGCCAAGTACAACTTTCAGTGATGCAGTTAGTCAAGGGGCTCAAGAAAGGGGAACCGACGTTCATGGGAACCATTGAAATTTTGGAGGAAGACAAAGGTTCCCAGTAGACATTGTCGCCTTGCATAAAGAGGCTACTCAAGGAGAAAAAAGATATTATTCCCACCAAGCTACCTAAGCACTTACCTCTTAAGCGTGAAGTGGATCACAAGATTGAGTTGGAACCAGGGGTTAAGCCACCCGCATTTGCCCCTTATCACATGGCACCACCTGAGTTGGAGGATTTTAGAAAGCAATTGAAAGAGCTACTGGATGCTGGTCACATCCGTCCATTGAAAGTACCCTTTGGCGCACCAGTGTTATTCCAAAAGAAGAAGGATGGATTGCTGCGCTTATGCATAGACTACCGGGCACTTAATAAGTTCACAGTGAAGAACAAATATCCTATCCCACTTATAGATGACCTATTTGATAGACTTGGGCAAGCCAAGTACTTTACCAAGATGGATCTTTGTAAAGGCTACTACCAGGTTCGTATTGCAGAAGGGGACGAACCAACGACAGCATGTGTGATGAGATATGGAGCCTTCGAATGGTTGGTGATGCCCTTCGGCTTAACCAATGCACCCGCTACATTCTGCACTCTCATGAACAAGATATTTCATCCCCACCTTGATCAGTTCATGGTGGTCTACTTGGATGATATAGTCATCTACAGCAACACCTTGGAGGAACATGTAGAGCACTTAAAGAAGGTTTCCAAGTGTTATGGGAGAACGAGTTATACAAGGGAGAAGTGCGAGTTTGCACAGCCAAAAGTGCATTTGTTGGGTCATGTCATCAGTAGTGGCGAGCTACGTATGGACCTGGCTAAGGTACGAGCTATTCAGAAGTGGGAGGCACCTACAAAGTTAATCGAGTTAAGATCCTTCCTTGAATTGGTTAACTACTATCGTCGGTTTATCAGTAGTTATTCCACCAAGGCAGCGCCCCTGACTGAGTTGTTAAAGAAGAACAAGCCATGGATTTGTATGGAACATTGTCAAAAGGTGTTTGAAGTCCTTAAGGCAGTTGTAATGGAAGAACCAGTCTTGGATTTCCTGACTTCACCAAGACATTAGAGGTTTACACAGATGCGTCTGATTTTTCCATGGGGGGTGTCTTAATACAAGATAAGCATCCTATAGCATTTGAGAGCCACAAGTTGAATGAGACAGAACGATGTTACACCGTATAAGAAAAAGAAATGACGGCTATTGTGCATTGCCTTTTCACATGGAGACATTACTTGCTTGGGTCGAGGTTCGTGGTCAAGACAGACAATGTTGCCACTAGTTACTTTCAGACGCAAAAGAAGCTTACAACAAAGCAGGCAAGGTGGCAAGACTTCTTGACTGAGTTTGATTATATGTTAGAGTATAAGTCGGGCAAGAGTAATGTCATGGCCGATGCCTTAAGCCAAAAAGCCAAACTTGCTGCCATCACTTCAGCAAGTTGCGACATTCGAGAGGCCATAAAAGATGGCATGGAACATAATCCTATAGTCAAGCAGCTTATGGAGTTAGCCGCCCAAGGAAAGACAAGGCATTTTTAGGTAGAAGACAATCTATTGCTCACGATAGGTCGGAAGGTCTATGTGCCAAAGTTTGGTGACATCAGGCGGCGTATTATGAAGGAGAGTCATGACACCTTATGGTCCAATCATCTAGGTCAACGCCATACTAGAGCCTTGGTTGAGTCGGTCTACTATTGGCCGCGGATGCAAGAGGACATAGAGTGTTATGTCCATACTTGTCCTGTGTTCCAACAGGACAAGGTTGAGTAGAGGCAACCCGGAGGACTTTTGGAGCCGCTACCAATCGCAGAGCATCCATGGTAGAGCGTGACTATGGACTTTATCACGTATCTACCAAAGTCTGACAGTTATGCCACTATCATGGTGGCCGTGGACAGATTTTCTAAGTATACCACTTTTATGCCCGCCTCACCAAGTTGCACAACCAAAGAAGCTACTAAGTTATTCTTTAAGAATGTAGTAAAGTATTGGAGCTCACCAAGGCATATCATCAGTGATCAAGACCCCCGCTTCACTGGAAACTTTTGGAGAGAGTTGTTTGACATACTTAACACTGAGCTGCACTTCTCTACTAGTTTCCACCCACAGACGGAGGGACAGACAGAGCGGGTCAATGCCTTATTAGAGTGCTACTTGAGGCATTATATGAGCATGCATCAGAAGGATTAGACGAAATTCTTAGACATAACTCAATTTTCTTATAACCTGCAGCGGAGTAAATCCATAGGGCATACGCCATTTGAGCTAACCACGGGCCAACAACCTCAAACCTCACATTCACTACCAGCTGCATTCGAGGGGAAGAGTTTGGGAGCTTATCATATGGACAAAGGTTGGGAGGATCAACTTGACACTGCTAAGTCCTACTTGGACAACGCAGCTAAGCAGATAAAGAAATTTGTGAACCGCAAGAGGTGTCCTACGGACTATAGAGTGGGGACATGATTATGGTGAACTTTAACCCGAGACAATTCAAGGCACTACGGGTCATGCACCAAAATTTGTTCTGTAAGTACGAAAGCCTATTTAGGATCCTTGCCAAGGTGGGAAAGATTTCAAATAGGCTTAACGTGCCTCCGCATCTTAAGATCCATCCTGTCTTTCATGCCAGCATGCTTAAGCAGTACCATGAAGATAAGGATGACCCAAATAGAGGCCAGTCGAGTCATGCGCCTATCAATATCATCGCCTAGCATGATCTGGAGATTGAGGCTACCATTGACTACCAAGCTAGGAGAAAGCAAAGACAAAAGGCCATTTCCATGTTCCTCGTCCACTGGAAGGGTAAATCACCAGAGAAAACATATGAAGATTTGTGGAAATTCAAAGATAAGATCTGGGAGTTTATGCAGCAGGAGTGCGTCGCGGTCGTCGCAACATTAGGTAGGGGGGTGTAATGACCCTCCTAGTTATTTTCTGCATTTCCACATTATTTCATCATTTAGAGATTTCACATAGTCCCCCAAGTCATTTATGACTCGTTGGTGCTGGCAGTTCGGTTACCGGGCAGTTCGTTTGGTTTTTAGTGCCAATTCCCTGTTTTAAAGTCGACATTTTTCAAATTTGGCTACCGGGCCTAAACTTTATTTAAACAACCTCATATGCCAATTTAGACAATACCATCATCTCCGAAATGTTGATTTTAGGATAGGGGGTCCCTTAGTCCGGATCTTGAGGCTTTCGGACTCGTTTTGGGCTATTGGGTGGAAAGTGATGAAAACGGCCATTTAGGTGTGGGACCCATATTTCATCGAAACAACTTCGGATGGAAATTTTGATTGCGTCGTTAAGTACGAAATATCAAATTTGATAGGGTATCATAGTTTGTTTACATCCTCGGGGTTCCGCCCACGACCTGATAAGGCTGGTACAAGAGCCACTAGTAAAAGAATAAGAGTACTAGTAATGTCGATATACAAATAGTCTCAAACTGAAAGACTATCCAAAAATAGGGCAAGGTGAGGGGATCAGCTTCGGCTCTGAAAGCTCACCCTATTTTCGAAACCTATAGATAGCTAGCTGGAATATCAACGGCTTCGACTAGTACTCGAATCGACAGCAGAAAAGATGCAGAAGTGTAGTATGAGTACCAAAACAACATGTACTCAATAGGCATCATCGGCCGACTGAGCTAAATCATAAAAAAAGTATAATAAAATACGAGGATGTAAAATAAGTCAAGGGAGAGGGGCAAACCTGAGAACATGCTCTGAGATAGGTAAATAAATAAAGAAACACACGATGTCGAAATTAAAGTAGTTATTACAACCCAACTAGGCCCTCATAAGCCTAGAGTATACAAACAAGAGAAGCGTAATCCAAATGAACCCCCATAAGCCCGATGGATGCAATCAAGGAATATACCATTACCATACTTATGAAACTCTTCCGAACCAAAACCCACCGGACCCGAACCGGTACCATAATACGATGGAATAACCAATAGACACCGGACTTAAATCGAATTTCCCTCCTCATAACTCACCACAAGTGCCGGACTCGAACCGGTAATTTAGTGCCATAAATAGATAGAGTATGTCGTACTCGAACCGGTCTTTAAAAGCCATAAATCAATAGAATGTGTCGGACTCGAATCGGTCTTTAAGTGCAATAAATTAATAGAATGTGTCGGACTCGAACCGATCTTTAAATACTATAAGTCAATAGAATGTGTCGAACTCAAACTGGTCTTTAAAGGCCATAAATCAATAGAATGTGTTGGACTCGAACCGGTCTTTAAACACCATAAGTCAATACAATGTAAGCTCAAGATCATTAACCTAGCCCCGTACTAGGTATATACTATGTAGTCTAAGGTTCAAGATTATGGATAATGTTGCAAAAGAAGGCCTCCTGAGTCTACAAGGAGCTAAGAGTGATATCCCAACCCCAAAGCATCAATTTACTTAAGAAAAGGGTAAATGGGTCGATTATACCTGCAAAACGACCTTCAAATCGGCCAAATAATTCAACTTTTAATAACTAAGCAACCGACTGTATATCCCAACCTCAAACTAGCATAATATCATACTAATACTATAATTAAGCTCAATCTATAATTAGGGTAAGCCTAGCCTACCTGGACGCTGAAGAAAGCTCGATAAAGTCTGCTAAAGTGGAGCCTTTCCTTTCTGAGAAGCCTCCGCACGATGCCACACTATCAAAATAACAATCTACTCATCAATACAAGAACAACAATACTAATATTGTATATAGATGCGTCAGATCCAAAATCGAGCCGAAAACCTCATGTGGGGCTCGCTTACGGAATCACAAGTTTGGAATCGTTAAAACGTCCCTCAAAGTTCAAGAATAATTTACCCTCAATAATGGGTGAATTCCGAGCATCACAAGAGCCAAAATCAATCCACAAATCTAGCTAGGGTTTTGGGCTTAAACGGAGAATTTACCAAGAAATTAGACGAAACTTACAAAGATTTAGACGAGGAAATAATGTTAACGAACTCTCCAAGATCCCTTGAACAGCCAAGAATCGCCCCTTATTTCCCATTATCTCTCTAGAGCTTTTATGCTCTAACACTTAGAAAATATGAGAGAAAAATAGGTGAAGGGGATTAAAAGCTCTGCAGGTGCCGCATAAGCGTCTACTTGACCGTTTAAGCGGTCATCGCTAAAGAGGACAAGCCTCCGCTTAAGCGGACAGGCGGGTCCAAGGTTTAAGCCACTAAAGTGGTGTCCAAGCCGCTAAATTGGCTTTCTCTTAAGCAGCCAAAGGCCCTCTTAAGCGGTTACACCAGCTGAAGCAGCATCAGCACTTGGCAATATTTTGCTAAGTTTCCAACGGGTCCTCGGGATTCATTCGAAACCCCGTGAACGCAAATGAACTATGCTACCCTATCAAATTTGATACTTTGGACTCAACGGAATAATCAAAATTTCCATCCGGGGTGGTTTCGATGAAATTTGGGTCCCATACCCAAATGATCGTTTCCATCACTTTCCACCCAATAGCCCAAAACGAGTCTGGAAGCCTCAGGACCCAAACCAAGGGTCCCCCTAGCCTAAAATCAATGTTCCAAAGTTGATGGAATTTTCAAAATTGGCATACGAGGTCATTTACCTAGAGTTTAGGCCCGGTAGCTAAATTTGAAAAGCGTCGACTTCAAAATAGGGAATTGGCTTTAAAAACCAAACGAACTGTTCGATAACCAGACTGCCAGCATCAGCGAGTCATAAATGATGGGGAAACGATGGGAAAGATCTAAATGTCAAAATAATATGGAAATACAGAAAATGACCTGGAGGGTCATTACAATATCCACTACTAAAAGGACTTTCGTCTTTGAAAATAAAGGGTAAAAATGTACCTGAAGGCTCAAACAGGTGGGGATACTGGGTCCGCATCTCGCTCTCGATCTCTCAAGTAGCTTTCTCAATTGGACGGTGCCTCCACTGAACCTTAACCACTGAAATCTCCCTGGAGCGCAACCGCCTAACTTCCTTGGCTAAAAAAGGACTGGCTCATCTACGAACACCAACCTCTCGTCCAACTGAACCGAGTCCGACTGAAGCACGTGAGACTCATCTGGGACACAACATAGAGAAATAGAAAACTGGATGAACAGCTGAGAAATATGGGGGCAAGGCCAATTCATAAATTACCTCTCCAACTTCCTGAAGTATCTCTAATGGGCCAATATACTAGGGACTAAGCTTACCCTAACTCCCGAACCTCATCACGCCCTTTATGGGCGATACTCGGAGGAAACCTCAATCACCAACCCCAAATCTCAAGGTACGGAGTCTATGATCAGCATAACTCTTCTGCCTACTCTGAGCTGCCCTCAACCTATCCTGAATCACCCGCACCCTATCCAAGGACTCGCAAAGCAAGTCAGTGCCACGGGGGCTAATTTCTGAAGTCTCAAACCAACCAATCGGAGATCAACAACGCCTACCATATAATGCCTCAAATGGTGTCATCTCAATGCTCGAATGGTATCTATTATTATAAGCGAACTCTGCCAAAGCTAAGTGTTTCTCTCACTGACCTCCAAAGTCCATCGCGCACGTACGGAGCATATCCTCAAGAACCTAAATGGTCCGCTCTGACTGACCATACATCTGAGGATGGAATACGGTGCTAAGATCGACCTGAGTATCCAACTCCTCCTGACAGGTCCTCAAGAAGCTAGAAGTAAACACTAAGCCTCTATCAGAAATAATGGATACAGGTACTCCATGAAAGCGAACTATTTCCTGGATGTAGATACGGGCTAACCTCTCGGCACTGAAGGAGATCTAAATTGGGATAAAATGATTCGACTTGGTCAACCGATCCACGATGACCCAAATACTGTCAGAACCACGCGAAGAACAAGGTAAGCCAGTCATGAAGTCCATAGTAATCCGCTCCCACTTTCACTCAGGAATGAGTAGCCTCTGAAGCAATCCACCTGGTCGCTGATGCTCGGCCTTTACCTATTGGCAATAAAGGCAACGAGCTACAAAGTCTGCAATATCTCTCTTCATGCCACTCCACCAGTAATGTTGCCTCAAATCTCTATACATCTTTGTTGTCCCAGGGTGAATAGAATATCTGGAGCTATGAGCCTCTCGCAGTATCAACTGAATCAAGTCTCCAAACCTCGAAACACAGATGCGACTATCAAACCTCAGAATTCCCTCTGAATCTAGGGTAGCCCGACTGGACTCACCCCTCGCCACCTAATCACGGATGCCACAAAGTCTACTATCCTCAAACTGGAGACTCCGAATCTGCTCAAATAAGGTAGACCTAGCCTTAACACTAGCAAGGATCCTCATAGAGTCCGAAATATTGAGTCGAACCAACAAGTTGTCTAAGAACTGAACTTCCAAAGCCAACGGTCGCTCTGAAGCTAAAATAGAAGCCAAACTACCCATGCTCACTGCCTTCAGGCTCAAGGCGTCTGCTACCACGTTCGCCTTGTCCGGATGGTATAGGATAGAGATATCATAGTCCTTCAGCAACTCAATTCACCTACGCTGCCTAGAATTAAGCTCTCTCTGAGTCATAAGGTGCTGAAGACTACGGTGGTCAGTGTACATCTCACAATGAACACCATACAAGTAGTGCCTCCAAATCATAAGTGGGGTAGTTGCGCTCATGAAGTGAATATGGGAGCTGAAGTGAGTAAGCTCTTGAGCTTCAAAAAGCTCAACTCACAATCTTCGGACCACTGAAACAGAACTTCCTTCCTAGTTAGTCTGGTTATAGGCGATGCGACAGAAGTAAAACCCTCAACAAATCATCGATAGTAACCCGCCAAACCAATAAAGCTACGAACCTCAGTCGGAGATGTAGGTCTAGCCCAATCACGAATAGCCTCAATCTTTGCTGGATCCACCATAATCCCATCCTTAGACGCCACGTACCCTAGGAATGTAACGGAATCGAGCCAAAACTCACACTTTGAGAATTTGGCATAAAGCCTATGATTTCTCAAAATCTAAAGCACAATCCTCAAATGCTGCTCGTGCTCCCCCCTCTCTCCCGCTCCTCGAATATACAAGAATGTCATCAATGAAAATAATAACGATGGAGTCCAAATAGGGCCTAAAAACTCGATTCATCAAATCCATAAACGCCACTGGGCATTGGTCAACCCAAAAGACATCACTAGAAACTCCTAATGGCCATACCGAGTCCTGAAGGTTGTCTTAGAGATGTCCTCAGCCCGAATCCTCAACTGATGGTAACCCGATCTCAAGTCAATTTTAGAGAATATTGTCTCTCCTTGAAGCTGGTCAAATAAATCATTAATGTGAGGCATAAGATACTTATTCTTTACTGTAACCTTATTTAGTTGCTTATAGTCAATACACACACGCATAGAGCCATCCTTTTTCTTCACAAACAAGACAGGAGCACCCCAAGGCGATACACTAGGCCATATGAAACCCTTACTCAAAAGATCCTGAAGCTGAAAATTCAGCTCCTTAAGCTCTGCATGAGCCATGCGGTAAGGTGCCATAGAAATAGGTCGGGTGTCTGGTTCGAGATTAATAGCAAACTCAAAATCACGCTCAAGAGGAAGGCCAAGCAGGTCAGTAGGGAAAACATCGACGAACTCACGAACAACAGGAACAGAATCAAATGAGGGACTCTTAGTACAAACATCACGAACATAAGTGAGATAAGACTCACAACCCGTCGACATCAATCTCCTAGCCCGAACATAAGAAATAATCCCCGTCGGTGCACAGCCAAAAGAACCCTGCCACACAACCGAGGGTATGCCAGGCATGGCTAAGTAACGGTCTTGGCGAAGCAATCCAAGACGTCATGATAAGGGGATAACCAGTCCATGCCCAGAATCACATCAAAGTCCACCATATCTAATACGATAAGATCGGCCTGAATATCAAACTCTCGAACGGTCACCATACATGATCTATAAATCCGATCCACTACTAAAGAATCACCCACAGGAGTAGATACACACAATTGCACAGATAAAGGCTCCCAAGACAACTCTAAATGTGGTGCATAATAAGCAAAAATGTACGAATAAGTGGATCCTGGATCAAATAAAGCAATAGCAGGCCGATAGCATACTAAAATCGTACCTGTAATAACAGTATCCGAAGACTCTGCATCTAGTCTACCAAGTACAGCATATAAATGTCCTCGCCCACCGCCTGGCAGGGCGTCTGACCTACCACCCATCCTACCTGCCTGAGAACCTCCTCGAGAACCATGGGGACCACCCCTGCAACCCTGAACACCACCTCTAGCTGGAGGCGGCACTGATCTGATCGACTGAACAATCTGCGCTGCAGGCTGAATAGTTCCACCTGGGGACACTCTCTAGAGAAATGGCCAAACACTCCACAGGTATAATAAGGCCCCTGAATACCACTCAGTCCAGAAGATTCGACTGATTCGGAATAGCCACCACGGCTAGAAGACCTAGAATATGCATCACTCGGAGACTGACTACTGCTCTGGCCATAAAAATTACTGAAACTGGACTGATCTCCATCAGAAATCTGAAGTATTGCCTGAACAGGCCTATTGGACTGACCCTGGTGCCGTTATGACTGACGTGAAGGGTACCTACTCTGAGAACCTCTCCCTCTGAACTGTAAGCCTCTATGGCTCCCACTGAAACTGCCCTGATAACATGGTCTCTTATCGCTGCCCCCTTGGGCCTCGCGATGTATCTCCTCTATAGACTGGGCATAATCAGAAATCTCAACAAAAGACCTACCAACGGTAACCAAACTCTAAATAGCCATGCGAAGAGGAAGACTCAGTCCCCTAACATAACACCAAATCCTATCATACTCGGTAGGCAAGATCAGTAGCATGTCTGGCCAACTCATGAAAATGTGCCTCATACTCGAGAATAATCATCGAACCCTGTTGTAACCCTGTGAATTGATCTCTCAAGCGCTCACGAAGACTGCGGGGCATATACTTCTCCAAGAAGACCTCGGAGAACTGTGTCCATGTCAAAAGGGGAGATCCAGCTAGTCTGGAATCAAGAAAACCTCTCCACCAATGTCTAGCAGCCAAGTCCAACTGAAAAGTAGTGTAATCGACCCCACGACCCTCAACTAGGCCCAACTTACAGAGCCTAACCTTGCAAGCAGCCAGGAACTCAAATGTATCCTCTCCTAAAGCCCCTGTAAACCTCAGAGGAGTCAATCTTAGAAATCTAACCAACATCTTCTGCTCCTTAACAGACATAGCAGGTTGGGAGACCACCGGCTGAGCAACTACCGGCGCTAGAGGAACCTGAACTCTGGGTGTCGCAGCTACAGGTTGCTCCCCTACATCTGTACCACTCTGATCTGCAGACTGTACACCATCAGACGGTGCACCACCAACTAATCCCAACAACTAGACCAAGGCATCTCTGAGCAACGACGAAGAAATAAACCCCGGTGAAGCCTGGGCTGCCCCCTGGCCCACCAATGGCTGGGGTGGCTGAACCTGTGGAGCAACCTCTGCCTTTGGAGCAATAACTGGATCTAATGAAGGCTCTCTATCTGGCCCCCCAACTAGGGCTGCAGCAACTCTACCCTAGTTGCGACCTCTGGGTCGTCCACGACCTCTAGCAGGTGCTCTAGCAGCGGGCTCGGGGTCACCGTCACCCGTCGTCGTAGCTCGCATCCTAGCCATCTGCGAAAGAGTGAAACAACGAGCCGTAGAAACCAACACGGACTCGGTGCACGAAATAAATGAAGAAAGTGAAGTCATCCTAAGAATGTCCTGTAGCCTCTCAAAGATAAGATACGGACGTCATAGTTCCGATCCGCGGGACTCTACTAGACACTTGTTCTTGTACCAACAATACCAGTGAACCTAGGCGCTCTGATACCAATTTATCACGATCCAATTTCAGAGTCATGACGGCACCTACTATGTCCCACCAGTAGGTAAGCCAAGCTTTAGCCCAGAATGACAAGTAATGGGCGCACTGGCGGAAGGATACCAAAAGTAATACAAATCATGCCCATAACACATGCACGAAAATATAGGGCTAAATAAAAAAGGGAGAAGAACAAAATGAATCGTACGACCAGGTAAGGCCAGTACAAGAGCCACTAACAAAAGAATAAGAGTACTAGTAATGTCGATATACAAATAGTCTCAAAATGAAAGACTGTACAAAAATAGGGGAAGGAGAGAGGATCAGCTCCGGCTCTGAAAGCTCACCCTGTCTCCGATACCTGTAGATAGCTTGCTGGAATATCAACGGTGGTGGCTAGTACTCGAACCTGCACCAGAAAAGATGCAGAAGTATAGTATGAGCACCAAAACAACGGGTACTCAGTATACATCATCGGTCGACTGAGCTAAATCATAATAAAAGTATAATAAAATGCGAAGATGTAAAATAAGTCAAGGGAGAGGGGCAAACCTGAGAACATGCTCTGAGATAGGTAAATAAATAAAGAAACACGCGATGCCAAAATTAAAGTAGCTACTACAACCCAACTAGGCCCCCATAAGCCTAGAGGGTACAAACAAGAGAAGACTAATCCAAACGGACCACCATAAGCCCTATGGATGCAATCAAGGAATATACCATTACCATACTTATGAATCCTTTCCGAACCACAACTCACCGGACTCAAACCGGTATCGTAATACCATGGAATATCCCATAGACACAGGACTTGAACCAGATTTCCCTCCTCATAACTTACCACAAGTGTCGGACTCGAACTGGTAATTTAGTGCCATAAATAGATAGAGTATGCCGGACTCGAACTGATCTTTAAAGGCCACAAATCAATAGAATATGTCGGACTCAAACCGGTCTTTAAGTGCCATAAACCAATAGAATGTGCCAGACTCAAATCGGTCTTTAAACACCATAAGTCAATAGAATGTGTCGGACTCGAACCGATCTTTAAAAGCCATAAATCAATAAAATGTGTCGAACTCGAACCGGTCTTTAAGTGCCATAAATCAATAGAATGTTCCGAAATCGAACCGGTCTTTAAAAACCATAAGTGAATAGAATGTGCTAGCTCAAACTGGTCTTTAAATACCATAAATCAATACAATGTAAGCTCAAGATCATTAACCTAGCCCCGTACTAGGTATATACTATGTAGTCTAAGGCTCAAGATTAAGGATAATGTTTTGAAAGAAGGCCTCCTAATTCTACAAGGAGCTAAGAGTGATATCCCAACCCCAAAACATCAATTTACTTAAGTAAAGGGTAAATGGGTCGATTCTACCTCCGAAACGGCCTTCAAATTGGCCAAATCACCCAACTTTTAGTAACTAAGCAACCGACCATAAATCCCAACCCCAAACTAGCATAATATCATACTAATACCATAATTAAGCTCAATCTATAAGTAGGGTAAGCCTAGCCTACCTGGATGCCGAAGAAAGCTTGATAAAGTCCTCTAAAGTGGAGCCTTTCCTTTCCGAGAAGGCTCCGCATGATGCCACACTATCAAAATAACAATCTACTCATCAATACGAGAACAATAATACTCATATTGCATATAGATGCATCGGGTCCAAAATCGAGTCAAAAAATCTCATGTGGGGCCCGCTTACAGAATCACAAGTTTGAAATCGTCAAAATGTCCCTCAAAGCTCAAGGATCATTTTTCCTCAATAATGGGTGAATTTCGAGCATCACAACACCCAAAATTAATCTACAAGGCTAGCTAGGATTTTGGGCTTAAACGGAGAATTTACCAAAAAATTAGACGAAACTTACAAAGATTTAGACGAGGAAAAATGATGTTAGCGAACTCTCCAAGCTCCCTTGAACACCCAAGAATCGCCCCTTCTCTCACACTATCTCTCTAGAGCTTTTATGCTCTAACACTTAGAAAATATGAGAGAAAAATGGGTGAAAGGGAATTAAATGCTCTGCAGGTGCCGCTTAAGAGGACAGGCGGGTCCAAGGTTCAAGTCGCTTAAGCAGTTGCACCAGCTGAAGCAGCATCAGCACTTGGCAATATTTTGCCAAGTTTCCAATGGGTCCTCGGGATTCGTTCGGAACCCCGTGAACGCAAACTAACTATGCTACCCTATCAAATTTGACATTTTGGACTCAACGGCGCAATCAAAATTTCTATTCGGGGTCGTTTTGATGAAATATGGGTCCCACACCCAAATGGTCATTTTCATCACTTTCCACCCAATAGCCCAAAACGAGTTCGGAAGCCTCGGGACCCGGACCAAGGATCCCCCTAGCGTAATCAACGTTTCGGAGCTGATGGAATTGCCAGAATTGGCATACGAGGTCGTTTACCTGGAGTTTAGGCTCGGTAGCCAAATTTGAAAAACGTCGACTTCAAAACAGGGAATTGGCTCTAAAAACCAAATGAACTGCCCGGTAACCGAACTGTCAATACCAGCGAGACATAAATGACTTGAGGCAGCTATGGGAAAGCTCTAAACGTCGAAATAATGTGGAAATGCAGAAAATGACCTGGAGGGTCATTATAGGGAGAGTGTGATGACCCGCTATGTCATCATGCCACATAAGCGCCACTTGGCACACCTTTTTTCTATGTGGAAGCTTACATAAGCAAGACTCTACCACTTGTGGAAGTATCTAGAGAAGTATGGAGATTTCTCACGAAAGACTATAGAATTCCATAGAATTGCATAGAAGGTCCTTGGAATATTCTAGGCATGCAGAGAGTTCTAGAGAAGGCACCTAAGTGTAAATATGTAGGGACTTGTGAAACAATTATTATTTACACTTTAACCCCTAGATGAGTAGTATAAATAGAGGGACATCCATTTGTAAAACCATCAAGCAAATCTTCTAAGTTCTCTCTAATATAAATCTTCCTAACAATTCTCTTGTGTTATTTCTTTCATTCTCTTAGCGATTCCTAGTGGTTTAGGCTAACTTGTCATAGCCAGAGTGTGAGAACATGGTGCAAGAACATGAGCTATTTGTCAAGTGTCGTACGTTTGCTTAATTGAAGTCTAAGTCCGTGACACTAAGGCTTAAACTCCATCCCAGGCCCTGCAACTAAAAAGATAGATTTTTGGGTTTGGGGAGTGAAGATCTTTGCATTCACTGCTTGTTAATAAAATTTTGGCCATCTCACATCACTACCAAACACTTGAACAGGGCCCCAAAATATTTAACCAAAGTGATGTGCTAACTCTTTACGTACAGTATTGGTGAGTGCTAAAAAGTACAGGTCCTTTTTGGAGTGGAGTTTATTAGCTAGATAGATCATATCATGTATGTCCTGCTCCAATAATATCACCATTTTCCCCAACAGCCTTTTTTGCCGTGTCTTTATTCACTTGGGGTCCTCCTTTGCAATCATAAACCTTTATCTGTCATAACTTCATTATCTCTTCTCCTATTTTATATTACTTCAATAATCCATGTCCAAATAAAAATTTAGACGCCATTTTCAACAACCTGCCTAGAACTGATATCCTCCATGTGATATTTTCTATGTTCATAGGAGTATATTGATGCTTATGAATATGACTCTCTTGGCTTATACTTTCTCTAGTCCATATTCAGTGATATTTTAGGATAATGCACTCTTTAAGAAAAACATTCAGGCACATAATTTAAATATTCCTATTTTTCACTATAATCTATCATCTATAAAAATGTAAAACAGTAGTTAAGAACCTCATTAAAAAAGAAGGGCAAAAATAAAAAAAAAATTCAATAATTCTCTTAATTTTTGAATAATTCATTTATTTTCAACAATGAGAAAAGTCTCAAAAAGTCAATATGGACTATAGGGAGTAGTAATAGCCAGCATTATTTATATTTTGACATTTTAAGTTTGCAGAGTATCAATATTGAATACTTATTAGCAAAGGGCTAAAGAAAACTTCTGCTTATGAGTTGATATGATTCAACAGGCAATGTAGCCTGTAGGGTTAAGCTTTTAAATAAATAATATTTACAGCTCAACTAATTTGATGAAAATTCATGTTCTTTTGCTATATTAGCAAATTAATTTACCTTACAAAGCATTCGTCCAACCTAAACCACTTCTCCTTGGTTAAAATTGCAATTTTAGATTCCAACTTCTAATGGAGTGAGGAGTTTTGAGAAGTCAAGTTGATGATGGATCTAAGAAGCAGCAGAAGTCTTTTTCTTTTTTTGTAAGAGAGAACACTTTTTTTCTCAATATTGTCACTAAGATCGTCAATTTTGTTTATTACTTTGTCTAATTTGACATTATTCAAAAATCTCACAAGGATTGATAAATCATCAATTTTTTTGTCAAGAAAAATAATATGTTCTCCCAAAATTTTAACGTATAAACCCAAATAATTATTTTAAAAAATTAATTTATTAATTTCAGAAATACTTACTTTTCCAACTTCATTATCAATAAATTGTTGAAAAGTGTTGAAGGTTATACCTGTATTATTAGGCATAACAAATGAAGATTGTGGAGGAAACACCGTTTGAACAAGGTTTTCGCTACTATCTTTATAGGTTCGTTCAATAACCTTAACATATAAAGGAAAATAAGTGGTTATAAACCATGGTACAAAACACATAATTTGATTATGCAACGCACAAGTTTCAAAAGAAATTTGAGAGATATTATGCATGTCTTCGTCGCTATAAGCTTCAAAAAATTAAATTCTAAATTGGTTCCAATTAGCATTAAAAAATTCTTTTCGAATATGTTTTCTTGTTAGAGATCCTGGACTAAAATCAATTTTGTGAGGAATCATTAAATTCTATTTGGGTCGAAATTCATTTCGGACGCAGAAGGAATATCCTTATCAGAAATATCATCAGCATTAGCATGCACAACATTAGTTGCGGGGTCAATTTTTAATTGATCTATATGACATTATGACTAGTAGTCGAATGAATAGTATGCAAAGATGCAACACGATTCCTAGTCTGACCATAAGTTGGTTCAACTGGAGCTATAAGCGAGGGCATAGGAGGCAGTAGCCTATGACTATTACTTCTAGGCAATAATCTATTGCTACTATTTCCAGAAAACGACTGCATGTTATAACAGAAGAGTTATCCTCAAATTGAATACAAACTTGTCCATCTGGAGTTTGTGTCACATGAGAAAAGTCAGAATTGGTAACTTTATTAGCAATCTGACTAGGTGATATGACAGAATTCAACACTCAAGTAGATGAAAAATTAATTTCGTCCCACCTAGTATGTCTTCTAGTTGTGATTTTTGATTTTATAAAATTCGTTTCAAACAATATAGTTTGATTAGAATTATCACAAAGTTTACATCGAGGATTCAAAGTAGATAACAACTTATAGTAGATCCGATAAGATAAACATATAAGTTCAGATCCAGGAGCATAATTATAACCATGCATTTTAACATTTAATGTTAAAGCATCGAGGATATTCACATCGGTCAAAGAAAGCTGCAAATTTGGCTGAGTATTAAAATAGACTGGACCATACGCCACGGTAGATTCTATTGAACCCATCAAAGATTGTCTAAAATTTAAATTACGTGCATCACGTAAAGCTGCTAAAAAAGTTTCTGATAACCCTTTAAGAGTTAATGGTTTAAATGCAATTTGAATCATGCCAATATGCAAGAAATTATATTGACCTTTATAAACATCTATATCATGTTTATTTAATAAACGAATAGTTTGTTCAGAAGAATTCAAAGTAAGAGACTGCTCTGTAATTTTAATTAACTGTTTTGAAGAAAATTTATTAAACCAACCATAATCATAAATGGTTTTTATAGAAATTTTTGGAATAGTCCATTTATTTAATAAATCTAAATTTTGAGGTACATCCACCTCTTCTAACCTATCATTCTTGACATGGGATTCTCCCAAATCCATATTTTCAAATTATCTATGTTGAACACTTCACATCTATTACACATTTATTATAAAAGATACATGGCTCTGATACCAAATTTAAATTTTATTAATTTATAGTTGTACAATAAATATGACTTTCACAAAAATTAAAAATACACGTGTAAAACGAGTAATTAAATTAGTACACAAAACACTTCATACATGATGAAATTGTTAAAAATTCAATACATAACATAATAATTTTAAAAATTACAATAATAATTTAGAAATTTGGTAAGTCCTTTTCAGATCCACCTATATCAAAAAAAAAAATCAGTGTATGAGGCAGAGAATTATTGTGACTGCAATTGGAGAAAAGAAGTGCTACATGGTATAATGACTACATGTATTATACTGCACAACATAATAATTGAGAATGAGCGTGATCTTAATTTACCAATTCAAGATACTTCGAAAAATTCAATTCCAACGGTAGAAATGGTGGTAGATGAAAATTATCGATTTGAATAATTTTTAGCTAGACATAAAAAAATTAAAGACAAAAATGCTCATTTTGAACTTCATAATGCATTAATAGAGCATTTATGGGAGCAACATTTTAGTCTTGAAAGTTGAAAATTTATGTAGAAATTAAAATAAGTTTTACCATGATGGAATATTTATCTAATTGTATTTCAACAATGATTTCACTTTTATTTGAATTGTCCATTAATATGAATAATATATAATATTTGCTTGCAATTTATGTTAGTTAAAAATTTGGAGTAAAAAATAATTATGAAATAAGAAATATAAATGAATTAAAAATAACAAGAAAGATTTAAGTTATGAAAAAAGAAAATATAAATAAAATAAAAATAGTTATATAATATTGAAGAGAGAGAAAAAGATTTTTTTTTGGAGTGTAAAATAAAGTTGTAGGTTGAAGTTGATGTTGTTCAAATATTGAGAATCTTATAAAGTTAGAGTGTGGTTAGAGATGATTTTTGTAGACAAACTTACATTGGGTGTTTGGTTCATTTGTTTCTTTGATTTAGACTTTTTGGCATTTGTCCTATCTACCAAGCATGTGCTTATATTTTGACTCAAAGCTTGAGTTTTTCATTCTATAAAACCTTTACTTTTTAATAATTGTCAACACTCATTTATTTTAACAAAAACAATGATATGATGTGTCTATGAATCCTTGCACATGAGTTTAGTGACATGATACTTAGCAACTCATTATTTATGGATTTTTTGACTTTTGGCCAGCTGAATGAGCAGCATATAAACTAGTGAGACTCCTAGATGGAGACAACTTTAGGGGAAAAGGGTTCCACAATACACCATCCAAATATCTATAGATGGTGATTTTGTATAAAAATTTCAAATACAAAAGCCATGCATTAAAGTTAGGGATCACTCCAACTATCCCCATCAAGATCCTGAACTTGCTCTTTGCACACATGTAACTAGTTACAATCATTTCTAGTTTCTTTTTTGTTTTAACTTCAACATAAAATCAAAAATTGTACCATACCCTCAAATGTTCAGGAAAAAGAAACAAATACAAAATTTGTTTTGATTCACAAATATAAATGTATTGAGATTAAATGTTGACTGAAAATTAAAAGGGGGAATACCCCATATTTGATCCCTAATGTGTTTTAGAAGTAAAATAACTTGCTTCTTTAAAGGTCTTTTTCTTAATCCCTACCCTGCATATAAATCAAAACTCTAGCACAATCAGAGTTCCAACCAAATAGCTTTTTGCTGATTAAAAATTTGGCATACTACCAAAAGGTCGCCAACAGAAATCAATAAAACCAAAGGCTAATTTTGGCCATAATAACAACACCACCTTTGAGGCTGACATAGCAACAACAAAAATAACAGTTTTCCCATTCATAAAGTTTCACCTTTGGGGATTTTCATTCAACCAATTATTTCAATTTTACAATAGATATAAAGAAGTGGTTTCCTATTTACTACACTGCCCATAAAAGCTTCAGCAAAAGCGAAACAATTGATACTAGAATCATTAACAAAAAATCAACATCAACCTCAATAGCAGGAGAAAAAAAGGTAGTTACCAAAAGAGATAAGCATGCATCACACCTGACAAATAAACAGAGTTTTCAAACAAGAGCAATGTAAATTTCTATAGTAGTATCAGTAGCTAATTAAACTTAAGTAAATTTAAGTAGTAGAATATAGGAAAAGAGAACCCTTTTTTAGCCTCTGGCAGTCAGCAAAGAAGGAATAGCTGCCAAATTTGGAGTAGCATTCTTATTTGAGGAGGCAGTTCTTTTCCCAATTGATGATGATGTCTTACTGAAAGCTCTCATTGGACTTGCAAATGCCCATCCCCAACTCTTGCTCCTTCCATGTACAAGCTGGTGTCCCACAGATGCAGGAGCTATGCTCGATTTCCCATTCATATTTTCCTCAGATGAAACCCAATGAGATGAAGATGATGAGGAAGATGAAGAAGAAATTATCATAAAACCACTGAATAGTCCTCCACATCTAACTCTTTCCTTAATACAATCTTGCCCTGCTGCTGCACCACTGTTTCTGTGATGATGATGAACAGATGAAACTTTAGACTTGCCTTCTCTTTGTGACTCAACTCTTCTCAAAGTACAATCACCAAAACCAGTTGAGATTCTCTCAAAGAAATCACCTGAAAAGCTTCTGCTTCCACAGCCAACAGATCTGGATCTAGACACCTTTCTATCAAATGCAGGACTCTCATTCTCCTCCACCACGACAAACTCTTCTTTCTTCTTCTCTCTTGACCTCATAGAAAATGAACCAACTGAAGATGATGAAGCAAAGCTCATGTTTTTTTCAGTTTTCTTGGAAGTAGAAGAATGTTGCTTAGAGGATGAGTAGTAGAGAAATGACCAGAACCTTTTCCTGTGAGGGGTATAGTCTTCTTCTTCAGCAGCATCCATGAAATGCATACGATTTCTAGGTGTTGTTGTGGACTTGCTTCTCTTCATAACAATGCCAACATTTGAACTAGTAGCAATGTCTTTCTTCTTCTTATAATGACTACTCAACAGAAAAGGCATTCTTGATTTCCTCAGTTTCCCATAGTGATGACAAACATTTGTTTGGCTGCTGTTGGTTTGGATGTTGTTGTTGGTTTGGAGTGATGGTAGAGTTGAGGAAGCAGTGGAAGAAGTGGCTCCAAAATCAGATCTAAAAGAAGGGGTAGAAGAAGAGGAAGAAGAAGGGAAAATGGCAGTAGGGAAAGAGGAGGAAACAAGTTTTCCAAGCTTTTCTTGAAGACAGAAAGCACAGATCCCACCAGGGGTATTGTTCTTGTAAGGATGGTTTGTACATATCATGTTCCCATCACCCATGTCTTCTTGAATCCCCTCCATCACCATTTTCTTTTTCAAATCAGAAACTGAAGAAAGGTGAAATCTTGAAACCCCTGCAGCAGCTAACTCTGTTACTGCCCTGTTATCTACTAATTACTTGTCTTGTTGTTTGCTCTTCTTGATGGAAACAAGTGGGATCACTACTAAAGCTTAACTTGAAGGGATAGCAAAGAAGAAAGGATTAAACAAGTGAAGGAAAAAGGGAAAATGGAGAAGAAGTAGGAGGCAAATGGTCAAAGGTGGTGTAAATGAAACCATTATTCAGAAAATAGAGAGAAATTATGACATTGAAGGAAGGAGAGAATGGTAGTCCCCAGGAGCACATGCCAACCTGACTGACTAACTGATATAATTAATATTGATGAAACAAGACAAGGGAACCCCCCAGGGAGCTATGATTATTTTTAAGTAACTTCAATGCTTAAATATTTATTTCATCAACCTATAATAAAGACTGTGTTTTCAGTGCACTATACTCCATTTTAAGTCATCAAAATTACTACTTCCTCCGTTTTAAAAAGAATGACCTAATTTAACTTAATACGAAATTTAAAAAAATAAAGAAGAATTTTAAATTATGTGGTCATAAATTAAAATTGTGTCAAATGTACCAAAATATCCTTTAATCTTGTGGTCTTAAATATGTCACATAGAAAATTGGAATTAAAAAATTACTAAAAAAGGAAAGGATTATTTTTTTTTAAATATATTAAAAAGAAAAATAGGTCATTCTTTTTTAAACGGAGGGAGTACTATTTTAAGTTACAGTAGGGTTCTGTGATGGTTAATTGTGCTAACTTCAACATTACTCCAAATCTCCAATCCTAAAAATTAGCCTTTCCTCTTTATGATGTATATAAACTGACATAGAGTATGTGCTTCTGTGTCATACGTAAGTAGATACACATGGAGAGTGTGTATTTTCAGTAGGCTATACTTCTTAGCACTCAAAATTCCCAACTAGTTTTAATCACGCTTAGGTTCTATGATAATTAATTGTGTTAAAAATTGCCGTTATGTTCTCTATGATGTAATTGATATAGGGTGTATTTGGTAGATAAGAAACTGTTTTCTATGAAAACGAAATTTCTAGAAAATAATTTCTGTGGGAATAAGGATTTCTTATTTATGTTTTTATATTTGATAAGCAAATAAAAAAAATTATCTCAAAAATATTTATAATTGTAATCTAGCAAACACTATGGAGATGAGATTGAAGTGGAAGTCGGAGTTCAAGGGTGACAAGGGATGGGATGGCCAAGAGGAGGAGGGGTCGTGTAACAACCCTAGTTGTGAATTTTAGCTTTTGGCGTGTTTTAATCATTTTACCCTTTTGTCGTTTTGGAAAGCTTTAGAGTTGGAATGGTTGACTTTGGTCAACATATGGGGATCTAAGCATCGAATGAGAATTCTGTCAGTTTCATCAGCTCCGAAATATCGATTTTGGGTTAGTAGCATGGTTGGTTCGGATCTCGGGACTTTCAATGTGATTTTGAGCGTTTAGACGGAATGTTGAAAATTTTGGCCTAGACTTGACTTCGGACAACATTTGATTAACGACCTCTGTTGGAAATTTTAAATATTTTATTGAGTCCAAAATGTCGAATTTAGGCTAGTAGCATGCGGATTGTGTTCATGGGGTTCAGAATGTATTCCGAAGGTCCGTTCGGGGAATTTTTAGACCATTTCAGTTGTTGGTGCCTGCTGTCATCTGGTGCATTAACTCTTCTTCATGATCACAAGACACCATGTTGCAATCGTGAAGGGTGGTCAAGTGGGCATCGCGATCGCATGGTGGGGGACCGTGATCGTGATAGTGGTTGGGTTAACGCTTCGCAATCTCGTGGTCCCTTTGTAACACCCCACAAATTCTAAGCTAAGAACTGAACCATTCTTCAAATACGTATAGACCTAAATCCAATGATTTCAAATTGTACATAGGTCTTAAGATCATTATTTAGTGTGGAAAGAGATTTGAATATGAATTAAGGTCATAAGAAATCCCTAGCTCAACGTTGAGTTGAAAGTTTCCTTACTGACTGAGTTTCTGTATAATATTTTACTAGGGTCAACTTCAAACGAGCATTACTCCTAGAATATGAAGAGTTTTGTAGCTTAAGACTCACCAAATTAAAGTTCTTCGAATCTTCTTTCCAATGCCACCGATTATTTGTTAATCCAATACCAGAGTAAAAAATTATGATCATTTTATCAAAGAGTGTCCGTTTGCCAGCGAATGACGGATGGAGCAATGGTCCATCACTTGGACAACAGTCCATCACTAGAGTCGTCGTACCTATCTAGTGAGCTCAAAAATGGATCAAAAGTCGACGGTCCGTCATCTGGACCGTCCGAAGGGATTTTTCTGCACTTTTGAATAGTTATTTGAGGGGTAGTTTAGTTCTTTTCTTACCCAAGGCCCTTCCCCAAATTTTTTAACACACCATAAGGGTTATTTCTCAGAAGAAAAAATATCGATAGTCTCTCCCAATTTCGTTTTCCTTCTCCCAAAACTCAAAAACACGTAAGAGGGGTTTCTCAAACCCCATAACTCCAAAGCTCCTAAGTTCAAGAATCTCTATAAGAATCTTCTTCTTTCAGGTATGTGAGAATTTAATAAGGGTTTTCTTTTGCCCTTATGCCTAAAACTTCAGACTTACAGTTAAGATTTTCATGATTTCTTAATCTATGGTTTATACCCAATTATGCAAATGTTATGATTTTCAGTCCTTCATGTTCCTCGTGATAATTGATCTTGTTAAATACGTTCAAGCATGATTTTACAACCATGAATTTAGTTTAAAATTTTAACACATGATTTAACATTGTTTGAATAGATTTAGCACGATTTGACCATTTGGTCAGATTTAGTATGAGTTGATTCCATGAGCAAGATTTTCCCATGATTTTCCTGCTTTTTTTAATTAAAAACGGGGTCAGGCCCATATTATTGATCAAAATATTTGCACAAGATAATGGGCTGACCCAAGAAAGGTCCAACCCGAAACAAAAAGAGAAAACAACAAAAGAAAAAAAACCTAGCCTATTCTCGAAAAAAAAGATAAAGAACGAAATGAATTAGGAAAGTTGAAATGAAAAAGTCAGATGAGTTCCTCCGACAGATCTCCACTGAACTCAACGACGCCGACCCTTTTTTTCATCCAAATCATCTCATATCAGGTATGGATCAATAGCTTGTGTTTCATATCTTAGGTGTATTTCATCTTATATCAGTCTGACCTTTTTGAGCTAACCTAAAGTTCAAGGATCTTTGGATCGATTACATTTCAAGTCACCTAAATATCTCACCAGGTGTTGTGTAATCGATGTCAAAGTAGAATTCCAAGCTCATAAAGTTATATTAGCTCATGTTAGATTCAGATTCGATTTTTCTGTTAATTACAAGATATTATTTTAATAATCTTGTTTATTCCTTTACAAAAGGATGAACCTCGTAGAGATTAATACTACCTCCATATCAGTTTAAACAATCTTATCATACCAGTAAACTTACAATTAAATTATTGTCAATGTTGAAATCTGTAACATTGAATGTCTATGAACTTTGTGATGTGCTTGAACCTCCCCTATAGGTTGACATTACTGACTTTGGGAGTATTTATTCTATGTGTCTAAAATTTCTGATCTAGTCTGATGTCTGTTGCTTCATTTTTCTTATTCTCAGTTGTAGTAGTTGTTGTTTATATTGAATTGTGATGCTTTTTGCTCTCCTTGGTAGTTCCGTGAATGTGTTAAAGTTTTTTGTACCTACAAAACTAAAACACTAGTTAGCTAGAAAATCTACAAGAGAGTTTTCCTCTCTGAATGTGTGTTGAACTTGAACCAGCACTTCTTCAACAACTCCTTTATTCTCCTGATAACCACTCATGTGTTTCATGGACTCTCTCATTCCCCTTTCACCATTTTAGTCAATGCTAAGGAGTCGATTTCAAGGATTAGAGATAGAAAATGGTGTTCCACATAGTACTCACAACCTTCCTTCATAGCCAATGCTTCAGCATAAATGCTTGTACTGTCTTGCAACTGTCTACAAGAGGTATGATTTCCCTACAAGTTCTTATATGTGCATCAATCATATACTTTAAGGTTTCTTCATGAAATAGTATGAACTCTATATTAAAAAGACATGTTTTTAAAGACATAATTCCAACATACGATATATAACATGATAGGGAGCTTAAGCTTATAGCAGTAAGTTTCATGATTTGTATGACATTCAGTTATGCTATTAATGCTTATGAACAATTTTCTCATAAAAGTAAGTTTCGTGATTAGTATGGCACCCAGATATGCCTTCAACGATTATGAACAGTTTTTTTCATAAAAGCAAAGTTCATAAGTAGTATGACATTCAGGTATGCTATCCATGATTATGGATAGTTTTGACATCTAGATCTGTCACATGATATGATATGAGCACTAGTATATTTTAGGAGTGGTATTTAACACCGAACATATGTGGGTTCTGTCAAATCCAAGTCCCAAAACTACGTTGTCACCGTAGAATTTATGATATGTACCGCAAGTCTGTACCCTCTTTAGCCTAAAAGGCACACTTCAGGACTTTCATGTATATTGTTCTAACTTTGGCAGGTTAGAACAATCTTTTTTAGTGTGGGTGTATGATACTTGACTCCATGTTGCTAGTATGGTTTATTTCGGTTAAGAGAAGCTCCCTATAAAATAATTTAGAACATAAAAATTGTACATGACTCACTAGTTTCCAGTATAGACATGATTAGTTTATAACTCTTTCAGATGATTCAGTTTTCCAGTTGTTTATGATAATGTGAGTCATTGGTCATTATTTCATACATATATTAATTATGACTTGAGTATTTTGCCACGATATTTGTTTTCAGCATGATTTTTACTGCATATATGATATTACATATCTCACATACTTAGTACATTCAAAGTACTAACCGCGTACCTTTCTTTTGCGCTATATCCTATTATGATATAGGTTTCGATGCTCAGACTTAGCCGTGTAGTTATATACGCTCCAGTGGTAGTTAAGCTACGATTTGGTGAGTCTTCATTATTTGAGGACGGTTTATTTTAGTTATGATTTATCAGACTCCATTTCTATTTAAGTTGTTTAGAGTTAGTTGGGGGATTTACCCAGCAACTCGTCACTTTACTTAGAGGCTTTTAGACGGAGTTAGACATTTTAACTTATTATTCAGTTTAAAACTTAATTAAGACTAAATATTTTATTTTAGTTATCCCAGCTTTTTTCAGTCATTTAGTTGCTCATCTATTCCCTTTAAGCTTCTGCATAGATATTCAGTTGTATGTTTAGTTTCATGCTAGTATCATGTGTTAGCTTAGGACTACTTGTAGTTCTAAGTATCGTGTTACTTCCAGGATGTTGCTTGAGTCGTGACAAACTTGGTATTAGTGCATCAGATTTAAAGTATTCTAAGGTATCTGAAAGCCACATTAAGTAGAGTCTTTTTCATAGGTGTGAAATGTATCATACTTATGAGGAAGAGGCTTTGAGACATTTTTAGGAAACTTTCCTTCTTTCATGCTTTTTATCATGCGATAGAGTTTGACTCTATTTATCCTTCTAACTCGTATTTTATGTGTTTCAGATATGTTTCCCAGAAGAGATATCGATCAGATAAGTGATCAAAATTGTAACCTTGGCGCACTAGTGGATCAGACTGCAAATAATGATATTTCTAATACAAAGTTTTGTAATACCATCCTGATGTTGGCTCAAGCTATATCTTCTCAGTTGAATCAATAGGTAGTAGTTTCCACTAATGTTAATGATAAGAGAGAGAAACTGAAGAAGAGAAAAAGAAAGAATAAAAGAGCCAGAGCATGGAACCATGACACTAGTCCATAGAAAACCATTAGTGGGAATCGGTAGTCTGTTCACCAGAGGCCTTCAGACTAGCCCCATCTTCAGCTAGCACACTTACACCTGATTCTCAGTCTTATTGTAGTAATGCTCAGAGGACCTTGAGGTATCCTACTTGTAGTTATTATGGTAAGTTCCATCTGGGTGAATGCCATCAATAAATGGATGGTTGTTTCAGATGTGGTCAGATAGGTCATAAGTTGAGAGATTTCCCCTTAGTCAAGAAGGGCAATAGTGGTGGTCAGCACCTAAATCGATTTCTTACATTGTCCAGCCAGCCAGGTCAGAATATTTCTCCTGAAGCCGAGACGAGTATGTTGCTAGTTTTCTACCTGTATGCATCCATAGTCCCCAGACCCCTATTCTTGTATGGTTGTGAGTTGTCTTAGCTTAGCACAAAGTGGTGATAGAGAATAATAATATTATAATGGGCAGTAGAGAGAGAGAGAGAAAGCTGTGGGAATTAGATCCATGTAAGTTTGATATGTCATTGTGAAGGATAGGTTAAAAATCATGAGTGTAGTATATATATGTAAGGACCTTCCCGGTCATTTTCCTCATTGTCGTGTGTTCTCAGCGTTTAGAGCTTTTCTATAACTGCCCCAAGTTATTTATGACTTGCTGGGACTGACAGTTCGGTTCCCGGGCAGTTCGTTTGAGAATATTATTTAGACTGAGCTCGTTGTAAAATATTAAATTAAATTTGTGGGTAAAATGACATAGTTAATTACCTTTCAAAAATGTTTATGATATTTATAAAATTCTTTAGTTATGATGTGTCTATATTACTTTAATAATAAGTTTATAATTTAGTAATATTTTTAAATGGAGATAGTAAATCTAATTTTGTTGACATAATATTTATTTTTATTTTATAGAGGTTTTGTTCAAAATAATTTTCTATTCATAATGGTATATTTAAAATATTATATTTATTTTACCACGAGCCTATGCAGTATCCGAATATATATATACGGAGAGCAAAAAAAATGGATAAGACCATGTGCATGTTAACATTAATTGGTATTTTGACTTAAAGCCTTACTTTCTTGTTGGTCTTGTACGTGTAGTGTATGTATATATATATTTTAGTTTTATTTATTTTTTTCTCATTTTGTGTTCTTTCTTAAAACTACTTAATACATATATTTCACTTTTTTTTTTAAAGCACTTTAAGCTCAACTTTAGACATTTCTAGAGAGATTCAAGTTTAGGGGTTGGTATATTTGAGTTCGTGAACTCGTTCTCGTCATTTCTACGGTACGTTTTCTTATTTTTACGGTAGTTTTAGTTACGGTGGTTGTTGGAATTGGTGTTGATATTTGAGCTAGATATTGAGCTCAAATTGAGCGGTGTTAGTTGTGACTATTGGTCACGGGGTGATTTGGGACGCTGTGACGGTTTCGGTTTTTCGATTCCGCAAGTGGGCCCCACATGGACCGTTCGGATATTTTTTCGAACTAATGCAATATGGGTATCAAAATTCATGTTTTGACATGTAGTTTATTATTTTGCTAGCGTGGCAGCAATCGGAGGTCTCTCGAAAGGGAAAGACTCCTATTTAGCAAGCTTTGGCAGGCGTTTGGCGGCGTCCAGGTAGGCTAGGCTTACCATATACCTAGACTGAGTTTGTTTATAGTATTTGCATATTATTATGCTAGTGTTTGGGCTGGTAGTTGTGGATTGGCATTGGCTTGCTATGATTAGGCCTTTTGGGCCGGTTAGGGCCTTGTTCGGATGTGTTTCGGGCCTGTTATCCTCGTGGTGTGCCAGATATTACTTTTATAGGGTTGGTTAATGTTGTACCGCTGCTAGTAGGGGTTTGGGGAACCTTAGCCCAGACTTGGTTCCGGGACCCCGTAGTGGGCCCCGCTACTCTTCACAGTCGGTGTAGTTAGCTTTAAACCTTATTAGGCTTAGTTAATCCCCGAGATGATCTTTTAGGATAAAATTTGTATTAAATTACCCTATTTATGCCCTTTTGACCTGTTTAGCCTTGTTAATCCCTAATAGCACCGTATTTGACCGGGGTCGGCTAGTTTGATGTAGAATGCGGACCCGCCTTGCCATGACTTAGAATGTATACCCAGAATTGTAGTACGTGGTGGGTTAGCTCCTTTACTTATGTTTCGAGTTTATTTTGGGGCTGGTATGTCCCCGTTTACTTGTATTTGTGTGGATTCTGGCACTACTATGTCACTTGGTTACTGATTATTATGAGTTCCGGTTCAAGTCCGGCCACTGATTATTATGAGTTCCGGTTCGAGTCCGGCATCTGGTTATGATATGATTGGAGAGTTTTGGTACTGAGTTCCGGTTCGAGTCCGGCGGTTATGATATATGTGGCCTATTGTTATTATCCACTATGTCCGGTTCGATTCCGGTGTCTGGCCTCTTGTTATTACCCATTGGTGCCGGTTCAAGCCTGGTGCACCCTTGTTGGTTATTCTGGTTACTGGATACTGATACAGCTTCGAGACACTGGTGACTATGCATTTACTATTCTTGTGTGTCCCGCCGGTTTATGGGGGCCAGGCTGGGTTATTGTTTTCTTTCGTGTGCCTATCGGGTTTATGGGGGCCCAGATAGGTTATGTTTGACTTGAGTGCTTACTTATGCATTTATTTACTCTTTACTTAGTATCGTATTTATTTATCTCTTGAGCATATCTACACGCCTCGGCAGTAGTGTATTTACTTATTATTTATACCCCGGACCTAGCATGCACCCTCGCATTTTAGCTTGCTTATATTATATTGAGCTCAGTTGGCTGATGATGCCTACTGAGTACCCGTTGCCCCGGTACTCATACTGCACTTCTGCATCTTTTTCCCCGATGCAGATCCGGGTACTAGTCGACGGTTTTGACGTGACTCTCTTTCCAGCACTGACTCCGGAGCAGGGTGAGCTTACTGACGTCCGAGGCAGATCCTACTCCATCTCTATTGTATAGTCTTTTGCTCTCGAGACTGTAGTACTTGTTGTATATATTTGGTTTCTGTCTTATTTTTTTTTTGACATGTCTAGTAGTGGCTCTTGTACCGACTTCACCAGGTCTTGGGAGGGGTTCTCGACTTTATATATTGTCGTCTTTCTTCTCAGTCTTGGTATGAATATATATTTTGATTTTGTTTTTTTTGTATTTCTAGCATGTTTATTAGTATGGTTACTTCCACTTCATCACTGTTTCCTGAGATTCCACCCGTTAGCCTGTCGCTTGTCGCTCCGGGCTAGGGTTTGGCTTGCCTATTGGTGGGTTACAGTAGGCGCCATCAGGACTCGAAAAATCGGGTCGTGACAGATTGGTATCAGAGCCTAGGTTTCACTGGTATTGTTGGTGCATGAGCCGATGTTTAGTAGAGTCTCGCGGATCGGTACGGAGACGTCCGTATCCTATCTTCGGGAGGCTACCGAGCATGTTTAGGGTAAATCTTATTTCTTTGATTCGCCTTAGTGCGTTGGTGTCTATGTTGGTTTCTAATCTCGATTTGGTTCATTCTTTATGCAGATGGTTAGGACGCATAATACGAGAGCCGGGGGTCGGGACCCCGAGCCTGCAGCGAGGGCTCCAGTTAGGGGTCGAGGTCGACCTAGAGGTCGAAGGCAGGGCAGAGTAGCAGCCCCAGGACCAGATCGTGCTAGGGATCAGTCACCCGATCCCGTTATAGTTCCAGATGTTCCGCCGCTACAGCAGCCAGTGGGCCAGGGGGCAGCCCAGGCTCCACCCGGATTTATTGATGCTTCTTTGCTCCGAGGTACATTGCTTCAGTTGTTGGAATTAGTTGGAGGTCCGCCTGCTGCGGGAGTACAGCCAGCCGCACAGGGAGTTGGTGCTGGGGCGCAGCCTGTAGCTGTGGCACCGAGAGTTGAGGTTCTGCCTGTACCAGTAGCTCTACAGCCAGTTATAGATCAGCCAGTTATGTCTGCCGAGGAGCAGAAGATGTTGGGTCGCTTCCTGAGATTAGCTCCACCGAGATTTGCTGGTACTCCGGGTGAGGATGCATATGAGTTCTTGTCCAGCTGCGAGGATAGACTTAGGAATTTGGGATTGGTACAGTCTCGTGGTGTTGATTTCATGGCATATCAGTTCGATACTGCAGCGAGGAGATGGTGGAGGGGATATCTTGATTCCAGGCCAGTGGGATCTCCACCGATTACCTGGACCCAGTTCTCCGAGATTTTCTTGGGAAAGTATATGCCCCGTACTATGCGGGAGCGGCTCAGGGATGAGTTCTCCAGGTTGACTCAGGGTTCATTATCTGTCGCCGAGTATGAGGCGAGGTTTCATGATCTGGCTAGGCACGCTACTTCTATTTTGCCTGATGAGTACGAGAGAGTTAGATGTTTTGTCAGGGGACTGAGATTGCCACTCCGCAGGGCTACCCAGAGTTTAGTGACTTCAGGGAAGTCATTCGCAGAGATTATTGAGCATGTATACTCTATTGAGGAGATGGATCGCGAGGCCCAAGGGGGCAGCGATAAGAGACCTCGTGTCCAGGGTAGTTTCAGTGGGAGCCATAGTAGTTCGCAGCTCAGAGGTCGTGGTTTCCAGTTTCAGGATAGGTACCCTCATCAGCAGCAGCAGTCTTTTCAGCGACAGGGTCAGCCCAGTAGGCCCGTACAGTCAGCTTTGCAAATATCTAATAGAGGTCAGCCCGCCTATAGTGGTTCTGTTAGACAGCCTCAGGGACGTGGTCAGTCCAGTTCATCGACTAGAGGGGGTCATACCGGATCAGCCGGACCTTCTAGGCCGAGCAGGGATCCAGGAGCATGTTATACTTGTGGGGTTGTCGGTCATTTCGCGCGTGAGTGTTCTCAGCGCATGGCGATTGAGCCTTCAGTTCAGACAGCACAGCCCCTCAGATCTATACCGCCAGCAGGTAGAGGTAGTGTACAGGGTCGTCGGGGTGGTCCCCAGTGTTCTCGAGGTAGAGCGCAGGGAGGTCGGACTGGTGGTCAGGTTGGTACTCAGACTAGTGGTAGCCAGCGTCAGTTGTATGCCGTGCCAGCTAGGCCGGAGGCTGAGGCTTCGGATGCGGTGATTACAGGTATGATTTTCGTATGCCGTCAGCCAGCTTCTGCATTATTTGATCCCGGATCCACGTTTTCTTATGTATCTACTTATTATGCACCACGGTTGGGTTTATGTTCTGAGTTATTATCTGTGCCCTTACGTGTATCTACCCCCGTTGGTGATTCCTTAGTAGTGGATCGGGTATATAGATCATGTCTGGTGACTATTCAGGAGTTTGAGACTCAGGTTGATTTTATTGTATTGGCCATGGTAGATTTTGATGTGATTCTGGGCATGGACTGGTTGTCTTTTCATCATGCAGTCTTGGATTGCTTTGCCAAGACCGTGACCTTAGCCATGCCTGGTGTACCCCCGGTAGTGTGGCAGGGTTCTGTTAGCCGCACACCGATGGGGATTATTTCATATGTTCGGGCTCGTAGATTGATAGCGAGGGGTTGTGATTCATTCCTCGCCTATGTTCGGGATGCTAGCATTGAGAGTCCGTCACTTGACTCCGTCCCTGTTGTTCGTGAGTTTCTTGATGTATTCCCGACTGACCTACCTGGCCTTCCTCCTGAGCGTGATATAGAGTTTATTATTGACCTTGAGCCGGGCACTCGACCTATTTCTGTGGCTCCTTATCGTATGGCTCCTGCTGAGTTGAGAGAGTTGAGTAGTCAGCTTGAGGATCTTTTGGGAAAGGGTTTTATCAGGCCGAGTGTGTCGCCGTGGGGTGCTCCAGTTCTGTTTGTAAAGAAGAAGGACGGATCTATGCATATGTGTATCGATTACAGGCAGTTGAATAAGGTAACAGTGAAAAATAAGTATCCTATGCCTCGTATTGACGATTTGTTTGATCAGCTTCAGGGTGCAGCGGTGTTCTCAAAGATAGATTTGAGATCTGGATATCATCAGTTGAGAGTTAGGGCTGAGGACATCCCAAAGACAGCCTTCAGGACTCGGTACGGCCATTATGAGTTCCTGGTAATGTCTTTTGGATTGACTAATGCCCCTGCAGCTTTCATGGATTTGATGAATCGGGTATTCAGGCCATACTTGGACTCCTTTGTAATTGTGTTTATTGACGACATCTTAGTTTATTCGAGGAGTAGCGAGGAGCACGAGCAACATTTGAGGATTGTGCTCCACACTTTGAGAGATCATCAGCTTTATGCCAAGTTCTCAAAGTGTGAGTTCTGGCTTGAGTCTGTAGCTTTCTTGGGGCATGTTGTATCCAGACAGGGTATCATGGTAGACCCAGCGAAGATTGAGGCTATTCGAGGTTGGGCTAGGCCCACGTCGCCTACTGAGGTTCGCAGTTTTGTTGGGTTGGCAGGTTATTACAGACGGTTTGTTGAGGGCTTCTCGTCTATTGCATCTCCTATGACCAGACTGACCAGGAAGGAGGTTCCGTTTCAGTGGTCCGAGGATTGTGAGGCAAGCTTCCTGAAGCTCAAGGATCGACTTACTTCTGCCCCTGTGTTGACTCTTCCAGTTGAGGGCGAGGGTTTCACCGTGTATTGTGATGCGTCTGGTATCGGTTTGGGGTGTGTTCTGATGCAGCGGGGTCGTGTTATTGCTTATACATCGAGACAGCTGAAGGTGCACGAACGTAATTACCCCACTCATGACTTGGAATTAGCAGCGGTAGTATTTGCACTGCGGATTTGGAGGCATTATCTATACGGTGTGCATTGTGAGATCTTTACAGACCACCGCAGTCTTCAGCATATTATGACTCAGAGAGATCTTAATTCGAGGCAACGCAGGTGGATTGAGTTGCTGAAGGACTATGATATCTCTATTCTCTATCATCCGGGCAAGGCGAATGTGGTAGCGGATGCCTTAAGCCGGAAGACAGTGAGTCTGGGTAGCTTAGCCTTCATTCCAGTCTCTCAGCGGCCATTAGCTTTGGACATTCAGTCCTTAGCTAACTCGATGGTTCGATTAGATATTTCTGACCCCAGGAGGATAGTTGCTTGTGTTGAGGCTAGATCTACTTTGCTGGAGCAGATTCAGGGTCGTCAGTTTGAGGATAGCGGTCTCTGTAGCATTCGAGATCAGGTATTGAGGGGTGAGTCTGAGAGAGCTACCTTGGGTTCTGATGGTGTTCTGAGGTTTGACAGTCGTATTTGTGTCCCGAGGGTTGGAGATTTGATTCAGTTGATTCTGCACGAGGCACACAGTTCCAGATATTCTATTCACCCTGGGACAGCTAAGATGTATCGGGATCTGAGGCAACACTATTGGTGGAGTGGTATGCGGAGAGACATAGCAGGGTTTGTAGCTCGATGCCTTTGTTGTCAGCAGGTAAAGGCCGAGCACCAGAGACCTGGTGGTCTACTTCAGCCGTTACCCATTCCTGAGTGGAAGTGGGAGCGGATCACGATGGATTTCGTTGGTAGGTTACCTCGCACCTCTCGTGGCTTTGATAGTATTTGGGTTATTGTAGATCGGTTGACTAAGTCCGCGCACTTTATCCCTGTTCGAACTTCCTACAGTGCTGAGAAGTTAGCTCGTGTATATATTCAGGAGGTAGTTCGCCTACACGGAGTACCGGTGTCTATTATCTCAGACCGAGGGTCTCAGTTTACCTCCAGTTTCTGGCAGGCTTTCCAGGAGGAGTTGGGTACTCAAGTAGACCTCAGTACTGCGTTTCATCCTCAGACCGACGGGCAATCAGAGCGGACTATTCAGGTGTTAGAGGATATGCTCCGTGCTTGTGTGTTAGACTTTGGGGGTCAGTGGGATCAGTTCTTGCCTTTAGCGGAATTCGCGTATAATAATAGCTTCCACTCCAGCATTCAGATGGCTCCGTTTGAGGCTTTGTATGGTAGACGGTGTCGGTCTCCAGTTGGATGGTTTGAGACTTCAGAAGTCAGTCCTCGTGGCACAGATTTGCTCCGAGAGTCTTTGGACCGAGTTCGGGTGATTCAGGACAGGCTGCGGACAGCTCAGAGTAGACAGAGGAGTTATGCTGACCGTAGACGTCGTCCGTTGATATTCAGAGTTGGTGATAGGGTCTTCTTACGAGTATCGCCAATGAAGGGCGTGATGCGATTCGGTAGGAGGGGCAAGCTTAGCCCCAGGTATATTGGACCCTTTGAGATTCTTCGGACAATCGGGGAGGTAGCATATGTACTGGCCTTACCTCCGACCTTTTCAGCTATCCACCCAGTATTTCATGTTTCTATGCTGCGACAATATATCCCAGATGAGTCGCATGTGCTTCAGTGGGACTCGGTTCAGTTAGACGAGAAGTTAGCATTTGTTGAGGAGCCTGTGTCCATTTTAGCCAGAGATGTCAGACGGTTACGCTCCCGGGAAATTCCAGTGGTTAAGGTACAATGGCGTCACCGTCCAGTTGAGGAGGCTACTTGGGAACTTGAACGTGACATGCGAGCCCAGTATCCCTACTTGTTTACGTCTTCAGGTATATGCTTATTCTTGACTTTCGCGGACGAAAGTCCTTTTAGTAGTGGATATTGTAAGGACCTTCCCGGTCATTTTCCTCATTGTCGTGTGTTCTCAGCGTTTAGAGCTTTTCTATAACTGCCCCAAGTTATTTATGACTTGCTGGGACTGACAGTTCGGTTCCCGGGCAGTTCGTTTGAGAATATTATTTAGACTGAGCTCGTTGTAAAATATTAAATTAAATTTGTGGGTAAAATGACATAGTTAATTACCTTTCAAAAATGTTTATGATATTTATAAAATTCTTTAGTTATGATGTGTCTATATTACTTTAATAATAAGTTTATAATTTAGTAATATTTTTAAATGGAGATAGTAAATCTAATTTTGTTGACATAATATTTATTTTTATTTTATAGAGGTTTTGTTCAAAATAATTTTCTATTCATAATGGTATATTTAAAATATTATATTTATTTTACCACGAGCCTATGCAGTATCCGAATATATATATACGGAGAGCAAAAAAAATGGATAAGACCATGTGCATGTTAACATTAATTGGTATTTTGACTTAAAGCCTTACTTTCTTGTTGGTCTTGTACGTGTAGTGTATGTATATATATATTTTAGTTTTATTTATTTTTTTCTCATTTTGTGTTCTTTCTTAAAACTACTTAATACATATATTTCACTTTTTTTTTTTAAAGCACTTTAAGCTCAACTTTAGACATTTCTAGAGAGATTCAAGTTTAGGGGTTGGTATATTTGAGTTCGTGAACTCGTTCTCGTCATTTCTACGGTACGTTTTCTTATTTTTACGGTAGTTTTAGTTACGGTGGTTGTTGGAATTGGTGTTGATATTTGAGCTAGATATTGAGCTCAAATTGAGCGGTGTTAGTTGTGACTATTGGTCACGGGGTGATTTGGGACGCTGTGACGGTTTCGGTTTTTCGATTCCGCAAGTAGGCCCCACATGGACCGTTCGGATATTTTTTCGAACTAATGCAATATGGGTATCAAAATTCATGTTTTGACATGTAGTTTATTATTTTGCTAGCGTGGCAGCAATCGGAGGTCTCTCGAAAGGGAAAGACTCCTATTTAGCAAGCTTTGGCAGGCGTTTGGCGGCGTTCAGGTAGGCTAGGCTTACCATATACCTAGACTGAGTTTGTTTATAGTATTTGCATATTATTATGCTAGTGTTTGGGCTGGTAGTTGTGGATTGGCATTGGCTTGTTATGATTAGGCCTTTTGGGCCGGTTAGGGCCTTGTTCGGATGTGTTTCGGGCCTGTTATCCTCGTGGTGTGCCAGATATTACTTTTATAGGGTTGGTTAATGTTGTACCGCTGCTAGTAGGGGTTTGGGGAACCTTAGCCCAGACTTGGTTCCGGGACCCCGTAGTGGGCCCCGCTACTCTTCACAGTCGGTGTAGTTAGCTTTAAACCTTATTAGGCTTAGTTAATCCCCGAGATGATCTTTTAGGATAAAATTTGTATTAAATTACCCTATTTATGCCCTTTTGACCTGTTTAGCCTTGTTAATCCCTAATAGCACCGTATTTGATCGGGGTCGGCTAGTTTGATGTAGAATGCGGACCCGCCTTGCCATGACTTAGAATGTATACCCAGAATTGTAGTACGTGGTGGGTTAGCTCCTTTACTTATGTTTCGAGTTTATTTTGGGGCTGGTATGTCCCCGTTTACTTGTATTTGTGTGGATTCTGGCACTACTATGTCACTTGGTTACTGATTATTATGAGTTCCGGTTCAAGTCCGGCCACTGATTATTATGAGTTCCGGTTCGAGTCCGGCATCTGGTTATGATATGATTGGAGAGTTTTGGTACTGAGTTCCGGTTCGAGTCCGGCGGTTATGATATATGTGGCCTATTGTTATTATCCACTATGTCCGGTTCGATTCCGGTGTCTGGCCTCTTGTTATTACCCATTGGTGTCGGTTCAAGCCCGGTGCACCCTTGTTGGTTATTCTGGTTACTGGATACTGATACAGCTTCGAGACACTGGTGACTATGCATTTACTATTCTTGTGTGTCCCGCCGGTTTATGGGGGCCAGGCTGGGTTATTGTTTTCTTTCGTGTGCCTATCGGGTTTATGGGGGCCCAGATAGGTTATGTTTGACTTGAGTGCTTACTTATGCATTTATTTACTCTTTACTTAGTATCGTATTTATTTATCTCTTGAGCATATCTACACGCCTCGGCAGTAGTGTATTTACTTATTATTTATACCCCGGACCTAGCATGCATCCTCGCATTTTAGCTTGCTTATATTATATTGAGCTCAGTTGGCCGATGATGCCTACTGAGTACCCGTTGCCCCGGTACTCATACTGCACTTCTGCATCTTTTTCCCCGATGCAGATCCGGGTACTAGTCGACGGTTTTGACGTGACTCTCTTTCCAGCACTGACTCCGGAGCAGGGTGAGCTTACTGACGTCCGAGGCAGATCCTACTCCATCTCTATTGTATAGTCTTTTGCTCTCGAGACTGTAGTACTTGTTGTATATATTTGGTTTCTGTCTTATTTTTTTTTGACATGTCTAGTAGTGGCTCTTGTACCGACTTCACCAGGTCTTGGGAGGGGTTCTCGACTTTATATATTGTCGTCTTTCTTCTCAGTCTTGGTATGAATATATATTTTGATTTTGTTTTTTTTGTATTTCTAGCATGTTTATTAGTATGGTTACTTCCACTTCATCACTGTTTCCTGAGATTCCACCCGTTAGCCTGTCGCTTGTCGCTCCGGGCTAGGGTTTGGCTTGCCTATTGGTGGGTTACAGTAGGCGCCATCAGGACTCGAAAAATCGGGTCGTGACAATATAACCCCTAGATGAAATAGAAAGATTGAGGCTGAGAATTTTAGGTGAGGGAGAGCCTTAGACTATAGAAGGAGGCGTAATCAGATTAGATTCTGGAATAGTGGTTTCCCAAACCATTAGGGTAAAACAATTAAAGTTTAGTTTATACTATATTGAAGAGGTCCGTAGACATAGAAGAGCGGTTTTAATCTAAGGGGGAGATGATAAGATAAAGAATCAAGGCAGGTTTTGAGATTCAGGTAGTAATGTTAGTAGGTTCTAGAACAGAGCTAGGTGGAGGTAGAGACCCATTCCTATTTTAGCCTATTCAATAGACTTCTATCATTATGATACTCTACTCATGTTTTGCGAGTCGTCCTATGATTGTAATTCATATTCATGCATTTCATACAGATGTATGTCCATTCTCAGTTCCTAGTATAAGGAGTAATAGGCTGGCTCAGAAGTCCTAATCATCCCCCATGAATTTTAGCCTCATGTCATACAACTCATGACTCATGCTTCCATGATTTCTAAGTATGCTCAATTCCATGTACTCATGATACGTTCTTTGAGACTAGTGAAATTATAATATGTTATGTATGTTCTCAGATTGGATTTCTTAAACAACTCGTTCCTATGATCTCTTTGTTCTAAACCCTACACACGTCTACCCAGGATGGTGATGGACGATTATGACATGCTCTATGCTTGGAATGACTCTATATTCATGCTTTATGCTTCAAGTGCACGAAGCATTCATGCCCAATATACTTTGCTCTTTAGGCTTCATTTATGAGTTTCAAGGTCATGATAAGCATTAGCCGCGATTGAACATCTCTCTTATTCTAGACCCTCATACCCTAGTTCTTTAGTGACCTTCCTTATGTTACAATAATGTTATTGGTAGCAGTTGACTTTAAGTGATGGTCTAGATGAGAGGGTAGATGTTCTTTGTTGTGAAGACCGTATTTTGTTTATTTCCTAAGGTTATAAGGGTGGAGGAAGATCAAGGTAAGGATTTTTTATATGTAATAGTTAGTTGAGAAGTTTTGGTGTGCAAATCTGCGATAGTTAATGAAATTACAGTGATAGGAATGTTAGGAAGACGGAAAATTCTAAGATAGTTTGGTTGCCTAGAAGGGGCCATGAATTAGATATAATGATAGGCTTAAATGCTATGTTTGTATATGTGTGGGTGATGCATTATTAACTAGTGACTTCTTGATTTGAACTTGAGGTTAGTTGAATGGGGTGGTAAGAAGAAGTAGTATTCTTGGGATGGAAGTCCCTACAAAATTAAAGATCATAAGTACCGTGTTTTGGATTAGTATGATCATCTTACATGTAGCATCTTGTGACTCCGAGTTAGGCTTGAACATGGTGAGAGCATGCAGTTAAACTCAAACTTCGATAGAAGTAGTCACCTATACCCTTGTGAGAGTTATAAGTTGCAGCTGATGAAGGGTAGTATTCAAGAGGAGAAGCGTCGTTAAGAAGTATTGCTAAGCTTAGAAGTCTACAGTCATATAGCTTAAGGCATAGTAGCACTATTCTCACCTCATGCCTAGGGTAATCCTGTTTCATGTAAAGTAGCTACAAATAGTTTGTGGTTTATGTTCAAATCTATATCATTCATACTTTATGAACCTATATCAGATCTCTCACATGAATTGTGCCTATGATTTATTTCCTTGAAATGTTATAAAAGTTCCTTTTCCAAGTCTTATGGAGGCCAATGTAGACCAAGATCACTTCCTTGTTTATGTCCTTCACTCCTATACTAGTTCTTGCGCTCATAACTCGTGCTTTTATATTTCTTAGTATTGATAGCTAGACCCCTATTGTTAGTATAGTTCATGCTAGTATATGTAGCACAGAGCCCAAAGAAATCTTTGTTTAATCCATTCATATTCCAATTCTAGCTTTGACCCTCACTCGAGGACGAATGATCCCAAGGGGGAGATATTGTAATACCCAGTAAGTTCTAAGCTAAAATTTGAATCGTTCTTCAAATACATATAAATTCAAATATGATATTTCAAATTGTACACAAGTGTTAAGATCAATTATTTAGTACGGGAAGAGATTTGGATATAAATTAAGGTTATAAGAAACTCCTAGCTTGAAGTTGAGTTGAAAACTTCCTTACCGATTGAGTTTTTGTATAAGATTTTACTAGGGTCAACTTCAAACATGTATTACTCCTAGAATATGAAGATTTTTGTAAATTAAGACCCACCAAAATAAAGGTTTTTGAGTCTTCTTTTTAATTTCACAGACCGTTTGGCAATCCAATACTAGAGTAAAAAGTTATGATCATTTTACCAAAGAGTGTTCATCTGCCAGAGAACGATGGATGGAGCGACGGTCTATCACTAGAATGGTGCTCCGTCAATGGAACTATCGTACCTATCCAGTAAGCTCAAAAATGGCCCAAAAGTCAACAATTTAGACCATGGTCCATTGGGGGACCGACGATTCATCACCTGGACCGTCCGACGAGATTTTTCTGCACTTTTGAATAATTATTTGAGGGATAGTTTAGTCCTTTCCTTAATCAAGGCCCTTCCCCAAGTTTTTAAACATCTAATAAGGGTTACTTCTCAGAAGAAAAAATATTGATAGTCTCTTTCAATTCTTTTTCCCTTCTCCCAAAACTCAATAACACATAAGAGGGATTTCTCAAACCCCATAACTCCAAAGCTCCCAAGTTCAAGAATCTCTCCAAGGATCTTCTTCTTTGGGGTATGTGAAAATTCAGTAAGGGTTTTCTTTCTCCCTTATGCCTAAAACTTCAGACTTACAATTAAGATTTTTATGATTTCTTGATTTAGGGTTTATACCCAATTATGCAAACGTTATGACTTTCAGTCCCTATATGTTCCTCATAATAATTGATCTTGTTAAATACGTTCAAGCATGATTTTATAGCCTTGAATATAGTTTAAAACTTTAACACATGATTTAGCATTA
The DNA here is from genome assembly GCA_031232105.1 of Capsicum rhomboideum. Classification (NCBI taxonomy): domain Eukaryota; kingdom Viridiplantae; phylum Streptophyta; class Magnoliopsida; order Solanales; family Solanaceae; genus Capsicum; species Capsicum rhomboideum. The sequence continues at coordinate 97,948,298 of CP124719.1, read as the reverse complement.
TTTGAATAGATTTGAAATGATTTGACCTTATGGTATCAGATTTAGTATGAGTTGATTTCATGAGCAAGGTTTTCCTATAAATTTATAATTTCCCTACAAGTTCTTATTTGTGCATCATATATTGCTTTAAGGTTTCTTTATGAACTAGTATGAACACTACATTGAAAATTCATGCTTTTAAATACATGATTCCAACATACGATTTATGATATGACGGAGCTTAGGCTCATAACAGTAAGTTTCATGATTTCTATGACATCCAGCTATGCCATCAACATATATGAACAATTTTTTCACGAAAGTAAGTTTCATGATTAGTATGGCATCCAGATATGCCATCAATGATTATGAATAATTTTTCTCATAAAAGCAAAGTCCATGAGTAGTATGACATTCAGGTATGCCATCCATAATTTTGGATAGTTTTAACATTTAGATTTGTCACATGATATACTATGAGCACTATTATGTTTTGGGAGTGGTATTTAGCACCGAGCAGATATGAATTTAGTCAAACCTAAGTCCCAGAACTTTGTAACCACCATAAGATTTATGATATGTACCGCAAGTCGGTAACCCTATTTAACCTAAAAGGCACACTTTAGGATCCTCATGTATATGGTTCTAACTTTGGTAGGTTAGAACAACCTTTTTCAATGTGGGTATATAACACTAGACTCCATATTTCTTGCACGACTTATATCGGTTAAGAGAAGCTCCCTATAAAATGATTTAGAATATAAAAATTATACATGACTCACTAGTTTCTAGTATAGACATGATCAATTTATAACTATTTCAGATGATTCAGTTTTCCAGTCGACTTTATGATAATGTGAGTCATTGTGCATTATTTCATACATATTTTATTATAACTTGAGTATTTCGTCATGACATTTGTTTTTAACATGATTTTATACTGCATACATGATATTGCATACCCCATATGCTCAGTATATTCAAAGTACTTACCGCACACCTTTATTTTGCACTATATCCTATTATGATATAGGTTTTGGTGCTCAGACTCATCCGTGCAGATTAAATACGCTCTAATGGCAGTTCATCTACGCTTGTGGTGAGTCCTCGTTATTCAAGAATGGTTTATTTTAGTTATGATTTATCATATTCTATTTCTATTTAAGTTGTTTAGAGTTAGCTAGGGACTTGTCCCAGTAACTCGTCACTTTACTTAGAGGCTTTCAGACAGAGTTAGACAGTTCAACTTATTTTTCAGTTTAGAATTTAATTCAGACTAAATATTTTATTTCAGTTATCCAACTTTGTTCAGTTATTCAGTTGCTCAAATATTCTTGTTTAAGCTTCTGTATAATTGTTTAGTTGTATGTTAAGTACCGTGCTTGTACCATAGGTTATCTTAGAACTACTTGTAGTTTTAACTATTGCATCACTTCCAGGGTATAGACTCGGGTTGTGACACCCTTCCGCAATCACGAAGGGCAATTATGGTTAGGTCAACGTTGACTATTACAATCGCAATGGTTGGAGACGCGATCGCGATAAATAACCTGACTAGATAGATTGAAAATGCCTTTTTCATTTTAAAATCTCATTTTCACCATTTTTGAAGCTTGAGAGCTAGTTTTGGGAGATTTCAAAGAGTATTTTCAAGCTCTAAACCTTGGGTATGATTCTACACCACGATTTTAGCATTCCTCACTAATTATTTCATGATTTTACCTTTAAATTTTGGTTTCTCAACTTGAAAATTTGGGGGTTTGCCGGTAAAGTTAAAGTTTGATAAATTGGTGGTTTCAAGGTCGAATTCAACTCCATTTTCGATGAAATTTCATATTTGAACTTCTTAAATTATGGGAAATATGATTTTAGTAAAATCCTAGTTCTGCCCTTGAGGTTCAGGGTTGACTTTTGGATTGACTTTTTGAATTCGAATTCAAAGTACAGCAATGTGGATGTCCTTAGTTCTGTATTCTTATGTAGATTTCATATTTGAATAGATTGAACTCATTCAAAGGCGATTTAGAAGGGAAAAAGCTCTAATTTAATTCTTTGGGCTTCTTTAAAGTAAGTTGAGACTTTTTTTGACTATTTTTCGATGTGTTATGTTGTAGTTACGTGTAAAAGGGAGCAATGAGGATATTGGGGGTCCCATATAAATGAGATAACGAATATTTATACAAATATCGGTGTATTTGTGAAGGAAATAAAATTAACTAATTAACTGTTTGGACTAAGTTTTGAAAATCTGTAATTATTATACTATAAGTTTCTGGAATCTGTGATTGTTATATTATATTTGCCCAGTAATTGAGTATTGAGTTGTTGGTGCCTTATTTTACTTATTTGCATGTGGTTAGCATGCATTTTTTATTTCATATTGTTGGGGGAATATACTATGATTTGAGGAGTTATTACTAATAGTCTTGGTCTGGACTAATAATGTGATTATGTTATATTCTGACATCTCCCCCTTCATATGCATATGATCATGGTTCTACTAGTTATTTCTCCTTGACCTTCAAATGGATCAGGAGTTTAAGATTTATTGAGTACTAGGACATTTGAAAATTCTCTCTGTAGCCTAGAAGCAGATTCAAATTGAGCTGATTATTGATTATTTACTCTGCGGTTCTAGGGTAAATTCAAAAGGTATATATGGACTTAGCGAGTCCCCCATGGGTCACATCTGGCTATATTGATGCGGCAGGTGTATACAGGTAGGACAAACATGGATCATACACATCATTATCACATTCCCCATTGATTTACATGAGATGTATCACATTCATCACATCCGTTTGATTGATTGTTTTGGTGAGATAAGTAGACACTGGATTATGACATTGATTATTGTTCTCTTGATGTGAATTGTCATTATTATTGACTTGAATCTTCGTGCCTGCCTGATTTGGTTGTGATAAAGTGGACTCTGGCTATTGTTATATATGTATATTGTTAGACTAGGGTGGCTTTTCTAAATTTCGAGTGCAGGTTAATTGGTTGTCTCAGATGGTTGGTTTGTCGATTTCGTCATCGCATTTAGAGTTGATCAATGATAATGCTGAGTACAAATAGTTATGTATTCACCTTTGCTATTTTTTCTGCACCTTAAGTGCAGATTCTGAGCCGCGCAACCTCTAGGCATTGATTTTGATCCTTCTGTGATAGCATTACGTATATTCGAGGTAGCTGTTATTGATCTCAGAGACTATTGAAATCTCCTCTATCTTATCTTTATGCTTTTTTCCGCATTTTGAGATACTTGAGACTTTTCATTGTACTCTGTATTTAGAAGGTTGTATTTGTGACTACCAAATCTAGGTTATCGTTGTTTTGACCATATCACTCTATCTTTCTACGTTGAGATTATTCGAATTTTATTTTGATTGAGTTTTAGTCTTACCTGTCGCGGTGGATGTGATAGGTGTCATCGCAGCCTTGATTTTGGGTCGTGACGGATGGGGAGTGGGGTGGGGGGAGGGGGTTGGATCGATGAGGAAAAGACAATAAACTTAGGGCTCAGTTGGACATGCAATGTGAAATCAAATGATATGAATTGAAGTTTTGTTGACATGTAGTTTGAATTTTTTAAGTTATACAATACTTTTTTTCATAAGCATGAAAATTCCTCCAGTTGTGAAAACTATAAAAGAATTTCTAATTCTCACAGAATCTTACCAAATGAACAAATCATACTTCATAAATAAAATATTGAAATCTCCTAAGGCGCCACATTAATAAATTGCATATCTCCATAATCCTCTTATAGATAAATATTTGTGATTACAAACTTTCAAATACACATATATAATTTTATAAAAATCATTAGTCAACAATAGTAGTAGTAACTAGTTACCATTCAATATAATCCTTTCACATGATATGAACAATATCTTCATGCTGAGCATTGAGCATGAGTCTTTTTTGTAAAATTTAAAATCGTGGGTCTTTTTTACAAAATATTAACTTATGGTCAAGTTTTACATTTAAAATTTTTGAAATCATGATTTGAAATCTCAAATCATTTTTTTTTTTTTGAGAATTTAGAATTTGAAATCATGATTTGAAATCATTATCTCAATTCCCACGTCCAAACACTGATTTACAATCATAATTTAATATTGCATGTCTAAACGCAAGCTTAGAGTGTCACTTATGAAATTAGATTTCGCTAATTTACATCTCAAAAATTATTTATCTTATTTTTAAGAAACTTATTTTCTCATAAATATTTTCCTAATATATGTGTCTTGTTTTCCTAAAGAGGTAAGTAGTAATTAAAATTTAGGGAAAAGTACATAAAATAGATTAAAAACCTAAAATATTTACACACATGTACCCCCTTCCTAACTAATTTCTTGAATGTATAGTCGGCTAACAAAATCTACTCGAAATACCCCCCAAACATACGGCGCCGAGAAATCAGCCTTTTGCTGCCGCCGTTCTTTTTCACATTTCATTTCATTTGTTTCCAATTTTCACGTTTCATTCCTGACTTTCCATTTTCATTCTTTTCTCTCTCTTTTAGTATTTTTTTTTTACTTTTCTTCTTTTTGTGTAATTTTTTAATCTTTTATTTGAATATAAAAATAAGTATAACATCTAATTATTTTTTGACTAAAAAATAATAATAATTAATAATTAGACTACAATAAAAAATAATTAAAATGTATTAAATTCACTAATATTATAATTAAATCTAAATTAGTAGAAATATATATATTTTTATTTTTAATTAGACATCTTATTTTTATCGTTTTCTTTTTAAATATAACGATAAAGATATTATCTAGCTATTTTTATACTAATAAAAATATAAAAAATTAATAAACAATTCACAACAATAAATAATTAAGAAAAGGAGTGCCTCATTAAAAGACTAAAACAGTCCTATTTGATACCATCACAGTATATTGATATAATGTGGTGATGTCGTTAAGGAATGAAGTATACCTCAATGATACTATGATAATATATGAATACAATATGATGGTATCATGGAGAATTGAAAGATGTCTTATTGAATGACTGAAGTAGTCCTCCATTAAAGTAGTCCTCCATGATACCATGTCGTATATAGAGATACCATGATAGTATCATGGAGCAAGCTAAATATACCGTGATGGTATCATGGTGGTCTCACTAAAGGACTAAAGCAGATACCAATGATACAGTGACAGTATATAGATATACTGTTATAGTATTATTATAGAATGAAACAAATCCCAATGATACCATGACAGTATATAAATGTACTGTGATGGTATCATTGAGGTCTCACTGAAGGACTGAAGGATTGAAGCAGATATCAATGATACTGTGACAGTATATGTTATACTGTGATAGTATCATTACGGACTGAAGCAAATCCAATGATATCATGTCATTATCTATATACTATGATGGTATCATGGAGGTTTGACTGAAGGATTGAAGCAGACATCAATGATACCATGACAGTATATAGATATGCTATGATGGTATCATGGAGGTCTTACTAAATGATGAAGCATACATCAATGATACCATGATGGTATATAAATATACTGTGTCGGTATCATTACGGACATGATACCATATCAGTATATATATATTGTGGTGGTATCATGGAGGTCTGACTAGAGGATTGAAGCATATATCAATGATACCATGACGGTATATATATATATATTATGATGGAATCATTACGGACTGAAGCAAATCCAACGATACCATGTCAGTATATATATACCGTGATGGTATCATGGAGGTCTGATTGAAGGATTGAAGTAGACATCAATAATACCATGACGGTATATAGATATATTGTGATGGTATCATCACAGACTGAAGCAAACCTAATGATACCATGTCATTATATATATACTGTGATGGTATTATGAAGATCAGACTGAAGGATTGAAGCAGACATCAATGATACCATGGCAGTATATAGATATACTTTGATGGTATTATTATGGACTGAAGCAAACACAATGATACCATGTTAGTATATATATACTGTGATAGTATCATGGAGGTCTGACTGAAGGATTGAAGCAGACATCAATGATACCATGACAGTATATAGATATACTGTGATAGTATCATTACGGACTGAAGCAAATTCAATGAACCATGTCAGTATATATATACTGTGATGGTATCATGGAGGTCTGACTGAAGGATTGAAGCAGACATAAATGATACCATGAAAGTATATAGATATACTGTGATGGTACCATGGATGTCTCACTGAATGATGAAGTATATAGAAATACTGTGGTGGTATCATTGTGGACTGAAGCAAACACAATGATACCATGTCAGTATATATATATTGTGATGGTATCATGAAGGTCTGACTGAAGGATTGAAGCAGACATCAATGATACCATCACAGTATATTACAGACTGAAGCAAATGAAAAAAATAGAAAAGAGAATCAAATAAAATTACAAAAGAAAAGAAATAAATAAAATAAAAAAATTTAAAAAAAATAAAAAAGGACCGAAAATATGAAATTAGCTTGTGGTGAAAAAATAAAGAATATTATGATTTGAAAAAAAAAATGAATGAAAAAAGGAGAAAAAAATAAAGAATAAAGAAATAAATGAAAAAAGAAAGAAAAGGAAAGGAACAAGAACTAAAGAAATTGAAAAACAAAGAGAAAATAAAAACACAAAAATAAAAGAGAAAAAGAGAAACATAAAAGCAGGAAAAAGAAGAAGTAGAGAAAAAAATATTAAAGAAAAAAGAAATAAACGAAAAAAGAAAAAAAAAAAAGAAAAGGAACAAGAAATAAAGAAATTGAAAAATAAAAAATAAATAAAAAACAAAAACCGCAAAAATAAAAGGAAACAATAAAGGAAAAAAAGAGAAAAATAAAAGCAAAAAAAAAGAGGAAGAAGTAGAGAGAAAAAATGAATAAAGAAATAAACGAGAAAAAAGAAAAAAAGAAGAAGAAAAGAAATATATAAAATAGAAATTGAGTGTGAATTAGATTATGGTGTAAAAAAAATAAAAAACTAAAATAATTTTACAAAAAAAATATGAACAAAGAAGCATAAAAAGAAAAAAATAAGACAAAAGGAAATGAGAAAAAAAAATACAAAAAAAAAGAAAAAGAAAAAAAGAAAAGAAGTAGAGAAATAAAATAAAAAAGAATTAAAAGGGAGATAAATAACTAAAACTACAAGGAAAGGGGGTATTTGATGTAATTAGTTAGGGGGACATTTTATGTAAAGGGATATTTAATTGTAAATAGTTTGCTCCTATTGGGCATGAATGTAATTTCCCCTTAAAATTTCCAGTTACACTTCAAAAATTTTGTTAATTTCACAGTTGAGATGTTCAATGGGATTATCTTCTCCAAATATGAAATGGTATATTATGTTGAACTTAGGATTTGAAATTTTTTCCAATTGAAGAAGAATATAACAATATGGAGGAAGCAAAGAAATTTCTGATAAGGATATTGAAGGGAGAAAAATAGACCAAGAAAGTAAAATAATGAATTTAGTTCAAGTCATCATATCACTTGAACAAATAAGAGGAAAAAAAAAAGGAATATTTAATATTTATCTAAACTAAGTGAGCGTTTGGTTATGAAAATCAATTTTTTTCTACTTTCATTGAATTTTTTAAAGTTGGAGTTGGCTATTGTGTTTGACCATATTTTTATAATATATTTAGAATTTAAATATATATATTTTTTAAAAACACATATATAATTTAAATAAGATTATTTTATGAAAATAAAAATTAAAATTTTTTTAGAAGAAAATTTTAAAAAGTGAAAACTATGTTTGTATTTTTTTCAAAATTTTAAATACAATTTTAAATTGTATTTGAAATTTTATAGCTAAATGATGATTTTTAAATAAAGTAAAAAATATTTTTAAAATTAAAAATTAAAAAATTCATGACAAAACGTTGTATATATTCCAAAAATCAACACAAGAGGTCAAGGCAACAACGATGGAACTACACACTGTGCGAGGCACGTCTACGTTACTAGAAACTACAGAGGGTGAGAGCATTATAAACCCATTAATTGTGTGTGACGTTGATTACAAACAAAATTTATGTGCATACCTATATATTTTCTTCGTTTTATTTTATTTGGTATCGTTATTAAATAAAATTATTTTAATTTGTTTATTTAATTTATAAAATTAAGAAAAAATTATTATTTTTTTAAATATTATTTCTATATTAAATAACTATATAATATATTAATAGTTAAATTTAACTTTTTTAAAATATAATTAGTTAATATTTTTTTAAGAATGTGTCAAATTAATATGAATCAATTAAAATAAAACGTAGGAATTATATGTAGAACAAAGGACAGCCTTTAACAGAGGAAAAAAGAAAAAAGAAAAAAGAAAAAGAGAGAAGAATCTCAGACCTGCCAAATTGTTTGTTCAAAGTCCCAAGAAATACTGATGCAGCTCTAGGTCTAGCTCTTAGGTGTAGGGCAAAAGGAAATTTTCTTCCAGATTCTCTTCATCTTTTTTCTTACGATAAAATGGGTTGCCAAATCAGCGAGGATTGTTCGGTAGAGTGTATAAGAATAATATAAAATATAATATATTAACAATGTTTGTGTTAGCTATATTTGCATTAGTTATGTTTATATTTTTGTTATGCAATATTTGATTTGATGTATTAAAAATAATATGAATTACATAATTTCTAAAATAAATATATTTTTTAATCAAAATACCCTCCATATATATGGTGGAAAGGATGTGAATATTTTTTTAAGGGATAATTGTGTCTTTAATCCTATTAATGCATGCATTAGAATCCGTTGCATTACTATTATCATTGATTTAGAGGTATTAGTGATACACACCTCAATACACAATAGTGTGTAAGCATTAGTTATACATAAGCTAAAAAAATATACCAAACAAGGTGTCAATAATACACAAGACTAATGCATGCATTATTTTTTTTAATGCACTCTACCAAATGGCCCCTAAGTACTTATTACTCCAAATTGTTGATCGTAAAACTTTGAGGACTCCTTTGATTTACATGCTAATTATGTGTGAATTATATACATAGCAAGGAAAATTTATACAGTGAGTAATAATAAAGGAATTATTGTACAACGCATAGTTGATGTGTGTGAAGTCTACTATGTAGAATAATATTCTCTTAAATCCAAAATAAATAATTTTGATATTCTTTTTATGATTCAAAATGAATAATTATTTAGAAATTTAAAAATGTATTAATATATTTTTTGAAATTATCCTTTGCTTTTAATGAATTTTTCAATTATTTCTATTTTTTAGAAAGATTTGGGAAGAAGCAATAAGATAATATTGACAAATTATCATTTAGTTAATATTATTAATTAAATTAATAATATTATTTTATTTGAAATTGACTTTAGTGCACCTTTTTCTAATTTTTTTAAATTAACTAACCTTCTCAAAAGAATGTCTCATATTCCAAAAAATCATTTATTTTAAATTGAAGGGGAGCATATGATTATCTAGCTTAAAGGCATTTTCATCTTTAAATATTTCATCTATATATTAAATTCACGTATTTTTATTCAATATTCTTTCCTTTCGTAAATTCTAGTTATACCTCGTGCACGTATTAGTATTTAGTAAGACTCACCAAGTAATGCATTAGTTACTACAATAGTTTGTGCTTAGTTGAGGAGTCGCTTTTTATAATTTTACTAGAAATTGCACTATTTTTATTAGGGAAACGGGATAAATATATTCCTTAACTTTGTAATTTAAAATAAATATACTTCTCCTTGAAAAATTAATATATATATATATATCCCAACCATTTAACAAATGGTGTATACTTGTCTAATAAATGATGCATATTTATTATTTACCCTTTTCATTGAAGATTAACTTTAAAAAAAAATAATTCTAAGACTAATTTTTTAAATTTAAAAAATATCAAATAATTTTAAAAATTATCTCACTCATTTTCTTTACCCCTCCAAATCTAACTTAGACACGAGTCACGACTCAACTTAAAAAAAAATAAAATCCCAATCCCTCTTTTATTTGAACTTGACCAAACCCATTTTATGATGGAGTAGAAGAGAATTGAGTTCTTTTTTGTTTGGGTTGGGCCTGGAGGGTTAAAAAAGGTGATTTTTTTTTTTTTTTTTAGAAATCAGTTTTAAGATTTTTTTAGTTTAGTAAATATAGATCTGTTTATAAAAGGATAAATATGTATCATTTTGTTAGATGATCATGACGAGGATATATTTGTATTTTTCTTAATGAAGAATATATCCATTCTAAATCACAAAATTGAGAAATATATTTATTTTTTATCCTTTTATTTTAATATGTTATCACATTAATAGGTGTTTATACTTTGAAGAAACATTGGAGTAATCTTTAATTTATACTTATCAACTTTTAAAATAATTAAAAAAGAAAGTTAAAATCGCGAGGTGAAGAAGAAGTGGAGCTGCCAATCGGCCGGTGTCAACGGCTTGACAAAAGGTTCATAAAATGGGTTCAAAATGTCGGTGAATTATTTTGGGGGTGGAAATGGTTATTAGGTGAAGCTGTGATACCCCTTTGCGTTCTTCTGCTGACTCCAATTAATTTTGGTCATGGGCCAAAATTAATATTTTTGCTTTAGGATAGGCAGAGGCAAAACAAAATTTTTTTTGAGGTTTTGGATGGCACAATATTTCGATTTTAACTTTCTCCCTCCTTTCATTTTACTTGATATTGGTTACATTCCTTAAGAAAACTTTAGTTAGGAGTGCATTTTACAAAATTAAACTTATTAATGCTGCTTTACAACTCATTATTACTATGCAATTATTTAATACCAAGGATAGAAAGAGAAAAATATAACAAATTCTCTCGATTTCATAAATTGGACAAGTAAATTAAGTATAGGGGCCAAGTAAACGAAATAGAGAGAGTAATTTATTGTGATCCCCGCCTCGAGTTATTCAGTCTTTTGGTTTATATAGAAAATCGATTGCCATACTATTTTGGGCTTCGACTTAATTTATTTGAGCTTCAATTCAGATTATTCGTCTTTCAGTATTGCGAATAACGAAATTTTATTAAATTCTAATCCACAAAGAATTGGGAATATATTCAAAATATAGTAGTTCAAATAATAAATTGCGGATTAACATAATTAGACTAATTATTTCCAACAAATATGGATGATTTAAATTACAAAGTCCAAATTCATTGGGCTATAAATGATGAGGTCATTTTGTTAAGTTCAAGATGACATCTTATCTAACAAGCCCAGTTTGATGTTATATGTCAACTAAAGTGGCAATTTAAGTAAAAAAAAATGAGACAGTAAACTCATGTCATTTGTCAAATGATGTGGCAACATGTCACGGCACAAATGGTCGTGAGTGGCACCCACATTAACCCTCTGGTGGAAGAACCCTCTAACCCAAGTCTTAACCAATTCCTTTAACACAAAGCGAAAATAAAATAATAACAATCAAATTAATAATTAAAAATGTGGAAGTCTATCTATTACAACCCCAAAATCCGAAAGTCCATCGTACAGAGGACGCTAATAAAACAGAGTCTAAGAGTAATCCAAATCACTAATAAGTAAAACATTGTCCAAGAGAAAGACAACTGCAACTATGAAGATCCGTGACAACCTGAATAGGAGTAGCTCACCCTCAAATCAATCAACTAAAATCGCTAGATATGATGTCGCATCAAACTCTCTTGAACATAGTTTGCACTCAAGAAAAGAAGTACATGAGTAGTATCAGAATAAACACTATGTACTGATAGGAATCATAGGCTAACTCAAAATAGTAGCAAGTATATCTCATGAATCAAGTAACAAATAGACAGGTACATCAACACATAAACAACAATTGCATCAACCAATCAAGTAACCCAAACTTATCAATACCAACAACACAAAGGACATATAGTCTTTAACAGACATATCAATGTCAACCATAAAAGGATTATGAGTCATCATATAAGACATCTCAAGTCACTCCAATTCTGCAAGTATAAGCAGTCACATCTAGGGGTGATCGCGGTTTGGTTAAAATTCAAAGAGAACCGCGAACCAAACCAAACAGATTAAAAAAATCGACATTTGATTCGGTTTGATTTTAAATTTTAAAAATCGATACTTATTTGATTTGATTTTGGTTTTACTCTAAAAAACCAGATAAATAACCAAATCGAAAGCTGATAAATTATAATATATATATATATATATATATATATATATTATAATTATTTATATATTATTCATAAATAAAATATAAATATTTTGTTACGTTTTAAATTTTAATCTTGAACTTAACTTTAGTCGTAGCACTTCCAATCATATGTCTTCATCCAGTTGGCAATACCTTATGAGATTCTGAATGATTTTCGCACTTTGAATGACAAATGATACTAGATTTGAAACTAATATATTGTTGTGTATGGAAATCCACAGTTGAGTTTCATTAGACAATAGATAATCACTACTCCCTCTGTCCAACAATACTTGACCACTATACTAAAAATAGATGTTCAACAATACTTGTCCAGTTTAGAAAATCAATGGATAATTTACCCTTTTCTACCCGTTTCATTCTTACTATTAAATACTATTCATCATTCAATGCATTTCTCAAGGCATTAAATTTATTATATTCATAGGGTGATATCGTAAAATTACCCCTATTATTTATTATTTCTTAACATGTGTGCCAAGTCAATAGTGGACAAGTATTATTGGACAGAGGGAGTAGTTTTGAACTTTCTTTTTGGTCCTATTGAGCAAGAATTTTATCTATTCACCTTTTCGGTGGTTTATTATATCATTTTCTTATGTGTAGTTTCTAAATATTTTTTTGAGAAGTATTCGTACGGTGTATTGTCAATTTAAGATGTTGTTTGTGGCTTTGCGTAAGTATAACAATGAAGGGCTGAGGTGCAAAGGAAAGCTTTTCCAGCAGAGTTGTTAGCTTACATTCAAGGTTGAGGCACAACACCCAGTTGAAATCTCATATGTTGGATTGGATTTCTTTATTTAAAATTTCAACTTTTATCCTTAGCTAGTTATAAACTGAAAAATCAAACCAAAATCGACAAGAACCAAACTGACGGTTATTTTTTTGTTTGGTTTGGTTTTATTAAAACTAAATAAGTTGGTTTGGTTTTGGTTTTGACCAATAATCGATTCAAAAATAATTTTCATAAACCTAGGGTTCTAATCCATAATTCCACCATTAATAATATTTCTAACGATTCTAGGATGTTAATGGATTATAGAGCGAAAGGATGGATGAAATTTCTTACCTCAACAAGAATATTCACCCTATGAACGAAGTTTGGGAGTTTGTTAAATAACCCCCTGACTATGACACTTACACATGTAGTCTGTCTCGTGTCTCCCATTGCGGCAACCCGATTCTAGCTGTAGCAGACCCTCTATGGCGAACTAGGGCTTGCTATGGCATACTGACGAAATTCCCCTTCCCCATTATGGCGGAGCTCTGACTTCTACGACGGTCTCGTTGTAGCGGTGAAAATTCCCGTTGTAGCGGTTCTTAAGCAGTAACTTAGGAATAACTGACTTCTACTCCTATTTCACAACACAAATTATGAATTTAGGACATCACGAAACTATCTCAATGCGGAAGACACTAAAATCACATGTTAGGACTTTATTTTTTGGTCGAATTTTTCCTACGAAGGTCTAGATAACTAGGTTACCCCTAACAAATGCAACACCACAAAACACAATACCATGAATCACAAAATAGCACGAACACACAGAACACTAGTTTTTAGCTTTAAAGAGATTTTATTTACTTAACTAAATAGTTAAACTCTAATAGGGTACTTAGGACCTAACCACTCTATAACGACTGCGAGGATCGTTATATCAGATACCAATTAAACAATCATTTATTTTCGAACGGACATGAAGAAAACAAGGGAAAATATACCCGTCTCTGTGAAAAGATGGGTAAACTTGTTACGCATGACTGATTCGGTCTCCTAAGTGGCCTTCTCAGCATGATGGTTCTTCCACTAGATCTTCACAAACTCAATCTCTCTCGATCTCAACTTGTGGACCTTTCTATCTAGGATAGCCACATGTTCCTCTTCATAGGACATATTCTCATCAAATAAGACCAAATCCTAATGAATGATATAGTTTCTATCACCATGATACCTCTTCAATGTAGACAGATGAAATATCGGGTGAACTCCCAACAAACCTTGAGGCAAAGGCCAACTATATTCGCAGATCTTTTGAAGAACAACCACCTAAGGGAATTCCTGAATGATCGAGCCAATGCCAACTATGATCGGAGGGACGAGAGAGATAAGCAACCAAACAACACTGACCAACCCCATAAAATCATAAACTAAGCACTAAGGTTTCCAAGGAGGGGCCCTTGGTTTGTTTTCAAGTTTCTCTCTCTTTTTCACACTTTAACTTGCTTTCTCTTTTGTTTTCTAGAAACTTCTGTAGGGGTCACACTCTCAACCTCGAATGATAAATGCATTTTTTATTCTAAGGAATTCAACAGCATAAACTGGAGAAGACTCAGAGGGCAGACTCTCAGAGATGGCGGAAGGAAATAGGATGATTGGTAGCAACAACAAGACCCCGAAAAGAACTGAAGCTGCACTTCTTTTTTTTCCGACCAGTTTATATCCCACATGAGTTTTTCTAGAAAGGTATTTAATGAGGTATCATAGATACATTCTCAAGGAGGCCATCAGAAACATCTCTTTTGTTTCATCGATATGTAAAAGTCGAATGCCTCGAGTGCGACCATAACACTTGATTGGAAATTATATGGATGGAGAGATTTATTTAAAGAGCAGACTTTCCAATGAGATCAAAATTTATTAAATAAAATGGGGCATTTCCACCGAAACAAGGACCTTGTGCCCTATAAAGCTCAGTAAAGCCTACCCCAAACAAGGACTCATGCTAAAATATACGAAGGCTTGTAAAAGAAATAATTGCCAGGGACTCTAAGCCATTAAAACGTTAAGAGAACCAATTCTTCGATCGAGACCCATCTTTGATTGTTTATGAAATCCCCAATGGCGCAACTGATGCCATGGACTGTAGGTGCGCTAGAGAGAGTTCTTAAAATAAGGACCTAGTGCGTAACTAGGAAAGTAATGAAAATCGACTAACGCAAAAGAAATAGGTTGATCCCTCGACAGTTGTCAGTCAAGACCTGAGGTACCCTCGACGTTGAAAAAGATTCCAACAATGTTCAATTGAAAGGGTCTAAAGTCAATAAAGGGCTCAGAAAATAAGGGACTTAACCCTTCAAAAAATGCTATGTTCTAAGTACCCTAGTGACATCCGACTTAAGCAATACAACACAATATAATATTTTTTTTATTAAAGGATCCCTTAGAAAAAATAAGGATTGAGGACGTAACACCCTCAAAATAAGACACAAGGGAAAACTATACCCGGTCTAAGATAAATGATAGTGAAGGCAAAATCATTAAGAAAGAAAACCGATTTAGCAGTTGTCTCATGTTGAGATCAATCCTGTGCCATTCAACTTGAATTGGGAAGCAACCAAACACCTCCTAAAAAGAAAAAAATTCCCTTGAATTATGATGTCCCGATAGGGAAAGATACACAAGATTGCCTTTCTTCTTTTTAATTAAGGAGTGTCGTGACCAAGGTTATGCTCTTAAGGTATTAGGGGATACTCGATCCACAAAAGAATCAAGAAGATACTCGATCCATAAAAGAATCAAGAACTTGAAAGTTGATAAAGTCAATAGGCACAAACAAGAAAATGCATATAAATATGAAAAACATGCAAAAGAAGCTGCCAAATACGCTAAGGAAATTCTTTCTTCATTAATCAACCTATAAAAAGGGGAAGTTTACATTCAACACCCTCATCATGAAGGGAAAATGATAATAAAAATGGCTCTAAAATTGCACGACAATTTTAAAAAGTATTTTCGCCTCCACTCCAAGGAAAACCTAGAATAACACTGGAGAAGGACGACGAAAATAAAGAAATGAGGCCGTCCAAAGGGAACTCTGGAAAAATTGAGCCTGAAAGCAGAAAGAGTCCTTGATAGGTCCCTTACTTTTCTTCTTGGATCCAACCTATATATTCAATGAGAAAACGTACAACTTTTGGCTGGAAATGGAGTTGTACGTCAACTTAGAGCTTTTTGTGGCATGACAGGTGGATTGTGTCCGAAGCAACTGTTGAGCCAACCAAGAGATCTATCGTTCACTATAGCCATGGGGATTCTTCATCGGCCCTCCTAAAGTGGCGATTTCATCATTCACCACGGCGAACCCACACTGTTGTAAAGTGGAGAACGTCGCAGGATGAGACAGGTCACAGGGATGCCAGGACTAATAAGGGCTGGCAAAAGGCACCTGCGCCATTCTCATCCTCAGCTTCTCTCCATGCTTCTACCTCACCCTCATTGAAAACCTTATTGGTCAAAATAATAATGTCCTAGGATCAAACATAAGAATATATGAGAAGTTGTTGAGGAAACGAACACAAGTCTTAGGACACATCTCATAAAGGAAGAGGAAAGAAAGTATTTTTCTAAAAATATACAAAGCATGGATAAGGAATGACTTGAAGCCTAAGTAGGGCAGAGTGATATTTTATTGGCAAAAATACCATTAAAAGTCCCTAATCGGTCACCTTCTGAGGGACGAATAGAGGCCTAACACGTGCGCAAAAGCAATAAGTATGGGAAGTGCTCCCGAGAAATGATGAAGGGTCCGCGGTGTCCCTACAATTCCCCAAAAACATTTGTTTAGTTTCAAAAGAATCTTGTCATATCTTTTACCGACTGAAGTGGAGATTTTGTAACTAATAGGATAAAGTTAGAACACTTTATCGAGTAGAGTGCATCAAAGAAAAGTTGTGACACGCAAGTAATATCAGAAAAATGGGAATTAAAATCATTTCCTCTCTTATTTAATAAAATTTATGAAGTGGAGTAACAGATAATACAATGGGAGTGAACCCCCACAGAAGGCAAAAAAGAAAAAAAGGCACTCCAGAGGGAAGGAGAACCTAGATTTGACATCTCCTTATCAAAAGTAGATGTGTATGCCGAGGGTTCCAAATATGCACTTTGATAGTCTCGATAAATACCCCGGCCCTCGTGATCTCTTTGTTAAAATCCAATGACCTTTCTCTTACAATTTTGAGAGCCTTCGTTCTTTCTTATTGGTGGGTTTTGGACTTATCTTGTATAATCCTAGCCTTCTATAGACGGGCATCCTTAATTATGACATTAGTTTTCTTTTTTAGGAACCAAATTTCTTTACTAAGGCATAATTGCTCAGAAGGATCAATAACCTCCTCCTCACTCGAGGGATTTCTCTCCAAGAACTTAATCTTGTAACGAAGAATGAAGTTCTTCTTCTCTATGCTTACGATTAGATTAGATTGAGAGGGGACCTCATCTTGATGGAGCTAAACTTTTCTCTTACAAGAGTAAGAATCCTTATGGTAAGCATAGCTCTCTGCAACAGCCTGGACCATTTCATCCAGAAGGGCAGCAATTCTGGAGTCGCCTAAGTCCAGTATGTCATGAGCCCATGATTATTCTATCATAGTTGATATCTCTCAATGCAGATCATCTCGAGTGGCCAACACCTTTTACTTCTCGAGAAGGGAACTTTGCAAACCTTCTACAATCAACACATAAGCCTACAAAAAGCACAAAGGATCGTTAAAATATCGACGATGGATAAAGGTAGTGGGACGGATTAAAATTTTCATACCTTGACAACATCATGGGCACCATAATTTGAAAGCCACTCTATGATAGCCCTATCTATTTTTCAGTAATCCTTGATAAAACTAAATAATCTAAAAAAAGGCTGTACCTGATGGCCAAAAGATATTTTGATAGGAACCCTCAGGACCATCTTTTAGAACCCACTTGAGTTTATAGTACATAGAGGAATAGATCCTGAAACAGCCAAGGGGTTGATAACAATACTAGAAAGAGTAGCATGGGGGGACCTTGAAGGATTCCTGAACATGGAGAGTAAAATGAGGATACAGACTCTCTCGCTTCTCATTAGTCAGAGGGATCGAGGGGTCTTAGGCATAATTGGGACCTGGAAGGGTCTCTCAAAGGTTGAGGAGAGGAGTGTCTGGAGGGATCTCTAGTGTGGGGACTGGGTTTTTAACTTCCCCCTCAACAACCCATATCTTCCCAATAGCTCACCTATGCTGCTCCCTTCTACTTTTCAGATAGGAGTTCTCTAGGAAGGAGAGACAAATCTGCTCGAAGCCGGCTGATTGCCCGTTAACTTCGATGGTCTCCTCTGAAAGGATCCCTTCAGAATGAGAGGACTCACCAATGATGACTTTCTTCCTTTTATTTTCTTGGAATCTTTTTTGAGCACATTCTTTATTCTAGATTTGGATTGTTAGAGAAGGAGCAACTCAAATCCAACTGAAGTTAAAATAAAGCTATCCAATCGGGTACTGACTGCACCCACTCTAATCCCTTAATCAAATAGTGAAGTGAATGACAAAGGTAACTGACGGGCAAAAAAGAAAAGAAGGAAGGTTGTATATTGAACTCACGTGGTCTTTGGACCAAAGACTGTATTTCGATGCGAGACAGGGTCTAGGATGAAGCTATAAAGGGGAATTTTTTAGATAAGATAAAATCAACATGGGAAAGTTTCTATATGGAGAAAACAAGATACCGATGATGATAATTCCACTCTTCCAGCAGGACTGTGGCATGAAGAAGATGCTCGGATGAACATGTATTTATCAATCCATTATCGGTCCATTTTATCCAGGTCAGAAAGGAAACCTTTCACTCGTTGTCATTTGACCATGAACTTTTTCTCTCGAATGATTTAAGGGAGGGGGTGTACAGAAAGGATTAAATGATCATGAGTGAAGGCGAACCCCAAGGCATAAGTGATAACCAGAAGGCTCGAGACTACCTTCCAAATGGTAGGAGCCACCTGGCCTATGGAGATTTTATATTTCTCACAAATTTGGAAGATGAACTTGAATACGGGACCCTTACCAAATCCCATAGAAAATAGGTAGGTATACACCTCCCAAATATCCTAGCTTGGGGGTAGAAATGTTCTTTGAAGGAAGGGGAAAGAACATCAGTCTCAATAGACCAGTCACAGTCAGTTTTCATCCTTAAAATATCGCCTATGTCAACCGCAGAGATGTAATAAACGATGGAGTAGATCCTTGAGTTTGCGGAGCCATCTCCAAAGGGATGGAGGATACAATCCTTTTGAAATTAAACCTCCAGTGAATCATCGAGTCAATTAGGGACTCATTTTCCTCCGAACGTACCACTGAAGGGTAAAGAACCCTTTCTTATGGGAGCAAAGAAGGTGTTAGTGTCATCTCTGACAAGGTTAGTAGTGTCTGGAATAGTAGTCTAAACATCTTTGGTGTTGACTTCGGCAGCAGAGGGGATATCTGAAGACATGTTTGAAGAAGGGAGATTTTTCCTTTTTAAAGAGAAAGAGAGTAGTTGTGAGAAATGATGATTGGCAGTCAGAAAATACACAAGAGAGAAAAATAAAGATGGAAGGGGATCTTGCTAAAAGAATAAAGAAAATGGTGTGAGTCGAAAGACCTTTTTTTAAGAAGTTGGTGGGGTTTGGAGTTTCGCAAGTCTCTCTGGGGATATGCGGTGGATACACACGTTGTCAAGTATTTAAAGAAATGGGTTGGGTCATACAGTGGAAAAGACATCACATCGAGTCCCATTTGAGGAATTTAAAAAGAGTGTATTTCCCGCTTCTCAGAGCCGCATGACATAACTTCCCAGAAGTGGAGGGACTCTTTATATGAGGGAAATAAGATTAAGGACAAGTATCACCAACAACGAGGCCAACATAGAGTCTTGATGTAGTAAACAATGCTTCCCCTCGAGAGGATTTTTCGAGATAGCAGTGATAGAGGTGTCCTATCCACCAGAATGAGGATCAGGGGATGATCACTTTCAATGACATGAATGGAGCTGAACAGATTGCTCAGGTGTGCAAATGAACCTGTATGGAGCTGAACATTGCAGGGATATTATATGGTACCCCCTATGATGGATTAAAATGTATGGCACAAGGGCATAGACTTTTTTTACTTTAGGGCTCTAGTGGCATATTATAATTGATCGAGGCCTAACATTATAGCCTACTAGTTTAGGGTACGTGCGTTGCACGTGTGTTTTCCATTAGTACAAAAGATTGCATGCCCAAAGAAAAAAGTATATTGCTCCCTCCGTTTAAAAAAGAATGACTTACTATCCTTTTTAGTCCATTTTTAAAAAATGACCCTTTCCTTTTTAGCAACTCTTTAATTTCAATTTTTCACATGACATGTTTAAGACCACAAGATTCAAAAGTTTCTTTATTTTTTTAAACTCCGTGTCAAGTCAAAACAAGTCTTTCTTTTTGAAATAGAGGGAGTACTATATTATATTGAAATTGAAGTTGAAATATATGCAACATTATATTCATGATTTAAATGGAAAAAATGTGTGTTCTTCTAATTTGAGCATATGTACGCACCTCCCTTATAAACATAAACATAGATCTCTCGAAACTTCATAAACAAAAAACAAATTATAAATTAGACAGATGAACAATAATTTAAGAATATAATGAAAGAGAGAACCTAAACTTATGGCGAGAGAGAACTGAGACAAATCAATCTAATACAAATCAAACTTGTATTTATATAGACCCTAAACCAAAGCACAAATAATTGAGAACATGACAAAAGTAGTCAATGACGTTTAATTCATATATATGATGACCCTAAATTAAAGTATTACTCAATTTTAAATTTTGAAAAAAAAAGAGAAAAAATATTCAGCCAAATTTGCTTTTGACATACAGTTTATATGTGAATTTATACACATAATATAAGACGAAGCTAAGTAGCTTTTATCAAAGAAATGTATAAAATAATATCTCTAAATATTGTAGTTAGATAGAAACACACTCACGTCTAAATGATGTAAAGTGACGATGAATAGTAGTTCAAAACGATTAAGTCTAAAAAGAATTAACATGCAAAAACAGTATAATCTAATAATCAAATATAAGCTTAGAAAGCTAAATTAACCGAGGCATAATTTAATGTAAAATTCTTTATTTACACTTGAAAATTTTGAACTGCAGATGAAAAACAAAAATCAAGACTTTATCTTTAGCATTGTGGCATAATGCAAGGCAAGTAACCGTTCAAGAAAATCTCCATCAATTTAGCTCAAAGTAATTTTTTTACCCCACTATATATCACAATATATTTTTATATAAAATTAATCTTTTAAATATTATTAACAAAAGTAACATAGAGTTGCACTTATTTATAGTATATTAGTAAGCATTCCAAAAATTCGACTTCAAGATGATTGTCGCCCTCTTATTTTTTTCAACATAAACCAATAGTTTTGTGCAAATAAATTTGTTCAGGATCCAATAATGTCCAGGACTGAGAAAAATCTCATAAAGCACCACATAATTTCAAAAGCAAGATCATCATAAATATAGAAAAAACAAACCCAGAAACCCAGATTTGCAGTACTGATAATCCTGGAACAAACCCCGTTCCTTGTGAATTGTAAAAAATACTTGAATATGGGGCACTACATAGTTATGGAAAAATCCATACTCATTCCGTAACCCATCTAATGTGTATCTTCATATTCATTATTTGCTCGTTAATTTATGTACACAACCCCTGTTATTTCCACTTTGAAACATGAATTACTCTCCACTACTATTAATACATTTGTTTTTTAAAAAAACTTGAATGTAAGTACATGAAAAAACTTATTCGATCTTTCTACCTAATATAACTATTATCAAACACAATAAAACAAATATCTATTACTAATAGCCATATTCTTAAAAAACCTTTGGAGAAAAAGAGCAATAATCGAAGCAAAGGGGATCACTATGATAATAGTACTATATAGTGTTGCCTTAAAAAATTGCGTAAAAACTATTGAATACCTTTGTGTCACGACCCAATATTTGAGTCATGATGGCGCCTATCGTAACCCACCAATAGGCAAGCCAAACCCTAGCCCAGAGCGATAAGCAACAGGCTAACGGGCGGAATCTCAAAAACTAGAGATGAAGTGGAAGTAATCATACTCATAAACATACTAGAAATATAAAGACAAATAGAACCAAAATAAACCCATGCCGAGACTGAGAAGGAAGATATAGTCAAGAACCCCTCGCAAGACCTGGTAAGGTCAGTACAAGATCCACTACTAGACATATCCAAAATACAAGACAGAAACCAAATATATATAACAAGTACAACAGTCTCGAGAGCAAAAGACTATACAGTAGAAGATGGAGTAGGATCTGCCTCGGACGTTAGTAAGCCCACCCTGCTTCGGAATGAGTGATGAGAAGAGCGTCACGTCAAAACCTTCGGCTAGTGCCCGGATCTACATCTGGGAAAAAGATGCAGAAATGCAGTATGAGTACCGGGGCAACGGGTACTCAGTAGGCATCATCGGCCGACTGAGCTCAAAGTAATATAAGCAAGCGAAAATGCGAGGGTGCATGATAAATCCGGGGTATAAGTAATAAATACATAAGTAACTGCCGAGGTGTGTAGATATGTTTAGGAAATAAATAAATGTGATACCGAATAATTGAGTAAATAAATGCGTAATGAAACACACAAGTCAAACATAACCTATCTGGCCCCCCATAAACCCGATAGACACACGGAAGAAAATAATAACCCAGCCTGGCCCCCATAAACCGGCGGGACACAAAAGAATAATAAATGCATAGTCACCAGTGTCTTGAAGCTGTATCAGTACCCAGTACCATAATGACCAACAAGAGTGCACCGGGCTTGAACCGACACCAATGGGTAATAATAAGAGGCCAGAAATCGGAATCGAATCGGGAACAGTGGGTAATAACAATAGGCCACATATATATCATATCTGCCGGACTCAAACTATAACTCAGAGAACAAAAGTATCATAATCATGGTACCCAGTACCAGAGCTTATAGTGTATCTCAATCCAGGGTCGAACTCGAACCGGAACACCCAATAGTCAATAACCAAAATCATCATACCTGAATCAGTAGCCGGACTCGAACCGGAACTCATCATAGCCAGTAACCAGAACAGAATCAAATGTCATATCATATCAGATAAACGGGGAACACCCTAGTCCCAAGTCAATACTAGTATATCGGTACAGAAGCTAACCCCACAACATGCTACAAGTCAATCTCGGGGTACTTCTAGGTCAAATATCTACTATAAGCAATATTTATATACAAGTCTGGGTATACATTAGAAGTCATGGAAAGGTAGGTCCGTATTCTAAATCAAACTAGCCGATCCTGGTCAAATATGGTGCTATCAGGGACCAACAAGGCTAAACAGGCCAACCGGGTATAATCGGGGTGACTCAATCCAGTCACAACCCTAACAGGTCATAGAGGGCTTAACTAAGCCCAAAAATGTCAAAGTTCTGAAAAGTCGACTAAAAGGGTAATGGGGCCCACTAACGGGTCCCGAAAACCAAGTCTAGATATATCTGTCTAAGTCTGGGCTAAGTCTGCCTAAGCCTGGATTAAGGTCCAACAATAACATTCCCCATCCAGAAATTAACACAACAATACTATCCGACCCTAAATAGGTCATCTGTGGTGTACCTCGAGGATAACGGGCATGGAATGTATCCGAATAGCCCTATCCGGCCTAGAAGGCCTAAATCACAGCAAACCACCACCACCAAGTTTATAATACCAGCCCACAACACCAGCACAATAGCATACATATATCACACATAAGCTCAATCTAAGTGTAAAGGAAGGTAAACCTAGCCTACCTGGACGCCGCAACAAGCATGCCAAAAGAACCAGCTATACAAGAGCCTTCCCCTTCCGAGAAGCCTCTGACTGCTGCCAAGCTATCAAAATAATAAACTACATGTCAAATCATGACTATTGATACCCATATTGCATTAGTTCGGAAAATGTCTGAACAATCCACGTGGGTCCCGCTTGCGAAATCGCAAAAACGAAACTGTCACAACGTCCCAAATTACCCCGTGACCAATAGTCACAACTAGCATTGCTCAATTTGAGCCCAAAATATAGCTCAAACATCAATACCAATCCCAAAATATACCATCGTAAACGAAAATTATCATAAAAACAAGAAAATGCACCGTAGAAATGACGAGAGCGAGTTCACGGACTCAAATATATAAACCCCTAAGCTCAAACCTCAATGGATTGACTCAATATTGAGCTTAAATAATCAATAATGGTGAGAAGTAATTGGAAAAAGTGGAAAAAATGTAATATTTTACTTTTTGTCCACCGAATGCATATATATATATATATATGTGTGTGTGTGTGTGTGTGTGTACCACACAGTGGAAATGATGATGAATCATTAACATAATTGTGAAATGGTGACACAATGCCATGTTGATGGTCACCCCTCCACTTCCACGTGGAGTGAAGTGCCCATAAGAAATTCATCTATCCGTTTTGTATATATTCGGGTATTGCGTAGGTTCGTGGTAAAATAAATACAACTTTTTGAATATACCATAATTAATAGAAAATTATTTCTAACAAAACCTCTATAAAATAAAAATATTATTTTAACATATTTAAATTCACTATCTCCGCTTTAATTATTAATAGGTTATAAAATTATTATAAAGTAGTATAGATATATCTGATATAACTAAAGCATTTTATAAATTTCAAAAACATTTTCGAAAGGTAATTAACTATGTCATTTTACCAAATTCAAATTTAATTTAATATTTTATAACGTGCTCGGTCTAAATAATATTCTCAAACGAACTGTCCGGGAACCGAACTGTCAGTCCCAGCAAGTCATAAATAACTTGGGACAGTTATAGAAAAGCTCTAAACGCTGAGAACACATAAAAACGAGGAAAATAACCGGGAAGGTCATTACACTTTGAAAGGAGTAAAACTTGCTGAACCCAAAAAGAGAACCACTATTCATGTAATATAAACCTTTATTTTCGGCGTAATAAACCTTTGATTTTTTTCTGCTATCATTCGGCAACAATACTTGTCTTGTCCAAAGAAATTTTCAACTGAAAGAGAAATGCGAGAAATTGTTAAAACGGGAGAATCCATTGTCAATTGTTGATTATGCATAATTCATAGATAATCTTTAAATTTATTAGCTAAAACAAATAAAGGAAGGGAGAAAGGATGATGATAAATTGATAACGAATGCAAGCGAACGACTTGATTCAAAACCAAAATAAGAGGAAAAAAGTAGAAGTAGAAGAAGGGCCGTTCTTTTCTCTTTTTTTGGTAAAATTTGATGAAAATATTGTTTAAAGAATTGTAAAAATATTTTTTTATATATATAATGTAAAAATTTTGAGAAGTTTTTTTTTTTTTTTTTTTTTTTTTAAATTTAGAACTTTCCTAGCTAGGAACTAAAAAAACTAACAAAGTAAAAAAAAAAAAAAAGAAAAAATAAGAACGGCAGTTCTTTTATTAGGAACATTAGGGAACATTTTTTTTAATTAAAGATTTATTTATTAAAGACTTTATTATTCCTTTGAATTAATTAAAAATTTATCTAAGGTAAAATTTTTAATTGATTTTAAAGTCCTAAATTTTAGGTACATAATTCAAATAAGTAAAGGTTTAATAAATAAATTATAATAAATTTTCAACTTTTAAAAATTAGAAAAATAGTAAAAAGATGATTTTTTCTAAAGCCCAGTCTTTTGATGAAGGGCATAAAGTTCAAACAATATTTATAAGAACCTTCACACTTTTAATATAGTATAGATAAAAAATAGTTGACCCTCCCTACTTGTAAAAGGATCCAGAATCCAATTTTCTCGTTCAATAAGATAGCTTTCTTTGTCTTCAAGCTTACTCTACACTATGTTTTGCTAGTACTCTTTGTTGGAGAATATGAATAATAAACATTAGATGGGAGGCTTGAAACATGCAAGAAACACTTTACTAAAAACGATAATTGCTTTTTCACCTCTGCGAGATTGCTATAGGATTAAACACAAATAGTTTTAGTGGATATGACAAGCCTATGGATTTCTGCACTAAGCAAATAGTGAAAAAATCCTATTGAAAAGTAAGACGTCTGGAACTTGATATTTTGGGGAAGAAAGAATTTTCGCAGAAAGTTGAGAAGAGAGAAAAGTTACTCTGCAAAGTAACGCTTTATCTGTTTATATAAAAAATAGTTGAAATTTTTTTAACCAAGACACTCTTTCAATAAAAGACACATCCTTTCAATAAATGACACACCCTTTCAATAAAAGAAATATTCTGTCACTACCCAAACCTGTCATGAGTGGCACCCACGCTACTCATCCAGTGGGAGAACCAACTACCCGAAACCAACCCCAAATGCCAACTCATAATCAATACTTAATGGAGTCAAAACTAATCCATCAATAAATAAATGTCAAATCTAAACCAAAAACAAGAACAACTGAAAGCGAAAACATTGTACTTAACAAACCCACCCCTAGAAACCGAAAGTCGTGTACCAAAACTACTTCTGGAATATCAAGAAAGGTGATGCAACCCCAAAAACTAAAATGAATCATAAGTCCAAAAACAAAGAACTGTGCCTAGAGAGAGATTCCATGGTAGCCCAAAAATGCTGCTCACCCTGAAATCTGAAATCAACGGTTGAAATCACAACTGAGGTCTCATAGGAACAGCTGGAATATGCACTGTACTTATAGAAGTAAATGCAAGTGTAGTATCAGCAGATAAGAAATCAATAATGTACTGGTAGGGTCACTTGGCCAACACAAGATGAAAATATGAACACTTAACTAACTAATAGTATAACCAACATCATACACTTAACACATAAACACCAAAAAGATAGTTCAGGATTAAAAACCAACAAGTCAACAAATGTCAAAAAGTCAAGTATAGTCAAGTCAAGTCATGACACATATACCATTATCAAGCATAGATAAACACATATTCCCCGATTCACTCATGGAACCGTCAAACTCACCTGAACCTCGTGCATACACGCTAAGGGTTATAGAACCACTCTCTAGCTATGACCTGCAGGGAGCAATTACCATCTATGTACTAAACCTTAGACATAAATGTATGCCAACCTTGTTTCACCAATAACCCATGGAAACGTTTCCAATGCCGAAACATTCCACATATTAGAATTAAGATAGGTCAATCATAAGTAAGTAAAACCATTGCATTAACCACTAAAAAATATGCATTAACCAACCACACTACAAGGTACTTAACATGCACATATAATACAAGATGGATTAAACTACAATACCATCACCTACCTCGAATCAAGCTTGCGCAATCCTTTAAGCCGGAACTTTGCCCTTCCGTGCAATTCCCGCTTGCTTGTGGTCTAGAACATATATATGAATATTTTTCGGAAAAGGGTCAAAAATACCCTCCTTCCACCTATTGGCTCAGAAATGCCCCTCCATCCATCTATTTGGATCAAAAATGCCCTTAAGGTTAAATTTAAGCTCTAAATTGCCCCTCCTTTTAACATATGGAATAAATAAAATTTTAAATTAAATATGTGGCATTATTTTTATGGTTTCACATATAATTAGACTCAAATTCATTCACAATCCTACTCATTAACTCAAACCCAATTAAAAGACTGACACGAAGCATGTTTATCAAAAACGTAAGCAGATTTTAAATAAGTGAGCAATTTACAAACAAGAATCCAAATGGATCACCTTATATCCACTATGTGTTGTTTTTCTTTTTTACTTTTTTTAAAAAAAAATAAATTAATTGTTCCTTTGTTTCAAAGCTAGTGGATTTCCAATATTCCCTTCATACTTTTTTATTTCAACGAATATAATATGAAGAAACTAAAATAATGAAATAACTGATTTACGAAGAAATAGTCAAAGAATAAATATTTAGAAGAGAAAAATAAGGCAGGAAAAGAAAAGGGTATTGAGAAACTGAGGGTTAATTTTCATTTGAATGTGAAAAGAGGGAGAATGAGAATTGGAATTAATTAATTTAAGAGTATGCAGAAACACGAGGTTGTAACAAACATAGGTTGGAGGAAGATGGAGAAATGGTGGGTTTTTTAATTGAGTTTGAGTTAATGGGTAGGATTGTGAATGAATTTGAGTCTAATTATATGTGAAACAATAAAAATAATGCCACATATTTAATTTAAAAATTCATTTATTCCATATGTTAAAAGGAGGGGCAATTTAGAGCTTAAATTTAACATTAAGGGCATTTTTGATCCAAATAGGTGGATGGAGGGGCATTTTTGAGCCAATAGGTGGAAGAAGGGTATTTTTGAGCCTTTTCTAATACTTTAAGGGTATTTTTGACCCTTTTCCGATATATAAATTAAGAAATGACCTAACATGTCGGGATTTATAACTCACACCCAACTTCTAAGGTCAAGTTCATGTTCATTGCCTTCCTATTATAGAGCTTTTCCCCACCGTAATTCACCTAACCTACCAATTTCATGGATTACTAAGTGAATTAATGAAATACAAGGGTAAATTAACAGTTAATAATCAAAACCCATTAACTTATTCCTAAATTTTCCCCCTTGCACCAGCAATTAGCCAAAATCTGCCCTAAAACCCTTCTAGAAATTCGTAAATTAGAAATTCTAAGGCTTAATCATCAATTACAAGTTAACGGGGATGAATTACTTACCTTTTTGAAGCCAAACAATGAATTTCTAGTGAAATTCGCCCTAAATCGCCCTTCCTTTACCCCAAAATGAGTTTTGAAATAATGAACTATTTTGGGGGAAATATTTCATTAAACTATGGTTTTTACCGCTATAGTGGTACCCGACCGCTATAGCGGTCTTGACCGCCTTTGACCACCGCTATAGCGGTAATTTCTCCGCTACTGCGCTCACCGCTATAGCGGTGTGTCGACCGCTATATCGGTGTCTACGGGACAGAATGTCCGTCGTCACCCAAAAATTCTATTTTTTACAACACACCTTGAACCTAGGACATACCAAACAATGCCCTTTACGCTAAGATCAATTTCGGGAGTTCTACTTACCCAAATTCGATTCCATAAATTTCTACGGGTTTCTTATTACCTTAGCTAATTAAAAATCAACACCGTTACTACCACACCAGTCTAAATCATTTCCAAATTTTTCTAGACCACATCTCACCCAAAAATCAAGCGTAACTAGCATAGCCTGAATTTTATAACTTCCAAACCGAAAAGAATTTGGACGCGAGATTTTTTATGTAGGACTCATACATAACTACAAAGAAGGTCATTACAACAGATATAAATTTACCCATCGTTCATACCCAAATGATCAAACACAAAAAACGGTTAAACAAAGAGGAAAGAATAGAGTACCTGTATCCTCAAACAATTGAGGGTACTTGTCCCACATGTCCTTCTCGATTTTCCAAGTGGCTTCCTCAACCGGATAATGTTTCAATTAAACCTTTACTAAACAAATTTACTTTTTCCTCAATTTTTGAACATCTCAATCTAAAATTGCTACTGGTTCCTTCTCATAAGCCAAATTCTTTTCTAGAAGCATTGAATCCCACTTGATGATGTAATATCCATCCCCATGATACTGTTTCAGCATAGAAACTTGAAATACTGGATGGACTCCTGACAAACCCGATGGTGGAGCTAACCTGTATGTAACAGGACCTACATCCTCAAGAACCTCGAAGGGATCGACATACCGAGGGATGAGCTTGCCCTTCTTACCAAATCTCATGACCCCCTTCATGGAAGACACCTTAAGAAAAACCTGCTCACCAATCTTGAAGTCCATGTCTCTTACCTTACGATCCGCATACTCTTTCTACCTACTCTGAACAACCAGCAACATGGTTTGAATGAACCTTACCATTTCTTGAGCCTCATTTACCAAGTTTGTGCCCAAAGGGTTCACATCTCCCGCCTCAAACCACCTAATACGTGACCTACACTTACTTCTATAAAGTGCCTCGAATGGTGCCATATCGATGCTGGAATGATAACTATTATTGTATGAGAACTCACATAACGGAAGAAACTGGTCCCAATGTCTACCAAAACTTAATCATGCAGGCCCCAACATGTCCTCTAGCACCTGAATTATCCTCTCTGATTGACCACGGTCTGAGGATGAAATGCCGTGCTAAATGTGAGTCTAGTGCCCAATTCCTCATGCAACCTATCCTAAAATTTGGAAGTGTATTTCACATCTATGTCAGAAATGATAGTAAGTGGTACCCCATGAAGCTTGACAATCTCCTTGACATAGATTTTAGCTAATTGCTGAGAGTTGTAGTCCACCCAAATCGGTACAAAATGAGCTGATTTCGTTAACCGATCTACTATCACCCAAATGAAGTCATATTTACCCAAGGTCTAAGAAAGACCCACCACAAAGTCCATGGCAATATGCTCCCATTTTCACTCAGGAATAGGCATCCTCTGAAGTAAACCTACAGTCCTTTGGTGTTCATACTTTACCTGCTGATAATTATGACACTTGGATACATAATCCACTATGTCTCTCTTTATCCCGGTCCACCAATAAAGCTGCCTCAAGTCACTATACACCTTGGTTGTACCCGGATGAATAGAATAATGTGAACCATGGGCATCTGAGAGTACATCACGAATCAAATCACCAAACCGAGGAACACATAACCTTTCCTTAAACCACAACACTCCACCCGCATCGAGAGTGGCGTCCGCCACCTCCCCGCTCACCACTTTATTTCGAAGTGCATTCAACTTCTTGTACTTGAATTGCTTGGCCTTGATCCTCTCCACAAATGTCAACTTTACCTCAACACTAGCCAACACACTGCCTCTGTCTGAGACCCTAAACTACATGCTCAGAGATGCTAGAGTTTGAAACTCTCTAGCTAAAGGCCGCCTTGACACCCTCATAAATGACAAACTACCCATACTAACTCTCTAGCTAAAGGCCGCCTTGACACCCTCATAAATGACAAACTACCCTTACTTACTGCTTTTCGGCTCAATGTGTCTGCCAATACATTAGCCTTACCTGGATGATACTGAATAGTCATATCATAGTGCTTCAACAGTTCCATCCACCTCCTCTGCCTCAGATTCAAATTCCTTTAGGTAAACATATGCTGCAGGCTGTGGTGGTCAGTAAAGACCTCACACTTGACACCATAAAGATAGTGTCTCCAAATCTTTAATGCAAACACCACCGCTGCCAACTTCAAGTCATGGGTTGGATAATTTTTTCAAGAGGCTTCAATTGCCTCAAAACATAATCCACAACATTCCTATCCCGCATCAACACAACACCCAGGCCCAAAAGTGAAGCATCACAAAATACAATGAAATTCTTACTGTCACACCCCGAACCCCAATGAGGCGTGATTGGCACCCGTAGCCGATAAGGCCCGAGAGAACCAACCTATGCTCATGTACATTCGTATACTATCCTCTTATGAATCTTATTGTACCTCAAGTAACTTATGCGGAAATCATGAACATGGAAACATATGCCATATCTATTTATATATGAAACTTGGCCGTTAGGGCCGTCAAGTCAAAATGACCATACGTCTCTTGCTTTCACATACCCACATATGTCTACAAAAGCCTCTAACTGATACATTTACAAGACCATCTAAAAGTCGGAAAAAGTCCCCGCTGTATACAACATTTACAATATCAAAACAAATACACAACTATGACCCTGAAAGCTCCGAACCGAGTGGAGCTCACCAAAACTCTGCAAATGATCCCCAGTCTATAGAGGAGGTCTGCTAATGCCTGCACCTGCAACATGTAAGGTAAGTCCCCAAGAGGGGTCAGTACGAAGAATGTACTGAGTATGTAAGGCCATAAGAAAGCTGCATCAATACATGAGAATTTCAATGGAAATAATTATAAAAGAAACTCTATATGTGGAATTATGTACAATTCTCCTGTTATTGTCATTTACGCTCATTCATACATAATAACAACAACCATGGAATCAATATAAGAGAAATAGCTAATGTGAATAAACTCTCTTTCTGTATGTGGGGAACCATGTATATTGCGTTCTTTACTTCTCTTGCTTTCATATTCATTCATCTTTATTGTTCTACCCATGCTAGGCTTTTCTGTCGCCCCTGGGATGCCACCCGTGTTATTGGGATCGACCCATGCTAGGTATTTAACCCCTGGGATGCCATCCATTAAACATTACTTCTTTATTTCATTACTCTTTCTTTCATTGCTCTTTCTTTCATTCAATGAGTGATACCTTGATGATGGAAACATTCTTGAAACTTGAAACACAACATACATTACTTCACATCTTTACCCTTGTAAGATTGACATCTTTACTTGTGAGGGATAGGTACATTAACTTGCACATTACTTCTTTCATTACTTTTGAGAGATTGGTACATTTACTTGTGAGAGATTGATTCATTCACTTGTGAGAGATTGTTATATTCACTTGCCATAACATTATTTGAACACAACATCTTGGAACCATTGGAACAATAGTCAATGCATAAGAGACATGTGTATAACTTTATTGGAACTTGGGATCATGACATGATTGGAATAATGCTATGCAAACTAAACAAGCCCTCTTTACCTCATTACCCTCGTTGGGATAGTTCTCTTAGAATTTACAACATTATGACAACTTAGGAACTTCAGTCAATGAATAAGAGATAAGTGAATCATAATTCATCTAGGAGTAGGACACTTGTGAATAACAATGTATGTCCACCTTAGTTAAAATACTATAGGACCCCTCTGAATTTGGAACCTTAGGACAATGATCACTAAATACGATACATGTGGCTATCAACTGTTCACCAACCTGAGATACAATACCTTAGAACATTTGGAACTTTTGACATGCTAGCCAATGAACATGAGTCAACCAATGGGCATGAGTCATATGATTCACCATTGACCAATGAGTAAGGAACATGTGAGTAACACTAGCCAACTACCGAATACGGAATACCACTTTGGAATCGTGTCCACCCTACATCTATGGTTTTCCTGTACTTTTGCCCCCAACCAACATATGTAACTTAATTTCTTTCTCTTGAGAGATTGGTGTACTAGCTTGCACGTTACTTCCTTTATTACCCATATGAGATCATCACCTTATAGGTGGCATATAATATAATACCGTTCATCACCTTATAGGTGGCATATAATATAATACCATTCATCACCTTATAGGTGGCATATGATATAATACCGTTCATCACCTTATAGGTGGCTTATAATATAATACCGTTCATCACCTTATAGGTGGCTTATAATATAATACCGTTCATCACCTTATAGGTGGCATATAATATAATACCGTTATAATATCATAGCATAATATTGGGATTATACCATCTTGAACTTATACCCTTTAGATTGATCCATACTCAATAAAATATAAAATAACCATGTGTGCATTACTTCTTTACAGTCTTATTCCCTTTTCATAGTTATGAGAGTGATACATTATACCTCATAAGATTGATACTTTAACTTGTGTGAGATTGATACATTGATAATCATAACTTTATATGGAACTTTGGGTCAATAATCAATGAGTGAGATACATGTGAATAAACATTATTGGAAACACAATATCATTTGAAACATAACACCACCGGGACCATTGGAACAATAATCAATGAACAATAGATATGAGTATAACCACTATTGGAACTTTGGAACATAATCTTATTGGAATTTTGGAACATGAACCATGAATATGAGACATGAGATTCATAATCGATCAATGAGTAGAAACATATGGTAGTGACCATTGACAACCGGATTTAGGATACCTTAGCACATTTCGGGATGGGACAAGCATAATGTCAATGTGAATACTATTTGCCCCAGAAAGATATGGACAGAGTAACCTTACATACCTTTACTTCCAAGTATGAGTACACAAGTCTATATATGAACACCATAGTCCAGCTTCTTCCTTATGTTTCACTCTACAATACAAGTCCACAATGAAACTCTCGTTAACAATTATTTACCGTACAAGTGTACAAAACGATAATGAACCATATGAGTGCCATATAACTGCATTTCACTCCTTACAATACAACTCACTGCATCATCATGTCAATAACACCATAATCATGCCACACATTGACCAAGATATCATACATCAATAGCATTTCACATCACACTTACCCTTTACGCTTCCTCATTATCATTCCATCCTACTTACTCCTATCAATTTGTCTTGTAACAAATTATGAACAATCATACATACTTAACATAGTCCAACATGCCTCCATACGACACTTTAAAGTCATTAAAATGACATCACAAGTTGATAATTACATCCATGAAGGGTATAGGGGTTTCGGGGGGCCAAAAGGATGCAAGAACAAGCAATTCGGAGTTCTGGGATGATACGCTAAGCCACCTGCGCCCGAAGGTGGATGACCTATGTCCGCAGGTGACCTTTGGCAGTAGCCAGAGGCACCTGTATTGGCACCTGCGCCCGCAGGTGCTTCGTTTGCGAGGGCGGGTGCCCGTTTCGGCCCAAAAGGGTCTCTTTTGGGTCTTTTTATGCAATGAATGGCCCATGATCATAACTAAACTTATTTTAACATATTTTTGATCATATTGAATACCCTCAATCATCCATGGTCTCACA
This sequence comes from Capsicum rhomboideum, assembly GCA_031232105.1. Lineage (NCBI taxonomy): Eukaryota > Viridiplantae > Streptophyta > Magnoliopsida > Solanales > Solanaceae > Capsicum > Capsicum rhomboideum. The sequence goes on along the minus strand of CP124719.1, from coordinate 97,913,622 downwards.
ACACACAATAACATCACCAAAACGACACTTTACGGTCAATACGTCACCAAAACTATAACCAATTTCACAATAGAAATTCCAAACATTATACACCATGAAAAAACAAGGAAATTCTATAATCACATCTAACATGTCAATATTAACTCCATCATGTTCACTTCCTTCAAGACCACAAGTCCATGTTCAAGTTTACAAGACAAAACCATCCTCCGATTTAGCAAACATGTAACATACACACATAGTGAACTTCTCACACTCCACCAACATAACCAACTTGATATAAACCATATTCCATGTATAAAATATATTAAACCATAGTAATATACACTTACCAATACTGACCAAGTGATGATCTTTGGCCAAAGGATGAGAGCTTAGGGTTCGTGGAAATATTGAGAAAATTCTAGAAAGGCATGGGTGTCCAAATGAATAAAAGTCTGATTTTTGGCTCTATTTATAGCCCCTTTAAATCTCTCTTTATCCAAACACTTGGTCCAATAATAATGTAGGGACTTGTTCTTGCAAGAATGGTCAAGGATGGGTCATTATGCCCTTTTTGGGCCATGTCTTCATACCAATTTTGGGCCTCATTTAGATCATTAACAATTTGTTAATTGAGCCCACCAATTGAATGAATAATTCCTCATATATATATATATATATATATATATATATCCCTCAAGTCACTCTTATCCATCTCTTGGCATTAAATGCATAGTTGATTAGTCAAATGGAAGATTGGATCATGTTTTGCCCCATTGGGCCAAGTCTTTCTTGTGATCTTTGGGCCTCATTTGGCCCAATGGCTCAAGACTCATATAAGCCCCAACAAATAATTGCAAAATTCTTCAACTCTCTCATGTTTAATTAATTCCATAAATGTACACGTAGTGGTATATGTTCGACAACATACGGGGTGTTACACCCCCCACGAAGGTCTAATCCCATGTACTAGGCCCAATATCATTTATATCATCAATAACATTACATAATACATACTTTTGGCTCTCGACACTTAAATAAACATTGTTCAATGTTGTCAAGTAGGGTTTGGTAGGTACGGGGTATTACACTTACCTTCAATAGGCAACGAAAGAATAGGCGCTGTAGTCAAGAGTGTCTTGAGCTTTTGGAAGCTCTCCTCACATTGGTCAGACCAAACAAATGGAACTTTGTTTTGAGTCAACCTTGTTAAGTGCATTACGATGGATGCAAAATTTTGGAAAAACCTGCGGTAAAAACTGGCAAGACCCACAAAACTCCTTACCTCGGTCACTGAACTAGGATGAGAAGATAACCAAAATTCACATTTTGAAAACTTAGCAAATAATCGCTTCTCCCTTAGAATTTCCAAAACTATGCGAAGATGGCCTGTATACTCTTTTTTACTCTTGGAGTATACAAAAATATCATCAATAAACACAATAATAAAAGAGTCCAAAAACGACTTAAAGATGCCATTCATCAAACTCATGAAGGTTGCAGGTGCATTAGTCAACCCGAAAAGACATCACTAAAAACTCATAATGGACATACCGAGTTCTAAAAGCTGTCTTTGGTATATCCACCGATCTTATTTTCAACTGATGATAACCCGACCGCAAATCAATCTTTGAAAATACAGACGCACCCTGTAATTGATCAAACAAGTCATCTATATGAGGCAAAGGATATTTATTCCTGATAGTAACCTTATTCAGCTGTCTATAATCAATGCACATCCTCATGCTACCATCCTTCTTCTTAACAAAAAGGACCACAACACCCCAAGGTGAAGCACTTGGACGAATAAAACCCTTGTCAAGTAATTCCTGCAGCTGAGTTTTGAGTTCCCTCAACTTTGATGGAGTCATTCGATAAGGTGGAATGGATATAATGCGAGTACCCGACTCTAAATCAATGCAGAAATAAATACCCCTATCTGGAGGCATACCCGGTAAATCTGAAGGAAACACTTCTTGAAACACAGAAACTACCGAAACTGACTCAATAGAAGGGGACCCTGCATTTACATCCCGAAGATGAGCTAGAAACACTAAACACCCCTTCCCCACTAACCTTCTGGCCCGAAAAAATGATATAATTTTCACTGGTTTGGCCTTATATACTTTCTCCCACTCTAGTTTATCCAATCCTGGCATCGCTAGAGTCACTGTCTTAGCATTATAGTTCAAAACAACATGATATGGAGATAACCAGATTATACCCAGAATTACATCAAAGTCCAACATATCTAGAATAATTAAGTCTACCCAAGTCTGAAAACCCACAAATAACACAGAACAAGCACGAAAAATTTGGGTCACTACTACAGACTTTCCAACCGAAGTAGACACATAAATAGGATGATCAAGTATATCACAAACCAGATTCAGACCCATCGCAAACTGAGCAGATACATAAGAGATAGTAGACCCTGGATCAAATAAGACAGAAACCATCTGGTCACAAACAGAAATAGTACTTGTGATCACCGCATCAGAAGCCTCAACATCAGTCTTTCCCTGAAATGCATAACAATGGGCTTGATCATTAATTTGAGCTAACTCTCTCCCTGGCTGCGCTCCTCCCCCCGCGCCGCTGTTACTACGACCGCCTTTCCCACTTGCCTAATTTCCCCACCCATCTTGTAGACGACCCCTGCCATTACTTCATCCTCCTCTACCCGAGGGAACTACAGCTCGAGTCTGCTGCTGTACCTGGACATTTGCCTATCTCAAGGGACATTCCCTCTTAAAGTGACCAACAACACCACAATAGTAACAGCCACACTCCAGAGAAGGACGACTGGCAAAAGAGTAAGGAGCCCCTTGGCCCCTAACAACTTGTGTCTGAGAAGTAACCTTAGTTGGAGCCACAGTAGAAGATAGCAAGGCTGACTGAATAGGACGGGTTGTATAGACCTACTGGTTGTGGCCTTTAGATTAAGAACCAATGAAATTCCCAACATTTTGGGACCTCTTGGCTAATATCTTAGCCTGCCCCGCTTGTGTGACCCCTTTCAACTTCTTCATATAATTTGACACTTCAATGAACCCATTCCCTGCAGTAGTCATATGAACCGAAAGAACCTGAAGCTCATAATTCAAACCTTTAACAAATCAACGAACCCTCTCTTTCTCAAAGTCAACAACTAAGTGGCATAGAGAGACAAAGCATGGAACTTGGCCTCATAGGCTGCAACTGGCATATCACCCTGCTTCACTGCCAAAAACTCATCATTTTTGCAATCACAAAGGGCCCGCGACACATATTTCTCCAAGAACAAGACATGTAATTACTCCCAAGTCAATGGAGGTAAAATTGGTGACTGACACTCAACATACGCCCTCCACCATTATTTGGCATCCTTTTCCAACAGAAAGGTCACAAACTCAACCCCATCTGCTGAACAATACCTATTTTATGCAATCTCTCATAACAATCAATAATATACTCAAAAGCATCCTCAGACTCAGTACCCTAGAATGTTGGAGGTTTCATCTTCAAGAACTTTGTCAACAACTCATATTCTGTACCAGTCATAACAAAATCTAACATCGGATAAGGAAACACATCTGTACCTGAGGGCTCATCCATCCTAGGAGCCATAGTAACAGTAGGATGAACAATCGGAGCCTGAAAAGTCGGTACAGTAGGAGTGGCCCCAGTCCCTACCAACCCACTCAGAAAAGCCAACATTTGCTGAATAACCTCAGCAGACATGGAAGGTAACTGGTGCCACCACCTCGGGAACATGGCCAGCAGCCGCTTGAGCTCCACACCTAGAGGGTGTGGCTCGTCTCCTTCCTCTTCTTCCTCTCCCCCTCACTTGTCCTCTTCCCCTCACGACTGGCTCCTCAGCTGGAGCGGCCGGTGTAGGGGCTGCTGCTCGGGTTTCATTGGACCTAGTATTCACCATCTGTGTACAAAAGAGTGAAAGATCAGATACCATTTTGGATCGCTAGATACCAATTGGAATCAAGTTATAGCACTAAGGAAGAAAAAAAGACAGATTTCATAAAGTCATATAGCCTCCCAAAGAAAAGTACAAACGCCTTCGTACTGTTCCGCGAGACTCTACTGGACCCATTTTGGTACAACGAGATCGACGAACCTAGGCTCTGATATCAACTTTATCACGACTCTCACCCATCGTGAGTGGCACCCACGCTACTCATCCAGTGGGAGAACCAACTAACCAAAACCAACCCCAAATGCCAACTCATAATCAATACTTAGAGGAGTCAAAACTAATCCATCAATAAATAAATGTCAAGTCTAAACCAAAAATAAATACAACTGAAAGTGGAAACATTGTACTTAATAAAACCACCCCTAGAAATCGAAAGTCGTGTACCAAAACTACTACTGGAATATCAAGAAAGGGGATGCAATTCCAAAAACTAAAATGAAACACAAGTCCAGAAATAAAGAACTATACCAAGAGAGAGATTCCATGGCAGCCTAAAAATGCTGCTCACCCTCTAGCTATGACCTGCAGTGGACAATTACCGTCCATGTACTAAACCTTAGACATAAATGTCTGCCAATCTTGTTTCACCAATAACTCGTGGAAACCTTCCCAATGCCGAAACATTCCACATATTATAATTAAGACAGGTCAATCATAAGCAAGTAAAACCATTACATTGACTACTAAACAACATGCATTAACCAGCCATACTACAAGGTACTTAACATGCACATATAATACAAGATGGATTAAACTACAATACCATTACCTACCTTGAATCAAGCTTGCACAACCCTTTAAGCCAGAGCTTTTCCCTCCCATGCAATTCTCGCTTGCTCGTGGTATGGAACATGCATATAAATACATAAAGTAAGAAATGACCTAACATGTCGGGATTTATAACACACACCCAACTCCTAAGGTCAAGTTCATGATCATTCCCTTCTCGTTCTAGGGATTTTCCCCACCATAATTCAACTAACCTACCAATTTCATGGATTACTAAGTGAATTAACGAAATGCAAGGGTAAATTAACAGTTAATAATCAAAACTCATTAACTTATTTCTAAATTTTCCCCTTTGCAACAGAAATTAGCCAAAATTCGCCCTAAAACCCTCCATAAACTCCGTAATTAGTGATTCTAAGGCTTAATCATCAATTACAAGTTAACGGGGATGAATTACTTACCTTTTTAAAGCCAAACGATGAATTTCTGGTGAAATTCGCCCTATATCACCCTTTCCTTGTCCCAAAATGAGTTTTGAAATAATAAACTATTTTGGGGAAAATATTTCATTAAACTGCGATTTTTACCGCTACATCAGTACCCGACCACTATTGCAGTCTTGACTGCCTTTTACCACTCCTATGCGGTAATTTCTCTGCTATAGCAGTGTGTCAATCGCTTTTGCGGTGTTTATGAGGCAAAATGTCCGTCTTCATCCAAAAATTCCATTATTTACAACACACCTTGAACCTGGGACATTCCAAACAATGTCCTTTATGCTAAGATCAATTTCGGGAGTTCTACTTACCTAAATTCGATTCTGTAAATTCCTACGAGTTCCTTATCATCTTAGGTAACTAAAAATCAACACCGTTACCACCACACTGGTCTAAATCATTCCCAGATTTTTCTAGACCACACCTAACCTGAATTTTATAACTTTCAAATCAAAAAGAATTTGAACGTGAGATTTAAACGTAGGACTCATACGTAACGACAAAGAGGGTCGTTACATATTCTTTCATCTAACTTTTAAAATTGAAATATTAATTATTTTATTTAAACAATCTCTAACAATCCCATTCTTATTTAAATATAAATAATGACTCAATCAAGTTATGTCTATGCATAAAGTAATGTATCTTTTGATTTGAATAGTGCCTTAGTGCAATGTCACAAGTTGAAATGAAAATTTCACGTAGCATAATATTCTTGAGTGTGTTAGTCCTTGTGATAACATCGGTGACATTACACACATAAATATTTCATTCCTGCATTCCACTCAAATATGCTTAGCACTTTTATGGCCATGTGCTATCCAAAATTCATGAAAATTATTAGAGTAACTCCAACTCTCATTTGAAGTGGAATCACTTCGATGTTCATATAGGTGAAGTTCTTGCAGTGTTTTTGTCACATTTGAGATACTTATTTCTTGAATTAAACCTCATTAAGACTATTTGAACTCATCATTCTTATCTGTGATAGCCAGTACTTGTATATATCTTACTTTAGTACTGACGTCCACTTATCAATAACTTGTTTTTACTCTTTGAATTCAAAACTATTGATTTTATAGTGTTAGGTAGAGTAACATTAGAAATTTTAACTCAATCAAACTCGAAGTTATTTTTACCAACTCCTTTATAAGAGATTTAGTAAATGGATTATCCAAATTGCTTTTTGACTTCACAAATATGATAGAGCTAATTTCATCTTTAATTAATTTTCTCACATAATCATGTCGAAGATTTATGTATTTATACTTTCTATTGTATATATTGTTATAAGATGGAGATAGAGTGGCTTGTCTATCACAGTAAATTGAAATTGAACTCTCACCTTTTGAGATCAATGAAATTTCTAAAAGAAAATTCCTCAACCAGTCAGCTTCTTTTTCTGCTTCTTCTAATGCAACAAATTCTGACTCCATGGTTAAATGTATTATGCAAGACTGATTTTTTAGATTTTCAAGAAATTAAACCTCCTCCCAAGATAAATACCCAACTAGTAGTAGACTTACTGTCTCCTAAACTCGATATTCAACTTGTGTTGGTATATGCTTCTAAAATAGCAGGAAACTTTGAGTATTGAATACACAAATCTTTTGTTTTCTTAGAAAAATCAAGAACACTTTCCATGATCTTCTAATGATCAATACTCGAATTACTAGTAAATCTGTTAAATTTAATAATGCTATGTCTGATTTTATATATTGTGTATCATGTATTAGACTTTTAATAGCGCTTGCATACTCAAGTTGAGCCACAACTTTTCATTCAGTCTTAATTAACTTGATGCTTGAATCAAAAGGTGTATTAACCTTTTTTATATTTAAATGACTGAATTTATTGAGCATTTTTTTTAATGTAATGAAATTGACTCAATACATATCCCCTACTATTTCTTTTAATCTTAATACTCAATATGGTATCAACTTGTCCAAGATCCTTCATTTTGAATGGAGAAGATAGAAACCTTTTTATTTCAATAATTCCGTTCATATCATTGCTTATAATTATCATGTGATCAACATAAAAATAAATTAATACTAAATAATTATTACAACTTTTAGAATAAACACATTTATCAGTAATATTATTTTAAAGTCAAATGATAAATTTGTTCTATCAATTTTTTCATGTCATTGTTAGGAGCTTTTTTGGTCCATACAAAAACTTGATAAGCCTATAGACTTTATGTTTATTTTACGATAGAACGAATTCTTCAGGTTGTTCCATATAGACCTCCTCATAGAAATCACCATTTAAGAATGTTGTTTGACATCCATCTGATGGATATGTAAATCGTAAATGAATGTTAAATCAAATATTATTCTAATCGAAGTTATTCTTGCTACGGGTGCATATGTATCAAAATAGTCAATTCTTTCTTTTTGTCGAAAACCTTTAGCTACTAACCTAACTTTGTAGGTATTTAAAGTCCCATTAGTATGATACTTTCTTCGAAATACCCACTTACAATCGATAGGTTTAGAAGTTGGAGGCAAGTCAACAAGTTCTCAAGTGTGATTTGACATTATTAAATCCATTTAATCTTTAATAGTATTTTTTTCAAAAGGTTGCATCTCTAGAGGCCATAGCTTCTTTATAAGTATTAGGATCATCTTCCACTTGAAGAATAACTGAAATTGTTCTCAAAACTATATCTCTATTACCATCAACAAGATTAAAATAAATATGTTGGGAATCAATCTCATCTAATCTATGTATTTTAGCCTTTCGAGCTTTAATGTTTTTCTTTTATTTACTAGGTTGATTATTAACCTCTTGTAAACTAGATTTCTCAACAATTCTTTAAGATGTTTCATCAATGATTAAACTAGTTGATGAATATTTAAATCTTTTATCTGAAGTTAAAAGATATTCAAAAAATTTCACATCTCTAGATTCAATAATTACATTTGACTCTAAATTAAGAAGTTGATAAGCTTTTCTATTTGAGGCATAATCTACAAATGCATATTTAATCCCTTTAAAACCTAACTTGGTCTGATTCGGATCATTATATTTATAATATGCAAGACAACCCCACACTTTAAAATATTCTATATTAGATTTTTTTTTGTTTCAACAATTCATATGGAGTAATTTGATTTTTTTTCATAAGAATCCTATTAAATCTATGACATACAGCGTGAAGTGCTTCTCCCCACAAATTAAATGGCAATTCAACATGTAGCAACAAAGCATTAGTCATTTCTAAATAAGTTATATTTTTTTTCCTACTAAGTTGTTCTGTTGAGGAGTACAAGGTGCAGAACATTCATGAAAAATAATATTTTTTTCATTAAAAGTGTCAAATTCTTTAGGAAAATATTCTCTTCTTTTATCACTTCTTAAAACTTTATTTTTTTTTTTCCTAATTGATTTTCTCCTTCAACCTTATGATTTTTAAAAATATTAAAGGCCTCGGCTTTGTGTCTCAATAAATATATATAATATAATTTGGACAATCATCAATATACGTTATTAAATATCTATTTCCTCCTCTTGTTAGCATGTCATTTTATTCAAATATGTCAGAACGTACTAAATCTAACAAGTTAGTATTTCTTTCAGCATTTTTAAAAGATTTCTCAATCAATTTAGATTTAACACATAATTCACATTTTTTAAATTCATTTAAGTCACAAGAAATCAATTCACTCTTAACCATTCGTTTCATAATGCTTAAGCCAATATGTGTTAATCTATAATGACATAAAAAGATTGAATCCAACATATAAACAGAAGCATCATTCTTATTATTAATAAACTTTTCGGTTATAAATAACTTGATCATTCCATCAATATAATAGCCTTTTCCAACAAATTCATCATTTTGAAATAAAATTAATTTTTTCGATGTCATTACAGATTTGATGTCCAATTTATTCAAGAGTACTCCACTAGTAAAATTTCGATTCATATCAGGAATATGTAAGACATTGATAAGAGTAATCATCTTGTCCGAAGTAAATGCAATTTTCATATTTTTCTTGTCAAAAATTTCGAACCTTTCTTCATTTTTCATTTGATCCTCTTGCTCATCAATAGCTGTTTTTGTAAGTTTTGAAGAGGGACTTGTCGTGGCAAATATAAACAGTAGCACATATATCGTACCACCAATTAGAAAATTTGCCTTTTATGGTGTAGATCTCGCTCACAGTAGCAACAATATCTTCATTTTCTTTTGTTGAAGTCACTTCTGATTTCTAGGTCTTGCTAAATCTACAATCTCTAGTATAATGGCTAAGTTTTCCACACACAAAGCAACCATTCTTTTTGGATTTCATGATTTTTTTTTTTGATCTCTTTTAGGACCAAGAGAATTTGCTTTGCTTTTTTTTTTTTTTTTTTGGATTTATTTGAGGGCATATCCAAAGCATTGTCATTATAAGAATTTGCATTCTTATCTCTCTCCCTCGATTCCTTTTCGATTTGAAGGTGCTTTTGAATTTTTTTAGAATCATGGAGAATTTTTTTTGTACCTTTCAAGATGTTGAAAATTTTGTTATAATTGCTCCAACTTGAAAAGTTTCAGGAAGTTCAATTCCCCTAATCCTCAATTGATGTACTATAACTTGCAATTCATGTACTTGTACCAAAATTGACTTATCATTAAATTTGAACTCAAAATACTTAGAGACAAGAAATATTTTGATATCTTCCTCCTCACTTTGTATTCATATTTCAAGGCATTTCAAATTTTCTTTATCGAAGGTTCGACAGTGTAGAGATCATAAAGATGATCTGAAAGTGTGTTGAGAATGTGGCCTTTACACATAATTTTATCTTCCTCCCTCTTTTTTTGTGCCTTGAATTCTTCGGAATCATCATCTTTCGGTGAAGAAATCGGAGTAAGACTTGAATCAAGCACATAAAAAATCTTCAAAGTAGTCAACATAAAATTTAATTTATCCCTCTATCTTGTGAAATTTGCACCATCAAAATAATCAAGACGGACAAAATTTTGGTTCATGAATTTGATTATGTTGGAATCCATAATAATAAAAACCAAATTTCTCTTTACGCAGACTCTTAAAGTGCAAAATAGAATAACTTTTTTTAAAAAAATAAAATTTGAAGTCAACTATTCTCCAAAAAAACTTTTAAAACAATCAAAATGAACAGAAGGACCTCAGTAATTTAAGAACAAACACCAATGAACTTCAAAAATTGTTAAATAGCCAATCCAAAACAACCCCCTGCAAATTAGTATACGCTATAGGAAAAAAATTATGAATATTTTTTTGTTTTGAAGGACCGCCAAAAATCAAAACAAAAGATGAACAACACCACACTACTGGAAACAAAAAAAATATATCTGGAATTGTAATCATACTATATTAAAAGTGTGAAGGATCTTAGAAATGTTATTTGAACTTTTTGTCCTTCATTAAAAGTCTTTGCTTTACACAAAAATCGTCTTTTTATTTTTTAAAAAAAAATATTTTTATGATATTAAATATTGACTCTAATAAACATATATTGAAAATTAAATGGAGAAGGTTTTATTATTATGATTAAATTCCCAAGTTTATGATAAATTATCTTTTCCAAAAAAATAGGCAACCTTTGTAATGACCTTCCCGGTTATTTCCCTCATTTTCGTGTGTTGTCAGCGTTTAGGGCTTTTCTATAACTGCCCCAAGTTATTTATGACTTGCTGGGACTGACAGTTCGGTTCCCGGGCAGTTCGTCTGAGAATATTATTTAGACCGAGCACGTTGTAAAATATTAAATTAAATTTGAATTTGGTAAAATGACATAGGTAATTACCTTTCGAAAATACTTTTGAAATTTATAAAATTCTTTAGTCATAATATATCCATACTACTTTATAATAGTTTTATAGTTTATTACTATTTTTAAGCGGAGATAGTAAATCTAATTATGTTAGAATAATATTATTATTTTATCGAGGCTTTGTTAGAAATAATTTTCTATTAATTATGATATATTCAAAATATTGTATTTGTTTTATCACGAACCTATATAAAACCCGAGTACATACTTAATCGGATAGAAATAAAATTGTGTGGTACCACCACTACACGTGGAGGTGGTGGAGAATGGACTAGATGTTGTGTGTCTATACGTGGAAGAGAAGTAGGTGGGCAACACATTTCTTTAAGTTTTATGGGCTGCCATTTGTCCATCATTATCATGTCATTTACCTATTATTACTTTTGTACCTTACTAGTTGGGGCTGAAATATAGATTAGAACTTGCTATTATATATATATATATATAGGTTTACATTACGGCTACTGGAAGGATAAACATATTTAAGCTATGCCTATATAAGTTATGCCCCTTTTTCTTCTCTCTCTCTCTCTATATATATATATCTATATATATATATATACATGTACGTATGTGTATTGTGAAAAAAGTTAAGAGGAAAATCAATCATCCACATCAAGTTATTAAAGCTCGGAGATCACGTGATTGATAATATAGCGTCCTTATATCGTAAGTTTTTCGGTCAATTTTAGCTTAAAGTCGTGTATTTGAATTGTTATTTGGTGGTATTGTTTTTGGTGCTTATTTAGAGCTTAATATGAGCTTGGATTGGATAGCATCTGTTGTGACTATTGGTCATAGAGTTATTTGGGACACTGTGACGATTTTAATTTTATGATACCGCAAGTGGGCCCCACGTGGACTGTTCGGACATTTTCCGAACTAATGCAATATGGATATCAATGGTTATATTTTGACATGTAGTTTATTATTTTGGTAGCTTGGCAGCAGTCTGAGGCCTCTCGGAAGGGAAAGGCTCCTGAATAGCTGGTTCTGTTAGCAGGCGTTCGGCGGCGTCCAGGTAGGCTAGGTTTACCTTCCTTTGCACTTAGATTGGGCTTATGTGTGATATATGTATGCTATTGTGCTAGTGTTGTGGGCTGGTGTTATAAACTTGGTGGTGGTGTTTTGCTGTGATTTAGGCCTTCTAGGCCGGATAGGGCTATTCGGATATATTCCAGGCCCGTTATCCTCGAGGTACACCACAGATGACCTATTTGGGGTCGGATAGTATTGTTGTGTTGATTTCTGGTTGGGGAACGTTATTGTTGGACCTTAGTCCAGGCTTAGGCAGACTTAGCCCAGACTTAGACAGGTATAACTAGACTTGATTTTTGGGACCCGTTAGTGAGCCCCGTTACCCTTTTGGTTGACTTGTCAAAACTTTGACATCTTTGGGTTTAGTTAAGCCTCTATGGCCTGTTAGGGTTCTGACGGGATTGAGTCACCCCGATTATACCCGGTTGGCCTGTTTAGCCTTATTAGTCCCTGATAGCACCGTATTTGACCGGGATCGGCTAGTTGGATTTAGAATACGGACCTACCTTTCCATGACTTATAATGTATACCCAGACTTGTAAATACATATTGCTTATAGTAGATATTTGACCTAGAAGGACCCCGAGATTGACTTGTAGCATGTTGTGGGGTTACCTTCTGTACCTATAAACTAGTATTGACTTGGAACTAGGGCGTTCCCCGTTTATCTGATATGATATGACATTTGATTCTGTTCTGGTTACTGGCTATGATGAGTTCCGGTTCGAGTCCGGCTACTGATTCAGGTATGATGATTTTGGTTATTGACTATTGGGTGTTTCGGTTCGAGTCCGGCCCCGGATTGTGATACACTATGAGTTCCGATTCGAGTCCGGCCACTGATTATTATGAGTTTCGGTTCGAGTCCTGCATCTGATTATGATATGATTGGAGAGTTTTGGTACTGGGTACCGTGATCATGATACTGTTGTTCTATGAGTTTCGGTTCGAGTCTGGCAGATATGATATATATGTGGTCTCTTGTTATTACCCACTGCTTTCGGTTCGACTCCGGCGTCTGGCCTCTTGTTATTACCCATTGGTGCCAGTTCAAGCCCGGTGCACTCCTGTTGGTTATTGTGGTTACTGGATACTGATACAGCTTCGAGACACTGGTGACTATGCATTTACTATTTTTGTGTGTCCCGCCGGTTTATGGGGGCCAGGCTGGGTTATTGTTTTCTTCCGTGTGCCTATCGGGTTTATGGGGGCCCAGATAGGTTATGTTTGACTTGTGTGTTTACATACGCATTTATTTACTCAAGTATTCGGTATCACATTTATTTATTTCCTAAGCATATCTACACGCCTCGGCAGTTACTTATGTATTTATTACTTATACCCCGGACTTAGCATACACCCTCACATTTTAGCTTGTTTATATTACTTTGAGCTCAGTCGGCCGATGATGCCTACTGAGTACCCGTTGCCCTGGTACTCATACTGCACTTCTGCATCTTTTTCCCCGATGCAGATCCAGGCACTAGTCGACGATTTTGACGTGACTCTTTTCTCAGCATTGACTCCGGAGCAGGGTGAGCTTACTGACGTCCGAGGCAGATCCTACTCCATCTTCAACTGTATAGTCTTTTGCTCTCGAGACTATTGTACTTGTTATACATATTTGGTTTCTGTCTTGTATTTTGGGTATGTTAGTAATGGCTCTTGTACGGACCCCACCAGGTCTTGGGAGGGGTTCTGGACTTTATATACATTGTCCTCTTCCTTCTCAGTCTTAGCATATATACATATTCTGACTCTGTCTTTAGCGTTATAGCATGTTTATAAATATGGTTAATTCCACTTCTTCTCTGTTTTATGAGATTTCGCCCGTTAGCTCGTCGCTTGTTACTCCGGGCTAGGGTTTGGCTTGCCTATTGGTAGGTTACGATAGGCGCCATCATGACTCGAAAAAATTGGGTCGTGACAACCTTTTACAAATAAAAAAGGCTTGCTTTTTCTAACCAAAAAAATCGTGGGAAAAAAGAAATTTTAACACTAAAAGATAGGGACAAAGGCCTAAATTTTAGGATATAAAATTAAATGTTTATTAGCATAAATTAAATATTACACTAAATAAAACTTTAACACGAATAAGGCTTTTCTTTTCTAACAAAAAGAAAGTCCTAAAATTTAGGATTTTATGACCAACTGAAATTTTACCTTATAGACTTCTCCTCCTTATTTACAACTAAATTAATTGCCCAACTAAATTACGTAATCTTTCCTGTTGTAAAATAAAACTAAATTTCTTTCTCTTTGTTGAAATCCAACTGTAATTTTTTCTGTTATTATGTTCTATTTATGGATTTTTGTTTTTGTATTGGCGAAATTTAATTGATTTTGAATGATTTTTTTTTTAAGCATTTGGATCTCCGACAAAAATGAGTTGCCGTTAAATTTTTATTGGATTATTTTTTGATTGATATTAGATTTGTTCGAAGGCAAAAATCTGCTAGAATGGCCAAATCAATTACTGGGACATTGCGCCTTCGGCAACACTGAAAAGATAGGATGTGTCATGTCTTTATTGCAAATTATCGATTTTTAAGTTTGGATTTTTAAAAATTTTATGCCCAATTTTTCTTTTGGTTCAAAGTTGCTATGAATAGGTTCTTGAAAAAACATTACAATATTTTGAGGTGAAGATGAATAGCATCCAAAGTGTTTCACTTTTGTGCATGATTATATATTTATATCAATTAATTAGCATTTTAAACGAAGTAGCTTCTGTTTGGATTGAAGTTAATTTTTTTTCACTATATCTACTTTTGTTCCTTAATTGTTAGTATAATGGTGAGTCATTATGTTCTTCTATAAGTATACATTTTGTATCTTAAAAAGTTAACACACATGATAGTTCTTTTAGTTTTCTTTACACTATGAAGAAATAAAACAATGGAAAGAAATCAACCCACCTTATGACTTACCCCTGCGCATAGGTTCTTTTGAATATGTTTTTTTTTTATTTTAAGTAGGATATTATTTATTTCCGAAAGATCCCAACTCAGGTAAATTTGAGTTTACAGTTGTATCCGGTTTGTATGAAATTGGTTTATATAAGTTCTCTTGTTTTTAAAATTAATTTGTTATAAATAGTAGTGTTGAAAGGCTTATGCATCTTTAACTACTTTATCAATGTTCATTTTGCTCTATTCAATATTAATTGATACTAAGTAGTTGTCTTATATTATTATGCTCATATATTATAATTCTTTTTCCTTATCTTATTGTTTAGAGTGTGTTTTCGTGTATCAGTACCAATATTTTTTTTAGGTCTAACAATGAATCAACATGAAGCTATACGTACCTTTATTGTTCTATTTATTCAACTCTAATATTGCAAAATTTTATTGAATGTGTAGTTTCCTAAGCTTTGAATCGAGGGATTATTGAAAGTAGTTTTCTATCCGATAAAAGTAGAGTAAAGTTTGTGTATATTCTACCTTCTCAGAAATTAAATATGAAATTATTTTGAGTATGTCAAAGAGGGAACGAACAAAAGAAAATAATAATTGAACTGTGATAATTGAATCAGACCAATCTATAGGAAATAATAAGATGACAAGGTTGAGAATGTTTCTTTGGCAGTGATAGCCAATATCATCAAAGGCTAATCCCGCTAGAAGTATAATTAGATGTGGAAGAGCAAAAATCTCTCTATTTCCAGTATGATATGTTAATTGAGAATGTCATATTTAATATTAAAGTTTGATGCCCACTGAGCTTACTTATAATTTTGTTGAACTTTGAATGAACAAATAAACATTTTTGATCTTATAATTGAATGAACATGATAAAGAAGAGGGTAAAGATATGGACCAAAAAGAATTTAGGCAAATTTTATACACTATGTCCACTTAGCTTACCTATAACTTTGTTGAACTTTGAATGGACAAATAAGAATTTTATGTACCAAACTCATTATAAAGAGGGGTCGTTAATCGTTATAAAGAGGTCTGATTGTATTTATGTCAGCAAATCTCTTTCAAAACTCGATTGACTATTTAGAATCGCAAATATTTTTAAGTAATATACCCAGAATAATTTTACATGAGGTTGGACAACTAGCTAAAGATTCGACATACCATTCAAACAACTAAACAATGCTAAAATGATGAGGAAAATAAAATTGATCAGTTGAAGTGAAACGCCTATCGTCAAACATGTTCTTTTTTATACGCATATTTTACTTATTGAACAATTAAGACAATGCTAAAATGATAAGAAAAATATAATTTATAAGTTGAAGTGAAACACCTATCGTCAAGCATGTTCTTATTGTATGCATATTTTACTAATTGATGTAAGCACACGTGCAATACACGTACTCTAAACTAGTATATTGAAAGTGTGAAGGGCTTTAAAAATGTTGTTTGAACTTTTTGCCCTTCATTAAAAGACTCCGCAATAGACAAAATTATCATTTCACTTATTAACTTTGAATTAATAACATAACTAAGAAATATTATTTAATTAGGGAAAGTATTGTAGAGTCCAAACCAAATTCCAAATCAAATATTATTTAGGGAAAGTGTTGTATGATTCTTTTTTTAACCAATACAAACACAAATACAGGAGGTGGCGATTGGGAATTTGTTGCCATCGACATAATATACCACAGGGAATACCACAAGTCTATAGTAGTACCTACGCAACTATCCTCCCCATCACCTTCCTTTTCTTCTAAATCAACTGATTCAATGGCTTCCGATTATTCATCAACTCCGGTTACTCTTAAGGTATTCCTATTTCTTTTCTCGCCTTCTAATTTACAGGATTTTTAGTTCGACCCGATTTAAGGGTTTCTCAAGTGTTTCGTGATTGAGTTTTTTATAAATCGATTTAATTGGAGTAGTTTAAGTGTTAGATACTAGATAGTAGTTCTGTATTTACGAATTCAGTTTGTGTGGTCCAATTATCAACATCTTGTTGAATTTCAACACATATCACAAAGCCAAACGCAACGGAAAAGTTAAATAGGAACGTACCTTCAGTCATTATTGTCCAAGTGTAAGAAGAAAGAAAAACTTGAGAGAGAATTTTTTTACAAGCTTAGGAGTCTTCTAGCCTATGCCTATCAAAAGATATGGCAGACTGATGGAGTCACATGCGTATTTATAGGTAGGCTAGGGACTCTTAAGCAAATAACTTTAACCTTAGGGACTTTCATAGTTATTTCTTCCTATCAAAGAAATACCATATATGCATAACATGGAGGAAAAGTAATTGACTGATTTATTACTTTATTTGGGAGACAAGGTAAATTTATTATAAAAAAATATGTGGGTCATTAATACGTAATATTCTTACATTCTCCCATTTGACCCACATATCAAAATCAGACAATCCTTTATGAGTGAAAATAAGCAATATGGTCATAAACGCATACTCACTCAACTTAATAGTTATGCAACAATCACTTTATCAGGAATATATAATACAAGAATCATGGCGGTCATGCTCTTAATTAAACATTTCCTTCCATGTATTACAATATACAATACATTCTAAATAAAGTGTCCAACAACTTTACAAATGAGCTTAATATAAGTCATTTAGAGTCCAACTTTATTTGATCCAATGATCACTTTATAATACATGAAAATTAAAATGTGCACGTTCATGTATAATAAAAACGATAATGTCTAGACAAACTGTTAGAGAATAGAGCAAGACTACAATGAGTTACTAAGTCCCATACGGATTACATGATCCTTGAAAAGATTAGCTGGTAAACCTTTAGTCATAGGATCAACAATCATCAAAGTAGTACTAAAATGTTCATAACTCACATCTTGCTTCTTGACATGATCTCTAACCATCAAATACTTTATGTCGATATGCTTACTTCGGCTACCACTCTTATTATTCTTTGAAAAGAATACCGCAGCTGAATTATCACAAAACATTCTCAATGGTCTCGCAATAGAATCGACAATTTTAAGGTCTGAAGTAAAATTCTTCAACCATAACGCCTATGATGTAGCTTCATAACATGCTATAAATTCAGCTTCCATCGTGGATGTTGCAACAATAGTTTGCTCGACACTTCTCCAAGACATAGCACCTCCAGCAAGAAGGAAAATGTATCCAGAAGTAGATTTACCACTATTTTTACAACCACCCAAATCGGAGTCTGAATAGCAAAAGACTTTCAATGAGTCAGAATATCTGTATGTAAGCTAAAGATCCTTAGTTTCTTGTAAATATCTCAAAACCCTTTTACCAGCTTTTCAATGATCAAGACCAGGGTTACTTTGATATCTATCAAGAATTTCTACTACAAAGGCAATATCAGGTCTAGTGCAGACCTGTGCATACATAAGGCTTCCAACAAGTGAAACATATGGAAGGCCTTTCATTTGCTCTTGTTCCAATGCATTTTGTGGACATTGATTCAATGAGAATTTGTCACCTTTAATGATAGGTGTTGCTATAGGTGAACAGTTTTTCATTCCGTATCTTTTCAGAACTCTTTCAATATAGGCTCTTTGAGATAGTCCAAGCAGTCGTTGAGATCTATCTCTGTGATCTCTATGCCAATGGCCTATGAGGCTTCACCCATATCCTTCATTTCAAAATTCTGGATAAGAAACTGTTTTGTCTCATGCAACAACCCCAAATCACTACTCGCAAGTAAAATGTCATCCACATATAGGACTAGGAAAATGTATTTGCTCCCACTTATCTTAAGGTATATACATTGATCAATGATGTTCTCCGTAAATCCGAATGAAGAAACAACATTATAAAATTTAATATACCATTGGCGGGAAGCCTGTTTTAGTCCATAAATAGATTTATTCAACTTGCAAACAAGGTGACTTTCATCCTTATCACAAAATTCTTCAGGCTGACGCATGTATACCTCTTCTTTAAGATCTCCATTCAAGAAAGCCGTTTTCACATCCATTTGATGTAGTTCTAAATCAAAGTGAGCTACTAATGCCATGATTATCCTTAATGAATCCTTCTTTGATACAGGAGAAAAAGTTTCATGGTAATCAATGCCTTCCTTTTGAGTGAAACCCTTGGCTACAAGTCTAGGTTTATGTCGTTCAACATTACCAGATGAGTCTCTTTTGGTTTTATAAACCCATTTGGATCCTATAGTAGAGACTCCTTTAGGTAATCCAACGAGATTCCAGACTTTATTTTTAGCTATATATTCCAACTCTTCTTTCATGGCATCATACCAAAGTGTGGAGTGTTCTCCACTCATGGATTGTGAAAAGAAAAATGGATTATCTTTTAGTTCAATATCATAATCAAACTCTTGGAGATATATAACATAGTCACTCGAAATTGCTAGTTTACGAACTCTCGAGGATTTCCTTACTTCCACTTGTTCAGGTGCTCTTTCAACAATGGGTTCAGGTAAAGCGGGTTGCTCTTCATGTGGCTCATCAAGTGGTGGTACCTCTTGAACTTGTTGCTCTTCAGGTAATTCATGAGAATTTAGATGATTTGCATTCAAGTTTTCAGTATATAAAGGCACCATAAGTGATTCCCTTACCTCTTTTAGTTCCACCACTTGAGTTGAACCACTCCCACTTACTTCATGTTCCTCAAGAAATTTAGCATTTCTTGCCTCAACAATTTTAGGAGAATGAGAAGGACAATAAAATCTAAATCTTTTAGAGTTAACCACATAGCCTATAAAGAAACCACTTATTGTTCGTTCATCCAACTTTTTTAACTATGGGTTATAAACTCTCACTTCAGTTGGACATCCCCAAACGTGTAAATGGCTTAAATTAGGTTTCCATCCTTTAAATAATTCAAAAGGTGTCTTGGGGACAGCCTTGGATGGAACCCTATTTAAAATATATACAACAGTTTTTAAGGCTTTACTCCATAAGGATAAAGATAAACTTGATCTTCTAATCATGCTTCTTACCATGTCCATTAATGTTCGGTTCCTTATTTCTGCCACACCATTTTGTTGTGGTGTTCCTGACATGGTATATTGAGCAATTATAACTTCTTTTTCAAGGAACTCAGCAAATGGACCATTAACTTGTCCCTTTTCTGTGTACCTTCCATAATATTCTCCACCCCTATCAGATTTTACAATTTTGATCTGAGCTCCAATTTGTTTCTCTACTTCTGTTTTAAAAACTTTAAAAGCATCGAGTGCTTTCGATTTATTAAACAGAAGATAGAGATACATATATCTTGAATAGTCATCAATAAATGAGATAACATATCTCTCACCATTCAAGCAAGGGGTAGGAAAAGGTCCACAAATATCTGTATGTGATCTCAAGCAATTGAGAACTCCTTTTGGCACCTTTAGTGGATTTGTTGGTCTACTTACCGTTTATGCAGTCCACACAAGTCCCAAAGTCAGAAAAATCAAGAGCTTTGAGAACTCCATCATTAACTAACCTTTTGATTCTTTCAATAGAGATATGTCCCAATCTCTTGTGCCAAAGACTTGATGAGTTCTCATTGATAATACATCGCTTAGTGCCAATTTCTTTATCATGCAGAGTTAAGACATTATATTCAGTAGTGGGGGCTAGCTCAAATTTAAATAACTTTCCATACAAATTTTCAAAACCAACAACTTTATTGCCTTTCAAAAATTTCATTGTAGATAAATGAAAATTGAAATCATAACCAGCTATTGATAGTCTAGAAAGAGAAATTAAATTCCTAGAATATGATGAAACATAAAAAGTGTTTTCTAAATCTAATTGAAAACCATCTTTTAAAATAAGCCTACAAGTCCCCACGCCTTCCACATGTGATGTCGTCCTATTGCCAGAATAAACATTTTGTTCACTTTGCGTCGACTTCCTTAGAGTTAGAAAACCCTGCATGGTTTTGGCAATATGAGTTGTGGAACCAGAATCGATCCACCATGTATTATCAGAAACTTCAATGAAATTAGATTCATAACATACAAAGGTAAAATTACCTTTATTCTGAAGCCACTTCTTGTATTTCAGGCAATATTTCTTCCAGTGTCCCTTCTTTCTGTAGAAACGGCAAGTGTCTTTGTCAAGACTGTCTTTCTTCTTCATAGGAACACTTTTGCCTTTCATTGAATTTTTCTTATCATGAGTCACCAAATTAGCACTTTCAGGTATCTCATGCTTCAACCTCTCCTCTTCTTGCACACACATGGTCAAGAGTTCATTGATTGACCATTTATCTTTATGTGTGTTGTAAGATATCTTGAACGGACCATATTCCGTAGGAAGAGAGTTGAGAATAAAATGCACAATAAATGGTACAGACATATCAACCTCAAGGGACTTGAGTTTAGCAGCAATATCTCTCATCTCCATTATGTGCTCACACACTGTACGACTTCTATCAAATGTCATACTTGAGAGCCTCTTCATAAGGGTGCTGGCCAACGCCTTGTCAGAGCTTATAAATTGTTCATCAATTGCCTTCATGTAAGCTTTGACATTGTCATTGTTAGGGATGGAACCCCTAATGCTTTGACTTATATGAGCTTTTATGAGCATTAAGCTCAAGCGATTAGATCGCTCCCACCGCTCATAAGAAGCCTTAGCATCTGGCGTACTTGATTCCGTGGGCTTAGGTGGTTCTTCCACACGGAGTGCCAGATCCAGATCCGAACACCCTAAAGTGAGAAGGACTTTCTCCTTCCATTCAGTAAAGTTGTCACTAGACAACATTGGAATTCGAGCATTTTCGTTAAATAGAGCAGTAGGAAAAGCTGTGTTAACTGCAAAACAAGGATACACATACATAAGCTATGAAATACATAACCATCAAAGTGAATCGCGTAAATACCGATTCTTAAGTAAATTCTAAACCTTCCTGTGGGTAGAGGTTGCAACCCATGCATAGAATTACTTAACTTTATTGGACTAGTAAACCAAATAAAACAAGAAAATAATCCATACCTGTGGGCATTGGATAATTTTTAAACAAAAAGGTTTACTGTCTATTCCAATTAATCTAACCAAACTAGTTACCTCCCTGTGGGGTAAGACTACTATTTTGAAAAGATAATCAGACTTTATTAGATGTCATTATTATATCTCAATCACTTAACTTTATGTGATTAAAGAATTTAGCTTTTCTTTATATCATATACTCAAGATGCTGTGGCTAACCCAATCATATGATAAAAGAACTCAGAATGACATCTCAGAATAGTTAACTTTAATAAGTAACTTAAACAAAGTGTTAATTCTTAAAATGCTAAAACGGATTGAATAGGCAGAGCCTACATCAAAACAATCCATTGTATAAAGCATCTCAAAGTATTTAACTTTAATAATTAACTTAAACATATAGTTAATTAATAACAATACTAAACCGGATTGAATAGGCATAGCCTACATCAAAGCAATCCGGTGTATAAAACATCTCATGTTAACCGAGGAAAAACCGTACAACAAAGAAATAGGCAGAGCCTACATATCCTTCGTTAAGACGATAATTCCTTAGTCATATTAATAATACGTGGCATATGATAAGGGAATAGGCAGAGCCTACATATCTCCCATTTATATTTCTCATAATTATCACAAGAACAATTTTAAACATGAGTAATATAACAAATAAAAATTTAACACGAAATTCACAGAAACAGTAATCTTTACAATTAAACTTATTTATGAGAACCAAATCATACCATGAATAGAGATATATAAAACATCAAAGTGACAACAAAGCAATATATATATATATATATATAATTCACAAGCTACAGTGATCACTTTAAATAGAATTGAATTTCACGAAAGTCCATACCACTAGTACTTAACTGACGAAAAACATAGAGATTTGATGAGTACTATTATGCCATACAGATCTTTAATTAGGTTAAAGAAACACACGGAATTCAATTTTAGAATTAATAATTTATTATCTATGTTAACACCAAACAACACAGATGAAGGTAGGCTCTTGATACCACATGTTGAATTTCAACTCATATCACAAAGCCAAACGCAGCGGAAAAGTTAAACAGGAACGTACCTTCAGCCATCATTGTCCAAGTATAAGAAGAAAGAAAAACTTGAGAGAGAATTTTTTAACAAGCTTAGAAGTCTTCTGGCCTATGCCTATCAAAAGGTATGCCAGACTGATGGAGTCACAAGCGTATTTATAGGTAAGCTAGGGACTCTTAGACAAATAACTTTAACCTTAGGGACTTTCATAGTTATTTCTTCCCATCAAAGAAATACCATATATGCATAACTTGGAGGAAAAGTAATTGACTGATTTATTACTTTATTTGGGAGACAAGGTAAATTTATTACCAAAAAATATGTGGGTCATTAATACGTAATATTATACGTAATATTCTTACACATCTTTCTCTTTTTTTATTCTGATTTTGGCTCTGTGTTTATTTGTTTTATTATTTGAGAATCTTTTGTATAAAGATTAGGTATAATCTTATTGTTTTAGTTTCTTGATTATCGTATTATTTTGTTATATTTCTATTTTGTTACTATCTGTTGTTTTTATAATTAATATAGGTGGTTTATGAATGTTTGGTCGGGCTTTGAGAAATTTTTACGTAGGTTAAGTTTAATTATATTGTTCTTATATTTCGAATATAGCATTGTGTTGTTGTAATTTCTATTATATTGTTGTCTGCTATTTTTCCACCTTAATACAAGTGGTAGATGAATGTTCTTTAAGAAACTTCTGAGTAAAGGTTATGTTTAATCGCATTGTTCTGGTATCTCGATTGTTGTATTGTTTTGTTGTAGTTCCTATTCTGTTACAGATGATCTATGAATGGTAGATGAATGTTCGGATGGGCTTTAAGGAACTTTTGTGTAAATGTTAGTTTTTTTTTTTTTAAATTGGACAAACATCGCGGTTCACTCCAAAATTCCTCAAAGAAAGCAAGCATTTGTCACTTGTGGAAAGATGATATTATGATTCAAAAATAGAAAGTATAACATAAATTAGGACATAGAATGACAAGATCGATCAGCAAAAGTATGTCCACTACCACTATGTTGGCATTTACCTAGCAAATCAAGTACACAATAGAGACGCCACATACTGTTTCGAGATCATCATAAATTCTTGAGCCAGGCACTAAGTTGGATTTACACAGCTCTGAACCTTTCTGTTACAAAAACAAATAGGAAGAGTTCCATATGGCCAAACAATCTATTCCCGAAGAGAATCTATAAAATTGAGCATGAAAATCAATTAGTACACTTTTCTTTTCTTTTTTTTGCTTTGTTTAAATAAAAGTTGTAATATTTAGCTTGTTTAATTTGCTCAAAAATTTTGGTATTTCTCTTTTTGAATCTTTTTTTTTTTTTTTCTACAAATTGATCTATAGTAAGTAATCAACCTATAAAAGTAAATTAGGAGAAATAGTTGAATAAGTTGTTTTTTTTCTTCTCAAATTACCAATTTTGTTTTCAGTGTTTTGCTTATACGTAGGAGCATCATGGGTTCTACATCGATGGACGTCTTTTTCTAAATTTAGGTACCTGCTAAATATGTTTATATCGTCTTGCAACACCTTTTCTCCTTGGTGGTTTTGTCTTACCTAAGCACTATAATATTTGCTAGAAGATTATGTGATTATCAGGGTCTATTTTGAAAGTTACAGACTTTTGTCATGTAGGAGTTTAATTATATTTCAGAACGCTAAAGGCGAGTTCTATCAAACGGTGATTAGATTGATTATATTGTATGGAATGGACATAACACAGTTTCATCTTACCGAGGACATGACCTTAGATAGGAGATTATGAAGGACTTAGATAAGGATAGAAGGTTAGTTAGATAGTGTTGTCTTGCTTATTCTTATTAGTATTAGTTGTACTATTAATCGTAGTATTACTCTTGTAGTTTCTTGCCTTGAGTTTGGTTATTATCTGTTGTTTTTTGTACTGCTATTATCGTTTGTCTATAGTATCTGCTTTGGACTGCTTTATCCTTGAGATGAGAGTATATCAAAAACCGTCTTTCTACTTCCAAGGTAATGGGTATGATCTGTAGGTTCTAAGACAAGCAATGACACATACACCAATCATATCTATTACACCTCGTCATCCAGAGAAATATCTGAAGAAAGACCTGCTTATGTTGACGGAAATTGCACATACTTTGCGGGAAGAGATTTTTGATTTTGGAAGTGTTGATTAAGCAAAAGTTATGAAGAAACATGAAATCAAGGATCTCAGCAAGGTTCTTATCTTTTTCCACGACCATCAAAATGAACTGAAAAGTCTAAAGCAAGCACTGAAAGCAGGATTAAGACATCTTATGTTTAAGGACAACTATGATACTTGGCATCGGAGACCACTATTCTTTAGGCAAATGTGTGATCAATTTTATGTAAGAGGCGGGCGCCATATATAGCTGCTTTAAGGACAATGATGAATCTAGGTTAGATCTAAGAAGGAAGAAGTTTTGGGAGAGGGTTGAGGAACTATGTGGTCCTGGTGAAGCATGGTGGGGTGTGAGGACAGATGCGTGATCAAATCTATGCAATGGTTATTTACCTCATTTATTTTTTTACGTCAATACAATTTTTTCCTGTTAGCCATGTATTTTAGTTTAAGATTATAGTATTGAAATTTTATGTGAGATAATTAACAAATTTTATAGCTAAAATATCTTTTAATTAATTTATTTTTTTCTCCAGACCCCAATTTGTGGGAATATACTGAATTTGTTGTAGATCTTTTAATTAATTGAAATACTCTCGATCTTTACATAGAAATAGAGTCCGAATAAATATTCCTTATATGGAAATAGATTATGAAATAAATATTGACACTTTGATACTAACATAGTAGCAAAACTATCTAACTTATTAAGGATTCCTAATATATATGGGAAGAATCTTGATAAAATAAATATATAAAAAGAAATTAGATGTCTATGTTTAAATGTCGGTAGGAACCTTGATCGATATGTTTTCTACTTTCTTTTTTGCCGTCGTCCTAAAGTCTTCGATATTGTTTGCTTAGAGTGTGTTTGGTATGAAGGAAAACATTTTCTGGAAAATGTTTTCCAATTTTCTCATGTTTGGTTGGCTTAAATGTTTTGGAAAATGTTTTTCAAATCAACTTATTTTCCTCAAATTGAAGGAAAATGACTTCCCTTCAAAAAGTAAGGAAAACATTTTCCAAAACTCTCTTTCAACCTCACACCTCACCTTTCCACCCTAACCCAAGTCTAAATTACCGATTTCCAACACTAACACGAGATCCGACTCTGGATTCTCGACTCGGGAGTTGGGGTCGTGTCTTAAGACGGGATTCTGGGTGGGGTCTCGGATCAGGAGTCGGGGTCGGGTTTTTGATCAGGAATCATGGGTGGGTCTCGGGTCGAGTGTCGGGGCCGAGAGTCAAGGTCGGGTCTGGGGGTCGATTCTCGGGGTCGGGAGTTGAGGTCTTGTCTTGGGTCGGGTGTCAAGGTTGGGTCTCAGGTCGGGAGTCAGGGTCGGGTCTTGGTCCGGTGTCAGAGTCAGGTCTCGAGTCGGGAGTTCACTCGGATCACGGGGTCGAGTCCCAAATCTGGATTCGGGGTCGGTCTCGGGTCTCGGGTCGGGTCCCGAGTTGGAATTCGGGGTCGGGTCTCATGTCAAAATTCGGGGTCGGGTGTGGGGTCGGGAGTCGAGATCGGGTATCGAATTGGGAGTCGAGGTCGGGTCCCAGGTGGGGAGTCAGGATCGGGTCTCGGGGTGGTTCTCGGGTCTCATGTTGGGTCCCGAGTCGGGTGTCGGGGTTGGATCTCAGGTTGGGAATCGGGGTCGGGTGTTGGGTCGGGAGTCGAGGTCTGATCTCGAGTCGAGAGTCGAGGTCGAGTCTCGGGTCGGGTGTCGAGGTCAGGTCTCGGATCGAGATTCGGAGTTCGGTTCCAATCTCGGGTTGGGATTCGGGTCCCAAATTGAGTTTCGGGGTTGGGTCCCGGGTCGGGTGTCAGGGTCGGGTCCCGGTGGGGTATTTGGGTCGGGTCCCGAGTAGGGTGTCGGGGTCAGATCTCGGGTCTGGTGTAGGGGTCGGGTCTCGAGTAGGGTGTTGGGGTCAGTTCCCTGGTCGGGCGTCGGGTTCAGGTCCCGATTCAGGGTGTTCGTCGGTAGTTGGGGTCGAGTCCTGAGTCGGGGTTGGGTGTCGTGGTGAGGTCATGGATCGAGATTCGAGGTCGTTCCCGGGTGCTCGAGTCGGGAGTAGGGTGTTGGGGTTGGGTCCTGGGTCAAGAGTCGGAGTTAGGTGTTGGGATCGATTTTTGGATCGAGAGTTGGGGTCGGGGTTGGGTCCCTATTCGGGTGTCGGGGTCGGATCCCAGATCGGTCATCGAAGTTGGTTCTCGGGTCAGAAACTATTTTCCTAAAAAGTAATTTCTACTCTCTAGCCAAACACTAAAAAATATTTTAATGTTTTTCATTCACCTACCAAACACTAGAAACTATTTTCCAGAAAATGTTTTCCACTCACCAACCAAACATGAGAAAATAAGTAAGAAACCAACTTGTTTTCCATGAAAACATTTTCCATGGAAAACATTTTCCTTCATACCAAACACACCCTTAGACTTATAAATTTGAGCAAGCCGATATTGAGGTTTTAACCTTGATTCGAGTAATTTTGGTGCACTTCAAAGTTTTTCGAATAGTTGTATGATAATATTATTCTAGCTTTTGCATCAATTGCTATAACTAATGGTTCTTATTTGTTTGTGTGTGATGAATGCTCATCCATCTATTATTTTGAATCTTTTCTCCATTGTTCCTTATTTGTG
Source organism: Capsicum rhomboideum (assembly GCA_031232105.1). NCBI lineage: Eukaryota > Viridiplantae > Streptophyta > Magnoliopsida > Solanales > Solanaceae > Capsicum > Capsicum rhomboideum. The sequence goes on along the minus strand of CP124719.1, from coordinate 97,885,860 downwards.
CATTTGTCTTTGTTATATTAGTTATTTTCAGAAGCAATATGTGTTTAGAATTTTGAAATTAATAAAAGTTAAAACGATTAAATCTTTTCTTATTTAAAAAAATGTAAAAAATAATATAGCAGTGTGCATTTGGTTACATTTCTTGTTTTAAACTTAAAAATTAACTAAAATTTACTTAGTAGATTTTATTTTTCGTTTCAATGATTTCTCCGAGATTTTATGAGATAAGTTTAAGTTTATAAGGTGCATGCATGAGGGAGAGACGTACACATACTTCATGCTTTTAGGTTTAGGAGTTCAGTTTTTTTATTAATAAAATGTGAAAATTTCGAACAATTTTTAGCATTTTTATAAATGAGTAATGTGGGTAAAGAAAATTTAATTATTGATAAATTTTATAATACCTATCATGAAGCATATCGCAACGTACGTATTCAAGCACTTCTGTAAAACTGAACGGCCTTTTAACTTTCCAATCAAGTGCTACTCCTACAAAATTGATCTACAACTAAGTACAAGATAAATAGAGTAAAAGATTTCTAAAATATTTTTTTTTTTTTTTGAGAAAGTCAAAATAATAAATAATAGATCAAATCGTCATTTACTATTTTTCTCAAATTATTGTTTAATTAAATTAAGGACTCTAAAATATATCGTAAGAAAAAAATATATATAAGAGGTGTACGCGTAAAATATTGAGAGTTTTAATTATTAGAATAATTGTGGAAGCTGTGAAATATATAGGTCCAAAAATATGAGAAAAAACTAAGACTCCTAAAAATATACGGGAAGAATCCCGATGAATAAATATATGAAAGTAATTACATGTCTATTTTTAGATGTTGGTAGGAACCTTGTAAACTATGAAAATTTTAGATACAAAATTTTATAGGAATCGTGCTCCTTTTATTTTCTTTCTAAAAATAAAAAATTTGTGCAAAGTCCATTTAAAAAGTTATTTGTATAAAAGGCAAGAGACGGCAAAATTAATTTAAAAAGTTACATGTATAAAAGGCAAGAGACGTATAAAGCTTGATTAGTTTGAGTGTGAAATTGATTTTTTGAGACAATTTCAGAGTGCATTTGATGTCTTTCTTCCAACGAAACACTGGTCTTCTTTCTATCTTTTTAAAAAACAAATTTAGCATTGGACAATATTTATTTTATTATTTTTTAAATATATTTAGAACTTTGAAATCAACTAAGAATATACTTTCTAAATCTTAATTAGGTAGGAAGTACTAAAATTCAGGAGTTTAAAATCAAGTATAATTTTATCTTATATAAATCCTTTCCTTATTTGAACAATTTAACATATTTAAAAGTCTTAATTTTCAAGTATAATTTTCTTCTTTAATATTAAACACACGTGCATCGCAAATACCCTAAACTAAATGTCCGGATACGTGTACAATGATCACAATATTACATAGTGTGTTAAAAACTAAGACATAGTGATTGCGACCAACCTAAACTATCGCATTTCGACAAAAATAAAAATTTAATAGCTATAATTTTAATTAATTTCAAAGTTTTAAATATTGCAACTCTCTCTTCCATCACCCTTTTTTTTTTCTTCATATACACAATCTCACAAATCTAAAACCTTAAGAAACTATTTATGTGTATAGTTGAGATAATTTTGAGTGCTTGCCTTCGTCACAAAGGTAGGCAGTAGTCATCTGAAATCTTTGGATAATGTAAAAGAAAAACTATTGATGTTGAATGAAACTTCAGACAATTAGTGTTGAATGAAATTTTAGACAAGGTATGGAAAGTTTCATTTAGGTTTTTTTAAATTTAATTTTGTTTTTTTGCAACTAATCTATTTTTTTTGTTCTTTCTTTTTATTTACTTGTGTAGTGTCTCTCAATTGCCAAGGAGCTGATTGGTATTTTGGTGGCGTCATATTGAAAATTATGGATAGTATGTGTTTGTGGGCATGAGGTTTCGTAAATTTTAAATTTTTATTTATTTATTTATTTTAATCTCTTATTCTTCTTTGTTAGTATGATTTAAGAGTTGGATTTTATTCTATGAGAAACTCTTGTATATTTATTTGTACAAAATCTTTGTGACTACAAAATATTGATATGTCAGCAAGACGTGTTAATTATAGAACTTATTTATTGATTAATTCTTTATTTGATAACGATTACCTTTCATAGAGTGAAAATAGTATGAATATCTTCTTTTTTCTTTTGTATTGACTACAAATTATTATTTTTTAACATATAAAGTTATTATTAGTTTTCCATTCTAAAGATAATGTTTATACAAATATATAATTTTAATCGATATATTTTTTGTCAAAATAATTTTTTAAAGTTTTAATATTTTATTAATTCTGTCTTTGTTGTCGTTTATAGTGCTTTCATTATCGCACAATTTTGTGGCTGATTATTATTTTATAGTAGATTCTGCACTATTTTTTTTAACTATTTATTTATTTGTATGTAACACATATTATAGATGATTGTGTAGGTAGGTAGTATTAGACTACGATCAGATGCGTTGTGCATATGTAGATGGAGATTAATGAAAATTGAAGAGGACTACAAATACGATTAAAGTGCATGTATTTATAATTTGTTCATAGATTATGTGTTGCCTTTCTACTAATTGTGAAAATAATGCCAAGAGGCTTGTGGTGGAGGCCATTTGTTAGTCTTAATTTTTCTCTTTAAGAATATAATTAATTTAGTCGTTAATTCTTAGATTTTGGTGCTGTAGCTTTCTCCTTATAATGTCTATTTTAGTAATAAATCTAATGTATTCTATGAGTAGAGAATTTTAATAGATTTTCAAGTAGTTTGTATGTTTCTCTCATGATTGTGACAGTTGTGATTGACTGTTATTTAGCATTTTGGACTTAGCTTACTTCTTGATGAGCTATGAAAATTTGAGCAATCTTCTGGCAAAGCAAGAAAGTTGAATGCATAATTTTAATAAGATAACATGAAGAGATCACAAATTAAGAATAACTTTTACAAAATAACCACAAATTATAATATTTATGTAAAGCAAAGTGGACATTCTAAGTATTCAAATAAAATGAAGCAAAAACTAATGAATTGGATCAAACTCTTAAACACGATCATTTAACCAAGTATGATTTGGGGTCTGCTATTTTATCAAAAGATCTTGAAAGGCGTGAACGTTTCACAAAGGCTTTTCAGTTGGGGATTGTCTGAATACCTCTATGGGTGGACGTGAACTTGAGAAATGGAGTCTCGAAAACTACATCAACATTAAGCGGTTGACTCGGTATGTGACTCCAACGAATCATGATTTTTTTACAAGTCTTCTTCAAAGCTATGAAATTTTTAAATAGTCAGGGATTTTGTGAATGATGAAGAAGCAGAGAGGAAACTTGATATGATGTAGAACTAGCTTTGTTTGTTGTTATGAAGTTTAAAAAATCTGTTTGAAGGGAGAAGATATGGACAGTATTTTTCGTTACTATTGTGTTCCTCTTCTGTTAAAAAATAGTCATTTAATAACTTCTCAGCTATTTAGAAATAGTGATTTAATATGTTATATTTAGTAGGAAAGTTTGTTCACTTTGGACTCAAATATTTATGTTGAGGGATTGAATTATTTACCAGGAAAGTTTAGCTTACGTATCATATATAAGGAAGTATTAGATGAGATGCACTTAATTATAATTATTCACAAGTATTTATACCTTATTCTTTCATGTATAATTATTTACTCAAAATTTAACCTTAATAATATTTATATCATTTTACGATAACATATACTACGTGACTCGATATACATGTGCAACGCACATGCTTATAAATATGAACTTTTCTGATGTATCCTATACATATATTAATTCAAATTTTCTGATGAAGCGGTGTCAGATGACACCCCTAAACATAAGGTGTGTCCTCCCCTATTACAACCTACATGGTTAATTCTTATTTTGCCAAATCTTTCTTTGTTTCATCGTTTTGGGGGTTTGGTATCTTTCTTTCTTTTTTTTTCTTTATCAGCATTAGTTTTGGGGTTGCCCCACGTTAATATGACCAAGTATAATTATTATTACAAAGTCTCCTACAATTCTATTTAAGCTTATGTGTAGGATTAGAGGAGAAAGGCGAGGAAAAGAAGTTGCAAGGCTTGCCAAGGCTAGGGAGCGGAAGACCCGTGACCTTGACCAAGTGAAGTGCATCAAGGGGGAGGATGGAAGAGTCTTGGTGGAGGACTTCCTCATTAAGAGGAGGTGACAGTCTTATTTCCATAGACTCTTGAATGACGAGGGGGACAATGACATTGTGTTAGGGGACTTAGAGCACTCAGAGGGATATCGCGATTACAGTTATTGTATACGTATAAAGGTTTAGGAGGTCAAGGAGGCTATTCGTAGGATGCGTAGGGATAAGGATACTGGGCCTGATGAGATCCCGGTGGATTTTTGGAAGAGCACTGGAGGGGTAGGTTTAGTATGGCTGACCGAGTTGTTTAATGACATTTTTAGGAAGGCGAAGTTGCCCGAGGCTTGGAGATGGAGTACGATGATTCCTTTATACAAGAACAAGGGTAAAATTCAGAGTTGCAACAACTATGGGGGTATTAAGTTGTTGAGTCATACTATGAAGGTATGGGAGAGGGTGGTTGAGTTGAGGTTGAGGAGGATCACATCTATTTCTGAGAACTAGTTTGGATTTATGCCAGGTCACTCCATGAAAGAGGCAATTCACCTCGTGAGAAGATTAGAGGATCAATATAGGGAGAGGAAGGGGGGCTTACACATGGTGTTCATCGACTTAGAGAAGACATACAATAAAGTCCCTACGGAGGTTCTTTGGAGGTGCTTGGAGGCTAGAGGTGTCCCTGTGGCGTACATCAGATTTATTATGGACATGTACGATGGAGTGAAGACTCATGTGAGGATGGTGGGAGGAGATTCAGAGCATTTTCCTGTTTTGACAGGGTTTCATCAATGATCAACTCTTAGTCTGTTTTTATTCGCCTTGGTGATGGATGTTTTGACGCGGCGTATTCAAGGAGAGGTGCCTTAGTGTATGTTATTTGCGGATGATATAGTTCTAATTGATGAGACTCGGGGAGGTGTTAATGATAAATTAGAGGTTTAGAGATAAATCCTGGAGTCTAAAGGGTTCATGATGAGCAGGACCAAGACGAAATACTTGGGTTGAAAGTTCAGTGATTTGACGCAGAGGACAATGTGGTAGTGAAGCTGGATTCCCAGGCTATTCGAATGGGGGATAGTTTTAAGTATCTTGGGTCAATGATTCAGGGGAATGGAGAAATTGAAGAGGATGTCACACACCGTATTGGGGCAGGGTGGATGAAATGGAGCCTCGTCTCTGGAGTTTTGTGGGATAAGAAGGTGCCTCCTAAGCTTAAAGGCAAGTTCTATAGAGTGGCAGTCCAACTGACCATGCTGTATGGAGCGGAGTGTTGACTAGTCAAGAACTCTCACATCCAAAAGTTGAAGGTGGCAAAAATAAAGATGTTGCGTTAGATGTGTGGACTTACTAGGAAAGATAGGGTTAGAAATGAGACTATTCGGGAGAAGATGGGAGTGGCTTCAGTGGAGGACAAGATACAGAAAGCGAGGTTGAGATGGTTTGGGCATGTGATTAAGAGGGGCACGGATGCCCCTGTTTGGAGGTGTGAGAGGATGGCTATGGATGGTTTCAGGCTGGGTATAAGTAGGTCTAAGAAGAATTGGAGGGAGGTGATTAGACATGACATGGAGCAGTTACAGCTTAAGGAGGACATGACCCTAAATAGGAAGGTGTAGAGGACGCAGATTAGGGTAGAGGGCTAGTTCGTTGGAGTGAGTATTAGCTAGTAGATAAGGATGCTTGGATATATCCAGGCTAGTAGTCGTAGTGCTATGTACGTATCTTGGAGTTTCTTATTCGTGGAGTTTGGGTGCTTTCAGTTAGATAGTGTATAGTACTTCTCTATGGGTGTCTTATTCATGTTTTTCTTTATGGGTGTGTTATTCCATCTTATCGTATGTTTTATTATATCTTTGTATACTTTTTTTTCTGTCCTAAGCCGGGGGTCTATCGAAAATAGCCCCTCTACTTTTTCTGAGGTAGTGGTATAGACTGCGTATACTTTACCCTCCCCAGACCCCACTCTGTGGGAATACACTGGGTATGTTGTTGCTGTTGTTGTTGTGATATTCTGCACACAATTTCTTAGGTTTATCAATAACATGTCTTTGTGTTTCTTTTCTACTTTTCTTTAGAACTACTAAAAGGTCAGGTCCTACAAATTGGTGGATCGATTTGTTATGACTGAAAGAGGTAAATACGAAAACAAAGAAAGTAAAGAACACCAATTTTAACGTGGAAAAAACCTTCAAGTCGAAGGTAACAACCATGGAATCACAGAGATCCAAACAGATCCACTATATCAATAAGAGAGTTACAAATATTCTCCTAAATAACTACACAATAAGTGCCAAACACGAAGAAATAATAGCGACACCAACAAAAGTAAATCAAGAGAAATCATCCGAAATAGAGCTACTGTTCAGAACTCAAAAATCGGATGATACATACCAGAAAATTCGATCTCCACCGTTCAAATCAAACATCAGGATGTTATAAACACTCGGTAAAAATTTCAGCCCGATCCAATGGTTAACGTGCTGGTAAACGCGATCTGAAATTGGCTGGTCGAAGAGTAAAAACTGCAGCAACTAAACTCTTTTTCTCTCTTCTCTCTTTGGTGAAAACTCTCTAAAAAACCTCTCTTATGTGCTAATTTCTCTCAAAGACAAAACCAATGAGCATGAATAATTCTCTCTCAAATTTTCCTATTTATAGATGATGAGTGGTGTTTTTTTCTAAAGCCAAACCAACTCCAAATAGGAATAGAAATTCGAATCCTATTACAAATAGGATTGGAAATTAAAAGAGAATAGGATTAGGCTATGGGCCTTTGGATGGAACATGGGCTACATCCTAACAAACTCCTTCTCCAGCTAAGGGGCTAAATAGATCTTCAAGCGGAGGAACTCAGGACAAGCTTCATGCCTGCCAAAGTTCTACAATACTCATGCTTTTGTACAACCACCACTTTCTTTAGAATATCAGAAGGATTGTCATCAGTGTGTATCTTCTTGACCTCAAATAATCTCTCTTCCACAGCCATTCTAATCCAGTGATATTTTCTACTAATATGCTTGGACTTAGAATGAAAGGTGGAGTGCTTGGTGAGATAAATAGCACTCTGATTATCATAAAATAAGACGAACCTTGACTGCTCAAAGCCAAGATCTTTCATAAATTCCTTCATCCAAAGAAATTCTTTGGCACCTTTAGTGATAGCAATATATTCGGCTTCTGTGGTGGATAGAGCTATGCACTTCTGTAGTCTTGATTACCAAGAAATAGCTCCCCCTGCAAAAGTGATCAAATAACCGGAAGTGGATCTTGAATTATCAAGATTACCTTCGAAATCAGAGTTTGTGTAGCAAACAAGTTCAGGCTTGCCACTACCAAAGCACAACTTTATATTTGCAGTACCCTTCAAATATCTTAGTATCCATTTTACAGCATCCCAATGTTCCTTTCCAAGATTAGAAACAAATATGCTAACAGTACCAACGACATGTGCAATATATGGTCTAGTGAAAACCATAGCATACATTAAACTACCAACTGCAGAGGAGTAGGGAATACAAGACATCTCTTTCTTCTCTTCGTAAGTAGATAGACTCTGAGTCGTACTCAATTTGAAGTGTTTAGCAAGAGGAGTACTAACCACTTTTGCTTCTGTCATATTGAACCTCTTCAATACCTTCTCAATGTACTGCGTCTATGATAATGATAACTCCTTTTTACCTCTATCTCTGTGTATTTGGATGCCTAAAATTTTCTTTGCTAAACCCAAGTCCTTCATTGCAAAAGATTTGCTCAACTCTTTTTAAAGACTATAATTCTAGATTTATTTCTGCCAACCATCAACATATCATCCACATAAAGTAGTAAAATAATGAAATCATCATCAGAGAACTTCTGAAAGAATACACAGTGATCTGAAGAAGTTTTCTTGTATCCCTGTTTTTCAATGACAGATTCAAACTTTAAGTACCATTGTCTTGGAGCTTGTTTCAAACCATACAAGCTCTTTCTCAATTCGCAGACATAATTTTCTTTTCCTTTGACTATAAAACCTTTATGCTGCTCCATGTAAATCTCTTCATCTAAATTACCACGAAGAAAAGCAGTCTTGACATCCATCTGCTCAACCTCTAAATCTAGACTTGTAGCTAAGCCTAGCACCATACGAATAGAAGACATTTTCACAAAAGGAGAGAAAATTTCATCAAATTCAACTCCCTTTCTCTAGCCAAAGCCTTTGACAACTAACCTCGCCTTATACCTAGGTGCAGAGGTATGTTGCTCTAGCTTTACTCTAAAGATCCATTTATTTGTTAGAGCTTTCTTATCTTTCAGTAATTCCACTAACTCATATGTGCCATTCTCGTGGAGTGACTTCATCTCATCTTCCATTACTTCTACTTACTCATCTCTGTGAGTATCTTACATGGCTTTATCATAATCTCCAGGTTTTCCTATGTCAGTCAAAAGTACATACTCATTTGGAGGGTAACGTGTTGACTTTTGCTTCTCCCGAGAAGATCTTCTACAAGAGGTTTCAGGAATATTTGAAGTAGTTACCTGAGCAGGAGTTGGTTGTTGATCAACCACAACATCATTAATCGAACCGTCAATAGGTTCTACATCCTTTTGTTCATCATCAACATTATAATCTTGGGTTTCTTCATGTACAATAGATGCATCAACAATAGGAACTGGATCAACATCAACTAAGCTCTCTTTATTCTGAAAATCCTTTTTCTCAGTCTTGTCAATATCTTTAATAGTTTGGTCTTCAAAGAACATCACATCACAACTTCTACTAAGCTTCTTATCAAGGGAATCATAAAAGCGATGTCCAAACTCATCTTGAGCATAACCAATGAAGATGCACTGCTTAGTTTTGACATCCATTTTTGACCTCTCATCTTTTGGAACATGTACACAAGCTTTACACCCAAAGACTTTCAACTGATTATAGGAAACATCCTTAGCAAACGAAACTCTATTTGGAACATCACCATCCAATAAAATTGCAGGAGACAAATTAATAACATAAGCAACAGTATTAAGTGCTTTCGCCCAAAAGGAATTTGGAAGTTTAGCCTCTGAAAGTACACATCTAACTCTCTCAACTAGAGTTCTATTCATCCTTTCTGCCAAGCCATTCAATTGAGCCTTCTTGGGTGGTGTTCTCTGATGATGAATTCCTTGTGATTTGCAATAGTTATCAAAAAGACCAATGTATTCACCGCTATTATCAGTGCGAATGCATTTTAGTTTCATCCCAGTTTGTCTCTCGGATAAGGCTTGAAATTCCTTAAACATATCAAGTACTTGATCTTTGAATTTTAAAGGATATACCCAGAGCTTGCGAGAATGATCATCAATAAGAGTCGCAAAGTAAAGTGCACCACCTTGTGGCTTCACATGATCTTCAATAAAAGTCGCAAAATAAAGTGCACCACCTTGTGACTTCACTTTAAAAAGACCACATAAATCGGAGTGTACTAGCTCCAATAGTTCAGGTTTTCTTGAGGGAGAATGACTGTGAAAAGAAACTCTCTTCTGTTTCTCGGCTAAGCAATGAAAACATCTTTTCACCTTTGCTTGTTTCACACCAGCAAGTAAATTCTTCTTAGCCAAACAAGTGATCCCCCTCTCGCTCATATGATTGAGCCTCTTGTTCCACAACTCTGACAAAATGTCACTTTCCACCAAATTTACTGAGTCACTGAGGATAGATCCTTGCGTCATGTATAAATTAGAATACTTGCTTCCTCGAGCCACAACTAATGCGCCTTTGGTAAGCTTCCATTGGCCATTGAACAAGTCATTATGACAGCTATCATCATCTAGTTGCCCTACAGATATCAAATTTAGAGGGATGTCTGGAGCATTCTTGACATTCTGAAGGACTAAGTAAATCCAAATTTACGCCAGGAAGTCCCACATTGGGGGTAGGTGTTTGGTGATATTTCTATTTAAAAGCTGCTAGCCTTGTGTTGAAAGGATGCTAAATGATGAAAGTTCATGTAGACCTCTGAATGCAGCGGTGAGTGAAGATGTTGATAGGAGACTAGGTTGATCTACAATTACAAGGACAGAATCATAAACATTAACTTCATGATATCAATTTAGGTTCAAACACTATTTGACATATTTTGCCAATACAATAATTCTTTATATAGATTTAAATTCTGAAATAATCTAGACATTATTATATCAAAATGTATTTTAAAATTTAAAAGTTCTAAAATATATGGTAAGAAAAAAATATATTATAAGAGTTGTAAGTCTTTCTCTCATCAAATTTCACCTTTAGCTCTAACGTTGATCGGATGGAGCAAAAAACAATTAAAAAATTTAGAAAATGGGAGCATATATAAAGTTACAATATCATTCTAATTGATACATCTCATCAGAAGAGTCTTTACTAGATTACAACAAAAGCACGTCGGTTTTCACTAGCTTAAGGGCCATTTTTTTCTTTATTTTCTTTAAAAAATGATTTAGGAGTCCTTACCTTTTTGATTAACTCTTTGTTAGAGAATTTTTTTTGTATTTCTATAAATTGAAGACTAATTTTTCTTATAAATAATAAAATAGTATTCACAATATAGTCGTTAAAAAGTTTTGTTAGTGGGATTATTCTCTCAATAGGCTTTATGTTTTTAATATTAGTTTTTTCAATATATAGGTCACTTGACCAAGCCATATTAAATATTATACGTCTTTTTGTAGTGTTTTTGTCATTTGATTTGTCGCAGCCAATATTTGTCATTGTTAACTTCCGCAAGACGTCATGTTATTTCGATTCCAACTTTTTTATCAACAAGTATTAGCTCTTAACTTCAATTGTAGAATAATCAAAGCCTAAAATTCTGTTACAATAGACAATAACATATTTGAGATTCAATATTTATTTATCATGTAAATAGATATTGCATTTATTTTAATGTATTGTTATGTTTTAATAATTTTCTTCTTCGTGTATATGATTTTATTGACTGACGTGAGATACAAGTACAATGCACGTATCCTAAACTAGTACCTAGCAAATACCAAGAAAGAAACCAAGACAAAGTATTGGGTTTTTGTTTTTCTTAACAAGCACCACAACAAGATTGATATATTACCCAACCTATCAAAATCATTTTTCAACTTCAGAGGCACTATCGAATGCCTCCAAACAGTGGCGAAGCTAGAGTTTTAATAAGGGGTGTCAAAATATTAAGAAGTAAATTCATGAAGAAGTCAAGAGGTGTCAATACGTAATATATACACATTAAAAATATATTTTTAACAAGCTAAACAATGTAATTTTTCGACGAAGAGGTGTCGGTTGACACCCCTCAAGTAGATGTGGCTCCACCCCTGCCTCCAAACCAAAAAATAAAATATCATTTTTAGATTATTGAAGAATATGAATAATAAATATCGGATTGGAGGTTTGAAACATACACGAAATACTTTCTAAAAATGATATTTATTCCCTCTCCTCTGCCAGATTGCTATGGGATTGAACACAAATAGTTTTAGTAGATATGACAAGCATATGAATTTCTGCACTAAGCAAATAGTGAAGAAATCTTATTGTGTAATGACCCTCCAGGTCATTTTCTTATTTTTCATGTATTTTTTTTGTTTTGGGCTTTCCTATATCTGCCTCAACTTATTTATAACTTGCTGGAATTAGTGGTTCAGTTTTCGAGAAGGTCATTTGGGTTTTAAGCCCATTTCCCTATTTTGAAGCTTTTGAAGTTAAGAAATTAGATTCGATCACAACTTCTAGTAGACCGTCTCAAATGGAAATTCTGACAGTTTTGTTAGCTCTGGAATATGGATTTTAAGCTAGGAGGACCTTTGGTTCAGGTCTCGAGGCTTTCAGGCTTGTTTGGGCTATTGGTTGGAATTAGTAAAAATGGAATAGTGAGTGTGGGGCTCACATTTTGTCGAAATGATCTCTGTTGAAAATTTTGATTATTCCATTGAGTCTGAAATCTATTTTTGGTGGGGTAGCATATCTTGTTTGTCTTCACAGGGTTCCAAACGAATCCCGAGGATCCGTTCAAAGTCATTTCTAGCTTAGCATTTTTACTGGTTTTTCAGCAGTTGGTGCAACGTACAGTTGTACTTCGCATTCACAAAGGGAGGGCATGTTCGTGAAGGGTCAAGTTTTTGACCATCACATCCACGAGCCCATCCTCGTGTTTGTGAATAAGGTTGGTCTGGCCAGCTCAGGATTGTTCTTTGCAATCACGAAGAACCATCTGCGTTTGCGATGGGTAACCTGGTGGGTTCACGTGATCATGATCAGGGGGTCCCGTGATTACAATGAGTAACCCCTTGGCAGTATATAATCTTCTCCTCCATGATTTTCAGCCATTTCCAAGTGTTCTTTCACCATTCTTGAGCTCTGGAGCATGGAGCTTGTTGTAATTTCATCCCATTGAACAAAGGTACATTAATTTATCGTTCCTTGGTCATTTCTTGTTAATTCCCATGTCTTATTCCACCCCAAAATCCATTTAATTCTTGATTTTGAAGTTTGCCTTTCTTGAACATTGCGGGCTATTTTAAGCCCCGATTTGAGCTCCGTTGATGCTCAATTTGTGAGCATATGGTTATGGTGTTGCAAAGGACCTCCTTACGGGTTCAAATTCTGAATTTCATTAGCGAGTTCTACGGGCCTATTTTGACCCAATTTTCAGCTCGGAGTTTATAAATGTAATATGGGTCTTATTTTATTCGTATTGATGTGTAGATTATGATTTTGATAGCGCAGCAGCTTTCTGAGGTCAAGTAGAAGGGACGAGCAGCTCGTAATCGGTTTGAGACTACTGTTCGACATCTAGGTAGGCTAATGTATACTTTTCTCTATGAGATTGTGTTTATTATACGTTGCATGAACTAAGGGTTTATGAATTAGGCTTACTATTGAGTTACCCTTCTTCCATCATTTCTTCCCTTCTTAGTGGACTTAGAGTAAGGCTTAGCCAAGACCTTAGTTTCACATGCTTACCCCGATGTTAGTTTTAGCTTAGAAATTCTTATAAGTTTGCTATAGTATTAGTATTAGGTTGGAAATCCTTACTGTAGATTGGAAATAATGTTTCATGTTAGGGTTGGCTCTACCGTAGTTGCTTCCTATTTATTATTGTGGTTTCTCTGAGAAAGGTTGGTGTTTATCAATTGATTGTTATTTATTACCATGGATGACCCGTTAGTTTTTCCCCTGGTGTATACATTTGTACATTTTTTATCATATGGTTGGGCCCATGGCCTTGGATATGGATCAGTTGGGTATCAGGTTAGTTCTCCCTGCCCTTGGATATCAGTGATTTCTATTTATGGACTATTAGCTGGTTATGCTTATATTGTTTGTATACTGGCGATTGTATGCATTTCTTCACACTAGTACACTCATGCATTGTGATACGATTTCAAGGGAAAACAATGATTTTCACTATAATTTTCAAAAGGGTTTTTACACTTGCTTTTCCTACTATAAATTACCTTTTAAAACAGAGATCGTACCATCCTTACTGTTGGATAATGGTTTTTAAGTCTGTGATGCATCATATATGCTCTTGTCCAGTCCCGAGCTCTGGCTACATTTAGTCCTAATTATTATGGAATTCTTACATCATCTTCTGGAGGCGTTTGGCCTGATTTTTCACTGCTATTTGCGACTTAATATGGATTTTAAAGGACGTTATCTCTACATGGGTTTTTATAAGGTAAAGTGGATTATTTTAGTCCCGGTTCAATCTAGGGAACCTGTCATATACATGCTTAACAGAGGTTATTGTCACGACCCAAAATAGGCCCGTGATGGCACTTGTCACACCCTCCGGACAAGTAAACCTAACCCAATCCAAAGAATAAGAATAAAAGGAAATCAAAACGGAAGTAGAAGAAACAGAGGAATCCCAAATATAATTATATATACGTGACCCAAGTCTCAAAGATACATCCCAGGTATGGTTGTCATCAGTACAAACCTCTAGTACAGAATAATAACAAATGCTTAAAGTATCTTAAGTGAGAGAAAGCATAAGATAAATAAAGAGAGATCCGGGTAAGCTTGGAGTCTATCAGTCACTACCTCAATTTTCGCAACATCGATACTAGAAGAAGACGATCTATAAACTGCTACTCTCTCCAATACCTGCAAAGGGTGCAGAAAAACAAGAAAAAAAGAAAGAGAAGCAAGGGTGAGTACGAAACCACGTGTACTCAGCAAGCATCATCGATAACCGACCCTAATTCAAAGCGATGGCGAGAACCACAATCCCAACAATATAACATCTAGCCAAAATATAGTACCTTATCCTATCTGAGTAACCCAACACAACTGTCAATAGATGTATCAAACACGGGCAGGCACATTGATCTAGGTGAGTCAACACTGTTCATTTTATAATAAACAATAAGGGAAGTCATTTATGAAGAAAACTCACAAACACGATAAAACAGGCTTAATCAAGGATAATCAATCAATAATATGGGATAAAAATAGGGAGAGTTTACGTATAAAAGAGTGTATTATCTCATGCTACCAAAAGGTACTACACAACTATGTCTCCGATCAAGCCACTGCTATACCCTCACATCTCATAATATCTCAACCTCCCAGTCAATATAAGATGATATAAGATAATGTAATGAAGTGAAATGAATGATCAAACACAATATCACAACAAGGTTCTAAAACAGAAATACAATACAAGAGTAAACACTAACACATCTTAAACCATACCAAGAAATGTCAATGCAATGCAAATGATGCAATGCAATGTAGTGATGATGATGAATATTTGAAAGTTATCACATAACTTTTTGTATACACCCACCCACTGAGCAATGCTTCTCCCAAAGTAGGACCCATAGGGGGTTCGCAACCCATATACTTTCCATAATCTCAATCTCATGTCTCAAATCAACCTTACCGGCACATCCCTTGGTATATACGTTTTATAAAGTATCTCATTTTCTTACAAAATCAGAATGTCTCAGTGGTATCAATGTCTCATGAATATGTATGTGTGATATAAGGATGTAATGCTCACAGCCAACCAGTATGAAGATCACAATCCATTCAATACATGTATAAGTGAGCTTAGAATCAACTCAATGTATCAATAACTCATGATATCAGTTTTCACTTGACACCACTAGAATAAATAGTCATGTATTCATCAATATTATCATTTCCAACCCCTCTCTCGGGCATCACTATAATGAATATGCAATTAAATGCTCAGATAAGACCTACAATGTCAAGTCAAGCCCCTGCTCGGATGACACAATAATAGATACTACATTCTAATGCACTGATAAGGACTATGATGACAAGTCGAGCACCTACTCAGGTGACATAATAATAAATAAGGAATTTAATCGGCAAACATGACCAATAATATCAAGTCAAGCTTCCACTCGGGCATCACAATAATATATCCTTTTAATTCAAAAGCAATATGCCTATAAGCCCCCACTCGGGCACACGATCCAAAATAATTACTCAAGTTCATAATGAAGTTCACATAAGCCCCACACAGGGAACACGAGATTAACAACAATTCCAACAACAATATATCGCAAAACTATCCAAACCTAGCTTATTCCATACGTCTCATCCACTATTACAAGTCCATTTATGCTCTAAGTATTCTCTAAAGGTCATTAATCCCCGATCATCAAAATAAAATTCGCTAAACAAGATTCAAGCTCTAAAATAGGCATCCAATATTAATATTTCAAGATCACTAAGTTATCTATTTACATTCTACCCTAAGGATAATTACAAGCACGAATACTAACTAAGAAAGTCAATAATATTACTACAATCCACCAAAAGACTCTGGTACCTACGGAGATGGTCGCCATTTTATCTAAGCGGGACCTCCAATCCTAAACGAATCACATATACCAACAAACAAGCATACAACACATAAACACTTTGGAAAAAGTCAAGGTACAACTCAACTTGCCTTTAAAGAAGATCCGCAAGTCCAAATACTGTCCAAAGCCTCAATCGAAATTTCGACTCCCTCGAATCATCTCCAATCACGACCAATCTAATCAAATACTATATCTACAAATTGAAAGAAGCCCAACAATCCTTATGTCGACTATATTCGAGATGGGTCCAATATGGACTACAAAAATGGGTTTAAAAACAAAAGGGGAAAACCCAAAATTTTATTTCAGAATAATATTCCCCATATCAAGAGGAGTCTATGGTTGAAAACCCAAGCAAAAATGAGTTTAAAACGAGGTTCAAATCGAAGAAAAACCATTTTTAAGCTTCACCGGCAAACCCCCCAAAATCTCATTTAAAATCAAGGATTTGAAGATGTATTTGCAAAGAAATCAATGGGAAATGATGAATACAAGATTAGAAAACTTACCCAATAAGAAATCTCGAAAACTCTTTTGAAATCGCCCAAAACCGAGGTCTCTAGGTCTAAGAATGGAGGAAATACGAATTAGGGCCAAGTTGGGATTATTTAACTGTCCAGGTCTATTGTTCTTCACGAACGCGGGCCCTTGGTCGAGGTCACTGGGCTGCCCCAAACCAGACCTTCGTGAACTCTAGCCTAGGATCGCGAACACGAAGAAAAAATAGTACGACCCTTTGCGAATGCGAAGCCTCTGGCCGTGAATGTGGAGGTAGGGATAATAGAGATTCATGAACGTGACCCTATGGACAGGAACACAGAGAGGAAGGGAGCATGTACCAGAAAACAATTGAACACCAGCAAAGGCACAAGTCAAAACTCTTCGAATGGACCCTCGAAATTCGTTTGGGACCCCAAAGAAACAAACCAATAATGTTACTAGACTAATTTTAATGTTCCAGACTTAATGACAATGTCGGATTTTCAAAAAAAGGTCTTTTTCAACAATTTAACCCCCAGGACCTCTTTTGGCCAAATTTAACTAGTTTTCAAATGGAGGATCGAAATACAAACCAAAGGCTCGAGACCCAAACTAACCATGCTACTAATTCAAAATTGATATCTCGGATCTAATGAAACTGTTAGAATCATCATCCGAGGTTCAGATCACTAAATATTGACCAAAGTCAAACTAACCCCTTTAAGGATGTTTAAAACCACAAATTCATTTAAATCACTTTCGAACGCATCAGGAATAGTGCCAAACATCTCCAAAACTCATAAATAAGATAAAGCAACCTTGGGAAAGGGAAAAATAGTCAAAACACAGAAATTTCTAAATTTCAATACGAGGGTCATTATAGTTATTATATGAAAGTCCTGATTCAGGACCAGACAGTGTATACGGATGTCCCAAGTCCCTTATGGTCCTCTCCATCTATAAGCCACAGTGTGAAGGAATGTGATCACCATGGGTTCTTCCTTTACAAGCCTCGGAGCTGGAGGATGTATATACACTTGTATTGAATATTGTACTTATCGTATACTGCATCACTTGATTTTCATGACATTCACTATTGCATATGTATCTCCTATCGCTAATATGTTTGATGTTTGGTGCCTTTCGAGATTATGGGGATTCGGTTAAGTTATGTTTGTTGGTTGGCACCTGTGGTGCTTATGGGGGCAGGTTGGATTTTGTCTTCTTTATGTATACCTTCTGGGATTATGTGGGCCTAGTTAGGTTATTGTCTTTCTTTATTGCATAGTTATGAATGATTCTTCTAGTTGTTCTCGCTCCTTCTTGTGAGTGCATAGCTCGTGGAAGGTTAGTTATTGAGGTATACTAGCGATTAAGGTATTCTCTATGAACTCTTACTTTTAGTATTTCTGGCTCCAGTATTGGATGAACCTTTAATTGGTACTTCTGGCTCTAGTGTTGGTTCATTCTGCCACTTTATTACCTTGATAGGCAGTCCACATGCTATCATTGTTATTCTTTTAAGTTTGATTCTTGTCATATTAGACTGCTAGGCCAGCTTTGTCAGGTGTACACTTTCTTGTAGCTGCTATTTAGTATTTCACTTTTTTCCAATAGTTGTATCCCTTCATGTTACTTATAGTGTTGTATTCTCATTCAATCATGTTGTTTGTACTTTCCCTTTTGGTTGTTTAGTGTATATTTCATTACCCTCAATTAGGTGTTTACTTGATGTTATATGTCTTGCTTAATATTTTGTTTCATGCTATTTATATTTGCATTATATTTAGAGCTAAGTTGGTCGATGCCTTTTGAGTATCTCGTGTTTGGTACTCATACTGCACTTCTGCATCTTGCAGTTCCTAGTACGATTTTTCGCCGCTGACATATGCATCGTGCAGAGCTAGCTTGGATTAGAGACTTGGGGTGAGCTCCTAGCGTCTGGAGTTACTCCCTCTCTCTCTATTTGTGGATTGTTTTTAATTTTTTATTTCAGATACTGCTTTGTACTCTTACGTATATCTATCTATCTATCTATCTATCTATCTATCTATCTATCTATCTATCTATCTATCTATCTATATATATATATAACACTCTTGTTATGGCTAGTAGCTCCTGTTCTGACTGATATTAGGTTTTAGGATTGTACTTGTACATCTTGCTTCTTCATCCATTTTATGTATATACTTTATGGGTCCTGTTATTCGCTTTTGCTTTTATTTTAGCCTAGTTGTTCTTAATTTATTCTTTCGTTCTATTGTCCCGTTACTCGTGGTCCCGGATTATGAAATTTGGCTTACGTTCATGGGGGGTAGTAGGTGCCATCATGACATGAGATTTTGGATCATGACATATTGAAAAGCAAGAAGTCTGCAACTTGATATTTTGGGGGAAGAAAGAGCTTTTGCAGAAAGTTGAGAAGAGAGAAAAGTTACTCTGCAAAGTAACGCTTCATTTGTTTATATAGAAAATAGTTGAAAACTTTTTGACCAACACAACCTTTAAATAAAAGACAATTCTTTCAATAAAATACACACCCTTTCAATAAAAGACATATCCTTTCATTTAATTTTTAAAATTAAAATATTAATTATTTTATTTAAACAATTACTAATAGTCTTGATAGTTGGGAGCTGATCTCAGGACTGTTCGTTCTTGCTTCGGATATGCTTGAATTCATCTTTTTTACCTTTCTTATTTCATTTACATTATATTTCTTTTGTGTTCATTACCACCTAAAAATCATACCGCTAGTAAATCCAACCAAAATAAAGTTGAATCATAACACGTGTTCTTAACCCTGTTACAAATTCAGCTCTACCAATTTCACAGTAAACATACACACACACACACACATATATAATGAAGAAACATTTACAACAAAAACTCTTCACATGCTAATCTACAAGGAAAAACTATTCATAACTCACACCTCTCTAATTTCCACTTTTAATAAATTTATTTTTCTCTTTTCTTGAACTTCTTTTAATTATAAATGACAATTTTTTTTAAAAATATTTTATGTATTTTTCTCTTTATTATTTAATGTATTTACAAGGAGAAATTATCCATGACTTCCACCTCTTTAATTTTTACTTTTAATAATATTCATAACTTCCATATTTTCATATCCATAACCCCAAACTTTAATTTGTAAATTTATGATATCTTATGTTATTCCATTATTTTGCCTATATAGATTCATATTTAGTTTCATGGAAACTCCCATTCAAGGGTATCCATTCTCTTCTTCATCATTTTAATTTGTAAATTAACTAACATGTAGTAGAAAAGAAGTATATGAAGGTAAGAAATATTTCATTCTCAACGTGCTTTCTTAATTTTAATATATTTTATTTATATATGTATTATCATCCTCCAAGCAAGTATGATCAAGAAAAACTTCGCAATAATAAATAATGTGCCATCTGTATGTGATTGTTCTTTCTAAAAGTCAGTTTGTGGTTGATACTAACTTTATAATCATACAGTGTATTTGAATTACAATATCTGTTTGATTTCAAGATATGATGATTTTTGTTGTTAGTACAATCGAAAAAATAATTTGTAGATATATTGTATAATTTAGATTTTTTTCTTCTTTTCGATTGGTATGATATTTATTTATCCATAATTATGTTAAATTTGTTATATTTAATTTGTAGCATATGATGAAGAGTTTGACATAGAAAGCAAAATATTGTGGCTGATCTACTTTCAAAGAAAGATGCCAGAAGAATTTTTTATTTTTGAAGCATAATTAAAGATTACTTTTGCTAAATACTCCTACACAAAATTAAAACAAAAAATAATATTTTCAACGTTATACAATATATTGTTGTTTCAAAATATGACCTCTTATTCCATTTTACTTCACCACCGTAAACATTTTGTTCTATGTACATATGAATAGTTTGTACTTAAAAAGATGTAAAGAATTTCTATTTTGTATGTTGAAAAAAGATGAAAAAAAAATATCATGTCCCGGATGAAGACAAAGATCTACATTATCTTATCTAATACTAACCTAAATATAAATATTACATACTACTTTAGTAAAATAAGAAATTATCAATTTATAGAATAATAATTATTTTTATATATAAGAAATAAAAATACATAAATTTATTATAGGGGAGAGATGCCTTTATTAGTTCCGTGAGAGTACGTATCCAAGTGTTCTACTCCATCTTAAAGAAGCAATTAGTCACAGCTTTTCGTTCTCTACAACTGAAACACAGATTCAACTGTCCTAATCTGTTGAACGTAGAATTGATTTTGGTGTATCAATGTTTTAGATCATATATAGTTAGTTTGTTAAAAACTGTAGCATCAATTTGAAATACTACATTATTATATTATTTTAAATAATTTAAAATATTTAAGTGTGAAATGCCTCATTTAGAACAAGGTCGTTTTTGTATTGAAACACGCATAGATATTAATTTATTGTTCATTAAGTCTTATATAATATAATAGATGAAATTATTACTTAAGGAAAAAAACTATTTCCTCTGTTTCAAAATAGTTGTCACGTTTCACTTTTCAAGAGTCAATTTGACTAATTTTTAGAGCTAAATTAGACTAGATTAATTTAATATTTTAAAATTAAAATTTAGATATTCAGAAATTATGCGAAAGTACTATAAATTACTCCTTCCATTCCATTTTAGTTGACCACTTTTCATTTTCAACAGTATTTTTAGAAATCATAAATAATATGGTTAATTTTACTAATTTACCCTTCATTGTATTGAGGGATTAGGGGTGGATTACAATGAAGAAAAATTCCCTTTATTTATAGGAAAAAACTAGCTTCGTCCCAAAGTTAGGATTCCTAACTTTTCTCCAAAGAAACATACAATTAGACATTCACTATAAAACAAATATATTTATAACACTCCCCCTTGAATGTCTATTTGATAGATAATATGCCTCGTTAAAACCTTACTAGAAAAAAAGCCATTGGAAAAAATCAAGTGAAGGAAAAAGATTACACATCTCTAATAATACGCATTTTGGCTGCCTCATTAAAAACCTTATAAGGAAAATCTAGTGGGACAAAACCTTGAAAGGGAAAAAATGTACAACGCGTATTGGCTTCCCTTGATGAGAACATCAATTCATAATCTTGAATCTTCGCATCCCAATCGTGTACATCATCTTCTCGAAAGTTGTAGTTGGTAGAGACTTGGTGAATAATCATTCATATTATCACTCGAATGAATCTGTAACACGTTGATATCACCGTTCTCTTAGAGCTCATGTTTGTAGATAGCTTTGACGAAATGTGGGTCATTCTTTCTCCTTTTATGAATCCTCCCATTAGTTGTGCTATGCATGCGGCATCTTTATATAAATGGCTATTTCAAATCACATTTTTGAGATGTATCATTGACCTCTGTCACATACATTTTCGACTTACTTTGTGAATAGTCATTATCTCAACTCGATTTAATTGCCATGTAAAACAACATGGTATGAAAACAACCTTCATGACAATACATAATAGGTTTGTTTCAAACCCTTATGTCGATCATATGAATATTCTATATATTCAAAAACTTGACAATATTCGTTAGCATAAACACATTCATATAAGGCCTTTCATTTGCCATATGCAAGTGATCTTATATCAATATCTCCATATAAGTGTAAACATATATCATGCTCATGGTTTTAGTAAGATGCATAAATGCAACAATTGCACAAGATATGGTACTTCATGACCAATCTAATTTTGCATGTTTCTCATTTCAACTTCTTTCAGCAGATAATTCATCGCTTTTGAAAACTCTCCAAGAGTTTCAATAATATTCCAATCATCAATTTATCCCTTATAAGGATTATAAACAAGTTTTCCAAAAACTTTTATATGCTTCAGGCATTTTGAATCCTTCAGGGATTTTCATATAGATTTTGTCAAGTGACAATATCCAACATTTCATGTGTGACATCTTCTAGTGTCTGGACTGCAAATCAAATAAGTTTTATGCTTACCAAGATGCATTCTTTCATGTCACTTGATAAATATTTCTACATTAGCATACATATATAGACGTAGAATTTATATCCTCATAATAGTTTATAATATTGCATCATATTGTATCAAAGATATCATCGACGATATATCATTTTGTATCGGTTCGCAATGTGACATAACATTTTGAGATCTCATCACTTCATTATTTTCAGGTACCTGAACCTCTCATAAGGTTTCATGAAGTGTTATTGCGTAGGCTCTTCAAGGGCACATTGTCTCCTTATTATTGTCATTTGTTCCTTTTTCTTTTTCAAAAATTATTTCATTTGAAATCGATTATGGTCTACCACGCTTCATGCATGAAGTAGACTTTGTCTTTCAGGGACACACAGTAGGAGCATCCACAGCTAAATATGAAATCTATTTGGGGTCATCAAATGCTTCTAGCATTTGACTGAATTATTTTTGAATGAGGATCATATTGATGATAATTCACAACATATTTCTTAGCTGCTTATTATCTCCCCCTTATTTTAGGAAAACTAACATACATCTCAATTTAATTTAGAGAATCCATCTTTGTGTATAATGGTATATCCATTAATCATACCGCACATCAGAGACTATTAGATGAAAAATATTTGGTTCCTGATCCTAAACCAATTGAGAGGGAGAAATTAATCATAATTTATTGATCAGATGCATACAAGTGTTATTATATGCAATATATCATATTTCAGACCAACACATGAAGCTTTGTTCTAATAAGCAATGGTTCAGCTATTTATCGGAGGCATTCAACGCCAAACCAGCATTATCAAAATAAATTGTCTTGATTACTCAATCTGAAAATTATACTCTTAACTCAATTTATATTGAGCAAGCAACTTTGTGAATGTCAAACTGCAGGTTGACAATAAACGTACATGTGATCATCTTATTGATGCATCTATTCAATATATCACATGATAGGTGAACGGGCCCATATTCATCTTTTATACTTTCCAGATTTTAAGAGATCCAATCCCAACATTAATTGGTCCAACCAACTTATCATGAGAACAAGCAACATAAACAATTCTTGAAGAATCTTCTAGTTCTTCAATACATGTCAAATACTCAATATGCATACCTTCGGAATGTCGCAATCATTCATGTCAACTTATGGACTTATTTATAGTAGTAAACTCCAAGTTTATCGAGACATGTGCCTTTTGCTTTAGTAAACTTCTGGTTTACTATGAAATGAATTTTATATCAATAAACTCCTAGTTTATTATGACATGTGATCTCATCATGCTCGGGTAACTTTTTACATTCGTGTTTCTTACCATAGTAACTTGGAGATATTCAATCTTTCAATTATTCTACCTCTTTTGAAGATGGATTGTGATATCTTCACAACCAAGAACACATTTGAATTTATAAGCTTTACTAAATACAGTTACATTCACCCCTAGGGTATAGATCTATATTTATAACAATCGAAATTCTCATTCCTCAGGAATGAAATATAATCGTGCCTTAAGCATATCAAATTATGATAGCTAATAGCCTCTTTTAAGATATTGCTACTTCAGGAGCAAATCGAGGCATACATATAATGTAGAGAAATTTTTCTCTAACATATCTTATAATCATAATAAGCGTGTGGAAATATTATCATTTTTGATAATTATTATCATATTGTCCCTCTACGCTTATATTCATATATTCAATCACTTGTCTTTTTTCAGACATATTATGTACTACTACCACATTCACTTCAGGGAATGAAGCATATTCAATGGGACAAATTTAATGTCTTTTCACCAAAAGCACATTATTTTACCTTAGCCATCATTATATCATCAATATGGTGCATTGAGATTCAAACTCAATGTGTTATCCATATAAAGGTGTCTTAGGTTATAGATCGATGGGACTTGAATCCAACATCGTATCATCATCATGCATCGAGATTTTAACCCGATATTTTATCCTTCTCGTGAGATGAAGCTTGAATCCACCGTCTTACCCTCAGTCAATAGTCAATAAATAGGCCAAAATATGATAGAACTTAAACTTGAGCGTATAACAATATCGCCACTTTATAATCCTCCACTTTGGTAATGATAAAAAAACCAGATAACCAATAATTTAAATATAACAAATTTGATATGGTAAAATATACTCAAAATAGCAAAACTATCAAGTCGTCAACACTACGATATTCTATTTGATGTAGTATATATAACGGAACTGTAAGTCTTTAACACAAATTGCACTCAAAAGTATTGTTAAAGCACAAGGGAAATAAAATCATATACAAATAGTACATATACGAACTTTCGGGTAGCCTGGAAAAACCCCTTAAGAGCAAATATCATAAAAATTCAAAAAGAAACAAACCTTTTGGTAAGATTTGATTTATATATAGTCTGTAGACTTGCTGCCGAGTTTTACCTTTCAAAGCTAAGCATGGTAATTCGTAATACTTTACGAACCAATAAATTAATATATATAAAAAATCATTCCTTTGAATGATTTAAATAGCGGATGTGAGATATTCGACAACTTTGGATTATTATCTAGTTTCTCAGTTGATTAGAGTCTCGTACTGATAACGTGTTATGAAATAATATAGCAAGAACAACAAGAATCAGAGAGATAAGAGAGAGTAATTCTTATTTCTCTTGAGAGATTGTATTGAGGGATTAGGAGTGAATTACAATCAAGGAAAACCCCTTTATTTATAGGGGAAAACTAGCTTGATCCCAAAGTTAGGGTTCCTAACTTTTCTCCAAAGAAGCATACAATTGGACATTCATTATAATACAAATATATTTATAACACATTAATTTGTTTAGGCTTGCAAAGTATATTAATTGTAGGGGTAAAATGAAAATTTTTCAATGAAATTTTTTTAATTAGTTTTATCTTGATTTAGTAAGTGGACAAATAATTTGAAATAAACATTTATAGTAAGGTGACCAACTAAAATTGGATGGAGGAATTACAATTTTTCTCATATCAATATAATGAAAAAATGTATCTTAAAATGTTGGTTAAAATTTATATTATTTGACTTTAAAAATAAAACTGTGACAAGTAAAAAACCGGAGAAAGTAATTCTTTAGCTATTGTCTCGAACTTGAAATCATGAAAGAAGTTGTGGGTGGGTATTTCATAAGCGAAAAGATGAAAAGAAAAAAAATGGTTTGAGTTTTGATTTTCTTCAGTGAGTCGGACGAGCAGGTTAAAAGAGTTAAATGACGTAGACGCTATATTGACAAGAGGGAGTTGCTCGGATGGTAAGCACTCTCACCTTCAATCTGGAGGTTGTGAGTTCGAATCACCAAGGAAGCAAAAGAGGTGAAAGCTCCCAAGGAAGGGTTAGAAGAAGAAGAAGAAGATACTACATGAAAAAATTAAGATAGGGCATGTGAATTTAATGGAGCAGGGATAAATATGATCTTGTTTTAGAGTATAAGGTTAAATATGATATCAAAATTGGATGACTAGGACAAATATATTTAAAATGTATAACAAATGAGAAATATAACTTATTTATAAATATACATGAGCATATCGTGTTCCAAAGTGCTCGTCTTGAAAAACGCTAATTAAACAGAATGAATGAATTTGCTGACACTAGAAATTGGATGTATATTGTGCATGTTACCGTTAGAGTTAATGACATTGGGTCATGTGTAAAACCTATTACGTATTCTATACTTATTTTACTTGTTTATATTTGAATAAGAAGTAAGTAATAAATAAAAAGATAATTTTATGATATCATCATTTAAATATAATAAATTTAAAATTTTGAAAAATGTATTGGGTTAATGACGGTAGTTAATACTTTATTTAATTCATATTAAGTGAATTGTTGAGACATTTTCATAGTTCAAAATAAGCGAAATTTTCAAAGTCTAAAAGAATTCTTGGGATTTTTTTTTTTCCATATCTACCCTTTCATTTAATGAGATTCTCAACTACTTTATATATTTTCTAGAAGATCAGTGTGAGAATAATCAAAATGGTAATAGTAAGTACTCCCTCTGTCCAACAATACTTGTCCACTATACTAAAAATAGATGTCCAATAATACTTGTCCAGTTTAAAAAATCAATGGATAATTTACACTTTTCTACCCATTTTACCCTTGCTATTAAATACTATTTATCACTCAATGCATTTTTCAAGATATTAAATTTATTATATTCAAAGGGTAATATAGTAAATTATTGAGAAGGAAGTTGGAAATAGGAAGTATAGCTCAGAAACAGTACATGTTCACCAATGTAACAGTGTATTAACAACCCTTTCGAAAGTTAGTTAAGTTAGTTATAGGCAGTTAGCCAATTTTCAGCTAAGTAGTTAGTTAACTACTTCTATAAATAGCTACATGTAACACTGTTATTCTCAAGAGATTCAATAAGAAATTATTGATAACACTATTATTCTCAAGAGATTCAATAAGAAATTATTGATTTACTCTCTCAAACTCTGTCTGCATCATCTTCTTCTTTACTCTCTCAAATTCTCTCTGCATCATCTTCTTCTTCCTTCCCTCTTAGTCTTTCTTCTTTCATCTCTGCATAAGGGTCAAGAACATGTAGAATCTCTGAAAAATAACATGGTATCAGATCCTTGAGTGATCGAATTGACATCTCAAGCCTTCTGAATCTTTCTGCTGCTATTACAAAGAATTTTTGAATACATTTCTTGAAGATTTTGAAAGCTGTGATTACAAATGGCCATCCCTGAAGATCCAACAAATCAGTCTTTTGGTATAATCCCGATGAATGCAAATAGTGTTCAAGCTCCCAGAATCGATTACAATCACCCATTGTTTCTGCCCCCTCAGATTTCAGTGGAATACATATTATCTTTTTTCAACTGACAGGTATAGAAAATTTTGCTATGCGGTTTAATTCAATGAGAATAACTTTGTTAGGTAGGAACAAGTTGGGGTTGATTGATGGATCTTGTAGTAAGGACATATTCCCAGAAAATATGGAAAATCACTGGGAAAGGGTCAATGCCATTGTTCTATCATGGCTAATGAACTCTGTATGTCACACCTCATATCCCAATGGGGCGGACTGACACCCGAAGCCGTTAAGGCCCGAGAGAACCAACCTATGATCGTATACATTCATATGCACGTTACTAAGTGAACAACATGCTGTCATATATAGATACGAGATATCAATGACGGAAGTCATGAAAAGACATTCAAGTAGCTATGAGACTTGGCCGTTAGGGCCACCACGTCAAAAAGGTAATACCTCCCTTCATTTGACTTACAACGTCTACAAAGCCTCTAACAGATACATAACCATGCCTAAAGTCGGGACAAGTCCCCGCTTTATACAACTGTTACACAGTACCAAAACCAGTGTATACAAGTGACTCGAAAAGCCCGAACCAATCTGGAGCTCACCAATAGTCTGCAGATGACCCATATCCTACTGTGGAAGTCTACTAGCTCCTGTGCCTACAGCAAGTAAGGTAGGTCCCCCAAGGGACGTCAGTACGAAAGAATGTACTGAGTATGTAAGTCTATAAGTAACTGCATAAAATATAAGAACTCCAATGGAATCAAACACAAGTGAATGGAAAATATGGATAAACCACCGTACTGTATGTGTGGAACCATGTACATTTCCTTCATTACTTTCTTTTTACATTCATATCAATATCAATCATACAATGCCCGGGACCAACTGATCAGTGGTAAATAACATTGGGATCAGCTCGAGCTAGGCTTATGCCCCCAGAGCTGCCACCCATAATCAATAAAGCAGGTTCGGTTCGAGCTAGGTTTTCACCCAGAGCTGCCCCCTGTATCCAATAAATCAGGTCCGGCTCGAGCTAGGCTTTCGCCCCCAGAGCTGCCCCCTGTACTCAACCATGTATGCATTACTTCATTTCTTTACTTTTGAGATTGATACATTGGTGGTCATAACATTATTGGAGCTTTGGAACAATAGTAAGTAAATAAGAGACATGTGAATAACAATTGCTAACAACCTGAAATGAGATACTTTGAAACATTTCGGAGTAGAAACAAGTTCGGTAATGATGTGAACAATAGGTGCTGCCAAAGGATACGGAAAAGAGTAACCTTACATACCTTATCCTTCCAACGTGTGACTATAACAGTTCAGCTCTTCCTTAAAGCGTTAGTCTACAACATGAATACATAATGGAGCTTACATTAAAAGTCAACTACATTACAAGTTCACAAGGTGATAATAAACTATTCGACTGCCATATAACTTCATTCCACCCTTCTACAATGAAATTTACTGTCTTACCATACCAACAACACCAAACTAGTCCACACATCAACCTAGATATCACAAACCCATAGGAATTTACACCAAGTTTATACTTTACATTTCCTCCTCAACACATCGTCACATTTACTCCATCAATCCACTTAAATACCTTTCACAACAACACATAAAAACAATTCACAATTGGTACAATCCAAAATGCCTCCGAACTACCCCCTTAGAGCTCTTCAAAGGTACCATGAGTTGGTGAATGCATCTAAGAAGGGTAGGGGGGCCTTGGAGGGTCAAAGAGAAGCAAAAACAAGCCAAAAGAGGTTTTGGAAGGACCTGCTGATCAACCTGCACCCGCCGGTTATGAGGCCCGGCCGCAGGTGCCCTCTTGGCCCTGTCCAGAGCCACATGCGAAGTGACCTGCGTGGGCAAGTGGATCATCCGCGAAGGCGGACACATGAATTGGCTAAAATGGGTCATTTTTGGGTCCATCTTTGTAATAAATGGTCCATGGCCATAAGTGAGCTTCTCTTTTCATATTTTAGGTTAACTTCAATGCTAATGAACAATCATGGTTTCAAAATACACATGAACATCATAAAACTGTATTCTCCTTTCACTACACCATCGGTTCCATGCATAATTTCATAACAACATTTCCACAAGTCATACACAAGGAGGAAAAAAAGTTAGGGACATAACCACATCCTAACATGTTGAAATTTCATCCATCAAATTCACTTCCTTTAATACCTTAAGTCCCTTTTCAAGTTTAAACCACATAGAGGGCAAATCCTTCAAGAAAGAAGCAAAAGTGGACTGCTTCACAACACCTTTTAAACATAACCAACATGATCTACACAACCCTTCATGCATATAATATATTAAACCGTAAGAGTAAACACTTACCAAGGATTGCAAGGGGAAGATCTTGTCTAAAGGGGTGGTTGCTTAGGGTTTGAGAGAAAAGAAAATATCTCTTGGAAAAATATGGAATTTTTCAAGTGTATTATGGTGATTAAGAGTTGATTTTTAGCCTTATATAGTCCCTCCAAACCACCTCTCTTTATGGTCATCCTTAGCCAAACTTTTGGTCAAAGATGAGGTGTTTACTTGGTCAAATTTTGAATGGATCATTTCCTTTTGGGCCATGTCTTATTTGCTTAATTTTTGGGCCTCAATTGAGCCCATTAGCATAATATTAATTCAGCCCAATAAAGTTAGTGGGTAATACACCAACTATCTCAAGTTTAAATAATTCCATAAATGTTAAGGTAATCAAATAAGTTCTGAAATGTACGGGGTGTTACATCCTTCCCCGCTTAAGAACATTCGTCCTCGAATGTTAGTAACATTATCCAATTCAAATAAGTTCAAGTCTAAGTTCATTCTTCATATTATCACATACACATAATACTTATATATACTTACTTGTTATTGCTCTAATTCCGCATCTTGAACTTTCTCTTCAGTTTGAAATAAATGCGCGTACTTAGACTTCATCATTTCCTCGGCTTTCCATGTGATTTCTTCTACTTGCTGATTTTTCCAAAGCACTTTTACAGAAGCTATTTCTTTGTTTCTTAACCTCTTAACTTGTCGATCCAGAATAGCAATAGGTACTTCTTCATAGGTGAGATCTTCTGTAATTTGTACATCTTCAATGGGATCAATACGAGATGGATCTCCTATGCACTTTCGAAGCATCGAAACATGAAACACTGGATGAACTGTGGAGAGTTCTTGGGGTAGTTCTAATTCATACGCAACTTGACCAAATCTTTGGATAATCTTATATGGCCCTATATAACGTGGACTTAACTTTCCTTTCTTTCCAAATCTCATTACCCCTTTCATTGGTGACACTTTCAAAAATACCCAATCACCTATGGCAAATTCTAGCCCCCTTCTTCTAACATCGGCATATGACTTGTGCCGACTTTGAGCCGTTTGTAGCCGCTGTTGTATCACCTTAACCTTCTCCATAGCTTGATGAACAAGGTCCGACCCAAATAAGGCAGTTTTACCCGCTTCAAACCATCCAACTGGTGATCTACACTTTCTTCCATATAAAGCTTCGTAAGGCGCCATTTTGATACTTGAATGATAGCTATTATTGTAGGCAAATTCAATAAGGGATAAATGATCATCCCAACTACCCTTAAAGTCCAATGTGCAAGCCCGTAGCACATCTTCAAGTGTTTGGATAGTACGTTCTTCTTGTCCATTTGTCTGAGGATGAAAAGCCATACTTAAATTCACTTGGGTACCTAAAATCTTCTGAAAAGACTTCCAAAAATTTGCAGTAAATTGAGCTCCCCTGTCCGATATAATAGAGATTGGAATTCCATATAGTCGAACTATCTCTTTAACATACAACCGCACATAATCTTCAGCTGTGTAGGTGGTCTTGACTGGTAGGAAGTGTGCTGACTTGGTAAGCCTGTCAACTATTACCCATATGGAATCAAATTTCCGAAGTGTACGAGGCAAACCTGTGATGAAATCTATGTTGATCATGTCTTCTGATGCTCTACTTTTACTTGTTGACAATTTGACATTGGGCTACGAATTCTGCAATGTTTTTCTTCATGTTACCCTACCAATACATTTCTTTCAAGTCATGATACATTTTGGTAGCTCCCGGATGAATAGAATACCGTGAATGATGTGCCTCTGTCATAATCCGTCTCCTTAGCTCATCTACATCAGGTACACACAATCTACCTTGGCACTGAAGTGCTCCCTCTTGCGTAAGATGAAATGCTTTCATCAAACCTTGTTGTACATTCTCCTTCAGCTGCAATAAAATAGGATCCGCGTACTGTTTTTCCTTCACTTCAGCTACTAATGAAAATTCTGCAGCATTTTGCACTATAATTCCTTCATTTGGAGTTTCAAGAAGACGAACCCCCAAGCTGGCTAGTTGATGCAGATCTTTGACTATACCTTGCTTTTTCGTGAGCTGGCCATCAGTGAGTCCTAGTGCTTTGAGTCTTAATGCATCGTCTACTACATTTGCTTTTCCTAGATGATATAAAATATCAATATCATAATATTTTAATATTTCCAGCCACCTCCGCTGCCTCAAATTTAGATCCTTCTGCTTGAAAATATACTGCAAACTCGTATGATCAGTATATATGTCCACATAAATCCCATACAAATAGTGGCGCCATATCTTTAAAGCAAATATCACGGCTGCTAGCTCAAGATCATGTGTCGGATAATTTCTCTCATGTTGTCGCAACTGTCTTGAGGCATAAGCTATAACATTATAGTGTTGCATCAATACACATCCTAAACCGACTCCTGAAGCATCACAATATACCGCATACCCTTCTGTGCCACCAATACAGGTGTAGAAGTCAATTTATCCTTCAGATCTTGGAAACTCTTCTCACATGCATCGTTCCATTGAAACTTGGTTGCCTTGAGTGTTAGCTTTGTTAAAGGTGCAGCAATAGAAGAAAATCCTTCAACAAACCTTCTATAATAACCTGCCAACCCAAGGAAACTATGAATCTCTGTAGGCATCGTAGGTCTTGGCTAATTCGTCACAGCTTCTATCTTTTGAGTATCAACCCTTATCCCTTCATCCGACACTATATGACCCAAGAATGCTACAGATTTTAACCAAAATTCATATTTAGAGAACTTTGCATACAACTTACGATCACGAAGAATCTGTAACACCTGCCGTAAGTGATTAACATGGTCCTCCTTTGATCTTGAATAAACCAAAATATCATCTATAACCACTGTCACGAACACGTCTAAAAATGGCTTAAACACCCTATTCATCAAATCCATAAAAACTGCTGGTGCATTTGTTAGCCCAAATGACATAACTAAAAATTCATAATGATCATACCGTGTTCGAAAAGCTGTCTTGGGTATATCTTTTTATCTAACCCTTACTTGATGATAACCCGATCTCAGGTCAATCTTTGAGAAGCATTTGGCACCCTGTTATTGGTCAAACAAATCATCAATTCTGGGGAGGGGATATTTGTTCTTGACTGTTACCTTATTCAGTTGCCAATAATCAATACACATTCTCAATGTGCTATCTTTCTTTCGTACAAATAACACTGGTGCACCCCAAGGGGACATACTAGGCCTTATGAATCCCTTTTCCAGCAAGTCTTTTAATTGCTCCTTCAATTCCCGTAACTCTGCTGGGGCCATTCTATACGGAGGAATAGAGATAGGATGAGTGCCTGGAATCACATTAATACCAAACTCTATTTCCCATTTTGGAGGCAAACCTGGAAGATCTTCAGGAAATACATCAAGGAATTCATTTACCACCAGAATCGATTGAAGAGTTGGTGGCTTCACATTGATATCTTGCACTCTTACTAGGTGGCATATATGAATTTACATCTCGATGCTCCAACATTACCCCTCCATTTAAGGACAGTCTTTTGTGGGAAATGGAAATGTACCTTCGTAGCTCGACAATCTACCGTGGCATAACAAGAAGCCAGCCAGTCCATACCCATTATAACATCAAAATCTACCATTTCCAGCTCAATAAGATCAACCAATGTATTATGATCACAAACAGTGACCATACAATTTTGATAGACTCTCGTAACTATAATAGACTCACCCATGGGTATAGATACTTCAAATGGCATAACTAATAATTCTGGTGTTCTTTTGAATTTTTCAGCAATCAATGGAGTGACATATGATAGGGTAGATCCCGGATCAATCAATGCATATACATTATGTGAAAAGACGGATAAGGTACCTATAACTACATTAGGAGAAGCCTCCAAATTCTACCGATCTACTAAAGCATAAGTACAGTTCTGTACTCCACTAGAATTAGATGCTCCTCTATCACCTCTACCATACCCCATAGGCTGTACACCCGATGATGATGATGCAATGGCTGATACCGTAGGTTACGCCATACGACCCGTGCCCCTAGATCGTTTCCAATCTTCATACCATAATATAGCCTCTACTTTTAATCTATATGCTTCAAGCTCAACCATTTCTATACCAACTACATGCATAACATCTAAATCCCTTTGAATTTGGTCCATGAAGTCTTGCGGGTCTTCATTAGGATCTGACCCGGTGAAAGTGGGAGGGTTTAATTTCAGAAAATCCTGTGTCCGCCGACTAGCTGCCCTAGCCGCACCGTCATTACTTGTCGTTGGGCCAACTTGCCCTTGATTTTGTCAAGAAACTATACGAGTCAACATTAGCACCGCATTCCTTAAATCCTGCTCAGTAGCATTAACAGGTGGTTCTGGGGATACTCTT
This sequence comes from Capsicum rhomboideum, assembly GCA_031232105.1. Taxonomy (NCBI): domain Eukaryota; kingdom Viridiplantae; phylum Streptophyta; class Magnoliopsida; order Solanales; family Solanaceae; genus Capsicum; species Capsicum rhomboideum. Next base: position 97,851,814 of record CP124719.1, on the reverse strand, counting down.
CTCCTTCCTGGTTCTCCTGGAAATGAAAAAGTAGAAGAAGCCCACGATGCAAACTCGTCTTCAACCTCACCTTTATTAACTTGTTCAGGTGGTGATTTACTTTTCCCTTCTCCGAAAATCATGTCTACCTTCTTACCTCTACCCCTACCTCTTCTTGTAATCGACATTTTGCTATACGAAAGAAAAACAATTTCAGTGGTCAGATATGATTCCACCTACAACTTTAGCTTTATTGCACGATCTTGGAAATGAAGAAAAGAAACAACTCCTAAATGTCCCTTAGTCTCCTACGGATAGATGTGGTGTACCACACATCCATAAGTAAGACTCTACTCAGACACGACTTTGTAGACACCCTAGGACATCCTGCTCTGATACAACTTTTGTCACACCTCATATCCAGATGGGGCGGACTGGCACCCGAAGCCGTAAGTCCCGAGAGGACCAACCTATGATCGTATACATTCATATGCACGTCACTAACTGAACAACATGCTGTCACATATAGATATGAGATATCAATGGCAGAAGTCATGGAAAGACATTCAAGTAGATATAAAACTTGGCCGTTAGGTCCACCGCGTCAAAAAGGTAATACATTCCTTCGTTTGACTTACAACGACTACAAAGACTCTAAGAGATACATAACAATTCCTAAAGTCGAGACAAGTCCCCATTTTATACAACTATTACACAGTGCCAAAACCAGTGTATACAAGTGACTCGAAAATCCCCGAACCAATCTAGAGCTCACTAATAGTATGCAGATGACCCATATCCTACTGTGGAAGTCTACTAGCTCCTGTGCCTACAGCAAGTAAGGTAGGTCCCCCAAGGGACGTCAGTACGAAAGAATGTACTGAGTATGTAAGTCTATAAGTAACTGCATAAAATATAAGAACTCCAATGGAATCAAACACAAGTGAATGGATATTATGGATAAACCATCGTACTGTATGTGTGGAACCATGTACATTTCCTTCATTACTTTCTTTTTACATTCATATCAATATCAATCATACAATGCCCGGGACCAACTGATCAGTGGTAAATAACATTGGGATCAGCTCAAGCTAGGCTTATGCCCCCAGAGCTGCCACCCATAATCAATAAAGCAGGTTCGGCTCGAGCTAGGTTTTCACCCCCAAAGCTGACCCCTGTATCCAATAAATCAGGTCCGGCTCGAGCTAGGCTTTCGCCCCCAGAGCTGCCCCCTGTACTCAACCATATATGCATTACTTCATTTCTTTACTTTTGAGATTGATACATTGGTGGTCATAACATTATTAGAGCTTTGGAACAATAGTAAGTAAATAAGAGACATGTGAATAACAATTGCTAACAACCTGAAATGAGATACTTTGAAACATTTCGGAGTAGAAACAAGTTCGGTAATGATGTGAACAATAGGTGCTGCCAAAGGATACGGAAAAGAGTAACCTTACATACCTTATCCTTCCAACGTGTGACTATAACAGTTCAGCTCTTCCTTAAAGCGTTAGTCTACAACATGAATACATAATGGAGCTTACATTAAAAGTCAACTACATTACAAGTTCACAAGGTGATAATAAACTATTCGACTGCCATATAACTTCATTCCACCCTTCTACAATGAAATTTACTGTCTTACCATACCAACAACACCAAACTAGTCCACACATCAACCTAGATATCACAAACCCATAGGAATTTACACCAAGTTTATACTTTACATTTCCTCCTCAACACATCGTCACATTTACTCCATCAATCCACTTAAATACCTTTCACAACAACACATAAAAACAATTCACAATTGGTACAATCCAAAATGCCTCCGAACTACCCCCTTAGAGCTCTTCAAAGGTACCATGAGTTGGTGAATGCATCTAAGAAGGGTAGGGGGGCCTTGGAGGGTCAAAGAGAAGCAAAAACAAGCCAAAAGAGGTTTTGGAAGGACCTGCTGATCAACCTGCACCCACCGGTTATGAGGCCCGGCCGCAGGTGCCCTCTTGGCCCTGTCCAGAGCCACATGCGAAGTGACCTGCGTGGGCAAGTGGATCATCCGCGAAGGCGGACACATGAATTGGCTAAAATGGGTCATTTTTGGGTCCATCTTTGTAATAAATGGTCCATGGCCATAAGTGAGCTTCTCTTTTCATATTTTAGGTTAACTTCAATGCTAATGAACAATCATGGTTTCAAAATACACATGAACATCATAAAACTGTATTCTCCTTTCACTACACCATCGGTTCCATGCATAATTTCATAACAACATTTCCACAAGTCATACACAAGGAGGAAAAAAAGTTAGGGACATAACCACATCCTAACATGTTGAAATTTCATCCATCAAATTCACTTCCTTTAATACCTTAAGTCCCTTTTCAAGTTTAAACCACATAGAGGGCAAATCCTTCAAGAAAGAAGCAAAAGTGGACTGCTTCACAACACCTTTTAAACATAACCAACATGATCTACACAACCCTTCATGCATATAATATATTAAACCGTAAGAGTAAACACTTACCAAGGCTTGCAAGGGGAAAATCTTGTCCAAAGGGGGTGTTGCGTAGGGTTTGAGAGAAAAGAAAATATCTCTTGGAAAAATATGGAATTTTTCAAGTGTATTATGGTGATTAAGAGATGATTTTTAGACTTATATAGTCCCTCCAAACCACCTCTCTTTATGGTCATCCTTAGCCAAACTTTTGGTCAAAGATGAGGTGTTTACTTGGTCAAATTTGGAATGGATCATTTCTTTTTGGGCCATGTCTTGTTTGCTTAATTTTTGGGCCTCAATTGAGCCCATTAGCACAATATTAATTCAGCCCAATAAAGTTAGTGGGTAATACACCAACTATCTCAAGTTTAAATAATTCCATAAATGTTAAGGTAATCAAATAAGTTCGAAAATGTACGGGGTGTTACACTGTGTCTAAGAGTATCTTGGGAGGCATCATGTATGCCTCAGATGCTCAGGCTGTATGGGAAGATTTTCATGAAAGGTTTACTAAAATTGATTGTTCAAGGGTCTTTAATAGTCAAAAAAAAAATAGCCACATTTACTCAAGGAACAAGTTCAGTTTCTGGGTATTTTTCTAAACCTCAGAATCTTTGGGAAGAGTTTGAAACATTTGTTCCTGCACCTTGCTGTGAATGTGAGAAATCCAAAGAATTCATTGCTCATCTACAGAAGTTAAAGTTGTTTTAGTTCTTGATGGGTTTGAATGAGTCTTATAATCAGGCTAGGAGTCAAATCTTGTTGATCTATCCACTACCCTTCCTTAATCAAGCCTATTGTAGGGTTATATGTGATGAGAGTCAGAGATCAGTAGCTGCAACTGCAAGAATCTTGGGTGATAATACTACTCACATTAGTAGTTATGATATAGCTATGTACTCTAAAGCATTTGGAAATCAGAAGTTCAAGAAGAATGTGAACTTGTTTTGTGAATTTTGCAAGAAAAAAGGACATATCAAAGATAACCTGGAAGATAGTTGGCTATCCTTCTAATTTTAAGTTCAAGAAGAGGGTAAATGTAATTATTAATAGGCATGGTTCTAATTCTTATAATTTTGGTGGTGGATCTTACACTTCTGGGTACCATAATGCTGATTCTATTCATTATGTCATCTCTGAAGAGGTTTCAACCTATCAGGACAAAAGCAATCAAAAGACTACTCAGTCTAACATGTCATGTGATCTAAATGGAGAAAGTTGCTCTTACTCTAAGCCAGTTGTTCGCAACTCTGAATCTATGGGACAACTTTAACTAGGCAGTAACTCTACAACTATGGGACAACTGCAACTGGGAAATTCTCCTTTCACTCAAAGCCAGTATGAGTAGATAGTTCAAATACTGAATTAAGGTCACATTATAACTGATTCACCCTCTACTTCTGCAACTGTAGCAGGTATGGATAGTTATAGGGTAATGTTGGCCTCATTAAAGGCATCTGTTTCTACTGCTAATACTGTAGGGGAAGATAGGTTTATGGCTATGATAGTTTTTCATAATCCTGACTAGATTGTGGACACAAGAGCCAAAAATCTCATGATTTTAGACTTGTAGTTGCTGAACAAGGCAACTATTATTGACATTGCAAGTCTACACAAGTTCATCTCCCAAATGAAGATGCTACTAATGTAACACATATTGGCACAAGTACTATTTTTGAGAGAAGCACTATCTATAATGTTTTCCATGTTCCACAGCTCAAATACAATTTGTTGTCTATCTCAAAAATAACTAAAGAACTGCAGTGTTATGCTTCCTTCTTCCCTGACTTTTTTCTTTTACAGGATCTCTTCACTGAGGAGGTGAAGGAGATTAGTAAATAGGACAAAGGGTTATATCTACTAATAAATCAGTATGATGGAGAGTGTGTTAGCTTGACAGTTCAACAAGCAGAAGTTTCTACTAAGCTCAAGATGGATATGAATCTGTGGTATAAGAGAATTGGAAACACCTCTTCTTTAGTTCTTAGCAAACTATTTCTTGTTACCTTAGATAGTATAAAAGGCAATATATCTGATTGTGTAGTTTGTTCTTATTCTAAACAAACTAGACTGCCTTTTGAGCATAGTAGTATTAAAAGTACTACTTGCTTTGATCTAATACGTGTAGACCTATGGGGTCCTTACAAGTTTGCTACATATGATGGAAATAAGTACTTTCTTACTATTATAGATGACTATTCTAGATTTACGTGGATTTTTTTGTTTAAGCCAAAATCAGATGCATGTTTATCTCTTTAATACTTCCTGAAGCATGTTAATACTCAACTTAATAAAACAATGAAAATAGTAAGGACTGATAATGAGACTAAATTTCTTAATTCAACCTGTGACACCTTATTTAAATAACAGAGTATTAACCATCAGACAACTTGTCTATTTACTCCACAACAAAATGGAGTAGCAAAAAGAAAACACAGAAACATCTTAGAGTTAACTAGAGCTATTAGGTTTCATGTTGCTATTCCAATCAAATTTTGGGGATACTGTGTTTTATTTGCAGTATATCTGATAAACAAACTTCTTAGCTCAGTTTTAGGTTATGTCACTCCATAGCAAACACCATATGACAAAAATCCTGATATTAGTCATTTGAGAGTGCTAGGTTGTCTGTGCTATGCTAAAGTTCCTAATCAACATGATAAACTACTGTCTAGAGCTATTATTGCTGTACACATGGGATATTCTAGTGTACAAAAAGGTTATATTTTGTATGATCTAGCTATCAAAGAGTTCTTTGTAAACATGGATATAGTATTTCATGAAGAGTCATTTCATTTCCTGAGAAAAGATATAAGTCACACCCTATATACTGTCACAGATGTTCATGCTTTGGATGATTGGTATCCTACTGAAGTATATTTTCCTCTAACACAGGAGGCAAAAGATAATACTGAACAAAGTTAGAAACTACCACAAATTCTTGTAGAAGAGAATCAACAACATGCCCTACCTGTAGACCAATGTTGCGACCCAGCTATACACGCAAGTGTACGTGATCGTGCAAGTAATAAAGTGGCTCCTTTTAAAGAGCCGGATATCGAACCCAAGGGACTTTCATCAACAGAAATCACTCTGGACGTCAAACTATAATTGAAAACTAGTGTTGCGAAAACGACAAGTGATTGGGTGCTAAAAATTAAATGATTGCGAACTAAGGACGCCTAACTTCGCTACCGTAACTTTGGTTTCCGCAAATATGCTTTAAAAATCAATAAAAAGTGAATTCCCAGGGCTAAGGCTCCCTGAACATCATCTCTTGAGTGTAATTGTTGTTGGTTTAAGCATTTTTGAAGAGTTTATCATGGTTATTGATCCCAAGGTTAATTTTACAACTATATTCGTCTCCAAATTATAATTGCCTTCTAGAACTTAAAAACCTACCTACATCTGCGAGTGGTGATAAGCTTTACCAATTCTAGAGCTCTTAAGCTTTCTTCTTGTAATTGACCAAGTGTGGGTGGGTAGGTACCTCTCGGTCCTAACCACGAGTCAATCCCTTAGAATTACGTCTCCGAGACAGACCACACTTCACATATCCAAGTTCTATCTATCCGTTTCTCTCTCGAGCTTACTTCAAGACAAGAAATATACTCCAATGGTGATCAAACATCAAAATAATGAATTTTAGAATATATGAATAACCACTTTAACATAAACTCCAGCAAAAACCAATACAATTAGTCCAAGAGGTTCATGTTCTTGGCCTTAACCCCAAGAATGAGGGATTTTAGCCACTCATAATGTTTATCAACAACCAAAAATAAATAAATACCATAAAAGTACTTAAAAACTGAAAAGAAGAGGATTTGAACCTAATTAAGATGCCCAAAAACGCCCAAAATATTCTAGGGAGGATGGAATGTGTTATAATAACTCAAAAAACCCTTTTTATAGACCCAAGTCGAGGCAAAAATCGGCTAAAACGCGGCCCGGCACGCCATTGGGCGCGCCTTGTACTTAGGCAGATTTTTGCCTCAGCAAGCAGGGTGCTCCCAGGCGGCGTGGCACGCTGCCTGGTGCGCCTGGGCACTGCCTGGACTGGTGACAATTTTGCCAAAAGCGGCGTGGCACGCTGCCTAGCGCGCCAGGCCCCTTTTTTTTTGTAATTTTCTGACTTCTGTCGACTTCTCTTCGCGGATTTGGATGGATTCTTTAAAATCAACTCTTTGGCTTGTCTCTCATCTTCAATCTTCTTCGCTCGTAGCTCCTCCGAGCCTCACTTTCCATGCCAAACATGCTCCAGAAATCGCAATTTCCACCTACAAGAGTCTAATCATATTGGTTAGCACACTATCCCATTTTTCATCAAAAATATATGAAATCAACAAATATTGTTCTCAAAACTAAGGTGATCATGGGTTAAAGTCGCTACTAAGGCATATAAATACGCCTCAGATCACCACCCCACACTTAAACCTTTGTTTGTCCTCGAACAATTACTCACACTTGACTCAGGGCAACTTTTAAGCAATAGACACAAAATGAACATTCTTGCACAGCTTACACAACCACATATCAACTTATGCACCACATACTAGGATATTACTCAATTACATAACAGGTTGAAACAACCTACCCTCACAAAACAACTTACTAGTTGCAAATTTATGCGTGATACATTATTAATGGATTACCAACTTCACTAACCATGTGCCCTCACAACAAGAGAATCACCCCTCAATCCCACAACGTAATTACTAAACAGGTGTATGAATGAAAGTCACTCACTCTCAGAAAGAGTTCACATGCAACACAAAGATGAACCATAGGCTTGCCCTTAGTGTAATACTCCACTAATGTTAAGATGTTAAAGCTTAAGATCAAGTAGGACTTTGTAGGGGTTGTAATGTAGGCACAAGGACGGGTAGGAACTATTTGGTCAAAAATAGTGACTATCTTTCCTAAGCACTTTATTACACTACAAATTGTATTTAGAGCACCTTCAACCAACCTATATTCCACTACTTTTCTCTTCCCAACTTTTCTTTGTTTTGCCCCATAACTTTAAACTAGCTTCCGCACATTGGATAAGGAATACTGTTATTACCCATTGATTCCAAAAACAATTTTCTTTTTTTTTTCTTTTTTTTATTTTTTATTTTTATTTTTATTTTTATATGTTATATTCCCCACCAACATGCACAAACTTTTTCACACATCTATAAGAGATATGCTTGAGGCTTTAACATAACTCTTTCCTTCTTCCCAACTCCTGTACTCCTTCACCTCTTAATTTTCGTAATTAAAGCGCTTAGGAGATATTGGATCAAATTCTGGTTCACTGAAAGAAGAGGATTGAGCTACATGTAAAGCTAACAAGGAAAAGGCTAAAGGCTCAACGGGGCTAACAAGGATTATGCACAGAGGGTAGGTAAAGTAGGTCTAAAATATGGCTATCAAAGAAATGCCTATATCATCTCCTAAACTTAACATCTCTTATTTCGCTTTGCACACACCCCGGGCAAGTTCTAGACATCATTATGCACATGGAATATCATAACAAAACCTTACTCACACATGGCACATGTTCAGCTCAGCAGGTTCACCATAAAACCTCTGAAATCATGCATAAATTCAATATTAAGCAACTTAGCAAGTCAACTAAGTGAGAATTAGGCGTCTCAACACTTGCTATTATATATCCGGGCATGTTTCATACGTGTAAGAACAATTGTATAGCAAGCAAGAACACCCGACACGACACTACATGACTAATTTGCTCTTAAGACGGTCGTCATCCATCCATCATAGAGCAAATCCCTTAGTCCTCTGACTAAGGCGACTTATCAGTAATAAATCCCAAAAACAACACAAAATAACATCAAAAATCCAGCATTTAACATATACATATATATTTTTTTTTTGTACGGTTCAAAGGGACTCTCCTTAGTAAAAGAACCGAAAACAAACTCTAAGGAACCCAAAATAAAAGCATACTGCAGCACACATATACATACATACAAGGGAAGTCCATCACACCCCACCCCACACTTAAAAGATTAGCACTGTCCCCAATGCTACCAAAATACACAACGCAAGAGTAGGATGTAAGGAGCTCCCTGGTCAATCGAGGTAGTCATCGTCCTCCGGCCCACGGACCTCTAACGGTGGATCGTCCGCCTCAGCCTCCTCATTCTCAGAACCACTCCGGAGGTCATCTTCATCTGTGGGGACATCATCATCCACAGGCTCCACAAAGTCAGGACCAATCCGCAGTAAGGCCATAACATGCTCATTTAGAGGATAATCCCTCTCCACCTGGCCCAGCTCATCCGCTGTGGAAGGCCTACCTCCAGTCCTATGTCGCAGCATTTCCAACCCATACATGCGGGCTAAAATCCCATCATCCCGAGCATGACGCTCTGCTAATGTCAAAGTGGGGACGAGTGAATCCGGCGCCTTAGTTTGGGTGACATCCACAGGGGTCGTCGTCAAAGGAGGATGATAGTCAAAATTTTCTTCGGGCACTTCGAATGCTCGCATTAATTTGGTCAATAGTCCGCCGAAAGCATATCGAAGATCTCCATGGAGGCGAGCTCGCCGCATTGCTGACAACAACACAGAGCCTACATTGATCTCTGTACCAGTCATGAGAGCATATACCAGATAGACACGATCTCTCGTAACTTCAGTCATGTGGCTCCCCGGAATTAAGCAACGGCACACAATCTTGAGCCAAATCCGAGCCTCTTTGTTGAGATGGGCAAAGGGTAGACTCTTGTGATACCTTCGTTGGTGATGGCGGAGCCATCTCACAGTTGAACGTGGGCCGCACAGAGTGTGTCTAATTTCAGCATATGGAGGCCTAGCATTTAGCTTGAGTATGTCTTGGGGATTAGCCCGAGTGGGGACACCCAATAATCCATTCAAGCTCAAGGAGTCAAGTATCACATCCAAACCTCGTACCACGACCGAACATGTAGGTGCGTCCGGGTTCCAATTTGCGTATAATTCCCTCACCAGGTGGAGGTTGCAATCTGTAGGTCTGTTGAAAACAAAGCCCATCCCAAGTTGCTCAATCCGAGCCAAAACTCTTGGGTAAACCCGAGCCAGGCTTGCCCTATCAATACACTCATCGGAAAAATATTTAGCTTCCGGGTGGCTTTTGTACTAACTTTTCCCCGCACTGGAAACTGCATTTAGCCCGTACTTCTGCTTTTGCCCTTTTGGTACTGGGGGAGCTGCGGGCACCTTATTACCTGACCGACGTCTCTTGTGAGAGCTAGAGGCTGCTACATTAGAATCAGACATAGTACCTGTAGCAGAGATCCACAAACCAGTCAATAAACCTTGTAAAAATAGCTAACCAACTTGATGTGCGGTGACATTGAGGGCCACCCCACATCTAGTCGCTTGGCACCAATTCAAAATAATTATGGGCGGAGGGTACTCAGACTTCCCCTTATCACTTAATGCCCCAAATCCAAGTACAATCATGTATAAAGGCACATTCCTACACAAGATTAACAGTCTCATAACTAGCATTAGAATGACATACTCGTGGTACTCAAGAATTCCAACGAAAGTCATACATATTCAACACATATGAGTTTAATTCAGTGATTGCCACCACCAAGTTGCTCCAATGTTACCAATGAAGATACACCCACTTCCAATCTTTTCCCTAGAATAAGATTAGCAATCACAAGATCACAGTCGTAGTAAGGCCACCCCATAAACCCAAACCATATGATAATAAGCAAGTCAATACACCAAGAAATCTAGACAGCCCACACGAAATCCCAGAAGACTTCAAACTCACATCATCCTCTTAGCAACTAGAGAGAGAAAGTTAAGAGAACATACCTTGATATCTGTTAATGGAGACTTGGACACAATTCCAAGAGGAGAAGGCTAGACTTTGAGCTATTTGTGGCACAAGTAGAGAAAAGAAGAGAGAATTTTTGGAATGCCTAGGGGAGAAATTCGGGTGTGTGTGTGGGGAGTTGAGAAAGATGGGGAAAAGTGATGAAAATTAGGGATTTGAAAGAAAAGGGTGGGGATGGGTCGGTTATGACAAAAAAACTAAACCAATTTTAAAGGGGGTAGCGGCGTGGCACGCTGCCTAGCGCACTACCCCACTGCCTTGGTAACAAAAATATTGTGCACAGGCGGCGTGGCATGCTGTCCAGCGCGCCTGTGCACTGCCTGAGCGAGTCAATTTTTTGGGGCAGGCGGCGTGGCACGCTGCCTAGCGCGCCTGCCCTCTGCCAATGTTAATTATTTTTTTCTCAATTTTACCCTGGCACGCCAAGTAGCGCGTGGGACACTTTACCTCATACCTGGGCGATATTTCACATGTTTGTCATGACCTTGGGGCTATTATAGGTCCCAAAACTCCAAACTCCGCCCAAAAACATGTCTTACCTGCTCGGCACTTCCAAATAATCGTATATCCGCCAATTTTTTACCTTTTCTTTGTGGGTTTCCATGTCAAAATGCTCCTTGTATCTGCATAAACACAAGATACTAGAACTAAATTAGAAAAAAAAAAAAAAAAAACTGATCCAAAATTTAAAGGGGATGGGTTGCCTCTCATCAAGCGCCTTAGTTTTGGTCGGGGCACGACTCTTCTTTTTGAACTTTTACTTTATAAGGTCTAACTATTACAACAGATTCATGGGTTGCCTCCCATGTAGCGCCTGGTTTAATGTCGCGGCTCGACCAATTATCAGTGCCTAGTTATCAGCAAGGCGAAGCACGTCGTCCGTCTACTTTTCTTCCTCACCGAAATAATGCTTCAATCTCTGGCCATTTACCATAAACCTTGTACCATCCGCCTTGTTCAAAAGTTCCACCGCACCATGAGGTGTCGTGCGACTTACCTCAAAGGGCCCACTCCACTTAGATCTTAGCTTGCCTGGAAACAACCTAAGTCTTGAGTTAAACAAGAGTACCAACTGGCCTGTATCAAAAGTACGGGGAAGAATATGCTTGTCATGCCATCGCTTCGTTTTCTCCTTATAGATCTTAGCATTTTCATATGCATGAGCACAAAATTCTTCCAACTCATGGAGTTGTAACAATCTCTTATCACCTGCCAACCCCGGATCTAGATTCAACTTCTTTACTGCCCAATATGCTCGATGCTCGAGCTCAACTGGGAGGTGAAAAGCTTTCTTAAAGACCAAATGATAGGGAGAAGTCCCTATAGGAGTCTTATACGCCGTTCGATAGGCCCAAAGAGCATCATCCAGCTTAAGTGACCAGTCTTTCCTCTGAGTATTCACCGTCTTCTGCAAGATTTGCTTTATCTCCCGATTAGACACTTCCACTTGACCACTTGTTTGGGGATGATATGCTGTTGAGACCTTGTGTTTCACTCCATACTTTGCCAATACATTTTTCACCTAATAATTAATGAAGTGTGATCCTCCATCGCTAATGATAGCTCTTGGAGTTCCGAACCTCGTGAAGATGTGCTTTTGCAGAAACTTTACCACAACTTTGGAGTCGTTAGTAGGAAGAGCTGCGGCCTCTACCCATTTGGATACATAATCCACTGCAACGAGTATGTATAGATTTCCATTCGACTGTGGAAAAGGGCCCATGAAATCAATCCCCCATACATCAAAAATTTCTACTTCTAGGATGTTGTTAAGAGGCATCTCATGTCTCTTGGAAATTGTCCCCATACGTTGACATTGATCACAATTCTTCACAAAGGCATGAGCATCTTTAAATATCGAAGGCCAGAAGAATCCTGATTGCAATATTTTTCGGGCTGTTCGTTCACCACCATGATGTCCACCATAAGGTGATGCGTGGCATCTCTCTAACACTTGATTAACTTCCGCGTCTGGAATGCATCTTCATACTATTTGATTAGGCCCTTGCTTGAATAAATACGGCTCATCCCATATATAAAAGCGTGCCTCATATGCCAGTTTCTTCCTCTGTTGAGAACTAGAATCAGGAGGAAATAATCCACTTATCAATAGGTTCACAATGTTTGCATACCATGGCAACTCCTCAACCTCTAATACCAACAACTGCTCGTCTGGAAATTCCTCACAAATATGCCCATCGTCCTCTATATGTGTCGAGCTATCAAGTCTAGAAAGATGGTCAGCAATTTGATTTTCTGTCCCCTTTCTATCTTTAACCTCTAAGTCAAACTCCTGTAGCAATAAGATCCATCTAATCAAGCGTGGCTTAGCATCCTTTTTGTTGAGTAAATATCGTATTGCTGCATGATCAGTATATACAATGACGCTTGTACCGACCAAATACGATCTGAACTTATCAAATGCATATACCAAAGCTAACATCTCTTTTTCAGTAACCGTGTAATTAATCTGGGCTGCATCTAGAGTCTTGCTTGCATAATAAATAGAGTGAAATACCTTATTCTTCCGTTGACCTAAAACCGTACCCACTGCCGCATCACTTGCGTCACACATGAGCTCAAATGGCAGAGCCCAGTCAGGAGCAATAAGAATAGGTGCCTCTATTAACTTCTTTTTCAAAACCTCGAATGCCTTTACACATGATTCACAAAATACAAACTTCACATCTTTCTCCAAGAGTGCACACATGGGACGTGCAATTTTGGAAAAATCTTGAATAAACCTTCTGTAAAATCCTGCATGACCCAAAAAACTTCGCACCCCCTTGACCGATACCGGTGGAGGGAGTTTTTCAATAGCTTCGATCTTTGCCCTATCAACTTCCAGCCCTTGCCTCGACACTTTATGCCCGAGAACTATACCTTCTGTCACCAGGAAATGGCACTTCTCCCAATTGAGAACAAGATTAGTTTCTTCACACCGAGCAAGGACTTTATCCAGGTTTTGCAAACATACCTCGAAAGAGTTACCAAAGACTGAGAAATCATCCATAAAAATCTCTACAAACTCCTCCACCATGTTGTAGAAAATAGCCATCATGCACCGCTGAAAGGTGGCCGGTGCATTACATAATCCAAATGGCATACGCTTGAAAGCATATGTGCCGTAAGGACATGTGAATGTAGTTTTCTCTTGATCTTGGGGATCTATAGCAATTTGATTGTATCCGGAATACCCATCAAGAAAGCAATAATACTCCTGCCCGGCCAAACGATCTAGCATCTGATCAATAAAAGGGATTGGATAATGGTCTTTCCTTGTAGCATCATTAAGTTTCCGGTAATCCATGCAAATACGCCATCCAGTTACAGTTCTTGAAGGAATCAGTTCATTTTTGTCATTTGTGATCACCGTCATACCACCCTTTTTTGGAACACATTGTACTGGGCTCACCCACGTACTATCAGAGATAGGGTAAACAATTCCAGAATCAAGCCACTTAATTACCTCCTTCCTTACTACTTCTTTCATTACCGGATTTAAGCGTCGTTGGTGTTGCACACTCGGCTTGTGCCCTTCTTCCATGTAAATTTTATGCATGCATAAACCCGGATTAATCCCATGGATGTCAGACATCTGCCAACCAATAGCTTTCTTTCTTCGTTTTAGAATCAACAATGCTGCATCAACTTGTTCTTGTGACAAATCTGCTGCCAGAATAATAAGAAGAGTCTTGTTTTCACCTAGGTAAGCATATTTAAGATGTGGTGGAAGTTCCTTCAATTCAAGCTTCGGTGCTTCCTCGATTGAGGGCTTAGTTGTAGGACCGAGAGGACGATTTAATGGTTCCCATCTACCTTCTTTTGCATAGATGCCCATAAGATCGAGAATTTGCACCATCTCACTAGCTTCTGCATCGCCAAACACATCTTGCCCCATCAAAACTTTTTCCAACGGATCTGTAGCCAAAGTGTAGATGCTTTCAACCGCCGAATCTATAGCTGTGATAGCCGACAAGTTCTCATAAATATCTGGAAGCTTCAAAGCCCTATACACATCAAAGACTTCAACCTTATCATGAGCTCTCATAGTAAGTTTCCCGGCAGCTACATCAATGATTGCCCCTCCAGTGGCCAGAAACGGACGCCCCAAAATAAATGGGACTTCCGGATCAGGCTCAATGTTCAGTACCACAAAATCAACCGGAAAGATCAACGAACCTACTTGAACCAGAACATCCTCAATAATGCCATCGGGTCTAGTCACAGATCGGTCTGCAAGCTGCAGAATAATAGTGGTAGGCTTAGGACGACCCAAACCCAACTCCTTGAAAACCGAAGTAGGCATCAGATTTATACTGGCCCCCAAATCACACAATCCACGAGCGCAGACTCGATCTCCCAGAGTAATCTTCACAGTAAAACTACCAGGATCCTTTAGCTTAGTAGGTAACCGGTTTTGAATGCGAGAACTAACCTCCTCAGTCAATGCAACTGTGGCGTACTCCGTCAATCTACTCTTGTTTGCGACAATATCTTTCACGAACTTGGCATACTTTGGAATACCCTGCAAAATATCCACAAGAGGCAAATTAATGTGCACTTGTTTAAGTAGTTCAATGAACTTACCAAAGCACTCATCCTCCTTCTTCTTTTTGAATTTCTGAGGAAAGGGAGGAGGCAACTTCACACTATGTATCACTTTATCATCTTTGGGGCTTGTGGTACGCTCCACTTGTTCATCTTCAATCACCACTACTTTTGGCTCCAATTCTTTCGCTGGTGCAACTGTACCCTCTAACTGCTTACCACTACGGGTAACTATAGCATTCACCTGCTTGGGATTTGGCTCAGTATCACCTGGAAGACCTCCTTGGGGCCTTATATTCTGTGCATTAGCTAACTGGCCAATCTGCTTCTCCAAATTCTGAGTAGCCAACTGGTTGTTCCTCACATCTGCTGCTAGCTTAGCCTGCTCAGCCATAATCTGTTTTAACATATCCTCCATGCTCATATCTCCAGTCTTAGTGCCCCCCTGATTACCTTGACCTTGCTGATTGTTGTACTGAGGTGCATATCCTTGAGGCCTGTATTGATTTTGATTTCCTCCCCACGAGAAGTTTGGATGGTTTCTCCACCCGGTATTATAAGTGTTACCGTAGTTCTGAGCGCCACCTCCCCTTTGGGCATTACCAACAAAATTTACTGAATCCGGATTAGCACTACACGATTCGCTGGTATGATCACCATTTCCACATACACTACACATCACAGCAACAGGTTGCTGGACTGCATTCACAGGAGCTGGTTGTTGCCCCAAATTCAAACTACTAAAGTGATTGTTCATCATGTTCTGCATAGCTGAAATTTGGGCAGATAATGCTGTGACTGCATCCACATCTAGTTTCCCAGCAATCTTCTTTGCAGAATTCCTTGAATTATCACTATGCCAGTCTGGATTTCCCTGCGAAATATGATTCAACAGAGCATATAATTCATCATACGTCTTCTCTAAAGCCTGTCCACCTGCAGCTGAATCAAGTAGAATTTTAGTGTTGGGGTCGAGAGCCTCTATAAACGTATGTACCAACACTTCATTAGCTTGGTGGTGGTGAGGACAATCCCTCAACATGGATTTGAATCTGTTCCACGCTTGGTACAAATTCTCATCATCTCTCTGTCTGAAACTTAGTATCTCACTCCTTAGCTTTGCTGTCTTTCCAGACGGAAAGAACCTTATTAAGAATTTCCAAGCAAGATCATCCCAAGTAGTGATAGAATTAGCCGGCTCTGCATCTAACCACCTTCTTGCTTCCCCCAACAGAGAAAAGGGAAACAAAGTAAGTCTCACATAATCTGAAGACACACCCGTAGGAATATATGTGTCACTGATCTCTAGAAAATTCCAAATATGTCTCTGCGGGTCTTCATGAGCAAGACCAGTAAACTGTCCACTTGAGTTCAAGAGTTGCACCATGTTCTGTTTAAGCTCAAATCTACCTCCAGCTGCCGGTTTGAGAATACTGGAGGTCACATTAGTGGCGAGTGGGATTGCCACATCGCGGACTGTTCTAGCTGCCATCACTTCCGGTTCACGTCTCTCTGCACCTGGTTCTTCAATTCTCACGGGATTACCCCGTATTCCTTCGCCAGCCAGTTCGACTTGTGGGATTGGGTAATCTGCAGCCTGTCTCCTCAATCTATTGAAATATCTTTCAGGTTCAGACTGTGGGGCTACCAAATCCTTGTTCCTTGCCAGTGTTCCGATGAAGTAAGCCTGCAAAATAGAACAGCTAAGATCAAGTTGTCAACACGTAGCTGAAAATTAAAGTACAAGCGTCAAAAATTGAAATCTATCTATTTGAAAGTCCCCGGCAACGGCGCCAAAAACTTGTTGCGACCCAGCTATACACGCAAGTGTACGTGATCGTGCAAGTAATAAAGTGGCTCCTTTTAAAGAGTCGAATATCAAACCCAAGGGACTTTCATCAACAGAAATCACTCTGGACATCAAACTATAATTGAAAACTAGTGTTGCAAAAACGACAAGTGATTGGGTGCTAAAAATTAAATGATTGCGAACTAAGGACGCCTAACTTCGCTACCGTAACTTTGGTTTCCACAAATATGCTTTAAAAATCAATAAAAAGTGAATTCCCAGGGCTAAGGCTCCCTGAACATCATCTCTTGAGTGTAATTGTTGTTGGTTTAAGCATTTTTGAGGAGTTTATCATGGTTATTGATCCCAAGGTTAATTTTACAACTATATTCGTCTCCAAATTATAATTACCTTCTAGAACTTAAAAACCTACCTACATCTGCGAGTGGTGATAAGCTTTACCAATTCTAGAGCTCTTAAGCTTTCTTCTTGTAATTGACCAAGTGTGGGTGGGTAGGTACCTCTCGGTCCTAACCACGAGTCAATCCCTTAGAATTACGTCTCCGAGACAGACCACACTTCACATATCCAAGTTCTATCTATCCGTTTCTCTCTCGAGCTTACTTCAAGACAAGAAATATACTCCAATGGTGATCAAACATCAAAATAATGAATTTTAGAATATATGAATAACCACTTTAACATAAACTCCAGCAAAACCAAATACAATTAGTCCAAGAGGTTCATGTTCTTGGCCTTAACCCCAAGAATGAGGGATTTTAGCCACTCATAATGTTTATCAACAACCAAAAATAAATAAATACCATAAAAGTACTTAAAAACTGAAAAGAAGAGGATTTGAACCTACTTAAGATGCCCAAAAACGCCCAAAATATTCTAGGGAGGATGGAATGTGTTATAATAACTCAAAAACCCTTTTTATAGACCCAAGTCGAGGCAAAAATCGGCTAAAACGCGGCCCGGCACGCCATTGGGCGCGCCTACTTAGGCAGATTTTTCCCTCAGCAAGCAGGGTGCTCCCAGGTGGCGTGGCACGCTGCCTGGCGCGCCTGGGCACTGCCTGGACTGGTGACAATTTTGCCAAAAGCGGCCTGGCACGCTGCCTAGCGCGCCAGGCCCCTTTTTTTTGTAATTTTCTGACTTTCGTCGACTTCTCTTTGCGGATTTGGATGGATTCTTTAAGATCAACTCTTTGGCTTGTCTCTCATCTTCAATCTTCTTCGCTCGTAGCTCCTCCGAGCCTCACTTTCCATGCCAAACATGCTCCAGAAATCGCAATTTCCACCTACAAGAGTCTAATCATATTGGTTAGCACACTATCCCATTTTTCATCAAAAATATATGAAATCAACAAATATTGTTCTCAAAACTAAGGTGATCATGGGTTAAAGTCGCTACTAAGGCATATAAATATGCCTCAGATCAACCAACCTATACAAGCAGTAGCTCAGACAATTCCTCAAAGAAAGTCAAGTAGAGGTACCAAATCTCCCATACAGATGAAGAAGTTTATCTCCATGAATGTGCATCAATACACTGAGTATGGGATAAATAAGTATATCTCTTATGATAGATTGACTGAGAAGTATCAGACCTTCATTGCCAATATGTCTAGAATTACTGAACCTAGAACATATGCAGAAGCTTCTCAAGATACTAGATGGATAAAAGCAATGAAAATGGAAGTTGAAGCCTTACAAGGTAATAATACATGACAAGTTGTTACTCTTTCTAAAAGAAATAAACCTATTTAATGTAAATGGATTTACAAGGTGAAATATAAGGTATTTGGTGAGGTACAAAGGTTTAAAGCTAAACATGTAGCCAAAGGGTATACTTAGACTGAAGGAATTGATTATCAAAAGATTTTTTTGTCCTATTGTGATGGTGAAAACAGTTAGAATAGTGTTGACACAACAACTCAAGGGAAGTGGCATATACATCAAATGAATATATTTAATGCTTTTCTATAAGGTGACTTATTTGATGAAATCTACATGACTCTACTATAGGGATTTAAGAGTCATGGGGAGAATCAAGTATGTAGATTCATTAAATCACTCTATGGTCTAAAAAGGTACCTAGGCAATGGAATGCCAAGTTGTTTGAAGCTTTATTGAAACTTTCATTCAAACAAAGTGAATATAATCACTCATTGTTCAGTAAGAAAACAACAAAAAGATCAACTATCATTCTTATCTATATAGATGACATGTTAATCACAGGAGATATCTTGAAGATAGTGGAAGAAACCAAGGATGAACTAAAGAAAGCTTTCAAGATGAAAGACCTTGATGAGTTGAAGTATTTTTTAGGAATTGAGTTTGCTATTATTGATGCATCAAAGGAAATATACCTTGGAACTAATCTCAGAAGCTGGACTTAGTGGTGCCAAACCAGTAATAACTCCACTGGCTATAACCTCAAGCTAACATCAAAGCAGTATGATGATCTTAACAAGATAGACAATTCAAAAGGAGTTTCTAAAGATCCTCTAGTTGATGAAACAGTCTAAAAAAGACTTATTGGAAACTTTTATACCTAACTATGACAAGACCTGATATCTCATTTGGAGTTTAAACACTTAGTCAATTCTTACATTAACCAAAATTTTTTCATATGGAAGCTGCTTTAAGGATCACAAGATATGTGAAAAAAATCAGCCTGGATAAGGTATTCTATTATCCAGCAACTTGAACACTACAATCACTGCCTTTGTGACTCAGATTGGGATTCATGTCCTCACACAAGGAATTCATTAACAGGGTATCTAATTAAGTTAGGAGATTCTTTAATCTCATGACAGTCCAAAAAACAATCAACAGTTTCCAGAAGTTTAGCTGAAGCTCAATACATGAGCTTAGCTTCTCATGTGGAAGAGCTAATGTGGTTCTTAGGACTATTGAAAGAACTAGGTGTTGAGACAAAGCATGCAGTAGATGTGTACACTAATAGTAAGGCTGCAATTCAAATTACAGCTAATCCTATCTATTATGAGAGGACAAAACATATTGAGACAGATTGTCATTTCATAAGAGAAAGGATAAATCAAGGATTGGTGACTATTAACTACATTTCTACAAGATATCAACCTATAGAAATCCTAGCAAAAGGGCTCAACAAAGTTCAGCATCACTATCTTTGTTCCAAGCTAGGAGTGTTTGATATCTTTACACTACCTAGACGAGGGGGTGTGTTGAGAAGGAAGCTGGAGATAGGAAGTATAGCTTAGAAACAATACATGATTACCAATGTAACAATGTATTAATAGCCTTTTTGGAAGTTAGTTAAGTTTGTTAGAGGTAGTTAGTCAATTTTCAGCTAAGTGGTTAGTTAACTACTTCTATAAATAGCTACATGTAACACTATTATTCTCAAGAGATTCAATAAGAAATTACTGATTTTGCTCTCTCAAACTCTCTCTGCATCATCTTCTTCTTCCTTCCCTCTTATTTTTTCTTCTTTTATCTCTACATAAGGGTCAAAAACCTGTAGACTCTCTGAAAAATAACAAAAATTACCCCTATTATTTATTATTTCTTAACATGTGTGCCATGTCAATAGTGGACAACTATGGTTGGACAGAGGGAGTAGTAGAAAGTAGTCTTTGATTTATATCTTTAAATGTTTTTCCTTAAGGGGTGTGCACTACCCCTAATAATTCACTTAACATGGACTAAAGGGAATAATAATATTAAAATAAACACAAAAAAATAAATTATTTCTGAATTTTTCAAATTGTATAAGTGTCACGACCCAAAAACTAGGTCATGATGGCACTTGTCACGGCCCAGCCTTGACAAGTAAGTCAATCACTCAAACTGATGGAGTAAAATAGAATTCAACACTTATATAATTAAGGCGAGACTTCTAGAATGAAATCATACCAATACAAGTACAATAATAGCGGAAGTCTGAAATAAATATCATAACGAATCCCAAAAATGGTGTCATAAGGCAAGAGCATCTACAACAATCCGAATATTGAAATACAATTCTGTCTCAGAAAGGAAATAAAGGCATCAAAGGACAAGATGAGGTCCTAAAGTTAGCCCCAAACTCTAGAGCATGTCAGTACCTAGAAGATCTACTCAACCTCGTACGAACTTAACCACCATGTGTCATACTCGGACCTAAATCTGCATCGTAAGGAACAATAGGGATTAGTATGGGTCCACTTGTACTCAGTAGGTAACATAGGCCGACTGAACAAAGTAGAAAATAATATTAATAAAATAGACTATGAACACATGACCTGCAAGAAGAAAAGTTCCCAAATGGTAGGTGACATAATCTCCACTAACAGTTCTAATATAATATCAAAAGTAAACAACACGAGTATACACAGAAATGCACAAAAAGGAAGCATGATAAGAACTAAGAAATCACTGAATATGCGAATAAAATTCAACGCAGTGCAATACAATGATGGAGATGGGGTGGAACGACGAAAGTCATCGCATGACTTTCAGTATATACCTACAGAGTTTGCAACTCCACAATAGGACCCATGGGGGGTTCGCAACCCATATAATATCTCATATCTCAATCTCAATCTCAACTCTCCTTTTCGGCTCATGTTCACAAAAGGTTTTTTAGGAAAATGTCTCATTTTCTTTAAAAATAGTGTTCCTCAATGGTACCAGTGTCTCATGAATGTATAAATATGGAATAAGGATGTAATGCTCACAATCAAATCAGTATGAAGATCTCCAATCAATTCAACACGTACATATAGGTGAGCTAAAAAAATCAACTCAATATGTCCATCGATTCATGATTATCAACTATAGATGGGTACCATTGGAATAATTATGCATGTCAGACATTATTAATATCATATCAACCCCTAAATCGAGTATTTCAATCATGATAAAAGCAATAAATGCTCAAAAAGGTCTATAATAATAATTCAAGCCCTCTCACGGATATCATATCTAGAAACAAGGCATCTAAATACACAAATAAGGCCATATGATGTCAAATAAGACCCTCACACGAGCCACATGCAATAACAGATATCTCAGGCTAACATCAACACCAAATAATCCCCCACACGGGCACACAACAGTAAATGAAACCTCAAAATATAAACCTCATAACTATCCTCCCCAACCCATAGCATGCTTTACCTATACATTAACTACCCAGCTCAATCTGAAAGAACCTAAGCCATAACCTACCTCAAAATGATGAAATCCCAACCTAAAGTGCTTTAACATGGAGCTTTCCCCTTTTTAACATCCTTGGATTAATCTAAAACATACAAATATAGCATCTACACATTAAAAGAAATCCATTGATACCCATATTGACCATATTTGAAACGGATCCAAAATGGAACTCAAAAATGGGTTTTGAAAGCAAAGGGGTGAAATTGGAATTTTTCCTTAGAAACACATTCCCCAAGGTTATAGGAGTCTATAGAAGAAAACCCAAGCAAAAATAAGCTTAAAACGAGGTTCAAATCGAAGAAAAAATATTTTCAAACTTTACCGGTAAAAATCCCCAAAAACCCTTTTGAAATCGTGATTAAAGGTGTTCTAGATGACATAATTGATGTAAAGTAGTGGAAATAGCGTTATGGAGCTTACCCAAGCTCGAAAAGTGAGGAAATCGATCAAAATTGCTCAAACCCGAAGCTCCAACGCCCAACAATGGAAGAAAAATTATGAAAGAGGGCTTACATACTGCCCAGGTCGCGATCCTTCGCGTTCGCGGTCAGCCCTCCACGTTCACAAAGGTCAATGCTGACCGACCAATTGTAATGACCCTCCCGGTTATTTTCCTCATTTTTATACGTTCTCGGTGTTTAGAGCTTTCCTATAACTGTCCCATGTTACTTACGACTTGCTGGGACTGATAGTTCGATTTTTAGACAGTTCGTTTAAGAATTTTATTAATTCCGAGCGTGTTGTAAAATATTTAAATTAAATTAGAATTTGGTAAAAAGATATAGTTAAAAACCTTTCTAAAATATTTTAGATGCTTATGAAAACTTTTAGTTACGATACATTTATATTATTTTATTATATAACTTATTAATATTTTAAGTAAAGGTAGCGAATCTAGATATGTTAAAATATTATTATTATATAATAGAGATTTTATTTGAAATAATTTTCTATTAAATATGGTATATTCAAAATATGATATTTATTTTACCATGAACTTACGCAACATCCGAGTAGCTATGTAATAGGGGTATAGTCCACGTGGGTGTGAATGACATTATACAACAATTGTTGCAAAGGGTTAGGACTTGCCACTTGTCAACTATGACCATTGAATTAGTGTAAATACATGCACATAGTGGACACTTTTGACAAGATCAATAATATATAAGCACTTATGCATTTCTTGAATTCATTTTGTTAGCATGCATTTCCTTTGCAAAACAGATTTACCAACATCTACACACACACACACACACACATATATATACACTTTCCTATACATTCATGTTAAACAACATATAGGATGTTGTTAGGGTATTTGATCATTGCAAAAGAAATAAATTATCTACATCAGGTTATTCAAGCTCGGGTTCTAATGAGGAAAGGTTGGGATTAAGTGGGGGTGAGTTCGTGGACGTGTAATCGTCATATTTACGGTAAGTTTCGTCGTTTTTATGGTATATTTTTATGTATTGTTGGTGGGATTGTTTTTGGTGCTGTTTTGGAGCTATGTTTAAGCTCGGATTTGATAGTATCTCTTATGACTATTTGTTACTGAGCTATTTGGGATGCTGTGACGGTTTCGATTTTGTGATTCCGCAAGCGAGTGCCATGCTGGATTTTTGATCATTTTTCAACCTAGGGCAATATGGATATCAATTTTCATATTTTGATGCATAGTGTACTATTTTGATAGCGTGGTAGCAGTATGAGGCCTCTCAGAAGGGGAAAACTCCTTTTTAGCAAGCTTTGGCAGGTGTTTGGCGGTGTCCAGGTAGGCTAGGCTTACATTATACCTAGACTGAATTTAGTTATAGTATTTACATGCTATTGTGCTAGTGTTTGGGTTAGTAGTTGTAGATTAGCTTTGACTTTCTATGATTAGGCCTTTTGGGCCGATTAAGGTCCTGTTCGGGTATGTTTCAGGCCCGTTATGCTCGTGTTGTGCCAAAGATGACCTTTATAGGGTTGGTTAATGTTGTGCTACTATTAGTAGGAGGTTGGGGAATCTTAGTCTAGTCTCGAATAGGCTAGCCAGACTTGGTTCTGGGACCCCATAGGGAGCCCTACTGCTCTTCACAATAGGCATAGTTAACCTTAAACATTATTGGTCTTAGTTAAGACTTGAGATACTATTTTAGGATAGCATTTGGGTTGGTTCACCTCGGTTATGACCTTTTTAACCCATTTCGCCCTGTTGAACTCAGATAGTATAGCACCTGACCGGGATTGTTAGCCTTGACGTAATGCTGGGACCCGTCTTACCATGATACACTCGAGATACCTGATTTGGTATGTATATTGCCTAGTAGTAGGCTGTTGACCTCGAAAAAGCCAGGGATTGACCTTGTAGTACATTGTGGGTTAGCTCATTTATTTATGTTTCAGGTTTGGTGTGGGGCCGGTATGTCCCCGTTTACTTGAATTTGTGTGGATTCTGGCACTATTTTGGCACTAGGTTATAATGATTCTGAGAGACTGACTATTATGAGTTCCAATTCGAGTCCGGCCACTGATTCATATATAATGGTTACTGACTATTATGAGTTCCGGTTCAAGTTCGAGATTTGATTCAGATATGATGGTTACTGATTATTATGCATTTTGGTTCGAGTCCTTCTACTGATTGTGATACTATTTGAGAGTTCTAATACTAGGTACTGTGGTTCTGATATTGTGATTCACTGAGTTTCGGTTTGAGTCCGGCATCTGACTTTGAGTTCTGAGATATATTATATTTATGGCCTATCGTTATTACCTACGGTGACCGGTTCTAACCCGGTGTCTGGCCTCTTGTTATTACCCATTGGTGCCGGTTCAATCCCGGTACACCCCCGAATGGTCACTATGGTTCCTAGATACTGGTTCAGCCATAGGTTACTAACGGTTCTGCATTTACTTTTCTTATGTATCCCACCGGCTTATGGGGGTACGATTGGGTTAATTTTCTTTTTCAATATGTTTGGAGGGATTATGGGCCCCCAGTTATTTTATGTTTGATTTGTTTGTTTATTTCTGCATTCACTTATTATTCTGTATCGCCTTTACTTATCGCCTTATCGCCTTATCGCATCTGTATAGTTAGGTTGTTATTTATTCCTTCATTTTTCTTATCCCGGACTTAACATACACGCTTGCATTTTAGTTATGTTTATACTATATTGAGCTCAGTTGGCCGATGATTCCTATTGAGTACCCGTTGCCCAGTACTCATACTGCACTTCTGTATCTTTTTCCCCGATGCAGATTCGGGCACCAGTCGACGATAATGACATGATTCTCATTCCTCAGCAGTAATCTGGAGCAGGGTGAGCTTGTTTCCATCTGAGGCTAATCCTACTTTATCTACTTCTGTATAGTCTTTTATACTCGAGACTGTTGTATATATTATATATATCTGGTTTTTGTCTAGTACTCTGGTTGTGTTAGCTGTGGCTCTAGTACCGACCTTACCAAGCCTTGGGAGGGGTTCATCTGTATACATTGTTCTCTTCCTCTTCTGTCTTAGTATGTATGCTGTACTTTAGTTCTTTTGCTTTCTTCCTTTATTTATTAGTGTTATTATGTCTTTCTCATCTCCTTTTACCGGTTTCTGCCTGTTAGCCTATCGCTTGCCACTTTGGGCTATGCCTTGGCTTGCCTATTGGTGGTTTACGGTAGGCGCCATCATGACTCAAAAAATTGGGTCGTGACAACTTGGTATCATAACTAGGTTTTGCTGGTATTATTGGTGTATGAGTCAATATTTAGTAGAGTCCCACTGATCAGTAAGGAGATGTTTGTATCCTATCTTCAGGAGGCTACGAGGCATTTTTAGGGAAAAATCTCATTTTCTTGATTTGTGTCTATGCACTGAGTCTAAGTTGGTTTCTGATCTTTGTTTGGTTCACACTTTACACAGATGGCTAAAATGCATGGTAAGGGAGCCGGGGATTGGGACTCCGAGCCCACAATGGGAGCTCAAAACAGGGGCCGAGGTCGACCCAGATGTCGGGGGCAGGACAGAGCAACAGCCCTGGGTCGAGGTCAGGCAATGGATCCATTACCTGATCCCGTTATAGCCCCTGAGCCTGATAGAGCTCTTGATATTCCACCCTCACAGCAGCAGGTGGGCCAGGGAGTAGCCCAGGAACCACCCAAGTTTATAGCCACATCCATTCTCTGGGACACTTTGGTACAGTTGCTGGGGTTAGTTGGAGGTCCGCTAGCTGAGGGAGCTCAGCCAGCAGTACAAGGAGTTTTTGTTGTGGCTCAGCCTATAACATCGGCACCCAGAGTAGAGGTTCTATCGATACCGATAGTTCTACAGCCGATAGCAGCCCTGCTAGTTATGTCTGCTGAGGAGCAAAAGATATTGGGCCATTTTCTGAGATTGACTCCACCCAGGTTTGCTGGTACTTCAAGAGAGGATGCTTATGAGTTTTTATCCAACTGTGAGGAGAATTTGAGGAATTTGGGGTTAGTTGAGACTTGCAGTGTAGACTTTGTTGCATATCAGTTCGACACAGCAGCGAGGAGATGGTGGAGGGGTTTTCTTGATTTTAGGCTAGCTGGATCTCCACTGATTACTTGGGCTTAGTTCTCTGAGGTTTTCTTGGGGAAGTATTTGCCTCGCATTATACGTGAACGGCTCCGGGATGAGTTCTCTAGGTTGAGACAGGGTTCGATGTCAGTAGCCAAGTATGAGGTGAGATTTCATGACTTAGCTAGACATGCTACTATGATCCTACCTGACGAATATAAGAGGAACAAATGTTTTGTCAGAGAATTGCGATTGTCACTTCGTAGAGACTGATGTCGCCCAAAATATACCTTCAAAAAAGTATAATGCGATCGCTGTATCAAATATAGAACCCAACTAGGTTGGGGTCGATCCCACAGAGAATAGGACAAAATTATGTAGAACGCTAGTCTGAGTAATTGGCAAGTAAGTAAAACTGGGGGGTGTTTTGTGAATAAGTGGTAACAGTAATGATTGCTGATTATAGGATTTGTAGACAATATGAGAAATACACTAGGACTGTGATCCTTAATGATTTCTTAATTCCACCAGTTACTTGTGCTGGCAAAAATGTCCCGCTGTATTGCATGCAAAATCTAACAAGATATGTTCATCTAAACGTCTCTCGACCTTGGTTAGACAAATTTCACTCTTCTCCTCTCGGTCTCCAAGTGTCGCACTATTAACCCTTGTCCTGGATCTCAGATAAGTATTCCTGCTACAGCTCAAGTTATTAAGTGAAGGTTGATAGCTTCAAATCTCTGTTGTTATTCCCTTTTCCCAATCTCTACCTCTCTCTCGAGCAAGTCTAGAATACAGGTAAGTTTCTAACATTTTCAATCGTTAGAAGATCAATCAGAACGGAGGAAATAACAATACATGCATTCACACTGGTTCAGAATTTGCTTCGCACTTAACCCATTTCGTTAATTCCTCATGGTTCACACAACCCTAGTTGATGAGTTTAGCTACTCATGTTTGCAAGAGAAAAATAAGAATTCGAGCATGAAAACATAATTGTAAACTCACAATAAAGAAGAAACTCTGAAATCTCAATTATGAATAAAACCCTAGAATCGATGTTCCAAGATTACAAAATCCAATAATGTGTTTATGAACTCAAAATAATGAAAAACTATCTCAAAATAATGTAATTACTAACTCCTGAACATAGGACAATACAGGGGTATTTATAGATACAAACTGAACCCTATCCTAAATAAAACAGGAAAATAGAGTCGGTAAATTTCCACGGTACCGTGACTAGGTGTCGTGGAACCAAGTCACGCCATGTAGGTCAGTGCTGTGGAAATCAGGCAACTTTGGATATCTCTGAAGTTGACTCACGGTAGCCACTCACATCACGTGAGTGGTCCTATCGTGAGTTACTTCTCCAGTACAGATCCTGGTTCTTTTGACTTCAGATACTTCGTTCTCGAGCGTGATTCTTTCTTTTTGTCCATTTTGCCTCCAAAACCTATTTTCCTACATTGTAAAATAGAAAACACATCATACCAACCAAAAACACCCAAGTTATTGCATTTTTTCCTTGTTTTAAGCAACTAAAGTGTCATGAAACCATGACACATCAACACCCTCAACTTAGAACGTTTGCATGTTCTCAGGCAAACAAAACAAAATAAACACAATGATGCTTAACTAAGAGAAACCTAAGGGACCTATGACATTCGACTCATTGCTTTTGTCCTCAAAAATTTTCTAACCCCTCCTACTTGCAAATCAAAATCACAGTGTGTATATATGCAGCATATTATTATGACATAGAAGGGATCAAATGATGGCATTAGATTGTGAACAGACAACTAAGCATATCTGCAAATGCCGTTATCTGAACAAATAGCAACTACCAGTGTAACCCTTGTACTCTCACAACAAAGAAGTCCCATACACTCACAGAATACTAATGAATATCAAAGTAGGGACTGGGTGAAAACACTCTCTCTCAAAAAGAAGTTCACACAATGTGCATGAAATACCATATGCTTGTCCTTATTTTCTATGCCTTAGTTTTTCGGACAGTTGGACTAGGATCACTATAGGATTTTCACCGGCTTGTAATGTAGGTTTGAGGACGGGTGTGGTACATATGGATATAGTGAATCAACCCTCCTTGATACTACACTATTTTTGGCTCCTCTTTTCAACCATGCTTATTTATTCTCCCTTATTCTCCTTCTTTATTTTAAGATTTTCGGGTGTGATTCTCTTCATTCTTTCAAAACACAACTCTCTTATTTTTTTTTCCTTTTCACACCCAAATCTGTTCTTTTTTTTTTTTTACTAACCCGTTCTTCATACCCAAGTCAAACTACGCACCCCTATGATGGTCACCCTCAACTTAGGCAATTTACCTGAGTTGAGGTACACAATGTCCAAAGAGGGACCAAGGACAAGACAGGCTCATTGTAAGTCAAAATGGGCAGGTGAATCTGCTAATGAAAGAAATAGGTCAATTAAGGCTCAAACTCGGGATTAAGGGATACTTAATTTAATTGGTCGGGCATTTAGGCTAAAAGTGGACTTATTC
Organism: Capsicum rhomboideum; assembly: GCA_031232105.1. Taxonomy (NCBI): domain Eukaryota; kingdom Viridiplantae; phylum Streptophyta; class Magnoliopsida; order Solanales; family Solanaceae; genus Capsicum; species Capsicum rhomboideum. The sequence goes on along the minus strand of CP124719.1, from coordinate 97,822,890 downwards.
AAAAACAGCTTACGATCCTTTCCTAACCACTATCCTATAACCTAGGCAAGACTAACGAGGCAAGTTCTGGACTGCACATACAAAGTGAACTAGGTAATGACCTCACACACCCATAGCACAGGGTTACACTATCAACCACTACCTATCCAGTTCATGTATTGCTAGCTACAGTCATTCTGCATATAATACAAATTTCATAACAAGATCCAACAGTTGTCACAAACTAACATACTACACACACAATTTAAAACAAAACTTTTTAGGAGGGGTGTCCTTTAAACAATCAAGAAACACAACTTGTTCAAAACTAGACTGCACTAAGGTTCCCCTATTTTTCTCCTAATTAATCATGCAATCACCTAATAATCTAAACAAACACCTAAACATGCTGGTTCTACTTTGATAGCACACTTGGGGGAAAAGAAACACGGTAACAAAAATACCCAAGTGATGGTTTACCCTCACCCCCCACAAAAAATGATGCACTGTCCCCAGTGCACAACTAGCGATAACATAAGTGTAAGGTAGTAAAGACATACCAATGCACCCTGGGCTCTCTGCTAGGTGCATGTGCCTGACTAGAAGATGCACCCCATGCCCTCTTGTCCTGACAATCTACCTAGTATGGTACTCTACTCTAGAGGCCTTAATTGCTCTCCAAATATGACCCTCGAACTCATCACCACTATCAACCTGATCTTCCAGACTATGTGGTCTCTTGCCTCTATCAATAGGAGGCTCCTCGTCAGCAAACAAATCCACCTCGAACATCGGTCTCATCAGGGCAGAAATGGGCATCGGTGGAATAATATGAGTGCTGCTCGGTGCCAAAGCTCTAACCTCCTCTCTCAATGCAACCACCTCCTGTGACAATCCAGCCATGTCAGGTATCTGTGACGAACTCAATTAGGTGGCCATACGTGCCTCAAAACTATCAATCCTCCCATGCAACTCTCTCATAAACTGATCCATAGCTGCAGTCATATGGGCCTCCACTCTAGCCTCTGCAGATTCTACCGTGGTCCTAACCCATGGCTTAAGCTAGGATACCAACTTAGCCATTTGGGCCTCAGTGTGAGCCTGCCTCTCAAACATTTACGTCTGTCCATCAATCAACTACTGCAGAAAGTCCCTCAAAACTGAAACCATACTAGAGGTAGACGGTGGTGCTGTAGTGCCTGTGACCTCATTCTTAATCCCCGAGCCTATGCCCTCATCAGGTACACGAATAGTATCAGGTACACTCACCAGTGGTGGAGCACTAACCAGCTCCTCTCTATCTCTAGGACCTTCAAAAAGGGCTACTCTTGATGACTCGAAAGGTTGATACCTCCGTGGAAAAATTAGGTGAGCTCCCCGCTGCTGCATCAACCCAATATCTGTAATGCGGGTCACCTTAATATAATGATATATTGCAGGTATCTCAACCATACTAGCACTAACACATAGACCCTGGATCAGACACGGGAATGGGATGCTAGTAAAATCTCTAAAGACGCGCTCATGGATCTCCCTAATAATGTAACGGGCGATGTGGATGTCATATCCTACAATGATGCTAGCTACCAAAACAGCGCGGTCCAAAGTGAGGGAATTATCAGCATTAGTGGGACCCAAATGATGCCTAACCATCGACCACCAAAACCTGCCTGCAAAGTGGAGTGTAGACTTCTTGATGTCCAGCTTCCCAGTCACCCAACTAGCAGCTACACCATCCTCTGCTATATACCCTGTAATCCATTGTATTAACTCCAAATACTGATCATCGTCCTTCATTTTAGTCCTACTTCTGATCATCTTCATACGGTGATCAAACTCAGCAGTCGTGGATGGAATTGGACATTCAGCACCAAACAAGAATCTGTGGATGGTCTGCTCAGATATATATACTCTGGTCTCCCAAACCAAAGTGTGAGTCAATGGTGGTTGGTCCCGAAGCTGCTTCTCAATAGGTGCGATCAACTCAACAGACGCAGCATAAGAAGCATAAAACTTTTGGACCAACTCTGGGCTATAAGGACTAGGAGGCTCCGCCATCCATCCAAATCCATAATGATCAAACGCCGCCTTAATATCAGGTAGTGTCTTTAAATCCTCTAGCCAATACCGAGGCTCCTCAATAATACTGCATCTACACACGCCCCACTCAGTAAGTTCAGCATCCCTATCATAAAATTCCCTCATCCCCTGAACACACCATCGCATGTTTTCCCTTCTCTAGGAGAAAGTCATGGAATTTTGCCCCCTAGTGCCAGAAATAGATGTTGTTGCCTCAACCGCAGAATCGTCAGGTCCTTCAGCATTTTCCTCCTATCCAGATACATCAACCTCCTGTTCATCACTGGTTGACGAAGCATCCTCCCCCTCTTCAGACTGGGGGACGAAATCAGAAGACTGATCAAGAGCAACCGGTTTGGCAGGTTGTTGAATAAGCTGAAGTACAGCCTGCGCAACAACTTTTTCCCATATTTGTAGCCTCGTTGTACGAGGCACCAGTACAGTATCATCGATATCAAGCTCGTATACCTCTTCAGAACCACTTTTATCTGACACCGAAGGTTCATCACGCAATCTAGTTGTAAATTCAGGATTTTTGGTACAGATTTGCGAGGAAGAACCCATGTCTCCACGTTTGGGGTTTGACTTGGGTGGCATGGGATTGGTTTTTGGGTCGGGTAGGTCAGATTTTGGGTGTTGGGTCGGGTGGGTCAGATTTTTGGGTTAAATGGGTCGGCTTTTATGAATTATGGGGTTTAGATAGTTAAGATTTTATGAATTTTGAAATTGGTATGGGGGAATTGGAGGATTTAGGATTTGGTATAAGAGAATTTGGTGAATTTTGGAAAATAGGGCTTATGTTAGGATTTGGATTCGAAGGTCGGATTTGGTGTCCCGATATATATATATTTAGTTTGGGTCGAATCGGGTCGGTTCTTGGGTAATTTTAGATTTTTGAGTCTTACGGTGCTACCCACGTGACGTGGGTTGACCTATGTCACGTGGGTCACCTGACGTGGGTAGGATTCTGAAAGTAATATTTTTCTCTGATTTTTACAGCACGAACCCACGTGATGTGGGTTGACCTACATCACGTAGGTCCCTGTCGTGGGTCGGGTTCTGCAGGTGGAAAATATTCTCTGATTTCTATGATACCAACCCACGTTACATGGATGAACTTACGTCACTTCAATCAATGTCGTGGGTAGTACTGAACATCTTCAGTTCAATATTTTGAATTTTCACTAATGTATTATCCAATGCTCAGATCACATAATAAGACCTTGGGTTGCCTCCCAAGTAGTGCCTGATTTAACGTCGTGGAACGACTTGGCTAGGTTGGTTACTTAGACTTCACCAACCAGCCCATGGGTTGCCTCCCATGAAGCACTTGATTTAACGTCGCGGTACGACTTGACTAGCTTGACTACTCAGACTTCATCAAGACTAAGCTCCTCACAAGTGCTTTTCTCTTCCGTGATTCCCACATAATTTTTTACACACTGCCCATTGACCTTGAATAAAACATTATCTTCACCTTTTAGCTCAATTGCTCCATGTGGGAATACCCTAACTATCGTGAATGGTCCGGACCATTTGGACTTTAACTTTCCAGCAAACAAGTAAAGCTTGGAGTTATGCAGTAGTACCAAATCTCCCGAGTAAAACACTTGTTTCTCAATCCTTTGATCATGATATAATTTCATATTTTCTTTATACAACGCTGAACTTTCATAAGCCCGGAGACAAAATTCATCCATCTCATTCATCTGATCTAGTCTCAATTTAGCCGCTTCACTCCATTCTAGATTCAATCCTTTTAATGACTATAATGCCTTGTGTTCAAGTTCAACAGGAAAATGGCACGATTTACCAAACACCAGCTGAAATGGAGATGCACCAATTGGTGTCTTGAAAGCAGTTCGATATGCCCATAATGCATCATCCAATCTTCAAGCCCAATCAGTCCTATTGACATTCACCGTCTTTGCCAAGATAGAATTTATCTCACGATTTGACACCTCAACTTGCCCGCTCATATGAGGATGGTAAGGTGTTGCCACCTTATGTTTGACACCATATTTTTCAAGCAGGGCTTTGAACAGCCGATTACAGAAGTGGGATCCTCTGTCACTAATGATTACTCGTGGTGTCCCAAATCATGAAAATATGTTCTTTTTCAAGAATGTCGTGACACTTATTCCTTCATTATTGGGAAGGGCAATCGTCTCCACCCATTTAGAAACATAATCAACAGCTACCAAAATGTATTTCATCCCATGTGAGCTCACAAAGGGGCCCATAAAGTCAATTCCCCATATATCAAACAATTCGAGCTCAAGGATAGTTATCATAGGAAGTTCATGTCTGTGTGAGATATTCCCTTGTCTTTTACATTGGTCGCAGGACCGAGCATATCATGAGCATCTTTATAGATGGTAGGCCAATAATAACCGCATTGTAAGATCTTGTGCGCAGTCCGCGTACCACCATGATGACCCCCAACTGGAGATGAATGACATGCTTCTAAGATACTCATCATTTCAGCCTCTGGGATACACCTTCGAATCATACCATCTGCACATACTCTAAATAGGTAAGGCTCATCCCAGAAAATTTTTCTCACCTCATGCATGAACCTCCTCCATTGTTGGTATGACATATCTCCTGGGACTAGATCGCTTGCCAAAAAGTTGGCAAAATCTGCAAACCAAGGGATTAGGTCTTGTAATGCTGCCAGTACTTTCTCATCTAGAAAATTATCATCAATATCAAGATCATCCCTTAATTTAAGCATGGCCTCCTCCTTAAGGCATGATAGATGGTCAGCGACCTGATTCTCGATTCCCTTTCGGTCCTTGACTTCAAAATCAAATTCTTGCAGTAGAAGCACCCACCGAATCAATCTTTGCTTAGCATCCTTCTTTGATATAAGATACTGAAGTGATGCATGGTCTGTATGCTCAATCACCTTCGTGCTAATCAAATAAGATTGAAATTTTTCAAAAACAAAAACCATAGCTAACAACTCTTGTTCAGTCACAATGTAATTCTTCTGAGCTAGATTTAGTGTCTTGCTAGCGTGGTAAATAGGATGTAGAATTTTTTCATATCTTTGACCAAGGACTGCACCCAAAGTTACTCAGCTAGCATCACACATAACCTCAAAAGGCATCGTCCAATATGGTGAAACAATGATAGGGGCTAAAATCAACTTCTCTTTCAGACACTCAACTACTTTTAGACACACCTCATCAAACACAAACTTCACTTCTTTCTCTAAAAGCTTGCATAACGGATTTGCAGTTTTTGAGAAGTCTTTGATTAATCTTCTATAAAATCCTGCATGTCCCAAGAAACTTTGAATTCCTTTCACGGAGATAGGTGGAGGTAACTTTTCAATCACCTCAATCTTTTCCTTATCAACTTCAATACCTTTCTTCGAGATCTGATGCCCCAATACGATACCCTCATTAACCATAAAATGGCATTTTTCCCAATTTAGCACTAAGTTGCACTCCTCACATCTTTGCAGCACATTAGCAAGGTATGCCAAGCAATCATCAAATGAGTCTCCCACAACAGAAAAATCATCCATAAAAACCTCAATAGAGTCTTCCACTATGTCAGAGAAAATAGACATCATGCAATGCTAGAAAGTGGTCGGTGCATTAAATAAATCGAAGGGCATCCTTTTAAATGCGCACGTACCATATGGAAAAGTGAAAGTGGTCTTATCTTGGTCTTCAGGGGCAATGAAAATATGATTATACCCTAAATAGCCATCAAGAAAACAATACCATCCTCTACCAGCAAGACGGTCTAGCATCTGATCCATGAAGGGCATAGAAAAATGATCTTTCTTGGTCCAAGAATTCAGTTTTTGATAATCCATGCAAACTCTCCATCCATTAACCGATCTCATTGGGATTAACTCATTCTTGTCATTTGGAACCACAATGATTCCTCCCTTCTTTGGTACACACTGAACTGGGCTTACCCACTTGCTATCAGAATTGGGGTAAACCACTCCTGCATCTAGCCACTTAATGATCTCTTTCTTCATAACCTCTTTCATAGGTGGGTTTAGATGATGTTGGTGCTCAATACTCGGTATGCACTCAAGATCAAGTTGTATTTTGTGAGTGCAAATATCGGGTGGAATCCCTATAATATCAGCAATGGACTAACCAATGGCCCTCTTAAATTTTGTCAATACCAAAACCAGAGCCTCTACTTGCCACTCCACCAACGCAGCAGAAATAATCACAGGCAAGGTGTTGTTGGCTCCCAAAAATGTATATCAAAGGTGAGCGAAAAGAGTCTTAAGTTTTAAAACTGGAGGCTCCTCAATAGAAGGACGAGCTGGTGGGGTCACCCTATTTTTCAAATTGAGATCAAGTTTCTTTGGGGAATAAGTGTATGATATCCTACTAGCAAGTACACCAACCATCTCATCGTATTTCTTAACACCATCGCTATCAAAATTCATAATCACGGCCTCAAGAGCTTCTACCCCCAACCTTTCTTCAAGAGGCACGACAATATCACTCTCCTTAACTGTATCTATTACCGAAATCACCCGTATATCTTTTGGTTGCTTCATGGAATGACAAACATTGAAAGTGACATGTTCATCATTTAACCTAAATTTCATCTGCCCTGGTTCCATGTCGACCAATGCACGACCAGTGGCAAGGAATGGTCCTCCCAATATGATGGGAACCTCGAAATCTACTTCACAATCTAGAATCACAAAGTCAGTCGGAAAGATGAAAGATGCAGCTTTTACCAAAACATCATACAAAATGCCCATCGACTTTTTCACAGTCCTATCCACCATGAGAAGTCTCATAGAGATTGCTTTTGGTTCCCCAACCCCAACTGCTTGAAAATGGCTAGCGGCATTAAGTTAATGCTAGCACCCAAATCACAAAGTGCTTTAGCAAAGTAGTAAGACCCGATAGTATAAGGAATTGTGAAAGCTCCTGGATCCTCCTTCTTTTCAACTAGGGAATGCGAAGCAACTGCACTACAGTGATGTAAGTTATCTGCCGGCTCAAAACTGACAGTTCTCTTTTTTGACACCAAGTCTTTCATGAACTTCGCATAACCTGGCATCTGCTCCAATGCCTCAATAAGAGGGATGTTTACCGATAGCTCTTTCAACATTGTAATAAACTTCTGATATTTGCCTTCCTCAGCCTTCTTTTTCAACCTTTAAGGAAAGGAAGAAAGAGGTCGTGGGATAGTTTTCAACATTTATGGGACTTCCTTTTCCTACCTATTTTCAGATTTTGCCTTTTTTCCAGTATCATGAGGATTTGGAACTTTTTTTACCTTCGAATTATCCGGCTCTATCTCAGTTTCTACATTAACTATCATCGGCTCATTGGTCTTACCACTATCCACAGGTATATATGGATCAGTCGTGCATTTATCACTTCTAGTAGCAATGGCTAGACAATGACTATCATTCTTCAAATTCTAGATGGTGTTGCTTGGAAGGGTACCTGGCTGACGTTGGTTTAATGCCACCGATATTTGCCCGAGCTATTGCTCCAACTGTTTAATAGCAGTCGAATGGGATTCTACTTTCTGACTTATTCTCGAAATGTCTGACCTAATCTCCTTCAAGCAATCTTCTTGACTCTCTGACCCTTTAACCAATTTATTAAGAAGGGTTTCCATTTTTGAATTTCCATAGTCAGCATCGCGGTTTCCTGGTTGAACATATACGCCACTCTTCTCTTTATAATCATCCTTCCACCTCCAATCACCATCACGATCTCGTTCTCTATCTCTATATCCCGACTTATTGTAATTGTCTCCATAATAGTTCCGACCTTGATTCCCTTGCCTTGAGTTCCAAGAGTCTTGATTAGACTCCTGAACCTTGGCTCGAAAACCCACCACTTCTCGATCCAGGTACTTAGCCTCCTCATCAGATTCACTATCATCATGCCTAGGTGTTTTTCTTTGTGCACCTATGGCATACACCTTCTCAGCATCTCTGGCCATAACCTGTTTAGCTAACAAACCAATTTTTGTCCTCAACTGTGCGACCTCTTGAGCTACAGATTTTTCGAAAGCCCGTTGTGCAGCTGAGGCTCCAATAGCATACGTACCAGTAGGCGTATTTGCCTCTTGAGTATTCCATCCTCGGTTGGTCTTAGTGATACGATCTAATATCTTTGAAGCTTTTTCCCACCTCAGACTCATAAATGCTCCGCCACTGATAGTATTTGCTATAGCCTTAGTATTGGTGTTTAAACCCCTGTAGAAGATCTCAAGTAAGTTTCTATGACTCATCCTATGATTTGGCACATTCTGCAGCTTCTTGTTGAACCTTAACCATGTCTCGTAAAGTGCTTCAGAGTGTAGTTATCTGAAGTTATAAATCTCATCCTTCAACTATAGCATCTTGGAGGGTGGAAAAAATCTTTCCAGAAATTGATTTCTTAACTTTTGCCAAGTAGTGATGGAACCTCGTGGTAACTCTGCCAACCACAAAGTCTCTTCTCCTATTAGAGAGAATGGAAACAATCTCAAACGAATAGCCTCTTGGTTAACTCCAGGCAAATTATAATAAGTGCAACCCCCCACAAAGTTCATCATATGCATGTTCGAATCATCTATGGGAAGAACTACGAATACACCTTTCAAGTTAAGCAGGTGGATCATGGAACTTGTAATGTCAAACTTAGTGCCCTGAGGTAACTTAGGTGGAATAATGGCACCAGTCTCTATCGACTCAAAATAAGCCACATCTTCTTCCTCAGGATCATCATAAACTGGCACATGTGGTCTTTGAGGTGGTTGGTGTGCCCTCAGTCTTCTTTGTCTTTCTTCAGCATCAGCCAAATATTGTGCTGCTTCTTGTATAGCTCGATTATCTCTATCTGCTTGCCTACGAGAAGCTTATCTATCTTGTTCTTCCCGTGTCAATCGAGCAGTAGTTTGGTCCGCTGTTTCATGTCCAACCGGCTGGATTGGTTTGTTATGAGTGTCTCCTGCGGCTGCAGGATCCTGAACTCCGTCGGTATTCACCATTCTTCGATTAGCTCTCAGGATTCTTTCTATTTCAAGATCAAGTGGAATAAGGGGATTGCCTTGACTCCTAGTATTGGTCATACACCGACGTGTGCCCTTAAAAATATAAGGAAATAAAACCAATCAACTCCAACAAGCAAAATACTCAAATCCATAACTGTAGTTCCCCGGCAACGACGTCAAAATTTGATGACACCCAAAATATACCTTCATAAAAGTATAATGCGGTCGCTGTATCAAATATAGAATCCAACTAGGTTGGGGTCGATCCCACAAGGAATAGGACGAAATTATGTAGAATGCTAGTTTGAGTAATTGGCAAGTAAGTAAAACTGGGGGGTGTTTTGTGAATAAGTAATAACAGTAACCATTTTTGATTATAGGATTTGTAGACAATATGAGAAATACACTAGGACTGTGATCCCCAATGATTCCTTAACTCCATCGGTTACTTGTGCTGGCAAAACTGTCCCGCTGCGTTGCATGGAAAATCTAACAAGATATTTTCATCTAAACGTCTCTCGACCTTGGTTAGACAAATTTCACTCTTCTCATCTCGGTCTCCGAGTGTTGCATTATTAACCCTTGACCTGGATCTCAGATAACTATTCCTGCTACAACTCAAGTTATTAGGTGAAGGTTGATAGCTTCAAATCTCTGTTGTTATTCCCTTTTCCCAATCTCTACCTCTCTCTTGAGCAAGTCTAGAATACAGGCAAGTTTTTAACGTTTCCAACCGTTATAAGATCAATCACAACAAAGGAAATAACAATACATGCATGCACACCGGTTCAGAATTTGCTGCACATTTAACCCATTTCGTTAATTCCTCATAGTTCACACAACCTTAGTTGATGAGTTTAGCTACTCATGTTTGCAAGAGAAATATAAGAATTCGAGGATGAAAACATAATTGTAAACTCACAATAAAGAAGAAACTCTGAAATCTCAATTATGAATAAAACCCTAGAATCGATGTTCCAAGATTACAAAATCCAATAATGTGTTTATGAACTCAAAATAATGAAAAACTATCTCAAAATAATGTAATGACTAACTCTTGAACATAGGAAAAAACAGGGGTATAAAATTTATAGATACAAACTGAATCCTATCCAAAACAAAATAGGAAAACAGAGTCGGCAACTTTTCACGGTACAGTGACTAGGTGTCGTGGAACCAAGTCACGCCACGTAGGTCAGTGCCATGAAAATCAAGAAACTTTGGACATCTCTAAAGTTGACTCACGGCAGCCACTCACGTCACGTGAGTCCTGTTGTGAGTCACCTCTCTGGTGCAGATCCTGGTTCTTTCGCCTTCAGATACTTCATTCTCTAGCGTGATTCTTCCTTTTTGTCCATTTTGCCTCCAAAATCTATTTTTCGGCAATGTAGAACAGAAAACATATCATACCAACCAAACACACCTAAGTTATTGCATTTTTCCTTGTTTTAAGCATCGAAAATGTCATGAAACCATGACACATCAGAGCCACACAGAGTTTAGTAACACCAGGAAAGTCTTTTGCTGAGATTGTTTAGCATGTATATTCTATTGAGGAGATGGATCGCGAGGTAAGGGGCCAGCGATAAGATACCTCGTGTTCAGGGCAGTTACAGTGGGAGCCATAACAGCTCACAGTTGTCACTCCCCAAATTCCATTCGGGCTGGACTGGCACTCGAAGTCGATGAGACCCGAGAGAACCAATCTTTGCTCATGTCCATTCATATGCATGTCATTCAAGAAACATCATCATCATGTATACATACTAGATACTAGTAGCGGAAGTTATGGAACCATGTGCTATATATATGAAACTTGCCCGTTAGGGCCATCACGTCAAAATGGACACACCTCTCTTACAATCATTCTCCCACATAAGTCTACAAAGCCTCTACAGATAATAACCGTCATCCACACTTGGTGGGCTACAATATAATAACCGTCATCCACACTTGGGGGGCTATAATATAATAACCGTCATCCACTCATAGGTGGGCTATAATATAATAACCATCATCCACTCATAGGTGGGCTATCATTTAATAACCGTCATCCACTCATAAGTGGGCTATCATATAATATATATAGTATACGTAATATAATATAATATTGGGATTGTTCCATCCGAGCTTAGGCACCTTTTGATTTGCGATCCATTCTCAATAAAGCATAAAGTAACCATGTAAGCATTACTTCTTTGCATTGGTTCTTCTCTTTCCTTTTGTTATGAGAGTGATACATTGGTGATTGGAAGATCATTGGGAATACGTTATACATTACTTCATTCCTTACATTCATGAGATTGATACCTTTACTTGTGAGAGATTAATGCATTCACTTATGAGAGGTTGATACTTTTGTTTGTGAGAGATTGATACTTTTGATGATTGTAACATTATTGGAACTTGGAACATTAACCAAAGAACATGAATCATGTGAAACACAATTGATGTAGGAATAAGGAACATGTGAGTAACAATAATTAATAACCGGAAATGGGATACCTTTGAACATTTCGGAATCGAATAGGTACTATGTCAATGTGACTAATATGTGCTGCAGAAAGATACGGAAAGAGTAACCTTACATACCTTATCTTCCCAATATAAATACACAATCCAATATGTGAGTACAATAATTCCGCTCCTTCCTTACGTTTCACTCTACATCACAAGTACATAACGAAATCAACATTAACCACAAGCTACATTCCAAGTGTATAAGAAGACCATGAGTTACATGATTGCCCTTATAACATTATTTCACCCTTTACAATACCATTCATGGCCTTTTCATACCAACAATACCATAAGATGCTATACATTGACCAAGACATCATAACCAATAGCTTTTCACACCAAGTTCCTCCTTTACATGTTCTCATTAACACCACATCACAATGAATCCATCAAATCACTCCAATACATTTTATAACCAAAATTCCACAATTTAATCATAGAGAAAAATAACAAGTTATGGACATAACCATACCATACATGTTGAGATATCATCTATACCATTCACTTTCATCAAAACATCAAGTCTTTTTTCAAGATTAATCCACAAGAATGTACATCTTTTAGCAAAAACCCAAAGTGCACTATTCAACACCTTGCCAACATAACCACCATGATATACATAATCTCTCATGTACATAATATATTAATTCATAAGAATAAACACTTACCCAAGCTTGTAGAATGATGATCTTGCTCAAGGAGATGACTTAGGGTTTAAGAATTTGAGAGAAAATGTCTCTTTTTGGTTTCTTGGAAAAGTCTAGAAATACATGTGCCTTCTTATGAATAAAATCTGATTTCCTTGCCCTTTTATAGCCCCTTTAACTCATCCTTAGCCACTTAAGTCAATAATTGACTTGTTAAAGCAAGAATGGGTCATTTGACCCATTGGGCCATGTCTTTTAATTCATTTTGGGCCTTCCTTTGAGCCCATTAACACATATTATCTTAGCCCATACAAATCAATGTGTAATCCATCATATATCTCATGTTTAATTAATTCCATAATTGTCATGACAATATTCACTTACGAGATTCCCGATCATAGCCTCAATCGCAAAAATAGAAATTCTAGTCGCTCATGGCTTATTTGTTAAAATACTTGTGAAGAAGAATTAACCCCAAATCGGATGCTAAACAAGCTTAAGAATAGTCCTACTATGATGGAGTAATGATACCATGACTCAAAGGTCTTATATACATCATAATAGTCGAAGAAACTTTTTGGCGAAAACCACCCCGGCACGCCACTTGGCGCGCCCCTTTCCTTCCTATGGAAACAAAAATTTGGGCCAGAGCATCTTGGCACGCCCTCTGCAGTGCCCCATGCCAAATTTTTGATTTTGGCTTTTCTTTGCGGATTTGGTTGGATCTTTTAAGTCCCAACCTTTTTCTTACCTCTTAGCTTTAAGATTCTTTGCTTGGATGCCCCTTAAACCTCAATTTTTCACCCCACAAATTCTCTACAAAGTCACAAACGCCACCCACTACAAAGTTCTAACCACATGTACTAGGCCCAATATCAAATATTTCATCAATGGCACTACAAACTACATACTTATGGCTCTCGACACCTAAGTAAACATTGTTCAAAGTCTTCAAGTAGGGTCGGGAAGGTAAGGGGTGTTACAACAGTCTGGAAGTTGTATATGCCAGGGTAGGGACCCCTAGCAGCAACAATAGTCTTATCAGCGTCAGGGTCAGCCCAGTAGACCCGTTCAATCAACATTGCAGATATCAGAATGGAGTCAGCCCCCTTATATTGGTTCTGGTAGTCAGGCTAGTAGCCAGCCTCAAATGGTTAGTCAGTCTGGTTTATCGAGCAGAGGTTTTAGAGTGCCAGGGGTATGTTTTGAGTGTAGGGTCGTTGGTTACTTCGCCCTTGAGTGTCCCCTGCGTGGGATGATTGAGCCTTTTATTCAGACCAGACAACCTATCAGGGCAGTGCCGCCACCAGCTAGGGGTAGTACACACGATCGTAGGGGTGGTTTCCAGTGTTTCAAGGGTGGTCCTCAGAGAGGTAGGACAGGTGGTTGGGTCGGTACCAGTCCGATAGTGAGTAGGATCAGTTGTATGTCGTGTCGGCTAGGTCGGAGGCTGAGGCTTCGGATGCTATGATCACAGGTATGATTTTCGTATATCATCAGCCAACTTCTGCTTTGTTCAATCCCGGATTCATGTTTTCTTATATTTCTACTTATTTATCTCCAGACTCTGATAGGTTTAGCCAGACTTAGTTCTGGAACCCCGTAGTGGGCCCCTCTGCTCTTCACAGTCGGCATAGTTAACCTTAAATATTATTGGTCTTAGTTAATCCCTAAGATACTCTTTTAGGATAGCCTTTGGGTTGGTTCACCCCGGTTATGACCCTTTTAACCCATTTCACCCTGTTGACCTCAGATAGCATAGCACCTGACTGGGATTGTTAGCCTTGACCTAGTGCTGGGACCCTCCTTGCCATGATACACTCAAGATACCTGATTTGGTATGTATGTCTCCTAGTAGTAGGATGTTGACCTCGGAAGACTCAGGGATTGAACTTGTAGTACATTGTGGGTTAGCTCCTTTATTTACGTTTCAGGTTAGGTCTAGGGTCGGTATGTCCCCGTTTATTTGTATTTGTGTAGATTTTGGCACTATTCTAGCACTTGGTTATGATTACTGTGGAAGACTAACTATTATGAGTTCCTTTTGAGTTCGTCCACTGATTCAGATATGATGGTTACTGACTATTATGAGTTATGGGTCGAGTCCGGCCACTGATTCAGATATGATGGTTACTGATTCTTATGAGTCCAGTTTGAGTCAGGCTACTGATTGCGATACTATTTGAGAGTTCTGGTACTAGGTACCGTGGTTCTGATATTGTGATTCACTGAGTTTCGGTTCGAGTCCAACATATGGCTATGAGTTTTGAGATATACTATATATGTTGCCTCTCGTTATTACCCACTGTGACCAGTTCAAACCCGGTGTATGGCCTCTTATTATTACCGATTGGTGCCGGTTCAAGCCCAGTACACCCTCGAATGGTTACTATGGTTCCTGGATAATGGTTTAGCCACATGTTACTGACGGTTCTGCATTTACTTTTCTTGTGTGTCCCATCGGGTTATGGGGGTACGGTTGGGTTAATTGTCTTCTTCAGTGTGCCGACGGGCTTATGGGGGCCCAGTTAAGTTATATTTGACTTGTCTATTTATTTTTGCATTTACTTATTATTCTGTATCGCCTTTACTTATCACCTTATCGCATCTGTATAGTTCGGTAGTTATTTATCCCTTTATTTTTCTTACCCTGGACTTAGCATCCACCCTTGCATTTTAGTTATATTTATGCTATATTGAGATCAGTCGGCCGATGATGCCTACTGAGTACCCATTGCCCGGTACTCATATTGCACTTCTGTATCTTTTTTCCCGATGTAGATCTGGGAACCAGTCGACAGCAGTGACGTGATCCTCCTTCCTCAGCACTTATTCGGAGCAGGGTGAGCTTGTTGCGATTCGTGGCTGATCCTACTTCATCTACTCCTGTATACTCTTTTGTACTTGGGACTGTTGTATTTGTTGTGTATATTTGGTTTCTTTCTAGTACTCTGGTTGTGTTAGCTGTGGCTCTAGTACCGACCTTATCAGGTTTTGGGAGGTTCATCTGTATACACTGTCCTCTTCCTCTTCCGTCTCAGTATGTATGTTATACTTTAGTTCTTTTGCTTTTTCCCTTTATTTATTATTGTTATTGTGTCTTCTTCATCTCCTTTCTTCTGATTTCTGCCTGTTAGCCCGTCGCTTTTTGCTCTGAGCTATGGCTTGGCTTGCCTATTGGTGGGTTACGGTAGGCTCCATCATGACTCGGAAAATCGGGTCGTGACATCAATAAAATGGTCTTTGCGTTCGCGAACAAGGCTTCGCATTAGCGAAAAAGGGATGGGTTGCCCTTTGCGTTTGCTGCCACTACCTCACGATTGTGATGAAGGGTGATTTCTTTCTCTGCGTTCGCGGCCAGGGACCCGCGTTCGCGAAGAATGATTTATGCACCAGAAATCAGTTGTGCACCAGCTGATTTTGCATGGTTTCGAAGTCTCCGAACGGACCCTCGGAATTTGTTCGGGATCTGACAGAAACAAATTAAATATGCTACTAGGCTAATTTGGATGTTTTGGACTCAATGACGATATCAGATTTTTGAAAAAAGATCATTTTCCACAAATTAACCCTCGGGACCCTATTTTCACTATTTCTTAATCAAGGATCGAAATAAGAACTAAAGGCCACGAAACCAAACCAACCCCGCTACTAACTCAAAATCGACACTCCGGATCTGCTGGCTCAGTCTATTTTTCCATCCGATACTCAAAACAATAAATGTTGACCAAAGTCAACCATTGGCTCTTAAAGCCTCAAAATAACCTCAAACTCAATCAAAAACTTTTTTGATTGCATTGGGAACCGTGCCAGCTGTCTCCGAATCCCAAAATCAATATGAAGCATCTACGAAGAAGAGCAAAATGGTCAAAATATATAAAAATAAAAAATCACAAAAACATGTCTTTACAATAATTGTTTAAGGCTTTCGATTGAACATGGGGATCTGCATTTTTGTGTTGTCTCTTGTGAACAGAATGAATCATTTGCATGCACGGGGAAGCTTTAAAAGATCAAAAAGCAAAAACAAATTTCTCTTGTCTACATTGAAGGATCTTTGTCTTTTCAACTTTTTATAAGATTATTAATTGTTTAATTTCTGTTTTTATTTGAGAATTAATTTGTTTTTTCTTGCTTAATCTAGTAAGTATGCTTTGTTTCATATTAGTTATCCACTTTATTATAAATATTTATTCCTAATCCGTTGTCGTCTTGTCCATTTACCAAATCAAAGACAAAAAATATATACTTTTTTTTAATTTTACTCCTACAAGTCATATTTTTAAAAGCCTAAATAAATTTATAAGTTCCAAGAATTTACTTTTTCAAAAGAGTGGATAAATGGTGAATTAGTAAACTATTCATCTTATTTATAATTTCTTAAGGATATGAAAAGGAGAATGGACAACTAGTATACGAGGAATGGAGTAATTTTATAGTATGCGTTATTTGTTAGATTTCAATAAACTGAAATACATATGCATATATTTAAATATACATATTAACTGCACCAAAATTTAGTGTTACCTCTAGCCATGATGATCAAATGCAAAGAGGATGGTTATTCCCATAAACCTGAAACACCAAAAGGGAGAGAAACAATAGTGGGAGTTTTCTAGACTGTATCTGGTGAAACTGTAGTTATCTGGTATGATGGAGACACATGCATAAATAACCAGCCCGGCCAGGAATCCCACTGTTAGTATACTTCTAATCCTTCCCATCAAAGAATAAGTCATCTAAGAGTCCAACCTCATCTAGAACTTTTCCCAATATTATCACCCAATAATATATATAAAATAATTATATAATTTAATATATATAAATGTAAAATTAATTAGTAATGTGTGAGCCATACTTAATGAAAATCTAACATTCTCCCACTTGGGCCACATATTACTAATCCAGGTGATAACGAATGAAAATTCTAATGAGTAAACACAACATAGTACCACACAAGAATCATGGCGGTCCTACCCATGATGAGTCGAGTGCTTCCTTTCATGTATCACATGCACAATTCTACTTTGTGACTCCGTCCCTGTTGTTTGTGAGTTTCCTAATGTATTCTCGACTGACCTACCTGGCCTTCCTCCTGAGCGTGATATAGAGTTCATTATTGACCTCGAGCCGGAAACCCGACCTATTTCTATGGATCCTTATCGTATGGCTCCTACTGAGTTGAGAGAGTTGAGTACTCAGATCCAGGACCTTTTGGGGAAGGGTTTTATTAGGCTGAGTGTGTCACCGTGGGGTGCTCCAGTTCTGTTTGTAAAGAAGAAGGATGAGTCTATGCTAATGTGTATCGATTACAGATAGCTAAATAGGGTGACGGTAAAGAATAAGTATCCTATGCCTCATATCGATGATTTGTTTGATCAACTTCAGGGTGCAACAGTATTCTCGAAGATAGACTTGAGATCTGTATATCATCAGTTGAGATTTAAGGCTGAGGACATCCCAAAGACAACCTTCAGGACTCGGTACGACTATTATGAGTTCCTGGTGATGTCTTTTGGGTTGACTAATGGCCCAGCAGCTTTCATGGACTTAATGAATCATGTATTCATGCCATACTTGGACTCCTTTATGATTGTGTTTATTGACAATATCTTAGTTTATTCAAAGAGTAGTGAGGAGCACGAGCAACATTTGAGGATTGTGCTCCACACTTTGAGAGATCATCGGCTTTATGCCAAGTTCTCAAAGTGTGAGTTCTGTCTTGAGTCTGTAGCTTTATTAGGGCATGTTGTATCTAGACATGGTATCATGGTAGACCAAGCGAATATTGAGGCTATTCGAGGTTGGGCTAGGCCCACGTCTCCTACTGAAGTTCACAGTTTTGTTGGGTTGGCAGGGTACTACAGGCGATTTGTTGAGGGCTTCTCATCTATTGCATCTCCTATGACAAGACTAACTAGGAAGGAGGTTCCATTTCAGTGGTCTGAGGATTGTGAGGCGAGCTTTCTGAAGCTCAAGGATCGACTCACTTCTTCCCCTGTGTTGACTCTTCCAGTTGAGGGCGAGGGTTTTACCGTGTATTGTGATGCGTATGGTATTGTTTGGGATGTGTTCTGATGTACCAGGGTTGTGTAATTACTTATGCATCGAGGCAGTTGAAAGTGCACGAGTGTAATTACCCCACTCATGATTTGGAGTTAGCAGCGGTTGTGTTTGCACTACGAATTTGGAGGCATTATCTCTACGGTGTTCATTGTGAGATCTTTACAGACCACCACAGTCTTCAGCATATTATGACTCATAGGGATCTTAATTCAAGGCAACACAGGTGGATTGAGTTGCTAAAGGACTATGATATCTCTATTCTCTATCATCTGGGAAAGGCAAATGTGGTAGCGGACGCCTTGAGTTGGAAGGCAGTGAGTATGGGTAGCTTAGCCTTCATTCTAGTCTCTCAGCGGCCGTTGGCTTTGGACATTTTGTCCTTAGCTAACTCTATGGTGCGTTTGGATATTTCTGACCCCGGGAGGGTTATCGCTTGTGTTGGTGCGAGATCTACTTTGCTGGAGCAGATTCAGAGTCGTTAGTTTGAGGATAGCGGTCTCCATAGCATTCGAGATCAGGTATTAAAGGGTGAGTCTGAGAGAGCTACCTTGGGTTTTGAAGGTGTTCTGAGGTTCGACGGTCGTATTTGTGTTTCGAGGGTTGGAGATTTGATTCAGTTGATTCTGCACGAGACGCACAGTTCCAGATATTCTATTCACCCTGGGATAGCTAAGATGTATCGGGATTTGAGGCAGCACTATTGGTGGAGTGGTATGCGGAGAGATATAGCAGGGTTTGTAGCTCGATGCCTTTGTTGTCAGCAGGTAAATGTCGAGCAGCAGAGACCTGGTGGATTGCTTCAGCAGTTGCCCATTCCCGAGTGGAAATGGGAGCGGGTCACTATGGATTTCATTATTGGATTGCCTCGCACCTCCCATGGTTTTGATAGTATTTGGGTTATTATAAATCGGTTGACTAAGTATGCACACTTTATCCCTGTTTGAGTTTCCTACAGTGCTGAGAGATTAGCTCGTGTATATATTCAGGAGGTGGTTCGCCTACATGGAGTGCCAATATCTATTATCTCAGACCGAGGATCTTAGTTTACCTTCAGTTTCTGGCAGACTTTCCAGGAAGAGTTGGGTACTCAGGTGGACCTTAGTACTGCCTTTCATCCTCAAATCAACGGGCAGTCGGAGTGAACGATTCAGGTATTGGAGGATATGCTCCGCGCTTGTGTGTTAGACTTTGGGGGTCAGTGGGATCAATTCTTGCCTTTAGCAGAGTTCGCGTATAATAATAGCTTTCATTCCAGCATTCCAATGGCCCCGTTTGAGGCTTTGTACGGTAGACGGTATCAGTCTCGAGTTGGATGGTTCGAGACTTCATAGGTCAATCCTCGTGGAACGAATTTGCTCCGAGAGTCTTCGGACCGAGTTTGGGTGATTCAGGACAGCCTGCGGACAACCCAAAGTAGACAGAGGAGTTATGCAGACCGTAGAAGTCGTCCGTCGAAGTTTGAAGGGTGATAGGGTATTCTTACGAGTATCGCCCATGAAGGGCGTGATGCGGTTTGGTAGGAAAGGTAAGCTTAGCCCCAGATATATTGGACCCTTTGAGATTTTGCGGACAATTGGAGAGGTGGCTTATGTGCTAGCTTTACCCCCGGCATTTTCAGCTATCCACCCAGTGTTTCATGTTTCAATGTTGTGACAGTACATTCCAGATGAGTCCCATGTGCTTCAGTGGGACTCGGTTTAGTTAGACGAGAAACTAACATTTGTAGAGGAGCTTGTGTCCATTTTAGCCAGAGATGTCAGACAGTTACGCTCCTGGTACATTCCAGTGGTTAAGATACAATGGCTTCACCGTCCGATCGAGGAGGCCACTTCGGAGCTTGAACGTGATATACGAGCCCAGTATCCCTAATTGTTCACATCTTCAGGTAAGTACTTACTCTTGACTTTCGCGGACGAAAGTCCTTTTAGTAGTGGATGTTGAAATGACCTTCCCGGTCATTTTCCCTCCTTTTCGTGCGTTCTCGACCTTTAGAGCTTTTTTATAACTGTCCCAAGTTATTTATGACTTGCTGGGACTGACAGTTCGGTTCTCGGACAGTTCGTTTGAGGATATTATTTACACCGAGCACGTTGTAAAATATTAAATTAAATTAGAATTTGGTAAAACTCGAAAATGTTTTTTTTTTTTTTTTGAAATTTATAAAATTCTTTAATTATGATATATCTATACTAGTTTATAATAGCTCTATAATTGATTAACATTTTTAAGCAGAGATAGTAAATCTAAATATGTTAAAATAATATTTTTATTTTATAGAGGTTTTATTCAAAATAATTTTCTATTAATTATGGTATATTCAAAATATGATATTTATTTTATCACGAACCTATGCAATACCCGAATACTTAGATAATGGGATAAGTAAACATTGTAATGACACCTCCACTTCCACGTGGAAGAGGAGGGATAGTGCCAGCAATCAATGCTAGTACAGATGGCATAAAAGACCACAATTTAGCAAATATAAACGTATGTTGTGACTTTTATCTTAAAGGTAATGATTATCCATGCTTTTGCCATTGTTTTTGAATTATATTCAACATCTAGCTTCATAGTGTTATGTCATACTTTACATATATTACGCTTACCCTCATATTATTCAAGCTCGGGGATCACGTGGTTGATAGTATAGCGTCTTTATGTCGTAAGTTTTTTAGTCAGTTTTAGCTTAAAGTTGTGTATTTAAATTGTTATATTTGGCGGGATAGTTGTTGGTATTTGAGATATATTTAAGCTCAAATTGAGCGGTGCTAGTTGTGACTATTGATTACGGGGTGATTTAGGACGCTGTGACGATTTTGATTTTGCAGTTCCGCAAGCGGGCCCCACATGGACTGTTCGGACATTTTTTTGAACTAATGCAATATGGGTATCAACAGTCATGTTTTGACATGTAGTTTATTATTTTGGTAGCTTGGCAGCAGTCAGAGGCCTCTCGGAAGGGGAAGGCTCCTATTTAGCTGGCTTTAGCAGGCTCAGCGGCGTCCATGTAGGCTAGGTTTACTTTCATTTACACTTAGATTGAGCTTATGTGTGATATATGTATGCTATTGTGCTGGCATTGTAGGCTGGTATTGTAAACTTGGTGGTGGTGGTTTGCTGTGATTTAGGCCTTCTAGGTCGGATAGGGCTATTCGGGTATATTCCAGGCCCGTTATCCTCGTGGTACACCACAGATGACCTATTTGGGGTCCGATAGTATTGTTGTTGTTGTTTCCAGTTTGGGAATGTTATTGTTGGACCTTAGTCCAGGCTTAGGCAGATTTAGCCCAGACTTAGACAGATATAACTAGACTTGGTTTTTGGGACCCGTTAGTGGGCCCCGTTACCCTGTTTGTCGACTTGTCAGAACTTTGACATCTTTGGGCTTAGTTAATCCCTATATGACCTATTATGGTTTTGACGGGATTGAGTCACCCCGATTATACTCGGTTGGCCTGTTTAGCCTTGTTAGTCCCTGATAGCACCGTCTTTGATCGAGGTCGGCTAGTTTGACTTAGAACGTTGACCCGCCTTTCCATGACTTATAATGTATACCCAAACTTGTATATACATATTGTTTATAGTAGATAGTTGACCTAGAAGGACCCCGAGATTGACTTGTAGCATGTTATGAGGTTAGCTTCTGTACTTATATACTAGTATTGACTTGGGACTAGGGCGTTCCCCGTTTACTTTATATGATATGACATTTGATTCTATTCTGGTTACTGGCTATGATGAGTTCCGATTCGAGCTCGGCTACTGATTCAGGTATGATGATTTTGGTTATTAACTATTAGGTGTTCCAGTTTGAGTTCGACCCCGGATTGTGGTACACTATGAGTTCTGGTACTGGGTACTGTGGTTATGATACTGTTGTTCTTTGAGTTTCGGTTCGAGTCCGGCATATATGATATATATGTGGCCTATTGTTATTACCCACTGTGTCCAATTCGATTCCGGCATCTGGCCTCTTGTTATTACCCATTGGTGCCGATTCAAGCCCGGTGCACTCTTGTTGGTCATTATGGTTACTGGATATTGATATACCTTCTAGACACTGGTGACTATGCATTTACTATTCTTGTGTATCCCGTCGGTTTATGGGGGCCAGGCTGGGTTATTGTTTTCTTTCGTGTGCCTATCGGGTTTATGGGGTCCCAGATAGGTTATGTTTGACTTGTGTGTTTACTTACGCATTTATTTACTCGATTATTCGGTATCACATTTATTTATATCTTAAGCATATCTACACTCGGTAGTTACTTATGTATTTATTACTTATATCCCGGACTTAGCATACACCCTCACATTTTAGCTTGCTTATATTACATTGAGCTCAGTCGACCAATGATGCCTACTGAGTACCTGTTGCCCCGGTACTCATACTTCACTTCTGCATCTTTTTCCCCGATGGAGATTCGGGCACTAGTCGATGAGTTTGACGTGACTCTCTTCTCAGTACTGACTCCGGAGCAGGGTGAGCTTACTGACGTTCGAGGCAGATCCTACTCCATCTCTACTGTATAGTCTTTTGCACTCAAGACTATTGTACTTATTATATATATTTGGTTTCTGTCTTGTATTCTGGACATGTCTAGCAGTGACTCTTGTACCGACCTCAGCAGGTCTTGGGAGGGGTTCTTGACTTTATATATATTGTCCTCTTCCTTCTCAGTCTCGGTATGAGTATATTTGATTCTGTTTGTTTCTTTTTATTTCTATCATGCTTATTAGTATAGTTACTTCCACCTCATCTCTGTTCTTCTGAGATTCCGCCTGTTAGCCCGTCGCTTGTAGCTCCGGGCTAGAGTTTGGCTTGCCTATTGGTGGGTTACGGTAGGCGTCATCATGACTCAAATATTGGGTCGTGAAATTAATTAAGATAATTTCATATTCGTTCACAATAGTCGACACAAATCAAGTAAACACTCTTTATAGGGCTAACAATCATACATTTTCCCAACATGATTCATATACTGAAGTGCTAGCAAGTTAAGGATCAACTACCAAATGAGATGTACGATGTATTCAACATAAATTTCATCCGCCCTCATTTTTGTTTAAGTGCAAGCACTTTGTACGAAGTGTTTCCTTGACTTCTTATCATTCTTCATGATGAAAATAAAATTAGGCCTTAACAATAAAGTCGACTATCAATAGTTCAACCTAAATAGCCTGTGACATAAAATAATCTCATAGCACATAATAATTTTACTTTCAAGATAGATAAGTCTGAAATGGACTATTAAATATTCATTTATGGATAATCATATCTATTGAAGCTAATTAGTAGTTCACTTTATTATACCTCAAAATGACAGTATGAAGAACTCCCACTAATTTATGAGTCCTTAAAAATTGTGTAGACTCAATAATCTTACACAGTACTCACTATCCATATCAGATCACATGATCTTCATCTTTCTCTTCTTTGCTTTCTTATTCAACGTCAAATGTCTTGAAAATACAAGGTGTTTTAGACCCTTTTGAAAGCAAATAGAGATATACATATCTGAAGTGGTAATTACTTAATGAGATAAAAATATCTCTAACCATTAAAGATGGATATGAGTATATGATTCAGGTGTATAATCTTTAAGTCTTTATATCGTTTCTTCAAGTATCCTTAATGAACTTGCTAGTTTGCTTATCCATCCCAATATCTGAAAAGTCAAGAGCTTTTATAACTCTATCTCTTTCTAACCTCTTTATTTTCTTAATGGAGATAAATTCAAATCTCCTATACATAGAAGAAGCAAGATACATTCAAATCACTAATCACTTTCCTTTATACTAGTACCAATGCACATGGCTAGGATCTTGCCTTCCAAATGAGATCTATTTCAAAATTTAAACAATGTATCACTTAAATTTTCACTACTAAAATAACTTTATTTTCAAATTTTGAATTACAAAATTCACAAAGAGAAATTTAAAAAACAGATTTTCTAAAATTAAAACTGAAATCTCAAAATTGGTGGAACTTGAAGTACTTTTCCAAGAATATAATCGACAACTCATGTTTGAAAAATAGCTTAAAATATCCCAAACATTTACTTTAGGACAAGTCCTTTTCCAAAATTAGAGGCTCTCTTTATTTCTTTATGACTTTTTTAAGCTTACAAAATTATATTTGATAGCTCCCACATAGATTGAGAAAGCAAAGTTAATTCACCAAAATTAGAGATACCATCTACTATAAGAAATTTTGATATATAAAATTTGAAGATTGACATTTCTTTTCAAGTCATTACTTCTACTTGTAATACTCCTTTTGTATGCCCATTTTCTGACAGAAGAAGCACCTTATGATTTTCCTGATGAAGTGCTTTCCATATTCATCTACTTAAGAGCATTCTTTTCCTTCTTATTAATGAAGATGTTACTAAACAAAAGGAGAAATCAAACCTTTATAAGTGGGATAAATCTGCAAAAATTCAACGTTGCTTTTGTGCTATAAGATAAATGAACTTGACGCTAGTAGATTTCAACATCACCTTTGGGCAGAAGTTTGCAAACCACATGGAATTTACTAACTATAGAATTGAAACAATTTAAATACAAGAACCCTTCGAATCTTACCGTACCTTTGGACGACCGAAAAAATTCGTTCTTGATATTTAGATGTTTCATTCTACCCCAATCAATTCCCTCATATTAATCGTACCTTTGGGCGACCGGCTAATTACCTAATGAATTGATTGCAATATTAACACCACACCTTTACAAGGTTGACACATCTTGCCTGTCAAATTTAAGATGCTTCGGCTACTCTCAAATTTGTAGACATGTAACCTCTGGTATTAATGATTCATTTTCAATGTCATACTCTATAAGATCTTTTCATAAATCTATTACCTTATAGTTCTAGGATGCGTTAACAATCCTAAAATCTTAGATTTAAGAAAATTTCATGACGTTGATACCTCACTTCAATGTTAATTTCCAAATGAAATTCTTCAAAATCTAATGCCTTATGATCTTATTATGCATTTGCAATTCCTAAATATTTAATGAAAAAATTTCTTAACATATTACTTTAACTTTGAGCGTCATATTCCACATGAAATTTTCTAAACTCAATACTTTATGGTCTTAGGATGCTTTAGCTACTCCTAAAACCTCATCAGATCTAACTTTTGCCAAATACAATTGAGCTTCAACAACACTTCAAAATAAGAGCTTATCTCCTTAGTACCCAATAATAAATTTTTCCGAATGGACTGGGATCACAAATGACCCATCAAAGTAAATTCATATTTCAAATGAATAGACAAAATCACTATGATCAAACAAAATAATACTAGGTCCCAACAAAATTAAATGAACTAGATTAGTTCCTTTAAATAATACTTACTGGCTCAAGACTCTAGGCCTAAGGAACGTGAGCATATGCACAACATTTACTCTTTCTTCACTTAACTAATGTGATCCCATTCACTTTGATTAGTGATCATGCTTTTAATAGCCAGCAACTAAATAGATCCACAAAGATGGAACCACATCAAAAACAAAATTTTAATTGTGCAGCCAAAAATATAAATATTATATATTTATTTGATATTACCTTCCGACTGAGTCATGCCAATTATAAACTTTATACTCCAAACAAAATTATGCAGCGAACCAAGCATAAGTTAAGTAAATCATTGGCTCAACATCAATGTTACTTTAATTTCTCAAATGACGTACTTGAATCTGTATCAAGTAATTGATTCCATCGCTAACATCTCTTTTCTTCTCCAGGCAACAAAATACAAAATCAGAATCAAGTCTCAATATGTATATATTTTTGCAAGTGAATATTGAAAAATCAGTTTGTAATTTAATAAATCACATATTCAATTTAAAACTGAAAAGATGCAATTCTTTTATCACACCAAGATTCAATCCGTATATTTCTAATCTACCAAAGAAAGGAAAATTACGAATTAAGTTATACAACTTTAAGAATCAACATTAGTTACATGGATCACTTAAATTCGTGACTTAGTCCATGGTTTCCTGTGAAAACTATAGATTCCTTTAATTAATGTGATACTTTAGGTTTTCATAAAATCATAATTGCACCAATCAAAACAGCATAGAGGGTGACTCTTGATATCAATTGTTAGACTTTAATAAACTGAAATACATATGCATATAATTAAATATACATACTAACTGCAACGGAATTTAGTATTACCTCTAGCCATAATGATCAAATGCAGAAAACATGGTTATTCCCGTAAACTTGAAACACCAAAAGGGAGAGAAATAATATTGGAAGAAGAGAAATAATAGTGGACGTTTTCTAAACTGTATCTGGTGAAACTGTAGTTATCTGGTATGATGGAGACACATGCATAAATAATCATCCAGTCCAGAAACCCTACTGTTAGTAGACTTCTAATCCTTCCCATCAAAGGATCGGATAAGTCATCTAAGAGTCCAACCGCATCTAGAACTTTCCCCAATATTATCATCAAATAATAATATAATTTAATATATGTAAATGTAAAATCAATTAGTAATGTGTGGGTCATACTCAATGAAAATCTAACATTATTATCTTAAAAGACTCCTTGCAGCAATATCGTTAAACGCTGATGGAAAAGGATTGTTTTAGGAGGAAAATGGAGTTGCGAGCATTTATCATGTAAAACGTTTCTCGACAAATTTTCCAAAGAGAAAACAAAAAATCAAATCCAAAAGGCTTAAATATTACTCCTTTCATTTATTTTTATTTGTTCACTTTGGACTTTACACGTCTTTTAAAAAATAATGATCGATGTGAGTATTTTGTCATAACTAGTCTATGGTACGTGCGTTGCACGTGTTAATGAATTAAAAGAATTATATAAAAGAAAAAAATATTGAAAATAGTAATGAATGTTAAAATAAATTGTTCTTCAAAAATATCTCATAAATATTTAAAAATTATACGGTTTATCAAGAATGCAATTGAACTATTTAAGTACCATTAGGATGTCACTTGCTAATTGTCATACTATTTCAAAAAATGTATCTTTAATTGGGGTTTTAAACAATTTATTTAAGGTAAAATTTTAACTGATTTAAAGTCCTAAATTTTAGGTAAATAATCCAAATAACAATCAAATTTCGATAGAATTTCAAGTCTTAAATATTAGTCAAATAATTAAATAGCTACTTCGCTAAGAGCCTCCATGCTAGTTTTAGTGTACGTGTGTTGCATGTGTGCATCATTTTCTCTAGTCATGTAGTATATGTTATCGTAAAATAATATCAATATTATTAGGGGTCGTTTGGTACGCGGTATAAGGCGGGATATCCCATGGTTAAGTTTGGTACTAAATTTATATCATGTTTGGTTAATGGTATAAATTTATCCCAGGATTAATTTTACCATCAGCCAAACATGACATTAAGATTAAGTTTTGAGTAAATAATTATACATGAAAGAATAAAGTATAAATTTTTGTGAATAATTATAGTAGTTAAGTGCATCTCATCTATACTTCCTTATAGATGATATGTAAGCTAAACTTTGCTGCTAATTAATTCAATCCCCCAATATATAAATAGAGTCCAAAGCGAACTAACTTTCCTACTAAATATAACATATTAAATCACTATCCCTAATTAGTTGAGAAGTTATTAAATGACTAAATTTTTTTCTCCCATCAAATAGACTTATTAGACTTGATAACAACAAACAAAGCTAGTTTTACATTAGATCAAATTTCCTCTCTGCTTCTTCATCATTCACAGAATCCCTGATCACTTAAAAGTTTCATAACTTTGAAGGAGACTTGTAAAATGCCCATGGTTTGTTAGGAGTCACATACTGAGTCACCTGCTTAATGTTTATGAAGTTTTCGAGACTCCATTCCCCAAGTTCGCGTTCAAAAGCACACTAAGCTTTTTAACCCCCCCCACCCCACCCACCCCCCACACCTCATGGAGTTTGCCAAAAGCATGTTTGCGAGCAGTTGATTCAGACAATCCCCGACTGAAAAGCCTTTGTGATGAAACGTTCACACCTTCAAGATCTTTTGACAAAATAGCAGACTTCAAACCATACTTGATTATATTATCGTGTTTAATAGTTTGATCCAATTCATTAGTTCTTCCTTCATTTTATTGAATACTTAGAATGTTGAAGCCAAGTTTCAAGCAAGCACATGCCACCTCTGTAGTCGCTGAATTTATTGAGTCTTAAAATTTCACAATTCTTAACACATACAAACAGATGAACAATGCAATTTGAACACATGACAACAGACACTGACACTTACCTCGACAAAGTTACACCAGTGGTCAAGTAGTTGAAACCTCCAACTAAAACTATTTTCCAAGCAATAACAACTTTGCTTATAGCTAAAAATATTTTAAAACAACATAAAATCGAAAATAGAGATAACTGCACAAGAAATGCTTTATGCTTGCACTCTGTTGCAAAATCATCTACAAGCAATCAACTTACTGATGTTCTTTTGTCTAGTTTCTCTGCAAACGAAGAAGATAAAATCATAGAAACGCGAGAACTTAGAGAAGTCTGCCTACAAAAGAAAATACAATGTAAGCTCCTTTTTGATGATTGAAATACTTTGTAATGTTTTAAGGCCAACTGTAAAAGAGATGGACGTGGATGAATATGAAACAGAGTTCACAATGTTCGCCCCCCACCCCACCCCCCACCCACCCCCAACACACAAGTGCACACAGAGAATAAGGAAAAGAAATACAAAAGCAGTAAAAGAAATCCTTTCTTCTCCAACCCAAGCTCCTATAATTATTAACAAATATAAGATAGTTAAAACTAAATAAAATCCCATTCATTATAACTTCATCTAATAAACAAACCTCCAAATTCAACCGCAACTTAAGCTTGTACACTTCTTCAAAGATAGTTGCCCTGCCATGGTTGAAAACAAATTTCTCAATATTATCGACCTCAAATGACATATCTATTTCTCCTCATATAACTAAAGGTGATCTAAGACTAACACAAGTAAGCAACATGACCACAAAGTAATGTAGACAGAATGCAAAGGCAGAACAATTTTATTAGCATATTCTCAAGATTTCACTGATTTGTGCTTATACCATCCTTCCTCATGTTGCTTGCGAACTATATCAGATCCATTCTTTTCGGGGGCCCCTGGGTACGGAGTTGCCTTTGTTAGGGAGTGCTTTACCCCCCAATGTGGTACTTCCCGGCACGACTTCGGACTTAGTCGGGCTCCAATGCTGGTACCGGACACCGGGTGGGAAACCAAAAAAAGAAAATGTTGCTTGTGAACTTAACTTCAATGTCCTAAATTAAAGAAAATAGCTAAAGTATTCTCACGTAAAAACATTCTTTTACTATCTTGGTGTAAGTGTTTAATTTACAGTAATACTGTACTCGTCTACGAACCAAGGTAAGTGCAAGATACTTTTGAACCTCTATTCGTTTTACCTTCTAGAATTGTCAACCATAGTTTGAAAGAAAAAACACAATTTAAATTAGTTTGAACACTATTTTAACTAATGCCGGTAAAATAAAACAGTACCGTTTTATCCCAGACAATAAGCATGTATTGCAAATTTAGCGAGGTATAGTAAACATAACATTGGTATTTTGGCCATTGAATGGTTGAGCTGCTTATCACTATCTTCAGTATGCGCAGTTGCTTTTCTCTTTCTTCATAAAATATTTATTACAATTATTGTACAAAATTTAACATCATGTAATTATGAAATGGTAAGTAATGAACTAACTATTTCACCTGAAATTTTATTCTCGTGTTCACAATGATTTTGTACGTCTGGGTTTGGGGCAGTTGACCTCATATATTTTTGCATTCTCCGAATGGCAGATTATTACCATCATTTTTTATAGAAGTTGGGAAAAGCTACTTAAAATCTTATTTTACTTGGGAAAGGTTTTTTGCCAAATTTTTTGGACGCTGGAAATAGGATTTTTGGTATTTTTTTTTTAGACCAAGCCTATTTTAGTTAGAAAAGGTTTTTTTGTCCAAGTAAAATTATTGTTAGGAAAGGTTTTTATTTTTTTATTATAGTCAATATTTAATATAATTAAAAGAAAAGAAAAATAATGAAAAGACGATTTTGTCTAAAGCGAATTATTTTAATGAAGGGAAAAAAGTTCAAACAACATTTATAAGGACCTTCACACTTTTAATATAGTATAGATATTTATATTAATTGATGTTTTGTACTTATTTAAGTTTTAAAAAATGATTTGAGGAATAAATAATTGATGCTAATAATAAAATATTAAAAATATAATTGTTTTTTTTTGATATATTAACAGATACAAATAAAAATAAAAACCTATTTTTGAATAATAATGGACAAATACAAAGTAAACAGTCGGAGTATAAAGAATTTTATAAAAGTACTACGTTCACTCGAAACATCGTCTACATGAATACACATGGCTACATCAGAATGCACCATCCCATGGACCCACCTCTTTCATCAAGGCAGGTCCTCACTGTAATGATCGAGGCTGCTCCAACGATACTAAAGCTAATCTTTGTAATTGTACTTATGTTAATACTCCCTCCATTTCTAAATAAGTGATTTTTTAGCTTTTGCATTTTGTTTCTAAATAAGTGTTTGTTTTGAATAATTAAGAAGATACTAATTATGTTCTTCTAATTTTACCCCTTTTTTAAATGAAGAATGTTTTACATAATCAAGAAACTAATAAAGAGGTACATTTTTTTAAAAGTATTTGCTAAGGGTAAAAGGTGTGCCTCTTGGGTTCTAGTAATGAAATGTGAATGGAAAATGGAGGAAAAAAGTGAATTGAGTTTTCACTTTAAGGAAGGAATGGTCTCCCACATTAGTGGGAGAAAGAAACTCTTTCATGCTTAAATATAGAAGCAATACTCCATGTAGATAATGAGGCAAGAAGAAAGCAAGCCTCGCGCTGTCGTCGTCGTCACTCGTTCGGCTCGGCTCAGCTTCGGATCTAGAGATTATCTTTTTGGACAAAAATCATGTGAAACTTGAGAGTTAATGATTGTTTAATCCAAAAATTCGATAGAAAAATATTCTCCATTTGCGGACGCACACGAACATGTACGGACGAATGTCATAAAGCACCTCGAAGGGACTCGACCCTTTTAGTGATACAATCCAAATCGGCGTAAACCTTTTAAGGACTATAATTCAAGGCCGACACAAAGGTATCCTGGCCATGATCATCTCAAGGATACAATGATACATTTGGAGGACCCTTTTCAACCTCCCAAGAGTTCAATACCATGTGTGGAGGGTAGCTTGGAGTCAAGAATCAAATCATCTCGAGACCTCTACTAGAAGGCAAGCACGAGAACTACAAACACTCCAAGGTTTATTGATGAAGCTAGATGTGTTTTAAACCATCTTGACACTATTTAAGAAGTGTTGTGTGATGCCCAATGCATTTAAGAAGGATTGAAAGCCATTAGAGAGGTTGTCGGAGAGTTAAGAGGAGCCAAACGGTGACCTGGAGCCTCCTGCGCCCTGACCTGTGGCTGCAGGTCATCCATCTGCGCCAGCAGGTGGCCATTTTGGCCCTTCCAGTGGCACATGAGCCCTAACATGCCCAGCAGGTGACCCATCTACGTGGGCGGATGCCCAATTTGCTGAAATGGGTCACTTTGGGCCCATTAAATGTAATAAAAGGCCCAAGGCTATAAATACTAGTTCTTTTTCATTTTTAGGAAGCTTTTGATGAATTAAAATGAGATATACACTTGAGTGTGTGAGAGCTGGGATTAGCTTGTTTTGAATTATCTTTTTGAAACGTTGGTTACGTGGGAGATTGATTCCCTCGTGGTTTACATATGTGAATTGGTGCTTGTAGGATTAATTCAATAGAGGTTTTAGGGTTTAAAATACCCTTTGGTTTATTTTATTCTCCTATCTTTGTGTCGTTCAATCTATCTTTACTTTCTTGCCTTGTTATCTTAGTTTGTTTTCATGATTTCCATACTTTATTTCTCTTTTTGTATTTTGTCCGGTATCATTTGGTATCAGATCTGATATTAGATTCATTCTTACAATTCTAAATCTTGCGTTTGTTATCTAGAAAATAAAAAAAAAATTATGTCAAAAATCTTTTTACAAAAAAACCCCCCAAAAAAGATTTTTGAGTTTTTGAGTGATTCTTGTTGTTTCTATACTAGATTTTGTTTTCTCTACTATATTAGAGTCGGAACCTTGAGTTTTGAGCTTTATTTGAGTGGAGTTGAAGAAACCCTATTGTTGTGATCTTGAGTTTGAAGAAAATTAAAAAGTGGTTTCTCGATCTTGTGGTTTTGGTGTGAAATTGAGGGTTAAAAATAGTTGGAAAGCATTTCCCAATCCAAAAGAACCCTAGATCTGAAAGTTGGTGCGATTTGGAGAGATTTTCGCAAATCCACCATTTTTGGGTTTGAAGCTTGAAGAAATATGCAAGTGGGTTTGAAAATCTGGAAAGTTTGGTTGGGATTTGAGGCTTAAAATCACTTGGGTTGTGTTTGGAAGGTTGAAAGGAGATTCGGTTTAAAATTTCATCGAATTTTGAGCTAAAATAAGAGAGTTACGAATTTTGAATGTTCAAATTGTTCTTGGTGCTCTTGAAATCTTTAAGAAGAAGAACCCTCAAAAGTTGTGTTTGATCCAAAGAGGGCCAAGAGAAAACAAGTAAAAAGTGTTAGTACCAAAGAATATTCCAAAAGAGGAAGGTACTAGGAAAGAGAATCCAAGAGGGCCCATAAAAAGGTGCAAAATCGGAGTTTCCAAGTGTGCTGTCTGGCCACCTGCACCCCCATCTGCGTGGGCAGGTGACCAAAGCAGGTCAATCTATTTTCACCTGCGCCCTCACCTGCGAGGACAGGTCACCACTTGCGGGGGCGGGTCACTTGAACGCACCTCAATGATCCCGAAACTCATTTTGCTCAAGTTCCAACATCTTAGTTTCATTTCTTGATTCCTTATTTCAATTTTTGATTCCTAAACTAATTAACAACTACTAATTCATCTACTTAGTTAGTTGATTAGTTTTAGAGTCCATTCTTTCTTAGTCCATTTTCTTTTGAGCTTTTCTAGTTTTTGTTTCATTGTTATTTCTTTACTCAAGTTCATGGTCGTTTGTTTGAGTCATTTATTCTTCTTCAAAATAAGAATCCATTTCGACCACGAGTAGAAATTGACACCACGTCTTCCATTGGAGTAGAAACGATCTTTCAATGCTAGCGACTCCTATTATGAGGTATACAAAGGTGAGAATTTTAAGAGTGTTGGTGAGGAGCTTTTACTACTAATCTTGTTTGCTCATTTTTGTAGGTACACGGAGTTATAAGGAAGTATGTCTTTGGTAGCCTTGGATACTTATGACTACAACATAGGAGACTATGATTGTGGTGAAGAAGGCTATGGCTATGAAGAAGGTGGAGATTATGGAGGCTATGAATATAGCCATGATCAAGAGTCGTGTGGGAATGAGAGCTACTATTCTAGAGAAGGATATGAGGCAAATGGTGAGTTTAGCTCTTATGGGGAGTATAGAGAGGATGAAGAGCCTTGTAATGGTTCTTATGATGATGATGGATTATGTGAGGAGTCTTTCACTTACCACTCCGAGCATGAGGAATATGTGAGGCATAATCCTTTCTCCTATACACCTTATAAGAGTCATGGTGGGAATGCACATGAGGATTGTGAAGATTTCTATTCCTTGTCTTGTGGTACTTCTTATCGTATTACGAGTGGCTATACTACCTATAGTAGGAGTCATCCAATAATAAGAAGAGAGTGTGAACCTCCAAGGTCAAAGGAAACTACATCCTATCCTTCTTGTTCTAGTGCTCAAACATTGAGAAGTCGAAGCCAAGGTGGATATAGGGAACATGATAGGAGTCTCAATACCATCAAGGTCACTCTTTCTATTTTCAAAGGAGAGTGTGATCCCGAGATCTATCTTAGTTGGGAATAGAAGTGTGAGTTGGTTGTCCAAGACCATGATTGGAATGAAGTTGTGCAAGCCACATATGCTAGTAAACACCTTCAAGGGATTGCATTGATTTGGTGGGATATCTATAAGCGAGGTCAAAGAATGTATGGTGACACCACACTTTCCACACGAAGTGAATTGAAAAGGATATTGAGGTTCAAGTGTGAGCCGGAAGGGTACAAGGGGCTCTATAATATTGATCCAAGGAGACAAATCCTTACAAGAAAGGTGGATATTTGTGGGGTTCCGGGATGCATTCTTCTCTTAGATGACTGGTGCTATGCAAACTACATCACCCCTTCAATGGTTGAATACTTGAGGATACCTCGAGTTATGAAGTATTAGCCATATTTCTTGCAAGATCAAGGAGTTGCCAAGAGTGTGAAGGTTTTCTTCACCCATAATGGATACTATGAAGAGGTTTGGTGTAATGTATTGCCCATGCACTTTGCTTATTTATGTTTGGGTGCCAATTGGTTTGAAATACATGTTGTTTCGAATGAGAAAAATTGGCCCAAAATTATAGTGAACCATAGGGGAAATCATCTATTTCCACCTATCCTTCCCAAGCCTCAAGGAAATATGACCACTTACTCCAAGCCCTTTGATAATAAGAGACAAAAAATTGAGAGGAGTAAGGGAGTGCAAAGTGGTGACCCAAGAGTGAAAAAAGGAGAGGTTGTGAGGAGTGAAGTGAGGGGGTTACCATAACTTCAATCTAACTCTTTATTTTGTCCTTCTCTTAGTGAGGACACTTGTGTAGGTACAATCATGAAGAATGAAGGAACACAATTTCCCAACAAGGAGTCGGCATCTATGGATGTGATGGATAAGATAGCTTCCTATCTCTCGAAAGTAAGAGCCTTACCCCAAGGTAAAGAAGAATCTTCTCATGAGCTTCAAGGTAACAAAGCTAACTCTTGCACTTTAATAAATGTGAAAGATGATTGTGTGGCTAGTAGCCAATTGAGTGTGATTGATAGCTTATCAATATGTGAGCCTAATGACTCTTCACCTCATGATGATAATGTACATATTGAGAGTGCAGATACACTTGTTGATCATATTGATGACCGAATTGACTCTTTTTGTAAGATCGATTTGAGTCCACCTAGTGTTGAAACCTTTGTGTTGAATGCTAGTACATTGTCTTGTGAAAATGGTGTTGATCAACTTGTGTGTGAATCTAGTCCACTACTTGAGGGTGTTTGTGATGTGATTAGTGAACCTCAAGTTAGTGATGATATTGTTAATATTGATCATTTGAATAGGAGTGAACCCTTGAGCATGCCATTAAATAAAAAATCTATTACTTGTTTGCCTCATAAGGATGATCATGTGTTTAAAACTTCTTCGAAATTTGATAATTGCCTTTTTGAGAGTGAACTTACATGTTCCAATTCTCCTTCTTGGATTGATCCTTCTCTCTTTAAGTACAATTTCTTATTTGAAGATGATGAAATCACTCCTTGTGGATTACCTAGTGGTGAGGATCATGTTAGTAATGTAGCTCCTCTTGAGGGCTATATTCTATCTAACAATCTACTACGGTGTGACAACATTCCTCCTAAAGATGCAAATGTCTTCTTGGAAAATGAGAATGCTTTTATGGGAATGGAATGTAAAGAAATGGAAAGTGCTCTTTGCGTCCCAACTATTTCTTCTTCTTTGAGTGTTTCAATTCTTGAGAATGCTTTTGATAATGTTCTTGCACGTAGTAGTGATTATGCACTTGAGGAAACCTTAGATGAAATCAATTTGCGTGACACCTTTCTTTACTCTCTATTTGACTTTGATGATGCTTATGCTAGTGTGGAGAGTATAACTTTTTGTATTGGTGGCACCTTTGGGGAAAAATAGTGTTTTCTAGACCCATGTCTATGGACGCTCTATCCATTTGACCCCGATGACCACTTGGAATGTGGTGGTTATAAGACACCCCACTTGGTGCTTGGTCAAGATGACAAGCAAGATTTGGTTGGAGTTGTTGGTACTATTACCTATGATAGAGAGTCTTTCTTAAGGATTTCTAATCCACTTGAGAGACCAAAGTTGTGTAAGGGAAAGGTCTCCAACAAAGTTGAATGCTCTTTAAAGAAGGGGAGCAATGAAAATATCCAAGAGAATTCACCATTGTGTGTTTTCATTCTTGACCAAGGTTTTACTACTTGTGGGTCGGAGAATGAACCTTATTTTGAAAACACCTAGGAAGAATTCCAATTAAGTGATACCTTTCTTTATTACCTTTTTGTATATGATGTTATTCATGATCGTGTTGAATCAATATCTTATGTGAGCATGAAATGTTTTGAAGGGGAGAGCATTGTGAGCTTAAATGCAATATGTTTATTGACTTATATGGGGAATACCTTTGTATTTGGCCCCGGTGATGATTTGGGAGTAATCCTATTCTTGTAGATAGCTAGTGCATTGAGTGGACTCTTAACTTGGAATGAAATTGTTCATGATATTGCACATAGCTTTAGAGATTATTATGTGACTCGTGACTTAAAAGGGATTGTGTGCTTGTTGAGACTTATAACCAATGTGATTTAGAGATTATTATGTGACTCGTGTCTTAAAAAAGATTGTGTGCTTAATGAGACTTGGAACCAATGTGAGTTTTCATGAGTGGTTGACTAGTTACCTTGGTTCTTTTAGCTTTTCCCTTTGTCAAAGTCTCTTGAGTGGCCAAGTGGTTTTTATTTTGTGGTGTTACACACTTTTGATTGATCATTTTGATTCTTGGATATATGTTAAGTTTGTTCCTCCTTGGCTTAGTGATAAGCTTATTGTTGCTAACCCTAACCCTCATGCCATGAGGATATTGTTCTTGCTTGTTTTCCCTAAAGGTTTGCAAGATTTGGATTCGAGGTTGAATCCTTTTCAAGAAGGGGAGGATGATACAAGCCAAATCGGCATAAACCTTTTAAGGACAATAATTCAAGGACGACACAAAGGGATCCTAACCATGATCATCTCAAGGATACAATGATATATTTGGAGGACTCTTTTTCATCTCCTAAGAGTTCGATACTATGTGTGAAGGGTAGCTTGGAGTCAAGAATCAAATCTCCTCGAGACCTCAACTAGAAGACAAGAACGAGAACTAAAAACACTCCAAGGTTTATTGATGAAGCTAGATGTGGTTTAAACCATCTTGACACCATTTAAGGAGTGTTGTGTGATGCCCAATGCATTCAAGAAGGGTATAAAGACATTGGAGAGGTCATTGGAGAGTTAAGAGGAGCCAAATGGTTACCTGAAGCCACCTGCGCATAACCTGCAGCTGCAGGTCATCCATCTGCTCCAGCAGGTGGCCATTTTGGCCCTTCCAGTGTCACATGCGCGCTAACATGTGCCAG
This sequence comes from Capsicum rhomboideum, assembly GCA_031232105.1. Classification (NCBI taxonomy): domain Eukaryota; kingdom Viridiplantae; phylum Streptophyta; class Magnoliopsida; order Solanales; family Solanaceae; genus Capsicum; species Capsicum rhomboideum. Next base: position 97,785,274 of record CP124719.1, on the reverse strand, counting down.
CAGGTGCACCATCTGCGTGGGCGGATGCCCAATTTGCTAAAATGGGTCACTTTTGGTCCCATTAAATGTAATAAAAGGCCCAAGGCTATAAATACTAGTTCTTCTTCATTTTTAGGAAGCTTTTGATGAATTAAGATGAGATATACACTTGAGAGTGTGAGGGCTAAGATTAGCTTTTTTTGAATTATCTTTTTGAAACGTTGGTTACGTGGGAGATTGATTCCCTCATGGTTTACGTATGCAAATTGGTGCTTGTAGGATTAATTCAATAGAGGTTTTAGGGTTTAAAATACCCTTTGGTTTCTTTGATTCTCCTATCTTTGTTTCATTCAATCTATCTTTACTTTCTTGCCTTGTTATCTTATTTTGTTTTTATGATTTCTGTACTTTATTTATCTTCTTGTATTTTATTCGGTATCATTGAGGCACTGTTTGAAATTGGGAAAGTGACCTGCGGGCGTAGGTCGGCATTTGCGAATGCAGATAACCAAAGCAAGTCGTTGGAAACTTTTTGGTGTTTGGACAAAAGTCAACCTGTGGACGCAGGTGGGCCATCTGCGGGTACAAGTGGTCCCGACGATCCGAAACAGTGTGATTTTTCATGAACCATTGCTTTCTTTTTGAAGCACCACCTTTTGGCTATAAATACCAAAATTTTAGTGTGATTAACAAATCGTTGAGTGCGTTCGTAGTTTAGCAAATCCGAGGTACTACTATTTGCTGAAGTGAATCATTTTATCCTGAGAGTATATATTCCATTAACCTTTGGTAATTGAGGGGAATAAATTCCTTGAGAACACACCATGAATTCGGTGAACTTGATTCTTTCTTTCTTCATCTCTTTCTTGATGGTTTTATCTATTTTTCAGAAAATAGTTTGAACTTCTTGGTTGTTCTTGAGCTTGGTGTTGAAGTTTATTGTTATAAATACAGATTTTGTACCCAGTAAACAACAATTTTAAGGAATTTAATAATCTATATTTTTGGTTTTTGGAGATTAAAACCTTTTGATTTTCTACTCTGTTTGAACTTGATAGTGATTTGAAGATATAAAAATTCATCACGAGTCAAAGATCATGCGGTTGATGATTTGAAGAATATGAAAACTTTGTCGTTAAACTAGAATCAAGTTGTTTAAAGTTTAATACTTTATTGTTAGTATTTGTGATACTAAATTGGATTTCTCTTTGTGACATCAAAATGACTAATTAAAATCAAGTTATTGATGGAACGAAGAATGTTGCAGCAACTAACATTACTACTTTGAGTCATTTGAATACTACTCTTGCCACGGCACCGCAGGAAAATTTTCTGGTGTTGATTTTAAAAGTTCGCAACAGAAGATGTTCTTTGATTTGACTACCTTGAATATACAAAGGTTCATCACGAAAATCGTTCCTGAATTGCCGGAAGAAACTCCAAAAAAGATTGCTTAGTTGTGACAGAAGCTTGGAAGCACTCAAATATTTTGTGTAAGAATTACATTCTGAGTGGCCTACAAGACGACTTACATGCAACATGAAGACATCGAAGGAACTCTGGGAGGCTTTGGAAAAGAAGTATAAAATAGAGGATGTCGGAATGAAGAAATTCATTGTTGTAAAATTTGTGAACTTTAAGATGGTAGACAATAAGGCTGTAGTTACCCAACTCCAAGAGTTGCAAGTCGTAATCTATGATCTCCTTGCAGAAGGTATAAACTTAGATAATACCTTTATTTAACATATTATGTTTATTCTTGATACTCACATAACCTTTGATGTAGGTTTGGTTGTGAACGATGCTTTTCAAGTGGCTGCAATAATTGAGAAGTTACCATCTTTATGGAAGGACTTCAAAAACTACTTGAAGTATAAACGCAAAGATATGTCTATTGAAGATTTCATCGTAAGGTTGAGGATTGAAGAGGATAATAAGGCGGCAGAGAAGAGGTCTCGTAGGAATTCTGTAATTAATGGACAAAATATTGTGAAAGATGATCCCAATAAATCAAAAAAGAGAAAGAAAGCATTAGGACAACAAGGAAATCCTCCTAAGAAGAAATTCAAAGGAAAGTGCTTCAATTGTGGCAAAGTTGGTGACAAGTCTACTGATTGTTGGGCTCTGAAGAAGGGCCAGAAAAAGGATCAAGCAAACATTGTTGAATCCAAAGAAGAAATGGACAATCTTTGTGCTATGCTTTCTGAATGCAATCTAGTTGGAAATTCTAGAGAGTGGTGGATTGATTCAGGTGCCTCCTGCCACGTGTGTGCCAACAAAGAACTATTTGCATCATATGCTATAGCTCAAGATGATGAGAAGATATTTATGGCAAACTCCGCTATGGAAAAGGTTGAAGGAACATGCAAGATTTTCTTGAAGATGACATCAGGTAAGGTGGTGACACTAAACAATGTCCTTTATGTTCCGGAGTTGCAAAAGAACTTAGTTTCTACTTCACTTCTGACTAAGAATGGATTCATATGTATATTTGTTTCCAACAAAGTTTTAATTAGTAAGAATGAAGTGTATGTAGGCAAAGGTTACCTCACCGAGGGCCTTTTTAAGATCAATGTAATGACTCTTGATATGAACAAAAGTTCCTATTCTTCTTACTTACTTGAGCCAACTGAATTGTGACATGAATGTTTAGGACATGTCAATTATAAAACCTTGTGAAAACTGATTAGTTTAGAAGTTTTACTTAACTTTGAGTGCAGTAAATCAAAGTGTCAAACATGTGTTGAATCTAAGTATACTAAGCATCCGTATAAGTCTGTTGAAAGGAATTCCAATCCCTTAGACTTAATTGGCACAGAAATTTGTGATATGAAGTCGACACCATCTCGTGGTGGAAATTTGTTACTTTTATTTGCTGAATAGTAAGGATGAGGCAATAGAAGCATTTAGACAATATAAAACTGAAGTTGAAAATCAGTTGGACAAAAAGATTAAAATGATAAGAAGTGATAGAGGTGGAGAGTATGAATCTCCTTTTGTGGAGATATGTATGGAAAATGGAATTATCCATCAAAATACTATCCCATACTCACCTCAATCAAATAAAATTGTGGAAAGGAAAAACCAAACATTAAAGAAAATGATGAATGCCTTACTTATAAGTTCAGGTTTACCGCAAAACTTATGGGAGAAAGCTATCCTTACAGCAAACCAAATACTCAATCGAATGACCTATAGTAAGACACAATCTATTCCATATGAGAAATAGAAAGAAATGAAACCCAACTTGAAATATTTCAGGGTGTCTAGCCAAAGTCCAAGTTCCTATACTCAAAAAGGTGAAAATAGGGTCAAAGGCTATGGATTATATTTTCATCAGATATGCTACAAATAGTAAAGCATATCGATTTTTGGTTCATAAATCCAAACATCCTGATATCCATGATAATACAGTAATTGAATTAGATAATGCTGAATTCTTTGAACATATTTATCCGTATAAGACTAGACATAAGCCGTCTAGTGAAGAGTCTAAACGGCCTAAGGATGAACCAATGAGAATGTACTTAATGAAAAGAATCCAAGGCATAGTAAACGTCAAAGGACGTCAACTTCCTTCGGATAAGATTTTGTAACGTTTCTTCTCGAAAATGAGCCTCAAACATTCAAAGAAGTGATGTCGTCTACGGACTCATCCTTTTGGAAAGAGATAGTCAATAGTGATATTAATTTAATCTTGAGAAATCATACTTGAGAGTTGGTTGTTCTTCCTCCGGGAAATAAATCTTTAGGTTCAAAATGGATCTTTAAAAGGAAAATGAAAGCTGATGGTACTACTGACAAATACAAGGCAAGACTTGTTGTGAAAGGCTTTAGAAAAAAAGAAGGCCTTGATTATTTCGACACATAATCGCCAGTTACAAGGATAACGTCCATTCCAATGTAGGTTGCATTAGTTGTGGTATATGATCTTAAAATCCATCAAATGGATGTGAAACAACTTTCTTGAATATAGAATTGGAGGAAGAAATTTACATGGAACAATCTGAGGGTTTTGTGGTTCCTGGTAAATAAAGAAGAGTGTGTAAACTTGTTAAGTCACTTTATGGACTAAAGCAAGCACCCAAACAGTGGCATGCAAAATTTGGCCGAATAATGTTGGCAAACAGATTCAAGATAAATGAATATGATAAATGTGTTTACATTAAAGACACTCCAAATCACAAAGTCATTATTTATTTGTATGTGGATGACATATTGATCATCAGTAGAGACATGTCTAACATAAATGCTACGAAGCGAATGCTTAAGAGTAAATTTTATATGAAAGACCTTGGAGTTGCTGATGTGATCTTAAGAATAAGCATCCATAGAACTCCACAAGGGTTGGAATTATCACAGTCTCATTATATTGAAAAGGTACTTGACAAGTTCAAGTATTCGGATTTCAATATTGTCAAGACTCCATTAGATGTGAGCTTTGCACTTCAAAAGAATGGAGGTAAAAGTGACTCACAATTGAACTATGCAAGAGTGCTGGGAAGTTTGATGTATATCATGAATTATACTTGACCAGATATAGCATGTGCTATTAGTAAATTGAGTCGGTACATGAGTAATCCCAACCAAACTCATTGGATGACAACGAAGAGAGTTTTGGGTATCTAAAACATACCCAAGACTATGCTTTGGATTATAACAAATATCCTGTGGTAATTGAAGGATATAGTGATACAAATTAGATCACCAGATCAAATGAGGTAAAATCTACAAGTGGATATGAAAATCATCCAAATACACATGTATTGCCCGTTCTACAATGGAATTTGAATTTATCGTGTTAGATAAATCTGGTGGAGAAGATGAATGGCTCCGGAATTTTTCGGAAGATATTCCTTATTGGCCCAAACCTTTGGCACCAGTATGCATACACTGTGATAGTCAAGCTGTAATAGGAAAGGCAGGGAGCATAATGTATAATGGTAAATTTCGTCATTTAAGATGGAGACATAATACCGTTAGAGAACTTCTCTCTAGTGGAATTATTACGATTGACTATGTAAAGTCAAAGGATAATGTGTTAGATCCACTTACAAAAGGCCTATCTAGAGAGGAGTTGAGAGATTATCGAAGGGAATGGGTTTAAGGCCTAGGGCAAGTCATCACGACGGTAACTCTATACAGCAAACTAGAGATCCCAAGAGCTAGGTTCAAGGAGATCAAATAAAGTTGTGACTGACGGTTCAACCTTATCAATTAACTCAACCCATTTTCATGATGAAGACAATGTTCAGAAAATAAGGTTAAGGCTTATGGTTTGAAGTTTTTTAATAGTTTCTAAGTTTGGCAGCTATGACCAAATAGTTTGATCTAGAGGATTAAACGTTTAGGAATCACGTATGTGAGGGTGAAGTGGAAGCCGCTTCAAAGAGAATGATAGAAAAAGGTCTATTATTTAAGCTCTCAAGAAACCAGGTTGTGTTCATGGATGAAACAAATAAAATCATGAGAACCATAAATGGTAAAAGGATGGTTGTGTGACTTGTGTTGTCTAGGTGTACATTAAAGTTCGACGGTTCAAAGATATAGCATCTACCGATTGACTGAGTGCATCCTATACAAGTTCACTATAGAAAGTTCAAAGGCAAACCTACTTATCCAGATGCAATTAGTCTTTGCTTGTAGATCATACACTTGTCCGTATATTTTTGGAATAAATAGACATTCCCCATTCATGTGGGGGGTTTTTGGGTTCTAGTGATGAAATGTGAATGGAAAATGGAGGGAACAAATGGAGGAAAAAAGTGGATTGTGTTTTCACTTTAAGGAAGGTATGTTCTCCCACATTGATGGGAGAAAGAAACTCTTCCATGCTTAAATATAGAAGCAATACTCCATGTGGATAATGAGGCAAGAAGAAAGCAAGCATCGCGCCATCGTCATCATCGCTCGCTAGGCTCGGCTTCGGATTCGAAAAATGATCGATCGAGAGATTATCTTTTTGGACAAAATTCATTCGAAACTTGAGAGTTAATGATTGTTTAATCCAAAAATCCGATAGAAAAATATTCTCCATTTGCGTACACACACGAGCATGTGAGGACGAATGTCACAATGCACCTTGAAGGAACACGACCCTTCGAGGCACTGTTTGAAAGCAGAAAAGTGACCTGCGGGCGTAAGCTGGCATCTGCGAACGCAAATGACCAATGCAGGTCATTGGAAACTTTCTGATTTTTGGACAAAAGTCAACCTGTGGGCACAGGTGGACCATCTGTGGGCGCAGGTGTTCCCGACGATCCGAAACAGTTCTATTTTTTATGAACCATTGATTCCTTTCTGAAGAACCACCTTTTGGCTATAAATAACTAATTTTTTCCTCAGGTATAGGCACGAAATTTTTGAAGTGACAAACATCTTCTTCTTCCTTAAAATTCTAGTGTGATTTACGAATCGTTGAGTGCGTTCGTAGTTCGGCAATTTTGAGGTACTACTATTTGCTGAAGTGAATTATTTTATCCTGGGAGGATATATTCCATTAACCTCGGGTACTTGAGTGGAATAAATTCCTTAAGGACACACCGTGAACTCGGTGGACTTGATTCTTTCTTTCTTCATCTCTTTCTTGATGGTTTTATCTATTTTCCAGAAAATAGTTTGAACTTCTTGGTTGTTCTTGAACTTGGTGTTGAAGTTTATTATTGTAAATACAAATTTTGTACCCGGTAAACAAAAGTTTCCAAGCTAAAAAGATCACTAATTTAGGAGCGGAGAGATTATATTTTTATTTGTTTGGTCTATCTCTTTGTCTTCACTTTAGACTATGTAGCTGAATTGTCAATCACATTATGAGCCTAGTTTTTGTGGATTGATCTTTGATGGATATATTTTTTTACATTGTTAGATGATTCAAAGCCAATTATAAGTACACAACTAACTATTTTTAGTTACATTGACTATTAACCTACATGATAACTGATAAGAATAAAAATAATCTGCTTTATAAGAAAAGTACATATATAACAGCAATTTCTCTTTACTAATTAAATGACGTTGAAGGCTCCAGCAAGTATAATTAAGCACCTATATCTGCAAGAGCATGACACTGTTTATCTCGCTATTCACATTATTTTACGATTATCTTCATAAAATATTTTCCATAATTAATGAGAAAAGGTTTAACTCGTAATTAATAGTTCCTGTATAAAATTTAATAACTATCGAGTGTCGTTTCAAAATGATTAAATCCTGTGTATACATGTGAATTTAGAATTCAAATTTTGTAAGTTTTGGATGAATTTTAGGACAATAATCTCAAGTGCTAGTAAAATTTATTATCGTATAAATTTACTGGCTTATGATACATATATATAGGGTTTGGGCCAATATAATTATGTTGAACTCATATATCAAAACCTACCTCCACCCTATTTGTATATGATTTTACTTTGATCTTGTATGTGGTCATATATAGACAAAGGCGGTTCCACAGTAGTTGCTGTGAGTTTTTATGTGAACTCAATTAACTTTTACTATAAATGTTTCTTTGACTAAATATTAATAAATAGTATCTAAATATAAAGTCCATTATTATACATTAACTAGCTATAAAACCCATAAATTTTTAATTGTACGTCCGTCTCTAATGGTAAAGATAAAATAACAAGCATCTTAAGCTGGATAAAGTAATCAACATGTAACGCAAGTATCGTTTCTTCTTGCGGTAAATAATAAGCAAAGTACTAAATCATGTGCACTTGCTTTATTAGCATATAAAAACATGTATAGTTATGATAATTGATTATTCGATCGACTAGTTAGAATGATGTTCTCTGAGCATATAGTAAAAATAAATAAAGAAAAAGACAACAAGAAATAATGGAAGAGAAGAGAAAATTTTGTGTTAGGGCATGGGGTTCCTTCTTGTTTGGGTCTTTGGGAATCTTATGCACACGTGCAATACAGTGGTGCATGGACGTGTTGTATATAGGAAGATGCTTTTTGCCTCTTGCGAACAATGGGACTTTATTAATAAATAATGAAATTATACTAGCAAATTTCAATGGTGAATACTTCCATCAAAATAAAATTTGTTTAAATTTAAGAAGACCTACTACTGTACTTGTGTTTCAAAACCAGCAACGTGTATCTAGCAAATTAAACTGTCCTTTCTTCTTTTGTTTCCTCCTTTGATTAATTAGAATTTTATATGCATGTTTAATGCTAATGATTATTATTTCAAATTTTCTTTACATGCATAGAAGACGTCGATTCATTTCGAATTTTGCTACCAAATATAGTTACAAATCCAAGAAAACTTTAGTAACGTTAGTGCCAGTTGCAAGCTAGTAACCATTTAGATAATGAAACTTCAAGCTCATTCATCTATCATGAGCTTGAAGTTGATTTTGTTATGCATTTGATTTTGAGATTCTTTTTTACGATATCGCTTTTGTGCTGAATTTGTTTTGTTCAACATCATCATATTATTCATATATAGCAAAAGAAATTATATAAAATATATAGTAGAGTAGTCTAAGATTGATAAGGGAACCACAACTTAAAAAAGATGGAAATTGTGTAATCTTAATGCTAAAATTTAACCTTTTAAAAAACACTAACAAATTGTATATGCCAATGGAAAACGTGGTTCATCTCTCCTTGTAATTCCTAGTACTCTATCAAATAACGACATTGATCGACAAATGTTCACAAATTTCAAACAAACAAACATAGAACTGATAAAAGTTTTTGGTTCAAACACTTTCGTTTTTACCACGAGAATTTTGTTTTTTTTTACGTAATTTTAAATTTATTTTAAAATGAGCATTTGGTTATAAAATTTTAAAATCCAACTTGGAGTTACTTTTCAAATTTGAAAAAGTGTTCCGAACTTGTTTTCTGTCACGATCCGATTTCTCAAGTCATGATGGCGCCTACCTTATCCCGCCAATAGGCAAGCCAAGTCATAGCCCGGAATGACGAGTAATGGGCTAACATGCCAAAAACAAGAAAAAACAAGGCAGAAATGATAATAGTAGTGATAATAAGTGAAACCAGAAAAGAAATATATAAAATATATCGAAACGGGAGAAGGAAGAGGACAAAATATACAAGATAAACCCCTCCCATGACCTGGTAAGGTTAGTACTAGAGCCACTACTACCAAAATAAGAGTACTAGATAGTATCCAAATTATACATAATATATACAAAGTAGTCTCGAATGCAAAAGACTAAACTGGAACCGATGGAGGAGGATCAGCCTTGCACTCTAGCAAGCTCACCCTGCTCCGGATCAGTACTGAGATAAGAGATCAAGTCAACACCGGCGGCTAGTACTCGGATCTACATCAGAAAAAAGATACCAAAGTGCAGTATGAGTACCAAAGTAACGGGTACTCAGTAGGCATCATCGACCGACTGAACCCAAATATAGTAAAAGTATAACTAAAATGCGAGAGTATCATCTAAGTCAACAGTAGATAGGTATAAGAAAGTAAATGGCTACTGAGCTATGAAACTGCGATAAAGAAAAATAAATAAGAGCGATGCAGGAAAGTAAAAGACTCAAAAGTAAGAAAGCAAACCAAACATAACCTAACTGGGCCCCCATAAGACCAGAAGGCACACAGAAAAAGACAATTAACCCAATCGTGCCCCCATAAGATGGTGGGTACACACAAAAAGTAACTACAGTAAAGGCATAGACAACCTAAATACAAACTGATCTCAGGTAACCTCCAGATCCCAAATCCATGATAAATCCATCCAAGAGTGCACCGGGCTTGAACTGAAACAAATGGGTAATAACGAGAGGTCAGACGCCAGGCTCAAACCGATAATATTGGATAATAATGAGAGGCCATACACAGATTTGAACCAAAAATAGTGGGTAATAATGAGAGGCCACATATATGATATACAATAGAACTCATAATCAGATGCTAGACTCGAACCGGAATTCATAGGAACCACAAATTCCAGAACAACAGTAATCAATACCAGAACTCCCAGATCATATCGTAACCAGATGTCGGACTCGAATCGGAACTCATAGAAATTAATCTCCCAGAATAACCGTAATTAGTACCAGAATAGTACTAGAACCCATAGTAGATAGAAGGACATATGAATTCGCCGGTCCCGGATCAAAAATTAAATGTATTTAAAGAAATGAACTTCTGACTTACTAAAAAGGAGCAACCCAAGGTTTCCTAGTTTAACACCACACTACCAGGTCATAAATCCTAAACTCAGGTGTATAGATTCACTAAGGCAAGGCGAGTCCCCAATAACTAAGTCAGACAAATGGTTTCGGCCAAATACTGCTCTACCCGAGGTAAAAGAGCTAAACAGGTTAGAAACCAAGTCTAAGTCAACCTAACCCAAGGTAATAGACTAAGAAGGAAAGTCAAGAGCTTAACTAATACTAAGGGTATCTAACGTCAAATACACTAGCTATGAAGGATAGTAGGGTCCACTATGGGGTCCTAAAAACCAAGTCCGGGCCATAACCTAGTATAACCTAGTCTAAGGCTTCCCATCCCCAACTAAAGATACTAGAAGCATTACCCAAATATATAAGGTGATGCTACATCATTCTAAGAGAAAAACGGTCCAAAACCTACCAAAATGGGGCTTTGGCCGCTAAATACGACATAAAAATACTAAATCAACAACGGGGCTACAACTACTTGCCCAAAACTAGCACAATAATATCATAAATAAACTTAGTCTAAGGATAGGGTAAGTCTAGCCTACCTGGATGCCGCCGAATCCTCTAAATCGGAGCTTTCCGCTTCCTAGAGACATTCGACAGTCGTCACGCTATCAAAACAACATTCTATGTGTTAAGATGAGAAGAACAATACCCACATTGCGTATAAATGCTCCGGGTTAGAAATCAGATCAAAAATCTCATGCAGGGCTTGCTTGCAAAATTACGAAATTGAAACCATCACAATGTCCCACACGACTCAAGGGTCAAAAGCCACGAAAATACAGCCCAAAACTGGGCTTAAAATAGCCCGAAATCAGTCCTAACAGCAAACCCAAAATGAATAATAAAAATGGAGAATTAAACGAGAAATTGACGGGAAACTTACGGGGTTTCAAAGGTATAAGGTCCACACACAAGATCCCGAGCTAATTCCAGCTCAACTATATAGTTCCCTCACAAATTGCAAGCTCAAAGATGCCAATAATGGCTTTTAAGACTAAGAAAATGAGCTAGAAAATAAAGGAGGGAGTATTTATACTACCAAGGGTCCTTTCTTTGCGAACGCGGGTGCCGACCCAGACAGGCCTTTGCAAAAATGGTCGGTTCACCGTAATCACAAAGAAGAAGGCTGGACCGGCCTAGCCGGCCTCCTCTTCACAAATGCAAAGGCTAGACAGTGAAAGCGGAGGTCACGAATCTTGATCCTCCCGAACGCGAAGGCCAATTTTGGCCTGCACCAGGTGTTGATGCACCAGCAAAGTTGCAAAGTATCCCGACCAGGCCCTTGAGATTCGTTTGGAATCGCGTGGACGCAAACGAACTATGCTAACTTACCAAATTCGATATTCCGGACTCAATGGAGCTATCAAAATTTTTGTCCGAGGTAATCTCAATAAAAAAAATAGGTCCCACACCCAAGGAGCCGATTTTATCAATTTCCACCCAATAGCACAAAAAGAGTCTGAAAGGCCCAGGACCCAAACCAAGGGTCCCCCTAACCTAAAATTGAGGTTATGGAGCTGTTGAGACTATCAGAAATGGCATCCGTGGTCGTTTACCTGAGGTTTAGGCCTAAGACCCATTTCTTAACTTCAGAAGCCCTTAAACAGGGAAATGACTCTAAAAACCAAACGAACTGCCCGGTTGTAGACATGTAATTTTGACCCTCCCCATGCTTTAAGCTATTTTAGTTTTAAATATTTATGATGTGTCAAATCTTCGCCTTAGCTTCTATTTCATTTTTAGTAGGTTTTCTTAGAAAAATTGTAAAAAAGATTTCAAAAAAAGAAAATTGAGTCACATTTTAGGATAAATTTTATATTTACTTGTGAAAAGAAAAGAAAATTTTCAAAAATATATTTATCTTTAAATTTAGATTTTAATAAATAATCTAGTGGTTTTAATATTTTCTTCATCTTATTTTAAGACTAGATATTTAACTCTTCTATATTTTTATTAATTCTAAATAGTTAGCTAATACTTCTTTTACTACTTTTTAATTAATTTATTTCTTTAATGAAAAAATATTCAAAAAAATCCTAACCTAAGTCCCCTACTCTTCCCACAACCCCACCAATCCTTACACTCACTCCACACACTTCCTCCATTTCTCCCTCACGTCACACCTCTCCCTCACATGCACACACGACACACCTCACAAATCACTCACACAAACTCTTATATATACATATACTTGCAAACAACAACACTGAGAGAAGGAGAACACAGAAAGAAAAAGCGAGAGAAATTGAGTGAGAAACACACAAAAAGAAACTGAGAGTATTTTCAAGGTTCGTGATTTGGAGATTGGGAGTTTGGGTTTGTTTGAGGTTTTTCGGTCAAGCATCATTTAATAGTCCAAGTTCGCTCTTTTGATTGATTTGCGGAGACATTTAAGGTCCAATTTTGATCTTATTCTCATTTCTTTTGTAGCTCCTTTATGGAATAATATAAAACCTTTTCCTTTGTGCATGAATACGTATCTTGATTTTTCGGCTAAGTTTGACGTTCATATTTAATTGCTTCACAAGATTTACTTAAAGTTTTTGCATCTTTAATCATTTTATTTTTAAATTAAGAGGTATTTTATTTTTTATGATTGATATGTTGATCTACCCCATGACTGTTAACATTGGGGTATGAGGATAAAACTCTTGTTTTTAGTGATTTACAATGTCTTTAACAATAAGAAAAAGTCTTTATAAATTTGAGTTAAGGAAATAGATACATGGACATAATTTTTATTTTTGGTTTACTTCGCTTCCTAGTATTATTTCTTGCAAATCAATATTCTCCTTATGTTAATATTTACTAGTAGATCTAATTACATTGTTGGTTCCTGTGGTAATGTTGAATTATTTTGCTATAAAAATTTCATTAATTGTTAACTAATTTGGTAAGTTTATTTAGACCGAAGGAGTTTGATATTCTTTTAAGAAAAGAATTAATTCCTAGACCAAGTTTAAGGCCTATTTAATTAACTAGTGTGAGTAAGAATGAAATAAGTTACGAATTTATTCAATACCGCTCGTAATTGAGAATAGTAAAGGGTGAAAAACCCCCATTTGCAAGGGAGCGTGGTGATTTGCGGACTAATCCAAGACTCATTGCAAATTTGATAGAAAAGAGTGAAAAGAGAGTAAAATGGATAAGAAAAATGGTCTCGAGTTTACAAGAGACAAATAAATACCTTTAACGCTAGATAAACTTTAGGCCAGATAAATTTAATTTTGATTAATAATGTAATCATCATCTTTCTCGATACACTTAATACCAAATATGAAATTCGACGATGCAATCATGCACATTGGCAAAGATTGTCCTAAAATTAACCTTCACAAGCTTAATCCAAGAGGTATAGACAAATATTATTGATACACTAGAAATAAGCGAATCAAGGCCTACAAACACAATTAATTTTGAATAGTTTAAGTTAAGTATAAGTTGATAAAAACGACCGTACTAGAATTACGTAACTCGAGGGATGCCTCACACCTTCCCCTCGGTCAACAGAATTTCTTACCCGGTCTTTTGTTTTCGCTGACCAATAATAAATAAGTCAATTTCCTTTTGTTTAGGGATTCAAAAAGGTGACTTAGAATACCATAACTCAATTCCGAGTGGCGACTCTATAAATGTTAAATAAAATAATTCCTATTCAGTACCGTCACTTTAATCGAAAAAACCCTTCCTTTTCTTTCCTTTGCTTCGCCGTCGATGGATTCAAAATTTGCTATCAGTTTTTCAATTGCAAAAGCAAAGTCTGGACAGCGCAGCAAATGTAATATGATTGGAGAAGAAATGACATGCACCATAATTTGTTATGGTTGACAAGTTTGAGAATGAATATAAGGTTCAACATTTGTCGGATGAAACTAATACAACAGATATGGGGTCTGAAATTTTCAATTAGAGGTTCATCAATGAGGATGTCTATGCCACAAGCACAAGGTACCAAAGTTGAAGTCAAGGTCGAATATGACAACAAAAGAAGCTATTACACTCAAAACCAAGGACACAAACCAACCACTATTTTGAAACTCACAATCTTTCTTCTTTTTCTAAAATAGGGCCATTTTGTGGATATTCAGGAGGTTTCAGATATTCGAGCTTGCAAACAAGATTATAGCAAAACCTCTCATTCTTTCTCTATTTCATGCATATATTTCTTATTTTTTTCATTCGTCTCCTAGGATAAGCATTTTCTAGTAGTAGACATTTATTTTCCATTCATCTTCTAGGATACACATTTCTTAGTAGTAGACATTTATTTTTTCATTCGTCTCCAAGGATAAATATTTTCTAGTAGTAGACATGTTATTTTTCATTCGTCTCCTAGGATAAACATTCCTAGTAGTAGTCATTTATTTTTCCATTCGTCTCCTAGGATAAACATTTTCTAGTAGTAGACAGTTATTTTTCATTCATCTCCTAGGATAAATATTTTTCTGGTAGTAGACATTTTATTTTTTCATTCGTCTCCTAGGATAAACATTTCCTAGAAGAAGACAGTTATTTTTCATTTGTCTCCTAGGATAAGCATTTCCTAATAGTAGACATTTATTTTTCCATTCGTCTCCTAGGATAAACATTTCCTAGTGGTAGATATTTATTTTTCTATTCATCTCCTAGGATAAACATTTCCTAGTAGTAGACATTTATTTTTCCATTTGTCTCCTAGGATAAACATTTTCTAGTAGCAGACAGTTATTTTTTCATTCGTCTCCTAGGATAAATATTTTCTAGTAGTAGACAATTATTTTTCATTCGTCTCCTAGGAGAAACATTTCTAGTAGTAGACAATATTTTGCATTCGTCTCCTAGGATAAATATTCCCTAGTAGTAGACAGTTATTTTTTAATTCATCTCTTAGGATAAACATTACCTAGTCAAAGACATTTATTTCGCATTCGTCTCCTAGGATAAATATTTCCTAGTCGAAGAAAGTTATTTTAATTTTTCTCCTAGGATATATACTTTCTAGTCTGAGATCCCTTTCAAAGTTATAGTTGCTAATAACTCAAAAAACAATTCAGTAAAAATTGGGGCAAAAAATTTTATTTGTTTCTTTTGCTTATGATGTCTTGCAGGTTTTTCCTAGTAGAGCATGATCTTGATGTCCAAAGACACAGTCCTAACTCTTACCAGACATTCAATCTCAATGACAATCATAATTAGTTTTCAAATGCATGTAGCGGCCCGGCATCCTGACGTTGGTTTATATTCAACTGTTGGTCAAGAAAACAAGCATTCAAGAACTATGTATGACTGTCATTTGAAAGAGCGTCAAAGACTCAATCTAAGTTTCAAGTTCAAGTCTCAAACCTCAACTTCAATATCAAGGTACTCACCAAAAGAGGGTAAGATGGCAATTGAAAATTCAAGGCGGATATCTAAAGGAAAACTCAAGACAAGTAGAGTAGATAGGATCTTGTATTTTCTTTTTTCATTTATTATATTTTTATTTTCTGATGTAATGATAGGAGCCACAAACCGAAATCTCGACAAGACGTCACTCGACTCTCCATCTCAGTATGTTCCACCTCCCCTTTTATCCCTTGAACTATACGTGACCTAATTTTCTAATAACCCGAGATATATAGGTTATCCAAAAATCAGGACTCGGTCGCATATTTTCCTTCTTTTATTTTCCAATTCTAATAACTGTAGGGTCAAAACTTGTCTCATTGTCTACTTCTTTATTTGAAAACTCTTCGTGTTCTCAAACAAAGAGGGGCAAATGTAGACACGTAATTTTTGACCCTCCCCGAGCTTTAACATATTTTTGTTTTAAATATTTATGATGTGTCTAATCTTTGTCTTAGCTTCTATTTCATTTTCAGTAGGTTTTCTTTGAAAAATTGTGAAAAATATTTCAAAAAAAGAAAATTGAGTCACATTTTAGGATAAATTTTATTTTTACTTATCAAAAGAAAAGAAAATTTTTAAAAATATATATTTTTCTTTTAATTTAGATTTTAATAAATAATCTAGTGGTTTTAATATTTTCTTCATCATATTTTAGGACTAGCTATTTAACTTTTCTATATTTTTATTAATTCTAAATAGTTAGCAAATACTACTTTTACTGCTTTTTAATTTATTTATTTCTTTAATGAAAAAATATTTAAAAAATCCAAACCTAAATCCCCTAATCTGCCCACAACCCCACCAATCCATAAACTCACTCCACACACTTCCCCCATTTCTCCCTCACGTCACACCACTCCCTCACATGCACACATGACACACACACACGACACACCTCACAACTCACTCACACAAACTCTTATATATACATATACCTGCACACAACAACGCTGAGAGAAGGAGAACACAGAAATAAAAAGCGAGAGAAATTGAGTGAGAAACACACAAAAAGAAATTGAGAGTATTTTCAAGGTTCGTGATTTGGAGACTGGGAGTTCGGGTTTGTTTGAGGTTTTTCGGTCAAGCTTCATTTAATGGCCCAAGTTTGCCCTTTTGTTTGGTTTGCGGAGAAATTTAAGGTCCAATTTTGATCTTCTTCTCATTTCTTTTGTAGCTCCTTTATGGAATTATATAAAACTTTTTCCTTTGTGCATGAATACGTATCTTGATTTTTCGGCTAAGTTTGACGTTAATATTTAATTGCTTCACATGATTTACTTAAAGTTTTGGCATCCTTAATCATTTTATTTTTAAATTAAGAGGTATTTTATTTTTTATGATTGATATGTTGATTTACCCCATGACTGTTAACGTTGGGGTATGAGGATAAAACTCTTGTTTATAGTGATTTACAATGTCTATAACAATAAGAAAAGTCTTTATAAATTTGAGTAAGGAAATAGGTACAGGCATGGACAGAATTTTTATTTTTGGTTTACTTCACTTCCTAGTATTATTTCTTGCTAATCAATATTCTCCTTATGTTAATATTTACTATTAGATCTAATCACATTGTTGGTTCTTGTGGTAATGTTGAATTATTTTGCTATAAAAATTTCATTAATTGTTAACTAATTTGGTAAGTTTATTTAGACCGAAGGAGTTTGATATTCTTTTAAGAAAAGAATTAAGGTCTAGACCAAGTTTAAGGCTTATTTAATTAACTAGTGTGAGTAAGAATGAAATACGTTGTGAATTTATTCAAGACCCATCGTAATTGAGAATAGTAAAGGGTGAAAAACCACATTTGCAAGGGAGCGAGGCCAGTTGTGGACTAATCTAAGACTCATTACAAATTTGAAAGAAAAGAGTGTAAAGAGAGTAAAATAGATAAGAAAAATGGTCTCGAGTTTATAAGAGACGAATAGATGCCTTTAACGATAGATAAGCTTTAGGCCAGATAAATTTGATTTTGATTAAGAATGTAATTATGCATCTTTCTCGATACGCTTAATACCAAATATGAAATTCGAGGATGTAATCATGCACCTTGGCAAATATTGTCCTAAAATTAACCTTCACTAGCTTAATCCAAGAGGTATAGACAAATATTATTGATACACTAGAAATGAGCGAATCAAGGTCTACAAACAAAATTAATCTAGAATAGTTTAAGTAAAGTATAAGTTGATAAATGCGACCATTCTAGAACCACAGAACTCGAGGGGTGCCTCACACCTTCCCCTCGGTCAACAGAATTTCTTACCCGGTCTTTTGTTTTCACAAACCAATAATAAATGAGTCAATTTCCTTTTGATTAGGGATTCAAAAAGGTGACTTGGAACACCATAACTCAATTCCAAGTGGAAACTCTATAAATGTTAAATAAAATAATCCCTATTCAATACCGTCACTTTAATTGAAAAAAACCTTCCTTTTCTTTCCTTCACTTCGCCTTCGATGGATGAAAAAAATGGTGTGACACCGATAACCAAGCTGTCAGTCCCAGCAAGTCATAAATGACCTGGTACATCTATAGGAATGCTTTAAACATAGAAAATGCACGAATACAAGAGAAATGACCTAGAGGGTCATTACAGCATCCGCTACTAAAAGGACTTTCGTTTGCTAAAGTAAAGGATAAGAAAGTACCTGAAGGCTAGAAAAGTGTAACACCCTGTACCTTCCTAACCCTACTTGAAAACATTTAACAATGCTTACTTGGGTTTTGAGAGCCATACATATGTATTTTGTAATGCTATTGATGAGATAATTGACTTTCGCCCTCGTATATGTGATTAAACCTTCATAGGAGGTTTTTTGTGATTTTAGTGGACCATTTGTGGGTTTCAAAACGAGTCTAAGAGGACCTCTAAACAAAGTATATTAAGTTTAAGAAGTAAGTTAAAGAATAGGACTTGAAGTATCTAACCAAACCCGCGAAGAAAAGTCGAAAAATGAATTTTTTTCAAAAAAACTAAGTGTAGGGCGCGCCAGAGGGCGTGCCACGCCGCTCTGAGCTAAAAATTTTATTCCAGAGGAAGCAAGTTGGCGCGCCCAAGGGCGTTCCACGCTGGTTTTGCCACTTTTTCAAAGTTGGAAATTTTCTTAAGTCCCAAGGGTACCCGAGGACGTACCGAGCCGATTTTTATCACGTTTCTTCTACAACCACGAGTATATACATGAAATGAATGAAATATTATATTGGTATGATAAAATTACTCGAGGACGAATTTGGCATCAAAATGACGATTTTACCCTTATGGTCAAAATAAGCCATACGTGACTAGAATCACTTATTTTTGGGATTGAGGCTACGGATATGAATAGCGTGAGTGGGAATATTGTTGTAACACATATAAGATGATTTAAATACAAGAAATTATTGATTTTACTGGGTTAAGTGAATTGGGCCCAAAAAGGACCCAAAAATGAAAAGAAAACATGGCCCAAAAATGGGTCAAAAGACCCATTCTTGCCTTGACCTTCTAGAACCCCTCATTAAATGTTAAAGAGTGGATAAGGATGGACTTGAGGGACTATATAAAGGGCCAGAAATCTGATTTTTATTGATTGCAAAGTCTCATGCCTTTTAGACAAATATACAAGATATTTTCTTCAAACCCTAAGAACTCAAAGCCAACTTTTGGAGCAAGATCACCATTTTTCAAGCTTGGGTAAGTGATTATTATTATGGATTAATATATTATATGCATGAGAGAGTATATAAATCATGTTGGTTATGCTTGGAAGTGTTGAACATGGTACTTTGTGTTTTTATATAAGATTGTTGATCTATGAGATTCAAGCTTGAATTATGACTTGTGACCTTGATGAAAGAGCATGGTATGGATAAAATATGAACATGTATGGTGTGATTTTTTTATTAAACTTGTTATTTTTCTATAAGTGTAAATTGTGGGATTTTGGCCGATATGTGCTATGAGGTGTATTAAGGTAATTTGATGGATTATTTGTGATGTGGTGTGAATAAGAAAGTATAAAGGAGAAGTGTTGTTGTGAAATGTATTGATTATCATGTATTGGTCAATGTTGGGAATATTGTGGGATTTTTGGAATAATAATTTCATCAATGGTTTTGTCAAGGGGAATGGCATGTTTAAAGGCAAACATGTAACTCATTGACGTTATATGCATTTGTAAGGTAGTTGGTGGTTAATGTGAATTCCGTTATGTATTTGTGTTGTAGAGTGACACATAAAGAAGGAGCGGTACTATTTTATGCACATCTAGGATTGTATATTCGTATTGAGAATACAAGGTATGTAAGGTTACTCTGTCCGTATCTTTCTGCGGAAAATAGTATTCACATTGACATTACGCTTGTCCCATTCTGAAATGTGCTAAGGTATCCTATATGCAATTATCAGTGGTCCTTATCATATATTTCCTACTCATTGAGCAATTGTGAATCTCATGTCTCATATTCATGAATAATGTTCCAAAAGCCCAATAAGGTTATGTTCCAATAGTGATGATACTCACGTCTTTTGTTCATGGATTATTGTCCAATGGTTCCAATGGTGTTATGGTGCTAATAATGTTATGTTTCTCACAATGTTTATTCTCATGTCTCTCACTCATTGGTTAATGGTCCAAAGCTTCAAGTAATGTTGTGACCATCATTGTATCAATCTCAAAGTAATGCAAATATGTGGTCAATGATCAAGTATGAGTGGTGGCTTTGGGGGCAAATGCCTAGCTCAAGCCGATCCCGAGGTTGTTGGATCAGGGGACAGTCCTAGGGGCATAACCCTAGCTCGGACCGATCCTGACAGGGGGCAGCTCTAGGGGTAATAACCTAGCTCGAGCCGAACCTGAAATGTTATATGGGTGGCAGCTCTAGATGTACCAACCTAGCTCGAGCTGATCCCAATATATATATTGATTCATAGGGTGGCAGCTCTAGGGGCATAAGCCTAGCTTGAGCCGATCCCAACATAACATGATGTTATGTTAAAACCCACTGTTCAGTCGGGGCCCGGGTATTACAGATCACAAGCAAAGATGAATAATCATGGAAGTAAAGATACATGAATGTAATGAAAGCAACATACATGGTTTCCACAGTACAAATTAGTGACTCATCTACATTGTGACTTATCTATATTGGTTATGTATTTGAACTTGAGTTCTTTGACATATTTTCATAGCTTACAAGTTTCATATGGTGTTATATACTCAGTACATTCTTCGTACTAACCCCTCTTGGGGAACTTACCTTACTTGCTGCAGGCGTAGGTACTAGTAGGCCTCCACAGTAGGTTGCTAGTGTTACAGATCTTTGGTGAGCTCCAGTTAGTTCGGGGCTTCTCTGAGTCACAGTTGTACATATGTTTTGGGTTGTACATGTTATATAAAATGGGGACTTGTCCCGACTTTTAGTTCATTTTGGTCAATCCATTTGTTAGAGGCTTCTGTAGACGGATGTGGGTGTATAAATGTAAAAGGGATATGTCGTTCTTGACTTGGTGGCCTCAACGGCCAAGTTTCGCATATGTATATATATATATCATGTTCCATGAATTCCATTGTTAGTATCTATAGCTATTATGTGATTATGGGTTTCTTATGGCATGCATATGATTGAATAGAGACAAAGCTTGGTTCTCTCGGGCCTTGTCGGCTACAAGTGACAATCCGTCCCGATGGGATTCGAGGCATGACAAAAAGTGATATCAGAGCAGGTCGTTCTAAGGGTGTCTACAAAGTCGTGTCTAAGTAGAGTCTTACTTATCGATGTGTTGTGCACCACATTTATAAGTAGGAGGCTACGGGACATTTAGGATGTTGTTTTTTTTCTTCACTTCTAGATTGTGAAATAGAGCCAGTGTTGTAAGTTGAAATAAATCTGATCAAGGTAATTGTTTTCCTTTAGTATAGTCAAAATGCCAATCACGAGAAGAGGTAGAGGTAAAGGAAAGCAGGTAGATATGCCTGCTGAAGAAGGAGTGAGTAGACTACCACTTGAATAAGCTAGTCAAGGTGGAGCAAATGCTAAAATTTTATCGCGGTCTTCGTCTACCTTTCCAGCTCCGGAGGAGCCAGTTGGTAGAGAAGTACCCGCAGAACCACCAATGAATGCCACAGATCAGGATCTTAGAAATGCAGTGCATATGTTGACATAGTTAGTGGCAGCCTAAAGTCAAGGACGAGTTGGTCCAATAACACATGATGATGATGCGGCTAGAGTGGCGAGTCGCAGAACACAGGATTTTCTGAAACTGGACCCTCCTATATTCACTGGGTCAGATCCGAAAGCAGATCCACAGGACTTCGTGGATCAAATTTAGAGGACCTTGGAAGTTATGCACGTGGCGGGGGTAGAGACAGTTGAACTTGCTGCGTATAGATTGAAGGGGAAGGCGATATTGTGGTACGAGGATTGGAAGAAATCCCGTGATATTGGTGCAAATCCACCAAATTGGGAAGAATTTAAAACAACTTTCCTTGATCATTACTTGCCCTCTGAGATCCATGAGGCACGTATGGATCAGTTTCTAAATCTCCGTCAAGGAAATTTGAGTGTCAGAGAATATAGCTTGCAATTTAATTCCTTGGCACGGTATGCCCCAAATGTGGTGGCTACGATGACAGACAGAGTCCACCGATACATGGATAGACTAGAGCCATATTTGGTAAGAGATTGCACCATTGCTGCCTTGAACAAGGACATGGACATAGCTAGAATACAAGCCTTCGCTCAGAAAATGAAAGATCAAAGACAGAGACGAAGGGTACATGAATTTAACAGGGGACAGTCCAAAAAGGATAGACCTATGGGACCACCTATAACGTCTCAAGGAGGATCTAGGCCCCGCATGTTTCCTAGACCACCTAGACCATCGTTCTCTTATTCCACAAGGGGTGCTCACTCACAGTTCCGAGGGTCTAGGGGTGGTCCGTCTGGGCAGAGTAGCGGAGTTCACGGATCACAAGGCAGCAGGTTTTCCTCATCAGCAGTGTCAGCACTACGGGCGTATTCATGCAGGTACATGTAGAGTGGGGACAAATGCTTATTTTTGGTGCGGCATGACAGGACACATGATGAGAGAGTGTCCCCAAAGGAGCATGAGTGGTATAGCATGACCGGTAGGATCGTCCGTTGCATCATCAGCATCGGTTCCTTCTTTGGGCCTAGGTGTACAGTCTGTTGGCCGTGGTAGGGGTGCCAGAGGAGCAGCCAGTACTAGTGGGGTCCAGAATCACACTTATGCTTTAGTGGACCGCCAGAATTCAGAGGCTTCCCCTGATGTTGTCACAAGTACATTATCCATATTCTCATATAATGTATATGCATTGATTGACCCTGGTTCTATATTTTTCTATGTTACTCCATTGGTTGCTGCGAAATTTGCAAAGGCACCAGAATTATTAATTAAATCAATTGAAGTGTCTACACCAATTGGTGAATATATTATTGCAAAGAGACTATATCGTAACTGTGTGGTTACTGTGTGTGGTCATGATACGTTGGCCGATCTCATTGAATTAGACATGGTGGATTTTGATGTGATCATGGGAATGGATTGGTTGGCCTCTTGTTATGCCACGGTAGATTGCCAGGCCAAGAAGGTGCAATTTTGTTTTCCACAAGAAAATGTTCTTGAATGGCAGGGTAATGTAGGGGCACCATGAGGAAGATTTATTTCCTATCTGAAAGCCAGGAAAATGATTGCTAAGGGTTACATATGTCATTTAGTACGGGTGAAAGACAATGATGTGGAACCAGTAACTCCACAGTCGGTTCCAGTGGTCAATGAATTTCTAGATGTATTCCTAGAGGATCTTCCAGGTTTACCCCCAGAACAGGAGGTAGAATTTGGCATTGATGTGATCCCAGGCACTCTGCCTATCTCTATTCCCCCATATAGAATGGCTCCAGTAGAACTGCGTGAATTGAAGGAGCAGTTGAAAGATTTTCTATACAAGGGCTTCATTAGGCCTAGTATGTCTCCATGGGGTGCACCGGTACTATTTGTACGGAAGAAAGATGGCACGTTGAGAATGTGCATCGACTATCGGCAATTGAATAAGGTAACGATCAAGAACAAATATCCCCTTCCTCGAAATGATGATTTGTTTGATTAGTTACAGGGTGCCAAGTGTTTTTCAAAGATTGACTTGAGGTTGGGTTACCACCAAGTCAGGGTTAGAGAAGAAGATGTACCCAAGACAGCTTTTCGAACACGGTATGGCCATTATGAATTTTTCGTTATGTCATTTGGACAAACAAATGCACCAGCTATGTTCATGGATTTAATGAATAGGGTGTTTAAGCCATTTTTGGACGTGTTCGTCACGGTGTTTATAGATGACATCCTGGTTTATTCAAGATCACCAGAGGACCATGCTAATCACTTACGGCAGGTTCTATAGATTCTCCGTGAGCGTAAGTTGTATGCCAAGTTCTCTAAATGTGAGTTTTGGTTAAAATCAGTTGCATTCTTGGGCCACATTGTGTCAGATGAAGGGATACAGGTTGATACACAAAAGATTGAAGCATTGAAAAATTGGCCAAGACCTACGACACCCACAGAAATTCGTAGTTTTCTGGGACTGGCATGTTATTACAGAAGATTTGTGGAAGGTTTTTCCTCCATTGCTGCACCGTTAACAAAGCTTACATATAAGGCAGTAAAATTTCAGTGGAATGATGCGTGCGAGAAAAGCTTCCAAAGGTTGAAAGATAAATTAACCTCCACACCAGTTTTATTGCTTCCCGAAGGTACCGAAGGTTATGTAGTGTATTGTGATGATTCCGGGGTTGGCCTCGGATGCGTATTGATGCAACACGGTAATGTCATAGCATATGCCTCACGACAGTTGCATCCACACGAGAAAAATTATCCCACACATTATCTTGAATTGGCAGCGGTAGTTTTTGCTTTAAAGATATGGCGTCATTATTTGTATGGAGTTCATGTTGATATCTATACGGATCACAAAAGTTTGCAATATCTCTTTAAGCAGAAGGAACTCAATTTGAGGCAACGAAGGTGGTTAGAGCTTTTAAAA
The DNA here is from genome assembly GCA_031232105.1 of Capsicum rhomboideum. Taxonomy (NCBI): domain Eukaryota; kingdom Viridiplantae; phylum Streptophyta; class Magnoliopsida; order Solanales; family Solanaceae; genus Capsicum; species Capsicum rhomboideum. The sequence continues at coordinate 97,760,704 of CP124719.1, read as the reverse complement.
GACTATGATATTGATATTCTTTATCATCCAGGCAAAGCAAATGTAGTAGCTGATGCATTGAACCGCAAGACAGTAGAAGGCACTAGTGGCCAATTGACAGCAAAGCAGGGTTTAGTCAAAGATTTATATCAATTAGCCAGCTTGGGAGTTCGCCTTATTGAATCCTTAGATGATAGAGTTATTGTGTAAAATGCAGCTGAATCCTCCTTAATAGCTGAAGTGAAAGAGAAGCAATTTGCGGATTCTATGTTGTTGCAGCTAAAGGAAAATGTACAATAGAATTTGACAAAGGCATTTGATCTTACACAAGAAGGGGTACTCCAATGTCAAGGAAGATTATGTGTACCAGATGTAGATGAGTTGAGAAAACGAATCATGACAGAGGTGCATCACTCGCGCTATTCTATTCATCCGGGTACTACTAAAATGTACCATGAATTGAAAGAAGTGTATTGGTGGGGAAATATGAAAAAGAACATAGCAAATTTGTCGCGCAATGCCCGAATTGTCAACAAGTAAAAATGGAACATCAGAAACCAGGAGGTTACATGCAATGTATCAATCTTCCAGTCTGGAAATGGGATATGATTAATATGGACTTCATTACAGGTTTGCCTCGTACATTGCGGAAGTATGATTCTATATGGGTTATAGTGGACAGGCTTACCAAGTCAGCGCATTTTCTACCAGTTAAGACGACCTATACAGCTGAGGATTATGCGAAGTTGTATATGAAAGAGATAGTACGATTACATGGTATTCCACTTTCCATTATATCAGACAGGGGAGCACAGTTCACAACACACTTTTGGAGATCTTTTCAACAGAGTTTGGGTACACAGGTGAATTTGAGTACATCTTTCCATCCTCAGACTGATGGAAAAGCAGAACGTACTATTCAGACACTTGAAGATATGCTACGAGCATGCACGCTAGATTTTCAAGGCAGTTGGGATGACCATTTGCCTCTTATTGAATTTGCTTACAATAATAGCTATCATTCAAGTATTAAAATGGCACCTTATGAAGCTATGTACAGAAGGAAATGTAGATCACCAATAGGATGGTTTAAAGCAGGTGAAACTGCTTTACTTGGGCCAGATATTGTTCATCAGGCTATGGAAAAGGTTAAAGTGATCCAACAGCGATTACAAACGGCTCAAATTCGCCACAAGTCATATGCCGATGTTAGAAGAAGAGGGCTTGAATTTTCCATAGGTGATTGGGTGTTTTTAAAGGTGTCACCGATGAAAGGGGTAATGCGGTTCGAAAAGAAAGGGAAATTGAGTCCACGTTACATAGGCCCATATGAAATACTTAGAAGATTTGGGCAAGTTGCTTATGAATTAGCACTACCTCAAGAACTTTCCTCAGTCCATCCGGTATTTCAGGTTTTGATGCTTCAAAAATGCATAGGAGATCCATCTCGTATTGTTCCAATTGACGATGTTCAAGTGACAGAGGATCTTACTTATGATGAGGTACCCATTGCTATCCTAGATCTACAAGTAAAGAGATTGAGGAATAAAGACATAGCTTCCGTAAAAGTCCTTTGGAGAAATCAGCAAGTAGAGGAGATCACATGGGAAGCGGAAGAAATGATGAAATACAAGTATCCTCATCTATTTCAAATGGACATAGAGGTTCAAAGTGCAGAAGTGGAGCAATAACAAGTAAGTCTCCATGAGCCTTAAGTGTTTATGTATATGTATGCTAATGTAGAAATGCTTTTGTTGTAATTGAAACGATATCGTTAACATTCGAGGACGAATGTTCCTAATGGGGGAAGAATGTAACACCCTGTACCTTCCTAACCCTACTTGATGATGTTGAACAATGCTTACTTGGGTGTCGAGAGCCATACATATGTATTTTGTAATGCTATTGATGAGATAATTGACTTTCGCCCTCGTATATGTGATTAAACCTTCATAGGAGGTGTTTTGTGATTTTTGTGGACCATTTGTGGGGTTCAAAACGAGGCTAAGAGGACCTCTAAACAAAGTATATTAAGGTTAAGAAGTAAGTTAAAGAATAGGACTTGAAGTATCTAACCAAACCCGCGAAGAAAAGTCGAAAAGTGAATTTTTTCGAAAAAACTAAGTGTAGGGCGCGCCAAAGGGTGTGCCACACCGATATGAGATAAAAATTTTAGTCCAGAGGCATCAAGTTGGCGCGCCCAAGGGCGTTCCACGCTGGTTTTGCCACTTTTTCAAAGTTGGAAATTTTCTTAAGTCCCAAGGGTACCCGGGGACGTACCGAAGCTGATTTTTGTCACGTTTCTTCTACAACCACGAGTATATACATGAAATTAATGAAATATTATATTGGTATGATAAAATTACTCGAGGATGAATTTGGCGTCAAAATGACGATTTTACCCTTATGGTCAAAATAGGCCATACGTGACTAGAATCACTTGTTTTTGGGATTGAGGCTACGGATATGAATAGCGTGAGTGGGAATATTGTTGTAAAACGTATAAGATGATTTAAACATGAGAAATTATTGATTTTACTAGTTAAGTGAATTGGGCCCAAAAAGGACCTAAAAATGAAAAGAAAACATGGCCCAAAAATGGGTCAAAAGACCCATTCTTGCCTTGACCTTCTAGAAACCCTCATTAAATGTTAAAGAGTGGATAAGGATGGACTTGAGGGACTATATAAAGGGCAATAAATCTGATTTTTATTGATTGCAAAGTCTCATGCCTTTTAGACAAATATACAAGATATTTTCTTCAAACCCTAAGAACTCAAAGCCAACTTTTGGAGCAAGATCACCATTTTTCAAGCTTGGGTAAGTGATTATTGTTATGGATTAATCTATTATATGCATGAGAGAGTATGTACATCATGTTGGTTATGCTTGGAAGTGTTGAACATGGTACTTTGTGTTTTTATATAAGATTGGTGATCCATGAGATTCAAGCTTGAATTATGACTTGTGACCTTGATGAAAGAGTATGGTATGGATAAAATATGAACATGTATGGTGTGATTTTGTTATTAAACTTGTTATTTTTCTATAAGTGTAAATTGTGGGATTTTGGCCGATATGTGCTATGAGGTGTATTAAGGTAATTTGATGGATTATTTGTGATGTGGTGTGAATAAGAAAGTATAAAGGAGAAGTGTTGTTGTGAAATGTATTGATTATCATGTATTGGTCAATGTTGGGAATATTGTGGGATTTTTGGAATAATAATTTCATCAATGGTTTTGTCAAGGGGAATGGCATGTTTAAAGGCAAACATGTAACTCATTGACGTTACATGCATTTGTAAGGTAGTTGGTGGTTAATGTGAATTCTGTTATGTATTTGTGTTGTAGAGTGACACATAAAGAAGGAGCGATACTATTTTATGCACATCTAGGATTGTACATTCGTATTGAGAATACAAGGTATGTAAGGTTACTTTGTCCGTATCTTTCTGCGGCAAATAGTATTCACATTGACATTACGCTTGTCCCATTCCGAAATGTGCTAAGGTATCCTATATGCAATTATCAATGGTCCTTATCATATATTTCCTACTCATTGAGCAATTGTGAATCTCATTTCTCATATTCATGAATAATGTTCCAAATGCCCAATAAGGTTATGTTCCAATGTTCCAATAGTGATGATACTCATATCTCTTGTTCATGGATTATTGATCAATGGTTCCAATGGTGTTATGGTGCTAATAATGTTATGTTTCTCACAATGTTTATTCTCATGTCTCTCACTCATTGGTTAATGGTCCAAAGCTTCAAGTAATGTTGCGACCATCATTGTATCAATCTCAAAGTAATGAATAAAGTAATGCAAATATGTGGTCAATGATCAAGTATGGGTGGTAGCTTTGGGGGCAAATGCCTAGCTCAAGCCGATCCCGAGGTTGTTGGATCAGGGGGCAGTCCTAGGGGCATAAGCCTAGATCGGACCGATCCTGACAGGGGGAAGCTCTAGGGGTAATAACCTAGCTCGAGCCGAACCTGAAATATTATAAGGGTGGCAGCTCTAGAGGTACCAACCTAGCTCGAGCCGATCCCAATATATATATTGATTCATAGGGTGGCAGCTCTAGGGGCATAAGCCTAGCTCGAGCCGATCCCAACATAACATGATGTTATGTTAAAACCCACTGTTCAGTCGGGGCCCGGGTATTACAGATCATAAGCAAAGATGAATAATCATGGAAGTAAAGATACATGAATGTAATGAAAGCAACATACATGGTTTCCACAGTACAGATTAGTGACTCATCTACATTGTGACTTATCTATATTGGTTATGCATTTGAACTTGAGTTCTTTGACATATTTTCATATCTTACAAGTTTCATATGGCCTTACATACTCAGTACATTCTTCGTACTGACCCCTCTTGGGGAATTTACCTTACTTGCTGCAGGCGCAGGTACTAGTAGGCCTCCACAGTAGGTTACCAGTGTTATAGTTCTTTGGTGAGCTCCAGTTAGTTCAGGGCTTCTCCGAGTCATAGTTGTACATATGTTTTGGGTTGTACTTGTTATATAAAGCGGGGACTTGTCCCGAATTTTAGTTCATTTTGGTCAATGCATTTGTTAGAGGCTTCTGTAGAGGGATTTGGGTGTATAAATGTAAAAGGGATATGTCGTTTTTGACTTGGTGGTCTCAACGGCCAAGTTTCGCATATGTATATATATATATATATATATATATATATATATATATATATCATGTTCCATGAATTCCATTGTTGGTATCTATAGATATTATGTGATTATGGGTTTCTTATGGCATGCATATGATTGAATAGAGACAAAGCTTGGTTCTCTCAGGCCTTGTCGGCTACGAGTGTCAATCCGTTCAGATGGGATTCGGGGCGTGACAAAAAGGTAGGGATACTGGGCTCGCATATCGCGCTCGGTCTCCCAAGTAGCCTCCTTGACTGGGCAGTGACGCCACTGAACCTTAACTACAGGTATGTCCCTAGAGCACAACCGTCTGACATCTCTGGCCAAAATGGACACAGACTCCTCTACAAATGCCAACCCCTCATCTAACTAAACCAAGTCCCACAGAAGCACGTGAGGCTCATCTGAATATATTGGCGCAGCATCAACATATGAAACACCAGGTGAATGGATGAAAAGGCAGGAGGCAGTGCCAACTCATATGCTACCCCCCAACTGTCTGTGGGATCTCAAATGGTCCAATATACCTTTGGCTGAGCTTTCCCCTCCTCCCAAATCTTATCACACCCTTCATGGGCGATACTTGCAGAAAGACCATGTCACCAACTCTGAACCTCAAAGCACGATTCCTACGGTCAGTATAACTCTTCTGCCTACTTTGAGCTATCCGTAGCCTATCTTGAATCACTCGAACCCGGTCCAATGACTCATGAAGAAAATCCATATCACGAGGCCTAACCTCAGAAGTCTCAAACCAACCAACAGGAGATCGACATTGCCTACCATACAACGCCTCAAATGAGGCCATCTAAATGCTAGAATCGAAGTTGTTATTATATGCAAACTCTGCCAAAGTTAAGAACTGGTCCTATTGACCCCCAAAATCCAACACACAAGCACGAAGCATATCCTTCAAAACCTGAATACTCCACTCCAACTGCCAATTAGTTTGGGGATGAAATGAGGTGTTCAGGTCAACCTGGGTACCCAACTCTTCTTAAAATGTCCTCCAGAAGCTATAAGTGAACTGAGAGCCTCGGTCTGAAATGATAGACACAGGTACCCTATGTAGGCAAACCACCTCTAGGATATAGACACGGGCCAACCTCTTGGTACTGTAAAAAGTCTGGACAGGGATGAAATGGGTGGATTTGGTCAATCGAGCCACGATAAACCAAATGCTATCAAAACCACGAGAAGTGCGGAGCAAACCACCTATAAAATCTATAGTAACCCACTCCCATTTCCACTCGAGAATAGGTAGCCTCTGAAGCAATCCACCAGGTCTCTAATGCTCGTCCTTTACCTGCTGAAAACAAAGGCAACAAGCCACAAACCCTGCTATATCTCTATATATACCCCTCTACCAGTAATGCTGCCTCAAATCCCTATACATCTTAGCTATCCTAGGGTGAATAGAATACCTGGAGTTATGGGCCTCACTAAGAATCAACTGAATCAGATCTCCTACTCTCGGAACACAAATGTGACCGTCAAGTCTTAGAACACCCTCAAAATCTAGGGTGGCCCTCCTGAACTCACTACTCAGCACCTACCCTCGAATGCTATGAAACCTGCTATCCTCAAAATGACGACTCCGAATTTTCTCCAACAGGGTAGATCTAGCCTCAACACTAACAATAATCCTCCTGGGGTTATAAACATCCAAACAAACCATAAATTTAGCTAAGGAATGGATATACAAAGCCAACGACTACTGTGAAATAGAAATGAAGGCCAAGCTACCCATACTTATTGCCTTCCGGCTCAAGGCGTTTGCTACCACATTTGCCTTGCTCGGATGTTATAGAATAGTGATATTATAGTACTTCAGCAACTCAATCCATCTATGCTTCCTTGAACTCAGCTCTCTCTGGGTCATAATATACTGAAAACTGTGGTGGTCAGTGAAGATCTCGCAACGACCACCATACAAGTAATGCCTCCAACTCTTAAGCATGAAAACTACCGCAGCCAACTCCAAATCATGAGTGGAGTTGTTGTGCTCATGCGTTTTTAGCTTCCTTGATGAATATGCAATAACTCTACATTGTTGTATCAGAACACACCCCAAACCATCACCAGATGCATCACAATAGATGGTAAACCCCTCACCCTCAAATGGAAGAGTCAGAATATGAGCTGAATTGAGCAAGTTCTTGATCTTAAGAAAGCTTGCCTCATAACTCGCGGACAACTGAAACGGAACCTCCTTCCTAGTCAATCTAGTCATAGAGGCAATAATGGAAGAAAAACTCTAGACGAACCAACTATAGTAGCCTGCCAACCAAACAAAACTATGAACCTCAGTAGGCGACGAAGGCCTAGTACAACTACGGATAGACTCGATCTTTGCTGGGTCCACCATAATACCATCCTTGGATACCACGTTCCTTAAAAAGCTATAAATTCAAGCCAGAACTCGCATTTTGAGAATTTGGCATAAAACCTATAATCTCTCAACGTGTGGAGCACAGTCCTCAAATGTTGTTCTTGGTCCTCCCTATTCCTTTAATTAACCAAGATGTCATCAATGAAAACTATCATGAAGGAGTTCAAATACGGCCTGAACACACGGTGTATCGAATCCATAAATGTTGCTGGGGCATTAGTCAACCCAAAAGGCATCACCAGGAACTCATAATCATCGTAATGAGTCCTAAAGGCTGTCTTAGGGATGTCCTCTACCCTAATCCTCAATTGATGGTAACCAGACCTCAAATCAATCTTAGAAAACACTATCACACCCTTTAGCTGGTTAAAAAAATCATCGATATGAGGCATATGATACTTATTCTTCACTGTTACCTTATTTAACTACCTGTAGTCGATACACGTATGCATAGAGCCATCTTTCTTCTTCACAAACAGAACTGGATCACTCCAAGATGATACACTTAGTCTGATGAAACCCTTACCCAGAAGATCCTAAAGCTGACCAATTAGCTACTATAGCTCGGCAAGATCCATACAATAAGAAGCCATAGAAATAGGTAGAGTGCTCGACTCGAGGTCAATAACAAACTCTATATCACGCCCATGAGGAATGCCAGGTAGGTCGGTAGAAAAAATATTTAAAAACTCACAGACAACAGGAATGGAGTCGAGCGAAGGACTCTCAGTACTAACATCCCAAACATAAGCAAGGAATGATTCACAACCCCTCGATATCAATCTACTATCCCAAATGTAAGAAACAATTCCTATCGGCTCGCGGCTAACAGAGCCCTACCGCACAATCAGAGGTATACTAGGCATGGCTAAGATAACGGTCTTGGCGAAGCAATCCAAGATCTCATGGTAGGGGGATAACCAGTCCATGCCCAAAATCAAGTTAAAATCTACCATATCTAACACAATAAGATAAACCTAAGTATTAAACTCCCAAACAGTCACAAGACATGATCTATATACCCGATCCACTACTAAGGAATCACCCACGAGGGTAGCTACATGCAATGACATAGAGAAAGACTCCAAACACAAACCCACTAGTGGAGCACAATAAGCAAATATTAAATTGGGATCAAAACAAGCAGAAGCTGGCTGATTGCATAAGAAAATTATACCTGTAATCATAGCATTCGAAGCCTCAGCCTTCGGCCTACCCAATACAATATACAACTAACCCTATCCGCTACTGGATTGGGTACCTACCCGACCACTTATCCTACCTATCTGAGGACCACCTTGAAAACCCTGGGGATCACCCCTACAATCCTGTACACCCCCTATGGCTGGAGGCGGCACTGATCTGATCGATTGTGCAGTCTGAATTAAAAACTTAATCATCCCTCGTCGGGGACACTCACGAACGAAGTGATAGACAACCGCACAATCATAACATGCCCTTGGCACCCTGCTCTGTCTAGAAGGTCCGGTTAATCCGAAATAACCACCTTTGCCCGACGATCCTGACTGAATACTCCTCTGAGGCTGACTACTACTCTGACCACCAGAACCACTATAACCAGGCTGACCCCCATTCGATATCTAAAGCGCTGCCTGAATGGGCCTACTAGACTGACCCTAATGCTGATAAGGCTGTTGCTGGGGGTACTTGCCCTTAAACCCTCGGCCTCTGAACTGTGAACCATTGTGTCTCCAACTGTAACTGCCCTGATAGCGAGGTCTCTTATCACTGCCCCCTTGGGAATCGCAATCCAACTCCTTAATCAAATACATATGCTCAGCTATGTTAGAAAAGGACTTCCCTGAAGTCACCAAACTCTGTGTAGCCCTGCGAAGAGGAAATCTCAAACCCCTGAAAAAACATTGAATCCACTCATACTCATCAGGAAGAATCATAGTAGCGTGTCTGGCTAAATCATGAAATGTCACCTCTTACTCAGTCACAGACATAGAACCCTGTCTAAATGCAGGAAACTTATCTCAAAGATGCTTGCACATACTGCAAGGCATATACTTCCCCAAGAAAGCTTTGAAGAAATGAGTCCAAGTTACAGGCGGAGATTCAGCTGGCTTGGAATCAAGATAACCTCTCCACCACCCCCTCACCACTGTATTTAACTAATAAACAAAAAAATCCACTCCACGCGACTCAACCAACCCCAAATTCCTCAACTTCTCTTCACAACTAGACAAGAACTCATAAGCATCCTCTGCTGAGGTCCCCGCAAACCTAGGTGGAGTCAATCTCAAAAATCAGCCCAATATTTTCTACTCCTCCATAGTCATAACTGGTTGGGCTACCGCTGGCTGTGGAACTACTGGTACTGGAGAAACCTCTACTCTAGGGGCCGCAGCTGCAGGCTACGCCCCTATATTTATACCACTTTGTGCTAATGGATGAACTCCACTTATCGACTGACCACCCACTAACCCCAATAACTGAACCAAGACATCTCTGAGAACTACCGAAGATATAAACTCGGGTAGGGCTTAGGCTGCCCCTTGGCCCACCTGTTGCTATGGCGGTGGAATCTCTAGAGCTATCTTTTGCTCGGGAGCTATAATAGGATCTAGTGATGGCTCCCTAGCCTGATCTCAAATTAAGGTTGCTGCTCTAGCCTGCCCCTGACCTCGGGGTCTACCTCTACCCTTAACTGGAGCTCTAACAATAGGCTCAGGGTCCTGATCCCTTGCTGCCGCTCCCCACATCCTAGCAATCCATGAAAGAGTGAAATAAATAGGGATTTAGACTCCAACATAGACACAATGCACGGAAGTACATCAAAAAGATGAGATTTTTCCTAGAAATATTCTGTAGCCTCCCAAAGATAGGATACAGACATCTCCGTACCGATCCAGGGGACTCTACTAAACATTGTCTCTTGTACCAATAATATCGAAGAAATCTAGGCTTTGCTACCAAGCTGTCATGATCGGATTTCTCAAGTCATGATGGCGCCTACCTTATCCCGCTAGTAGGCAAGCTAAGCCATAGCCCAGAATGGAAAGTAATGGGCTAACAGGCAAAAAATAAGAAAAGACAAGACAAAAATGATAACAGTAGTGATAATAAGCGGAACTAGAAAAGAAACATATAAGCTATATCAAAATGGAAGAAGGAAAAGGACAAAATATACAAGATAAATCCCTCCCAAGACCTGGTAAGGTTGGTACTAGAGCCACTACTACCAAAATAAGAGTACTAGACAGTATGCAAACTATATATAATATATACAAAGTAGTCTTGAATGTAAAATACTAAACTGGAACCGATAGAGGAGGATCAGCCTCAGATGCTAGCAAGCTCACCCTACTCTGATCAGTGCTGAGATAAGAGAATCATGTCAATACCAGTGGCTAGTACTCAGATCTGCATCAAGAAAAAGATACAGAAATGCAGTATGAGTACTAAAGCAATCAGTACATAGTAGGCATCATCGATCGACTGACCTAAATATAGTAAAAGTATAACTAAAATGCGAGAGTATTATATAAGTTAATAGTAGATAGGGATAAGAAAGTAAATGGCTACTGAACTATGCAACTACAATAAAGGAAAATAACTAAGAGCGATACAGGAAAGTAAAAGACTCAAAATTAAGAAAGCAAGCCAAACATAACCTAACTGGGGCCGCATAACCCAAGAAGGCAAACAGAATAAGACAGTTAACCCGATCGTGCCCTCATAAGCTGGTGGGTACACACAAGAAAAATCTACAGTAAAGACATAGATAACCCAAATTCGAATCGATCTCAGGTAACCTCCAGATCCCAAATCCATGATAAATCCATCCAAGTCTGCACCGGGCTTGAAATGACACCAATAGGTAATAACGAGAGGCCAGACGCGGGGCTCGAACCAATAATAGTAGATAATAAAGAGAGGTCATACGCCGAATTTGAACCAAAAATAATGGGTAATAACGAGAGGCCACATATATGATATACAACAGAACTCATAATCAGATGCCAGACTCGAACCAAAACTCATAGGAACTACAACTCCCAAAACAACAGTAATCGGTAGTAGAACTCCCAGATTAAATCATAACCAGATGTCGGACTTAAACCAAAACTCAAAGAAATCAATCTCCCAAACTAACCTTAATCGGCACTAGAACAGTTCCATAACCTATAATATATAAAAGGAATTATAACTACGCCGGTCCTGGATCGGAAATCAAATACATTTAAAGAATAAACTTTTGAATTACTAAAAGAGAGCAACCCAATGTTTCCAAGTTTAACACCACACTACCAGGTCATAACTCCTAAACTTAAGTGTACTGATTCACTAAGGCAAGGTGGGTCCCCAATTACTAAGTCAAGTAGGCATCATCGGCAGATGGAGCCCAAATATAGTAAAAGTATAACTAAAATACGAGAGTATCATCTAAGTCAGCAGTAGATAAGGATAAGAAAGTAAATGGCTACTGAGCTATGCAACTACAATAAAGGAAAATAAATATGAGCTATGCAGGAAAGTAAAATACTCAAAAGTAAGAAGGCAAACTAAACATAACCTAACTGGGCCCACATAAGCCCAGAAGCACACAGAAAAAGAAAAATAACCGATCGTGCCCCATAAGTCGGTGGGTACACACAAAAAGTAACTAAAGTAAAGGCACAGACAACCCAAAGTTGAACTGATCTCAAGTAACCTCCAGATCCCATATCCATGATAAATCCATCCAAGTGTGCAACGGGCTTAAATCGACACCAATGGGTAATACTGAGAGGCCAGATGCTGGGCTCGAACTGATAATAGTGGATAGTAAGGAGAGGCCATATGCCAGATTTGAACTAGAAATAGTGGGTAATAATGAGAGGCCACTTATATGATATAAAACAGAACTCATAATTAGATGTCGAACTCAAACCAGAACTCATAGGAACCACAACTTCCAAAACAATAATAATCAGTACCAGAACTCCCAAATCATATCGATACCAAAATAGTGCCAGAACCCATAATATATAGAAGAAAATATAAATATGCCGATCCCAAATCAAAAATCAAATATATTTAAAGAAATAAACTTCTGACTTACTAAAAGGGAGCAACCCAAGGTTTACAAGTTTAACACCACACTACCAAGTCATAAATCCTAAACTCAGGTGTACAGATTCACTAAGGCAAGGTGGGTCCCCAATTACTAAGTCAACGACTAACGGTTTCTGCCAAATACTGCTCTACCCGAGGTAAAAGTACTAAACAGGTTAGAAACCAAGTCTAAGTCAAACAAACCCAAGGTAATAGACTAAGAAGGGAAGTCAATATATTAACTAATCCTAAGGGTATCTAACGTAAAATACACTAGCTATGAAGTGTAGCGAGGCCCACTACGGGGTCCCAAAAACCAAGTCTGGGCCAGAACCTAGTCTAACCTAGTCTAAGGCTTCCTAACCCCAACTAAAGGTACTAGAAGTGTTACCCAAACCTATAAGGTCATGCTACATCATTCTAAGGGGAAAATGGGCCTGAAACCTACCAAAATGGGGTCATGGCCTGCTAAATACGGCATAAATCAACAACTGGGCTACAACTACCTATCCAAAACTAGCATAATAGCAAACAATTACCGTAAATAAACTCAGTCTAAGGATAGGGTAAGCCTAACCTACTTGAATTCCACCGAATGCTTACTGAATCCTCTGAACCAGAGCATTCCCCTTCTGAGAGGCCTTTGACAGCTGCCACATTATTAAAACAACATTCTATGCGTCAAGAAGAGAAGAACGATACCTATATTACGTAAAAATGCCCCAAATCAAAAATCAAATCAAAATTCCCATGTAGGGCACACTTTTAGAATCATAAAATTGAAACCGTCACAATGTCCCACATGATTTAAGGGTCAAAATCCATGAAAATACAACCTAAAATCGGGCTTAAAACAACCCCGAATCAGTCCTAATAACAACCCTAAAATGAATAATTAAAATGGAGAACTAAGCGAGATATTGACAGGAAACATACGAGGTTTCGAACGTATAAGGTCCCCACACACCATCTCGAGATAATCCCATATTAACTATACAGTTCCCTCATAATTTGCATGCTCAAAGAAGCCAACAATGGCTTTTAAGACTTAGAAAATGAGTTGGAAAATGGAGGGAGTATTTATACTACTAGGGGTCCCTTCTTTGTGAACGCGGGACCACTATCCTGAATGTGGGTACTATCCCAGACAGGCCTTCATGAATGCAACTGGTTCACCGTGATCTCGAAGAAGAAAGCTGGATCAGCCTAGCCCGCCTTATCTTCGTGAATGCGAAGGTTGGCCTGCGAATGCGGAGGTCAAGAATCTTGACCCTCGTGAATGAGCCCTAGGCCTGGTGAACGCACCCAAGGCCTCACAAATGTGAAGGTCAATTTTGTCCTACACCAGGTACTGATGCACCAACAACTTTGGCAAGCTGCAAAGTATCCCAATTAGGCCATCGAGATTCGTTCAAAATACCGTGGATGCAAACGAATTATGTTACCCCAACAAATTTGACATTCTAGACTCAACAACACTTTCAAAATTTCCTTCCGAGGTCATATCGATAAAAAAAGTGGGTACCACACCCAAGGAGCCATTTTTACCAATTTCTATCCTATAGCCCAAAATGAGTTCGGAAGCCCCAAGACCCAGACCAAGGGTCCTCCTAACCTAAAATAGACATTTCAAAGCTGTTGAGACTGTCAGAAATTCCATCCAAGGCCATTTACCTAAGGTTTACGCCCGAGAACCATTTCTTAACTTCAGAAGCTCCTAAACAGGGAAATGGCTCTAATAACAAACGAACTATTCGATAATCAAACTGTTAGTCTCAGCAAGTCATAAATGACCTGGGGCAGCTATAGTAAAGCACTAAATGTAGAAAATACACATAAATGAGAGAAATGACCTGGAGGGTCATTACATTTTCCAACTCCATCTTAATACAACTTTTAAATAAAGTGTTTTCTTCTCTTCTTCACAAGAAGTATAATCAAAATACTCTATTTCTTCAATCACAGTTTTCTAATTTTAAAATAAAGTGAAAAATATTTAAAATCTATGGTCAAACACCTACTTTTATTGTGGTTTTATTTGAAGCTTAAAGAAAACAATCATTCATAAAGGGTGTGTTAGGTATGAAGAAAATATTTTTTCAGAAAATAAGTGGGTTTCTTACTTATTTTCTGATGTTATGTTGGTAAGAAGAAAATAGTGTCCCAAGAGAATCTAGGTATAATCTATGAAAATAATAACTACACTAGACCTGACCACGACCATAGATCAAGACTCTTGATATGGGAACCAAAACCCGACCACGGCAACCGACCTAAGACTCGAATTTGACCATGACTCACATCGTTTGACCTTGGACTCGAACCTGACACCCTATGTAACACCCCAAAAGTTTCCAAGGTTTTATTTCAGACTTAGCACAGAACCAAAAAGAAACCAATAAAATTTACCTCAGAATGACCCTGACCAATAGTCATGGTCAGGTCTGATGAGTCATCAGACTCACTCATCTTGAGTGTAGTCCCCAATGATCCATTGTGAGATAGGATGAGTCATCCTATCACTCATTCTAAGCAGCCCCAGACCAAGTCGTAAAACTTGATTTTTCTTCCCCAGTAGCTAAGACTTGATAGGACAAGTCATTTTTACCTCAGACGACTCGTCAGGTCACTTATTTTGAGAAAGACCTGAGAGTTGACATTTAGGTCCAGAAGCAACGATTCTAAACTATGACTCGTTATCAGTAGTAATGAGTCGTGCTATCCCAATCATGCCCAGGCCCAAGAAAGTTTCCCATTCACCACAATTCCAACAATAACTCATTATCAGACATGATGAGTCATTGTGTTGGCCGTGATGACTAGATACAACAAAATTAGTTACATTTTAATTGGGGAATTTTGGTCCTTTACACCTTCCTAACTCCCTATACTATGTCGTAGAAGTTCATTTTGAGAGTGATTAAGAGGTATTAGTTGACCCTTTACTCTCATTCTCTCCTAAACAATTAGAAGAATAGCAAAAAGGTGATTCCTTTTTCTCTCAAAGCAAAAAATTGTGGTTCTTCCTCTTAAGCCAAAGCTCAAGCTTTCTAGTAGGGAAATCTTTACTTCGGGTATGTCGGATTCACTACAAAAAAATAGGTTTTAGCGACGGATTTTAGCGACGAACGATCTTTTGTCGCTAAATAACGACGGATTAGCTACAGAATTAGAATTTTGTCGCTACAAAAGAGAAAATAAAAATAATCGCTAAAATAGCGATGGATTAACAATGGAACCTTAAAAACGTCGTTAAAAATTGGCGATAAGTTTTCCCGGCTTCACTTTAGCGACAGAATTAGCGACAAAATCTTGGCGACGAAATTTATTAAAATGTAGCGACGGATTTAGCAACGGAATATTCGAAACTAGTCATAATATTAAAAAATCCATCTCTACATACGATTTAAGTTCCATTCCTAGGGCACAACGTACAAAACAAAGACGCTATCTCTCTCTTCTTCTTTGTACAAAATAACCCTAACAGTGATGCTACAGTTCTCGATCAAAGGCTTCTCCAAACCTTCGCCGGTGGCCTTCTGTCTTCCCCATGCCCTCCCGATTTCGTCCAGACTCGGGCGCCTATCGATTTTCTTGCTTTTTAGGGTTATACAAAGTCTATCCATGTAAAGTTTTACAGGTAATTATATATATATATATTTCATTGCATTTTTCACTGTCTATTTGAAAGTATATGAACTGTATTCGATTATTGTTAGTTTCTTTCAATTTTTTATTTTTCCAATAACTCTAAGATGTCTCATTTTCTCTGTCGCATCGAGAGTTTTTTTTTTTGGTTTCTGTTGAAGACAAGTATGTATGTGTTTTGTTGAAATTTTCAAACTTGGTGCTGAAATTGATTTGCTTTTAACCATTTTGCAAATTCAATGAAAATGGTTCCATAAACAGAAGCCTTCCGATGAAGAATTCGCTATATCTTAATTGACATAAGTAAGAGTTTGTATAGAATAGATTGTTTGTAAAAGTATGTCAAACATTCAAGGACATCTAATAAAAATTGAGTTGTACCAAAAGGATAGAAGTGGAGTTACCTGTCTTTTTGTTTGTAATTTTGCCTTCTTTGAGTTTCACATGTTACATCTTTTAGTGATTTTTGATACTTACCAATAAGTTGGTGAAAATTTTTATAACAAAATACATGAGGTAATATAGGTTATTCAGTTTGTGGTATGCCTCAAGACCCTTAATATTAAAAATCACACATTAAGACCCAATTTTTTGTCCAAAGGTTTGGTTCTCAGCTTAACAATTTGTTAGATTCATCGATGGTTTAAGTTTTCTTCCTTCATTACCTGGATATGATAGAGAGAATTAGTTTTTTCAAATTACTATGACTTGAGAGGTCTGATTTCTTTGAAATAATTGGTTGATTGGTTCAAGTCTTGGTCTGTTGTTTGTCCATAATTTACATTTTAGTTTCCTTATTCTTTGGCAAAGTTGAAGCAATGAAATATCGGATTCAAAGAGTAAACTCTTTAAAATTTGGTTAGATATTATCAATTTGCCCAGTTGTTGTAGTTTAGCTTGAAATTTTAGTTATTGAAAGTTTTCTCTCCACACCATGGAAAATCTGTAATGACCCAATTAGTGGCCCTGTGTTTTGCTTGTACAACTTGACTCGTGTGTTGTTTTGGTTATATATTTGTACCTCATTATGTGAGTTTGACTTTCAGATTCTAAAGAAGACTAAGGGCTCATTTTGTATGAGGGATAAGGGATAACTAGTCCCGGGATAACTTGTTTCACAATCAAACGAGCCCTAATAGCTTAATTTTAGCTTATGTACTACTTGAATAAATGACTGATATATGATTTTGCGTGGCAATTCTTTATGTGATTAGTTATATTGTTGATCAGTAATCTCCGTATTTAAAATTGTTTCTGCTTTTTGAGCAGTAATCTCCTCATATACATCATTGGCACGAAATTATAAGGTTTTGCGGAGAAGATAAAAACATAGGCAATAGCTGCAATAGCCATCTATAAAAATGAGAGTTAGCTAAATAGCAAGAAAAAAAGAAATGAGATGCCTTATTATATCTCAGGTTCGATACATACTTGTGAACATAATGTTTTTACTGAATTGATAAAGTAGTACTAGACCCCACGTGATTGATATAACCAATCTCATTATCAATATTACGCAATATTTTTCGAAGTGTTTCTGGAAAAAAAAATTGTCCAATAAAATTTTCTTTCTATACATAATTCCAAATTTTTAGGTTGTGCCTCATGAAAATTTTAGCATAGCATTAGTTTTCAAGTTGCTTTTCAGATTTACTTTGATCGTATCATATTTTTATAATAATTTCCTTGTATTAAATGGGCTTCACGGTTGGGATGATTTTCCCAGTTCAATCAACCAATTAAGGTGCAAACTCCAGAAGGATAAAAAAGAAAGATTCTTTAAGATAGAAAATGCTTCAAAGCTTCTGTGTGAAAATTGATAGAGCTATTATCCAAGAAAAAGACCTTAAGTTTGGTAACACTTCTTATCTAAAGAATTTTCACGCACTACACTCCCGAAATCTCACTTGTGGTATTTCATTGGGTATTTTTTTTGTCACTCTAAGAAAACTCTGAAACTAGAGTTCAGAAATCAATACTACCGAAGATGCCCTTCTTCCGATTACCAAAAGGCTGTCCCTTTTTTCACAATGTTGGGACCAGTTTAGATAAAACAACATGTTGTTGTAATAATCCTTACGGCATAATTGAAATCCAACATTAAAAGGATGGAATTGTAAGTAGTACTTGAAGAGAGTTATCATTTGTTCAATAAATAACTTAGAAGTAAATTCTCATCTTTAAGAAGTTTCTTCTTTCAGAATCAACTATTTAACTGTTCATCCATCAAAGAATGAATTGTTTAACTAAATAAAATTTATGGTTTCTTGTTAGTATTACTATTGCATTCTGACTAACCAGTCATGGTTTCAATATTATGTTCTTGAAATAGTTGTTGTCCTGGTGAATTAGGTACATGGTGTAGCTTGAGGTTTTAATGAGTTATTTGCTTTTCAAACTGATTGTCTTCTCTTTCAAATGCGAAATAAACAAGTATAAGATCTACATTAGTGTATAGAGCACAAGGTGTGCTCATAAAGAGGAAGTCAAAGGAATTTCCTATTACCAAAGATGCCCTTCTTCCCTGTTGGAATGAGCATCAGTGTCCACCATTTTGTTCCGGGCTAGTATATGGATGTTAATGGAATTACAAAAGGGGAAGGTTTTCAGGTAGTGGAGTAATCTTCATTGTGTTTATTGTTTGATTATTCTAGTGATATTATTTGATGAGATTCACACATATTTTGACCTCAAATGCTTTTGAGACCAAGTTTTCATACTTCGTTGAGTTTTTCATAAAGACAACTTGAAAATCTAAATTTTGTTGCTGATTGGGCATTTTTTCATCTTCATGGTAGTCTTTTAATAGAAGTAAATATCAATTACCATTGTCAAATATATTTAGATTATATGAACTCTTTAAGCATCGGCCAATGGTAGAAATATTGTTCTATTTGTGGAATAAAATCCCCCCTTTCTACTTTCTATTCCACCTCTTAAGATACAAATTGAACCATCAGTTGTCTCACTCTTGGAGAGCATGTTTCATCTGATGAACTGTAGTAATGATTGGTGAATTTCATGCATGTATGGTGGGATGAAAAGAATGAGATTTAACGGTATTGGTTCTACAAGTCAGAGAGATGCTCCAGAAAAGGTTGGTATTACCTTTTCTTTGATTTTATGTAGTGAATTATAGTGCATGAGTTCAATTTTTACAATTAAGTAAGTTGCCACTTGCCGCACCTCTTTTGGTCTACCATATAACTAATTGCATGCTAAATTGCAAATATTGCCTATTATATTATTTTTAAACATGATATGTTATTGAAATTGTTATCTATTTGTGTTGTGACTTGTTTGAAGGTAACGTAAATCTTGTAAACCAATACCTAAATGATGCTTCAGTGAAGTGTATTCCAAAAATATTCTAGCAATAAAATATATAGTCATTTGGCACAGATGTTGTTCAAGACTTGTTGAACATTGCTTTACTCTGTTTTCCCCTCCCTCTCTTTGTTTCCTCCACAGTATCAAAATAAAATTCATTCTCATTGTTAATTTTCTCTTAGGCTGCTTACAACAATATAGGGCAAGGGCGACAAAAGGGTGGAAACAAAAGGCGTCTTCTAGTCGCCCTGAGCTGGGGAGTGCTTGTGGAGTGAAGGGGTGGGTGGAAGGCATGCTGAAAAATGCACCGCTAAGGAATTATTACTTCCTACAAACCAAATACCTATTGAAACGTGGTTATTTAGTGCTTTCACTTCTATCTTCATTATTGCAGCCATTTTTGAGGAATGGAATACTACATTCAGTACGGGTAAATAAATAGTTCATTCATATATTGGTTTTTCCTTATATTTCCTTTTTGTTTGGGTAAATTAAACTTAAAAACCCTTTAAGAATTTCATTTACTTATATTTACAAGATAGAGTTCAAGATTTGTTAAGCAATAGTGATCACAACAATTGCAGTAGGATGCTATGGATGTTGCAACTCGGATATATTACAAGTTCGTGGGAGGAGAGATGGAGAAAAGAGTTTATGGCCTTGGGTTCTACTTTTGATTCTGATGAACATCCTCCAACACACCATTAGTTTGCTTTGCCTTTCAGACTCTATTCTATTAGTTGAAGAATGATTATAAACGTTGTTAAAGCCTTTTTTGGGATTTGGTATCTTTAAATTACTATTCATATGGAATCAGGTTCATATAATACTTATTGTGTATCACTACTTTTTTAATATGTCCTACATGGATTTTGAATAGCAGATAATATAAAAATATATAAGCAAAAGTAGTGATGATTATTAAACATTTAATGGATTAAAAATTTAAATGAATATAATACAAACTGCAATTGAATAGCTACGGCATTTCCATAGCTAATATTTCTCGGCGACGAAATCATCAAGCAAATGAGCGACGGATTTAATACGTGTTGCTACGGAAATGTTCGTCGCTAAATATAGTGACGAAAAAATACATTGCTAATCTGTCTCTACATTTAGCGACGGAGGCCAAAAATGTGTTGCTAAGAGATTAGCTACGAGCGTTTAGCGATAGACACAATTCCGTCGCTAATTTGTCGCTAAATGATGGATTTAGGTGGTTTAGCGACGGATTTCGTCCGTCGCAAAAATCAGTTTTTTTTTTAGTGATTTCAGCAAAGGGATTCCTTTCACACTTATGTCCCAAAAAACTTTTAGTAAATATCAAATTCATACATTGTGATTCTAGGGTTATTATCAACTTTCAGAATTTACTTTGAATTCAGCACTCTCAAGATCTTTAGATGATAATTACATATTTTGTTATGATTTTGGAGTCTTGCATGATTTAGAACTTCCATGATTTGATATTAAACTTGACTTTATAGTATTTTCAATTGAATTAGTTTCCTTCCGACAGTTTGAAGTGTTATGAACACACGATCCCAATAATTATTGATTTTAACAAGAATAAACATGATTAGTTTCAGTTTACAGACTTACAGTGTTATTATACATACCTTCAGAATATTTTAAGAGAAATATATTCTAATTCAGTTTTAGAACATAGGTACTTTATGAGCTTTCTGTAATAAACCAGTTGGGGAGTAGTACTTAGCATCGAGCGGACTTAGGAATGAGAGATTACCCATTAGTAGAGGCTGATACCTTCAGTTAAAGTCCCCAAGTCCTAGAACTACGTTGCCAGCATAGGTTATTAAGGGTCACCCACCAGTTGAGTCTTATACTTAGTCCACTGGACATCTGTTAGTGGATCCACCTCAATTTGGTTCTCTATCCTTGGCAAGGTATAGAACACCCTCCCAACTAAGTTTATAGGTTGGACCTCATTTAGCTCAGATGAGGTATGTCAGTTAATGTAACACCCTGTACCTTCCTAACCCTATGTGATGACGTTGACTAATGGTTATTTAGGTGTCGAGGTGCCATGAGTATGCATTTGGTAATGTTAATGATGAGGAAATTGAAATTGGGCCTTGTATATGTGATTAAACTTGTGTAGAAGGTGTTTTGTAATTTTCATGGAGCATTTGTGGGGTTCAAAATGAGGCTAAGAGGACCCCTAAACAAAGGATGTTAAGGGCAAGAAGTAAGTTAAAGAATAGGACTTGAAGTATCTAACCAAACCCGCAAAGAAAAGTCGAAAAACAAAATTTTCAAAAAAACTAAGTCTGGGGCGCACTAGGGGGTGTGCCACGCCGCTCTGGGCTAAAATTTTTAGTCCATAGGCATCAAGTTGGGCGCGCCACGCTATTTTTTCCACTTTTTCAAAGTTGGAATTTTTCTTAAGTCCCAAGGGTGCCCGGGGACGTATTGAGCCGATTTTTGCCACGTTTCTTATACAAAAATGAGAATATACAAGAAATGATTGAAGTATTATATTGGTGTGGTAAAAGTACTCGTGAACGAATTTGGCGTCAAAATGACGATTTTGCCCTTATGGTCAAAATAAGTCATACGTGGCTAGAATTGCTTGTTTTTGGAATTGAGGCTACGAGTATGAATTGCGTGAGTGGGAATATTTTTGTAACGCATATGAAATGAATTAAACATGAGAAATTATTGATTTTATTGGGTTAAGTGATTTGGGCTCACTAAAGCCCAAATATGAAGAAAAATATGGGCCAAGAATGGGTCAAATGACCCATTCTTCTTTTGACTAAGGAAATAATTGAGAAAGGACTTCAAGGGTCTATAAAAGGGAGGAAAAATCAGATTTTAACCCACAAAGACACACATGTTTTTCTTGCATTTTCTAGACTTTTCAAGAAAACCCCTTTGGGGCTCTTCAAACCCTAAGCCATCTTTGGAACAAGATCATCATCTTCCAAGCTTGGGTAAGTGATTATTATTGTACTTTAACATATTATAAGCATGAGAGATTATGTATATCATGTTGTTTATGGTTGGAAGTGTTGTACATGGCACTTTTGGTTTTGTGAAAGAGATGTGTTATCCATGGGATTGTAACTTGAATTATGACTTGTGGTCTTGATGAAAGAGCATGGTATGGATGAAATAACAAAATATATGGTGTGATTATGTTATTAAACTTGTTATTTTCATATAAGTCTAAATTATGGGATTTTGGCCGATTTGTTGTTGTGAGGTGTATTGAAGTCATTTGATGGAATAATTGTGATGTGGTGGTGATGGAGAAGTGTAAAATATGAACTTGGTGTAACATGCTATTGGTTATCATGTATTGGTCAATGTTGGGAATATTGTGGGAGTTTTGGAATAATCATTTCATAAATGGTATTGTCAAGGGGGAAATGACATGTTTAATCCAAATATGTGACTTATTGTTATTGTATGTCATTGTAAGGTAATTGGTGGTTAATGTTGGTTTCGTTATGAACTTGTGTTGTAGAGCAAAACACAAGGACGGAGCGGGACTATTGTATGCACGTCTAAGATTGTGTATTCGTATTAAGAATACAAGGTATGTAAGGTTCCTTTTTCCGTATCCTTCTACAACATATTGTCCCTATTGACATTGGACTTTTTTCAATTCCGAGAGGCTTGAAGTATACCAAATTAGGTTGACGTATATTATTATTCATATGTGTTCTATTCTTAGATGACTTATGATACACTTATCTCTTGTTCATTGATTGGAGTTCCGAAGATGTCATAACATTGAAATTTCAAGAAGAACTATTTCAAGAGAGTAATAACATAAGATAATCTATTTAATCTTGGATGGCATTGTCGAACCATGTCTTGTTCCAAAGTCCTATAATATGATGATTATCCTTGTACCAATCTTTCATAAGTAAAAGTACCAATCTCATAAGATCCCATAAGAGTAATAAGAGAGGTGATGTGCAAGTTAACATATCTATTTCCTCATAAGTGAAGATGTCAATCTTATGAAGTACAAGAGTGAAGTAATATATATATGTGATTCCAATTATGTCATGATCCTCAATGCCTCAATCACTCTTAAGAATGGAAGTAAGAATAATAAGAGAAATAAGAGATGTGTAATTAAAGAGTAATCATAAGTACATCCCAGGGGCTACAGAAAAGCCTAGCATGGGTTAATATAACATCCCAGGGGTCAAAGTACCTAGCATGGGTTCATATAACATCCCAGGGGTCAAAGTACCTAGCATGGGTTAGTAACATCCCAGGGGCGACACGAAAGCCTAGCATGGGTTCATATAACATCCCAAGGGTCAAAGTACCTAGCATGGGTTAGTAACATCCCAGGGGCGACACGAAAGCCTAGCATGGGTTCATATAACATCCCAGGGGTCAAAGTACCTAGCATGGGTTAGTAACATCCCAGGGGCGACACGAAAGCCTAGCATGGGTTCACATAACATCCCAGGGGTCAAAGTACCTAGCATGGGTTAATCTCATCCCAGGGGCAACAGAATAGCCTAGCATGGGTAGAACAATAAATATGAATAAAAGATGAAGACAAGAGGAGTAAAGAACGTAATATACATGGTTCCCCACATACAGAAAGAGAGTTTATTCACATTTCTATTTCCTTACATTGATTCCATTATTGTTGATATTATGTATTATGAATTTCCTATGAGCCTTACATACTCAGTACATTCTTTGTACTGACCCCCTCGAGGGAATTACCTTACATGTTGCAGGTGCTGGCACTAGTAGACCTCCATTGTAAGTTGACATTGCGGATCTTTGGTGAGCCCCAGTTTCTTAGGGACTTTACGAGTCATAGGTGTACAGTTGTGTTAATGTTGTAAATGTTGTATAAAGCGGGGACTTTTCTCGATTGTTAGTTGATCTTATAAATGCATCTGTTAGAGGCTTTTGTAGACATGTGTGGGTTACGAATGTGAAAGATAAATGTTCGTTCTGACTTGATGGCTCCAATGGCCAAGTTTCCTAAATATGTATACAGCATATGCTTCCATGTTCATATTTTCCGCATAGTTGCATAAGGTTTAATAAGGTTCATACGAGTATATGCATACGAACATTCATGAGCAAAGATTGGTTCTCTCGGGCCATATCGGTTTCGGGTGCCAGTCCGACCCGAATGGGATTTCGGGTCGTGACAGTTAACAAGCTCTCCCATAGATTCAGACATAGCTGTTGTACATGAACCTCAGTTTAGTTTATTTACTTTAAACTATGACTTCTTATATTTATCATTTCACATCAGTTTATATGCATTTATAATAGGGTCATTATACTTTGGTTCAACTTATGCATTCAGTCTTGCATTTCAGTTCAGCATATCAATATTTCCCAGCATACTCAGTCTATTTTTTTCAATTGCATATCTCACATGCTCAGTACATTCAAAGTACTGAACGCACTCTTTTTTATATTATATCTTATTATTATATGTTCCAGCGCTCAGTATTAGGCTCGCGGTTAGCATGATTCAGTGCCACATCAGCGACTATCAGTTGGAGTCCTCATCATTCGAGGAAAATTATTCATTATAGTTTTCTTAGTACTTCAATTTCATCTTTTAGAGTTAGCTAGGGACTTGTCCCAATAGCTCGTCAATAATAGAGGCTTTCAGACATAGAGTTAGACTTTTTAGCCTATCAATTTATTTCAATTGGGTATTATTATTCATATTTAGTATCATTTTTAAAGATTCTCATATTATTTTAGATTACACATTTGAATTCAGTTAAGCTTCCTCTCAGTCTTATTTGTTTCAAAGCATTCAGAGTTATGCCATGTCACGGGTTAGCTTGGGGTCACTTGAGGCTTTAAGCACCATGTTATGTCCAGGGTATAGAATCAGTTCATGACAAACTTGTATCAGAACATTAGATTTAAAGTGTCCTAGAGTGTCTGAAAGTTGCGTTAAGTAGAGTCTCGGTCATGAGTGTGAAGTGCACCATACTTATGAGGGAGAGGCTACAAAATGTTTTAGGAAAATCTCTCTTATTTCATGATTCATATCGTGCAATAGAGTATAATTCTATTTAATCTCCTTCTAATTTATAGTCTATGCATTTACAGAAAATGCCTCCCAGAAGAGCAAACGGACGATAAAATAGTAACAGAAATCAGTAAGCCCTACCAGCTCCAGCAGATCCCCAAAATGAGCAAGTCATTCATTCAAAATTCAGGGATGCTTTCCAAGTGCTTGCTCAATTCATGATAATTAGGTCAATCAGTAAGTGGTTGTACCTACTAATCCTAATGAGAATGCAGCTGCTATGAGATTTTGGGACTTCACTCGAATGAATCCTCTAGAGTTTCAAGGTTCAAAGGTGGACGAAGATCTGCAAGATTTTATTAATGAGGTTCAGAAGATCACTCGAATCATGGGTATTAATCCAGTTGAGAGTGCAGACTTGGCTGAATACTAGTTGAAAAGAGAGGAACAAACTTGGTTCAAGTAGTGGAAAGAGGGTAGACATGTGTATGCATGCCTAGTTGATTGGGATGAGTTCATGATTGCTTTTATGGACTGGTTCTTTTTCTAGGAGTTGAGGGAAGCTAACGTTGAGGAGTTCATTAACTAGAAGCAGGGGAGTATGTCAGTGAAGGAATATTCTTTGAAGTTTACCCAGTTCTCTAGGTATGCTCCAGAGATGGTTACAGTGGCTCAAATGAGTAAGATTGTTTCAAGTGTTTTTGAGTCAGTGTTCAATAAGTGAAAGACTACTATACTTGTTGTGGGGTATATGGACATCTCACTTATGACTCATGCCCAACAGATTGAGGAGGAGAAAATAAAGGAAAAGGAGAGAGAGACTAAGAGGGCTAGAATAGGCAATTTTGATTATTCTCAGGTGGAAATCACTCTCAGTTTTAGCAAAGGTCTTCAACTCCAGCCCCATCCTCTATTAGTGCCCCAACACCTAAGTTGAGACAGGAGCAGTGGGATAGAGCATCAGTCTCTAAGTCTCAGAGTAGCGTTATTAGTGGGCGCACTTTTTAAATTTACAAAAAGTGTGGTAGGAACCACCAACGGGAGTATATGGCTGACAGTGGTGGTTGTTTTAGATTTGTCAAGCTAGGTTATAGGTTGAGGTATTTCCCAGTAGCCTCAAACAGGGGCAGAGATGTTCGCAGAAGATCCAGCCCACTTCATCAGCAACCCCTTCAGGTCGCCCAACTCAGTAGGGTGCTTTATCTGGTACAAGTGGCGGGCTGCACCAAAATAAGTTCTATGCTTTGCAGACTTGACAAGATAATGAGGGTTCCCCTTATGTCGTCCTTGGTGCGTTGTGAGTCTTCCATATTAATATATATGCATTATTAGATCCTGGAGCCATATTTTCTTTCGTGACTCTCTATATTGCAGTAGATTTCAGTGTCAGTCCCTTAACCCTTGCATAACCCTTCTCAGTCTCTACTCATATTGGTAACTCTGTTATATCTAAACTGGTATACAAAAATTACCCCACCATAATTTCCAAAAAAATTACCATAGTTGATCTAGTAGAGTTAGATATGACCAATTTTATGTCATTCTTAGCATGAATTGTCTATATTTTTGTTATACCTCAGTCGACTGTAGAACCAGAGTTGTTAAGTTTTAGTTTTCAAATAAACCAGTCTTAGAATGAAAGGGTAGTACTTCTGCTCCTATAAGTCAATTTATCTCTTACCTTAAGTCCAGAAAAATAATCTCTTAGGGTTGCATCTATCATCTAGTTCGTGTCAAGGATTCCAAGTTCAAAACCCCAACTCTTCAGCCAATTCAAGTTGTGAATGAATTTCCAGAAGTATTTCCTAAAGATCTGCCCGGAATCCCTCTCAAGTGGGTGATAGACTTTGGAATATACCTTCTTCTAGATACCCAGCTTATCTCAATTCGTCTTTACGGAATGGCTCTAATCGATCATAAGGAATTCAAGGAACTATTGAAGGACCTCTTAAACAAAAGTTTCATTAGACCCAACATCTCTCTATGGGGTGCTCCAGTTCTTTTCGTGTGTAAAAAAAATGGTTTCTTCAGAATGTGCATCGATTACCGTCAGTTGAACAAAGTCACAGTAAAGAATAAGTATCCCATCCCTAGGATTGATGACTTGTTCAACCAACTTTAGGGTGCCAAATGTTTTTCAAATATAGACCTCTGATTCTGTTATAATCAGCTTAGAGGTAGAGAGCGTGACATCCCGAAGACAACCTTCAGAACTCGGTATGACTACTATGAATTTATTGTTATGTCTTTTGGACTAACGAATGCTCTTGTAGCTTTTATGGTCTTGATGAACAAAGTGCTCAAACAGTACTTGGACATGTTCATAATTATTTTCATAGATGACATCCTCATTTATTCTCGAAGTAAGAATGGACATGTAAATCATTTAGGGATTGTCTTGCAGACTCTCAAAGATTGTCAGTTATTCACTAAGTACAAAAAGTGTGAATTTTAGAAGAAATCAGTAGCGTTCCTTGGTCACATCATTTCTAGTGAGGGCATTAAGGTTGATCCTCAAGAGACCAAAGCAGTTAGGAATTGGCCTAGACCCATCTCTCCATCAAACTTAGGACTTTCTTGGGTTTAGCCAGTTATTACAGGTGGTTTGTTGAAGGATTTTCATCTATTGCTTCTACTATGTCCAAATTGACTTAGAAAAAAGTCAAATTTTAGTAGTCCGATACTTGCAAGGAGAGTTTTTAGGAGTTGAAGACTCAACTCACTTCTGCTCCAGTTTTGACCCTACTAGAGGATTCAGATGGGTTTGTTATTTACTGTGATGCATCCAGAGTTGGCCTCAGTTATGTGTTGATGTAGCATGGTAAAGTTGTATCTTATGCCTCTAGACAGCTCATACCTCATAAGAATAATTATCGGACTCATGACATTGAGTTGACAGCTGTAGTTTTTTCCTTAAAAATTTAGAGGCACTATTTGTATGGAGTTTATATGGATGTATTCACGGATCAAAAGATCCTTTAGTATGTGTTCAGTCATAAGGAGCTCAATATTCGTCAGAGGAGATGGCTAGAGTTGTTGAAAGATTATGATATGAGCATTTTGTACCATCCGGGTATGGGTAGTGGCTAATGCTCTTAGCAGAATTTCTGTGGGTAGTGTTGCTCATGTATAGAATGAAAATAAAGAATTAGTTTGTGATGTCCACATACTTTCTAGATTGGCAGTTAAGTTGGTTGATTTAGCCGAAGATGGTGTTATGGTTCAACATGGTACGGACTCTTCCTTAATAGAAAAGGTAAAGGTAAAGCAGGATAGTGATTCCATTTGTTTAAATTGAAAGAAGTAGTCTAAAGTAAAAAGGTAAAAGTTTTCTCCAAAGGGGGAGATGGTGTTCTTCATTGTCAGGGTCAATTATGCGTTTCAGATGTAGATGACTTAAGACAACAAATGTTCATATAAGCTTATAGTTCTTGATAGTCCATTCACCCAGGTGCCATTAAGATGTATGGTGATCTATGATAAGTCTATTGGTGGAATGGCATGAAGAAGGATATCACAAAATTTATGGCTAAGTGTTCAAATTACCAACAGATTAAGATTGAGCACTAGTGACCAGGTGGTAATGACTTAGAATGTCAGTATTCCTACTTAGAATTAGGAAGAGGTGAC
The DNA here is from genome assembly GCA_031232105.1 of Capsicum rhomboideum. NCBI lineage: Eukaryota > Viridiplantae > Streptophyta > Magnoliopsida > Solanales > Solanaceae > Capsicum > Capsicum rhomboideum. The sequence goes on along the minus strand of CP124719.1, from coordinate 97,731,961 downwards.
TATGAACTTTATTATAAGGTTACCTAGTACACACCGATAATACAATTTGATATGGGTTATTTTATGATCGGATGACTAAGTCAGCATATTTTCTGCCAGTTAACAGTACAAATTTAGCCTAGGATTATGCTAGACTCTACTTAGAGATTTGGTCAACTTGTATGGAGTTCCATTGACTATCATTTTGGATAGGGGTACTTAGTTTACTTTATAGTTCTAGAAGTCCTTTTAGAAAGGTCTAGGTACCTAGGTTCATTATAGCATAACTTTTTACCTGCAGACAGATGGTCAGACAACGCGGACCATTTATACCTTGGAGGATATGTAGAGAGCTTGCATGATCAACTTTAAGGGTAGTTGGTATGATCACTTGCCTCTCATTGAGTTTGCTTATAATAACAGTTATCACTCTAGTATTCAGATGGCTCCGTTTGAGGCATTTATGGTAGGAGGTGTAGATCTCTAATTAGTTGGTTTGAGGTTGGTTAGGCTATATTGATAGGGCCTGGTTTAGTTCATGAGGCTATAGAGAAAGTTTAGCAGATTAGAGATAGGCTGAAAACTGCTCAGAGTCGTCAAAAATCCTATGTAGATGTGAGAAGAAGAGAGCTTGAGTTTGTAGTTGGTGATTGGTTTACCTGAAAATTTCACCAATGAAAGAGGTGATAAATTTTGGCAAGAAAGAGAAACTATTCCCCAATATGTTGGTTTTTATAAAATTTAGAGGTGCATTCGCAATGTGGCCTATGAGTAGGGGTGTTCATGGTCAAACCGCAAACCAAACCAAACTAACTAAAAAAATTGACATTTGGTTTGGTTTGGTATGGTTTGATTTTGAATTTTAAAAACCGACAATATTTGGTTTGGTTATGGTTCTACTAAAAAAAATTGAAAAAATAACCAAACTGAACCGATAAATTATATATATAAATTTTATAATTATTTGAATATATAATATTAGTTTTTCAAAAATAATTATAAATATTTTATACTTTTTTAATTATTAATTTGGTTTTAGTCTACTTATTTTACATGCACTACAACACATTTAAATAATTTTCATGGCTTGATTTGACTATATAATATTAGTTTTTCATAAATTATACTTATCTAATTGTATATATGTGGTGTGGTGTATTGTCAGTTTTAAATTTCTTTGCTAAGACGTTCATCTGCTCTTCAATGGCTTGCCCCTTTGATTTTTTAAGGGTTGACCATTCTCTTTAAAGACCTATATTGTTTTTATGGATATTAGACATGTGAAGTGAAAGAACTTCTACAGTGATGCAACTTACACATGCTAAAACTTCAGAATAGCGTTGAAAAATAATAAAAGATTCATATTCATTCATCTTGTGATAGTAGAGATAAATATATTGATTTCAAACGTTCATTTGAAATAGTTGTCTCATGTCCCATTGTTTTACTATTATCAATTTATCATTAGCTAATATAAATTGACAAACCGAACTAAAATCGACAAGAACCAAACTGATGATTTTTATTTTATTTGGTTTGGTTTGGTTCTAGAATTTTAAAAACCGACTTAATTTGTTTGGTTATGGTTTTAATCAAAAATCGATCTAAACTGAATCATGAACACCCCTATCTATGAATTAGATTTTCCTGCAGACTAGCATCAGTGCATCCAGTCTTCCATGTGTCTCTATTAAAGAAAAGAATTGGTGATCTAGCCAGAGTTGTGCCTTTAGAAAGTGTAGGCATTAAAGATAGTCTCTACGAGGAGGTCCCAGTTAAGATTCTCGACCGTCAGGTTTGTAAGATGAGAAACAAAGAAGTTGATTTGGTGAAAGGTCTTTGGAAGAATCAGCTAGTTAAGGGAGCTACTTGGGAAGCAGAAGCAGATATGATGACAAAGTACCCTTACCTTCTCCCTTCTAATTGAGTTCCTTCTTGATGCAACAGTTTCTTCCTTAGTATTCCATTCAGTTTCATATCCCTCAGTTGCTTTCGTGTCTTAGTATGTATGCATTTTTCTTGAGTTCAGTTTAGCCTATGTTTTAGTCAGAAATCAATTGCTATATCAGTATTCATCTTTTAGAACTCAGTGTTGGGATTGCAGCTCTTTTCTTATTTTTTCAACCTAGTTAATCTTCATTCGAGGATGAATGTTCCCAAGGAGAGGATATTGTAAAACCCCAAAAGTTTTGAAGGCTTCATTTCAGATTTAGCATAGAAACCAGAAAGAAAATAGCAAAATTTACCTCAAGACTACCCTGAACATAAGTCGTAGTCAGGTATGACGAGTTGTCGACTCACTCGTCCTGATTGTAGTCCCCAAAGTACAGAAGGTTGAATTTTTACCTAGTGGCAATGATCGATCACAATTATCTATTGTGAGATAGGACTAGTCGTCCTATTACTCATTCTGAGCAGACCCAGACCCAGTCCTAAAACTTGATTTTTCTCCCAGTAGCCATGACTTGATAGGACCGTTCATTGTCACCTCAGACAACTCGTCAGGTCACTCGTTATAAAGAAGACCTGAGAGTTGATATTTAAGACCAGAAGAAATGAGTCCATACCATGACTCATCATCAGTATCAATGAGTCGTGGTGTTCCCATACACAGGAAACTCGCCCAATCACCACGAGTCCAACAAATACTCATTGTCAGAAATGATGAGTCATTGTGTTGGCCATGACGACTAGGTACAATAGAATTAGTTAGGTTTTAATTGGGGTATTTTGGTCCTTTCCACCTTCCTAACTCCCTATATTACGTCGTTTAAGGTCATTTTTTAGAGAGATTAGTCGACCCTTTACCCTCATTCTCTTCTAAACACTTAGAATAATATATAGAAAGGTGATTCCTTTCTCTTTCAAAGCAAAGATTAGGGTTCTTCCTCTCAAGCCAAAGTTTAAGCTTCCTAGTAAGTAAATCTTCCCTCAAGGTATGTGGGATTTCAGCAAGGGGATTCCTTTCACCCTTGTGTCCAAAAATCTTTCAGTAAATATCAAATTCAGACATTGTGATTCTAGGGTTCTTATCAACTTTTGGAATTTACTTTGACTTCAGTACTCTTATGATCTTTAGATGATAATTACATATTGCGTTATGATTTTGGAGTCTTGCAAGATATAGAACTTTCATGATTTGATATTAAACTTGAGCTTACAGTATTTTCAATTTAATTAGTTTTCTGCATAAAGTTTGGCATGTTATGAACATACAATCCCAATATATTTTGATTTTAGCATGAATAAACATGATCAGTTTCAGTTTATGGACTCACAGTATAATTCCAGTTTAGATAGGCTCTGACCCCAGTCACAAAATCTCAGTTTTAGTAAGCATAATCAATATTTTCAAATTATATATACCTTCAGAATATTTTCAAATAAATGTACTTTATGAGCTATCAATAATAAAGCAGCTGGGAGTATAACTTAGCACCGAGCGAACTTAGGGATGAGGTTTCACCCATCAGTAGAGACTAATACCTTCAATTAAAGTCCCCAAATCCCAAAACTACATTGCCAGCATAGGTTATTGAGGCTTACCCGTCAGTTGCGGTTGATACCTTAGTCCAATGGACATCAGTTAGTAGATCCACGTCAGTTAGATTCATTTTTCTTGGCAAGGTATAGAACACCCTCCCATCTAGGGTTACAGGTTGGACCTCATTTAGTTCAGATGAGGTGTGTCGGTTAATAGGCGCTCCCATAGTTTCAGGCTTACCAGATGTACATTACCCTCAGTTCAGTTCATTTACTTTAAACTACGACTTTTTAGATTTATCCTTTCACATCAGTTTATATGCATTTATCATAGGGTCATTGCACTGCAGCTCAACTTATGTATTCAGTTTTTATTTCAGTTCAGCATACTAGTATTTCCTAGAATGCTCAGTCTATTTTTTTTAGATGCATATTTCACATGCTCAATACTTTCAAAGTACTGACTACATAGTCTTTGTTGCGTTGTATCTTCTTATGATATAGGAGGATTTGGTGCCACATCATCGACTGCTAATAGTGGTGAGCCCTCATCATCCGAGGGTAAGTATTCATTATGTTTTGCTTAGTATTTCAGTTTCAGTATTTAGAGTTAGCTGAGGACTTATCTCAGTAGTTCGTCAGTAGTAGAGGCTTTCAGACATAGAGTCAGACTTTTCAGCTTTTTTTATTTCAGTTGGGTATTATTATTCAGATTTAGTGTTATTTTCGGAGATTCTCAGATTATTTCAGATTACACATTTGAATTTAGTTTACCTTCCGCTCAGTCTTATTTGTTTCAAAGCATTCAGAGTTATTTCATGTCATGGGCTAGCTTAGGGTCACTTAAGGCTCTAAACACCGTGTTATGTTTAGGGTGTAGACTCGGATCATGACACCTAACCCAGGACCCAACCTTGATTCCCGACATGCTAACCGACCCCAACTCCCAACACCCGACTTAGACCTGACCCGATACCCGACCTCAAATCATGACTCGAGACCTGACTCTAACTCATGACTCGAAACCCAAACCCGACACCCTACTCCGACTCTCATCCTTGACCCTATCTCTCAACACTAGATTAAAGACCCGACCCTAAATCTTAACGCAATACCCAATTTTAATTTTTGATTCGACACACGAACCCAACTCTCAACACCAGACCTAGACCCAACCCCAACTCCTGACTTGGGATACGACCCCGACACCTGACCCTGACACCCGACCTGAGACATGATCTCAACACTCAACTCAAAAGCCGACGCATACACCCAAAATGACCTTGACCCTGACACCTGACCAAAAATTCAACCACGACACCCAACTCCCAACCCAGGACCCGACCCGAACACCTGACTCAAGACCCATCCCTGACGTCCAACACTCGACTCAAGAACCAACCCCAATTCTAGACCCTAAATCTCGACCCATAACCTGACCCTAACCCCGACCCCAACCTCAACCCTGATACCCGACTTGGGACCCAACCCCTACACCCAACGAAATAACCCAATTCCCGACCGAGGACACAAGCCCAACACTTACCTGGAAGTTGACTCAGACTCTTGACTCCTAACCCTGACTCCAACCTCCCAAGTCGAGACCTGACGAAGGACCCGATCTCGACTCCCAACTAAGGATTCGACCCTGACTTCTGACCTGGGACCTAACCTCCATTTCCCACTCGGGACTTGACCCTGGCTTCCTACCCAATATTTGATTTGGGATTGGGGCAGGAGACTAGTCCCAACTCAAGGTTGGGGTCAGAGTCTGGTCGAGATCGGACCCCGAGATCCGTCTCAAGGTTGGTTCATAAGTTCGAGAGTTGTTCTCGAATCGAGTTCAAGGTCGGGTCGAGTTTTGGGTCCCTAGTCAAGGTCAGGATTCCAGATCCAAGTTGAGTTTGGGAGTCGGGTCTCAAATCGAGGTCTGATCCCGGGTCTTGTGTCTTTAATTAAGGTTTTGAGTCGAGTTTCGAGTCGGAAGTTCGGTGTTCGGGATGGTTAGTTGAGTCTCGGATAGAGGTAGTGTAGGGTCCTTAGTCGAGAATCGGGAGTCAAGGTCGAGAGTCAGATTTTGGGTTAGTGTCGAGAGTCGGTACCCGAGACTCGAATTAGAGCGAAAAGTTTAGGCGTGAGGTTGAAAGAGAGTTTTGAAAATTGTTTTCCTTACTTTTTGAAGGGGAGTCATTTTCCTTAAATTTGAGGGAAATAAGTTCATTTGGAAAATATTTTCCAAAACATTTAAGCCAACCAAACATGAGAAAATTGAAAAATATTTTTTGTTTTCCTCTATACCAATCACACGCAAAGTTTAAAGTGTTTTCCCTTTTCTGATTCAACGCTCGTTAGAAATTAAATAATTTGTCACTTATATTCATTCTTCCATTGAAATTTAATAATATTAGGAAAAACTTCCCCACTTAACATACGTAAGCCCTTAATTAGGCTCCATAACAATACTTTAACATAATTATTTTAGATAGCAAAAATAACAATACTTTGAGGGGACCCATATTTACATCATATACATCTAATTCAATTTAATATTCCTCTTTTTATCTCTCCTACTTCCCAAAATTTTCTCTAAAATTTTAGCTTTCATATTCCTCTTTTATCTTTCTCATTAATTTTCCTCTTTTATCTCCTAAATTTTTCTCTAGAATTGAAACACCCATATTTTTTCTTTTTCTTCTTCTTCACCATTAACACCCCTGCATACGCACATTTGAAAACGGACGCGAGCCTCACCAAAAAACATGCTGGATACAACGCCATTTTTTTCTTCTTCATTATTAAACTTCCTCACGCCTTAAAATACAACAACACATGCAAAGGAGATTTTTCTGAAAGTTCAATTAACATCACCCACTATCACCGCGAACTCCCTCTTTTCTCACCAGAAAACGACCAAGTAGACCCCTAAACTCATCTCTTTTACTTTTTATCTCTCATACTTTCATAAATTGTTTACTCATTTCATCATCTTCATATCCTCCATTCAATTTTATATAGAAGAGATGAGATTAAAATATCGAAATGGTCCAGTAAAAATGGTAGAAATACTTGAAGCAAAAGAACTGTAAAATTTATTTATGTTTTTTGTATATGTATATGTATTTAATACAATTATATTTGTATATGTATCCTAATACAAGTAAATATGTTTCTTAATATGTATATGTAACTTTTACATAAAATTGTATATGTATTTAATTAGTACATTAGTGTTTTGTATATGTATTTCAAAGAATGATGACAGTACTTAATGGTTCTATGTGTTGTATATGTATTTGATGTCAATAAATCCTAAATATACATTATGTATATGTATTTCATAATAAATAAATGAATTTGTATATGTATTTCAAAAAATCATGGCAGTGTTTAATGGGTCTATGTGTTGTATATGTATTTGAGGTCATAAAAATAGTTATGAGATACATATTTGAGAACATAAAAACAGATTGTATTTGGTAAATACATATCTTATGCAAACGCTAGATGTATATCAAACGACACATGTTTATATAACTTGAATCATACACATGATACTTGTTTATATACAAATACAAATGATAACTTTGACATACAAATACAAATAATTTATATAAAGTGAATTGTTTGATACAAAAAATTATAAAATATAAAAAAAATAAAAAATACAAAAAAAAAGAAAAGAAGACAGAGTAAGAGAAAATATAAAATACAAAGAGGGTGAGAGATAGGAGTGGGCATTCGGTCTTTCGGTTTGGTTTTGTATTATTCGATTTCGGTTTTGAAAATGTACAACTCAATTCGAACCATAATAAATTTGATTCGATTCGGTTTTTTCTCTTTTCGGTTTGGTTTTTTAGGTTCAGTATTCAGTTATGTCAATAGTTAATAACATAATCAAAGTTACATTTGCATGCTAGAATTGATGGAACTTCTCCAAGAACAAATGTCCGTCCAAGCATAATCGAAGTAATAATATTGATAAATATACTTTCTAATATAAGTTACGAGTAAAATTTTAAACCACAATACTTAAAAGTATATCAAAAGATGTCCGGCCAAACATAAAATATAAACTAAATTATAATGAAAGTTCTAATGCAATTAACTGTTGTCTTGAAATTCCTAAACAAAATATCATGTCGAAGTTGAACCATCAGCTCGCTCTCATGTCCTCAATTAAGAAGAGCTCTTAAACCTGAAATATAATAGAAAATTTTAGTGCAAGAGACCAAGTCCAAACGTTTCTAATCTAAATGAAGCTGTAGAAAACTCGAGAGTTTTTTCTTTGCAGAATACACTCCTCGTACATGCAGTAAGCTTAATAAAGTTGATGCACCAAGGAAACAGTCAAATACATGTAATGTGCATGTCAGATGGTTTTCTTTAAACACATAATTTAAAACTAAAAAGTAACTGCTTTGTATAGTAACTAATTAAACAAATGGAACTTCTAACTTACAGTATATGGTCTGAGACTATATGTCAATTATGGATGCATCTTTTCCATCACTGCTCAAATCTAAAAAGAATATTTTTTAAACATGTAATATAAATAAAGTAGTCACAACTCACAATTAAAATTATTTAAAAACTTCAATCTTTACCATCTTCAAGTTGCTCAAGATAATCCAAATCCTCCTCCAAGCTAACAGGTTGAGATTCACATCGAAGCCAGTCTTGAAGACAAATTAAAGCTTGCACCAATTTAGGAGTTAATGAACTCCTAAATGAGTCAAGAACACGACCTCCAGTACTAAACGTACTTTCTGATGCAACAGTAGAAATTGGTATTGCTAACACATCACGAGCCATTTCACCAAGAACAGGAAACCTATTTGAATTAGCTTTCCACCAAAGCAAAATATTAAAGTTATCATTTTCAGCTTCAGTTTCTTCAAAAAGATATTTTTCCAGTTCTCTCTTACTCATACTTCCACCCTCAACTCTCTGTTTCTTGTATTCTAATTGCCAAGAACTACCTGGTATATCAACTGTGTTGCCAGCCGGCACAATAGACAGTGAAAAATAAGATCTCATTGAGCTTCTCCTTTGATACTCGCTAAATAAAGAAATCAGGTATGCCTTTACCTCATCTTTTATTTTGCACCCTTGTATTTCCCCGTACATTTTCACAAGTACAAATGCCACATAATCGAATTTGAAACGAGGATCAAATATGCATGCAATAAATATCATCTTATTCATTTTTGTTGGATCACCCCAATACTTATCAAACTTCTTTTTCATCTTTTTTGCCATTTCACTTAATTCTGTACTCTCACTTTCCAACAATCCATTCAAGAAGTAATAAACTCCATTGATTTCTTGAAAATGAACATTAGATGTTATGTATAACGAACCTAAAATCCTTATGGTAAGGGTATAAAAAGTCTCAAGAAATTCTTTCAAGTGTCTTACATTCATCCAATCACCACTTGTAACTGAACCTGCAACCTTTCCATCCTCACAAAGATGTGTAAGAAGATAATTCAAGAAACCAAAATCAATGCAACTATATCTTACAAAGGCTTTCTCAAATTGTTGTGCCGTATCCAACATTAAATATGTGGAATTCCATCTCGTAGGAACATCCAAACATAGTGTTTTTTTACATGCTATCTTTTCAATGTCACCACAATCTTTAAATTTTTTATACCTGGCAGGAGATTGTCTGACATATCTTACTGCTTGTCTGTAACACCCCTTACCTCCCCAATCCTATGTGACGACGTTGAAAAATGGTTAATTGGGTGTCGAGATGCCATGAGTATGTATTTTGTAATGATTTTGATGAGAAAATTGAAATTTGGCCTCGTACATGTGATTAGCCCTTTGTAGGAGGTGTTTTGTAATTTTTGTGGAGGACTTGTGGGGTTGAAAATGAGGCTAAGAGGACCTCTAAACAAAGTATATTAAGGATAAGAAGTAAGTTAAAGAATAGCACTTGAAGTATCTAACCAAATCCGCGAAGAAAAGTCGAAAAACGGAATTTTTTTTGAAAAACTAAGTGTGGGACGCGCTAGAGGGCGTGCCACTCCACTATGGGCTAAAATTTTTAGCCCACAGGAAGCAAGCTGGCGCGCCCAAGGGCGTGCCAGGCTAGTTTTGCCACTTTTTCAAAGTTGGAAATTTTCTTAAGTCCCAAGGGTGCCCGGGGACATACCGAGCCAATTTTTGCCACGTTTCTTATACAACCGTGAGCATATATGTGAAATGAATGAAATATTATATTGGTATTATAAAATTTCTCGAGAACGAATTTGGCATCAAAATGACAGTTTTGCCCTTATGGTCAAAATGGGCCATACGTGGCTAGAATCGCTTGTTTTGTGGATTGAGGCTACGAATATGAATCGCGGGAGTGGGAATATTGTTGTAAAACGTATGAGATTATTTAAACATGAGAAATTATTGATTTTATTGGGTTAAGTGAAATGGGCTCAAAAAGGGCCCAAAATGAAGAAGAAGCCAAAATGACCTATTCTTCCATTTGACCAAGCCAAACATAGCATTTAATGCTAGGAAATGGCTAAGTATGACTTGTGGATTATATAAAGACCCACAAATCAGATTTTTATTCACTTGGAAGTCTCATGCCAAATCTAGAATTTTCTACAAGTCTCTTCTCTCAACTTCAAACCCTAAGCCAACTTGTGGAGCAAGATAATCATTTTCCAAGTTTGGGTAAGTGTTTATGCTTATGGATTAACATATTATATGCATGAGAGATTATGTAGATCATGTTAGTTATGCTTGGAAGTGGTGAATATAGCACTTTGTATTTATGTAAAAGATGTGTCATCTATGGAATTTAAACTTGAAAGATGACTTGTTGTCTTGATGAAAGTGCATGGTATGGATGAAATATCAACATGTATGGTGTGATTATGGTCCTAAACTTGTTATTTTCATATAAGTGTAAATTATGGGATTTTGGCCGATTTGTTGTTTTGAGGTGTATTGAAGTAAATTGATGGTATAATTGTGATGTTGTGGTGATGAAAAGTGGAAAGTATATATGAACTTGGTGTGACATGCTAATGGTTTATTCTATTGTGGTCAATGTTGGGAATATTGTGGGATTATTGGTATGATGCTTTTATCAATGGTATTGTCAAGGGGGAAATGACATTTTAAAGGCAAACATGTAACTCATTGACGTTATGTGCAATTGAAAGGTAGTTGGTTAATGTTGGTTCCGTTATGTACTTGTGTTGTAGAGTGAAACATAAGGACGGATAGGGACTATTGTATGCACACTTAAGATTGTAGAATTGTATTGAGAATACAAGTTATGTAAGGTTCCTCTTTCCGTATCCTTCTGCAGTATATAGTGTACACCTTGTTATGGTACCTACTCATTCCCGAAATGTCCTAAGGCATCTCATTTCATGTTATCATCTAGTGTTGATCATATATATCTTATTCTTGATCTATTGTCATTCATGTATAACATACTTATAGACATAATTCCAAGTTCCAATAATGTTGTGTTCCAAAACTTCCAATAATGTTACAATTATCAAAAGTATCAATCTCTCATAAGTGAATGTGTTAAATCTCTCACAAGTAAAGGTACCAATCTTGTAAAAGTTAAAGAATGAAGTAAGGCATTATGAGTGTATCCATGGGGTGGAAGAACACACCTTCATGATGACGATCCCAATATTATGAGTGTATCCATGGGGTGGAAGAACACACCTTCATGATGACGATCCCAATATTATGAGTGTATCCATGGGGTGAAATAAACACCTGCATGATGATATCCATGGGGTGAAAGAAACACCTTCATGATGACTATCCCAATATTATGGGTGTATCCATGGGGTGAAAGAAACACTTTCATGATGACTATCCCAACATTATGGGTGTATCAATGGGGTGAAATGAACACCTTCATGATGATATTATTTTCCCACTGATCAGCCCGGGCCAGCGCATTATATGAGTGGAAGGATGAGTAATGAGCGAAGGAGTGAGTGACTGATAAAGGAAATGAACGTAAAGGAAAGTAATGTAACGAGAACAATATATATATAAACATATATACAGTTCCAAACATACGGATTGATGTTTTAACCATATTGGGTATTGTCTTATACTTGATTCCATTAAGGCATTTACATATTATGCAGTATCTTATAGCCTTACATACTCAGTACATTCTTCGTACTAACCCCCTCGGGGGACTTACCTTACATGTTGCAGGTGCAGGCATTAGTAGACCACCTCCGTAGACTATGGATCATTTGCAGAGTTTAGGTGAGCTTCAGTTGGTTCGGAGCCTCCTGAGTCATAGTTGTATAGTTGTTTTGATGTTATAAATGTTGTATAAAGCGGGGACTTGTCCCGACTGTTAGTTGGTCTTGTAAATGCATCTGTTAGAGGCTTTTGTAGACATATGTGGGTATATGGATGTAAGAGACAAATGTCTGCTTTGACTTGATGGCCCCAACGGCCAAGTTTCATAAATATCTATATAGCATATGTTCCATGTTCATGTTTTCCGCATAGTTGCACAAGGTATAATAAGATTCGTACGAGGATATACATACGAAGGTTCATGAGCAAAGATTGGTTCTCTCAGGCCATATTGGCTTCGGGTGCCAATCACGTCTCGATAGGATTCGGGGAATTGACATTGTATGACACGTTTCACTGAATCACCAACTTCCTTCAAACCATCTTGAACAATGAGATTGATTATATGCGCCATACACCTCACATGAAGGTGTGCACCATCCATCAGATTAGTTCCCCATTTACTCAATTATTTAGATAACTCTTTCACTGTGGTATCATTCGAACTAGCATTGTCAACTGTAACAGTAAACACATCCTCCAAACCCCAATCAAGTAAACATTTAGTAATCACATCATCCATATCATCACCTTTATGACTAGAGATTGGACAAAAATTTAATATTCTCTTATGCAATATCCAATCTCTATCAATAAAGTGAGCTATAAGACACATATCCACGTATCAGTTGTAATATATATTCTTTGGTGTGCTTATTTAAACAATGACTTCAATTTTTTTTTCTCTTCACAAAAAAATTCGAAACAGTCCCTTGTCACTGTCCTACGTGAAGGAATTCGAAATAAAGGTTGTGCCACTTTCACAAAGTGCTTAAAGCCTTCCTTTTCAACCATACTAAAAGGTTGCTCATCTATTATTATCTCCGAGCTAAGGTTCTTCTTATTAACTCTTGATCAAATTTCCAAGTGTTAACAGTTACATCACCCTTCTGACCATCTGTTTTTGGTTCAAAGTTTAGCAATGTTTGAGTATTGTCAACAATTTTAGGAGAATATACCTTGCAATGCTTCCTCAGATGATTCAGCAATGTTGATGTGTCGTTGCTGGTTGTATCAGCTGCATAACTTTCACCGCAATGCTTACACTTTGCTTTAGCATCCCCGTCCTCGTCAATCAATTTTTCAAAATGTTTCTAAGCAATCGACCTTGGCTTCATGGACTTTATTTTCTTAGAAGAATCACTTGAAATAGGAGTATCAGATAACTCTTCATTAGGAACTTCAGTCTCAGCAATATTAGCCTCTGTTCCTGCCATCTACGTAAATAGTACAAGAATGCAATAATATTAAAAAACAATCATAATTCATAGCTTTTGAGTTCCTTCAATAATGTTATGGAAAAACTGATTATAGCATAAATTGAACAAAAAATACTATAAACTGAGATGCAACATTGATATAAAGTTGGTATCCGATGCAGTAATCTTTATGTTGGTTCTCTCTTAAGCAATTGAGTTTCCACAAAAAGTCTCTGGAACTAAAAGATAAAATCTAAAGCATAAATCTTTTATCATTAAACCATTTTTCATGTGCCCTGTAATTCCTCTGAGTGATAGTAAAATTTTGACCTATATATGAAAGATAAAAAATAGTAAAATCAAAATTAAAAAAAAAATACAGATCACGGTGTCACCCAGAACAAGCAAAACAGAAGTTGAAGAGGCTATTAGGGGATGAAATATTTTGGTGAAAAGGTAATTATGAAGGAGTTGTACTTATAGTAGTAATACCCTAATACATAATTATGGTACCCTAATAAAAAAGGTAATAATTAAATGGGCAGAAATTGTAAACTCAAACCCTAATTCTAAACCTATATATATATATATATATATATATATATATATATATATAATTCAGTTTTTTTGATTTTTCGGTTTTTATTCTTCTAAATCCGAAACCAAACCAAAAAACCAAAAAAAGTAAAATCTTAATCCGAAACCAATCCAAATTAAAATTCGGTTTGATTTGATTTGGTTTTTCGGTTTAATCCAAATAATGCCCACCCCTAGTGAGAGATGTGAAAATTAAAATGTAAAATACAAAAAAAATGAGAAAGAGAAAGAGAGTGGAGAAAATATAAAATACAAAGAGGGAGAGAGATGTGAAAATATATAATATATATATATATATATATATATATATAAAGATAAAGAGAATAGGAAATAAAGAGAGGCAAAAGATAGAAGAGAGAGAAAGAGAGAAAATCATAAAGAAAATCTTATTTTTTTTATTTGGAAACTTATTAAAAAAATCTTTCTATTTGGAAATGGAATATTCAATTAATCTTCAATTAATTGGATGAAAATTCTTTTTTCTTTTTAAACTCAAGTTGTTATCTAAAAATAAGGTAATTAAATATACTTGTATATGTATTTAATGCTGTCTTACGCATAAAATACATATACAAGTAGTTATTTCAAATAATTAACAAAAAATTATTATGTGTCTCCTAATTAATGAGTCTAATTTGTTATTTCTGAATTTTGCCCATAATATTACATAGATAATATCTGATTCAAGAAAAAGAAGAATGCAAAAACGATTTGAAAGCCCATAATAAGCTGGCGGAGTGATAGGCCTCCTGTCACCCCAAGGACCTGACTTCTAAAGTTTGCATGTTATCCTTAGTCCAGCAGTCTGCAGGACCACATTTTTCTAATTTTAACAGTTAAATTCCTTCTTTTTAAGGAAAATAAAATCACTTAGTACTTTTCAATATTTTTATTCAAAAATATTTTCTCTCTTAGTTTATTCTCTAATTATAAAATTAAAAGTTTCATTATTTATGCTTATAACAATATGTTTCGTTATCCACTTCACAAAAAGATACTTTAAACTAGGAGTGTATATGGATCGGGTTGATTCGGGTCTATTAAAATATAAATCGAATTATTTATGTCGGATTTTAAAATCTATAAACCAAACTAAATCAAACCAATAAACTTCGAGCTTTCCACCCTAGGATGTTTTTGGGGTTTTCTATTTTCTCGGATTTTTCAAAAAAAATTCGGTAAAGTCTTTATACAAACATACAATTAACTTGTGCTTCAAATATTTCTTTAGTCCTAAATTACACACAATATGAATATACCAATAAAATATTCATCAAAAAATATTAATAAAACCATATAAATAAATATTGCATATTAATAAGCTATAATAAAAATGTTAACAATAACAACATACCCAATAAAATCCCACAAGTGAGGTTTGGGGAGGGTAGAGTGTACGTAGACCTTACCACTACCTCGAGGAGGTAGAGAAGTTGTTTCCGGAAGACCCTCGGGCCTCGGCTCAAGTGCAGCAAATATAATTCAGGTACAAAGAAGAGGAAAATAATGAAGAAAATATCACAACTAGTCCGCCAAAGAAAAATAATAATCGGCCACAAAATAATGCGATAATCAAAACAAAATAGACAACAACAATGATAGATATCTACGGCTAAACACTAAGCTACCATACTACGGTGCACGATAACACTCTTACGCGACTGACCTCCTACTCTAATACACGTCCTCCATTGTTGCGGAAGCCGAATATATAGAGTGTGATTAAGTCGCAACTACTATATCTAAAGTTAGCTATATAAATAGTAAATGAGAGAATAATAAGAGAGCACTAGAAATTTACGAGGTTCGGCAAAACTTTATTTTCTGCCTACTCCTCAGACACAACCAATCAAATTTTATTTCACTCCGAAAGAATACAAGTGAAATACTACAAGAGAGAATAGAAAGATTCAAAGGCCTTAAAAAATGAGAACGCAAGTGATTGAGATGTATTACAAATGAACTAAGTGTCTCAATTTATAGGAGTGAACTCTTCCTCTTGATGTCATCAGTGACATCATCATTATCTTGATGTCATCAGTGACATCATTATTATCTTGATGTCATTAGTGACATCATTATTATCTTGATGTCATCAATGACATCATCATTACACAAATATCAAAGTTCAATGTGTAAAATCATTTAATGGTAGTCAAAGATTTTGACTACAAGTTGAACTTGGACATTTCTTCCCAAAGAATAATTCTCCTTTTTTAAAACGTTCACACTAGCTCTAGTCAAACGTTCACACTAATTCTAGAATCTTGTCAAATTTAACAAATCTTCACCTTGGTAAAATTCTCCATTTTCAATTTTCTCTCAGCAACAAATTTTGATTGTGTCTTCAACCTTAATCTTCAATGTTCAATAATGTTGATCAATTTCAAACAATGTTGAAACTTGACCACAGTTACCACTTTTGTCAGCAAATCGGCATGGTTATCTGTAGTCTGAATTTTTCGTACTATGACTCCACCTTCTTCTATAATGTCTCGTTCAAAATGATATTGAACGTCAATGTGCTTCGTCCTTGCATGATAAACTTGGTTATTTTCTAATTGGATAGCACTTTGACTGTAACAAAATATTGTGATGCCTTCTTGTTTAATACCAAGCTCTCTAAGCAAATCTTGAAGCCAAATTACCTCCTTCACAGCGTCCGTAATTGCCACGTACTCTGCCTCAGTGGTAGACAAAGCAACTGTTGACTGCAAAGTAGATTTCCAACTAACTGGTGTGTTTGCTAAAGTGAAAATGTAACCAGTAGTTGATCTTCGTTTGTCCAAATCACCTGCGTAATCTGAGTCACAATATCCAACCAAATATTGATCGTCCTCCTGCTCGAAACCCAAACCAATATCTACAGTATTACGAATATACCACAAAATTCATTTCACAGCTTGTCAATGTTCCTTTCTAGGATTATGCATATACCTGGTTACAACTCCCATATCATGTGAAATATCAGGCCTTGTACAAATCATTGCATACATCAAGCTACCAACAATATTTGCATATGGTACTCTTAACATATACTCTCGTTTAACTTCATCCTTTGGCGACATAGCGTCACTAAGCTTAAAATAAGGAGAAAGCAGAGTGCTAACCGACTTCGTTAGCTCATTCATATGAAATCGGTCTAGTACCCTTTTCAAGTATTCTTTCAGAGATAAATAGAGTTTCTTTAACTGTGTATCTCTTTTTATCTCCATGCCAAGAATCTTCTTCGCCTCACTCAAATCCTTCATTTCAAACTCATTTTTAGTTGAATCTTCAACTTCTCAATTTCTTCTTTGCCTTTGGACGTTTTCATCATATCATCAACATATAAGAGAAGATATATAAAGGTTCTGTCTTCAATCTTACGTAAAATACACACAATGATCGTATTTGCTTCTTTTGTACCTTTTCCGCAACATAAACTTGTCAAATCATTTGTTCCACTGTCTAGAAGACTGTTTCAATCCATACAACGATCTTCCAAGTTTGCACACCATATTTTCTTTTCTAGCGACTTTGAGTCCTTCTGGATGAGTCATGTAGATTTCCTCTTCCAAGTCTCCATGTAAAAACGCAGTTTTTACATCCAACTGATCTAGTTCCAAATTCAATCGTGTTACCAAAGCCAACAAAACTCTAATGGAGGAGTGTTTTACTACAGGAGAAAACACCTCATTATAATCAATTTCCTCCTTTTGAGCATACCCTTTGGCCACCAATCTTGCTTTGTAGCAAACGTCTTCTTGGTTAGGAACCAAGAAATCCTTCTTTCTTTACATATATCAATTTGCACCCAATTATTTTCTTGCCCTTCGGGAGATGGGCCAAGCTCCGTGTATGATTCTGATGAACGGACTGCATTTCTTCATTCATGGAAATCCTTCACTTATCTGCTTCTGAACTTTGGACTGTATTTTTATAAGTGGTAGGAATACCATCTGCTACAATTGAGGTTGCACAAGACACTATATCTATGAACCGAGTAGGTGTTCTAATTATTCTTTTTGGCTTGCTTGTTGCTATTTGCTATTGATTCAAGTTCTGGTTGAGGTTTCAAAGATGAAATCTCCTCTTCAATTGACTCTTCTTCCCGAGAAAAATCTTTTATTGTTTCCTTGTTTGCTTCTTATGTTGGGAAAATTAATTTTCCCTCAAACTCCACCTTCTTTGAAACACCATCAGTTTGTTTGATATTTTCAACTGTTACTTTATTTGTCAAGGAAGATTCATCAAAGGTAACATCCCTGCTGAATATAATTTTTTCGTCTCTGGATGTTATAATCAATACCTTTTGACTCCAGAAGTAATCCCCATAAATACATCCTTCTTTGCTCTTGGATCCAGTTTGGACTCTCTTACATTATAATATGCAATTGAGCTAAATACATGCAAAGAACCATAATCTCTAGAAGGTTTTCCATATTATTTTTCTAATGGTGTCTTGCCATAAATTACGGTAGATGGTAGACAATTAATGAGGTGTCATACAAATATTATCGCCTCATCCCAAAATTATTTGCCCAAGCCAGCATTGGACAACATACATCGAACCTTCTCTAGCAAAGTCAGATTCATGCGTTCTACTACTCTATTCTATTATGGTGTATTTCTGACGGTGAAGTGTCTGACAATGCCATTGTCTTCACAAATCTCCTTGAAAAGATCACTTGTGTATTCTCCACCATTGTCTGTATAAAGACACTTGATCTTTCTGCCAGTTTGCGTCTCTATCATCGCCTTCCATTTGAGAAAAAATTCCAACACTTCATCTTTAGTTTTCATTGTATACAGCCACACTCTTCAAGAAAAGTCGTCAATAAAGGTTAGAAAATAGTGTCCCCCCCCCCCAATGAAGGTATTTTAGAAGCACCCAAAACATCAGAGTGAACATATTCCAAAATACCTTTAATATTATGGATAGTTGTTCCAAATTTAACCCTTATTTGTTTTTCTTTGACACAATGCTCATAAAACTCCAAGTTGCATGTCTTTAATCCTTTTAGCAATCCTTGATCTGATAAAGTTTTCAAGGATTTTTCTCCAGCATGCCCCAAGCGCATATGCCACAGTCTGGTCATTTCTGCCTCCTTGTCATTACTGGATGTTGCTACCGCTGTCCCAATAAATGTACTACCTTGATAGTGGCATATTTTATTTCTTCTTCAAATTTCCTTCATTACCAGCAGTGCACCGGAGCATATTTTCATCACTCAATTATCTGTAATGACTTTGAACCCCTTTGACTCTAGGGTCCCTATAGAAATGAGATTTTTTCTTCAAATACGGTACGTATTGAACATCTATTAATGGTCTTATCAATCCATCATGGTTCCTTAATTGGATGGAACCAATACCATATGCGGTAAGAGGATCATTATTTGCGGTGTGAATAACTCCACATTCTCCTTCTTGCAAATCAGTGAACCAGTCCCGATTGGGACACATATAATAGCTGCAAGCTGAGTCCATCAACCATACTTCAGATGATTTGGATGGCTTTGTTGTAACTAGTGAGAAGTCAGAGTCTTCACAATCAGCTACATTTGAGTCCATGACAGCCTTTCCGTTGTTAGGTTTGGCCTTGTTTTTCAACTTTGGACAATCTTTCTTCCAGTGCCCCTTTTCTCAGCAAAAGGAACATTCATCTTTACTGGGTCTAGATTTTGACTTGGATCTTCCTTTCCTTGTTCTCGTTTGATTTTTGAGAACGACCTCTTACGAACAGTGTTTCTCCTTCTCGACCTTTTTATTTCTCTCTCTTTCTTTGTTCATAAATGTACAAGGTTGAACAAACTTCCTTGAGAGATACTTCATCATTCCCATGAAGTAGAGTAGTTTTGAGGTGCTCAAACTCATCAGGAACTGAACTTAGCAACATTAAGGCCATATCTCCATCATTAAAAGTCACATCCATATTCTGCATATCTATCGCCAACTTATTAAAGCTGGTGATATGATCATTCATTGTGGTACCAAGAACATATGTGAAGCGTAACAGTCTTTTTTTCATATAGAGTTTAGTTTCACTGTTTTTCTTCAAGAATTTATCTTCCAATGCATTCCACAAATCACTTGCAGAAGTTTCCTTCGTGTATGGATACTTTTGTTCTCTTGCAAGGTAAGATCGAATGGTAACACAAGCAACACGGTTGATAATCTTCCAATCTTCTTCTCCTATGTTGTCTGGTTTCTCCTCTTCTATGGCCATATCTAGTCCTTTTTGAAAGAGGACATCAAGAACTTCGCCTTGCCACATCTCGAAATGTCCTGACCTGTCAAAGATTTCAACTGCAAATTTCACATTTGACACAATTCTTGTCATAAGTGAAGATGCCAACGATGACGTATTATTGACATCCGATGTGGAATCTTCATTTTTCTTGTCTGTTATTTCTACTACAGATACTATTTATTAGCTAACAGTACCGAATACCAAAGTAATTCTTTTCTGATGTAGAAATTCAGACTGTGCTGCAACCACAGAGCATACTCAGATAGAACATTGGCTTTGATACCAATTGTTGTGGAAGCCGAATATATATAGTGTAATTAAGTCGCAACTACTATATCTAAAGTTAGCTATATAAATAGTAAATGAGAGAACAATAAGAGAACACCAGAAATTTACGAGGTTTAAAACTTTATTTTCTACCTACTCCTCGGACACAACCAATCAAATTTTATTTCACTCCAAAATAATACAAGTGACATACTATAAGAGAAAGAAGAAAGATTCAAAGGCCTTAAAGATGAGAAGGCAAGTGATTGAGATGTATTACAAATGAACTAAGTGCCCCTATTTGTAAGAGTGAATTCTTCCTCTTGATGTCATCGGTGACATCATCATTATCTATCCTAATGTCATCAGTGACATCATCATTACACAAATGCCAAAGTTCAACGTGTGAAATCATTTAATAGTAGTCAAAGATTTCGACTACAAGTTAAACTTGGACATTTCTTTCCAAAGAAGAATTCTTCTTTACAAAACATTCGCACTAGCTCTAGTCAAACGTTCACACTAGTTCTAGAATCTTGTCAAATTTAACATCCACATCCTCCTATCTAATGTCATGTCCTCGATAACCTGAATATGCGTCATGTCCTATCTAATCACCTCACCCCAATACTTTTTCGGCCTACCTCTACCCCTCTTCATTCCTACTATATCCAACCTCTCGCACCTCCTCACCGGGGCGTCTGAACCTCGTCTTATCACATGTCCAAACCATCTAAATCTCGCTTCCCTCATCTTGTCCACCACGGAGGACACTCCCACCTTATCTCGAATAACCTTATTCCTGATTCTATCACATCTAGTATGTCCATACATCGATCTCAATATCCCCATCTCTGCGACATGCATCTTTTGAACAGGGTAGTTTTTGACTGGCTAACACTTCGTCCCATATAGCAACGTCGGTCTAGCCACCACTCTATAAAACTTATCTTTAAGTTTTGGTGGTATCATTTTATCACACAAGACTCCGGAGGCAAGCCTCCACTTCATCCACGCTGCTACGCGTCTCATCAATCAGTATTATTAAGTCATGCTAAAATAAGTCTACTAAGTATTAATTACAATAGAAAAATAAATTTAGGTTATGTATTCATGCAAAACTAAAGATTAGATATCCAAATTATTGTCATTCTTAGCGTTTAATTGAGTATTTTTGTTAGCATTAGGATTGATTGGGGCTTTATTTGAGTTACTAATATCTATGAGCTATAAAACTTATTGAACCATTCAAAATTCTAAGTTTAAACTTGACATAATATGCTGAAAGATAAAAAAAATGAAAAAGTTTAAGAAATAATTATAAATTACACCACAGTAAATATTTTTATGTATTAAATATTTTTAAAAATTATATAATGTAATATCGGGTTGGTTTGGTTCGATTTGACTTTTTTTTTAGTTAAAGCCAAACCAAACCAATTATAGTCGCATTTTTTTTTCAACACCAAATCAAGTCAAACCAAATCACTAGCTGGGTTTTTTTTTTTTTTGATTTGACTCGATTTACGGTTTGGTGCGATTTGGGGTTCGATTTTGTTCACCCCTACTTTAAACCCCACTTCTATTCTACACTATATTCAAATATTTTAAAAGACTAAGTAGGCGTTTGACCATGCAAACAAAAAAAAATCACTTTATTTGAAATTTTCAAAGTTGGAGTTATGTTTAGCCATAGTTTTTGCAGGTAATAATTAGAATTCAAACATATCTTTGAAAAAAATATAAAATATGATTTGAACATGGAACATAATTTAAATGGGGTTATTTATGAAAATAAAAAATTTAAATTTTTTTTGAAAAAAATAATAATTAAAAAGTGAAAAGGTGAAACAAATAAAGTCAAAACACCTCTTGGAGTGTTTCCCAAAATCCCAGTTACAACTTCAAGTTGTATTTGATATTTTTATGGCCAAACGGAATAAAGTGAATAAATATTCCGAAATAAAGTGAATAATATTCATGGCCAAATAGGTCTTAATTTCAATGTACATATATTGCACGAGTATATCACGTCAATTAATAAAATATTGTACTTAAGAAGAACGAATTATATAAAAAGGCAATGGATGCTATAATATATGTGACGTTTTTTTAATAACAAAAAGAATATCATTACATTAATATAGTAATTGAATTTCAGATAATTGCAGGCTCAAACCTTCTTCTACTATTCATTCCACAACATGGCTATTTTATTTTTGTCAAAGTTACAGAAGTTCTTGATGCAACAGTTATAGTGCTCTTGAGAAAAATACTAACGATAGTGAAGTTGTGAACATGAACATTACAACAACTAGAGCGTCAACAACGTCAACATTACCTTATATCTAGATGTTTTACATTCACATGCTCTTTCAATAATTAATTGATGTTATAATTGAAAAATAAAGGCATAATACATAGACGTGTCATAATACATAATTCAAGTAAAATGCGTGTGTCTACTTGTTCAATTTTATACAAGTTTAAATCTTTATTTGTGCACTTTCAAAGTTGGAGGACATAAATGTCAAGCTGTCAGCTGAGACCAAGCTAAATGACATTTTTATACATTAGTATTTAACATCATCTACTATTTCCATGTTTCTACTATTGATAGCATATCAATAATGAAAGGAACGATAATTGCTCAAGTCAAAGGAAGCTCATTTGCCCTTTTATTGAGTTCATATGCCCCGTTTTTAGGCTATAAATTCGCCCTGAGAGAGAGATATTTTTTTATCAAACTTTAAGTAACGCTTAAAGGAAAATTTTTTGAACGGTCTGTAGTACTTGGAAAAATTGCTTCGAATACATCTTAAATTTTTTGCAGCCTATATAAAATGACTTACTTGGTATATTTATATTATTTTTCATTGAAAAATAATATGAATTGACGATTGGCCGTGAGTCTTTCTTCTCCTTTATGGTTTTCACATAAATTTGTATGTTTTTTCTTTTGGTTATTATTATTTCATTAATCGTTGTCTCATAATTAAAAGAAAAAGATTAGAATGGAAGAGGAAGACTTTGATGATTCAAGTATCTTTAAATCTTTTTCAAATTTTCTATTTTAGTCTGACGATCCCTTATTTTATATCCACTAGGAAAAATATAATCAATAGGAAAATAATCTATTTAAGGTTAAATCTTGATCAAAATTTCCAAAACAATCCTCATCTCCAATTCAAATATCATCTAAAGTAATTACTAATGTAACTACTTTTAGACGATTCTATCAGGCTAAGACTTTTTACTGACTTTATCAAAGAGAATTCTCTTACTATAATTAGATATGGTCCAAACTAAAGTAATCAAGTAAGCATGAGAGAATTAATACTTCTCTTCAGTGAGTGAATTGTTTTGTTCATGTTCTTCTTTAATGATTTGAAATCATCCAAAATTGAACTTAATCTGTCTTACATATTTTCCTCTTCCAAGATTTTATATAAACATTATAATATTTCTCTGTTTCTGACAAACCAGATGTTGCTATCCGGTCAAGAAAGAAATGCAAAATACTTTTAAAAATAAGCTAATTACAACAAATTCATTCTTTCATTTACCACTTGTTTCAATTTTTTCATCAACATGATCTTATTTGAGGTTGTGCAACTTTGATTTCAACAAGTATAAATTATTGAATCGCCAGACGTTCTTTAAATTTGATGCTCATGTTTATGGTCATCAGTGCCTTCATTTTCACTTGAGGGTAGATGGTAGCTCTCCTAAAAATTTTAATGAAACTTCTTTTGTGAGATTAATTGTTGTTGTGTCTTCTTTTTGTTTGAAGTGATAATATTTTTTAATATCTGGATATTTAAAATAATTAATTCATAAATTGAATGAAATTTTCCATGTTCACGCGCAATTCACGGGTGTTTATAATAATACTATTCAACCAACTCGAAAACAAGCAAATAACTAGAATAAAATTAAAAAAACATAAACAATTGCTTTTCATTATCAACGCAATGAATATAAAGATGGACAGACAACGAAAAAGAATTCCGCCCATTATTCTGGGATAGTAAGGTTTAAATTACATAATAATCTATATTCCTTCCTTCTCCATTAATACATTATCATTGACCACATTCATAAAACCATCCAATAGATCACAATAAATAAACATGATTCTGATCAAATGAAAAAATTCTCAAAAGCTAGCTGATCTTTATAGGCGTGACTTCGCAGGATCCGTCGTTCCACTCTGCAATGACCACGAATGAATTTACATCCTCAGAATATAATAACAATAATGCATACTGATTTAACTTATGCACACTGGCCTTAGTGTATACATTTATAATACTGTAAGAGAATTTTAACCTATTAATTGTAACAGGTTAATTACTCATCTCGTGGGTCTATGTTGTTATATATTTTTTTTGAATGGCTTGATTGTATAAAATATATAACATACAGTACTTTGTTGTGTATCTTTAATTAGCGGCGAAACTAAGAATTTTGCTAAGAGTGTGTGTGTTAAAATTTTTAGTACATATCTCTTAAAAGATGGATGGATAGATAATCAGATACATGGTGTACTCAATTTAGAAAAACAACAAAATGAATGTATCCCAATAATTATACTCACCAGAGGAACCCCCCCGACAGCTTTATCAGCAAGGGAGTGACAGGGCTTGAAAAAGTTCCCATAAGTTATTGCCCACTCATCCAATCTTGAACAAATGTATTTGGATCCAAGAGTATCTGCCCAGTATATGGTCCCTCCCCTGGACAACAAGCATTCAATCAGATCTTCTCTTACTGTTAGAATCTATTTGTTTCTCATTATTCTAGTCATGATAGTTTTCCTGGAAGAAGAAAACACATATGACGCACGCATTTAATCTGATAAAAGCACAGACCTGTATGGGGGAAAGCCCATGCCCATGACAGAAGCAATGTCAAGATCAGCAGCTTTGACAGCAATGCCTTGAGCAAGTAATCTGCATGCTTCATTAACTGAAGGGAATAAAATCATTTCGACGATGTCCTTGTCCGAGAGTTTTGCCAGCTATCAGTCAAGTACAAGATACAATTTAAGAGTAAAAATATGACAAGAGTACTACAGAATGATTTTAATTACTGGTATTATTTTAATGTCGATAGAAGGAGAGGAGAAAAAGAAACCTTAGGGTCAATGCTGACACCAGAAATTTCTCTTGCCTTCTCAATGTATTTCTTAATTTCTGGATCAGGCTTGACTTTGCGTCTTTCATCGTATAAGTAGAAACCTTTTCTAGTCGTTTCACCTAGAACAAGTGTGTCAATGCCATTCAAAAGGGTCATGATCTATAAATATGAGTACTTACTTCTGGACACACTTCAAACTAGCATTTGCAATACGTATCCTAGCACTTAATTCAAAATAGAGAATTATACCTAATCTTTTATCTTGTTGCATTAATGGAATAAGCATTGACTTATAAATTCTGTTGGGCATACTCAAGATAAATTGAGCTTCAGTAGCCATTGCAACATCGAAACCAATAAGATCACACAGCCTGCATATAGGAAATCAAAATACTAAATCTGGTCATTGTTAGTCACGCGAACAAAATTCTACATTGAAAATTGAGAAGGAAAAGAAGCTACAGATAATTAAGTTGTATGTATACTCTTAGTGGTACAAGACCTTTTGAGCAAAACCTTGCGAGTCTGGCCCTAAAAACGGACAGTACATAGCACACCATGTTTAAGAATATCTTGGACTAGTTTAGCCGGACAATCATGGTAAACATAGGCAAATCTATTTAACCGATGAAGCTGCCAGACACTTTACCTGAAAGGGCCCATAGCCATTCCAAATTTAGTGAAGGCTCTATCTATGCAGTATATGTCTGCTCCATGTTCAACAAGCAAAAGAGCTGCTTGGGTGCAAGGAAAGAACATCCTATTGACAGCAAAACCAGTGCAATTCCTTACAACTACTGGGGTTTTCTTTATCTTCTTTCCAACATCAAGCAAGTCTACAATTACTTGGGGAGATGTCTTTTGGGTGCGAACAATTTCCAGAAGTGGCATCACATGAGCAGGACTGCACCAAATTACAAGAATCAATAAACAGAACAAATGAGGAAAGTACAAAATTCTAACAGGCATTACCTGAAAAAGTGAGCTCCAATATAACGATCTCGAGTTTTGATCTTCTCCCCAATCAAATTCAAGTCAATTGTAGAGGTATTACTAGCAAGTATACAATGTGGAGTGCAATACTTCTCTAAATCCATAAATATTTGCTGCTTTAAAGTTAAGTCTTCTGTGACAGCCTATAACAAATTAATAGCAAGACATTGTAAGATAATCAGTCGGCAAAATATACAACAAAACTGAGAATATATATAGCTGATACCTCAATGACCATGTCAACATCTCTGAATGTCTCATAATCAAGAGAACCCTCGAGTAAGGAGAGAGCTTGTACAAACTTCTCTTGACTCAATTTTCCTTTATTGGCGCGACTGCGCAAATTTGCTGAGCAATTAATGCATTACTCACATAGTCATATTACCAAGGGTAAGTTGAAGTAATAACAGCAAAACAATATAATGACCTTACCTTTTACTCTATCAATCCCAGCCTCTAGGACTTTGTCATTAACTTCTTTCAGGAGCACAGAATAGTTGCTAAGGAGCAATGCAGTTGCAATTCCAGAACCCATTAATCCACCTCCAAGAATTGCAACCTTTTTAACATGTCGTGGCACTAACCCCAAATCAGTCACCCCTGGAATCTGTTTGTGTTAAGACAGAAAATCAACATCTTTATAACTTTTCTACAAAATCACGTAGTTTTTTTTTTTGGAACCCCAGGATAACCCGCAACCGCTACAACCTCTACCACAGCCTTTGTCGTTCCGGTGAGCACTTTGTGCACACTGGGTAAACCCCCCACTGTGTAATAGCCTGCAAACCACACATGGGATGTAAACCGCACTAGGCAAGCCCTGTGCGACAGGCTCGACTCAGAAGGCATTGAGGGGGGATCGATCCCGGGTCATCCATGTGGATGACCACCCTCCAAACCAACTGAGCCATCCCGAAGGACCAAAATCATGTAGTTTCTGCCTAAAATAATTTAACTTTATTCACCTTCGTGGTTCCACGTTGGGCAAAGAAAATGTGGACTAAGGCCTTGCAAGTGCCTGAACGTATAAGAACTTCGAATGTTTCATACTCCTGAAACAGAAGAGCTTTTGGGACAAGGGATTTCATAGGCAGAAAAAGTAGAGGAAGAGATCCAGAAGAGAACCTTAATAAGTCCAGCACGTGGACCAGACACAATGCCCTCTTCAACCACATCAACAAATGCTAAGGGATGATAGAGATTTGGAGCTATTCTAAGGGCTTGATCTCTAGCAAACTTTAGTATTTCCCTAGCTTCATCAAGAGACTCCAGCTTGTCAGTTCTGTAAAGACTGGGTATATTCCAAGGTCTTTTGTGCTCCCAAATATCAAGTGCCCATTTACGAGCGGCATCCAGTAATTGGTTTGGTGAAACTATAGCATCAACAAGGCCAAGGTCAAGAGCTTCCTCCCCTTTAACAGGTTTTGCTGTCTACATAGGCATATGAGTGATAAAGGGTGTAAGAAACTAAACTTTCATGATGTGACGCCAATGCTGAAATATAAAGGTGAATCGCATCTTACTAGCATCATTTCTAGGGACTTAGAAAGCCCCACGAGGCGTGGAAGCCTCTGAGTACCTGAAATATACGTTACAAGTTTACAACAAAATCAGATTACGAAAAAAGGAAGAGTTTAACTTCTTTACACTGTACATGTTCGTTTGTTATTAACTTAACAAATGCATTGGATTATCCATGTGCACATGAGCAATTTGCAGCTCCATTATCAGATAAGTGCCCTGAGAATCCGAAACATAATTTGGGAAATGAAAGAGCAGAAATTAGATTCTGTGTTACAGTTCATCAACCGGTCAGCAGACTACACTTTTCTTGGCAATTGAAACCATGAGTTCAATTGGATCAGATGTGGTATCATATTTAATAAAAATGACAGATTTTAGATGTGATCTATGTCTCTGATACCATAGTCAAGACTATTTTAGCACTTCAGGGAGAACTTATTTTCTGAAAGCCTTTTGTTTTCAGTACACTGTACATGCTGCAGAGGACTAGTGTGCCTTAGAAGGACAACTTCGAGATGCAACAAAAAATTTAGAAGGAAGCTCTCATGCAATAAACAAAAGTTTAAAGAAATAAAAGCTCTACAGTGTATTCTCTAAAATCATTCAATAATGAGGAAATCAATGCAATTGTTTCAAGACTAAAAATCGTGCATTAATTTATATTTTGAGCTAGTGTTGGACATTTAAATCCCATACTACATATATACTTCCACCAAAATTCAAATATGGCATAGAATAACGGGGTATTTGTTACTACAACAGAAGTTTAAGTGAAACAAATGGAGCTTATATTATTTTGGTATTTATCTCACCTAGAAATGATGATAGATTAAGAAGTTAAGCACTAAACAAAAGGTTGCATACCTCCAAATCCTGGAATTATACCAAGGTGAAGTTCTGGCAATCCAAGTTTTGCATTTGGAGTCGAAATCCGTGCATGACAACACTGATGATTCAAGGAAAGCAACATAAATAATTAGCAAATGGATTCATGTCAACAGCAGATTCTGCTGAGAAATTAAGATAGTTTACTTGACATGTACCTACCATTGCAATTTCAAGTCCTCCACCCAAAGCATGACCATCAATGGCAGCTACTAAAGGTTTTCTCGAAACTAAGATCAAGGACAAGTAAGATTGAAGCAACAATTTAGTTAGCTGCATTCAACTTCAATTTGCCGGTAGTTTAGTGTACATGTAGCTCTATGTTGAAACACAAATAGCTTACAAGTCTGCAAAGTTGGAAGTGTTAGGACCGAAATAATCAGGTGTCATGCGGAAGCTAGCAAAGCAAACCTCAAAAGACGCCAAATAAAAAGACATATGAGAAATACACCAAAAGAGACACAATAATTTAATGTGGTTTGGTCAATCGACCTACGTCCACAAAAGGAGATGAGCAATCCACTATATAAACGAGAGTACAAAATGTCAAGAGAGACAACCTCACACAATTCACTCAGAATAAAAAGAGGTTCACACAAGTGACACCGCAACACTTGTGTCTCACAAAGTCTCCCCCAAAACAATACTCTCAAACCCCTAGGACTACATTGTGGATACTACCAAGCTAGAAGAAAGAAACCTCCATTTATAGAGTCTATAACCTTTTCCTACAAGAACAAGGATTAGTCAAATATGGAGAATTAATGTTTTCCTTTTCCGGGGGTCTGACGGAAACAGCCTTGCTAATTCGTATGAGGTAGTAGTATGGACTGCGTACACTTTACCCCCCCCCAGACCCCACTTAGTGGGAATACACTGGGTAGGTTGTTGTTGCTTTTCCTAAAAGGAAAATCCAATTATGGTAAGAAAATCAGGGTAAATACTAACAATTCTCCCCCTTGGCCTGAATTTCTGACAAAATAAATTTGCTCCACCTTCTTCTCGTAGTCTTCAACAAGTTCAATTTCCATCTCCAAAATCTCCTCCATTAAATCTTTGTCTCCACATAGAGTAACACTCTAATAAAATTTCTCAAACCAAAATCTTCATTATCGTCAAATAGGTTGCGACTAGAACTGAACCCGCCAAGATGAACACCCGTTTTAACCTCTCTCTGATACCATTTGTTATGACGGAAAGAGGTAAATAAGAAAACAAGAAAAGTAAAGAACACCAAGTTTAACGTGGAAAAACCCTTCAAATCGAAGGTAACAACCATGGGATCACAGAGATTCAAACAGCTCCACTATATCAATAAGGGGGTTACAAATATTCTCCCAAATGGCTACACAACAAGTGTCAAACACGGAGAAACAAATCGCGACACCAACAAAAGTAAATCAAGAGAAATCACCCGAAACAGAGCTACTGTTCAGAACTCAAAACCAGATGCTGTAGATCTCCAAATCCGATCTCCACAATTCAAATCAAACACCAAGATGTTAGAAACACTCAGTCAAAATTCCAGCCCAATCCAACGGTAAACAAGCTGACAAACGCGATTTGAAGTTGGCTGGTCGGAGAGTAAAAACTGCAGCAACTAAACTCTCTCTCTTCTCTCTTTGGTGAAAGCTCTCTCAAGAACCTCTCTTATGTGCTAATGTCTCTCAAAGACAAAATTAATGAGCATGATTAATTCTCTCTCAAATTGTCCTATTTATAGATGATAAGTGGTGTTTTTTCCTAAAGCCAAACCAACCCCAAATAGGAATAGAAAATCCGAATTCTTTTCCAAATAGGATTGGAAACCAAAAGAGAATAGGATTAGGCCATGGGCCTTTGGCTGGAACATGGGCTACAGCCCAACAAACTCCCCCTCCAGCCAAGGGGCTAAATGGATCTTCAAGCGGAGGAACTCAGGACAGGCTTCATGCCTGCCAAAGTTGTGCAATACTCATGTTTCTCTACAACCACCACTTTCGTTAGCATATCTGAAGGATTGTCATCAGTGTGTATCATCTCAAGCTCAAATAATTTCTCTTCCACGGTCATTCTAATCCAATGATACTTTCTATTTATATGCTTGGACTTAGAATGAAAGATGGAGTGTTTGGTGAGATAAATAGCTCTTTGATTATCACAAAATAAGACGAATCTTGACTGCTCAAAATCAAGATCTTTCATAAATTCCTTCATCCAAAGCAATTCTTTGGCACCTTCAATGATAATAATATATTCAGCTTCTGTGGTGGATAGAGCTATGCACTTCTGTAGTCTTGATTGCCAAGAAATAGCTCCCCCTGCAAAAGTGATCAAATAACCGGAAGTGGATCTTGAATTATCAAGATTACCCCCCAAATCAGAGTCTGTGTAGCAAATAAGTTCAGGCTTGCCACTACCTAAGAACAACTCCATGTCTGCAGTACCCTTCAAATATCTTAGTATCCATTTTACAGCATCCCAATGTTCCTTTCTAGGATTAGAAAGAAATCTGCTAACAATACCAACGGATTACAAACCATAGCATATATCAAACTACCAACTGCAGAGGAGTAGGGAATACAAGGCATCTCTTTCTTCTTTTCGTTAGTAGATGGACTCTGAGTCGTACTCAATTTGAAGTGTTTAGCAAGAGAAGTACTAACCGTTTTTGCTTTTGTCATATTGAACCTCTTCAATACCTTCTCAATGTACTGCGTCTGGGATAATGGTAACTCCTTTTTACCTCTATCTCTGTGTATTTGGATGCCTAAAATTTTCTTTGCTAGCCCCAAGTCCTTCATCGCAAACGATTTGCTCAACTCCTTCTTAAGGACTTCAATTCTAGATTTATTTTTGCCAACAATCAGCATATCATCCACATAGAGTAATAAAATAATGAAATCATCATTCGAGAACTTCTGAAAGAATGCACAGTGATTTGGAGAAGTTTTCTTATATCCCTGTTTTTCAATGACAGATTAGAACTTCAAGTACCATTGTCTTGGAGCTTGTTTCAAGCCATACAAGCTCTTTCTCAATTTGCAGACATAATTTTCTTTTCCTTTGACTACAAAACCTTCAGGCTGCTCCATGTAAATCTCTTCATCTAAATCACCACGAAGAAAAGCAGTCTTGACATCCATCTGCTCAACCTCTAAATCTAAACTTGCAGCTAAGCCTAGCACCATACGAATAGAAGACCTTTTCACGACAGAAGAGAAAATTTCATCAAAGTCAACTCCCTTTCTCTGGCCAAAGCCTTTGACAACTAACCTCACCTTATACCTAGGCGCAGAGGTATGTTGCTCTTGCTTTACTCTAAAGATCCATTTGTTTGTTAGAGCTTTCTTACCTTTCGGTAATTCCACTAACTCATATGTGCCATTCTCATGGAGTGACATCATCTCATCTTCCATAGCTTCTACCCACTCATCTCTGTGAGTATCTTGCATGGCTTCATCATAATCTCCAGGTTCTCCCATGTCAGTCAAAAGTACATACTCATTTGGAGAATAACAAGTTGACTTTTGCTTCTCCCTAGAAGATCTTCTACAAGAGGTTTCAGGAACATCTGAAGTAGTTGCCCGAGCAGGAGTTGGTTGTTGACCAACCACAACATCGTTAATCGAATCCTCAATAGTTTCTACACCCTCTTGATCATCATCTGCATTATAATCTTGGATTCCTTCATGTGTAATAGATGCATCAACGATAGGAACTGGATCAACATCAACTAAGCTCTCTTTATTCTGAGAATCCTTTTTCTCACTCTTGTCAATATCTTCAATAGTTTGGTCTTCAAAGAACACCGCATCACAACTTCTAATAAGCTTCTTATTAACGGGATCATAAAAGCGATATCCAAACTCATCTTGACCATAACCAATAAAGATGCACTGCTTAGTTTTGATATCCAATTGTTGGTATTTGCCCTGATTTTCTTACCATAATTGGGTTTTCCTTTTAGGAAAAAGAAAACATGAATTCTTCATATTTGGCTAATCCTTGTTCTTGTAGGAAAAGATTATAGACTCTATAAATAGAGATTCCTTTCTTCTAGCTTGGTAGCATCCACAATGTAGTCCTAGGGGTTTGAGAGTATTGTTTTGGGGGAGACTTTGTGAGACACAAGTGTTGCAGTGTCACTTGTGTGAACCTCTCTTTATTCTGAGTGAATTGTGTGAGGTTGTCTCTCTTGACATTTTGTACTCTCGTTTATATAGTGGATTGCTCATCTCCTTTTGTAGACGTAGGTCGATTGACCGAACCACATTAAATTATTGTGTCTCTTTTGGTGTATTTCTCATATGTTTTTTTATTTAGCGTCTTTCGAGGTTTGCTTTACTAGCTTCCGCATGACACCTGATTATTTCGGTCCTAACAGGAAGCAACTCTATTTTCATATAGGGTGAACAAGTATGGTGTGTCTGGTATGACGGAAGTTATTTTCTATATATTTTTCCAAAAAAGTTTTTCAGTGTTTGAAAAATATTACTCGATAATAATATCGAAATGTAAGTTGGAGTAAGTAATATGAAGTTAAAAGTTTAAATTGTTTTAAGGAAACGACTCTTGCCCATAAGTGATGCAAACATCAGAAAATGACGTATTGATGGAAAATATTTTTTGAGGGAGATGACTTCCGTCATACCAACCATACCCTCAAACTGCATTAACATCGAGTTTCAAGGTGAAAGATAAAGCAAAGGCATACCTTCCACAGTGTCGGTGAGCATATCCAAAGATATATAACCCGGTTTTGGCTGTGCCACTGTGATGATTGGAAGACAAAAATTAGCTAAGGAAAATGTGCAGCACTAGCACTAGCATGCAAACTCCTTCTGTCCCAATTTATATTACACACGTTTTTTACTTAGTTCCTAAAGAATGACACATTTCCTTATTTGACGAATATTTAATGACACTATCAATATTTTTTTCTCATATATGGTCTCACTTATTTGGCAAAACACACAAAGATGTACTCTTTTTAAAAATTCATTTATTTTAAGGGTAGTTTTGGAACATTGCAAAATGTTCTCATATTTCTTAACTTTTGTGCCCAGTCAAAACTATATCACATAAAGGGAATTAATTAACTGCTAAAATGTTTACCTTTTCCTTGTTGTAGGTCATCAAAGGAAGAGATATTAAAACCACCAGAGAACTTGCCATGATAACCTGTCAAGAATAGATGGATATATGTTGGAATTTAATTGATACATTAAAAATGAATATTGTGAATTGTGATTCCATCAAATTTAAATACCTGTTATAACAATTGCCTTCGCATCATCTCTCCTAAAGGCTTCGTCAATTGTTTCTTTCAAGCTGTACAAAACTAATTAAAAGAAAATTCACTTAGATCGAAAATCAGAGAGTCCAGGGTTCAAGATATTGAGCAATGCTATTAAACACACCAATAATTTTCTTTCTAAATAAAGAGACAGATGAATCTTTAGCAAAAAAAAAAGAATACCACCAAAACAAAATTATGTAAGCCCCTGTTTCTCCATATATAGTTTTGGTGTAAAAATTTTGCAGCAATATTTGAAGATAATTTCAATTATTTTAACTTCAAACAATTGAAATATAGAAGTATAAAAACTAGTTTTAGTAGTTTTCAGTTTTCACTAACAAAACTCCAAATATGTTTTCATGTCCAAACACAACTTTAACTTTTTCAACGACCTTTTTTTTTTCAAATTATATAAACCAGTCATATCCAAATGCCTACAACACCATGAGAAAGTTCATATTTTTTAACATTAAAATCATCCCACATCATGAGGTTGTAGGTTCGAGCCGTAGAAACAGCCTTTTGCAGAAATAAAAGGTAAGACTGGGTATAACAGATCCACCCTTGTGGTTTGACCCTTCCCTAGACCCCATGTATAGTGGGAGCTTAGTGCATGGGCCTACCCCTTTTAAAAAAAATCATCCCACATAATGGAGAAACAGGGGAAAACAATCTTTACAGCTACATAAGGATATCTAAGACTAAAAAAGGTAGAATTTCAAAATCTTGAAAGGATGGGTTTGTAATTAACTCACCATCTAAGGAAAGAGAGTTGACAGGAGGGTTAATAATGGTGATGACAGCAACCCCATCAGCTCCAACCTCAATGGTAGCTCTACCCTTTGACTTCATTTTGCTATCAACAGATGGGAGTGTTAAGAGTGTTTTAATTGCTATTATATTGAACAGTGTTATTGCTTGCATTATTATAAGTAGTCGAGAGAAAGAAACGTAACAAACAGTCAAACATAAGTAACATCACATGCAATTCAAGTTAAAATTTCTTTGTTGTGTTTGTTATGACAGCTTCAATCCTAGTTGCTTAATTTGCTCTCACTTTCTGTTTTCAAATACAAAATTCGCAGGAATTGGGGATCATTTGGTTCGCATGCTAATTAGCAGAGGATTTTGGTAATGAATAATAAGGAGGAATTTCTATACAATGAATAATCATTACTGACATCTAATTTTTGCCCTCCACAACTAGATTTAATTCTGAGTTTATTCGATTTTGAATAAAATTAAAATGTTTGTTCTAATTGGATAAAGAGCTTTATGAAATGATTTTCGGGTTCATTTTATCATTTTAAGTAATAATTATGCATTCCCATACTCAAATATATGGGATCACATAGTTTTGTTACTTAAATGAATATTTTTATCCAAAATCGACTTCTAATCAAGATCCGTCTTGAAAATTAGTTTAAATAGGATAAATCTTGATTTAAATATACTTTGTCGTTAAAAACGGTTATTTTAAAAATAATCATTTGATTTTATTGAACCAAGAAGCTCGGGATTAGACCGATTATTAATTTATTTCGAATTCTAACTCAATTTAGTCAATTTATCAAATTGGTTGTAATTGAAATCATTTGGCCACAATTGCAAGACAATTGACCAATTGATTTTCAAAATTTGATTAATATTTGAATAAAATTGGCTAAAATCCTCTCCTATTTTGGCTATCCCTTAAAAAGCCTAGATTCCTACTCTTAATCTATCCAGCCCCATTCCATTTTAATCAGTCCGCCCCAAGCCCAATCCCGTTGACCCACTCCGGCCCACCACCCTCATAACCTATATTCCCTTTTCTTCAACAATATCGAACAACACCAACCCAGCATCATTCAAAACCAAAACAACCCTAAATTCGCTCAAACGACATACTTCCTCCCCCAAATCGTCTTCAATTCGTACGTATCATGTGAGGGGCACACGATTATGTACGAAAGAGAATCCAGATGGTTCTAGTAGAGTCCAGGTGGCTCCTCAACGTTCAAACGCCGTGAATCAAGGGAGGGGATGTACATTTCGTACCAAATCCACCTCACAACTTTATCCTCTCTTCAAAATTTGAATTCCTTTCAAGAAAATCTTGAAAACGCCCCTCAAAAATCCCAATCCCACTTCGACCAAGCTCAAAAAATCGACACCCAAATCCCCCTATATATACCTCTACTGTTTTCGTTGAGCTAGATGGGAGAGGTTGGAACATTGAGTTTTTTTTTAGAGGCAGTTAATAGCAGAGAACCCCAATTGAAAGAGATTTCACTAAAATTGAAAATTCATGTACTGAATCCTTGTAAGACCATTGGGTTTAGGATTTCGGCTAAGGATTTTAAATTTGAGTTTTTTCGGTGGCGGCAATAATTTTGACGAAGGCTCGAAGTCCCCATTTGCTGCTCCGAAAGAGGTAAAACCCTCATCTCTCTTCTTTTCATAGTTCTGTTTTATTGTTGTTGTTGCAGCACTTTAGTAGTTCGGGTTTTTTCTTGTATTTTTGTAGTAGTTGAATCTCACATTAGATTGTGAGTATGGTGTTGCTGTTGTAGATTTAGGCTTCTTTTTGCTCTTCTTTGCTTTGAATCGTTGTCTTGTGGTAGTTGAAATGATCAGTTGGTATTGGAGAATGAACGTCTGAATCGGCTTTAGCATGATGATGTTGTTTTCTTTTCGTTTGCTTTGATTCCAGTTCTATTTAATGTTGGTTCAAGTGTTTTAATTTTTTTTTCAACATTTCTCTCTTTCGAAAACTGTTTAAAATATGATCATGCCATTGTATATTAAGTGATGTTTTGAATTTTCCTCTAAGCATGCCTCTTGTTCATACCTGTTTCAACCTCGTTGCTACCTGTTTCCATTATTAGTAACACGAAAAGACATTGTCTAGAATCATTCATGCTTATTCACTTATCTTTGTCTGCTTCCTTTTTCTCATTTGATGAATTGGTGTCTTAAAGTTCACCCTTTCTCTTTTTTCTATCAGTGAGTGTCTTTTGTATGTTCTCCTCGTGATTATTAAGGATATAGATCATTAAAGTACCTGATTCAATTTCAACAAGGGTAAGTTAGTTTCATCTGTAGTATGAGGCTATTGGTCCTATGACTCTTCTATGAACTCTTGAACTATGAGTCCTTTTCGACCTATCAAGGAGAAGACAAGGCTGATTTAGGCTAAGGTCAGGTTTTATTTGATCTAGAACCTGAAGCAGTGAGAAATTGACAATTGGTATTGAAATTCATTCAAAAAATGCATAATGTCTAACTGTTAAAATCTGCTTGGTTTCCCCTATTTTTGATGTCTGAATGTTTTCTTGACCTGTTCATCCCTCTCCCATTTTCCCTGTATAATCATTATTCGGGTCTGTTTTGAGTCTCTAAAGATGGATAATTTGTATGTTACTATTGTTAAAATGAAACAGATTACGTGGCAATGAACTATTTGCTTGAGTGTAAAATTTATTTTTCCATGCCTAAACTTGCTGTGCTTTACTGTCCAGTCGTTATTTGTTCGTATTGGAATCAATTTGGTTTGGATAGGAAGTCATTACCTTGAAAGAAATCAATTTGCGTTCTTAAATAAGTTTGTCCCTTTCCTTGCTCGATGTTTTGAATTGACTGTTCACAAGGTTTCGTTTCAAGTTTTAGACTACCTAAACGCATAGTCAAATCTCAGTAGCTTCCCATTTTCGCAAAATAATCCAGTTGGCTTTATTGCCTGAGCATATACTTTTAAGAATTTGGATTCGTGGTTTATTTCTAGTTATCATACTTTTAAACAAATTGGTAGCTTGGTATTTATTTCTTGTTGCTTCTGTATATTTCTCTCTCCATTCCTATGAGCCATTTCAAAGTGCAAGTCTTTGCCTCATGTGTTGGAAAGTGGAAACATATCATGTCTATTATTAAATGACTTCAACAAGTCACAATTAGTGTGTATGATTGTTGGTTCACTGATAAGAATTTGAGTTTTTCAGAACATTTGCTCCTTGTTTGGTTTTTTTTTGGGTCAAGTTTTGATTGCTCCTCTCACTTTCACTAATTACTAATTTATAATTTTCTTCCTAAAAGTAGTCGTGATAAATCTGTGCTTGTTTAGTTTTTCAATAAGACATTGTTTGCAATCAAGTCACAAACTGGAAAACATTGTTCAACTTGCAAACTAATTTAAGTAGTGAGATAAAAATCAGTCCAATGTTTGTTCATGTGTGATGTGATATGACTGGCTTTCATGTCATTTCTATGAATTTTTACGTTTCATCAAAACCCTCTCGTGTAGAAATCAGTCCACTCTTTATGTACGCTGATCCATTTTTGAACTTTGCAAATTGTGTGGTCCGAAATGACTCTAATTCTTACCTTTATTTCGTTTGACATGTGAAATCCGGGTTGAGTCCAATATTGGACTCCAATTTCCCTTGCATCTTCGAATTGGATCAAAACTCAACAAAAGTTCCTTTGAGTCAAAACCCTCCTGTCTAGTCCAAGTGGGGCTGATACGCAGCAGTGTACAGAAGTATACATCAGTGATATACAACAGCATACACTAGTAACATACATCGGAAAAATAAAGAAATGGAAGCTGATAGACAGTTGGAAGCAAAATACGATGAATATATGTCTGTATACAAGCTGTATACAAGAAGATAGGCAAATAAAAATGGGCCAAGGCAGGTCCATATGCTAACGTCCAAGTTGGACAGAATCTTTGAGCCAAAATATACGCCTATTTTCAAACTCTTTCTTTTCCTTATAATTTTTGTTGATATCGACTATTTGTATGAAACTCTAACTTGTTTACTCTAATTGAATTCTCCCTACTAGATTTGCTATGTTTGTCTGCAAAAAATAATGCTCTTACAAAACTATTGTTAATTTAGATAGTTTTCAAGTAAACCTTTTCAAAGCATGTTCTGTAAGCGAACTATTTAACTTTTTTACTTAGGTAAACCCTTATTTGGATTTTTGAAAATTCAAAGGATTTTTCTATTTTAGCCTTTTTGAATAATGTTAAAGATTTTCTTGATTTTTTCTAAATAAATTAAGTGGCTATTCTGTTTTAAATAGAGTTTGAAAATTTTCTTAAGTTTTCGAATTCAAACAAGTCATTTTCCTACAAAACAGAAATGACGACTCCATTGTGAAACTCAACTAAGTTCTAATCAAATATTTGAAATTGATTTTAGTTGACAAAAAATTTGGGTTTGTAATATTTAAATTGCTTATTTGCTTATATTTCTATATTCTCGT
The DNA here is from genome assembly GCA_031232105.1 of Capsicum rhomboideum. Lineage (NCBI taxonomy): Eukaryota > Viridiplantae > Streptophyta > Magnoliopsida > Solanales > Solanaceae > Capsicum > Capsicum rhomboideum. The sequence continues at coordinate 97,692,759 of CP124719.1, read as the reverse complement.
AATTATAAACTATTGTATTTATGACATTTTCCACTACTCCTGGCAAAATATTAGGCATTAGTAAAAAAGGATGGTTATGTGAGTATTCGTAACCGCCCTTCAGTATAAAATCTAGATTTGTTTTGAACATCCAAGTGAAGTAGTTGATTCGAGTCGATCAACGGTCGCTTGGTATGTTACCCTGAAAAGTTTATTTCGGATTCGTCAATTCGAGCAAACCACTCTAGTTAATTAGGATAGAGCGAAACTAAATCCTTTTGAACTACGCATGCTGACCTAAGAGACTCGGTACCTTTGGGGTATCGGGACCACTAGCTAACCATCTTGTGTTAAAAAGGGCCCTCGATCCGAAAAGATAGTCATACCCTTGTGTGTTTAATTGAAGGATGTCATGCCAAATTGAATGGACCATTATTCCTCGGGGTTGAGAATTATTTAGATAGTTTCTTGATTTGAAGATCTTCATCTGAAAGGCATTCGAAATACCAAAAGTCCAAGAAGCTCGAGAACGAAGGACCTCCCATGATGGCCTAGTTTAGGATTGTTCCCCTGTGTGGGACTGATATTCATTTGTATACCCATTCCCCTATTTTGTATCCCCATTCGATCTATTTACATCGGTTTTTATATAATATATTTTTGGGGCAATGGAACGTTTCATAAATGGCACACACATCCTTCAAATTGTTAGGCCTACCTTTGGCATAAAGGGTCACATATTTGCATTGGACGCGCCATAAACTATTCACATACTGTGTGATATAATTGTATTGTGTGTGTTGCTTAAATCAAGAAATTGATCCACTCCTATTCTGATGGTTTTTATAGAACCTTTTTTAGGCAAAAAACGAACCTTTTTTAGGCAAAAAACGTAAGCCACTATGCAAAAATCCAACCAAAACACTTCGAGTTTTTCAAGTTTTCCAGAAAAAATTCACAACCCTCTTTCACAAAGTCTATATAAATTTGAACTACATAGGGCCTAACTTCTCTTTCGTGAGATACATAGGCAACCTTTTAGCCCGATCTTTTTTTAAGTAACTTTATGTTTTCCCCATTCTGACAAAGTAGTCATAAGGATGTACATAAAAAAGATTAGCAAAGCCAAACCTTCATGATAAAATCTACTTGCTCAAAATCAATGAGCAAAATCCTATTCATTGAAACCTTTGAGTTGTCGTTATCCTGTGGCTCAATTTACCTGCGGTAAAAAAACAACTTTCTATGTTTCCTTTCTTATCAAATATTTTTGTATTACTTATAACTAACGGAATCTACCATATTTTCCTTTTGAGTTGTTTTTCATTTATAGATAGCAAATAGATAACAAAATAAATAGATATTGATTTGTGTTGACCCAAGCTGGCTAAATATTAATACTTCACCAGATCAAAATTTAATAAAAAATCCTCCTTCGACCATTTTTTATCTAAGGGCAAAAGAAAAATGGCTAGTGGTGAAAATGAGAATGCTCTGACCGAGATAACCATCAGAGACAACATAATAGCGGAATTGACTAGAAAGTTGGAGAAATTCCAAAATGAGGCACAAAGAGCCACGAACATGGCCAATCTGGTCATCGCTCTAGTTTCGAACGAGTATAGGCCCCCGCTCCAGTACCCTCCACTTTATTTCCCCAATGTTGAAATTCGTCAAAGAGAGATACCCTTGGATTCTGTGATGAGGTCTCCTATGGACCCTTCTAATCCAATGTACCAAACTCACAAACTGCCCATTCAAAACACCAATCGAAACAACCATCCGAATGCTTACCATCCCCAGAACCTTGCTCCAAATTACTAAAACATCCCTTCAAACGCTTTTGCTTCCCAAAGTATCCCTCTCACTTTCAACTCCAATGTCAGTATCCCCTAGAACTTCACTCCCACATGTCAAAATTTTGCTACCACTAACTAGACAATGCAATCTACCACCACTTTCTGCGTCACTACGACACCATAGCTTGTCCTGTTGTTCTAGAAACACCTAAAACTAAACATTATCAAGAGAGAGAGAGGGGGAGAGAGAGAGAGAGAGAGAGAGAGAGAGAGAGAGAGAGAGAGAGAGAGAGGAGAGAGAGGAAGGCCACAAAAGAAAAGCCAAAAGTGATATGCTATTATTGAAAGAGGAGATCGCTAGAATAAAAAGTCTTGTGGTTCTCCTAATGATGTCAGATTTAGCTATTATGATCTCTATATCCATCCTGATTTATAGCTTATAAAAGGATACAAGGTCCCAAAATTTGAGAAATTCAATTGAACTAAAAACCCTCTAACCCATTTAAGAAATTGTGATCGAATGGTCAGGGTAGGAAAGAATGAAGCATTGTTAATGAGGCTTTTTAGCTGTAGCCTAAGTAATGAAGCCTTTGAATGGTTCACCTCGCAAGAATTAAAGAAGTGGCCTCGTTGGGGATCTCTGGCCAAAGACTTAGTTAAAATGTTTGCGTACAAAGTGGAAGTAGCTCCAGATTGATACTCTTTAAATCGGATAAAGCAGAAAACAGGTGAGTACTTTCAGGAATATGCCTATCGTTGGATAAAGAAAGCTACTAAGGTTCAGCCTCCCATGACCAAAGAAGAAATGGTACCAGTATTTTCCAGTGCTCAAGAAAGAGAGTTCTATACAATGATGATATCGGCAGTCCGCACAACATTTACAGATTTGGTTAAGATTGGAGAATTAGTTGAAGAAGGCATACAGACAGATAAGATTAATAAGACTCTGACCCCATAGAACCCCCAACCTATTTGCTATGCCCAGCCATGATACCAAGCTCCACAACCAAATTATCAACACAATATCCAAACTACCCTTCCAAATAATCAGCCTAATATCCAAGCACCATATAATTACCATCAGGTACCACCTCCCACCGACCAAAACAAATACAAACTATTATATCAAAATTTTGAGAAAAAACCTCCCAGAGTCTTTACTCCTCTGGCTGAAAGTTGAACACAACTTTTCGAGAGACTCTACGCAGCTAGACTAATTCAAATAGTTGATCTACAATCTATCAATGTGAATATAAAACTTTATCGACCTGACCAACACTGTGCTTACCATTCAGGAGGTGTTGAGCATATCAGCGAGAATTTTATCATTCTAAAGCACAAGATTCAAGACTTAATTGACCATAAGGTCATTACCCTTCAGGTACCAGCTCCAAATATCAATAGCAATCCGTTGCCAAATAATGGAGGGGTAATTATTAATGTGATTGAAACAAATGAAGATTGGTGTGTAAACAAGGCAATAGGTCAAGCCAACTCTAATGATCTTGAGGGGTTTGTGACCTCTCTAAGCATAAGGCCTGGGTTCATAATGTAACGACCCTTTCCATCGTTAATGAAAATATTTTCAGTAAAGGCATAAATACCTCATTCATCATAATTTATTGGACCAATTCTTTAGTACGGGAGTGCATTAGACATGTACTAATGTTATACAATACCCCTAGCACCAAGTTAAGTTGGATGTTTTCTTACCGATTAAGTTTCGAGCTAAGTTCAAACTAGAGTCAACTTCAAATGAGCATATCTCCTAGAATATAAAGAGTTATAGGGCCAAATACTCACCAAATGAAAGATATTTGAGTCACCTTTCCATAGCATCCAACCATTCGTTAATTCACCTTCGGAATAAAAAGGTATGGCCATTTTACTGAATATTGTCTGGGTTAAGAAGTTAACCGCCACAGTGGTAACGAGACAGTATTTAAGGCTGGTTTTGATGGGTTTCAGACCCAAAACTCAAATATTTCATTCCTAAGCCCTAGAGGGGCGATTTGGTCATGGTTGGGGTAGAAATCCTTCGTTGAGTTAATATTTTTACTCCTTTTTAACATTGATTGATCCGTTCATCTTCTATAATTATAGAATAGGGAATTATGGTGAAATTCTTGTGGTTTAGAACCCTAGGTTCATGAAATCATGGGAAAAACCTATGCGTATGAGTATTTTCACCTAGAATTAATTTTAGATTATAAATTAACTTTTTCTAGTATGAAATTATGGTTCAAAAACATGATTTTTGATGGTTGGGAACCTTAAATTCTATAAAGATGGGACCTTTAGTTTTAAAACTATATTAATGGAGATGGGTTGAGCATGATCGAGCTAGCTAGTGGTTAATTGACCCTTGGGTATTGTTATACACCATAAATGAGGGTAGAATAGTGGTTTTGAATTCCCAAAGTATTTATTTAAAGAGTAATTGATTAATTACTCTTATACTTGTTGTTTATTAAATGATTTAGCCTTCAAAATATAAAGAAGAAGGAAGATCATCCATGATATAGCTTACTTATTGCAACAACTTGGCACCCAAATAGGTTACGATTTAGTGTGTAGTAGACTTGGTTTAGATGCATGTAATAACTATAGTTAACAGGAGATTTCATGTCTAGGCCAGCAGGCACGGAGTCAGGATGGATAAAACATGAAAATAGTGTAATAATGACACAATTATATGTTATTGTATTTTGTATGGATTGCTTGATGAATGTTTGTATTGTATGACTTACTTGATGATTTATAGAATTAATATATGAATGTGAATACTAATAGAAAGATCTTTAATACCTTAAAAAGAGTGAACCCGATGTTGGATATGATTGAAGTATGAGGTATTCCTACAAGACGATAGTTAGGAGGATTGATTATGATTAGAGGAGGTGATGATATAACTTATGAACCTAAATTTAGGTTTTGTTAAGAGCTAGAAAGTAAGATGTGTATATGTGGTTGACTCTAGCTAGAATTGTAAGTTGAATAGAGGTGAGAGGTTGAATAATCGGCTAAAGGGGATAGTGCCTTGAACTTTGTTATGACTAAAGTGTAAGGGTTACTAGTTAGTAACTGAATTTACCCATTCAGTATGAATAAAAGAGATTTAGATTGGTGAATGGATTAGGATGATGAATTAGATTATAGATATCAGTCCTGATGGAATGTGCACTCGAAAAAAGGGTACTTGATTGATTGGTCTTCGGACATATTTATGATTGATGATGGTGTTTGATAATACTCAATTGAGCAAGTGGTGAATTAGCCTTGGGCATACCTGTGATTTCATGTGTTAGTGGACATTCGTTGCTATCTGAAATGATGAACTAGTGATTATTGACTGTATTTACTTGATTGTCATTAATTGTAAGTTTTATTTTTATTGTTGTTTCTTTCATCTGATTTCAATTGGCTGTTTGTTATTCGCCGTCAGGAATTGCTTATAATTATTGATTGCATTCTGCATTTGTATATTCATACATATTGATGATGATGAGTTGATGATAATAATGATGATAACGAGATCATGATGTTCATGATATTGTTGATGATATTGATGATGATGATGTTGATATTGAAATCATGATGTTCATGATGTTGAAAATGATGTTAATGAGATTGAGAAGAGAAAGAGATGATGTGCCCATCTTGCATTCATACTTTTGTTCCTATGTATTGAATACACATTTATATTTATATATGGTTGATGTTTCCTTGAGTCGACCAAGTTATGTTGATGATATGTCATGGTTCCTTGTGTGGACCAGTTATTTGATGAGATACTATGGTTCCTTGAGTGGACCGGTTATGTTGATGGATATGATTTGGTATGGTAGAAAAGTGTGAATATAAGGTACGTCCTGAATTATTTATAAATATCACTCTCCTGTGTTTAGAGTTGCAAATTTGATGTATATTGTAGTGTCCTTGCTTGTAAAGTTTTTGAGGCTAGTATTTGTCTTGATTGTTGCAAAGCTCGCAGGATAGTAATAGTATCATAAGGAGCAAAGATTTTCATGAAAACAGATTAATGAGAGCGATAAAAGTATATAGAGTTGCTATAATAATGTAAGTGCATAAGAATTAAGGTTTAGATTAATTCATGGAGGGTAGTTAGTTAGTCATGCCTTAAGGGTAAATTAATATTGCTTAAATAAAAGAAAGGTGATAAGGTTGGAAGTCAAAGTAAGTTAAGTATACTCAATTGTTAAGCCTGTTTGCTTTTCATAATCTTTCTTGTTTGCTATATGTTGTTATATATTTCTAACCCTGGTCGGTCGATGATACCTACCAGTACGTGTGGTTGTACTGATACTACACTAACTATATCTCTATTTGGTGATATAGTAATGTTGCAGTTTAGTTGGAGTTTCTATAGGTACATCAGAGTTTATTCAGCAGCAGCTCCTGTCATCCTACTTCTACATGGATGCTGTGTCTCAGGTCATTCCTTCATTTATTTAGTGCTCTTGTACCAGTTTTGGCTAGGATCTGGAGAGCCACTTTAGTTATATTCCATACTGTTTCACTTATTAAATGTAATTGAATTATGAGATATTATTTATATAGCTTGTTTATTTTATTAACTTAAAGATTGTTTTAATTTCTGCATTAATTGAATGGTTGGGTGTTAAGGGTTCTCCTATCTAGGGTAGAGTTGGGTAGATGCCTGGCACGATCCGTGGTTTAGGTCGTGACAAGATGGTATTAGAGATCAGGTTACCGATCTCCCAGTACAAGGGAAAATATCAAGTATAGTCCAACGGATTAGTGTGTTGATGTCCACATCAAATCTATAGGAGGCTACAAGACATCTAGAAATCTGTTTCACTTTCTTGTCTCCCATCGTGCTATCTCAGTATTGTCTCCCCGAGTTGAGTCCAATTGGTATATAGGAAATTTCAATTGGTATTTCAACCATCACAATTGGGATTGGTTCATCACAATTGGTATCTCACTAACTTTGAAAGGTTTGAATAGGCTATTCCAACCAGTAGAGATCAATAAGAAGCATATGGGTTGAATTGTTATGTTGTGAAATTCACTTGATATTGTGTTAAAGTACTTTTGCTTTAAATATTTTTGATTATGGTTTAATAGAATGCGATGTGTATTACTTACATGGATGGTTATTGTTTGATCATACTATTACCTAGTTGTTTGATTGTCAAACTTTTTAAGTGCAAATGGTTACTAAAAGTACTATGAGATGAGTGGTTGCAATAGAATATCCAGGAATCGTAAGGGATGGGTATGATTTTGAGGTACGTTTTCATTTATGTGATTTGAGATATGTATTGATTTTCCATAATTTGAAGAAAGCCTTGATTTCTATTTGGTCCTTGACGATATACTTAGATATTCCATATGGATTGATCTTTAATGATAAAAATATCTCAGATCCTTGTGTGGTTTGGTTTTGATAATGATATGTGGGATCCTTATATGGTTCAATTAATGATAATTATATTGGGGATCCTTGTGTGGTCCAATCTTCAATGATTATACTTGGGATCCTTGTGTGGTCCCAAACTTTGATGATTATAACTGGGATCCTTGTGCGGTCTGAACCTTTGATAATTATTCTTGGGATCTTTATGTGGTCCCAACCTTTGATGATTATACCTTGGATCATTATGTGATCCAATCCTTGATGATTATATCTTTGGTCTGAAGTGCTATTAGGTCATCCTTTTGTGAATAAACTAGTCAATGAGTCGACTTGTTAATGATGCCTTCATAAGTGATTGGTTAAATTGATATAAATTTAATTGTTTGTACAACTATAGTGACTTGAACAAAAGGTGAATTGTGTAGTTGATGTCACTAACGTAAGTTAAATTGATTAGATATAAAAAATTGGTTGTTTCCTCTAATATAAAGAGGGGAGATGATAATAATGGTTTTACTTGATATTTGTTAATTGAACTTTAACTATGTAATTGACAATTATGTAGCTTAATTGGTTAAGTGAGTTGAATGATCTTATGAGGATAAGGGCGTTGGTGTCCTAAAGGTAGACTAATTGGTTTTACAAAACCCATGGTAGCTATGAATGAATATTATGGATTAAGTTTTAAGGATGTTAATAAAGTGACAGTTAAATAATGTTCATAGGCTTAGTGAGGAGGCAGGGCTACTAGACTGAACTTGTAGTTGGCTGATTATGGATTGATATTGCATAAATACTTAGTGTATTTGAATAATTATTGATGAATAGTATCCCTTGAATGTATTGTGGTTGAGTTTATAAGGTTGGTGAAATAAGTTAGCTTGATTTTGGTTGATGATCTCTAGTTTTAGGGTCGATCAAGGGAGAAGGGTTATTAGATGAGTTTTGGCATATTCATATCCCTAGTGTTATTACATGATAACCTTTGGTTGGTATTTCCCCTTGAGTGGTTGGAGTATGTTGTAGGGTCGAGTAGACTAATATGAGTTGTGGTGGAGAATATATGTGATAGTGAAACCCCATAGTGGTGTGATGGTTGGTGTTGTGATGTTATAAGATTGGTTAGGGTGTTAGTACCCCACTAATATTTCCTAGTATAAGGATGACAACCTCAGAGTCGTGTGATTTTAGTTAAAAATCTGGTTTTGTGTGAATTAATGTTGAATGGTAGATCATGGTGTGTTTATTGGTGGTTTTTAGTGGTTAATGTGTTAGAGGACAAATTCAGTAAGTCATTGAAACTTCTAGTGCATAAAATAAGTTAGTAGAACTCCGTTTAGAGTGATTGCTATGAAAGGGTTAATTCTTAATGTCAAATTCCTTGAAGTGAGTTGTGAAATGGCCTGAACTGGGACCAAGTCCCAAGTTACTGCCTCGGGCTGTTGCAGTGGAAAATTGTACCGCTACAGTGGTAAAAGTGTCACTATAGCAGTACACAGTTTCATCCCCTTGTTATCTTCGCTTTCATCCCAAATGTTCATGCGTTGTAATATCGTGTGATGTTCCAGGTATTGTAGATAATCTGTTACATATATTTTATTACAAATTGTATTCCTTAAGTTATAGTGGTCATGATTTATACCTAGAGCTTAATGGCCTTTGGTGCGTAGGCTGGTTGGGTAGCTAGTTGGCGTTATTATGAGATGGTAGTTTGGTAAGTGTTATCAAATGGTATTTGAATTTGATGGGAGGTTGCATTAGTTTCATAACCATTGTGTATGAATCGGGCTAAAAACTCTCCTCTTTACCAATGATCATTTGAGGACGAATGATAGGTAAATTGTTATATAATGTAACGATCAATTCCGTCGTTACTGAAAATATCTGCAGTAAAGGCATAAAATCAACATTCATCATAATTTATAGGTGTAACACCCCGGATGTTTCCAAACCTAACCTAGGTAATGTCCATAATATTCATGGAATTATTAAAACATGAGAGCTTTGATGAATTTTACATTAAATTGTTGGACTTAATTCATCTTGGGGAATGGGCTTGAAAATTGGCCAAATTAACAAGAAGACATGGCCCAAAAAGGAACAAAAGGACCCATTTTTGCTCCATGCATTAATGACCAAATAGACACCTCATCTTTGACTAAATATTGGCTAAGGATGATATATATATAGCTCAAAAATCATATTTTAATCACAAAATACACCTTGCCATTTCTTGCCATTTCTAGACTTTCCAAGAAGACCAAAAAGAAACCCTTCTTCAAGCCAAGGCTACTACACTTATTTTGCCAAGATCACCACCTTGTAAGTGTTGGTAAGTATTTATTCTTGTGGTCTAACATGTTATGTGCATAAGAGATGGTATGGATTGTGATGGTTATGTCTAAAAGTGTTAATTGGTGCACTTTTGCTTATGTGACACAAGTTGTGTTATTTTGGTGACTTGAACTTGAAAGTGGCCTTGTGGTCTTGAAAGAAGTGAGTTGATGGTTTGAACATCAACATGTATGATATGGTTATGCCCTAAGTTGATTTCTCTTTATGTGTCATTTTTGGAAATTGTTGTTATGGAAAAAGTGTACGGAATTGGTGACGTAATGAAAGGAAAATCTGATTTTTATTCAAAGGAACACACAACACATTTCTAGAAATTTCCCAAAATATCTCTCAACTCTTAAAGAACCCTAAGACAACTTTTGGAGCAAGATCATCATTTTTCAAGCTTAGGTAAGTGATTATTCTTATGGATTAATATATTATATGCATGGGAGAGTATGTAGATCATGTTGGTTATGCTTGGAAGTGTTGAACATGGCACTTTGTGTTTTTGCTAAAAGATGTGTTATCCATGGAATTGTAACTTGAAATACGACTTGTGGGTTTGATGAAAGAACATGTCATGGATGAAATACCAACATGTATGGTGTGATTATGTTGTTAAATATGTTATTTTTCATATAAGTGTAAGTTATGGAATTTTGGCCGATATGTGATATGAGGTGTATTAAGGTGATTTGATGGAATAATTGTGATGTTGTGGTGATGAAGAGTGGAAAGTATGAACTTGGTGTGACATGCTAATGGTTTATGATGTTTTGGTCAATGTTGGGAATATTGTGGGATTATTGGTATGATAATTTCATCAATGGTATTGTCAAGGGGGGAAATGACATTTTAAAGGCAAACATGTAACTCATTGACATTATATGCATTTGTAAGGTAGTTGGTGGTTAATGTAAATCCCGTTATGTATTTGTGTTATAGAGTGAAACATAAGGAAGGAGCGGGACATTCTATGCCCATCTAAGGTTGTATATTCGTATTGAGAATACAAGGTATGTAAGGTTACTCTTTCCATATCCTTCTGCAGCATATAGTATTCACCTTGTTATGGTACTTATCATTTCCGAAATGTCCTAAGGTATCTCATTTCAAATTATCATTTATTGTTAAATATATATATCTCATTCTTGGTCTATTGTCATTCACGTGTCACATAATTATGAACATGGTTCCAAGTTCCAATAATGTTATATTCAAAAGTTCCCAAAATGAAGTAATCATTGATTGAGCTATTTTTTACTAAGATTGAAGAAGTGAGGCAATAAAGTATGTATTCATGGGTGGTATCCCAGGGGTTAAATAACCTAGCATGGGTCGATCCCAATATCTACGGGTGGTATCCCATGGGTGAGAAAAACACCTAGCATGGGTCAATCCCGCTACTACGGGTGGTATCCCAGGGGCCAAGGAAAAGCCTAGCATGGGCCGATCCCGAATACTATTGATTACCCACTGATCAGCTTGGGGCTCGGGCATTATATGAATGGATGAATGAGTAATGAATGAAAGAAAGAGTGAGCGAATGAATGAGTATAAAAGTAAAGAAAGTAATTCACTTAATGTACACATTTCCATATACACAGAATAGTGACTTATCCATAATGAGTACTCATTTATATTTGATTTCATTGAAGTTTTTATGTATCATTCAGTTTCATACAGCCTTACATACTCAGTACTTTCTTCGTACTGACCCCTCTTGGGGGATTTACCTTACTTGCTACAGGCGCAGGTACTAGTAGACCTCCTTAGTAAGCTGCAGGACATCTATTGATCTTTGGTAAGCTCCAGTTGGTTCGGGGCTTTTCGTGTTTGAGTTGTGTATTGATTTTGGTATTGTAGATGTTATGTAAGGCGGGGGACTTGCCCCAAAATTAGGTTGGTCATGTATGTATCTCTGCTAGTGGCTTTTGTAGACATATGTTGGTATGTGTATGAATGTGAAAGAAAGAGATGTATGTCCTTTTGACTTGATAACCCCAACGGCCAAGTTTCTTTAATGTATATATAATGCTCCATGATTTCCGCACTTAGCATTTTATGTCTTTACGAGGTGGTGATTAATCTTATGGTATGCATATGATTGGGCATGAGGAAGATTGGTTCTCTCGGGCCTCATCGGCTTCGGGAGCCAGTCCACCCCGTTGGGATACGGGGCGTGACAAAAGTGGTATCAGAGCAGGTCGTTCTAAGGGTGTCTACAAAGCCGAGTCTGAGTAGAGTCTTACTTATCGATGTGTTTTGCACCACATTTATAAGTAGAAGGCAACGGGACATTTAGGATGTTGTTTCATTTCTTCATTTCTGGATCGTACAATAGAGCCAGTGTTGTATTGTATATGACCATTGGAATTGATTTTCTTTGATATAGTAATTATGCCGATGACAAGAAGAGGTCGAGATAAAAGTAAGAGACTAGACAGAATAGCGGGAGAAGGCACTAGTAGAGCCCCGCCTGAACCAATTAATCAAGGTGGCGCTGAACCAGAGATGGCATCATAAGCTTCTTCTACTCTTCCAGTTGCTGAAGAGTCAAGTGAATACTACTGACCAGGACTTAATGAATGCAGTGCAGATGTTGACCAGAATAGTTGCTGCACAGGTTCAGGGACAAGGTGGTCCGATGATAGGTGATGATAGTGCAGCTAGTCGACGAACCCAGGATTTCTTGAAATTAGATCCTCCTACATTCACTGGATCAGATCTGAATGAAGATCCACAAGACTTTATAGATCAGATTCAAAGGGACTTAGAGGTTATACATATAACTGGGGTAGAAACAGTTGAACTTGCTACATACAGATTGAAAGGAGAGGCGATATTGTGGTATGAAGATTGGAAGAAATCTTGGGGTGTCGGTGCAAATCCTCCTAATTGGGAAGAATTTAAAGCGGCTTTTCTTGAACACTACCTCCCTTATGAGATCCGAGAGGCTCGTGTGGATCAATTCTTGAATCTCCGTCAAGGAAATCTGAGTGTGATGGAATACAGTTTGCAGTTTAATTCCTTGGCTCGATATGCTCCGAACGTAATGGCCACAATGACGGACAGGGTACATCGATATGTGGACAGGTTGGAGCCATATTTGGTGAGGGACTGCACCATTGCCTCCTTGAACAAAGATATGGATATAGCTAGAATTCAGGCCTTTGCGTAAAAGATGGAGGATCAAAGACAGAGAAGCAGGGTACATGAATCTGATAGAGGATAGTACAAAAGAGCTAGACCCATGGGACAGTTTATGGCGTCCCAAGAAGAGTTTAGACCTCGGAATTTTAATAGACTGCCTAGACCGTCATTCTCACACTCCACGGCGGCCATACAATCTCAATTCCGAGGGTTTAGAGGTAGCAATATTGGGCAGAGTAGTGGGATTCGAGGTTCGCAGACCGCTGGGTTTTCTCGTCTGCCATGTCAGCAATGTGGACTGTTTCATTTAGGTGAATGCCAATTTGGGTCAAATGTTTGCTTATGGTGCAGTATGACGGGGTATATGATGAGAGATTGCCCACGAAGAGGCTTGGGTAATGTGGCATGACCGGCAGGATCGGCTGTTGCATCATCATCATCGGTTCCTTCTTTAGGCCGAGGTGTGCAGTCTGTCGGTTGTGGTAGAGGTGCCAGAGGAGCAACCAGTACTAGTGGGGTACAGAATTACACTTATGCTTTGGTGGACCGATAGAATTCGGAGGCTTCTCCTGATGTCGTCACAGGTACATTATCCATATTTTTATATATAGCATATGCCTTGATTGACCCAGGTTCTACATTGTCCTATGTTACTCTATTAATTACTGTGAAATTTGCAAAGGCACCAGAATTACTAACTAAGTCAATTGAAGTGTCTACACCGATTGGTGAACATATTATTGCAAAAAGAGTATATCGTAATTGTGTGGTAACTGTGTGTGGTCATGATACACTGGCCGACCTTATCGAACTAGACATGGTGGATTTTGATGTGATAATGGGGATGGATTGGTTGGCTTCTTGTTACGCCACGGTGGATTGCCGGGCCAAGAAGGTACATTTTTGTTTTTTGCAAAGAAATGTTCTTGAATGGCAGGGTAATGTGGGGGCACCAAGAGGGAAATTTATTTCCTATTTGAAGGCAAGGAAAATGATTGCTAAGGGTTACATATCTCACTTAGTACGAGTGAAAGATACGGATGTGGGACCACTAGCTCCGAAGTCGATTTCAGTGGTCAATGAATTTCTTGATGTATTTCTAGAGGATCTTCCAGGCTTACCCCCAGAACGGGAATTAAAGTTTGGCATTGATGTGATTCCAGGCACTTAACCTATCTCTATTCCTCCATATAGAATGGCTCCACCAGAATTGTACGAATTAAAGGAGCAATTGAAAGATTTGCTGGACAAAGGCTTCATCAGGCCTAGTATGTCCCCGTGGGATACACCGGTATTATTTGTGTGGAAGAAAGATGGCACATTGAGAATGTGCATCGACTATCGGCAATTGAATAAGGTAACGATCAAGAACAAATATCCCCTTCCCCGAATTGATGATTTGTTTGATCAGTTACAGGGTGCCAAGTGTTTTTCAAAGATTGACTTGAGGTCGGGGTACCATCAAGTAAGAGTTAGAGAAGAAGATGTACCCAAGACAGCTTTTCGAACACGGTATGACCATTATGGATTTTTAGTTATGTCATTTGGACTAACAAATGCACCAGCTGTGTTCATGGATTTGATGAATAGGGTGTTTAAGCCATTTCTAGACGTGTTCGCGATGATATTTATAGATGACATCCTGGTTTATTCAAGATCACCAGAGGACCATGCTAATCACTTACGACAGGTGTTACAGATTCTCCGTAAGTGTAAGTTGTATGCAAAGTTCTCTAAGTGTGAATTTTGGTTGAAATCCGTCGCATTCTTGGGTCACATTGTGTCAGATGAAGGGATACAGGTTGATACACAGAAGATTGAAACGGTGAAGAATTGGCTAAGACCTACGACACCCACAGAAATTCGTAGTTTTCTTAGACTGGCAGGTTATTACCAAAGATTTGTGGAAGGTTTTTCCTCCATTCCTGCACCCTTAACGAAGCTTACACATAAGGCAGTTAAATTTCAGTGGAATGATGCGTGTGAGAAAAGCTTTCAAGAGTTGAAAGATAAATTAACCTCCACACCAGTTTTAGAACTTCCTGAAGGCATCGAAGGTTATGCTGTGTATTGTGATGCTTTCGGGGTTGGCCTCGGATGTGTGTTGATGCAGCATGGTAATGTCATAGCTTATGCCTCACGACAGTTACGGCGACATGAGAAAAACTATCCCACACATGATCTTGAATTAGCAGCGGTGGTTTTTGCTTTAAAGATATGGCGTCATTATTTGTATGGAGTTCATGTTGATATCTATACCGATCACAAAAGTTTGCAATATATCTTTAAGCAAAAGGAACTCAATTTGAGGCAAAGAAGGTGGCTTGAGTTATTGAAGGATTATGATATTGATATTCTATATCATCCAGGGAAGGCAAATGTGGTAGCGGATGCATTGAGCCGCAAGGCAGTAGAAAGCACTAGTGGTCAGTTGACTGAAAAGAAAGAGATAATCAAAGACCTACATCAGTTAGCCAGCTTGGGGGTTCGTCTTCTTGAATCCTCAGATGAAGGAGTTATCGTACAAAATGCAGCTGAATCTTTGTTGATAACTGAAGTGAAAGAAAAGCAGTTTGCAGATCCTATGTTGGTGTAGCTAAAGGAAAATGTACAACAGAATTCGACAAAGGCATTTGATCTTACACAAGAAGGGGTGCTTCAATGCCAAGGTAGATTATATGTACCCGATGTAGATGAGCTGAGGAAACGAATTATGACAGAGCACATCATTCGCGCTATTCTATTCATCCGGGTGCTACTAAAATGTACCATGATTTGAAAGAAGTGTATTGGTGGGGAAATATGAAGGGGAACATTACAACATTTGTCGCTCAATGCCCAAATTGTCAACAAGTAAAAGTAGAGCATCAGAAATAAGGAGGTTATATGCAATGTATCAATCTTCCCGTCTGGAAGTGGGATATGATTAATATGGACTTCATCACAGGTTTGCCTCGTACACTGTGGAAATTTGATTCTATATGGGTTATAGTGGACAGGCTTACCAAGTCAGCGCATTTTCTACCAGTCAAGACCACCTATACAGCAGAAGATTATGCAATATTATATGTGAAAGAGGTAGTACGGTTACATGGGATTTCGATCTCCATTATATCAGATAGGGGAGCTCAGTTTACTGCGCATTTTTGGAGATCTTTTCAGCAGAGTTTGGGTACACAGGTGAATCTAAGTACGACTTTCCATCCTCAGACTGATGGACAAGAAGAACGTACTATCCAGACACTTTAAGATATGCTACGAACGTGCACGTTAGATTTTTAGGTCAGTTGGGATGACCATTTGCCTCTTACTGAATTTGCTTACAACAATAGCTATCATTCAAGTATTAAGATGGCACCTTATGAAGCCTTGTATGGAAGAAAAAGTAGATCACCAATTGGATGGTTTGAAGCGGGTAAAACTGCTTTACTTGGGCCAGACCTTGTTCATCAGGCTACGGAGAAAGTTAAAGTTATCCAGCAGCGATTGCAAACGGCCCAAAGTCGACACAAGTCCTATGCTGATGTAAGAAGAATAGGGCTTGAATTCTCTATAGGTGATTGGGTATTTTTAAAGGTGTCACCGATGAAATGGGTAATGCGATTCGGAAAGAAAGGAAAATTGAGTCCACGATATATAGGCCCATATGAAATTATTAGAAGATTTGGGCAAGTTGCGTATGATTTAGCGCTACCCCAATAGCTCTCCACAGTTCATCCGGTATCCCATGTCTCGATGCTTCGAAAATTCATAGGATATCCATCTCGTTTTACTCCTATTGATGATGTACAGGTTACAGAGGATCTTACTTATGAGGAGATACCTATTGCCATTCTGGACAGGCAAATGAAGAGGTTGAGAAATAAAGATGTCGTTTCTATAAAGGTACTTTGGAGGAATCAGCAAATAGAAGAGGTCGCATGGGAAGCGGAAGAAATGATAAAATCCAAGTACCCTCATCTGTTCCAAAAGGAAGAACAAGCTCACGATATAAGATCGAAGCAATGACAAGTAAGTATTTATAAGCTTTGAGTATATATCTATATGATGACATGAAGAATGCTCCTAGATTTGTACTTGTTTAATGTGAATCATGTTTCTAACATTCGAGGACGAATGTTTCGAAGGGGGGAAGAATGTAACACCCCGTATGTTTTCGAACCTAACCTAGGTAATGTCCGTAATATTCATGGAAATATTAAAACATGAGAGCTTTGATGAATTTTACATAAAATTGATGGACTTAATTCATCTTGGGGAATGGGCTTGAAAATTGGCTCAAATTAACAAGAAGACATGGCCCAAAAAGGAACAAACCATTCTTGCTCCATGCATTAATGAACAAATAGAAACCTCATCTTTGACTAAATATTGGCTAAGGGATGATATATATATAGCTCAAAAATCAGATTTTAATCACAAAATACACCTTGCCATTTCTTGAAATTTCTAGACTTTCCAAGAAGACCAAAAAGAAACCATTCTTCAAGCCAAGGCTACTACACTTATTTTGCCAAGATCATCACCTTGTATATGTTGGTAAGTATTTATTCTTGTGGTCTAATATGTTATGTGCATAAGAGATGGTATGGATTATGATGGTTATGTCTAAAAGTGTTAATTGGTGCACTTTTGCTTATGTGACACAAGTTGTTATTTTGATGACTTGAACTTGAAAGTGGCCTTGTGGTCTTGAAAGAAGTGAGTTGATGGTTTGAACATCAACATGTATGATATGGTTATGCCCTAAGTTGATTTCTCTTTATGTGTCATTTTTGAAAATTGTTGTTATGGAAAAAGTGTACGAAATTGGTGACGTAATGAAAGGAAAAACTGATTTTTATTCAAAGGAACACACAACACATTTCTAGAAATTTCCCAAAATTTCTCTCAACTCTTAAAGAACCCTAAGCCAACTATTGGAGCAAGATCATCATTTTTCAAGCTTAGGTAAGTGATTATTCTTATGGATTAATATATTATATGCATGGGAGAGTATGTAGATCATGTTGGTTATGCTTGAAAGTGTTGAACATGGCACTTTGTGTTTTTGCTAAAAGATGTGTTATCCATGGAATTGTAACTTGAAATACGACTTGTGGGTTTGATGAAAGAACATGTCATGGATGAAATACCAACATGTATGGTGTGATTATGTTATTAAATTTGTTATTTTTCATATAAGTGTAAGTTATGGAATTATGGCCGATATGTGATATGAGGTGTATTAAGGTGATTTGATGGAATAATTGTGATGTTGTGGTGATGAAGAGTGGAAAGTATGAACTTGGTGTGACATGCTAATGGTTTATGATATTTTGGTCAATGTTGGGAATATTGTGGGATTATTGGTATGATAATTTCATCAATGGTATTGTCAAGGGGGGAAATGACATTTTAAAGGCAAACATGTAACTCATTGACGTTATATGCATTTGTAGGGTAGTTGGTGGTTAATGTAAATCCCGTTATGTATTTGTGTTATAGAGTGAAACATAAGGAAGGAGTGGGACATTGTATGCACATCTAAGGTTGTATATTCGTATTGAGAATACAAGGTATGTAAGGTTACTCTTTCCATATCCTTCTGCAGCATATAGTATTCACCTTGTGATGGTACTTACTCCTTTCCGAAATATCCTAAGGTATCTCATTTCAAGTTATCATTTATTGTTAAATATATATATCTCATTCTTGGTCTATTGTCATTCATGTGTCACATAATTATGAACATGGTTCCAAGTTCCAATAATGTTATATTCAAAAGTTCCCAAAATGAAGTAATCATTGATTGAGCTATTTTTACTAAGATTGAAGAAGTGAGGCAATAAAGTATGTATTCATGGGTGGTATCCCAGGGGTTAAATAACCTAGCATGGGTCGATCCCAATATCTACGGGTGGTATCCCAGGGGTGAGAAGAACACCTAGTATGGGTCAATCCCGCTACTACAGGTGGTATCCTAGGGGCCAAGTAAAAGCCTAGCATGGGTCGATCCCGAATATTATTGATTACCCACTGATCAGCTTGGGGCCCGAGCATTATATGAATGGATGAATGAGTAATGAATGAAGGAAAGAGTGAGCCAATGAATGAGTATAAAAGTAAAGAAAGTAATTCACTTAATGTACACATTTCCATATACACAGAATGGTGACTTATCCATGATGAGTACTCATTTATATTTGATTTCATTGAAGTTTTTATGTATCATTCAGTTTCATACAGCCTTACATACTCAGTACTTTCTTCGTACTGACCCCTCTTGGGGGATTTACCTTACTTGCTACAGGCGTAGGTACTAGTAGACCTCCTTAGTAAGCTGCAGGACATCTATTGATCTTTGGTGAGCTCCAGTTGGTTCGGGGCTTTTCGTGTCCGAGTTGTGCATTGATTTTGGTATTGTAAATGTTATGTAAGGCGGGGGACTTGCCCCAAAATTAGGTTGGTCATGTATGTATCTCTGCTAGTGGCTTTTGTTGACATATGTGGGTATGTGTATGAATGTGAAAGAAAGAGATGTATGTCCTTTTGACTTGATGGCCCCAACGACCAAGTTTCTTTAATGTATATATAATGCTCCATGATTTCCGCACTTAGCATTTTATGTCTTTACGAGGTGGTGATTAATCTTATGGTATGCATATGATTGGGCATGAGGAAGATTGGTTCTCTCGGGCCTCATCGGCTTCGGGAGCCAGTTCACCCTGTTTGGATACGGGGCGTGACAATAGGACCAATTATTTAGTATAGGAGTGCATTGGACATGTACTAATGACATACTATACCCCTAGCACCAAGTTAAGTTGGAAGTGTTCATACTGGTTAAGTTTCAAGCAAAGTTCAAACTAGGATCAACTTCAAATGAGAACATATCCTAAATTATAAATAGTTATGGGGACAAATATGCACCAAATAAAAGATCTTTGAGTCTTCTTTCCAACTCATCCAACTATTCATTAATTCGCCTTCATAATAAAAAGTTATGATCATTTTACTAAACACTGTCCGGGCTGAGAAGTTAACTACCGCAGCGGTACCGCTGCAATGGTAATTTAACTGCTGCAGCGGTAACAGGACAGTACTTAAGGCTGGTTTTGATGGGTTTCAGCCCCAAAACTCAAATATTTTGTTCCTAATCCCTAGAGGGGCGATTTGATCATGGTTGGGGTGGAAATCCTTTATTTAGGTATGATTTTTTCTCCTTTTTAATATTGATTAATCCATTCATATTCTATAATCATTAGGATGGCAAATTATGGTGAAATTCTTGTGGTTTAGAACTTTAGGCTTATGAAATCATGGGGAAAACCTATGGGTATGAGTATTTTCACCTAGAATTGATTTTAGATTGTAAATTAACTCTTCCTAGTATGAAATTGTGGTAACATGAATTTTGATGGTTAGGGACCTTAAATTCTATAAAGATGGAACCTTTAGTTTTAAAACTCTATTAATGGAGATGGGTTGAGCATGGTAGAGCTAGTTAGTGGTTAATTGACTCTTGTGTATTGTTATACACCATAAATGAGGGTAGAATAGTGGGTTTGAATTCCCAAAGTATTTATTAGAAGAGTAATTGATAAACTACTCTTGTACTTGTTGTTTATTAAATGAGTTAGCCTTTGAAAATGTGAAGAAGAAGGAAGATCATCCGTAATATAGCTTACTTGATGCAGCATCTTGGCACTCAGTTAGGTTATGGTTTAATATGTAGTAGACTTGGTTTAAACGTATGTAATAACTGTAGTTGATGGGAGATTTCATAACTAGGCCCGCTGGCACAGAATCAGGATGGATAAAATATGAAAATAGTGTAATAATGATATAATTATATGTTATTGTATTTTGTATGGATTCCTTGATGGGTGTTTGTGTTGTATGACTTACTTGATGATTTATAGCATTAATATATGAATGTGAATACTAATATAAAGTTTAGGGTTCTAATCTATAGATATAATCTTTAATACCTTAAAAAGAGTGAACTCGATGTTTGATATAATTGAAGTATGAGGTATTCCTGCTAGAAGATAGTTAGGAGTATGATAAGAGGAGGTGATGATATAACCTAAGAACCTAAAGTTAAGTTTAGTTAAGTGCTCGAAAGTAAGATGTGCAAAGGTGGTTTATTCTAGCTAGAATTGTAAGCTTAATAGAGTCGAGTGGTTGAATAATCGGCTAAAGAGGATAGTGCCTTAAACTTAGTTATGACTTGAGTGTAAGGGTTGCTAGTTAGTAACTGAATTTACCTGTTCTGTATGAATCAAAGAGATTTAGATTGGAAAATGAATTAGGATGATGAATTAAAGTGTAGATATCATTCCTAATGGAATGTGCACTCCCCAAAATGGTGCTTGATTAATTGGTCTTCAGACATGTTTGTGATTGATAATGGTGTTTGGTAATGTTTAATTGAGCAAGTGGTGAATTGACCTTCGGGTATACTTGTGATTTCATATGTTAGTGTACATTTGTTGTTATATAAAATGATGAACTGGTGATTATTGACTATATTTACTTGGTTGTCATTAATTTTAAGTTTTATTTTGATCATTGTTTCTTGCATCTGATTTCAATTGGGTGTTTGTGATTTGCCTTCAGGCATTGCTTATAATTAGTGATTGCATCATGCTTTTGCATATTCATACATATTGGTGATGATGAGTTGATGATAATGATGATGATACCGAGATCATGATGTTCATGATGTTGTTGATGATATTGAAGATGGTGATGTTGATATTGAAATAATGTTGTTCATGATGTTGAGAATAATGTTAATGAGATTGAAAAGAGAAAGACAGAATGCGCGCATCTTGCATTCATACTTTCGTTCATATGCATTGAATGTACATTTATTTTTATATGTGGTTCATGGTTCCTTGAGTGGACTGAGTTTTGTTGATGATATGTTATGGTTCATTGTGTGGAGTAGTTATTTGATGAGATATTGTGGCTGCTTGAGTGGACTGATTATGTTGATGGCTATGATTTGGTATGGCAGCAAAGTATGAATATACGTTACCTCCTAAATTATGTATAAATATTGCTCTCCTGTGTTTCGAGTTGCAAACTTGATGTATATTATAATGTACTTGCTTGTAAAGTTGTTGAGGCTAGTAAATGTCTTGGCTGTTGTAAATCCTGATGGATAATGGTAGTATAATAGAGAGCAAAGATTGTCACGAAAGAATATTAATGAGAGAGAAAAAAGTATATAGAGTTGCTATAATAAGATAAGTGTGTAAGAATTGAGGGTTAGATTAATTCATGGAAGGTAGTTAGCTAGTCATGCCCTAAGGATAAATTAATAATGCTTAAATAAAACAAAGGCGATAAGGTTGGAAGTCGAAGTAAGTTAAGTATGCTCAATTATTAAGCCTGTATACTTGTCATGTTCTTTATAGTTTGTTATATGTTGTTTTATATTTCTAACCCTGGTCGGTCGATGATACATTCCAGGACGTGTGGTTGCACTGATACTACACTTACTATATCTCCATTTGGGGATATACCCATGTTGCAGGTCAGTTGGATTTTCTATAGGTACAATGGTGTTTATTCTGCAGCAGCTCCTATCATCCTACTCCTACATGGATGATGTGTCTCGGTTCATTCCTCTATTTGTAGTGCTCTTGTACCAGTTTAGGCTAGGTTATGGGGAGTCACTTTAGTTATCTTCTGCATTGTTTCACTTATTAAATGTAATTGGATTATGAGATATTATTTATATGGCTGGATTATTTGATTAACTTAAAAATTGTTTTAACATTCGCATTAATTGAATGGTTGGGTGTTAAGGGTACTCCTATCTAGGGTAGATTTGGGTAGGTGCCCGGTACGATATGTGCTTGGGTTGTGACACATAAAGATGATGACACCCCATAAAACAGTTGCCTTAACACCGAAAAATAGTCTTGCTATGATCGGGAAGAAATTTATTGTCGAAAATGAGGGCATACATGGTCTGACTCAATTTGAAATATGCTATGCTCCAAAAGAGATGCACGAGCCCTCTCCTCAACTATACCAGTTTTTTTCCACTCAAGCTTGGAATGAAAGCAAGAGTATCGTGGAAGGAATAGGGAGCCTCTTCAAAATTATGACGTGTACCTAGAAGAGTTCTCAGGGGCACCCATGATCAAAAAAGTCACACCGAGAGAAAAGTTACAGAATTGGACTTCTACTCCGCTCATGACCCCTTAGACCTTGTGTAATAACAATGCAAAATTGTCAATTTCATTCATGTCAAAAGCCAACTGAACAAACTAGGGTGGTAGATTTTGAGAACCAAGAAAAGCCTAATCTGGCAGGTACTGAAGTGGTTGACTTAGAAGATGGTGAGGAAGTCAAGGAAATCAGAGTCAGTGCTCATCTGAACAAGGCGTAGAAAATAGAGCTCATCAGGTCGCTTTAACAACACGTCAACATATTCAAGCGTTCTTATGATGACATGCCAGAATTGAGTACAAAGGGAAATTTGCACCAAGCAGGTAGAAACATCATGATTTTCGCTGAGATGAGCAACCAAGAATAGCCAAGATTGATCGACTCTGATGTTTTTAAGAGATACTGCGTTTGAAGATGGAGTTTCTTTAAGATTTCTTCCTTGTATTTTATTTCCTATATATAATAGTTTGTTATGCTTTGTATTAGCTTAACAGATCCTTTATCCTCTATGTACAAACTATGTTTGACCTAAGTTCTCAAAAATGAGATACGTAGGCGGCCTATGTCGGCTTCGGTCAACCCCTTAGGAAAATCTATCTTTTCCTTTTATGAACGAACTATGTTTGTCCTGAATTCTCAAGAATGAGATACGTAGGCAGCCTATGTCGGCTTCAATCAACCCATTAGGAAAATTTACCTTTTCCTTTTATGTACAAAATATGTTTGACCTGAATTCTCAAGAATGAAATACGTAGGCGGCCTATGTCAGCTACGATCAACCCCTTAGGAAAATCTACGCTTTTCTATCGTAGTCCTAAAATATGTTTGACTTGATTCCTTCTTCAATGGGATATGTAGGTGCCCCAATGGCTCGGTCATATCAGCCCAGAAAATGGAAACGGGGTAGAATTTTTGAGAAGGAATCTCAAAAATTCAAAAGAAGAAGATCCATCCTTCAACAGTCAAAATAGAAAGTCGTAGAAAAGAATACCACAGAAATGAATTGTGAGGAGAGTCTCAACATAGTCAATGACTCAAGATTTGTCTCAAAAGCATTTAACTAGGACAAAATTTTTGAGGGATCTTAAAATTTCCGCCAAAGCTTCATTTATGTGTTCAAACTCTGAGAATTCCCTAGAACTAGGAGATCCCAACTTCTTCTACATTAGGGAAACTATGTTTGACCTAATTCTTATTGCAATAGGTTATGTAGGTGTCATATCGGCTCGGTCATATCACCCCAAAAAATGGAAACTGGGTAGAATTTTCGAGAAGGAATCTTAAAAATTCCAAAGAAGAAGTTCATTCTTCAACAAATTCAAAATAAATAATCTTGAGAGAGAATCTCAAGATCCCTATGGATTGTCAACTCTTTCATCAAACGAGTCAATATTTACTTCAAGATGTCTAATTGGGGTAGAAATTTTGAGATGTACTTCAAAAATTCCATTGAGCTTCATTCATGAGCTCAAAACTCCAAATTCCTCAGCACCGGGAGATCATGTCAACTTCAAACAAATATCCAGCTACAACAAAGTCCAAGTGGACCAATCCTCATCTATGATAGATATTTAAAAGTCATCATCAATCTCCTTAGTTACAATGACGAAAGATCTCTAGAGCTCACCAGCGAGTGTCAGACATGTCAAGCCTCGAACCAAGGATGTTCATTGAGCTAGCGCATGACGTGACAAAATTGGGTAAGACTTCTCCCCATCCTTTTTCAAATTAAGGCAAGAGTTCAAAGATGACGAGCACTCAGATAATGGTAACAAGGGAGCAAAAGATCAAAGAAGGTCTACACTAATCATTTTCATAAAAACTAACAATTTTTTCTATGGATACAGGTTGTCCTAAGAATGAAATGGACCAGAAAAAGACTCCAATTGTTCAGTATATCCCTTTATTCAAAAAGAATACAATAAAGTTGAACACATGAATTGACAAAGAGGATCCAAGGCACTGGGTAAGAGCCAAAGTAGCAAAGTTTTCCAGGACTAATAATCTTTTTGTGGTTGCAGGGGTTAATGGATAAGAAATTAACAATGACATCCTTCTCAAATCCTAGTAAATCATAGGGTCAAAATCAACACATGATGTTTGGAAATAGTTTGTATTTATCTTTGGAGACAAGGTTTAACCATCCATTTATATTTAAAAGACCCCTTATTTGTCTATTCCACCTTGAAAAGGGGATGTTGATGACAAACAAAGTCGTTCGATCTATGTTATGAACGTTTTATTTAAAACTTTCTCTAAGTTTAGCTATGGTTACTAGCAAAAGCGACATTGTGTCTACTAACCATTTACCGTAAGTTTAGGTACGCACAAAAGAGTCGGCATGAAAGAGCGGTCAAATGGATCAACCGTCAAGGAAAGAGAAATGATCTCCTTCTTAGATCTCCAACTAAATCGTGGATCAAAAATAAACATATAATGTTGAAAAAAATATTTATAGTTGTCCCTAAAAATAGGGTTCAGTTATCTATTTACCTCTAAAATGACTTTTTGTTTAGCTATTCACCTTAAAAAGTGGATGATATTTGCAAATGAAGTCATTTATATTGTGAATACTTTCTTTAAAACTTTTCCAAAATTTTACTATAGTCGCTAGCAGAAGCGACATTATGTCTACTAATTGTTTATCTTGAGCGCAAGTATATGCAAAAGAGCCAACATGTTAAAAAACAATAAAGGTGATGTTTTCTAAAACTACCATATAAGACAATGGATTCATCTTCACCAACTGTCCCTCCAATGGACATGCTTTTAATTTTGGTTCCTCCAACGAACCTGCACAAACTTTCCCTCTAACGGACATGCTTTTATTTTTGGTTCCTTTGACAAACCTGCACCAACTGTCCCTCCGACGGATATGCTTTTATTTTTGGTTCCTCTGATGAACCTACACCAATTGTCCTTCAAATGAACATGCTTTTATTTTTGGTTACTCTGACAAACCCACCCAATTGTCCCTCCGATGGATATATTTTTATTTTTGGTTCCTTCAATGAATCTGCACAATTGTCCCTCCAACAGACATGCTTTTATTTTATTGGTTCCTCCAACGAACCTGCACCAACTGTCCCTCCAATGGACATGCTTATATATTATTTGTTCCTCCGATGAACCTACACGACTGTCCCTCCGACGGACCTATCGATAGATTTTTATTTGTTCCTCCGATGAATCTATGCATTTGTCCCTCCAACAAACATGCTTGTATCCTATCAATGGAATTTTATTTGTTCCTCTGAATAATCTACTCATTTGTCCCTCCAAAAAACATGGTTGTATCCTGTTAATGGATTTTTATTTGTTCCTCCGACGAACCTGATATATCTTATCGATGGATTTTTTATTCGTTTTACTGATGGACAAGGACGACTCTAAGTTGTTATTCAAATACAGACAACAAATCAGACTTCCCAAACATTTGCAGTCCAAAAAAATCTATTAGTTACATTTTATGAAACATTATAGTGTGCAAGAATACCCAAGAGTTGACAATTTGAAGGTTATCTATAAGACACATCGATATTCGAAATCGAATAGCATGCAAGATCTCCTAAAGGTTGGCAATCCAAGGGATATTTAGAATTCGCAATAATATCTAAAATTGGAACAATGTGCAAGACTATCAAAATTTTACACTCCAAGGGTTATATATAAGCCACGTCATATCCAAAATTGATTACATGCAGGACTACCAAAAGATTGTCAATTCAAGGGAAATCTGTAAGTCACGTTATCTCTGATAATGGATAAAAGTACAGGATTACCTAAAGGCTAACAATTCAAGGGATATCTATGAGCCGCCTCTTATCCAAAGTTAGATAATGTGTAAGATTACCTGAACGCTAAAAATTCGAGGGACATCTATAAACCACTTCTTATCCAAAGTTGGATGATGTGCAAATTCCTCGAAGGCTAGCAATTCGAGGGATATCTATAAGTCGTATCAATATAGATGATGCGCAAAACTTACATGAAGTTATATGATCCGCAAATGGTTGCAGGGATTGTTCTACTCAAAATATTTTCAGTGATCGAGAAAGCCACCCCATTTTGAAAGAACTATCAAACAGAAGATCACATGGTTGCAGGGACCGTCCTATTCAAAATGTCGTCGATGGCTAAAAGAGGACAACCCACTTTGAAAAATATTCAATCGCCAAGAGGGCCATCATATTTGTCACGACCCAATTTCTCAGGTTATGATGGCTCCTACTAGAATCCACAAGTAGCTAAGCCAACACGTAGTCTAGAACAACTAGTAGTGGATTAATGAGAAAAATGGAAGCAAAATATAAATAAAAAAGAAAGAAGACAAAAAGAAAGTAAATACATCCTCAAAACCTGGTGAAGTCAGTGCAAGAGCTTCTAATACAATATGAGTACAAGTGGAATACAAAGTAAATATATACAAAGCTGTCTCTAAAATACAAAGGTAGAGATCAGTCTAACAATAAGAGGGAGAACAGGAACACTCCGAACATCAGGAGCTCACCCCAAGTATCTGATCCAAGGCTGCTCCACATGATGCATACATCAATAGTGAGAACTCATACAATGATCTGCAGGGTGCAGAAGTGTAATATGAGTACCAAACAAGTGGTACTCAATATGCATTAACTGACTGAGCTCTAAAGATAATGCAAGTATAAATAACATGCAAAGCAAGAATATAAACTACAGACAACTATTTATGAAACTAAGCACAATTGTACTAATGAAATGATAAGGATAGCCTATCATGAACTACCAATAATCAGGGACAAAGCGCAATACCATAAGTAACTAGCTATTATATGGTAGTAAAGTGAAGAAAGGGATATAACATATACAACCGTAGAGTGAAAAAATGTATATACAATGTATGATAGTAGTAGGAAAGAAGGAAATGATATACAAATTATGGCTAGAGAATATATATATATATATATATATATATAAAATAGCACTATTCCGACAACCAATTCAGAGATACTACTCTGAGGGAGCCAGTCTAGTATTTTAAGGATTACAAATAATATGGGTGCTATCTCTAGCATAATCAGGGTATCTAATCAAAATGTGAAGAATCAGGAGATAACCTATTAATAATAAATCTTACTATAATAAGGAGAAGAAGAATTAGAAATGTATAGACAATCTCGAGTACCAATCCATAACCAACCTGCCATGAGCTATGTAATACTAACTGAAAAATAAGTAACCGAATCGCTCGAATAACCAATAATCCCAATCGGGCTCCCATAAACCTGGTGTGGTACAAGCAAGTAATCAACAAACAACAACCATAACTTATATCTATACAGCCCTTCATAAGATCGATAGATACAAGTGCCAAACAATTGTACTGGTGATAGGCAATGCATATAATGAATGAATACAAGGATAATCCAGTATCATATATCAACCAAGTGTCATAATGTGACAAGTGTATACACCTCCTCCAGCTCAGTAGCTCACAAAGTTAGGACCTTCGGTGACCATCCTTCTCCTGTACTATGACTCATCGGATGAAGTAGCCTATAGGGGACTCGGGATATCCATATACACTACCTGGTCCCAAATTAGGACTTTCAATAACCATCATCACAAGTCTACTACATCCAGTACCGAAGATATATATATATATATAGTATCATAAGAAATGTCAGAATTGAACCAAAATTGAATGAGTGTATATTTGTAAATCCATTGCCCGAGATCAAATCCGAGATTAAGACAGTATGGTAATATAGAAAGAGTCAGAATCTACCTCGATCGAAGTGAGTAAGTAGTAGTAAATGAGTGGATCAATAATTGACCGGAATTAGCCTCGATCTAATTTCCAAAGTAATATGTTCGGTTTAAAATGTCGTAATTCCATTATAAGGGTGGTACGACTTCCATTTTCAAAGAATCCATTTTAAAGTTAACAAAAGTGGGAATAAATTCCTTTTGGAGAACAGTAGTAAAATCAAGGTTTTAACCGAAATCGTACCGCTAAATAAGTGTAAATGTGCCTAAATATATGTATGCCATCACCAGTATCTAAACAATATAAGTGTAAGTGTCTATGTATCCATAACTATAATCACATTCATTCTAAGGATAGAGTACTAACTTAGTGTCCAACTGGTATCCTAACCATGGCCTCAGGCCCAATAATATATAACTAAACAAGGTATTAGTATCATAAATCCAGAAACTAAGGTAAACAAGGGCATAAAGCTACTAGAAGGATCTAGTCAGGGAATACCATCTAGTTCACTAAGCAACATGGTAATTTTTATACTAAAGGGTCTTTCATGTCAATCTATGGTCAAACAAGTCCATAATCCTGTGTAATAGGATCCTACAACTGTAACGAGTATTCTAGGCTAGGGTTTGGATCACTTTTCTATTCTAAATCCCCTAAATAGGCCGAGTCATATTATTACTAGGTATAAACCTATCCTATAATCCCTACCTAGCATGAAATCTATACAATACACAATCTCATAGAGAAAAGTAGACCGAAGCCTACCTCGAAGCCAAACTACAATCTTGAACCATCCATAAATTTCTTGTCTTTATCCCATGATCTCAAAAATGATGTCGCACTATCAAAATCATAATCTACATGTTAATCGGAGTACCCATATTGCTATATTAAACTTCAGACCTAAAATTGGGTTAAAAATAGGTCCGTGGGGCCCACTAATGAAATCCTAAAATTGAATCCATCACGAGGTCTCTCAAAGGACGAGGAATGTGTGCTTAAAATTTGAGCACAAATGGAGCCCCAAACAGGGCCCAATTCAGCCCACAAACTTAAGGAATTCAAAAACTATTTTTTAGGAATTTACAAGGAAAAGAGCAGAATTTGATGGGGAAAAATAATGGGAAATAATTAAGAGGTGTTGAATTAGCTTACCTTAGCCTCAATGGATGATTTTCCACAATTTTCCAAGCTCCAACCTCCAACAATGGCTGAAAAAAGGTTTTGAATCACAATTTTAGTCGAAAATCATGAAAAAACAAAATGGGTATTCTTGAAAAATGATAAATATGAAGTTATAATCACATATATAATGAATATATGAGAAAAAAACATCAAGAGTTGTCAAAATCGGGGCTTTCTTGCTTCCAAAATATTAAAAATACGAAATGGATTTGGTTTGGTCTTATACTCAGCGATGGATACTAAAGCGGCCCTTTGTCCGCTAAAGAGGCCTGGTAAAAGGTTCAAAGTACAGCTAAAGTGGTCAAGTGGTCGCTTTAGTGGCTCGATCAAATCGTCAATGGCCGCTAAAGCGGCCACACCAGCAACTTCAAAAACTTATTTTTGACCCTCGAAACTCATTCGAAATCATATGAACATGAACCAATAGTGAAAACTGATCATAAAACACATTCCAGATCCAATGGAATTATTGGATTTATGAAAATAGTTTGTTTTCTACAAATTAATCCTGGAGACCCCTTTTAGGCAATTTAACTAATTTTTGTCTAAACACTCAAAATAAAATATAAAGGCTCGGAACCCTAAATAAATATTCTACTAACCCAAAATAAACATTATAGATTCAAAAACGCCATCAAAATTTCCATCCGAGGTTGTTTCAACAAAAAGTGGACCCCCTACCCAATGAGCCATTTTTACCAATTTTTGATTAATAGCCCAAAATAAGTCCGGAAGCCTCGGGACCTTGACCAATGGTCTCCATAGCCTTAAATCCATGTTCCATAGCTAATGACACTGTCATAATTCTCATCCGATCCCGTTTACTAGGAGTTTTAGTCTGAGACCAATTTATCAACTTCAAAAGCTCTGAAATAGGGAAACGGGCTTAAAACCCAAACGAACTGCCTGAAAATCAAACCGATAGTTCCGGCAAGTCATAAATGACCTATAGCTACTATGGGAAGGCACGATACACCAAAATATGGAAATTGAGAAAATGACTTGAGGGTCATTACAATATCCAACAACCAAGAGAGTTGTTCTGTTTTCTATTGCAAAAATTATTGTCTTTCAAAATAGGTATGAGAAAGAATGACATACTTTTTTAGAAATTAACCCCTGTAAAAGTATGGTGAAAGAACTATCTACCCATTGTGAATTATGTTTTCTACTAGCATTCTTGTTTTGAATTTTATCGAGAGCATTTGAGAGGATGAAATTCTCAAACCAAAATCACAGGTTTATCGACAAATTTATTAAAGAAAGTATCGTACATAGAGTATAATGATGGTTGCTCCAAGAGGGACGTAACACAATGCATAGTTGAGGTGAAGAACCTATCTCTCCATGTTGAATTGCTTTTACTACTAACAATCTTGTTTTGAGATGTTGTCGAGATCATCCGAGAAGGATGAAAATCTCAAACCAAAGCCACATGTGTGGACGATTCCAAAAAAGTGCGCAACAAATCGAGACGTAGTCCATAGAGGGGTGTCAAACTCTTTGGACGCTAGTTAAAGAACGATTGCCACCACCATTAAACTGCACCCCTATTAGAATACACGTGGGTATTTCAAAATATTTTTGGTTTCAGTTCGCATCCAGAGTATTTCTAAGCTCACACCAGAAGCAACATTCTCTTTCTTCAAATCTGGGTGACATACACCTAAAGCTTTGGGAATTATGTCTATGTAGCTCATATTTATAGGTGTGCGGGCCCCATATTTTGTAACTGAGATAACTACAATTCTTTTCTCCCTAGCTCAATTTGTTGTCACATATCTTGAGCCAAAGGCTGGCTTAGCATAAAGGACTATCTTTTTCACTGGTCGAGTTAAACTACAAGTAGTCGGATTCCCTAAGTCTCTGGGAATGTAGGTTGGGTTCTATATTCAAAACTCAATTTCACTCCACTCTCCCCATTCACCAGCTTTTCGGTCTCCTTAAGATTCAAAATCGAGATAACTTGTCAATTCTTTGAAATCGTGCTTAAAATCAAGCGATATGAACTACAAGTGGCCTGAATTCTTATGTAACCTGAGGTATATAGGAAAATAAACACTGGGGTCTAGACATCTCCCTAAAATTCAGGAAAAAAATCAATCGCCTTTGAGAAACGAATCTGTGATCGTATAAAATTAGCCGCCAAACTCTCTTTACCTAGGGTTACTTTCATTCACCTTACCCAAAAGGGATGGGGCAGTTGTTGACACCTATTTTTTTCTCTCCATGAATTGGTTTAAATCTGAGTTTATTCAGTTTTAAATAAAATCAAAATGTTTGTACTAGTCGAATAAAGAGCTTTATGAAATGAATTTTTGGTTGATTTTGCAAATTTAAGTAATAATTATGCATTCCCGTATTCAAATATATGGGATCATATAGTTTTATTACTTAAATGAATATTTTTATCAAAAATCAATTTCTAATCAAGACCCATTTTGAAAATTGGTTTAAATGGGGTAAATCTTGATTTAAATATACTTTTTCGTTAAAAATGAGTTATTTGGGAAATAGTCATTTGATTTAGTTGAACCAAGAAGCTTGGAATTAGACCAATTGTTAATTTATTTCAAATTCTCACTCAATTTTTCCAATTTATCAAATTTGGTCGCAATTGAAATCAATTTGACCACAATTGCAAGGCAATTGACCAATTGATTTTCAAAATTTGGTTAAAATTTGAATAAAATTGGATAAAATCCTAACCTATTTTGGTTGTCTCTTAAATAGCCTAGATTCCTACTCCAAATCTATCCAACCCCATTCCATTTTAATCAGTCTATCCTAAGCCCAATCTCGTTGACCCGCACTGACCTACCACCCTTATAACCACTATTCCCTTTTCTTCATAAACATCAAACAACAACCCCGACAATGCCAATCCAGCATCATTCACAACCCAAATGACCATAAATTCACTCAAATAATATACTTTCTCCCCCCAAATCATCTTCAATTCATACGTATCATGTAAGGGGCACACGATTCTGTATGAATGAGAATAAAAATGGTTCTAGAAAAATCTAGGTGGCTCCTTAACATTCAAGCGCCATGAATCAAGGGAGGGGGTGTACATTCCATACCAAATCCACCTCACAACTTTATCCTTTTTTCAAAATTTGAATTCCTTTCAAGAAAATCCCAAAAATGCCCTTCAAAAATCCCAATCCCACATTGACCAAGCTAAAAAAATTGACACCCAAATCCCCCTATATACCTCTACTATTTTCATTGAGATATAGGAGAGAGGTTGGAACATTGAGTTTTTTTTAGAGGCAATTAATAGAAAAGAACCCATATTGAAAGGGATTTTGCTAAAGCTAAAAATTCCTATGCTGAATCCTTGTAAGACCATTGGGCTTAGGATTTTGGCTAAAGAATTTAAATTCTAGTTGTTTTGGTGGTGGCAAGAATTTCAACGAAGGCTCGAAGTCCTCATTGCTGCTCCGAAAGAGGTAAAATCTTCATCTCTCTCTTTTTTTTTTTTTGTATTTCTATTCTATTGTTATTGTTGCAGTACTATAGTAGTTCAGGTTCTTTCTTGTAGTTTTGTAGTAGTTGAATCTCATAGTAGATTGTGAGTGTGGTGTTGCTGTTGTAGATTTAGGCTTCTTTTTGCTCTTCTTTGCTTTGAATCGTTGTCTTGTGGTAGTTGAAATGATTTGTTGGTATTGGAGAATGAACTTCTGAATCGGTTTTAGTATGATGTTGTTGTTTTCTTTTTGTTTGCTTTGATTCCAGTTCTATTTAATGTTGGTTTAGGCATTTTAATTTTTTTTTCAACGTTTCTCTTTTACAAAAACTGTTTAAAATATGTTCATCCCATCGTCTATTAAGTGATGTTTTGTATTTGCCTCTAAGCACGCCTCTTGTTCATAACTGTTTCAGCCTCTTTGCTACCTATTTCCATTATTAGTAACATGAAAAGACATTTTCTAGAATCATTCATGCTTATTCACTTATCTCTATCTGCTTCTTTTATCTCATTTGATGAATTGATGTCTTAATAGTTCACCCTTTCACTTTTTTCTATCAGTGAGTGTCTTTCGTATGTGCTCTATGTGATTATATGTTAAAGAGATAGCTCATTAAAGTTCCTGATTCAATTTCAACAGGGGTAAGCGAGTTTCATCTGTAGTATGAGGCTATTGATCCTATGACTCTTCTATGACCTCTTGACCTATGAGTCCTTTAACCTATCAAGGAGAAGAAGAGGCTGATTTAGGCTAAGGTCCGGTTTTATTTGGTCTAGAACCCAAAGTAGTGGGAAATTGACAATTGGTTTTCAAATTCATTCAAAAAATGCATAATGTCTATTTCTGTTGAAATCTGCTTGGTTTCCCCTATTTTTGATGTCTAAATGTTTTCTTGTTAAAGATTTGTTCATCCCTCTTCCATTTCCCAGGTATAATCATTATTCGGGTCTATTTTGAGTCTCTAAGGACGGATAATTTGGGTGTTACTATTATTAAAATAAAATAGATTATGTGGCTATGAACTGTTTGCTTGAGTGTAAAATTTGTTTTCCCATGCCTAAACTGCATTATTGTATAGTTGTTATTTGTTCGTATTGGAATCAATTTGGTTTGGATAGGAAGACATTAGTTTGAAAGAAATCAATTTGCGTTCTTAAACAAGTTTGTCCCTATCGTTGTTCGATATTTTGATTAGACTGTTCACAAGGTTTCGTGTCAAGATTTAGACTACCTAAACGAATAGCCAAAATCTTAGCAACTTCGTATTTTTGCAAAATAATCCAGTTGGTTTTATTGCCTGATCATATACTTTTAAGAATTTTGATTTGTGGTTTATTTCCAGTTTCATACTTTTAAACAAACTGATAACTTGGTATTTATTTCTTATTGCTTCTGTATGTTTCTCTCTGTATTCCTATGATTCATTTTAAAGTGCAAGTCTTTGCCTCATGTGTTGAAAACATATCATTTTTATTATTAAACGACTTCAATAAGTCACAATTAGTGTTTAGGATTAGTGGTTCAATGATGAGAATTGGAGTTTTCTAGAACATTTGCTTCCTTTTTGGGTTTTTTTCGTCAAGTTTTGATTGCTCCGCTCACTTTCACTAATTACCAACTTGTAGTTTTCTTCCTAAAAGTAGTCGTGATAAATCTGTGCTAGTTTAGTTTCTCAATAAGACATTGTTTACAATCAAGTCACATCCTGGAAAACCTTGTTCAACTTGCCAACCAATTTAAGTACTGAGACAAAATCAGTCCAATGTTTGTTCATGTGTGATGTGTTATGACTGGATTTCATGTCATTTATGTGAATTTTTACATTTCATGAAAACCCTATCGTGTAGAAATCAGTCCACTCTTTATGCATGTTGATCCATTTTTAAACTTTGCAAATTATGTGGTCCAAAATGATGCTAATTCTTACCTTTGTTTTGTTTGACATGTGAAATCCAGGTTGAGTCCAATATTGGACTCCAATTTCCCTTGCATCTTCGAGTTGGATCAAAACTCAACAAAAACTTTTTTGAGTCAAAACCCTCCTATTTAGTCCAAGTAGGGTTGATACGCAGCACTATATAGTAGTATACATCAGTGATATGCAACATCATACACCGGTTAAATACATTTGAAAAATAAGGAAATGAAAGCTGATATACAGTTGGAAGCAAAATACAACAAATATATGTCTGTATACAAGCTTTATATAAGAAGATAGGCAAAGAAAATTGGGCCAACACAGCCCCATATGCTAAAGTCCAAGTTGGACAAAATCTTTAGGCCAAAATAGGGGCCTATTTTCAAACTCTTTCTTTTCCTTGTAATTTTTGTTGATATCGACTGCTTGTATGAAACTCTAACTTGTTTAATCTAATTGAATTCTCTCTAGTAGAGCTACTATGTTTGTTTGTGAAAAATAATGCTCTTACAAAATCATTGTTAATTTGGATAATTTTGAAGTAAACCTTTTCAAAGCATGTTCTGTAAGCGAACTATTTAAATTTTTTACTTATGTAAAAACAAGAAAATTCCTTTTTGCAATCACAAATGATTTTTCAAGTATGAACCATTCTTTTTAAGTTAGTCAAATTAAGTCGGTTTTCAAATGATTCAGACAACCGCGTGTTGGTGGACATCTTAGGTACCTTAAAACCTTCTTAAAGTGTTAATAGGAACCCTTAGATTTCTACAAATTCAAAGGGTTTTCTGTTTTTGTCTTTTTGAACATTTTTAAAGGTGTTCTTGATTTTTTCTAATTAAATTATGTAGCGACTTTATTTTAAATTGAGTTTGGTAATTTTCTTAAGTTTTCGAATTCAAACACGTTATTTTCCCCGCAAAATAGAAATGACGACTCTGCTGTGGAACTCAACTTGGTTCTAATCAAATATTTGAAACTGACTTTATTTGACTAACTATTTGGGTTTGTAACATTTAAATTGAATATTTGCTTGTATGTTTATATTTCCGTAATTATAAACTGTTGCATTTACGACATTTTTCGCCACTCCTGGCAAAACATTAGGTATTAGAAAAAAAGGACGGTTATGTGAGTATTCGTAACTGCCCTTTAGTATAAAACCTTGATATTTTTTGAACATCCTGGTGAAGTAGTTGATTTGAGTCGGTCAACAGTCACTTGGTATGTTATCCCAAAAAGTCCATTTTGGGTTCCTAGTCAAATTGAGCAAACCAATGTAGTTAATTAGAATAGAGAGAAACCAAATCCTTTTGAACTAGGCATGCTGACCTAAGAGACCCGATACTCCAAGGGTATCGGGACTATTAGCCAACCACCTTGTGTTGAAAAGGGACCTCGGTCTGAAAATATAGTCATACCCTTATGTGTTAGTTGAAGGATGTCATGCCAATTTGAACGGATCATTATCCCTCGGGGTTGAGAATTTTTTAGATAGTTTCTTGATTTGAAGATCTTCATCCAAAAGGCATTCGAAATCCCAAAAGTCCAAGAAGCACGAAAACGAAGGACCTCCCATGGTGACCTAGTTTAGGATTGTTCCCCTACGTGGGATTGATATTCGTTTGTATACCCGTTCCCCTATTTTGTATCCCCATTCGATCTATTTACATCAGTTTGCATAAAATATATTTTTGGGGCAATGGAACGTTTCATAAATGGCACACACATCCTTCACATTGTTAGGCCTACCTTTGGCATGAAAGGTCACATATTTGCATTGGACGCGCCATAAACTATTCACATACTGTGTGATATAACTGTATTGCGTGTGTTGCTTAAATCAAAGGTGAACTGATCCACTCCTATTCTGATGGTTTTTATAGAACCTTTTTCGAAAAAAAACGTAAGCCACTATGCAAAAATCCTACCAAAACACTTCGAGTCTTTTAGAAAAACTTCACAAACCTCTTTCACAAAGCCTCTACGTAGGGTCTAACTTCTCTTTCATGAGATACTTAGGCAGCCATTCATCCCGTCCTCTTCTTTAAAGAACTTTATATTTTCCCCCATTCTGACGAAGTATTCATAAGGATGTATATAAAAAAATATTAGCAAAGTCAAACCTTCATGATTAAATCGACTTGCCCAAAATCAATGAGCAAAATCCTGTTCATTGAAACCTTTGAGTCGTCATTATCCGTGAATCAATTTACTTGTGATAAAAAACAACTTTATGTGTTTCCTCTATTGTCAAATATTTTTGTATTACTTATTACTAACGGGATATACCACATTTTCCTTTTGTGTTATTTTTCATTTATAGGTAATAGAATAAATAGAAACTAATTTGTGTTGACCCAAGCTAGTTGAACATCAATACTTTACTAGATCAAAATTCAATAAAAAAAACCTCCTCCGACCGCTGCTTATCTAAGGGCAAAAGAAAAATGGCTAGTAGTGATAACGAGAATGCTCTGACCGGGATAACCGTCAAAGACAACATAATAGAAAAATTGACTAGAAAGTTGGAGAAGTTCCAAAATGAGGCACAAAGAGCCATGAACATGGCCGGTTTGGCCGTCGCTCTAATCCTGGACAATTGCAAGCCCCCGCTCCAGTGCCCTCCACTTTACTTCTCCAATGTTGAAATTGATCCAAGTGACATACCCTCGGATTCTATAACGAGGACTCCTATGGACCCTGCTAATCCAATGTACCAAACTCACAATCCTTCCATTCAAAACACCAATCGAAACAACCATCCAAATGCTTATTATCCCAGAACCGTGATCCAAATTACCAAAACATCTCTTCAAACACTTTCACTTTCCAAAGTAACCCTATCACTTTTAATCCCAATGTTAGTATCCCCTAGAAATTCACTCCCACATGTCAAAATTCCGCTACTACTAACTAGACAATACCACCTACCACCACCTTTTGCGTCATTACAATACCAGAGCCTTGTCCCGTTATTCCATAAACACCCAAAACTAAACATTATAAAGAGAGAGAGAGAGAGAGAGAGAGAGAGATGGAGTGGAAGGCCATAAAAGAGAAGCTCAAAAATGATATGCTATTATTGAAAGATGAGATTGCCAGAGTAAAATATTTTTGTGGTTCTCCCAATGATGTTGAATTTAGCTATGATGATCTCTGCATCCATCCTGATTTAGAGTTGCTAGAAGGATACAAGGTCCCAAAATTTAAGATGTTCAATGGAATCAAAAATCCTATGACCCATTTAAGAAGTTATTATGATAGAATAGTCGAGGTAGGTAAGAATGAATCATTGTCAATGAGGCTTTTTAGTCATAGCCTAAGTGATGAAGCCTTCGAATGGTTCACCTCGCAAGAATTAAAGAAGTGGCCTCATTGGAGATCTTTGGACAAAGACTTAGTTAAAAGGTTTGCCTATAATATGGAAGTAGCTCTAGACTGATAATCTTTGAATCGGATCAAGCAGAAAATGTACGAGCACTTTTAGAAATATGCCTTGGAGAAAGGAAGCTACTAAAGTTCAGCCTCCCATCACTGAAGAAGAAATGGTAGCAATATTTTCTCGCGCTCAAGAAGGAGAGTTCTATACAATGATTATACTGCATTCCATGCAACATTTGTAGATTTGGTTAAGATTGGAGAATCAGTTGAAGAAGGCATATGAACAGGTTAGATTAATAAGACTCTGATCCTATAGAACCCCCAGCCTATCTGCTATGCCCAACCACGACAGCAAGCTCTACAAAACAATTACCAACATAATGTCCAAACAACCCTCCCAAATCATCAGCCTAACATCCAAGCACCATATAACTACCATCAGGTACCACATACCGCCAACCAAAACAAATACAACCTACCGTATCAAAATTTTCAAAAGAAACCTCCCAGAGTCTTTACTCATCTGGATGAAAGTCGAACACAGCTTTTCGAGAGACTCTACGCAGCTAGACGAATTTAAATAGTTGATCTACAATCTATCAATGTGAATATAAAACTTTATCGACCTGACCAACACTATGCTTACCATTCAGGAGGTGTTGAGCATATCAGCGAGAATTTTATCATTCTAAAGCACAAGATTCAAGACTTAATTGACCATAAGGTCATTATTTATCAGGTACCAGCTCCAAATATCAATACCAATCTATTGCCAAATCATGGAGGGGTAACTATTAATGTGATTGGAACAGATGAAGATTGGTGTGTAAATAAGGCAATAGTTCAAGCCAACTCCAATGATCTTGAGGGATTTGTGACCTCTTTCAGCATAAGGCCTGGGTTCATAATGTAACGACCCATTCCATCGTTACTGAAAATATATGCCGTAAAGGCATAAGAACCTCATTCATCATAATTTATTAGACCAATTGTTTAGTACGAGAGTGTATTGGACATGTACTAATGTCATACAATATCCCTATCACCAAGTTAAGTTGGAAGTGTTCTTATCGATTAAGTATTCAGCTAAGTTCATACTAGGGTCAACTTCAAATGAGCATAAAGCTTAAAATATAAAGAGTTATGGGGACAAATACCCACAAAATGAAATATATTTGAGTCTTCTTTTCAATGCATCCGACCGTTTGTTAATCCACCTTTGGAATAAAAGTTATGAACGTTTTACTGAACATTGTCTGGGATGAGAAGTTAAGCCACAGTGGTACCACTGCAGCGGTAATGGGACAGTATTTAAGGTTGGTTTTGATGGGTTTCATCCCCCAAACTCAAATATTTCATTCCTAAGCCTTTGGGTAATTTGCTCATGGTTAGGCTGGAAATCTATCATTGAGGTAAGATTTTTACTTCTTTCTAACATTGATCAAACCGTTCATCTTCTATAATCATTAGAATGGGGAATTATGGTGAAATTTTTATGGTTTAGAACCCTAGGTTCATGAAATCATGGGAAAGACCTATGGGTATAAGTATTTTCACCTAGAATTGATTTTAGATTGTAAATTAACTCTTCCTAGTAAGAAATTGTGGTTCAAAAACATGAATTTTGATTTTTGGGGACCTCAAATTCTATAAATATGGGACCTTTAATTTTAAAACTCCATTAATGAAGATGGGTTGATCATGATAGAGCAACTTAGTGGTTAATTGAACCTTGCGTATTGTTATACACCATAAATAAGGGTAGAATAGTGGGTTTGAATCCTTTAAGTATTTATTTGAAGAGTAATTAATTAATTACTCTTATACTTATTGTTTACTAGATGATTTAGCCTTCAGAAACGTGAAGAACAAGGAAGATCATTCGTGATATAGCTTACTTATTGCAGCAGCTTGACACTTAGGTAGGTTATGGTTTAATGTGTAGTAGACTTGGTTTAGATGCATGTAATTACTGTAGTTGACGGGCGATTTCATGTCTAGGCCTGTGGGCACGGAGTCAGTATGAATAAAACATAAAAATAGTGTAATGATGACATAATTATATGTTATTGTGTTTTGTATAGATCTCTTGATGGGTGTTTGTGTTATATGACTTACTTGATGATTTATAGCATTAATATATGAATGTGAATACTAATGAAAGATTAGGTGTCCTTCTAATCTATAGACCTTGTCCTTTATACCTTAAAAAGAGTGAACCAGATGTTGGAAATAATTGAAGTATGAGGTATTCCTACTAGAAGATAGTTAGGAGGAAGGATTATGATAAGAGGAGGTGCTGATATAACTTAAGAACCTAAAGCTAAGTTTTGCTAAGTACTAGAAAGTAAGATGTGTAAAGGTGGGTGACTCTTTATAGAATTGTAAGCTGAATAGAGCCGAGTGGTTAAATCATCGGCGAAAGGGGATAGTACCTTGAACTTAGTTATGACTTGAGCATAAGGGCTACTTTTACTAGTTCAGTATGAATAAAAGAGATTTAGATTGGTGAATGAATAAGGATGATGAATTAGAGTGTAGATATCATTCCTAATAAAATTTTCACTCCTGAAAGGGGTACTTGATTGATTGATCTTTGAACATATTTGTGATAGATGATGGCATTAAATAATACTCAATTGAGCAAGTGGTGAATTGGCTTATAGGCATACTTGTGATTTCATGTGTTAGTGAACATTTGTTGTTATCTGAAATGATGAACTGGTGATTATTGACTATATTTACTTGGTTGTCATTAGTTGTAAGTTCTGTTGTGATAGTTGTTGCTTGCATCTGATTTTAATTGGGTGTTTACGATTCACCTTCAAGCGTTGATTCTAAATATTGATTCCATCCTGCATTTGTATATTCATTCATATTGGTGATGATGAGTCGATGATAATGATGATATTTATATTGAAATCATGATGTTCATAATGTTGAGAATGATGTTAATGAGATTGAGAAGAGAAAGAGATGATGCGCACATCTCGCATTCATACGTTTGTTCATATGTATTGAATGTACATTTATATTTATATGTGTTTGATGGTTCCTTGAGTGGACCAAGTTATATTGATAATATGTCATGGTTCCTTGTGTGAACGAGTTATTTGTTGAGATACTGTGGTTCCTTGAGTGGACAGGTTATGTTGATGACTATGATTTGGTATGGTAGCAAAGTGTAAATATAAAGTACGCCCTGAATTTTGCAAAAATATTGCTCTCCTGTGTTTAGAGTTGCAAAATTGATGCATATTTGTAAATTTGTTGAGGCTAGTAATTGTCTTGGCTGTTGCAAATCTTGATGGATAGTGGTAGTATAATAGGGAGCGAAGATTGTCACAAAAAAAGATTATTGAGAGGGAGAAAACTATATAGAGTTGCTATAATAAGGTAAGTGCATAATAATTGAGGGTTAGATTAATTCATGGAAGGTAGTTAGTTAGTCATGCCCTAAGGTTAAGTTAATATTGCTTTAATAAAAGAAAGGCGATATGGTTGGAAGTCGACGTAAGTTAAGTATGCTCCATTATTAAGCCTATATGCTTGTCATAATCTTTGTTCTTTTCTAAATGTTATTATATGTTTCTAACCTTGATCGGACGATGATATCTACCAGTAAGTGTGGTGGTACTGATACTACACTTACTATATCTCCATTTAGGGATATAGACATATTACAGGTTAGTTGGAGTTTCTATAGGTACAGTGACATTTATTCAGCAACAACTCCTATCATCCTACTCCTACATGGATGCTGTGTCTTGGGTCATTTCTCCATTTATTTTGTGCTCTTGTAACTATTTAGTCTTGGTTCTGGGGTGTCACTTTAGTTATATTCCGCATTGTTTCACTTATTAAATGTAATTGAATTATGAAATATTATTTATATGGCTGGGTTATTTGATTGAATTAAAGATTGTTTTAACTTCCGCATTTATTGATTGGTTGGGTGTTAAGGGTTTTACTATATAGGGTAGAGTTAGGCAGGTTCCCAGCACGATCCATGGCTTGGGTCTTGACAAGATGGTATTAGATCCCAGGTTACCGGTTGTCACGACCCAAATTACCATAGCGTAATGGCATCTATTCTAATCCACTTAATTAGGATAACCCCTTACCACTCCTTCAACATGAGATGGAGAAGTCTTAAGATAAGTAACAAAATATCAAATCCTTATTACAACAGATTTTTACAAGCTTAAAATACAATCTGCAAAAAATGTACACCATCCAAGGACCTAGTGTAAATAGGTACAAGAGCTTCTAAGTAAGAAAGTAAGACTTGACACAACTTCCACCATAAATGAAAGGAGTAGAAGCTGCTAAAGATCACCATCCATGTCACCTGTGAGACAACAATTGATCCTGCAACCAGACTATACCCCAAAAAGGGTATAGTGT
This sequence comes from Capsicum rhomboideum, assembly GCA_031232105.1. Lineage (NCBI taxonomy): Eukaryota > Viridiplantae > Streptophyta > Magnoliopsida > Solanales > Solanaceae > Capsicum > Capsicum rhomboideum. The sequence goes on along the minus strand of CP124719.1, from coordinate 97,649,789 downwards.
CATGACCCAAACCCATCGTAAGTGGAACCCACACTACTCACCCAGTGGGAGAACCAATAAACCCAATCGTCATCTTAAGATTCACACTCAAATGAGAGTAAGCTAACTAATCCAACAATAATAATCAAACTAGCATAAAAAACGTAAGTGCAACTGAAGTGAAAATATTGTTCTTAAACGTAACAACCCTAAGACCCGAAAGTCGTCCATACCAAAACATCTAAGAACATCAAGAGAGGGGATGTAACCCCCAAAACAAAACAAAAGCAACAAGTCTAAACAAAGGACACTGTCTAAATAGGAGAGATCTCATGGTAGCCTGGAAATGCTGCTCACTCTAAAATTTGGAATCGACTGCTGAAATCACAAGCAACGTCTCAATGAATCCGCTGGAATATGTGTTGCACTCCACTTCAAATGAGCATATCTCTTACAATATAAAGAGTTATGGGTACAAATACCCACAAAATGAAATAAGTATTCTTTCCAACGCATCCGACCATTTGTTGATCCACCTTTGGAATAAAATTAATGACCGTTTTACTTAACCTTGTCTGGGCTGAGAAGTTAAGCTACTACGGTTCCACTACAGTGGTAACAGGACAATATTTAAGGCTGGTTTTGACGAGTTTCATCCTCAAAACTCAAATATTTCATTCCTAATCCCTAGAGGGGCGATTTACTTATTGTTGGGGTGGAAATCCTTCGTTGAGGTAAGATTTTTACTCCTTTTTAGCATTGATTAATCCATTCATCTTCTATAATCATTAGAATGGGAAATTATGGTGAGATTTTTTTGGCTTAGAATCCTAGGTTCATTAAATCATGGGAAAAACCTATGGGTATGAGTATTTTTTCCTAGAATTAATTTTAGATTGTAAATTAACTCTTTCTAGTAAGAAATTGTTGTTTAAAAACATGAATTTTGATTGTTAGGGACCTCAGATTCTATAAATATGGGACTTTTAGTTTTAAAACTCCATTAATGAAGATGGATTGAGCATGATAGAACTAGTTAGTGGTTAATTGAACCTTGAATATTGTTACACACCATAAATGAGGGTAGAATAGTGGGTTTGAATCCCCAAAGTATTTATTTAAAGAGTAATTAATAAATTACTCTTATACTTATTGTTTGTTAGATGATTTAGCCTTCAAAAACGTGAAGAAGAAGAAAGATCATTCGTGAAATAGCTTACTTGTTGCAGCAACTTGACACTTAGGTAGGTTATGGTTTAATGTGTAGTAGACTTTGTTTAGATGCATGTAATTACTATATTTGATGGGCGATTTCATGTCTAGGCTTGCGGTCACTGAGTCAAGATAGATAAAACATAAAAATAGTGTAATGATGATACAGTTATATGTTATTGTGTTTTGTATCGATTTATTGATGGGTGTTTGTGTTATATGACTTACTTGATGATTTATAGCATTAATATATGAAAGTGAATACTAATATAAAGATTAGGTGACCTTCTAATCTATAGAGCTGGTCTTTAATACCTTAAAAAGAGTGAACCCGATATTGGGTAAAATTGAAGTATGAGGTATTCCTACAAGAAGATAGTTAGGAGGATTGATTATGATAAGAGGAGGTGATGATATAACTTAAGAAACTAAAGCTAAGTTTTGCTAAATACTAGAAAGTAAGATGTGTAAAGGTGGATGACTCTTGCTAGAATTGTAAGTTGAATAGAGCCGAGTGGTTGAATAATCGACTAAAGGGGATAGTGCCATGAACATAGATATGACTTAGGCGTAAGGGTTACTAGTGAGTAAATGAATTTACCAGTTTAATATGAATAAAAGAGATTTAGATTGGTTGAACAAATGAGGAAGATGAATTAGAGTGTCGATATCATTCTTAATAAAATGTGCACTCCTAAAAGGGTACTTGATTGATTAGTCTTCGAACATATTTGTGATAGATTATTGCATTTGATAATGCTCAATTGAGCAAGTGTGAATTGGCCTTTGGGTATACTTGTGATTTCGTGTGTTAGTGAACATTTGTTGTAATCTAAAATGATGAACTAGTGATTATTGACTATATTTACTTGGTTGCCATTAATTGTAAGTTCTATTTTGATAATTGTTGCTTGCATCTGATTTGAATTGGGTGTTTGTGATTCGCCTTCAAGCATTGATTATAATTATTGATTCTATCCTGTATTTGTGTAGTCAAACATAATGGTGATGATGAGTTGATGATAATGATGATGATATCGAGGTCATGATGTTGTTGATGATATTGATAATGATGATATCTATATTAAAATCATGATGTTCATAATGTTAAGAATGATGTTAATTAGATTGAAAAGAGAAAGCGATAAAGCGCACATCTCGCATTCATACGTTTGTTCAAATGCATTGAATGTACATTTATATTTATATGTGTTTGATTGTTCCTTGAGTGGACCAAGTTATATTGATAATATGTCATGGTTTCTTGTGTGAACCAATTATTTGATTAGATACTGTTGTTCCTTGAGTGGACAGGTTATGTTGATGAATATGATTTGGTAGGTAGCAAAGTGTAAATATAAGGTACGCCCTTAATTTTGCATAAATATTGCTCTCCTGTGTTTAGAGTTGCAAACTTGATGTATATTATAGTGTCCTTGCTTATAAATTTGTTGAGGCTAGTAATAGTCTTGGCAGTTGCAAATCTCAAATGATAGTGGTAGTATAATAGGGAGCAAAGATTGTCACAAAAAAGATTATTGAGAGGGAGAAAAGTGTATAGAGTTACTATAATAAGGTAAGTGCGTAAGCATTGAGGGTTAAATTAATTCACTGAAGGTAGTTAATTAGTAATGCCCTAAGGGTAAGTTAATATTTCTTAAATAAAAGAAAGGCGATATGGTTGGAAGTTGAAGTAAGTTAAGTATGCTCAATTATTAAGCATGTATGCTTGTCATAATCTTTCTTGTTTTCTAAATGTTGTTATATGTTTCTAACCCTGGTCGGCCGATGATCTCTACCAGTACTGTGGTGGTACTGATACTACACTTACTATATCTCCATTTGGGGGTATAGACATATTACCGATCAGTTGGAGTTTCTATAGGTACAGTGACGTTTATTCAGCAACAGCACCTGTCATCCTACTCCTACATTGATGCTGTGTCTCGGGTCATTTCTCCATATATTTTGTGCTATTGTAACTATTTAGGCTTGGTTTTGGGGAGTCACTTTAGTTATCTTCTGCATTGTTTCACTTATTAAATGTAATTGAATTATGAGATATTATTCATTTGGCGGGGTTATTTGATTAAATTACAGATTGTTTTAACTTTCGCATTAATTGAATGGTTGGGTTTAAGGGTTCTCCTATCTAGGATAGAGTTAGGTAGGTTCCCAGCACTATTCGTGTCTTTGGTCTTGACTAGATGGTATTAGAACCCAGGTTACCAGTTCTCACGACCCAAATTACCATATCATAAGGGCACCTATTCTAATCCACTTAAATAGGAGACCCCCTTACCACCCCTTCAACATGAGATGGAGAAGTATTAACACAAGTATCAAAATATCAAATCCCTATTACTACTGATTTTTATAAGCTTAAAATACAATCTGCGAAAAATGTAAACTACCCACGGTCCTAGTCTAAACACGTACAAGAGCTTCTAAGTAAGAAAGTATGACTGGACACAACTTCCACCATAAATGAAAGTAGTAGAAGCTGCTGTAGATCACCATCCACCTCACCAGTGAAACATCAAATGATCCTACAACCAGAATATACCCCAAAATGGGTATAGAAGCACGACCCAAACCCGTTGTATGTGGCACCCGCACTACTCACCCGGTGGATAAACCCAATCGTCATCTTAAGGTTCACACTTAAATGATAATAAGCTAACTAATCCAAAAATAATAATCCAACTAGCATAAAAAACATAAGTACAACTGAAGAGGAAATATTGTACTTAAACATAACAACCCTAGGACCCAAAAGTCGTCTGCACCAAAACATCTAAGAATATCAAGAGAAGGGATGCAACCCAAAAAACAAAATGAAAGTAACAAGTCCAAACAAAAGACACTGTCTAAATAAGAGAGATTTCATGGTAGCCCAGAAATTTTACTCACACTAAAATCCAGAACCGACTCCTGAAATCACAAGCAAGGTCTCAATGAATCCGCTGGAATATGTGTTGCACTCAAAGAAGTAAATAGAGGTGTAGTATCAACACACAAATAAACCATAGTGTATTGGCAGGATCATTTGAATAACCCAAGATGGAAATATGGACATTTAACCAAAATGTAGTACCATTAGCTAACACATGCTTACACATCAAACATACAATATATATGTACAAGTATCACTCAAGAGACAAGCCAACAAGTCAACAAGTTTCATTTAGGCAATAATATGCAACTCATTCCAAGACAACCAAATAAGGACAAACACAACAATACATGTCCTCCGGTTCACTCAAGGAACCGTCATCCTAATACATACCTTGAAAATCCATACATATATGCTAAGGGTTATATATCCACCCTCTAGCTATGACCTGCAGGGGATAATTACCGTGCATGTACTAAACCCAGACATGAATGTATGTAACCCTTAATCCAAATAACCTATGAGAACGTCCCAAATGACGAAACACTCCACAATATACAATATAGAAGGCCAAGTTATAAAACAAGTAAACATTACAATGACCAAGCACACCACATGGACTAACCAATCATACTATAGAGTAGTTAATATGCACATATAACACAAGATGAATTATACACACCCTATCACCTTCCTTGAACCAAGCTTGCACAACTCTAAGCCTGAGCTTTACCCTTTCATGCCGTTTCCACTTGCTCGTGGTCTATAACAAGCATACAAACATTGCATTAATGAAATGACCTAACATGGTGAGGGTTATAGGCCACCCCCAACCCCCTAAGGTCAGTTCATAATCATTTCTTGACCATTCTAGGGCTATTTCCCCCATAATTCACCTAAAACTATCAATTTCATGGAATGATTGTTGAATTAATGAAATGTGAGGCCAATTTTATGGTTAATAAACAAAACCCATTGACCTAAGGCTCAATTTCACCCTTGCACCAGCAAAACATAAAAAATCCACCCTAAAACCTTCCGTAACTTACGCATTTTAGGGATCAAGAAATAATTACAAGTTAAAGAGCGTGAATTCCTTACCTTAACAAAGTTAAACAGAGGTAAACCAGTGATTTTTGCCTTGAATTGCCTTACTCTTGCCCCAAAATGAGTTTATAAAATAATAAACTATTTTGGGGTTTTTACCCTTTAATCTGCGATTTTTACCGCTATAGTGGTACGTGATCGTTATAGCGGTAGACCACCGCTATAGCAACTTTGACCGCTTTTGACCACCGCTATAATGGTGTGTCACCTTCTATAGAACTGTCAATGGGAAAAAATGTCCATATTCACCCAAAAATCCCACTTTTTACAACACACCTTGATCCCGGGACATTTCGAATAATGCCTCTTATGCTAAGGTCAATTTTGAGCGTTCTACTAACCCAAATTCAGCTCTATAAAATCCTACAGATTCCTTATCACCTTAGCTAACTAGAAATCAATGCAGTTCCCGCCAAGCCTGTCTAAATTATTCTCTAATTTTCCAAGACTACCCCTTATCTGAAACTAAGCAAAACTAGCCTAGTCTGAAATTTGTAACTTCCAAACCGAAAGGAATTAAGATACAAATTTTGAAACGTAAGACTTTTACATAACAACCAATAGGGTAATTAAAATAGATACCAATTTACCCATAATTCATCCCCGAATGATCAACTAGAAAAATAGTCCAAAATAAGAAAGGAAAAGAGTATGTGTTTCCTCGAACAATTGAGGGTAATTATCCCGCATGTACTTCTAGATTTCCCAAGTGGCTTCCTCAACCAAACGATGCTTCTACTGGACCTTCACCAAAAAAATTTCATTAATCCTCAACGAATGAACATCACTATCAAGTATAGCTATTGGTTCCTCATTGTAAGTCAAGTTCATGACTAAAAGCACTGAATTCCACTTAATAATGTGGTCTCAATCCCCATGGTACCATTTCGACATAGAAATACAGAAGACTGGATGAATCTTTGACAAACCCGACAGTAGAGCCAACCTATACGCAATTGGAACCACTTTCTTAAGAACCTGGAAAGGACCAATATATCGAGGGTTGAGCTTGCCTCTTTTTCCAAACCTCATAACTCCCTTCAGAGGAGACACCTTGAGCAACACTTGATCCCCAGCCTTAAAGTACATGTCCCTTACCTTTCGGTCCACATACTCTTTCTGTCTTCTTTGGGCAGCCAATATCTTAGTCTGAATGAATTTGATCTTTTCCTGAACCTCTTTCACCAAGTCGGTGCCTAAAGGTTTGACATCTCCCACCTCAAACCATCCAATAGGTGACCTACACTTTCTCCCATAAAATGCCTCAAACGGAGCCATATCAATATTGGAGTGATAACTATTATTGTATAGAAACTCACACAACAGAAGAAACTGGTCCCAATGACCACCAAAATCAATCAAACAAGCTCTCAACATATCCTTTAGCATTTGAATTATCCTTTTTGACTGACCATCAGTCTGAGGAAGAAAAGCCGCTTGGTGCCCAACTCTTCATGCAACCTGTCCCAAAATTTAGAAGTAAACTTTGCATCCCTATTTGAATTGATAGAAAGTGGCACCCCAGGAAGCCTGACAATCTCCTAAACATATATCCATGCCAACTGTTGCAAGCTATAATCTACCCAAACTGGCAAGAAATGAGATGATTGCGTTGGCTGATCAATTATTACCCAAATGGAGTTATACTTTCCCAATGTCTTAGGGAAACCCACCATAAAATCCATGGCAATATACTCCCACTTCTATATAGGTATAGGCATCCTCTGTAGTCATCCCGCAGGCCTTTGGTATTCATACTTCACCTATTGACAGTTATGACACTTGGACACATAATCCACTATGTCCCTCTTTATCCCCAACCACTAATAAAGCTGCCTCAAGTCACGGTACAACTTGGTCGTGCCTGGATGAATAGAATAACGCAAACCATAAGCCTGTAAAATTATATCACCAATCAAGTCACCAACCTAAGGAACACATAACCTTCATCCCTCCAGTGTCTAGGGTGGCGTATGCCCCCTCCTGGCTCACTATCTTATTTCAGAGTGCCTTTAACTTTTTATCTTCGAACTGCTTGACCTTAATCTGCTCTACAAAGGTTGATTTTACCTCAACACTAGCCAGTATTTCACCCCTGTCCGAGACCCCAATCTGCATGCTCAAGGATGCTAGAGTCTGAAACTCACTAGCTAATGGTCTCCTGAACACTCTCAAGAATGACAAGCTATCCATACTTACAGCCTTTCGGTTCAATACATCTTCCACTATATTAGCCTTACCCGGATGATACTAAATGGCCGCATCATAGTCATTTAATAATTCTATCCACCGTATCTGCCTTAAATTCAAATCCCTTTGAGTAAACACATGTTGTAGACTATGATGGTCAGTGAAGACCTCACATTTGACTCCATAAAGATAGTGTCTCCAAATCTTCAAAGCAAAGACTACCGCTGCCAACTCCAAATCATAGGTTGGGTAATTTATCTCATGAGGCTTCAACTGCCATGAAGCATATGCAATCACATTCTTATCCTGCATCAACACAGCACCCAAACTCAAAAGTGAAGCATCACAAAACACAATGAAATCTTTACCTTCAATCGACAGCAAAAGAATAGGTGCTGTAGTCAAAAGTGTCTTGAGCTTTTGGAAGCTCTCTTCACACTGGTCTGACCAAATAAACGACACCTCCTTTTGAGTCAACCTTGTCAAATAAGTTGCAATGGATGCAAAGTTTTTGATGAACCTGCTATAATACATGGAAAGACCCACAAAGCTCTTTACCTCAGTCATTGAACTAGGCCTAATCCAACCTTTAACTGCTTTAATTTTCTGAGGGTCCACCATCATCCCTTCTCTGAAACCACGTGCCCCAAGAAAACAACAGAAGATATCCAGAATTAACATTTGGAGAACTTAATAAACAACCACTTTTCCCTCAGAATTCTCAAAATTACATCGAGATGGCCCACATGCTCTTCCTTAGTCTTGGAGTACTCAAGAATATCATCAATGAACACAATAACGAAAGAATACAAAAAAGATTTAAAGATGCCATTCATCAAACTCATGAAAGTTGCAGGTGCATTAGTCAATCCAAAAGACATTACTAGAAACTCTTAATGGCCATACAAAGTTCTAAAAGCCGTATTTGGAACATTCTCTGGTCTAATATTTAACTAATGATAACCCCACTGCAAATCAATCTTTAAGAAGACTGTTGCACCCTATAGCTGATCAAACAAGTCATCTATACGAGGCAAAGGATATTTATTTTGGATGGTGACCATATTCAACTACCTTTAATCGATGCACATCCTCATATTGCCATCCTTCTTCTTAATAAAAAGAACCGGAGCACCACAAGGCGAAGCACTTGGATGAATAAAACCCTTATCAAGCAATTCCTGCAACTGTGCCTTGAGTTCCCTCAACTCTACAGAAGCCATTCGATATGGTGGAATAGATATAGGGCGAGTGCCCGGCTTTAAGTCAATACAAAAGTCAATATCCCTATCTGGAGGCATACCCTGTAAATCTAAAGGGAACACATCCTGGAACTCAAAAAATACCAAAACTGACTCATTAGAAGGGGACCCCATATCTGCATGTCGAAGATGAGCTAAAACTATTGAACACTTCTTCCCAGCTAGCCTCCTAGATAGGACATATGATATCATTCTTACCAGTTTGGCCTTATACACTCCCTCCCACTCTTGTTCCTCCATCACAAGTATACTAGAGTCACTGTTTTAGCATTATAATTTAAAACAACATAATATGGAGATAAATAGGTCATACCCAAGATTATATCAAAGTCCAACATATCCAAGATAATTAAATCTACCCAATTCTGAAAACTCACAAACAAAACAGGACAAGACCAATAAAAATGGGTAACTACCACAGGATTCCCAACTGGAGTAGAAACATGCACAAGATAGTCAAGAATTTCACAAACAAGACTCAGACCCATAGCAAACTAAATAGACACATAAGAATAAGTGTACCCTAGATCAAATAAGACAGAAGCCATCAGGTCACAGACAGAAATAGTACTTGTGATCACTGCATCAGAAGCCTCAACATCAGTCTTTCTCAAAAATGCATAACAATGAGCCCGATCATTAGTTTGAGCTAACTATCTACCCAACTATGCTCTTGCGCTGCCATTACCACGACCATCTTCCTGATTTCCCCGTCCACCCTATTGACGACCCCTACCATTACCCCCTTCTCTACTTGTTGGAACTACTGCCCTAGCCTTCTACTGTGTCTGGCCATTCGCCTGTCTCACCAGATACTCCCTCTTAAAATGACCAGCTGTACCACAATAGTAAGATGACTAGCAGTAAAATAAGAACTCTCTTGGCCTCTAACAACCTGAGTCTGAGAGGGTTCTTTAGCTGGTACCACATTAGAAGCTGGCATAGCTGACTGAATAGGGCTAGCTTAAAAGGCCTACTGGACCTTAAAATAAGATCCACTGAAATTTCCAACATGTCGATACTTCTTGGCTAATATCTTAGCCTGTCCCGCCTGCTCCACATCTTCCAACTTCTTCACATAATCTGACATGTCATTAAACCCCTTTCCTGCAAAAGTCATTTGCACAGTCAACACCTGAAGGTCATAGTTCAACCCATTAACAAAGAGCAGGATCCTTTCTTCCTCTGTAGTCAACAACGAAGTGGCATGACGAGACAAGGCATGAACCTTAGCCTCATAAGCTGCAACTGACATATCACCCTTCTCCAAAGCTAATAACTCATCTTTCTTGCGATAACGGAGGGCACGAGGTACATACTTATTCAAAAATAGAGCATGAAACTGCTCCCAAGTCAAAGAAAGAAAAACAGGTGACCGATACTCAACATATGCTCTCCACCACTGCTTAGTATCTTTCTCCAGCAAAAAGGCCACGAACTCAACCCCATGCTGCTTCACAATGTCTATCTTATGCAGCCTCTCATAGTAATCAATAATAAACTCAAAAGCATTCTCAGATTCTGAACCCTAAAATGTAGGAGATTTTATCTTTAAGAACTTAGTCAGTAGGTCATGTTTAGTACCAGTCATCACAGAACCCAAAATTGGATGAGGAAAAACATCTGTGTCAAAAATCTCATCCATCCTAGGAGCCATATCAATAGTAGGGTGCACAACTAGAGCCTGATAAGCCAGAACAGTGGGGGTAGCGCTAGTCCCAGCCAACCCGCTCAGAAAATCCAACACCTGCTGAATTACCTTAGCAGACATGGGAGGTAGAGCTGCAACCCCAAATGGTGCCGCCAGCTCAGGCTCCATCTCCTGCTCTTCTGTTGCTTCTCTCTCCTTAAAATGATCCTGAGGTAGGGTAGGGGATACTGCCTTTTTATTTTTCTGACCCATAGCTGCTTAAGCTCCACCCCTGGTAGGTGTGGCTCGTCCCCATCCTTTCATTCCTATCCTTGTCACTAGTCATTTTCCCCCCACGGCTGGCTTCTCAACTGGAGTGGCTGGTGGTGCTGATACTACTCAGGTTCCGTTAAATCTAGTATTCCCCATCTGCGAACAAAAGAGTGAAGGTTCAGATACCAATTTGGATCACCAAATACCAATTGGAATCAAGTCGTATTACAAAAGAGGCAAGAAAGATAGATTTCCTAAAGTGCTATAGCCTCCCGAAGAAAACTACAGATGTCTCCGTACCATTCTGCCAGACTCTTCTGAACCCATTTTGGTACAACAAGATCGACAAAGCCTAGGCTCTGATACCAAGTTTTTCCATGACCCAAACCCATTGTGAGTGGCACCCACACTACTTATACGGTGGGAAAACCAATAAACCCAATCATCATCTTAAGGTTCACACTTAAATAAGAGTAAGCTAACTAATCTAGCAATAATAATCCAACTAGCAAAAAAAATATTAGTACAACTGAAGTGGAAATATTGCACTTAAACATAACAACCCTAAGACCCGAAAGTCGTCCGTACCAAAACATCTAAGAATATCAAGAGAGAGGATGTAACCCCAAAAACAAAAAGAAAGTAAAAAGTCCAAACAAAGGACGCTATTTAAATAGGACAGATCTCATGGTATCCTGGAAATGATGTTCACTCTGAAATCCAGAATCGACTGCTAAAATCTCAAGCAAGGTCTCAAAGAATCCACTGGAATATGTGTTTCACTCACAAAAGTAAATGTAGGTATAGTATCAGCACACAAATAAACCACAGTATACTGGCAGGATCATTTGAATTACCCAAGATGTAAATATGGACATTTAACCAAAATGTAGTACCATTAGCTAACACATGCTTACACATCAAACATACAACATATATGTACAAGTAGGACTCAAGAGACGATCCAACAAGTCAACAACTGTCATTTAGGCGATAATATGCAACTCATTCCAAGACAACCAAATGAGGACAAACACAACAACACAAATCCTCCAATTCACTCAAGGAACCGTCATCCTAATACATACCTTGAAAATACATACATACATTCTAAGGGTTATATATCCACCCTCTAGCTATGACTTGCAGGGGATAATTACTGTGCATATACTAAACCCAAATATGAATGTCTGTAACCCTTAATCTGAATAACCTGTGAGAACGTCCGAAATGCCGAAACACTCCATAATATGCAATATAAAAGGTCAAGTCATAAAATAAGTAAACATTTTAATGACCAACCACACCACACGAAATAACCAATAACACTACAGAGTAGTTAATATGCACACGTAACACAAGATGACCTCGAACCAAGCATGCACAACTTTAAGCTTAAGATTTACCTTTTTGTATCCTTTCCGCTTGCTCATGGTCTAAAACATGCATAAAAATATTGCATTAAGGAAATTACCTAATACGGTGAGGGTTATGGGCCACCCCAACCCCCTAAGGTCAGTTCATAATCATTCCTTAACCGTTATAGGGCTATTTCTCCCGTAATTCACCTGACACTACCAATTTTAACGAAATGCGAGGCTAATTTCATGGTTAATAAACAAAACCTATTAACCTAAGGCTCCATTTCATCCTTGCACCAGCAAAACATACCAAAATACGCCCTAAAACCCTCCCCAAATTTCGTAACTTATGCCTTTTAGGGATAAAGAAGTAATTACAAATAAAAGAGAGTGAATTCCTTACCTTAACCAAGTTAAACATAGGTAAATTAGTGATTTTTTCCCTAAATCGCCTTCCTCTTGCCCCAAAATGAGTTTATAAAATAATAAACTATTTTGGGTTTTTTACCCTTTAATCTGCGGTTTTTGCCGCTATCACGGCCTTGACAATTTTTGATCACTAGTATAGGGTTAATTATTCCGCTATAGCAGTGTCGACAGGATAGAATGTACGTATTCACCCAAAAATCTCACTTTTTACCCCACACCCTGATCCCAGGACATTTTGAACAATGTCCTTTACGCTAAGGTCAATTTTGGGAGTTCTACTAACCCAAATTCTGCTCTGTAAGATCATACGGGTTCGTTATCTCCTTAGATAACTAGAAATCAATGTTGTTCTAGTCAAGCCAGACTAAATTATTCTCAAATTTTTCAAGACTACCCCTCACCCAAAACGAAGTAAAACTAGTCTAGTTTGAAATTTGTAACTTCAAAAAAAGAAATTTAGACACGAAATTTGGAACGTAATACTTTTACATAATGACCAAGAGGGTCGTTACATAGAGCATGACCACTTATATAAAAATTTAATCCACATCACTTCCATATGCTTGTGTTACCTAAGAGTATTCAATTATTATTAGCGTTGACCATTCATCACCTTCACATGAAGTGTCATCCCTCCTAACTCTTACTTGTTTAACTATGATATTTATTAAGTCAATCTATTTCACTTACGCCTCAATTAACCTCAATGATAAATAAAAGCCAATAAACATCACCTTGTAACAAATACAACTATGAACACACATTATGATAAGCACCCCAAGTAAATGACACTTAGCCTTTTCAAGCAACTCTATAGTTTCATTCAAGTACAAGTTAATAGACAATAAGTCAAGTCAAACCTTGACCAAGTCAACAACTCTGACTCCACCCAAAAAAATCCAAAAATATATGCCAAGTAACAAAATCACACAAGAATCCCAAATATATCAAGCAACATCACAATTTGGTTCACTCAAGAAACCCACAACAACATCCACAATATAACTTGGTCCACTCATGGAACCAATATAAACAACAACAATAACAATAATCATATACTCGGTCCACTCAATTAACCATCACACTCATACATACCTTGTACATACATGCTAAGGGTCTTATGGTTGCCCACTAGTCATGACCTGCAGGGGACGAGCTCTTATCCATGTACTGTACTGACGTGGTACCTGAGCCAACCAATGAATCATATCTACCAATCCCATTAAGATGTCTAAATGCAGGTACATCCCCCAATAATAACAGCAACCACAATGAGAATAAACAATCATACTTTCACAGTCAACATGCCTTTAATATAACCTCATTATAATTGATTAACACTCAGAATATCATTTAACATTTACCTTCCTTAAGTATGCATTGTGACAATAGACAACCACCCAAACACTTGATCAACTTGAATTAATCATTTCATGTAAACAACATACTTAATCACTCCAAATCACAAGTAGATATGAATCATTGGTTGCATCAATTATAGCATGTCCTAAGAACAATCCACAACTTATTCAAGCAAGCATTACCAAGCCATATTAATTAAATCCAAGCACTTATTTTAGGAGAGGACATTAAACCCAAAAGAGTCTAAACTCAAGTTCAACATTTATAAGTTCATTCACTAATCCAATCCTCCTCATCTACACTGTGATCCGAGATAACACTATTATCTAGTAACCCTTACATTTAAGTCATTACTAGGTTCAAGACCTACCCTATTAGCAAATCATTCAACCCTATGCAACTTATAGTCTAGTTTCAATCATACACCTTTATATCTTTTACTTCTTAACCCTTAGCCTAACTTGACTTTAGGCTCTTATGTCATGTCACGGCCTCCTTGTACCATAATCAATTCTCATCACTAAGTTTAAGAAAAATTATCCCATATTCTGACACACATAAAACCAAGTTATCCTTTTTTATGGTAATTAGGCTAAATCACTAGATTATAAGATCACACAATCTCCTTATCACCTATATTTACATAATTCACATAACAATTCACCATGGAGTCACACAAACACAAAACACCCATAAAGGATTCATACATTAACATAATAACACAAAATTAGGTCTTTATTACATTAAATCCATGTTTTATCCATCCAACCTCAATGACCACAGGCCTAAGCATGATTTCTTCCATCAAATCTACATTATAGATACGATTACTAACCACAATCTACTACTAATAAACCACAACCTACCTGGGCGCCAAGCTGCTGCAATAAGTAAGTTATATCACGGATGATCCTTCTTCTTCTTCACATTTTTGAAGGCTAATCATCTAACAAACAATAATTATAAGAGTAATTAAGAAACTAATCTTCAAACAAATACTTTGGAAATTGAAACCCATTAGTTCTAGCCTTATTTACAGTCTACAAAATTACCCAAGGGTCAATTAAACATCAAAATAGTTCTATTAAGCTCAACACAACTCCATTAATGGAGTTTTAAAGCTAAAGGTCCCATCTTTATAGAATTCAAGATTCCAAACTATCAACTTTCATGCTTTGAACCTTAATTTCATTATATGATAAGTTAACTCACAAACTAACATCAATTCTAGGTAAAAATATATATACTCATAGGTTTTCTCCACAATTTCACAAACTTAGGATTCTAAACCACAAGAATTTCACCATAAATTCGCCATTCTAATGATTCTAGAAGATTAACGGATTAAATTTTGTTAAAAGGGAGTAAAATCTTACCTTAAAGAAGGATTTCCACCCAAACCAAGAGAAAATTACCCCTCTAGGGCTTAGGAATGATATTTTGGAGTTTGGGGCCTGAAACTCATCAAAAATAAGTTATAAATTGATGTTGCGTCACTATAGCAACATGTTGTCGCTATAGTGACCTGACCCGCTACAGCACCCTTAGCTTTTCAGCACCGACAATCTTCAGTAAAATGGTAATAACTTTTTACACAGAAAGTAGATTAACGAACTGTCGGTTGTATTAGTAAAAAAAGACTTAGAGATCTTCAGTTTGGTGGATATTAGTCCCTCTAACTCCTTATATTCTAGGAGAAGTACTCGTTTAAAGTTGACCCTAGTTTAAACTTAGCCCGAAATTAAATCGGTAAGAACTCTTTCAACTTAACTTTGTGCTAAGGGTATTGTATGACCTTAGTACATATCAAATGCACTCCCATACTAATGAATTACTCCTAACACTTATGACGAATGAGAAGCACATGCCTTTACTGCATATATTTTCAGTAATGATGAGACCGGTCGTTAAATAGATATCAATTTACCAACCGTTAGTCCCCAAATGGGCATTGGTGAAAAGAAATACGAGGTCGGAAATTAGAAAGACAATATTTTCTGGGTTGCTTATGCAATGCCTTACTTACCCACTCGCTATCGCTTATCAACCAAATCACCCCAAATCCTCTCTGTCCTCCCCCGATATGAGGTTTTTGAATAATGAAATGTTTTGAGGAGAAATCTATTAAAAAAAGATTTAATTCGCTATAGTGACTTATGTTGCTATAGCGACATTGATCCCGCAATAGCGTGACTTTTTTCGCTTTGGAACTTGTCGCTATTGCATGCATATTGCTATAGAGACATTGGCGAGGCAGAATGACCAATTTTCTTCAAAACTCCTCCTTTTCACAATACACCTTACATCCAAGACATCCCAAACTAACCCCTTTACGTCAAGATCAATGCCGAGTGTTCTACTCACCCGAATTTGATTTCAAAAAGTTCTATGGGTTCCTTATCGTCTTAGCTAACATAAAATCAAGCTAAACTTTATTATATCTACCAAATCTATTCCCGGATTTCCCTAGACCATACCTCACTCAGATTTCATCCAAGACTAGCCTAGCCTAAAAATTCTAACTCCTAACCCGAGAAAAATCTTTACCCAATTTTTTGTGTGCTAGACTTATCTGTAACGATGGAGAAGGTCGTTACAAAACCATACCACGCCGTAATTCTATTGGAACTCCCCCTATCATGAGATTTTATCAACTTCTATCCTAAGAAAAACTTTACCCGGGCAATTACACCCTAAACAACGATATAACAAACACATCATTACCAAACACTTACACTATGTTTTTCCCTTGGGACATCTACCTTATGAAACATTTTCAACCTTCCATGATCAACACACAAAAATAGATCATCTAGAGTACAACCACTAACCAACACACCACTATGGGTTTTATTAACACAGATTCTCCACCGCCACTTACATTAGTCTATTCGACCCTCAACTTAGGATCATCAATCATAATCAAGCTATTTCATTGCAAGGACCCTAGAAATTTAATTATACCATTCCCACGGGATACTATTAATTGATAATTATTATCATATAATAAGCATATAAGCAATGTCAAACAATAATCAATCAATGACAAGTCATTTTATTAATCAATACATGGGTGACTATTTCTACCAATAGACAACCATAATTACTAGTTCACAAATACAAGAGATCTTGGTCCCACCATAATTTCATGATTTCTTCATCAACTACACATTATCATTTCAATTCAAGTAGTTACTCAATCAATAATAAAAACCACCAAGGAAAATAAAGTCAGATGTTCAAATATATATATGTTACCTCAACAAACAACATCACCCACATCAAAAATTTAACTTTTATGTGAAGGGATACCATATCCACCCTTTCATTTACTTGACTGACAATCCCATCATCCATAAACCTTCAATTAATCAAAAAATTCAAAACCCAAATAAATTTTTCTTAAGTCACAATCATGAATTACCACAAGAATTTTCTTACTGCAATTCCTGCTATCAAGTAATAATAGCCCTTTTTTCATGGTACTTATTCACGTACCAACTGTTTGAAGCAAGAGTTTCCATAATTTTGTATATTTTTCCATTTTACCAATGATAAGATCATGTCTAGTATTTAGTATATCATTTTCCATTTAAATACCATAACAATAGTTTACTTTAACCATTAACACATAACTAAGCAATGACCTTCCACAATTCACGAAATTTACAATAATTTAACCAACTATGATTCACATAAGTACCAAGGCATTAACCTTATGCACCAATTTAAACCATTATGTTACTACCAACAAAACAAGCAACAATCATAGTCAAATTCTATCACGCACTACATAACACAGGGCAACTTGCAACATTTACCTATCATAGATTCAGAGTTAATCAAGCAACTACAAATCACAAACACATCTTATATTACACCAACAAAGATTCAACCAACCATTCATCATAATTCATATGAAAATAATAAGTTCCATCCCTTATAGACAGATACCAATTGTAAACAACTAAGTTTCAATTGTGAACTCCTCAAGATACCAATTGGAATCAAGTAGATTCCAATTATGATTGTAGAGATACCAATTGGAATCGAGAGATACCAATTGGATTCAACCTATACAAGCAACTATAAAACCGCACTAGAGAAAAGAAGGAAATGTATCAATTTCCTAAAATGACTCATAACTCCTTCAAGATTAGATGTGGACGTCAATACGCCCATCCGTAGGACTCTACTAGGTATTTGCTCATATACTGGGAGACAGATAACCTAGGCTCTGATACCAAATTGTCATGACCCAAATTACTAGATCATGAGGGCATCTATTCTAATCCACCTAGAAAGAAGAACTCATTACCACCCTTCAACATGATATGGAGAAGTCTTAATAAAAGTAACAAACTATCAAATCCTTATTACAACAGATTTTTACAAGCTTAAAATACAATCTGCAAAAAATGTAAACTACCCAAGGACCTAGTCTAAAAAAATACAAGCGCTTCTAAGTAATAAAGTAAGACTGGACCCAACTTCCACCATGAATGAGAAGAGTAGAAGCTGTTGGAGATCGCTATCCATGTCACCTGTGAAACATCAACTGATCTTGCAACCAGACTATACCCTTAAAAGGGTATAACAAGAGTAGTATCAGTACAAATAACACATATTGGTAGGTATCATCAACTGACCAGGGTAGATCATATAAACACAATATAGAAATCACAGAAAGAATGTGACCACTTATATAACAATTTAATCCACATCACTTTCATCCACTTATGTTACCTAAGAGTATTCCATTCTTATACTCGTTGATTATTCATAACCTTTAAGTGTCATCCCTCCTAACTCTTACTTGTTTAACTATGATAGTTATTAAGTCAATCTATTTCACTTACGCCTCAATTAACCTCAATGATAAATAAAAGCCAATAAACATCACCTTGTAACAAATACAACTATGAACACACATTATAATAAGCACCCCAAGTAAATGACACTTAGCCTTTTCAAGCAACTCTATAGTTTCATTCAAGTACAAGTTAATAGACAATAAGTCAAGTCAAACCTTGACCAAGTCAACAACTCTGACTCCACCCAAAAAAATCCAAAAATATATGCCAAGTAACAAAATCACACAAGAATCCCAAATATATCAAGCAACATCACAATTTGGTTCACTCAAGAAACCCACAACAACATCCACAATATAACTTGGTCCACTCATGGAACCAATATAAACAACAACAATAACAATAATCATATACTCGGTCCACTCAAGGAACCGTCACACTCAAACATACCTTGTACATACATGCTAAGGTTCTTATGGTTGCCCACTAGTCATGACCTACAGGGGATGAGCTCTTATCCATATACTGTACCGGTGTGGTACCCAAGCTAACCAATGAATATTATCAACCAATCCCATGAACATGTCCAAATATAGGTACATCCCCCAATAATAACAGATATCACAACAATCACAACAACAATGAGAATAAATAATCATACTTGCGTAGCCAACAAGCCTTAATATAACCTCATTATATTTGATTAACAATCAGGATATCATTTAACGATTACCTTTCTTAAGTATGCATTGTGACAATTGACAACCAACCAAACACTTGGTCAACTCGAGTTAATCATTTCAGGTAAACAACAATCATACTTAAACACTCCACATTACACGTAGATATGAATTATTGGTTTCATCAATAATAACATGTCCTAAGACCAATCCACAACTTATTCAAGCAAGCATTATCAAGCCATATTCATTAAATCTAAGCACTTATTTCAGGAGATCACATTCAACCCAAAGGAGTCTAAACTCTAGTTCAACATTCATATGTTTATTCACTAATCCAATCCTCCTTATCTATACCGAGACCCAGGATTCTGTTATTATCAGAAACCCTTACATTCAAGTCATTATCAGGTTCAAGACCTATCCCATTAGTCAAACATTCAACCCTATTCAACTTATAGTCTAGTTTTAGTCATATACCTTTATACCTTTTAATTCCTAACCCTTATGCTAACTTGACTTTAGGCTCTTATGTTATGTCATTGACTCCTTGTACCATAATAAGTTCTAATCACTAACTTTAAGCAAGTTTATCCCATATTCCAATACATATAAAATCAAGTTCATCCTTTTTATGGTAATTGGGCTAAATCACTAGATTATAAGATCACACAATCTCCTTATCACCTATATTCACTTAATTCACATTACAATCCACTATGGATTCATACAAACACAAAATACCCGTCAATAATTCATACATTAACATAATAACACACAATTAGGTTTTTATTACATTAAATCGATATTTTATCCATCCAATATCCATACCCGCAGGCCTAAGCCTGATTTCTCTCATTAAATTTGTATTATGGATACTATTACTAACCATAGTTTACTACTCACAAACCACAACCTACCTGGGCACCAATCTGCTGCATTAATTAAGTTATAACATGGATGATACTCCTTTTTCATATTTATGAAGGCTAATCATCTAAGAAACAACAATTATAGAGTAATTCAGAAACTACTCTTCAAACAAGTACTTTTGAAATTCAAACCCACTAGTTCTACCCTTATTTACAATCAACAAAATTACCCAAAGGTCAATAAACAATCAAAATAGTTCTATAAAGCTCAACCAAACTCTATTAATGGAGTTTTAAAGCTAAAGGTCCTATCTTTATAGAATTCAAGATCCTCAACAATCAACTTTCATGCTTTGAACCTTAATTTCATAATACGAAGAGTTAACTCACAGACTAACATTAATTCTAGGTGCAAATATATATACCCATGGGTTTTCCCCATAATTTCATGAACCTAGAGTTCTAAACCATATGAATTTAACCATAAATTCCCCATTCTATTGATTCTAGATGATGAACAAATCAAACATTGTTAAAAAGGAGTAAAATCTTACCTCAACGAAGGATTTCCACCCAAACAAAGTGAAAATCGTCCCTTTGGGGCTTACGAATAAAATTTTGGAGCTTGGGGGCAGAAACCCATCAAAAATTGGTTATAAATTTCTGTTGCATTGCTATAGCAACTTGTTTGTCGCTAGAGCGACTTGACCTGCTACAATTCCCTCAGCTTTTAAGCATGGACAATCTTTAGTAAAATGGTCATAACTTTTTACGTAGGAAGCAGATTAATTAATGGTTGGTTGTATTGGAAGGAAGACTTAGAAATATTCAATTTGGTGGGTATTATGACCCCTAACTCCTTATATTCTAGGAGGAGTGCTTATTTGAAGTTGACCCTTAAAACTTAACCTAAAACTAAATCGGTAAGGACACTTTTAACTTAACTTTGTACTAGGGGTATTGTATGACCTTAGTATATATCAAATGCACTCCCACACTAAAGAGTTACTCCAAAAACTTATGATGAATGAGAAGCACATGCCTTTACTGCATATATTTTTAGTAACGACGGGACCAGTTGTTATACTGGTCTCCCAGTACAAAAGAAAATATCGAGTAGAGTCTTGTGGATTGGTGTGTTGATGTCCACATCAAATCTATAGGATGATACAAGACATCTAGAAATTTGTTTCACTTTTTTCTCTCCTATCGTTCTATCTAAGTTTTGTCTCCTTGAGTTGAGACCAATTGGTATATGGCAGATTCTAATTGGTATCTCAACCATCAAAATTGGGATTGGTTGGTCCCAATTGGTATCTCGCTAACATTGAAAAGTTTTAATAGGTATTGATGTTACCCAAAATATACCTCTAGAAAAGTATAACACGGTCGATGTATCAAATCTTCAACCCAACTAAGTTGGGGTCGATCCCACAGAGAATAGGACGAAAGTCTGTCGAATGCTAGTTTGAGTAATTGGCAAGTAAGTAAAACTGGGGGGTTGTTGTAAGCAAGTAGTAATAGTAACAATTTTTGATTATTGGATTTGTTATCAATATGAGAAATACACTAGGACTGTGATCCCTAGTGATTTCTTAACTCCATCGGTTACTATTGCTGGCAGAACTGTCCCGTTGTGCTGCATGCAAAATCTAACAAGATATGTTCATTTAAACATCTCTCGACCTTGGTTAGACGAATTTCACTCTTCTCCTCTTGGTCTCCGAGTGTCCCATTACTAACCCTTGTTCGGGATCTCAGATAACTATCCCTGTTACGGCTCAAGTTATTAGATAAAGGTTGATAGCTTCAAATATCTATTGTTATTTCCTTTTCCTAATCTCTACCTCTCTCTTAAGCAAGTCTAGAATACAGATGAGTTTCTAACATTTGCAACCGTTAGAAGATCAATTATAACAAAGGTAATAACAATACATGTAGTCACACCGGTTCAGAATTGCTTTGCACTTAACTCATTTCGTTAATTCCTAATGGTTCACACAACCCTAGTTGATGGGTTTAGCTACTCATGATTGCAAGAACACAATAAGAATTCAATGATGAAAACATAATTGTAAACTCACAATAAGAAGAAAACTCTGAAATCTCAATATGAATAAAAACCCTAGAATTGGAGTTCCAAGATTACAAAATCAATAATGTGTTTATGAACTCAAAAATAATGAAAATATATCTCAAAACAATGTAATGAACAACCCCTAAAAATAGGACAATATAGGGGTATTTATAGATACAAGATGAATCCTATCTTAAACAAAATAGGAGAACAGAGTCGGCACTTTTCCACATTATCGTGACTTAGTGTCATGGAACCAAGTCATGTCACGTGGGTCCCTATCGTGAGGATCAGGCTTCTTCACAATCTTTAGGAGTTTGACTCATGGCAAAAACCTACGTGAGGTAGGTCGACTCACATGGCGTGAGTCCCTGCCGTGATTCACTCCCTCAGTTTTGACTTGGCTCTTTTCTTCTTAAGATGCTCCATTCCAGCGCTTACTTCTTTCCTTCTTCTCCATTTTGCTTCCATAACCTATTTTCCTACAAGATAGAATAGAAAACACATCATACCTACCAAACATACCCAAGTTATTGCATATTTTTATTGTTTTAAGCATCGAAAGTTCCATGAAACCATGGCACATGAACACCCTCAACTTAGAACCTTTGCATGTCCTCAGGCAAACAGAACAAAATAAACACATGCGATGTTTAACTAAGAGAAACCTATGAGACCTACGACAGTTGACTTATCGCTTTTGGCACCAAAACTTTTCCGACCCCTCCTATTTGCATATCAAAACTATGGTGTGTATACATGCAACATATTATCATGACACGTAAGGCATCAAATGAAGGATTCATATTACGAACAAACAACTAAGCACATACGTAAATGACATTATCCGAAAAAATAGCAGCTAACACTGCAACCCATGTACTATCACAACAAAGAAGTCCCATACACTTATAGTATACCAATGAATATCAAAGTAGGGACTGGGTCAAAATATTCACTCTCACAAAGAAGTTCAAATAATGTGCGTGAAATACCATAGGCTTGCCCTTATTTTCTATGCCTTAGTTTTTCGGATAGTTGGATTAGGATCACTATAGGACTTTCATCGACTTGTAATGTAGGCTTGAGGATGGGTGTGGTACATATGGATATGGTTACTTAACCCTTCTTGACACTACATAATTTTTGGCTCCTCTTTTCAACCATTCTTATTTTATTTTCCCTTATTCTCCTTTATTTATTTTCAGATTTTGGGTGTGATGTTCTCCATACTTTCAAAACATAACTTTTTTTTCTATTTTTTTCTTTTTCTTCACCCTTAAATATGTTCTCTTTTTCTTTTACTAACCCCTTCTTCATACCCAAGTCAAACTATGCAGCCCTATAATAGCCACCCTCAACTTAGGCGATTTGCCTGAGTTGAGGTACACAATGTCCAAGGAGGGACCAGGGCCAAGACAGGTTCATTGTAAGTCAAAATGGGAAGGTGAATAGGCTAATGAAATAAAAAGGTCAATTAAGGTTCAAGATTGGGATCAAGGGATATTTACTTCATTTGGTTAGGCATTTAGGCTAAAAGTGGACTTATTCAAAAATGGCCTATGATCCTTTCCTTACCACTATCCTATAACCTAGGGAAGACTAACCGGGCAAGTTCTAGATCACACACACAAAGTGAACTAGGTAATGACATCACACACACATAGCACAGAGTTACACTATCAACTACTACCTATCCAGTTTATGCATTGCTAGCTACCATCATGTTTCCTATAATACTAATGCCATAACAAGATCCAACAACTATCACAAATTAACATGCTACACACACACTCCAAAACAAAAATTTTCAAGAGGGGTGTCCTTTAAACAATCAAAAAACATCATTATCAAAAAGTTGTTCAAAACTTGTTCAAAATTGGACTGCACTAATGTTCCCCTATTTTTCTCCTAATTAAACACAAAAACGTATAAGTAATCTAACTAATAACCTAAACATGCCAGTTCTACTATGATAACACACTTGGGGCAAAAGAAAACACGGTAAGAAACACCCCAAGTGGTGGTATACCACCACTTCCAAGTAAATAATGGTACACTACCCTTAGTGCACAGCTATCAATATGATAAGTGTAAGGGAAAGAATACATACCTACAGCATGCTAGGAGCCAAATGTACTCTCATCCACAATGAGATCATATGTATGCTCTATGGGTTCTACTCTAGATGCGTCCGGTGGAGGGGATGGCTGACTATAGCATGCACCCCGTGCCCTCTGCTCATGAGCAATCTCACTGATATGGTACTCTACCCGGTAGGCCTTAGTTTCCCTCCATAGATCACTCTCAAACTCGTCTCCACTATCAGTCTGACCCTAAGGACTCCGTAGCAGCGTTCCTCTAGTAATAGGAGGCTCTTCGTCAGCAAATAAATCAACCTCAAAGACTGGTGCTGAAGGTACCAGTGTTGGTATGGATGGGATGATAGGAGTATGGTTAATAATGAAATCTTGAACCTCTATCCTCAACGCAACCACCTCCTTAGTTAACCCCATCAAATCCGAGATATGGGCCTCTCTCAACCAACTACCCATCCAGTGCTCAAAACTGTCAATCCGCCCATGCAGCTCACGCATAAACTTCTCCATAGCAGAAGCCATGCGAGATTCAACTCTCACCTTAGAAGCCTCTATCGACGTCCTAACCCATGGCTTAAGTTGAGATATCAACTTAGCCATCTGGGCCTCTGTGTGAGACTGTCACTCAATAACCTGCATCTATCTATCCACTAACTGCTACTAAAACTCTCATAAAACTGCAACCATGCCAGATGAGGGTAGTTGTATGGTAGTGCCTGCTGCCCTCTCATCAATCATAGGGCCTGTGCCTTCGGTAGGCAACCTCCCAGCTTCGAGGTCACTAATTGGTGCTGAAGTGCTAACCAGTTCCTCTCGATCTAGTTGCCCTTCAAAAAGGGTGGCACCTGATGAAGTAGAGGTCTGAGACCCCCTCTAGGTAACTAAGATAGCACCTCACTTCTGCATCAACCTTACATCAGCTATGTAGGTCACATCAATGGCGTGATCTACTACATGCATCGTAACCACACCAACACTATTACATAGGCTCTGAATTAGACAGGGAAAAGGGATGCTGGTAAAGTCTCTAAAGGCGCGCTCATGAATCTCCTCAATCATGTAACGGGCGATATTAATGTCATATCTGGTGGTGATACTCGCTACCAGAGTAGCTCGATCAAGAGTAAGAGAATTATCTGCACCTATGGGACCGAGATAGTACCGTACAACTAACCCCCAAAACCTTCCCATAAAGTAAAGTGAGGACTTCTTAATATCCAAATTCTCAGCTACCCATGTCGCATCTACGCCATCCTTAGTGATATAATGTGCAACCCACCATAGTAGCTCTAAACGCTGATCGACATCCTTTATTTTGTTTCAATTTTTCACTGTCTTCATGCGATGATCAAACTCAGCTGTACTAGCTGGAAGTGGACGTTCGACACCAAACAAGAACCTGTGGATAGTTTGTTCAGATATGTCTACTCGGTAACTACAAACTAAAGTGTGAGTCAATGGTGGTTGGTCCCGATATCGCTGCTCATTTGGTGTGATTAATTCAATAGAATCAGCATATGAAGTGTAAAACTCAAGGACCAACTCTCGGCTATAGCTACCAGAAGGCTCCGTCATCCACTAGAATCCATAACAATCAATCATTGCCTTAATCTTGGGTAGTGCCTTTAACTCATCTAATCGATATCAGGGTTCCTCAGTGATACTTCGTCTACACATACCCCACTCAATTCATTCTGCATCCCTATCATAAATATCCTTTATACCCTGAACATACCACCTCTTGTTTTCCCTTTGTACTGTAGTTGTGACCCGCTGTGTAGACACCTATCTCTGTGAGAAAGTCATGGAATCCTGAACACCAGTGCCTGAAATAGATATTGTCGCATCAGCCTCACTACTACAACTTAACTCAGAATCATCTGCACCCTCAGCAATCTAATCTGTCCCAGGTGCATCAGCCTCATCTTTATACCACCGATTGTAGAAGGATCCACCCCCTCTTCAAACTAGGGGGAGGAATCAGATGACTGAATAGGAGTCACCAATAAAGGCTGAGTCGTGGCCCAGGCTGCAACCTTTGCCCTAGTTTGTTGTCTTGTGGCACGAGGCACAAGAGCAGAATCATCCCTAGCAATTTCATAAACCTCTGTGGACCCATTTTTCTATGGTTTCGAAGGCTCATCTCGCAGCCTTGTTGTGACTTTTGGGTTCTTGGTGCATATTTGAAAAGAAGAACCCATATCTCCGTATTTGGGTTTTCCTTTAGGCGGTATTATTTAAAGTGGTCAGGTCTTTGGTGGAGTTTGGTCTAGTCGGGTATGGGTTTTGGGGTAGGGTTTGGCGAATTAGGTCGAGTTGGGCATGGCAAATTTGGGGTGATGGGACTTTGAACTTTGTTACAATTGGAGTGGTGAGGGTATGAATTGAAGTGTTTGGTAGTTGGTAAATTTAGTAAATGTAGGATTGAAAGTGTTAATTTGGATGAATTTTGGGAAAAAATTGGGTATTTGGGAGAGAAGGATCGGGTTTAGGGTTTTGGGTTTTGCTGAAATCTAGTTTATAAAGGTTTGAAGGGATATACGGTTATAGGTTGGGTTGAATTCCTTGTTACTTGGGTTGTTCTAATTCCTACAGCACAAACCCACATCACGTGGGTTGACCTACGTCACGTGGGTCCTATCGTTGATTGGATTCTGCAATCGAAAAATTCCCTCTGATTTTTGTGGTACTAACCCACATCACGTAGGTTGACCTACATCACATGGGCCCCTGGCGTGGGTTGGATTCTGCAACTTGAACATTTAGTCTGATTTCCACGGTATCAACCCACGTCACGTTGGTTGACCTACATCATGTGGGTCACCACCGTGGTTTAAGCTGTACACTTTTTAGTTCACATCTTTATTTTCAACTCACGACTAGTATCAATCCTTGGGTTGCCTCCCAAGCAACACTTGATTTAACGTCGGGAGACGACGTAACTAGGTTGGTTAATCAGACTTCACCAACCAGCCCATGGGTTGCCTCCATGAAGCGCCTGATTTAACATCGTGGCACGACCCAACTTACTTAACTATTCAGACTTCATCAAGACTAAACTCCTCACATGTCCTTGTTTCTTTCATGGTTCCCACATAGTGCTTTACACACTGCACATTGACCTTGAATAGAACATTGTCATCACCTTTCAGCTCAATTGCTCCATGTGGGAATACTCTAACCACCGTGAATAATCCAAACCATTTGGACCTTAATTTTCCAGGAACCAAGTGAAACCTGGAGTTATAAAGCAATACCTAATCTCCTGGGTGAAACTATCGTCGTTCAATCTTTCGATCATGATATAATTTCATCTTCTCTTTATACCGTGCTGAACTTTCATATGCCCGGAGATGAAATTCATCCATCTCATTCATCTACTCTAGTCTCAATTTAGCCGTATCACTCCATTCCAAATTCAACCTCTTCAATGCCCATAATGCCTTATGTTCAAGTTCAACAAGCAAATGGCATGATTTACCAAACACTAGCTGATATAGAGATGCACCAATTGTGTCTTAAATGCAACTCGATATGCTCATAGTGCATCAGCCAATCATATTGCCCAATCAGTCCTATTGGCATTCACCAACTTCGCCAAAATAGAATTAATTATATGATTTGACACCTCAACTTGCCCGCTCGTCTGAGGATGGTAAGGTGTTGCCACCTTATGTTTGATACCATATTTATCAAGTAAGGCTTTGAACAACTGATTACAGAAGTGGGATCCTTCATCACTAATAATAACTCAGGGTGTATCGAATCGTGAAAATATGTTCTTTTTTAAGAATGTCGTGAGGCTTCTTCCTTCATTATTGGGAAGCACTATTGCCTCCACCAACTTAGAAACATAGTCAACAGCTACCAAAATGTATTTATCCCATGTGAGCTCACAAATGGGCCCATAAAATAAATTCCCTATACGTCAAACAATTCGAGCACAAGAATAGTTGTCATAGAAAGTTTATGTTTGTGCGAGAGGTTTCCTTGTCTTTGACATTGGAAACAAGCCCGAGGATAGTCATGAGCATCTTTATGGATGGTGGGCCAATAATACCCACATTGTAAGACCTTATGAGCAGTTCGCTCACCTCCATGATGACCCCCTAATTGGAGATGAATGAAATTCTTCCAAAATACTCATCATCTCGACTTTCGGAATACACCTTTGAATTATGCCATCTGTACACACCCTAAATAATTAAGGCTCATCCCAGAAGAACTTTCTCACCTCATACATGAATCTATTCCTTTGCTGATACGACATATCTTTCGGGACTAGATCACTTGCCAAAAGGTTGGCAAAATCTACAAACCAAGAGATTAATTCTTGTGATGCTGCCAACACTTGATCGTCTAGAAAAGTATCATCAATATAAAGATCATCCCTTAATCTAATCATGGACTACTCCTCAAGGCGTGATAGATGGTTTGCAACCTGATTCTCACTTCTCTTTCAGTCCTTGACCTCAAAATCAAATTCTTGCAATAGAAGTACCCACCGAATCAGTCTTGGCTTGGCGTCATTCTTTGACATAAGATATCTAAGTGCTGTGTGGTTTGTATGCACAATCACTTTCGCACCAACCAAGTAAGATCAAAATTTCTCAAAATCAAATACCATTGTCAACAATTCTTGCTCGGTTACAGTATAATCTTTTTGAGATGGATTAAGTGCTTTGCTATCGTAATAAATTGGATATAGAATCTTATCACGCCTTTGGCCAAGGACTGCACCCAAGGCCACAATGCTTGTATCACACATAACCTCAAATGGCAATGTCCAATCTAGTGAAACAATGATAGGGGCTGAAATCAGCTTCTTTTTCAGACACTCGAATGCTTTTAGACAAGCCTCATTAAACACAAAATTCACCTTCTTCTCTAAAAGCTTGCATAATGGATGTGTAATCTTAGAGAAATCCTTGATGAATCTTCTATAGAAACATGCATATCCCAAGAAACTTTGAATTCCTTTAACCGAAACAGGTGGAGGCAACTTTTCAATCACATCTATCTTGGATTTTTCAACTTCAATACCCTTCTTTGAGATTCGATGCCCCAATACGATACCCTTGTAAACCATAAAGTGACATTTTTCCCAATTTAGCACTAAGTTGAACTCCTCGCATCTTTGCAAGAAATTAGCAAGTTGGGCCAAGCAGTCCTCAAATAAGTATCCTACAATGGAGAAATCATCCATAAAAACCTCAATAGTGTATTCCACCATGTCGGAGAAAATGGACATCATGTAATGCAGGAAAGTGGCATGTGCTTTACATAAAGTAAAGGGAATCCTTTTGAACGCGAACATCCCATATGGAAAAGTAAAATTGGTATTCTCTTGATCCTCAGGAGCAATGAAAATCTAATTATACCCTGAATAAACCTCAAGAAAACAATACCATTCTCTACCAGCAAGACGGTCTAACATCTGATCCATGAAGGGCATAGGAAAGTGATCTTTTTCGGTCCAAGAATTCAACTTTTGATTATCCATGCAAACTATCCATCCAGTAACCGGCCTCATTAGGATTAATTCATTCTTGTCGTTTGGTACCAGAGTGGTTCCTTTCTTTTTTGGCACACACTGAACTGGTCTTACCTACTTGCTATCAGCAATGGGGGAAACCACACCCGCATCTAACCACTTGATTATTTCTTTCTTCACAACTTCTTTCTTAGGTGGGTTCAGACGACATTAGTGTTCGATGCTTGGTATGCACTCAAAATCAAGCTGAATTTTGTGAGCATAAATACCAGGTGAAATTTTGATAATGTCAGCTGTGGACTAACCAATGACTCTCTTAAACCTTTTTAACACCGAAACAAGAGCCTCTACTTGCCATTCCACCAACTTAGTAGAAATAATAACGGGTAAGGTGTTGTTGGCTCCCAAGAACATATAGCTAAGGTGAGACTGGAGAGCCTTAAGCTTCAAAACTTAAGGCTCCTCAATAGAAGGTCGAGCCGGTGGGGTCACCCTATTCTTTAAATCAAGATCAATTTTCCTAGGAGCATAAGTGTATGATCCCCTACCAATGAGTTCACAAACCATCTCATCTTATTCCTTACTACCATCGCTATTAAAATTCATAATCACGGCCGCAAGAGCTTCTACCCCCAAACTTTATTCAATAGACACGATAATATCACTCTCATTAATTGTATCTATTATAGAAATCACCCACATATCTTTCTTTTGCTTTATGGAACGACAAACATTGAAAGTAACATGTTCATCCTTCAACCTAAATTTTATCTGCCCATTTTCCATGTCAACCCAATGCACGGCCAGTGGCAAGGAATGGTCTTCCCAAGATGATGGAAACCTCAAAATCAACTTCACTATCTAGAATCACAAAGTCAGCCGGGAAGATGAAAGATGCAACCTTCACCAAAACATCATACAAAATGGCCATCGGCTTTTTCAGAGTTCTATCTGCCATAGTGAGTCTCATTAAAGTTGGTTTCGATGCTCCCAATCCTAACTGCTTGAAAACGTCTAGCGACATCAAGTTAATGCTAGCACCTAGGTCACTCAAAGCTCTGGCAAAGTTAACTGACCCAATTGTACAAGGAATTATGAAGGCACCGGGATCATCTTTCTTTTGCACAAGAGAACGGGATGCAATTGCACTACAATGGTGAAAATTTTCAACAGACTCATAACTAAAAGTTCTCTTCTTCTGACCAACTCTTTCATGAACTTTTCATATCCCTGCATTTGTTCCAAAGCTTCAACCAATGGAATATTTATAGAAAGTTTCTTCAATATGGACATGAACTTATGAAATTTTCCATCCTCCTTCTTCATCTTCAAGCGCTGAGGGAATGTATGTGGCGCCTTAGGAATGGGGGTTAGCATTTGTTGGGCTTCTTTTTCTTTCTCGTTTTCAGTATGCACCTTCTTTTCATCACTTTGAGGCTCTTCAACTTCTTTCATGATTTCCCCACTAATAATTTTATTTTCATCCACCTTTTTCTTTAGACATTGAGGGAAAGGTGGAGGAAGTCTTGGAAATGGAACATACTTCTTTAAAGCTTCCTTTACATTTTTTGTGGCATTCGTTTGCCCTTCCAGTGTAGCATGAACACCACCAAATTGTCTGGGTGCCTCAATGAGAGTCTTCCCACTTCTCGTTGTGATAGCCAAATAATGAACATCATTTCTCGGGTTCTGTATGGTGTTGCTTGGAAGTGTACCTTGTTGACGCTGATTCAATGCTGTAGATATCTACCCAAATTATTGCTCCAGATATTAGATGGCTGTCGAGTGAGACTCAACCTTTTGACTTATTTCAAAAATGTCTATCCTAATCTCTTTTAGAAGTTTTCTTAGCTCTCTGACCTCGTAACCATTTTATTAAGAAGGGCTTCAATCCTTGAATTTCCAGACTCATCATTATGGTTCCCCTGATGGTACATAAAAACCACTCTTATCTTTGTAGTCATCTCTTCGCCTCCAATCACCATCCCGATCTCTGTCTCTATATCCTAACTTGGTGTAATTGCCTCCATAGTAGTTCCGACCTTGATTCACTTGCCTCGAGTTCCAAGAGTCTTGATAAGACCCTTGGCCCTTGGCTTGAAACCTGCCACCTCTTGATCTAACTACTTAGCCTCCTCATCAGATTTATAATCGTCATGCCTAGTTTTTTTTCCTTGTGCACATACGACATGCACCTTTTTAGCACCTCCAATTGCAATTTGTTTGGCTAGCAAGCCAATTTTTGTCCTCAACTGTGCGACCTCTTGAGCTACAGATTCATCCAAAGATCGTTGTGCTGCTGAGGCTCCAATAGCATACGTCCCAGCAGGTGTATCTGCCTCCAGAGTATGCCATCCTCATTGGTCTTAAAGATATGATCTAAAATCTCTGAAGCTTGTTCCTACCTCAGACTCATAAATTCTCTGCCAGTGATAGTATCTACTACAACCTGTGTATTGATGTTTAAAGCCCTGTAGAATATTTTAAGTAAACTCCTACCACTTATCCTATGATTTGAAACATTCTGCAGTGTCTTCTTAAACCTTAGCCATGTTTCATAAAGTGCTTCAGAGTGTAGTTGTCTGAAGTTGTAAATCTCATCCTTCAACTGTAGCATCTTGGAGGGTGGGAAAAATCTCTCCAAAAATTAATTTCTCAACTCTTCCCAAGTAGTGATAGAACCTCGTGGTAACTCGGCCAACCACAAAGTTGCTTCTTCTGCTAGGCAGAATGGAAACAATATCAAATGAATAGCCTCTTGGTTAACTCCAGGAAAATTATATGAAGTGCAGACCCCCACAAAGTTCATCACATGCATGTTCGGATCATCGGTAGGAAGACCAGCGAACACACCTTTCAAGTTTAGTAGGTGGATCATGACATTTGTAATGTCAAACTTAGTGCCCTGAGGTAACTCTGGTGGAATAATAGCACCAGCCTCAACCGGCTCAAAATAAGACACATCCTCTTCTTTGGGATCATCATAAACCGACATATATAGTCTTTAAGGTGGTTGTTGCACCCTCAGCCTTCTTTGTCTCTCTTCAAGTGTAGCAAGACGTTGTGTTGCTTCTTGCATTCCTTGATGATCTCCATTGGCTTGTCTAAGATATGCTTGCCTCGTATTTTCCTCAACCATTAATCGAGTAGTGATTTGTTCCGCAGTTTCATGACCAACTAGCTGAATTAGCTGGTTATGAATACCTTCCACGATTGCAGGATTTTGAACTCTGTTGGTGTTTACCATTCTTTAATTTTCTCTCAGTTTTCTTTCTATCTCAATATCAACTAGAATCAGGGGATTGCCTTGACTCTTAGTGTTGGGTATACACCAACTTGTGCCCTTAAAAGTATAGAAAAATGAAACCAATCAACTCCAAAAAGCAAACTAATCAACTCCGTAACCGTAGTCCCTGACAACGGCGCCAAAATTTGATGTCGCCCAAAATATACCTCCAAAAAAGTATAACGCGATCGATGTATCAAATGTAGAACCCAACTAGGTTGGGGTCGATCCCACAGGGAATAGAATGAAAGTCTGTCGAATGCAAGTATGAGTAATTGGCAAGTAAGTAAAACTGGTGGATTATTGTAACCAAGTTGTAATAGTAATGATTGTTGATTATTGGATTTGTTATCAATATGAGAAAACACTAGGACTGTGATCCCCAATGATTTCTTAACTTCACCAGTAAATTGTCCCGCTGCGCTGCATGCAAAATCTACCAAGATATGTTCATCTAAACGTCTCTCGACCTTGGTTAGACGAATTTCATTCTTATCGTCTCGGTCTCTGAGTGTCTTACTAGTAACCCTTGTTTTGGATCTCAGATAACTATTCCTGTTACGGCTCAAGTTATTAGATGAAAGTTGATATCTTCAAATCTCTGTTGTTATTTCCTTTTCCCAATCTCTACCTCTCTCTCGAGCAAGTCTAGAATACAGGCGAGTTTCTAACGGTTGCAACCGTTATAAGATAAATTATAAAAAAGGTAATAATGATACATGCAGTCACAACGGTACAGAATTACTTTGCACTTAACCCGTTTCATTAATTCCTCATGTTTCACACAACCCTAGTTGATGGGTTTAGCTACTCATGATTGCAAGAACAAAAGAAGAATTCAATAATGAAAACATAATTGTAAACTAACAATAATAAGAAAACTCTGAAATCTCAATATGAATAAAAACCCTAGAATAGGAGTTCCAAGATTACAAAATCAATAATGTGTTTATGAACTCAAAAATAATGAAAATATATCTCAAAACAATGTAATGAACAACCCCTAAAAATAGGACAATATAAGGGTATTTATAGATACAAGATGAATCCTATCTTAAACAAAATAGGAGAATAGAGTCAACACTTTTCTACGTTATCATGACTTGGTGTCGTGGAACCAAGTCATGTCAAGTGGGTCCCTATCGTGAGGATCAGGCTTCTTCACAATATTTAGGAGTTTGACTCACGACACAAACCTACGTGACGTAGGTCGACTCACATGGTGTGAGTCCCTGCCATGAGTCACTCCCTCTGTTTTGACTTGGCTCTTTTCTTCTTAGGATGCTCCATTCTAGTGCTTACTTCTTTCCTTCTTCTCCATTTTGCTTCCATAACCTATTTCCTGCAAGATAGAACAAAAAACACATCATACCTACCAAATATACCCAGGTTATTGCATCGAAATACCCACTGTTACATTGGGTATTCCATCCAGTAGAGGTCAATAAGAAGCATAGGGGTTGAATTGTTATATTGTGAAATTCGCTAGATATTGTGTTAAAATACTTGTTGTTTAAATTTTTTTGATTATGGTATGATTGAATGCGACTTGTATTACTTATATAGATGGTTATTGTTTGATCATACTATTACCTAGTTGTTTGATTGTCAAACTTTTTAAGTGCAAAGGATTACTAAAAGTAATATGAGATGAGTGGTTGCAATAGAATTATCGTAAAGGATAGCTATGATTTTGAGGTATGTCTTCATTTCTGTGATTTTAGATATGTATTGATTTTCCATGATTTGAAGAATTCCTTGATTTCTATTTGGTCCTTGACGATATACTTGGATATCCCCATATGCTCAGTTCATTGATGATAAAAATATCTGGGATCTTTGTATGGTCTGGTTTTGATAATGATATTTGGGATCCTTGTGTGGTCTGATTAATGATAATTATACTAGGTATCCTTGTATGGTCCAAACTTTGATGATTATAATTGGAATCCCTGGGGGAACTATGTTTGACATGATTCCTGCTGTAATAGGATATGTAGGTGCCATATCGGCTCAGTCATATCACCCCAGGAAATGGAAACTGGGCATAATTTTTGAGAAGGAATCTCAAAAATTCCAAAGAAGAAGTTCATCCTTTAATAAAGTTAAAATAAAGAATCTTGAGAGAGAATCTCAAGATCCCTAAGGCGTGTCAACTCTTTCATTAAACGAGTCAATACTTACTTCAAGATGTCTAACTTATATAGATGGTTATTGTTTGATCATACTATTACCTAGTTGTTTGATTGTCAAACTTTTTAAGTGCAAAGGATCCCTAAAAGTAATATGGGATGAGTGGTTGCAATAGAATTATCGTAAAGGATAGCTATGATTTTGAGGTATGTCTTCATTTCTGTGATTTTAGATATGTATTGATTTTCCATGATTTGAAGAATTCCTTGATTTCTATTTGGTCCTTGACGATATACTTGGATATCCCTGTCACGCCCCGAATCCCATCGGGACGTGATTGGAACCCGAAGCCGATAAGGCCCGAGAGAACCAATCTTTGCTCATGCTCATGTACTCTCATATGTATGTTCGCGTATGAATATCATCTTATTTCATGTAATTAAATATCCGTTGCGGAAGGCATGACAACATATGAAATATATATGCAACTTAGGCGTTAGGGCCATTTCGTCCAAAAATGATTTTTCCTTCATGACACCCCACATATGTCTACAAAGCCTCTAATAGATACATGACCATGTGTATACAATATTTACAAATGCCAAAATCTACTATACACATGTGACTTGGGAAGCCCCAAAGCAACTGGAGCTCACCAATAATCTGCGGATATCTCAGCACCTACTGCGGAGATCTACTAACACCTGTGCCTGCAACATGTATGGTAAGTCCCCCAAGAGGGGTCAGTACGAATAAAGTACTGAGTATGTAAGGCCAGATGAAACTAGAATAGCACACAAGTACTTCCAAGAAATTAAGCATAAGAGAATAATTAATATGGATATACCTTCGTCCTGAATATGTGGAATCATGTTCATTACTTCTATTATTTCATTACTCGGTCATTCAGTCGCGTCGTCATCATTCTTATCATAACATCCATATTTAGATATACACGCAAGGGAGACATTCTCATCTCTTTTACAACTATCTTTATTATTATTCACTCAACTAGTTAGTGATTCATAACACCTTACGGATCATCATCTTATATTAATACCGGGCCTCCACTTTTGGTGGGATATAATGTATATACATATATATTTAGTACCGGGCCTCCATATTAGTGGGATATATAGTATCGGTCATCCACCTTGATGGGATATGATAAATAAGTATATAGTACCGGGCCTCCATCTTAGTGGGATATATAGTACCGGGCATCCACCTTTGATGGGATTTAATATATATATATATGTATATAGTACCGGGCATCCATCTTGGTGGGATTTATATAGTACCGGGCCTCCACCTTTGATGGGATATCATATATATATGTGTATGTGTATAGCATTGAGATTGTTCCATCTTAACTTATACCCTTTCGTTTGTGAACCATACTCAATGAAACATAAAGGAACCCTATGCACACATCCTTTCATGGGATTGAAATCTTCACTTATGAGGAATTATTAATTAACTTGCACCTCACCTTTATTATTACTCTTATGAGATTGATACTTCAACTTATGAGAGATTCACACATCCACTTAGAAGACACACACCTCTCTTATGAGACTTATGAGATTGGTACAAAGCTAGTCATATCATTATTAGAACTTGGAACATACATTATCGGAGTTTGGAGTCATAATATTGTTGGAACTTTGGAATTGTGTCCATCCCCCTATTACCTTTCTTCATTCTTGCAACCAACAAACATACATAACCTAACTTAAGTTATTTCTTTTGAGAGATTGATACATTGAGGATCGTGATACTCTTGAAAACACAATCACTTCACCTCACTCTTCACTTGTCATGAGATTGGTACTTTTACTTATGAACGATTGGTACAAGGATAATCATCATATTAAAGGACTTTGGAACAAGGCATAATTGGAAAATGCCCTCCAAGATTGAATAGATTCTCTTATGTTATTATTCTCTTGAACTAGGTCCTTTAGAGATTTCAACGTTATGACAACTTTCCTTGAAGCTTCAGGTCATTAACCAAAGGGTAAGAGATATATGAGTAAACAGTGTGAGAAACATCCCATTATGAGAAACACAACACTATTGAAACCATTGGACCATAATCCATAAACAAGGGACATAAGTATAATCACTATTGGAACATGGGAACATGACCTTATTGTTTTTGGAACATTAACCATGAATATAGGACAAGAGATTCACCAATAATCAATGAATAGGAAATATATGCCCATGACCATGGATAACCGAATATGGGATACCTTAGCACATTTCGGGATGGAACATGCGTGATGTCAATGTGAAAACTATTTGCCACAGAAAGAAACGGACAGAGTAACCTTACATACCATATCTTTCCAATGTAAATACACAATCCAATATGGCTCAACAATTCCGCTTCTTCCTTACGTTTCACTCTACATCACAAATACATAATTGAACCAACATTAACCATCACTACCTTACATATGCATATGACAACAATGAGTTACATTTTTATCTTTAAAATGTCATTTCCTTTCTTACAATACCATTTACGGCATTGTCATACCAACAATACCCCATTCATGCCATACATTGACCACAAGTTACATTCCAAGCATTTAAGATGACCATGAATTACATGAGTCCCTTATAATATTATTTCCCCCTTTACAATACCATTCATGGCATTAGCATACCAAAAATACCACAATATTCCATACATTGACCAACACATGATAACCCAATAACATTTCGCCACAAAGCTTCTCCTTTACACTTTCTTATTCCCACCATATCACAAATAATCCATCAAGTCACCTTAATACACTTCATAGCACAAATCGGCCAAAATCCCATAATTTACACATGTAGAAAAATAGAAAGTTATGGACGTAACAACACCATACAAGTTGAGATATCATCAACACCATTCACTTTCATCAAAACATCAAGTCCTTTTTCAAGTTTAATTCACAAGGATTACACATCTTTTTGTAAAATCCTCAAGTGCCATATCCAACACTTTCTAGCATAACCAATATGATCTACATAGTCTCTCATGCATATAAGATATTAAATCATAAGAATATACACTTACCAAGACTTGTCAAATGATGATCTTGTCCAAAGAGTTGGCTTAGGGTTCTTGAGAAATAGGAGAAATATTTTTGGGAAATTTCTAGAATAGCATGAGAATGGTAAAATGATAGAAATATGATTTTTTCCACATTTTATAGCCCCTTAATGACCCTTTTTACTCACAAACTTGGTCCAATAATAAGTCTCTACTTGGCCAAGATGAATGGGTCAAATTTCCCATATGGGCCATGTCTTTTTTCCCAATTTGGGCTTTAAATTGAGCCCAATTTACTTGACCCAATAAAATCAATAATTCCTCATGTTTAATGCATTTCATACACTTTACGACAATAGTTACACTCACGGGATTCATATCCATAGCCTCAATCCCAAGAACAAGCAATTCTAGCCCCGTATGGCCTATTTTGATCAAAAGGGTAAAATCGTCATTTTGACGCCAAATTCATTCTCGAGATATTTTATCATGCCAATATAATATTTTACTCATTTCATGTATATGTTCATGGTTGTATAAGAAATGTGGGCAAAATCAGCTCAAAACGTCCCCGGATACCCTTGGGACTTAAGAAAATTTCCAACTTTTGAAAGGTGCGCAGGGGCAGCGTGGCACGCTGCCTGGCGCACCCCTTTACTGCCTATGGACTGAAAATTTCAGCCCAGAGCGGCGTGGCACGCCCCTGGGCGCGCCCCTCCTTATTTTTTTTCCATAATTTTTGTTTTCGACTTTTCTTCGCGGGTTCGGTTAGATACTTCAAGTCCTATTCTTTAACTCACTTCTTAACCTTAACATACTTTGTTTAGAGGTCCTCTTACCCTCGTTTTGAACCCCACAACTGCTCCATGAAAATCACAAAGCACCTACGACGTAAGGTTAATCACATGTGCAAGGCCAAATTTCAATTTTCTTGTCAATAACATTACGAAATACATTCGTGTGGCTCTCGACACTCAAGTATACATTGTTCAACGTCGTCAAGTAGGGTTGGGAAGGTACGGGGTGTTACAATCCCCATATGCTCAGATCGTTGATGATAAAAATATCTGGGATCTTTGTATGGTCTGGTTTTGATAATGATATTTGGGATCCTTGTGTGGTCTGATTAATGATAATTATACTAGGTATCCTTGTATGGTCCAAACTTTGATGATTATAATTGGAATCCCTGGGGGAACTATGTTTGACCTGATTCCTGCTGTAATAGGATATGTAGGTGCCATATCGGCTCAGTCATATCGCCCCAGGAAATGGAAACTGGGCAGAATTTTTGAGGAGGAATCTCAAAAATTCCAAAGAAGAAGTTCATCCTTTAATAAAGTTAAAATAGAGAATCTTGAGAGATAATCTCAAGATCCCTAAGGTGTGTCAACTCTTTCATCAAAAGAGTCAATACTTACTTCAAGATGTCTAACTAGGGTAGAAATTTTGAGAAGGATCTCAAAATTTCCACCGAGCTTCATTCGTGAGTTCAAAACTTCAAATTCCTTAGCACCAGGAGATCATGTCAACTTTAAAGAAATATACACCAACAACAAAGTCCAAGTGGAATAATCCTCAGCTATGATAGATATTCGAAATTCATCATCAAATGCCCCAGTTGCAATGGCGAAATATCTCTACAGCTCGTCAGCTAGTGTCAAACATGTCAAACCTCGAACTAAGGACGTTCATTGACATAGCGCATGACGTGAAAAAATTGTATGAGACTTCTCCCCATCCTTTTTCAAACTAAGGCAAGATTTCGAAGATGACTAGCACTCAAAGAATGGAAACAAGGGAGCAGGAGATCGAAAAAGGTCAACACAGATCAGTTTCATAAAAACTATCAAATTTTTTTGGGGATGCATGTTGTCTTAAGAATGAAAATAAAAGGACCAGCAAAAGACTCTAATTGTTCAACATATCTATTTATTCAAAAGGAATACAACGAAGCTGAACACCCAAATCGACAAAGAGGATCTAAGGCACTGAGAAAGAGCCAAAAACAACAAAGCTTTCCAAGACTAGAAATCTTTCTGTGGTTGCAGGGGTCGATGGATGAGGAGTTAACAAAGAAATCCTTCTCAAAACCCATCAGATCATAAGGTCAAATGAACACATAATGTTCGGAAATGGTTTGTAGATATCATCAGAGACAAGGTTCAACCATTCACTTACATTCGAAAGACCCCTTATTTGTCTATTCCACCTTGAAAAGGGGGTGTTGATGACAAACAAATTTGTTCGATCTATGTTATGAATGTTTTATTTAAAACATTCTCTAATTTTGCCTATGGTCACTAGCAAAAGAGACATTGTGTCTATTAACTGTTTACCTTGAGAGCAGGTACGCGCAAAGAAGTCGGTGTGATAGAGCGGTCAAATAGATCGACCAACAAAGAGAGAGAAATGACCTCCTCCTTAGATCCTAAACCAAATCGTGGATCACAAATAAACATATAATGTTTGAAAGTGGTATTAATAGATATCCCCAAAAATGGGGTTCAGTCATCCATTTACCTCTAAAATGACTATTTGTTTAGCTATTCACCTTAAAAAGAGAATGATATTTGCAAATGAAAACATTTATATTGTGAATACTTTCTTCAAAGATTTTTCAAAATTTTACTATTGTCGCTAGCAAAAGCGACATTGTGTCTACTAATCGTTTATCTTGACCGTAGGTATATGCAAAGGAGCCAACATGTTAATAAAATAATAAAGGTGATATTTTCTGCAACTACCATATAAGTCATTGTATTCATCTTTACCAAATGTCCCTTCGATGGACATGCTTTTATTTTTTGTTCTTCTGACGAACCTGCACCAACTGTACCTTTGATGGATATGTTTTTATTTTTTGTTCCTCTAGCGAACCTGCACCAACTGTCCCTCCGATGGAAATGCTTTTATTTTTTGTTCCTCTGACGAACCCACCAATTATCCCTCTGATGGATATGCTTTTATTTTTGGTTACTCCGATGAAACTGTACAATTGTCCCTCCAACGGACATGCTTTTATTTTTATTGGTTCCTTTGACGAACCTATGCTAACTGTCCCTCCGATGTACATGCTTATATATTATTTGTTCCTCCAATAAACCTACGCGATTGTCCCTCCGACGCACATGCTAATATCCTATCAATCGATTTTAATTTGTTCCTTCGACAAATCTACGCATCTGTCCCTCCGATGAATATGTTTGTATCCTATCAATGGATTTTTATTTGTTCCTTCGTCGAACCTGCTATATCCAATAAATGGGTTTTTTATTCGTTCTACCGATGGACAGGGGCGTCTCTAAGTCGCTATCCGAAGACAGATGACAAACCAGACTTCCCAAAAATTTACAGTCCAAAGGACATCTGTTAGCTACATTGTCTGAAATAGGATAGTGAGCAAGAATACCCAAGAGTTGATGGTTTAAATCTGTAAGATACAATGATATCCAAAATTAGATAGTATGCAAGATCTCTAAAAGGTTGATAATCCAAGGGATATTCGTAAGTCATAATAGTATCAAAAATCGAAACAATGTACAAGAATACCAAAAGTTGACAGTCCAAGGTTTATCTATAAGCCGCCTCATATCCAAAGTTGATTACGTGCAAGACTACTAAAAGACTGTCAATTCAAGGGAAATCTATAAGTCACGTTATCTCCGATAACAGATAAAAGTGCAGGATTACCCAAAGGCTAACAATTCAAGGGATATTTGTAAGGTGCCTATTATCCAATGTCACGAACCAAACAATCATGATTGGTACCCACGCTAACCTATGGTGGGAGAACCATACTAATCTCACCCTTACTCACTTAAACATTATTCTCACCTTCATAATAACATTAACTTGTATGTTTTAAAACAATTGTAAAAAGGTCTCATTCAAAAACTAATAATCATCCAAAGACATTATCATCCATAAAACAAATAGTGTAGAAACCTCTAATTATTATAGTCTCTAGGAGCTGAAGTCACTGTACAAGAACCTCTAAAAATAACTAAGTCTGGAAATAACAAGAATATCCCAAAAACATAACAATAAGGAATCATCTTAGTCCCGAGACAAGGGACATCAACATCATAAGAAGATCTGAAGGTAGCCCAGACATGGTACTCATCCTCAAAATTGGGTCCGAACTGCTAATTAGAGCCGAGGTCGCGTGTCAACAACTGGAAGATGTTCTACATTAAAAAAAGAGTACAGGTAGCATCAGTACATCAACAATTAAAGGTAAGCATCATAGGCCGACTAACTTAACAATGTACTAGTAAGCAAGTCAAGCAAGTATGCAAGCGATCATAACAAAACTCATAACCAATGATATCAATTAACTGAACACATCATGTATCACCAAATAATTACAACTCACAATTTTACCTTCACAGGCTTTCATACTTAGTCATTTTCATCAATAATTCATCATGATATATAATCATCATAAATGCACTTAATGCATATGAATGAGTGCATATATGCAAGATGTGTGCATTATTTCATACTCTTCTCATCCTCATCATCAACATCATAATGTATAGGTGTGGTACCTGACCTATTATCACAACATATCATATCATAGCGTCGTGGTAGCCGACCCATCATCTCAATATATTATATTCGTACTGACGTGGTATCCGACCCATCACCTCAACATATCATCATAATGCAAATGAAAATGAAATACAGTCATTAAATCACAAGTCATGCTAAAAGGCAATCATAGATGATTAAATCACAAATAAGCACAAAGCCAAGAAAGTCTAAGAACTACAACAAAACCATATCCTACCTCAACTTATTTGCTCAAAGTCACCTTTAAGCCATACTTTTGCCCTTTTGATCTCATTCTTGATCTATAACAACAATAATATATATTCATTTCAATAATTCATCTCTTTTTAACTATTAGGGTTCAAAAATCACTTATTTTAGCCATAAACTTATCCTATTTCATCATCTTAGGGTTTTCTTATCATTTAAACTTCATGAACCCTACTTGAATTAGCATAAATAATCTTAATTTTAGTTTCATTAGTGTTTTCTAACACCATAGGATCATTATATACTGGAATTATACACATTCACACCACTTTTCATTAATTTCCATAAACTAGGGTTAAACTCCAATTTCCACAAGTAGTCCGTCTTTAGTGATTTTCTAAGGTTAGATGAAGTAAATTCAAGTTTTGGATGTAATTATTTACCTACAAAGATGAAAAACTTCAAAAGCCCTCTGAAAATCACCTTTCCCGAAGATCTATTACTTTTTTTGAAAAGTAGGAAATGAAAACGTTTTATGATTTTTTTTTAAACTATAATTGTACTGCGCGTAACCACTGTAGAAGTTAAATTTTTGCTGCAGTGGTTTGCACCCTATATTCTGAAGGTCGCCGCTGCAGTTCCTGTAACGGTATAAACTCGGGACCTCTCCTTAGTTTTTCTCATTTTACAACCCCTTCATGACAAATGCTATAATCGGAGTTCGATAACTTCGTTTCAGTTGTCGGAAGTTGCTATGACTTTCTATACTCGTTGGATATCTGACTATCACATCAAACCCTGTAATTACCAATCATATTAATACCATATTTCATTCAACTACCACATCCTCAAGAATAAGCCAACACTAGACTAGCCCTAAATTCCTCAAAATTTCATTAAGCGGAGTCTAGGTGTAACTTCTACCTCCTATTTCAGCATAACGATATTTTGGGTCATTAAATTAGATACCAATTTACCAAAAATGACATAATAGATGGAATATAGTGTACCTAAGTCAATAAACAAGTGCGGATGCCTCTTAAGCATGTACGCTTCTGTCTCTCATGTAGCTTCCTCAATTGTACGATTCCTCCACTGAACCTTCACAC
Organism: Capsicum rhomboideum; assembly: GCA_031232105.1. NCBI lineage: Eukaryota > Viridiplantae > Streptophyta > Magnoliopsida > Solanales > Solanaceae > Capsicum > Capsicum rhomboideum. Next base: position 97,605,702 of record CP124719.1, on the reverse strand, counting down.
AAGGAATAACTCATGTCCTTAACTTTTTCACATCTTTAGCTAGAATAAAAATTGGTTCCTCTTCATAGGACAGTTCCTCATCAAATAATTCTGGGTCCCAATGAATAATATAGTTACCATCTCCATGGTACTTTTTTAACATTGACACATGGAATACGGGGTAGACCCCGGACATACTAGGGGGTAAGGCCAGTCTCTATGCTACCGACCCCACTTTCTTCAACACCTCAAAGGCTTTGAGAAGCTATGAGCTTCCCCTGTATAAATCACACTTTTTCCATAGAGTCCTTGAGCATATCAGTTCCCCAAGGCCTCACCTCAAATGCGTCAAACCACCCAATTGGGGACTTACATGTCTACCAGGCCTCAAAAAGAGTCATGTAAATACTAGAGTGGTAGCTATTGTAGCAGGAAAATTCATACAACGGTAAGTATTGCTCCCATTGACCCTCAAAATCCATAACACAAGCCTGAAGCATATCCCCAAGCACTTGTACATTTCACTCAGATTGACCATTGATTTATGGGTGGAAAGCTGAGCTCAGGTCCAATCTAGAACCCAACTCAGACTGAAATCTCTCCTAGAAATAAGAAGTGAACTGAGTACCCCTATCAGACAAAATTGACATTGGTACCTCATGTAGCCTTACAATCTCCTTCACATAGATCTTGGCCAACTTAGCCACATTAAAATCAAATCTTACCTGAATGAAATGAGCTGACTTAGTTAATCGGTCAACAATAACCCAAATGGAGTTGCATTTCCTCATGGTTTTCAGAAGACCAACCATAAAATCCATCGTTATCTGTTCCCACTTTCATTCTAGAATAGGCATCTACTGAAAAGTACCACTATGCCTCCGATGTTAGTATTTGACTTGCTGACAGTTTTGACACTCAACCATAAAATCTACAATGTCACACTTCATCCTTTGCCACCAATAGTGTTGTCTCAAGTATCTATACATCTTGTTGCCACCCAGATGTATGGAGTATTTGAAATTATGAGCTTCTGCCAGAATGGTGGGAATCAAGTTACCTACCTAAGGTACACAAAACTTACCTGAAATTCTCAAGGCCCCCTCGTCTTCAAGAATGGCCTCCTTCACCTCCCCTTGTAACACCTTTTCTTTGAGGTTGTTCAATTTCTTATCATCAAACTGTCTACTTTTAATCTGATCATTAAATATGGACCTATCCTCTACTGTACCAACACCTTTCCTTAGATAGTTTCTACAATCTCAGAAACTCACTAGCCAAAGAATGTACCTCTCTCATCAATGGGCATCTGGATACCTCCAATAATGCTAAACTCTCTATGCTCACTAGTTTCTAGCTTAGTGCATCTGCCATAACATTAGCTTTACCTGGGTGATTCAAAATTGAGATGTCATAGTCTTTAATCAACTCCATCCATCTCCTCTGTCTCAGATTCAAATCCATCTAGGTGAACATGTGTTGGAAGCTGCAGTGGTCTATGAATACCTCACACTTCACCCCATAGAGATACTGTCTCAAAATTTTTAAAATGAACACCACAACTGCTTATTCCAAGTCATGCATGAGGTAATTTTTCTCATAGGGCTTTAGTTGTCTCAAAGCATAAGCAATCACATTTTGATCCTGTATCAACACAACACCTAAACCCAAACATAAGGCATCACAAAATACAATAAAATCCTTACCCTCGACAGGCAGGGTTAGTACTGGAGACAAAGTCAATGTAGTTTTAAGCTTTTGAAATCTCTCTTCACACTTGTAATCTCATTCAAACAAAACTTAATTCTAACTTAGGCGAATCATATGATAAGCAATGATAGAAAACCCTCTAACGAACCGGTGGTAGCAACTGGCCAACCCCACAAAATTATAGATTTTTGTCATGTTTGTTGGTCTGGCCCAATTTTTAATCACCTCAACCTTTTGCGGGTCCACCATGACACCTTATTTAGAAACTATGTGCCCCAATAAAAACATCAAAGAAAGCCAGAATTCATACATAGATTACTTAGCATACAATTGCTTCTCCTTCAACAACTTCAACATAGCACATAAATGAGCTTCATGCTCTTCCTCACTCTTAAAATAAAAACATCACCAGAAACTCGTAGTGTCCATAAAGAGTTTGGAAAGTAGTTTTTGGGATTTCCTCTGCCCTAATTTTTAGCTGATGATAACCCAACCTCAAATCAATCTTAGAGAATACTGCAGCTCCTTATAATTGGTCAAACAAGTCACCTATTCTAGGCAAGGGATATTTGTTACGAATGGTCACCTTATTAAACTGGTAGTAATCTATGCACATCCTTATACTACCATCTCTCTTCTTTACAAACAACACCAATGCACCCCAAGGAGAGATACTTGGGCAAATAAATCCCTTTTTCAATAACTCTTGCAATTGGAACTTCAACTCTCTCTGTTCTATAGGTGCCATACGGTATGGAGGGATAAAAATGGGTCTAGTCCCCTGCTTTAAGTTTGTACAAAAGTTAACTTCCCAATCTGGAGTCATACCTGGAAGATCATTCGGATACACTTCTAGGAATTTACATACCACTAAAACTGATGTTATAGGAGCAACTACAGACCCCTTCTTTACTATTTTTTGGGCATGAATTGCAGACACAACCCTAACAGGATTAGGCTTAAAGGTACCCTCCCACTCTAACTTCTCTCTCATATGCATTACTACAATGATTATTTTGGCATAACAATCAAGAATAGCATGATGAGGGGGGACAACTAATTAATCCCTAAAATAATATCAAATTCTCTGAGGTTGTTCAATTTATTACCTTCAAACTGTCCACTCTTAATCTGATCATAGAATGTGAACCTAGCCTCCACATGTGCCAATACCTTTCCTTTGCTAGTTTTCTATAATCTCAAAAAGTCATTAGCCAAAAACTGTACCTCTCTCACTAATGGGCATCTGGACACCTCCACATGCTCACTAGTTTCCAGCTTAGTGCATCCGCCACCACATTGGTCTTACCTAGGTGATAAATAATTAAGATGTCATAGTATTTAATCAACTCCATCTATCTTCTCTGTCTCGAATTTAAATCGTTCTAGGTAAACACATGTTGCAAGTTGTAGTGGTCTATGAACACCCCACACTTCACCCCATAGAGATAGTGTCTCCAAATTTATAAAGCCAACACCACGGTGCCAATTCCAAGTCATGCATGGGGTAATTTTTCTCATAGGGATTTAGTTGTCTCGAAGCATAAGAAATCATATTCCGATCCTTCATCAACACAACACCTAAACCCAAACATGAGGCATCACAAAATATAAATAGAATCCTTATCCTCGATATGCAGGGTTAGTATTGGAGCCGAAGTTAATACATTTTGAGCTTTTGAAAGCTCTCCTCACACATGTTATCCCATTCAAATGGAAGTTCTTTTTGAGTTAGGCGGTTCATGTGCAAAGAAATGGCAGCAAACCCCTAAACGAATCAACGGTAATAATTGACCAATGCCACAAAACTATGGATTTCTGTCACGTTCATTTGTCTGGCCCTATTTTTACCTGCCTCAAGCTTTTGCAGGTCCATTATAACCCCTTCTTTTGAAACCATTTTCCCCAAGAAGAACACCGAAGAAAGCAAGAATTTGCACTTAGAGTACTTAGCATACAATTGCTTCTCCTTCAACAACTTCAACACAACACGTAAATGAGCTTCGTGCTCTTCCCCACTCTTAGAATAAACAAGTATATCATCAATAAACACAATAACAAATGAATCCAGAAAGGACTTAAACAATCCATTCATCAAGCTCATGAAAGTAGCTGGGCCATTGGTGAAACCAAAAGACATCACTAAAAATTGATAGTGTCCATAACGAGTTTGGAAAGCAGTTTTTTAGATTTCTCTGCCCTGATTTTTAGCTGGTGATAACACGATCTCAATATAATCATAGACAGCACTGCAGCTCCTTATAACTGGTCATCTATTCTAGGCAAGGGATACTTGTTATGAAGTCACCTTATTAAACTGGCGGTAATCTATGCACATCCTCATACTACCATCTTTCTTATTCATAAACAACACCGGTGCAACCGAAAGAGAGACACTTAGGTGAATAAAGACCTTTTCCAGCAACTTTTACAGTTGTAACTTTAACTCTCTCAGCTCTGTAGGTGCCATACGATATGAAGGGATAAAAATAGGTCTAGTGCCCAGCTCTAAGTCTATACAAAATTCAACTTTCAAATCTGGAGGCATACCTGGAAGATCATCTAGAAACACTTTTAGGAATTCACATACCACTGGAACTGATGTTATAGAAGGGACTATAATTTATCTTCCAGAAGATAGGCTAAAAATACCCTCCACCCCTTCTTTACTAATTTTTAGGCATGAATTACAGACACAACCCTCAAAGGATTAGGCTTAAATGTACCTTCCTACTCTAACTTCTCTCTCCCGAGCATTGCTAAAGTGACTATTTCAGCATAACAACCAAGAATAGCATGATGAGGTGATAACCAACTCATCCTCTAAATAATATCAAATTCCTCCTTGCCTAGAATGACTAAGTCTCCCAGGGTCTTAAACCCTATGAACATCATAAAACATGTATGATAAACCTGATTAACATATATAAATTCCCTAACCGATGTAGACACATACATAGGAGCATCAAGATATTCACAATCTGAGTCCGAACCTATAGTAAATTTCACAGACACATAAGAGAAGGTGGAACTGGGATCAAATAATACAGAAGCCATACGATCACCAATAGGAATAATACCTGTGATTGTTGCATTGGAAGTTTCCACCTCAGTTCAAGCCAAAACTGTATAAAGATGTGCCTTATCACCACCCTAAGCTCCGTTTCTACCAACTCGTCCTCCTCCTAAGTTGGCCTGGTTTTCAACCCTAGCTTGACTTACAGACAATAAATTAGGATAATACCTCCTGACATGTCTCAAAACCCCATACTCAAAGCATTTGGGTCCTAAAGTAGGCCTCTGAAATAAAGAAGAAGAAGAAGAAGAAGGTGTATGACTGTCGACTTGGAAAGGCTAATAGATGACCCCAGATAAGCCCCCTGCAGATACTGGCATAGCTTAATGGTAAGGTTTAGAAGAACCATGCCCTTTGAGAAGGTACCATTAAACTGGACCGAGGTCCAAGCCTTCTTTTCCTCTGCCTTTACCTCTCCTTGTTTCTCAAGTGCTTTAGCCTTCTTAGCAAATTCAACAATATCTTGAAAGTACTTACCAGACACAATCACAAATAAAATAGTCAACTGAATCCCCAAATTCAGACCCTTCACAAAGTACCTAATCCGCTCCTCTTTTGAGGTAATCAACTATAGTGCATAGAGAGACAAGGCATGAAACTTGGCCTCATAGGCCATCACGGACATGTTACCCTGCTCCAAACTTATAAAATTATCCTTCTTCTAATCACAATAAGTGCGGGGACCATATTTCTCAAGGAATACATGATGAAATTAAGCCTAAGTAGGTAGAGGTAAGGCGGCCCTGCACTCCACAAATGAACTCCACCATTAATTAGCTTTGCTCTGTAGCTGAAAGGATACAAACTCCACTCCATACTTTTCAATAATACTTATCTTGTGCAGACGTTCATGACAATCTATTAAGAACTCAAATGAATCCTTGGATTTTATACCTCAGAATACCGAGGGACTTCATCTTCATGAACTTACAAAATAGCCCATGTTCATCATTAGTCATCACTGATCCAAGTATATGTTCGGGATAAACCCCTGTTTCAGAGACTCCATCCATCTTGGGTTCTACAGCAGTGGCATATTGCAAGGTTGTGGATGGAGCAGCTGGAACCACTGGAGTGTAGCCAGTGCCAGCCAAGCTACCCAAAATCCCCAAAACTTATTAAATCTCCTCTGCAGATAAAGGAACCTGAGCTGCACCATTTGGTGTTGGCACTATATTCTCTGGAGCTATCATTTATTCTTTCTAAACTACCTCATCTTTATCCTGGGTATGACCTGGAGCATTCTGGTGTGGGGTAGGCGTCCACGATATCTGTCTCACTAGTCTTCTGGATGGCTGTGATCTACCCCTAACTGGTGCTACTCTCCATCCTCCCCTTCTTGCTCTGCCCCTAACTCGAGGTCTACCCCAAACTATGGCCCCAGCATCCAGTGTGGGTACTACTGCGGGTGCTGCTGCTGCTGCTTTGGTTGAATGATTATTCACCATTTATGAACAAGTAGTTGTAGTAGTTTCTCGTTCTTCTATTTCTGTTATTATTCGTCGTTGCTTTCTATTTTAACAAAATAATCCTGTTGGCTTTATTGTCTGATCACATGCTTTTAAGAATTTGGATTCGTGGTCTATTTCTAGTTTCATATTTTTAAACAAATTGGTAGCTTGGTATTTATTTCTTGTTGCTTCTGTATGTTTCTCTCTCCATTCCTATAAGTCATTTCAAAGTGTAAGTCTTTGCCTCATGTGTTGGAAACATATCATGTCTATTATTAAGTGACTTAAACAAGTCACAATTAGAGTGCATGATTATTGGTTCATTTATGAGAATTTGAGTTTTTCAGAACATTTGCTTCCTTGTTTGGTTTTTTTGTCAAGTTTTGATTGCTCCTATCACTTTCACTAATTACCAACTTGTAGTTTTCTTTCTAAAAGTAGTCAAAATAAATTTGTACTAGTTTAGTTTCTCAATAAGACATTGTTTGCAATCAAGTCACATACTGGAAAACATTGTTCAACTTGCAAACCAATTTAAGTAGTGAGATAAAAATCAATCCAATGTCTGTTCATGTGTTATGCATTATGATTGGCTTTCATGACATTTTTTGTGAAATTCTACGTTTCATCAAAACCCTGTCGTGTAGAAATTAGTCCACTCTTTATGCATGTTGATCCATTTTTTAAACTTTGCAAATTATATGGTTTGAAATGATTCTAATTCTTACCTTTGTTTCGTTTGACATGTGAAATCCGGGTCGAGTCCAATATTGGACTCCAATTTATATTGCATCTTTGAGTTGGATCAAAACTCAACAAAAGTTCCTTCAAGTCAAAACCCTTCTATTTAGTCCAAGTAGGGCTGATATGCAACAGTATACATCAGTGATATACAACAACATACACTAGTAATATACATCAGAAAAATAAGGAAATGGAAGCTTATATACGATTAAAAGCAAAATATGATGAATATATGGATGTATACAAATTGTATGCAAGAAGATAGGCAAAGAAAAATGGGCTAAGGCGGGCCCTTATGCTAAAGTCCAAGTTGGATAGAATCTTTGGGCCAAGGCCTATTTTCAAACTCTTTCTTTTCCTTGTAATTTTTGTTGATATTGACTGTTTGTATGAAACTCTAACTTGTTTAATCTAATTGAATTCTCCCTAGTAGAGTTTCTATGTTTGTTTACAAAAATTAATGCTCTTACAAAACCATTATTAATTCGAATAATTTTCAAGTAAGCCTTTTCAAAGCATATTTTGTAAGCAAACTATTTAAATTTGTTACTTATGTAAAAGCAAGCAAATTCTTTTTTGCAATCACAAATGATTTTTCAAGTATGGTCCATTCTTTTCAAGTTAGTCAAATTAAGTTGGTTTTCTAATGGTTCAGACAACCGCGTGTTACCCGATTTTTTAGGTGCCTTAAAACCCTTCCTAAAGTGTTAATATAAGCCCTTACTCGGATTTTTGAAAATTCATAGAATTTTTTGTTTGTCTTTTTAAATAATTTTAAAGGTTTTTTTGATTTTTCCTAAATAAATTAAGTTGGGACTCTGTATTAAATTGATTTTGAAAATTTTATGAAGTTTTTGAATTCAAACAAGTCATTCTCCCGCAAAACAATCATATCATATCATATCATATTTATATTATTCTAAAACCTAAATTATAGGTTCCAAAACCCAAAAATTTTAGGAGCTTTTAAACGCGTGAACTATTAATACGGAAAATGTACTTATTAAATTTAATTCATATACTCTCATATAAGAGAGATAAAAATTTACGATAGTGCCACACCGTAAAGAAATGTTTTTCTATAAATATTGTACCTACTACCTACCAATTTTCTTTCACGAATATCTTCCAAATTAAATATTACTCTTTGTAATTAATTTTATGTATTATATATAGTTTTTTAAATCCATTTTTAAACTTTACAAATTTCTATATTTTTAAGAACTCTTTAGTTCTTAATTTTTAAATTTGTAATCGGTTATAGCAGGTTCTTTCTTTATTTTCCAATTATCATATATTATGTTAAACTTAGATACTAATAATCACACCACATGCAATAATACAATATATTATTGGCATAATACATAAATATGCCCTTTAACTTGGCCCCAACTACCATTTATGTCCTCCAACTTTGGGTGTGCACAAGTAGGCATTTAAACTTGTATAAAATTGAACAAATAGACACACACGTCCTACGTGGCATCTACGTGGCAATTCACGTGAGATTGTCATGTAGATGCCACATAGGACGTGTACGTTTATTTATTCAACTTTATATAAGTTTAAGTTCCTACTTATGCACATCCAAAGTTGGAGGGTATAGATGCGAGCTGAGGTCAAGTTAAAGAGCCTTAAAAACTGGAACTTTACTTGATGTTATGATCTTTTCGTATTTGTTATTGATGTTATTTGTTTCTAACCCTGGTCGGCCGATAATTCTTACTAGTACGTGTGGTTGTATTGATGCTACACTTACCATACCTCCAATCGGGGGTATGGCCATGGTGTAGGTTAGTTGGAGTTTCTTTAGTAGCGATGCCAAATACTCTGCAACAGGTTCTGCCCTCTCCATTCTACATAGATGTTGTGTCATGGATGTTCATACTCCTTGTCTAGTGCACTTGTACCAGTTTAGGCTAGTTTCTGGGGATTTGTTGTTGCTTCTTTTCCACATTCTTTTATGTATCAAATGTATTGATTGAAATTGTATAAGAAGTAGATTGAATAATTATAATTGGTTTCAAGTTGCTATTCAGATAATTAATTTTAAGAGTTACTTTTAAAAATTGTTAAACTTCTACATTTGATTAAGTGATGAGGTATTAAGTGTTCTCCTATCTGGGGTAGGTGTAGGTAGGTTCCCGCATGATCCGGTGGGTGGGGTCGTGACAAGCTTCTATCAGAGCCTAGGTTACTGGTTGTCCAGTATAAGAGCAAAGGTTAAGTAGAGTCTTACAGATTGGTGTGTTGATGTCCACATCAAATCTGTAGAAAGCTACAAGGCATATAGGAATTAATTTCACTTTCTTCTTCCCTATCGTGTTATTTCAGTATTATCTCCCCGAGTTGAGTCTAATTGGTATCTGGCAGATTCTAATTGGTATCTCGACTACTATAATTGGGACTGGTTGGCCCAAATTGATATCTTGTAACATTAATAGGTTGGAATGAACGTTCCAACCGGTAAAGGCCAGTAAAGAAGTGTATGAGGTTGATTGATATGGTTACTTGATGATATGTACAATTACTTGCTGTGAGATAATGGTCTGTTTATTGTCACTATGTATGTTGTCATGAATCTTATGAAAGTGTAACGTGAATTGTGATGATTAAATTCTTATGTCTAGTGCTTGGTATGTATGTTATCTGAACTATGTGTGGCCAAGGAACTCGGGCATCGTAGGGATCGGGTATGATATCAAGGGTGTCTTCATTTCTGTAACTTTAGACATGTCTTATCTCTCTGTGATTTGGAGTATTCCTTGACTTCGAGCCAAATCCTGATGAACTTCGAGCCAAATCCCGATGAACTACCCAGGCGCCTTGCCATTTGGTGAAAAGTATAGTATAGGGTGTGGTGCTTAAGAGGAAAAGAAGGGAAAAGTGTGTTAAAAACCGATTAAGTGGAGGAATTAATTATGTTTACAATGTCTTGAGTCTTGATATAAGTTACTTTAGACCTTAAAAACTCTTGTACGTGAGAGTTAGAAATTCTAATAGTGTTCAGGGGATGGAGTGGTAGGGGAAAAGACCTGGGAATAGTTAGTAAAAAGAGAAAAGTGGAACCACTGGAGGTTACTATTGTAGCTGAATTTTTACCACTGGAACAGTAAATTAACTATTCCAGCAGCTCCAGGCAATGAGCTGTCAGGAAATTCCCCTATTTTTGTGAATTTGCAATCGTTGCAAAACAACCTTATTTTTGAAATAATAAAATGATAAAAATCAACCCAATACGTATTATAAGATAAGGTGATTATTATAAGGGTGCGGGGAGGAAAAACGTCCTAAAATGTAAGAAAATAAAAGGAGTAATTATTTGTAACATGCCCCAAACAGGGGCAACCTAAATCCAAAAACAAAATAAATTTTAACCCGAGAAGGGGGGAAAGAGGACATCTAATTGGCAGCACTATCTTCGAGGCTTGAGGCGTCCAAACCCTTCTCCTCCATCCCACTGAGGAAGGAGAACTCCCCGACATCCTTCTTGGTCATCTTCAGGAGATTCTTAGTAAAAGAGGTGCAAGCGAACATGACTTGCACAACCTTCCACATCCTCACGAGCATGAGATCCTGGGAGTGGTACTTCTTTTTCTCCTCGTCTAGTTCCCTTCAGAGCTCAACGTAAGCATGGGTTGGGTCAACCAAGGAAGTTGAGCTCGAAAGAGCCAACCCCAGCTGAGGCACCTGGGTCTTCTCTATGTAACCCCACATAAAAGCAATGTCATCCGCCCAATCACTAGGAGGAGCAAGTACCTGAGAAGGAGTACCCCTACTTCCTCCAGCCCTGCTACTCTCACTTTTCTCACCTGTCGTCCTTTTCTTTTTTCCCCATCCCTGGGTACTCCTACGCCGTAGAGGGTTGTATGGAATGTTATACTCCTCTAAGGTATTAAGGTCATCCTTGGAGACATCTATCCACTTGTACAACTCCGTAATTAGGGGAGGCAAGAACAGATCTCTTGCTGACCTCTCCAGAGCATAGAAGTACTGCCACTTGTCCATGATCTGTGCCCCCATATTAACCTCGATCCCCGCCAAAATGCACTCCACCACCATGGCTTGGACCAATGAAACACCACGTCCGTAATATTTCCCGAAGAATGGATCCTCTGGGACATATTCATCACCTTGTTCAAAAACACCACCAAAAATCAAGTTCAAAGAGTTACTCCAACACCACATGAATGCTCCCTATTTCTAATGTAACCCCATGATCCTATGATGAGAAATGCATAAAGTAAGTAGTAGAGGAGAAGAATTTACCTTGAAATCATTGACGGGGGCAGATTTTGCAGAGAGAGTTGAGAGAGTTTGAGAGGTTGGAGTGAAAATAAGGGAAATGAACATTTCTCCCTATTTCAACTATCGTGAACTGCTGCTGCGGTTGGCTACTGCTGCAGTGGTAACTAACCACTGTAGTGATAAGACTCTCCCAATGTCAGTTTAGTCTCAACTTTTTGGTGCATTGTTGTGTTGTATCCTCTTTGGGCAATTGTAGTAGATAATGATCACTAGAAGTAATTATGTACACCTTATCGGGGGATATGGGAATAACCATCATGATAAAAACTAGGCAATGCTTAGCTACATCTAATTGTAGAGCAGAGAGGTACGTAATCGTACCAGTAAATATTACAGTATTCCTTCTAACAACCAGGTGTAGTTGGAAATCCCTTAAATAATAGTTTGAGTGTCCGAAACCCCACCTAAGGAACGTTCAAGGATGAACGGTGGGTAAATTGGTATCTAATGTAGCAACCCAAACTGTCGTTACGTGTGAAAATTCCCCAAAAATAATTTACAATATATAATACACTTAAGTAGGCAGGGAAAAATGTTAAAACAGAAAGCCAAAATGAGGCCCAAAAGAATTTGGGCTGGTCAGCAACCTACCATTATAGCGGTATGATAACCACTGCATCGATGCAGTGGTACCCAATAGTAGCCAACCTAAAGAAAAATTAAAAATCCTAATTTCTATTATTTCCCCAAGTTGCCCACTTCCTCCAACTCCCCAACCAAGAGATTTTAAAGGTCAGGGTTCATGAGGGAAGTTTCAAGACACACTCGGAGGGAACCAGATATGGGGATACACTTAGCACACTCGAGTCAGCTCACCCCTCTCTGTAGCAACATGTTTCCTTTAAAAGGTAAGTTATGGTTTACTTTGTAGCAACTAGACTTGGGCTAGATTCAATTAACATTAATAGTAATGTCCAGATCCTCATAAATTAGGCCTTCATGTATGGAGTTGGATGGTTGGACACAACATAATTCGGTTAGGTTTAAATAGGTCGCATTGTTGTACATTGTGTTGAGACATTAATTATGATAAGAAATGGTTGTAATCGAGTAACAAATGTGGGTAGCTTAATACCTTCCAGGGCTCTTGGGCATTATGGAAGGTTAGATAAGATAGTAAAGAGTAAGAGAAAACTAGGCTAACTTAAGTAATTATAAAACTCATAACTAGTCAGCTGTGTTCAGACAAGTGGTTCAACGTGAGACGTGGGAAATTAGGGTAGTTATTATCTCAATAGTTTCACGCAACTGATGAGTAGAGTAAAAAGGTAAAATGGTAAAGAGATCTATAGATTTTTTGTTAGAAGTAGTTAGAAATAAATAGAGGACGGCATGGAAACATGAGTCTGGGGCGTGGACAAAGATGAGGTGTGGCATGGTGTGAACTTATACTACGTCAGCCAGGTAGTGGTGTATGGTTCATGATGGTCGACAACACATATATAAACTAATGTCAAATATCAAATGAGTTAGGCGGTTGGTGCAACACTTAGACTGGCTTGCCTTGTTCTTGTTCGCAAACTGAATATCTATGCTTTTCTTCTAGCATGTCTTATGATTCTTTGATTGCATCTCATATTCATATGCATTGTGATGATATTGTGTAATGAAGGATCGGGTACCATGCCGGTATAAATATAATATCTTGTGATATGGATCGGGTACCACACCGGTATAAATATGATATATTGTGGTTTGGATCAGGTACCACGCCGGTATGGTAGGATATGGATGATGTTGATGGGACAGATGAGAAAAGATAAGGAGAGATGATGTGCACATCTTGCATACACACATTCAATTATATGCATTTTCATGTGATTGCACTTTATATATTTTTACATATGTTCATGTTGTGGTGAATTGTGAAAAAGAGTATATAGGAGCATAAAGGGGTTCCTTGTATGGACAAGCAGTTTGACTAGAAGCCTATAGTTTCTTAAGTGGGCTGGTTGTGGTAAGGTAGGTTTATTAAAACTCTGAGTTCTTAGTGGTGGTAGAGTTTGTGATGCCTAGTGGTAGTTGAGTATCGAGAAATTTGGGGGCGGAGGTGGATTAAGAATTGTATATGTCAAAAGGATAAGTTAATTAAGGGTAGAAGAGGTATAGACTGGAATAGGAAGTCAAAGGACAAAGATATACAAAAATATTAAATGACAGGTAGGTCACAGAGATGCTAAAGTAGGGTGTTAGTAATTGTTTAATTGGGGATTCATAACCGAATCTTTACTTGATACTATAATGTCACGACCCAATTTCTCAGGTCATGATGACACTTACTTTAACCCATAAGTAGTTAAGCCAAGCCATAGGACGTAACATCAAGTAATGGGCTAATGGGGAAAAATAAAGGAACACGAGGGTAAAACTAATATGCAACAATACTATAAGCCAAAGCAAAGATATATGTATATACACATAACATGTTGTACAAGAGGGGGAGAGGATAAAACAAATAAAATGAATCCCTCCCAAGACTTGGTAAGGTCGGTACTAGAGCCACTATAACAAAAAGAAGAGTACTAGACAGTATCCAAAATATAAATATATAAAGTAGTCTCAAAATGAAAAAGACTGTAACTGAAATGAATGGAGGACGATCAGCTTTGGACTCTAGAAATCTCACCCTATATCAGGATCAGTAGCTGGGCCTTAGAATAGTGTCAATGCCAGTGAATCTTACTCAGATCTACATCAGGAAAAAAATGTAGAAGTGCAGTATGATTATCAAAGTAACGGGTACTCAGTAGAAATCATCGGTCGACTAAGCTCAAATATAGTAAAAGTATAAATATAGTGCGAGTGTATAAGTTAAGTCAACAATAATATAGGCAAAATGTAAATATCTACTATACTAGCAAGTTTAGTAACGGAAATAAATAACTCAAAAGTAAGAAAGAAGAGCTAACTATAACCTAACTGGGTCCCCATAAGCCCAGAAGTCACACATAAGAAGACAATTGTAACACCCCATACCTTCACGACCCTAATTGACAACCTTGAACCATGTTTATTCTAGGTTCGAGAGCAATAAGTATGTAGTTTGCATTGTTATTGATGGAACATTTGATATTGTGCTAGTAAATCTGATTAGACCTTTGAAGTAGGTGGTGTTTGTGACTTTGTGGAGCACTTGTGGGGGTGAAAAGAGAGGTTTAAAGGAAATCCAAGAAAAGGATATTAAAGTTAAGAGGAAAGGTAAAGATTTGGACTTGAAAGATTCAACCAAATCCGCAAAGAAAATTCGAAATCAAAATTTAAGTGTGGGGCGCTGCAGGTGGCGTGCCAGGCCACTTTGGCCTGAAATTTTTGTGGAACAGGAAGTAGAGGGGTGCGCCTGGGGGTGTTCCAGGCCACTAATGTGCACCTGTTCAGGTGCTGAAATTTTGCTAAGTCCTAAGGGCGCCCGGGAGCGTGCCAGGGTGCTTTGGGCCAAATTTCTTCTACGATTATTAGTCTATAAAGAGGACTATTGGGTTATTATATTATTATTCCATCATGTTAGGGCTAATATTGAGAGAGATTAGCATCCGATTTGGGGTTAATTCTTCGTCATAAGTATTTTATAAAATTATGTTCAATTAAGCCATGGGTGGCAAGAATCTCTTATTTTTGAGATTGAGGCTACGAACATGAATATCGTGAGTTGAATATTGTCGTAACATTTATGGAATTATTAAACATGGGATAATTGGAGTATAACACATTGAATTTGGTTGGCTAAGTTGATATGTGTTATTGGGCTCAATTTAAAGCCTAAATTGGAACAAAAGACATGGCCCCAAAAGGGCAAAATGAACCATTCTTCCTTTCACTAATCAATGATTGATAAAAGTGGATAAGGATGACCAAAAGGGATATAAAAAGGGCAAAAAAATCATATTTTTATTCAATTACATACACATGCCTTTTCTAGATTTTTTTACACTTTTCTCTCTATCTCAAACCCTAAGGCAACCATCAATTGCTTGGACAAGATCATCCTTTAGCAATCTTGGGTAAGTGTTTAACCTTATTATTTAATATATTATATGCATGGGAGAGTATGTATATCATGATGGTTATGTTGGCAAAGTGTTAAATAGTGCACCTTTGTTTTTTTACCAAAAGATGTGTCATCCTTGTGATCTAAACTTGAAAAAGGACTTGAGTTTTGATGAAAGTGCATGGTATGGATGAAATATCAACATGTATGGTGTGGTTATGTTCCTTAACTTGTTATTTTTCTATAAGTATAAATTGTGGTATTGTTGTTGATATATTGTTATGAAGTGTATTGGGGTGACTTAGTGGAGTAATTGTGACGTCGTATTAATGAGGACACGTAAAGGATGAACTTGGTGTGAAATGATATGGGTTTGTACTGCTTTGGTCAATGTATGGCATGTTGTGGTATTTTTGGTATGGAAATTCCGTGAATGGTATTGTAAAGGGGGAAATGACATTGTAAGGCAAACATGTAACTCATTGTCGTCTTATGCACTTGAAGGTAGTTGGTTGTTAACGTAAGCTCTGTTATGTACTTGTGTTATAGAGGGAAACGTAAGGAAGGAGTTGGACTATTGTGTTCATATATAGGCTTTTGTATTCATACTTGGAAGTGAAGGTATGTAAGGTTACTCTTTCTGTATCCTTTTCTAGCATACAGTATTCACCTTGTCACTGTACTTGTTCATTTCCGAAATGTTCTAAGGTATCTCATTTCAGGTTATCATCTATTGTTAATCACATATATCTTATTCTTTGACCTATTGTTATTCATGTGTCATATAATGGTGGACATGATTCCAAGTTCCAATAATGTTGCATTCAAAAGTTCCAATAATGAAATAATCATCGAATGAACTATTTCTAAGATTGAAGAAGAGAGGTAATAACGTCTTTATTACCTAGCATAGGTCGATCCCAATATCTACGGGTGGTATCCCAGGGGTGGTGAAAATAACACCTAGCATGGTTCAATCCCACTACTACGTGTGGTATCACAGGGCAAAAGAAAAGCCTAGCATGGGTCGATCCCAAAAACTGTTGATTACCCACTGATTAGCTTGGGGCCCGGGCATTATAAGAATGGAAGGAAGTGAATGAAGAAGTGAGTGATGAACTAATGAATGAGTGTAAAAGTAAAGAAAGTAATCCACTTAATTTACATATTTCCATACATATAGAATGGTGACTTATCCATACTAGTTATTCACTTATATTGATTCCATTGAAGTATTTATGTATCATATAGTTTCTTATGGCCTTACATACTCATTACATTGTTCGTACTGACGTCCCTTGTGGGACTTACCTTACTTGCTGCAGGCACAGGTACTAATAAACCTCCACAGTAAGCTGCGGGTCATCTACTGATCTTTGGTGAGCTCCAGTTGGTTCGAGGCTTTCTGAGTCACAGTTGTACATTGGTTTTGGTATTATAAATATTGTGTAAAGCGGGGACTTATCTTGAATTTAGGTTGGTTATGTATGTGCTTCTGTTAGAGGCTTTTGTAGACATATGTGGGTATATGAATGTAAGAGACGTATGTCCATCTTTACTCGATGGCCTTAACGGCCAAGTTTCACGTATGTATGTATCACATGTTCCATGATTTTTGCTATTAGCATTTTATGTAATTACGTGGTGGTGATGTTTCTGATGGCATGCATATGAATGGACATGAGTAAAGATTGGTTCTCGGGCCTTATCGACTTCGGGTGCCAGTTCGCCCCGTTGGAATTTGAGTCGTGACAAAAGTGGTATCAGAGCAGGTCGTTCTAAGGGTGTCTATAAAGCCGTGTCTGAGTAGAGTCTTGCTTATGGATTTGTTGTGCGCCACATTTATAAGTAGGAGGCTACGGGACATTTAGGAGTTGTTTCTTTTCTTCCTTTCTTGGATCGTACAATAGAGCCAATGTTGTAGGTAGAGTCATATCTGACCATGGGAATTGTTTTCTTGTGTGATGATAGAATGTCGATGGCAAGAAAAGATTGGGGAAAAGGTAAGAAGATAGATAGGACTATCGGAGAAGGAACCAGTAGAGCACCACCTGAGCAAGTTGATCAAGGTAGGGCTAGAAATGAGTTCGTATCTCGGGCTTCTCCTACCCTTCCATTTACAGAAGAGCCAAGAAGGAAAGGAGTATCTTCGGAACTGCCCGTTAATACTATTGAACAGGACTTAATGAATGAAGTACAAATATTGACCCGTGTAGTTGTTGCACAAATTCAAAGACAAGCCTTTGCGCCGCAGATGGAGGAGCAGAGGCAAAGGAGAAGGATGCAAGGATTGGAAGAAGGGCCGTAAAAAAGGGCTATACCTATGGGACGGTTTATGGCATCCCAAGAAGAAGTTAGGCCTTGAGTTTTTCCTAGACCGCCTAAGACATTATTTCCCCATTCCAAAGAAAATCCTCCCTCTCTATTCCAAGGGTTTAGAAACAACCAATTTGGGCACAGAGGTGAGGTTCAAGATTCGCGGACCGTGGGGTATCAAGCACATGGAAATATGAGCCAATCGAGGTTTTTTCGTCAGCTGTGCCAGCCCTGCCGGAAGTTTCATTCAGGTGAATGCCAGGTTGGAACAAATGTTTGTTACTGGTGTGGTATGTCGGGACATGTAAGGAAAAGGTGTCCACAAAGGGGCACGAGTGGTATGGCACGAATTATGGGACCAACTGTCGCAACGCCATTATCAATGCCTCCTATAGGTCGAGGTGTGCAGCCTACGGGGTGTAGCAGAGGTTCTGGAGGAGCAGCTAGTTCCAGTGGAACCCAGGATCGTCTTTATGCCCTAGCGGATAGACAGAATTCAAAGGCTTCCCTGATATAGATACAGGTACATTATCCATAGTTTCACATAAGGTATATGCATTTATTGACCCGAGTTCTATGTAATATCCCGTACATTTACGACCTTATTTGATGACTTTGAGACTTGTTTACCTTATTATTGAGGGCAAAAAGTATGTATCTTGGATGGTATTGGAGGGTAGGCTAGTATTTACAAAAGCTGAAAAGAATTCAGAGAACCATTAAAACATACGCCACTCCCTGTTTCAGGGTGCGTGGCACAAGCCTAAGGTTCATAGGGCACCACATTTTCGCGCTACTGCCCGTATTGCAGCAGTGGCGCAAGGCACAAATAATGTGGCCTTTCCGAGCTTGTTTTGCGACGTAATGCAATGTCGATTCTTCCATGGTTTATTTTAATTCTTTGGTGTTACTTTTCTTCTTTTTAAGGTTTCAAATACCTAGATACACTCCTACATTATCAAACCATGAAAAACAAGTATTTATCAAATTATGTTCAATTAAGCCATGGACGGCTAGAATGTCTAGTTTTGCGATTGAGGCTACGAATGGGAATCTCGTAAGAGAATATTGTCGTGACGTCATGGAATTATTTAAAAGTGATATGTATGATGTATTATACATGGATTTTGATGGGCTAAGCTAATAAGTGTTATTGGGCCCAATTGGGGGCCCAAAACAAGGCCAAAATAGAAGGCCCAAAAAGGAAAAAAAAGACCCATTCTTGTAATTGACCAAGGGACCATGACATTTAATGCCAAAGAAGTGGATAAGGATGACTTAAAAGACTCTATAAAACAAGTAAAAAATCAGATTTATTTCATTACAACTCTCATAACTTTTGGATATTTCTCAAACATTTCTCTCTTTTCCAAACCCTAAGGCAACCATTCCCTTTGGACACTTTGGACAAGATCATCCCTTTGCAAGCTTGGGTAAGTATTTATTATTGTGATTTAACATATTATATGCATGAGAGATTGTGCAGATCATGAAGGTTGAATAAGACACTTTTGCCCTTTTGTAAAAGATGTGCCATTTTGTGAATTAAACTTGAAAGATGACTTGTGGTTTTGATGAAAGAGCATGGTAGGGATGAAATATCAAAATGTATGGTGTGATTATGTTACAAAACTTGTTATTTTCTATAAGTGTAAATTATGGGATTTTGGCTGATATGTGCTATAAGGTGTATTAAGGTGACTTGATGGATTATTTGTGATATGGTGTGAATGAGAAAGTGTAAAGAAGAATCTTTGTTGCAAAATGCTATTGGTTATGATTTTTGGTAAATGTATGGCATATTTGGTATTTTTGGTATGGTCATGCCAAAATTTTATTGTAAACGGGGAAATGACGTTATAGGCAATTATGTAACTTTTGTCGTCTTTTGCACTTGTAAGGTGGTTAGATGTTGACGTAAACTCCGTTATGTACTTGTGCTGTAGAGTAAGGGGCGGGATCATTATATTCACTAGGATTGTGGGTTCTTATTGAGAGTCTAAGGTATGTAAGGTTATTCTTGTCCGTATCTTTCTGCAGCACATATTGCTCCCTTTGCCATTGTACTTGTACCTATGTCGAAATGTTCCAAAGTATCTCATGTCAGGTTGGTTACCTATATATATTTATTCATGTGTCTCTTGTACATTGAACATTGTCCCAAAGTTCCAATAATACGATAACCAACAATGTTTCAAGTTCATAACTAAAGAATGAAAGTAATGCATACTTGTTTGAGTATGGGTGGTAGCTCAAAGGGGCGAAAGCCTAGCTAGAGACGATCCCGATATATCACGGGTGGTAGCTCAAAGGGGTGAAAGCCTAGATAGAGACGATCCTGATTGATTATTGGACACAGGGGGTAGCCCAAAGGGGTGAAAACCTAGCTAGGGCCGAACCTGTTTTATTGATTTATGGGTGGTAGCTCAAAGGGGCATAAGCCTAGCTAGAGACGATCCCAATATTTTTATTTACCACTGATCAGTTGGTTCCGGGCATGATGTGATTATTGTTGATATTGAGATGAATGATAAAGGAAATAAAGAATGTAAAGTACATGGTTCCACGCATACGGAAATGTTGGTTTGTCTATATTGCCTATTCTCTTATCTTTGATATACATTGGTGTTCTCACTTATTGATACAGTTTTCTTATGGCCTTACATACTCAGTACATTCTTCATACTGACCCCCTCGGGGGAACTTACCTTACTTACTGCAGGCACAGGTTCTAGTAGACCTCCACTGTAGGTTGCGGATCATTTGCGGACATTTGGTGAGCTCCAGTTGGTTCGGGGCTTTCCGAGTCTTATATGTACATTTTTTTTGGCCTTGTGTATATATATAGAGCGGGGTGTGTCCCGACTCTAGGTTGGTTTGGTTGTACATCTGTAGAGGCTTTGTAGATGTTGTGGGTCAGATGAAAGGAATTTAATGAACGTATTTTTTGTTTTGATGGCCCTAACGGCCAAGTTTCATAATTCTTATATATTTGTCATAACTTTCGTTTTTGGCATCTTATATTTATTTGTAGTGGTGATGACTATTGAGTGGTATGCGTATGGGTGTTTATGGATGAAGATTGGTTCTCTCAGGCCTTGTCGGCTTCGGGTGCCATGTCCGTCCCGTTGGAATTCGGGGCGTGAAAAAAGTGGTATCAGAGCGCGTCATCCTAAGGGTGTCTACAAAGACGTGTTTGAGTAGAGTCTTGCTTATCGATGTGTTGTGCACCACATTTATAAGTAGGAGGCTACGAGGCATTTAGGAGTTATTTCTTTTTCTTCATTTCTAGATCGTGCAATAGAGCTACTGTTGTAAGTGGAATTGTACCTAACCATTGATTTTCTTATGTTATAGAAAATGCCGATTGCACAAAAAGGGAAAGGCAAAAGTAAAAGAATAGATAGGCTGGTTGGAGAGGGAACTAGTAGACCACCACCGGAACAAGTTAATCAAGGTGGGGTTGAACAGGAGTTTGCGTCGCGGGCTTCTCCTACCTTACCTACAGACCCGCCTATGAATGCTACTGACAAGGATTTAAGAAACGCAGTGCATATGTTGACACAGATAGTTTCTGCACAAACACAGGGACGAGCTGGTACAATGACAAATGAGGATGATGTGGCTAGAATAGCGAGCCGCAGAACACAGAATTTTCTGAAACTAGATCCTTCTATATTCATGGGGTCAGACCCACAGGCATATCCATAGGACTTCGTGGACTAAGTTCAAAGGGCCCTAGATGTTATGCACGTGACTGGTGTAGAAACGGTAGAACTTGCGGCCTACAGGTTGAAAGGCGAAGCAATATTGTGGTATGAGGACTGGAAACGGTCAAAGGGCATTGATGCACTTCCAGCTGGTTGGCAAGAATTTAAAATGGCCTTCCTTAATCACTATCTCCCCTATGAGGTCTGAGAGGCTCGTGCAGACCAATTCTTGAATCTGCGATAGGGTAACATGAGTGTTAGAGAGTACAGCCTCAAGTTTAATTCCTTCGCCCGGTATGCTCCGAACGTGGTTGCGACTATGACCGATAGAGTTCATCGGTACATGGACAGACTGGAGCCATATTTGGTAAGGGACTGTACCATTGCTGCTTTGAACAGGGACATGGATTTTGCCAGAATACAGGCCTTCACACAAAAGATGGAGGATCAGAGGCAACGGAGGAGGACACAGGAATCTGAAAGAGGGCCGTCAAAGCGGGCTAGACCTATGGGGCAGTCTATGGTGTCCCAAGGAGAATTTAGACCTTAGATGTTTCCTAGACCGCATAGACCATTATTCTCTCATTCCACAGCAGGCGCTTCCTCCCAGTTTCGAGGGTCTAGAGGCGGTTATGTTGGGCAAAGCAGTGGGGTTCAAGGCTCGCAGACCACAGGGTTTTTCCATCAGCCATCTCAGCACTGTGGAATGTTTTACTCAGGGGAATGCCAACGTGGAGTGAATACTTGTTTCTGGTGTGGTATGACAGGGCACATGATGAGGGAATGCCCACGAAGAGGCTTTAGTGGTGTGGCACGACCTATGGGGTCAACCGTTACATCTTCATCACCGGTTCCTTCCGTAGGTCGAGGTATGCAGCCTGCCGATCATGGTAGAGGTGCTGCAGCAGCAGCTAGTTCCAGTGGAGCCCAGAATCGCACTTATGCTCTAGTGGACGGACAGAATTTGGAGGCATCTCCCGATGTAGTCACAGGTGTATTGTCTACATTTTCACATGGTGTATATGCATTGATAGATTCGGGCTCTACTTTATCATATGTTACTCCGTTGATTGCTGCAAAATTTGAAAGAATACCGAAATTCTTAGATAAGTCTATTGAAGTGTCTACACCGGTTGGTGAATCTATTATTGCAAAAAGAGTATATCGTAATTGTGTGGTAACTATGTGTGGTCATGATACACTAGCTGATCTTATTGAACTTGACATGGTGGATTTCGATGTTATAATGGAGATGGATTGGTTGGCTTCTTGTTATGCTATGGTGGATTGCCGAGCCAAGGAGGTACATTTTCATTTTCCACAAAAGAATATTCTTGAGTGGAAGGGTAATGTGGGGGCACCGAAAGGCAAATTTATTTCCTATCTTAAAGCTAGGAAAATGATAGCTAAGGGGTATATATGTCATTTGGTAAGAGTGCAAGATCTCAACGTGGAACCACTAACTCCTCAGTCGGTACCAGTGGTAAATGAATTTCTCGAAGTATTTCCTGACGATCTTCCAGGTATACCTCTATAACGGGAAGTGGAGTTTGGAATTGATGTGATTCCAGGCACTCAGTCGATCTCTATTCCTCCGTATAAAATGGCTCCAGCAGAATTGCGTGAATTGAAGGAGCAATTGAAAGACTTGCTGGACAAGGGCTTTATAAGGCCTAGTATGTCCCCGTGGGGCGCACCAGTATTGTTTGTGCGGAAGAAAGATGGCACCTTAAAAATGTGTGTCGATTATCGGTAATTGAATAAGGTAACGATCAAGAACAAATATCCCCTCCCCAGAATTGATGATTTGTTTTATCAGTTACAGGGTACCAAATGGTTTTCCAAGATTGACTTGAGGTCTGGTTACCATCAAGTCGGGGTTAGATAAAATGATGTACCCAAGACAGCATTCCGAACACGGTACGGACATTATGAATTTTTAGTTATGTCATTTGGACTAACAAATGCACCTGCAGTTTTTATGGATTTAATGAATAGGGTGTTCAAGCCATTTCTCGACGTGTTCGTGATGGTATTTATTGATGATATTTTGGTTTACTCGAAATCACAAGCGGACCACATTAATCACTTACGACAAGTGTTACAAATTCTTTGTGACCGTAAGTTATATGCGAAGTTCTCTAAATGTGAATTTTGTTTGAAATCCGTAGCATTCTTGGGTCACATTGTGTCGCATGAAGGAGTTCAGGTTGATACGCAAAAGATTGAAGCAGTGAAAAATTGGCCAAGACCTACGATGCCTACAGAGATTCATAGTTTTCTTGGTTTGGTAGGTTATTACAGGAGGTTTGTGGAAGGGTTTTCTTCTATTTACACACCATTGACAAAGTTAACCCACAACGAAACTAAATTCCAGTGGAATTATGCATGCGAAAGGAGTTTCCAGGAGCTGAAGAATAAATTGACTTCTACACCTGTATTAGTACTTTCGGAGGGCACAGAAGGGTACATAGTGTATTGTGATGCTTCAAGAGTTGGTTTAGGATGTGTATTAATGCAGCACGGTAAAGTTATAGCCTATGCTTCAAGGCAACTGCGTCCACATGAGAAGAATTATCCCACAAATGATCTTGAATTAGCAGCTGTAATTTTTGCTTTAAAGATATGGCGTCATTATTTGTATGGAGTTCATGTTGATATCTATACTGACCACAAAAGTTTGCAATATATCTTTAAGCAGAAAAACCTAAATCTGAGGCAGCGGAGATGGCTGGAACTCTTAAAGGACTATGATATTGATATTTTATACCATCTCGGGAAAGCAAATGTAGTAGCTGATGCACTGAGTCGCAAAGCAACGGGACGCACTAACGGTCAGTTGAGGGAAAAGCAAGAGATAGTCAAATATCTACATCAACTAGCTAGCTTGGGAGTTCATCTGCTTGAATCTCCAGATGAAGGGGTTATCGTGCAGAATGCAACAGAATCTTCCTTAATAGCTGAAGTAAAGGAGAAACAGTATGCGGATCCTATTTTGTTGCAGCTGAGAGAGAATGTGCAGCATAAATTGACAAAGGCATTCGATCTTACGCAAGAGGGAGTACTTCAATGCCAAGGTTGATTATGTGTATCGGACGTAGATGAGCTAAGGAAGCGGATTATGACAGAGGCACATCACTCATGGTATTCTATTCATCCGGGAGCTAAAAAGATGTATCATGATTTGAAAGACATATATTGGTGGGGAAATATGAAAAAGAACATTGCGGAATTTATAGCTCAATGTCCAAATTGTCAACAGGTGAAGTGGAACATCAGAAATCGGGAGGTTATATGCAATGTATAGATCTTCCAGTTTGGAAATGGGATATGATTAATATGGATATCATCACAGGGTTACCTCGTACGTTGCGGAAATTTGATTCTATATGGGTCATAATTGACAGGCTTACCAAATCAGCGCATTTCCTACCAGTCAGGACTACCTATACAGCTGAAGATTATGCAAGACTGTATGTAAAAGAGATAGTGCGATTGCATGGGATTCCAATTTCCATTATGTCAGACAGAGGAGCACAGTTCAACGCTCATTTTTGGAATTCTTTCCAAAGGAGCTTGGGCACACAGGTGAATTTGAGTACGGCTTTTCATCCTCAGACAGATGGACAAGTAGAGCGTACTATCCAAACACTTGAAGATATGCTACGAGCTTGCACATTGGATTTTAAAGGTAGTTGGGATGAACACTACCTCTTATTGAATTTGCGTACAACAATAGCTATCATTCAAGTATCGGGATGGCACCTTATGAAGCTTTATATGGAAGAAAATGTCGATGACCAATTGGATGGTTTGAAGTGGGTGGACCTGCTTTACTTGGGCCAGATTTTGTTTATCAAGCTATGGAGAAAGTTAAAGTGATCCAGAAGCGGCTACAAATGGACCAAAGTCGACACAAGTCATATACGGATATTAGACGAAGAGGGCTCGAATTTGCCATAGGTGATTGGGTATTCCTAAAGGTGTGGCCGATGAAAGGGGTAATGAGGTTTGGAAAGAAAGGAAAATTGAGCCCACGTTATATAGGTCCATATGAAATTGTCAAAAGATTTGGACAAGTTGCGTATGAATTGACATTACCTCAAGAACTCTCCACAGTCCATCCAATATTTCATGTTTCGATGCTTTGCAAGTGCATAGGAGATCCATCTCGTATTAATCCTATTGAAGATGTACAAGTCACGGAGGATCTTACCTATGAGGAGATACCTATTGCTATTCTGGACAGGCAAGTGAAGAGGCTCAGAAATAAAGACGTTGCTTCCGTAAAGGTACTTTGGAGAAATCAACAAGTAGAAGAGATCACATGGGAAGAGGAAGAAATGATGAAGTCAAAGTACCCATATTTATTTCACACGGAAGAAAAAGTTCACAGTGCGGAGGTGGAGCCATAACAAGTAAGTAGTTACAAGTATTGTGTATATATGTGTTAAGATAGGAATACATTTGTTGAACATGAGACGATTTTACTAAAATTCGAGGACGAATGTTTTTAAGGGGGGAAGAATGTAATATCCCATAAATTTCCGACCTTATTTGATGACTTTGAGACATGTTTACCTTATTATTGAGGGCAAAAAGTATGTATCTTGGATGGTATTGGAGGGTAGGCTAGTATTTGCAAAAGCTGAAAAGAATTCAGAGAACCATTAAAACTTACGCCACTCCCTGTTTCAGGGTACGTGGCACAAGCCTAAGGTTCATAGGGCACCACATTTTCGCGCTACTGCCCGTATTGCAGCAGTGGCGCAAGGCACAAATAATGTGGCCTTTCCGAGCTTGTTTTGCGACGTAATGCAATGTCGATTCTTCCATGGTTTATTTTAATTCTTTGGTGTTACTTTTCTTCTTTTTAAGGTTTCAAATACCTAGATACACTCCTACATTATCAAACCATGAAAAACAAGTATTTATCAAATTATGTTCAATTAAGCCATGGACGGCTAGAATGTCTAGTTTTGCGATTGAGGCTACGAATGGGAATCTCGTAAGAGAATATTGTCGTGACATCATGGAATTATTTAAAAGTGATATGTATGATGTATTATACATGGATTTTGATGGGCTAAGCTAATAAGTGTTATTGGGCCCAATTGGGGGCCCAAAACAAGGCCAAAATGGAAGGCCCAAAAAGGAAAAAAAGACCCATTCTTGTGATTGACCAAGGGACCATGGCATTTAATGCCAAAGAAGTGGCTAAGGATGACTTAAAAGACTCTATAAAACAAGGAAAAAATCAGATTTATTTCATTACAACTCTCAAAACTTTTGGATATTTCTCAAACATTTCTCTCTTTTCCAAACCTTAAGGCAACCATTCCTTTTGAACACTTTGGAAAAGATCATCCCTTTGAAAGCTTGGGTAAGTATTTATTCTTTTGATTTAACATATTATATGCATGAGAGATTGTGCATATCATGATGGTTGTGTTGGAAAGGTTGAATAGGACACTTTTGCCCTTTGGTAAAAGATGTGTCATTTTGTGAATTAAACTTGAAAAGTGACTTGTGGTTTTGATGAAAGAGCATGGTAGGGATGAAATATCAACATGTATGGTGTGATTATGTTACTAAACTTGTTATTTTCTATAAGTGTAAATTATGGGATTTTGGCCGATATGTGCTATGAGGTGTATTAAGGTGACTTGATGGATTATTTGTGATATGGTATGAATGAGAAAGTGTAAAGAAGAAGATTTGTATCGAAATTCTATTGGTTATGATGTTTGGTCAATGTATGTCATGTTGTGGTATTTTTGGTATGGTCATGCCGAAATTTTATTGTAAACGGGGAAATGACGTTATAGGCAATTATGTAACTTTTGTTGTCTTTTGCACTTGTAAGGTGGTTAGATGTTCACGTAAACTCCGTTATGTACTTGTGTTGTAGAGTAAGGGGCAGGATCATTATATTCATTAGTATTGTGAATTCTTAGTGAGAGGCTAAGGTATGTAAGGTTATTCTTGTCCGTATCTTTCTGCAGCACATATTGCTCCCTTTGCCATTGTACTTGTACCTATGTCGAAATGTTCCAAAGTATCTCATGTCAGGTTGGTTACCTATATATATTTATTCATGTGTCTCTTGAACATTGTCCCAAAGTTCCAATAATGCGATAACCAATAATGTTTCAAGTTCATAACTAAAGAATGAAAGTAATGCATACTTGTTTGAGTATGGGTGGTAGCTCAAAGGGGCAAAAGCCTAGCTAGAGACGATCCCGATGTATCACGGGTGGTAGCTCAAAGGGGCGAAAGCCTAGCTAGAGATGATCCTGATTGATTATTGGACACAGGGGGTAGCCCAAAGGGGTGAAAACCTAGCTAGGGCCGAACCTGCTTTATTGATTTATGGGTGGTAGATCAAAGGGGCATAAGCCTAGCTAGAGACGATCCCAATATTTTTATTTACCACTGATCAGTTGGTCCCGGGCATGATGTGATTATTATTGATATTGAGATAAATGATAAAGGAAATAAAAAATGTAAAGTACATGGTTCCACGCATATGGAAATGTTG
Source organism: Capsicum rhomboideum (assembly GCA_031232105.1). Taxonomy (NCBI): domain Eukaryota; kingdom Viridiplantae; phylum Streptophyta; class Magnoliopsida; order Solanales; family Solanaceae; genus Capsicum; species Capsicum rhomboideum. The sequence goes on along the minus strand of CP124719.1, from coordinate 97,577,882 downwards.
GTTTGTCTATATTGGCTATTCTCTTATCTTTGATATACATTGGTGTTCTCACTTATTGATACAGTTTTCTTATGTCCTTACATACTCAGTACATTATTCGTACTGACCCCCTCGGGGGAACTTACCTTACTTGCTGCAGGCACAGGTTCTAGTAGACCTCCACTACAGGTTGCGGATCATTTGTGGACATTTGGTGAGCTCCAGTTGGTTCGGGGATTTTCGAGTCTTATATGTACATTTGTTTTAGTCATGTGTATATATATAGAGCGGGGTGTGTCCCGACTCTAGGTTGGTTTGGTTGTGCATCTATAGAGGCTTTGTAGATGTTGTGGGTCAGATGAAAGGAATGTAATGAGCGTATGTTTTGTTTTGATGGCCCTAACGGCCAAGTTTCATAATTCTTATATATTTGTCATAACTTTTGTTTTTGGCATCTTATATTTATTTGTGGTGGTGATGACTATTGAGTGGTATGCGTATGGGTGTTTATGGATGAAGATTGGTTCTCTTGGGCCTTGTCGGCTTCGGGTGCCATGTCCGTCCCGTTGGAATTCGGGGCGTGACATTCTATATTATCATATGTTACTTCATAGGTTTTGACAAAATGTGGAAGAACACCAGAATTACTAGTTAAGCCATTTGAAGTATCTAAACTAGTTAGTGAATCTATGATAGTTAAAAGAGTATATCATAATTATAGGGTAATTGTTTATGGTTATGACACAGTGGTTGATTTTATTAAACTAGAAATGGTAGATTTTGATATTATCATGGGTATGGATTGGTTGGCTTCTTTTTATGCCACGGTAGATTGCTGAACTAAGAAGTTACATTTTCATTTTCAACATGGAAGGGTAATGTGGGAGCACCAAGAAAAGGGGTACATTTGTAACATAGTATGAGTGAAAGATGTTGATGTGAAGCCACTAACAATTCAAGCGGTTCCAGTAGTAAATGACTTCCTGGATGTGCTTCCTGAAACGGAAAGTAGAGTTTGATATTGATGTGATTCCAGGCATTCCTATTCCTTCGTATAGAATGGCCCCAGTAGAGTTACGGGAATTAAAAAGATCAATTAAAAGGCTTGTTCAACAAGGGATTTATAAGGCCTAGTATATGTCCCCTTGGGTGCACCAGTGTTATTTGTACGGAAGAAAGACGGTACACTGAGAATGTGTATTGATTGTTGGCAACTGCATATAGTAATGGTTAAGAACAAATATCTCCTCCCTAGAAATGATGATTTATTTTATCGGTTATAGGGTGCCAAATGCTTCTCAAAGATTAACTTGAGATTGGGTTACCATCAAGTCAGGGTTAGAGAAAAAGATATACCCAAGACAGCTTTCTGAACACAGTGTGGTTGTTATGCATTTTTTTCATTAGGTCATTTGGACTAACAAATGCACCAGCTATTTTTATGAATTTGATAGTAAGGTTTTCAAGCCATTTCTAGGCGTGTTTGTGATAGTGTTTATAGATGATACTTTAGCTTACTCAACATCACAAGAGAACCATGCTAATCACTTACGAGAGGTGTTACAGATTCTTCGTGATCGTAAGATATATGGAGAGTTCTCTACATGTGAGTTTGGTTAAAATTCGTATTGTTCTTGGGTTGCATTGTGTAGGATGAAGGATTAAGGGTTGATACACAAAAGATAGAAGCGGTGAAAACTTGGCTAAGGTCTACGACGCTTAAAGAGATTCATAGTTTTCTTTGATTGGCTGGTGGTTGAAGGATTTTCTTCTATCTCAGCACCCTTAACAAAGCTAACACAAGGCAATTAAGTTTAAGTGGAATGATGCATGTGAGAAGAGTTTCCAAGAGCTTAAAAAAAAAAGAGAAAAAAAAAAGAAATTTTAATTGGAATTGATATCTATACCTGTAGTAGTATTTCCCGAAGGCACAGAAAGGTATCCAGTATATTGTAATGCTTCAAGAGTTGTCTTAGGATGTGTATTGATGTATCACGATAATTTAATAGCGTATGCCTCAAGATGATTGCGTTCACATGAAAGAAACTTTCCCACACATGATCTTGAGTTAGCAGCCGTGATATTTGCTTTAAGGATATAGCACCACTATTTGTATGGGGTTCATATTGATGTGGCTGGAATTACTAAAGGTTATGCTAGTAATATTTTATACCATCCGAGAAAATCAAATGTTATAATCGATGCATTAAGCCGCAAAGCAATAGAAAACACTAAGGGTCAGTTTACAGAAAAGCAAGGTATAGTCAAGGTGGCTAGTTTGTCTTCTTGGGACTCTAGATGAAAGAATTATAGTGTAAAATGTGACAGGGTCTTCATTTGTAGCTAAGATAAAAGAAAAGCGGTATGCAGATTCTATGACAAACACATTTGATCTTATGTAAGAGGGAGTACTGTCATGCTTAATTTACGGAATTATATTCATTCGGGAGCAACCAAAAGGTACCATGGGTTAGGAGAGATGTATTGGTAAGGTTACATGAAAAGAGCGTTGCAGAAATTGTACTCATTATCCGAATTGTCAACAAGTAAAAAGTAAAGCATCAGAAACCTGGAGGTTATATGCAATATAGGAATCTTCCAGTTTGAAGAAGGATATGATTAACATGGGTTTCATCACAAGTTTGCCTCGTCCATTTTGGTAATTTAATTCCATGTGGGTGATAGTTGACAAGCTTATCAATTTAGTACACGTTTTACCTGTCAACACCATTTATACAGCTGAATACTATGCAAAGTTGTATGTTAAGAAATAGTATGATTACAGGGGATTCCAATTGCTATTGTATAAGTCATGGGATCTCAAGTTACTGCATGCTGTTGGAAAAATCTTTTCAGAAGAATTTGGGATTACAAATAAAGCTAAAATCCGCAGATAGATGGACAAGCAGAACACACTATATAAAAACTTCAAAATATGTTACGAGCTTGCATATAGGACTTTAACAGTAGTTGGGACGACCATTTACCTCTTGTTGACCTTTCTTACAATAGTAGCTATCGTTTGAATATCAAAGGCACCTTATGGAGCGTTAAAGAAAGGGTGGTCACCAATGGGATGGTTTGACGCAGATGAAACTACTTTCATCTTGTTCATCAAGCTATGGAGAAAGTTAAGGTGCTACAATAGTGGTTACAAACGGTCCAAAGTCGACACAAGTAATGTACTGATGTTAGGAAAAGAGGGCTTGAATTTGCCATAGGTGATTGGGTATTATTGAGGGTTTCATCGATGGAAGGGGTACTGAGATTTGGAAAGAAAGGATATAGGTCCATAAGAAAGTATCAGAAGATTTGGGCAAGTTGCATATGAATTGAAATTACCCCAAGAACTCTCCTCAGTCCATCTAGTGTTTCATATTTCAATGCTTCGAAAATGCATAGGAGATCCATCTTGTATTACTCCCGTCGATGATGTTCAAGTGATGGAGGATCTCACTTACGAAAGAATACCTATTGCTATTCTGGATAGACAAGTGAAGAGGTTAAGAAATAAGGACGTACCTTCCGTAAAAGTGCTTTGGAGAAATCAACAAGTTGATGAGATCACATGGGAAGCTGAAGAAATGATGAAATCAAAGTACCCATATTTTTTTTATACGGAAGAAAAAGTTCAAAGTGCGGAAGTGGAGAAGTAACAAGTAAGTATCTATAAGCATTATGTGTATATGTATATATATGCTAATATAGAGATGCATTTGTTGTACATGAGACGATGTTATTAACATTTGAGGATGAATGTTTCTAAGAGGGGAAGATTGTAACTCTCCGTACCTTCCAAACCCTACTTGACAACCTTGAACCATGTTACTCTAGGTTCGAGAGCAATAAGTATGTATTTTGCATTGTTATTAATGGAACATTTGATATTGTGCTAGTAAATGTGATTAAACCTTTGAAGTAGGTGGTGTTTGTGACTTTGTGGAGCACTTGTGGGGGTTAAAAGTGAGGTTTAAAGGACATCCAAGTAAAGTATATTAAAGTTAAGAGGCAAGGTAAAGATTTGGACTTGAAAGATTCAACCAAATCAGCAAACAAAAGTCGGAATCAAAAGTTAAGTGTGGGCCGCTGCAGGTGGCGTGCCAGGCCGCTTTGGCCTAAAAATTTTGTGGCACAGGAAGCAGAGGGGAACGCCTGGGGGGGTTCCAGGCCGCTAATGTGCACCTGTTCAGGTGCTGAAATTTTGCTAAGTCCCAAGGGCGCCCAGGAGCGTGCCCGGGTGCTTGTGGCCAAATTTTATCTACGATTATTAGTCTATAAAGAGGACTCTTGGGTTATGATATTATTATTCCATCATGGTAGGGCTACTCTTGAGAGAGATTAGCATCCGATTTGGGGTTAATTCTTCGTCACAAGTATTTTATCAAATTATGTTCAATTAAGCCATGGGTGGCTAGAGTCTCTTATTTTCGAGATTGAGGCTACGAATATGAATATGGTGAGTTGAATATTGTCGTAACATTTATGGAATTATTTAAACATGATATAATTGAATTTAGTGGGCTACGTTGATATGTGTTATTGTGCCTAATTTAAAGCCCAAATTGGAACAAAAGACATGACCCAAAAAGGGCAAAATGACCCATTTTTTCTTTGACTAATCAATGATTGATCAAAGTGACTTAAGGATGACCAAAGGGGATATAAAAAGGGCAAAAAAATCAGATTTTTATTCAATTACATACACATGCCTTTTCTAGATTTTTGTACACTTTTCTCTCTATCTCAAACCCTAAGGCAACCATCACTTGCTTGGAAAAGATCGACCTTTAGCAAGCTTGGGTAAGTGTTTAACCTTATGATTTAATATATTATATGCATGGGAGAGTATGTAGATCATGATGGTTATTTTGGCAAAGTGTTGAATAGTGCACCTTTGTTTTTTTGCTAAAAGATGTGCCATCCTTATGATTTAAACTTGAAAAAGGACTTGAGGTTTTGATGAAAGTGCATGGTATGGATGAAATATCAACATGTATGGTGTGGTTATGTTCCTTAACTTTTTATTTTTCTATAAGTATAAATTGTGGGATTGTTGTTGATATATTGTTATGAAGTGTATTGGGGTGACTTGGTGGAGTAATTGTGACGTCATATTAATGAGAAAACGTAAAGGATGAACTGGTGAGAAATGCTATGGGTTTGTAATGCTTTGGTCAATGTATGGCATGTTGTGGTATTTTTGGTATGACAATGTTGTGAATGGTATTGTAAAGGGGTAAATGACATTGTAAGGCAAACATGTAACTCATTGTCGTCTTATACACTTGAAGGTAGTTGGTTGTTAACGTAAACTCTGTTATGTACTTGTGTTGTAGAGTGAAACGTAAGGAAGGAGCTAGACTATTGTGTTCATAGATAGGATTGTGTATTCATACTTGGAAGTGAAGGTATGTAAGGTTACTCTTTCTGTATCCTTTTGCAGCATATAGTATTCACCTTGCAACTGTACTTGTTCATTTTCGAAATATTCCAAGGTATCTCATTTCAGGTTATCATCTATTGTTAATCACATATATCTTATTCTTTGACCTATTGTTATTCATGTGTCACATAATGATGGACATGATTCCAAGTTCCAATAATGTTACATTCAAAAGTTCCAATAATAACATAATCATTGAATGAACTATTTCTAAGATTGAAGAAGAGAGGTAATAACGTCTTTATTCTTGGGTAGTATCCCAGGGGTTAAAATACCTAGCATGGGTCGATCCCAATATCTACGGTGGTATCCCAGGGGTTAAAAAAACACCTAGCATGGTTCAATCCCACTACTAAGGGTGGTATCCCAGTGGCAAAAGAAAAGCCTAGCATGGGTCGATCCCAAAAACTATTGATTACCCACTGATCAGCTTGGGGCCCGGGCATTGTAAGAATGGAAGGAAGTGAATGAAGAAGTGAGTTATGAATGAATGAATGATTGTAAAAGTAAAGAAAGTAATCCACTTAATGTACATATTTCCATACATATAGAATGGTGACTTATCCATACTAGTTATTCATTTATATTGATTCCATTGAAGTATTTATGTATCATTTAGTTTCTTGTGGCCTTACGTACTCAGTACATTCTTCGTACTGACATCCCTTGTGGGACTTACCTTACTTGTTGCAGGAACAAGTACTAATAGACCTCTACAGTAAGTTGCGGGTCATCTACTGTTCTTTGGTGAGCTCCAAATGGTTCAGGGCTTTCCGAGTCACAATTGTACATTGGTTTTGGTATTGTAAATATTGTGTAAAGCGGGGACTTGTCCCGAATTTAGGTTGGTTATGTATGTGCTTCTGTTAGAGGCTTTTGTAGACTTATGTGGGTATATGAATGTAAGAGACGTATGTCTATCTTGACTCGATGGCCCTAACGGCCAAGTTTCACGTATGTATGTATCGCATGTTCCATGATTTCCGCTATTAGCATTTTATGTACTTACATGGTGGTGATGTTTCTGATGGCATGCATATGAATGGACATGAGTAAAGATTTGTTCTCTTGGTCCTTATCAGCTTCGGGTGCCAATCCGCCCCATTGGGATTCGGGTTATGACAATAATTAACCCTACCGAGCCCCCATAAGCCAGCGGATGCAGAAAAGAAGTTACTAAACTAAGAAGCATAAGTAACTCATAGCTGAACCGATCTCAAGTAACCTTCTGATCCCAAATTCATGATAAAAATATCTAGATCTGCACCGAGATAGAACCGATACCAATGGGTGTTAACGAGAGGCCACGCGCCTGGCTCGAACCAAAAATTGTGGGTAATAATAAGAGTCCACATGAATCAAGTGTAACAGAACTCAGTACCACTGTCAGAACTCCCAGAACAACCATAATCAACACCAAAACATCCTGACCATATCATAAATAGATGTCGGACTTGAACCGAAACTCACAGTAACCATACCATAACCAGAAGCAAGTGATCCCATAAGTAGCCAACCACAATAATAAACTGATACCCAAAGTTCATACAGAGCCCATAAATAGTGATCATTACTATAACCGATGTTGATATCATGCCAGAACTCATAATAATAGTATCAATAAGGCATATTCCGTACTCGAATTGGAACTGGAATATATTTACATAAACATAACATAACTAGCTAGCTGGAGGAAAATCCAAGAATTTCGAATGCATATTGTAACACCCCGTACATTTCCAAACCTAATTGTGTCCCGTAACATTATGGAATTAATTAAACATGATATTGTTGGGGTATTACACCTTAAATTAGGTGGGATGAACTAAGCTTGTGCTATTGGGCTCAATGGAGGCCCAAAATTACACCAAAAGACATAGCCCAAAAATGGAATAATGATCCATTCATCTTGACCAAGTTAACAAATCATTATTGACCAAAAGTATTGGCTATGGATGAATTTAAAGGGTATATATAAGTTTTAAAAAATCAGATTTTATTCACCATTCGACACATGTGCAAAATCTAGAATTTTCCCAAGGATATTTTCTCTTCACCTTCAAACACTAAGGCAACTACACTTCTTTGGACAAGATCACTCCTTTGCAAGATTGTGTAAGCATTTAATCTTATGGTTTAATATATTATATGCATAATATGGTGCATAAATCATGTTGGTTATGTTGGCAAAGTGTTGGACAGTTCACTATGTGTAAAACTGTCTATTTTTTCAACCAAAAAAGGGTTTTGCCTTGTAAACCTGAAAATGGGCTTGTGGTATTGAAGGAAGTGAACTTTATGTATTAAATATAAACATGTAAGATGTGGTTATATCCTTAACTTGTTTTATCTTTGTATATAACATTTGGAATTGTTATTGCGAAATTATGCATGGAATTGATGACGTATTTGAAGGAAAATGTAGTTTTGTGATGTTTATGTGCGTTGTGAAACCATGGATGTTCGTTGGAATCCATGAGAACTTAAAATATGAAAAGAGAAGTTTAATTATGATCATGGACCATTCATTACAAAAAAGAACCCAAAAGAGACCCATTTTGGCCGAAACGGGCACCCGCCCTCGCAGACGAAGGTACCTGCGGGCGCAGGTGACTTCGCAGGTGCCCCTGGACATGGCCAAGAGACACCTGTGTCCACACATCAACCACCTTCGGGTGCAGGTGGCTTCACAGGTCAGTCCAGGACCCCATTTTGCATGTTTTTGTCTCTCTATGGTCCCCCCAAACCCCTATACCCTTCATGGATGCAATTATCAACTTATGGTACCTTTTGAATGACTTTAAAGGAGTATCCCAGAGGTATTTTGAATGGTATCAATTATGGATTTTTGTTCATGTGTTATTGTGAAAGGTATTGGGATGACTTGATGGAGTAATTGTGACGTAGTGTTAATGAGGAAGTGTATAAGATAAACTTGGTGTGAAATGTTATGGGTTTATGATTTCTTGGTCAATGTGTGGAATTTTTGGGTATTGTTGGTATGGTGATGCAATAAATGGTATTGTAAGAGGTAAAAATGACATTATATGGCAGTCACGTAATTCATTATCGTCTTATGCACTTGTAATGTAGTTAGTTGTTAACGGGAGCTTCGTGATGTACTTGTGTTGTAGAGTAACACGTAAGGAAGGAGATGGATTTTTGTATTCACATATAGGACTGTATATTCATATTGGGAAAGATAAGGTATGTAAGGTTACTCTTTCAGTATCCTTCTGCAGCACATAGTGTTCACAATGTCATTGTACTTGTTCCATTCCGAAATGTTCTAAGGTATTTCATTTCAGGTTATCATCTATTGTTATTCACATGTTCATTATTCATTGATCAATTATCATTCACGTGTCACATATTTGTGGACATGGTTTCAAAGTTCCAATAATGTTATGTTCTAAAGTTCCACTAATGTTTCAACCACCAATGTATCAATCTCACACAAGCAAATGTATCAATCTTACCCAAGTAAAGGTATCAATCTCTGACAAGTAAGGAATGAAGTAAGGTGTATATATATACATATATTATGGCCCATCGATAAGGTGGAAGATTGTTTCTATTATATTATGGCCCACCGATAAGGTGGAAGATTGTTTATATTTTATTATGGCCCACCGATAAGGTGGAAGATTTTTTATATTATATTATGGCCCACCGATAAGGTGGAAGATTGTTTATATTATATTATGGCCTACCAATAAGGTGGATGATTATTTATATTATATTATAGCCCACTGATCAGCTGGATGAATGGTAATAAGGATGAAGGTAAAAGCAAACAAGTAAAGCACTTGAATGAAAGTATATCACTTAAAGGAAAGTATTTATGAATGATATATTATATAAATGATAATGATATGAATGAAGGATCGAAAATGAAAGTAATGAAAGCAATATACATGGTTCCACATATATAGAACGAAGGTTTATCCATGTTGATTATTCATTTGTACTTGATATCATTGAAGTACTTATGTATCATGCAATTTCTTAAGGCCTTACATACTCGGTACATTCTTCGTACTAATATCCCTTGGGGGACTTACCTTGCTTGCTACAGGCACAAGTGCTAGTAGACCTCCACAGAAGGTTATGGTTCAGCTGCGGATCTTTGGTGAGCTCTAGTTGGTTAGGGGCTTTCCGAGTCACATATATACATTTGGTTTGGTATTGTAATGTTGTATAAAGCGGGGACTTGTCCCGGCTATAGGTTGGTTATGTACATGTATCTGTTATAGGCTTTGTAGACGTATATGGGAATATGAATGTAAGGGATGTATGTCCATTTTGAATTGATGGCCCTAACGGCCAAGTTTTGTATAGAGCATATATTTCCATGACTTTTGCATAGTTGCATGAGATATAATGATATCTATACAGAGACATTCATATGAATGTACATGAGCAAAGATTGGTTCTCTCAGGCCTCAACGACTTCAGGAACCAGTCCGTCCCATTGGAATTCGGGTGTAACAAAAGTGGTATCAGAGCAGGTCGTCTTCAGGGTGTCTACAAAGTTGTGTCTGAGTAGAGCCTTACTTATGGATGTGTTGTCCACCACATTTATAAGCAGGAGGCTACTGTAAATTTAGGATTTGTTTCATTTCATCATTTCTAGATCGTGCAATAGAGCCAATGTTGTAGGTTGAATTATATCTGACCATTGGAATTGGTTTTCTTTGTTATAGTAACATAACGATGACAAAACAAAGTAGGGGCAAAGGTAAGCAAGTAGATATACTTGCCGGAGAAGGCACGAGTAAATCACCACCTGACCAAGTTAGTTAAGGTGGAGCTGACACTGAAATTGCATCGCGGTCTTCTTCTACTTTTCCATCTCCAGAAGAGCCGAGAGGTAGAGAAGTACCTGCAGAACCGCCTATGAATGCCACTGACCAAGATTTAAGAAATGTAGTGCATATGTTGACTCAAATAGTTGCTGCACAAACTCAGAGACAAGTTGGTCCAATGACAAGTGAGGATGGCGCGGCTAGAGTAGCTAGTCGGCAGACACAGGATTTTCTGAAATTAGATCCCCCCACATTCACTGGGACAAATCTGAATGCAGACCCACAGGACTTTGTGGACCAAATTCAAATGGTTCTAGAGGTTATGTATGTGACGGGTATAGAAACAGTGGAACTTGGGCATATAGATTGAAAGGAGAAGCTATATTGTGGTATGAAGATTGGAAACGATCGAGGGGTATTGGTACAAATCCAGCTAGTTGGGAAGAATTTAAAATGACATTTCTTGATCGCTATCTTCCGTATGAGATTCGAGAGGCTCGTACGGATCAGTTCTTAAATCTCCATTAGGGGAATATGAGTGTCAGAGAATACATTCTTCAGTTAAATTCTTTGGCCCGATATGCTCCGGATGTAGTGGCCACAATGGAAGACCGAGTCCATCGATATGTGGACAGATTAGAGCCATATTTGGTGAGGGACTGCATTATTGCTGCTTTGAACAGAGATATGGATATAGCCAGAATACAGGCGTTTGCACAGAAGATGGAGGACCAGAGGCAAAGAAAGAGGGTGCACGAATTTGAAAGAGGGCCGTCAAAAAGGGCTAGATTTACGGGACAAGTTATGGCAAACCAAGGAGAATTTAGGCCTCGGGTTTTTACTAGACCACCTGGACCATAATTTTCTTACCCTACCGCAGGTACTCCATCTCAATTTCGAGGATTTAGAGGCAGTCAAGTTGGGCATAGTAGTGGGACTCGGGGTTCACACACAGTGGGGTATCGAGAACAAGGAAGTATGAGCCAATCGAGGTCTTTTCTTCAGCTGTGCCAGCGCTGCGGGAAGTTTCATTTAGGTGAATACTGGTTTGGAATGAATGTTTTCTTTTGGTGTAGGAAGTCAGGGCACATGATGAGAGAGTGCCCAGAGAGGGCCACAGATAGTATGTCACGACCAATGGGATCAGCCGTTGCTTTATCATTGTCAGGTGTACAACCTGATGGCCGCGGTAGAGGTACTAGCGGAGCAGCTAGTTCTAGTCAAATTCAGAACCATACCTATGCCTTAATGGGGATGACAGAATTCGGAGGCTTATCCTGATAAAGACACAGGTACAGTATTCATATTTTTACATAAGGTATATGCATTGATTGACTCATATTCTACATTATCATATGTTACTCCATTGATTGCGAAAAACATTTTGAAAGAACACCAGAACTACTAGTTACACCATTCGAAGTCTAGACACTAGTTGGTGAATCTATTGTATTTAAAAGAGTATATCATAATTTTCACGACCCGAATTCCAATGGGGCGGACTGGCACCCGAAGACGATAAGGCCCAAGAGAACCAATCTTTACTCATGTCCATTCATATGCATGCCATAAGAAACATCACCACCACGTAAGGACATAAAATGCTAATAGCGGAAATCATGGAAAATGTGATATATACATATAAGAAAATTAGCCGTTAGGGCCATCAAGTCAAGATGGACATGCGTCTCTTACATTCATATACCCATATATATCTACAAAAGCCTCTACAGAAGCACATACATAACCATCCTAAATTTGGGACAAGTTCTCGCTTTACACAACATTTATAATACCAAAACCAATATACAACTGTGACTCGGAAAGCCCCGAACCAACTGGAGCTCACCAAAGATCAGTAGATGACCCGCAGCTTACTGTGGAGGTCTACTAGATCTTGTGCCTACAGCAAGTAAGGTAAGTCCCACAAGTGACGTCAGTACGAAGAATGTACTGAGTATGTAAGGCCATAAGAAACTATATGATACATAAATACTTCAATGGAATCAATATAAGGAAATCACCAATATGGATAAGTTACCATTCTATATGTATGGAAATATGTACATTAGATGGATTACTTTCTTTACTTTTACGCTCATTCATTTGTTCATCACTCACTTCTTCATTCACTACTCATCCTTCCATTCTTACAATGCCCAGGCTCCAAGCCGATCAGTGGGTAATCAACAGTTTTCGGGATCGACCCATGCTAGGCTTTTTTTTTGCCCCTGGGATACTACCCGTAGTAGCGGGATTGACCCATGCTATGTGTTTTTTTCACCCCTGGGATACCACCCAAGATATTGGGATCAACCTATGCTATGTATTGTAACCCCTGGAATACCACCCAAGAACACTCAAACAATTATACATTACTTCATTTCTTTACTTTGGATACATTGGTGATTGTACATTATTGGAATCTTGGAACACAACATTATTTGAAACTTGGAAAATATTAGTCAATGAACATGAGACGTGTGATTCACAATTGATCAATGAATAAGGAAGATGTGATTAACAATAATTGATAACCAGATATGGGATACCTTAGAACATTTCGGAATAGAACAAGTACTATGTCAATGTGAACACTATGCTGCAGAAGGATACGGAAAGAGTAACCTTACATACCTTATCTTACCAATATGAATATACAATCCTAAATGTTCATACAATAGTCTAGCTCCTTCCTTACGTTTCACTCTATAACACAAGTACATAACGGAGTTTACATTAACCACCAACTACCTTACAAATGCATATAACGATAATGAGTTACATGATTGCCTTAAAATGTCATTTCCCCCTTAACAATACCATCGATGAAATTATCATACCAACAATAACACAACATTTCATACATTGAACAATACATCATAAACCAGTATCATGTCACACCAAGTTCATACTTTACACTTCTCCATCAACATAACATCACAATTACTCCATCAAGTCACCTCAATACACTTCATAACAACATATTGACAATAATCCCACAAATTATATGCATCGAAAAATAACAAGGTAAGGAACATAATCACACCATACATGTTAGTATCTCATCCACACCATGCACTTTCATTCAAACCTCAAGTCTCCTTTCAATTTTAAATCACAAGAATGGCACATTTTTTAGCAAAAACAAAAGTGCCCTATTCAACACCTTGCCAACATAACCATCATGATATATACACCATATTAAGAATATAATATATTAATCCATGAGAGTAGACACTTACCAAAGCTTGTAAAGTGATTATCTTTACCAAAGAGAATGGTTGCCTTAGGGTTTGTGTTGAGAGAAATATGTTTGAAAATATCTAGAAAGACATGTGTGTGTTTTGGAATAAAAATCTGATTTACTTTCCTTTATATAGTCCTTGTGGCCATACTTAGCCAATTCTTGGCATTTAATGCTATGTTCCCTTGGTCAAAGTGTAAGAATGGGTCATTTACCCTTTTGGGCCATGCATTTTATTCCATTTTGGGCCTCAAATTGAGCCCATTAACACATATTAACTTAGCCCACCAATTTCAATGTGTAATACTCTAATTATCTCATGTTTAAATGATTCCATCAATTTCACATCAATATCCAACTCACGAGATTCATATTCGTAGCCTCAATCCTCGAGAATACGCGATTTTTGCCACTCATGGCTTAATTTAACATAATTTGATAAAACACTTATGATGAAGAATTAGTCCCAACTCGGATGCGAAACTTACTCAAGAGTATTCCTACTATGATAGAATAATGATACCATAACCCAAGAGTCCTTTTTATAGACTTAAAATCGTAGAAGCAATTGGGCAAAAAGCACCCCGGCACGCCTCCGGGCGCCCCAAAGACTTAGCTGAAATTACAGCTTTTGAAAGGTGTGCAGGGGAAGCCTGGCATGCCCTTGGGTGCGCCCCCTTGCTGCCAGTGCCAAAAAATTTTTAGGCCAAAGCGGCCTGGCACGCCACCTGCAGCGCCCTACACTTAATTTTTTATTTCGATTTTTCTTTGCGGATTTGGTTGGATCTTTCAAGTCCCAAACTTTTGCTTGCCTCTTATCTTTAAGACCATTTTCTTGGATTCCCTTAAACCTCACTTTTCACCCCACAAATGCTCCACAAAGTCACAAACACCACCTACTACAAAGATTTAATGACATGTACTAGCACAATATCAAATGTTCCATCAATAACAATGCAAAACACGTACTTATTTCTCTCAAACCTAGGGTAAACATGGTTTAAGGTTATCAAGTAGGGTCAGGAAGGTATGGGGTGTTACATTCTTCTCCCCTTAGGAATATTAGTCCTCGAATGTTAACTACATCTTCTCAATTACAACAAATGCATCTTTATATTAGCATATATATACATATACACATGATGCTCATAGATACTTACTTGTTATCACCTAGATCCCGAATTTTGAACTTTCTCTTCCATTTGAAACAGATGAGGGTACTTGGACTTCATTATTTCCTCGGCTTCCTATGTGATCTCTTCTACTTGTTGATTTAGCAAAAGTACCTTTACGAAAGCTATGTCTTTATTCCTCAACCTCTTCACTTGTCTATCCAGAATGGAAATAGGTATCTCCTCTTAGGTAAGATCCTCTGTAACTTGCACATCTTCAATGGGAGTAAAACAAGATGGATCCCCTATGCACTTTCGAAGCATCGAAACATGAAACACTGGATGGAATGAGGAGAGTTCTTGGGGTAGTGCCAATTCATACGCAACTTGCCCAAATCTTTGGACAATTTCATATGGCCCTATATATCGGGGACTCAACTTCCCTTTCTTCCCAAATCGCATTACCCCTTTCATCAGTGACACCTTCAAGAATACCCAATCACCTATGGTAAATTCGAGCCCACTTTTTCTAACATCAGTATATGACTTGTGTCGACTTTGGGCCTTTTGTAGCCGCTGTTGGATCACTTTAACTTTCTCCATTGACTGATGAACAAGATCTGGCCCAAGTAAAGCAGTTTTGCCTGCTTCAAACCATCCGATTGGTGATCAACATTTCCTTCCATACAAAGCTTCATAAGGTGCCATTTTGATACTTGAATGATAGCTATTGTTGTAGGCAAATTCAATAAGAGGCAAATGGTCATCCCAACTGCCTTGAAAATCTAACGTGCAAGCTCGTAGCATATCTTCAAGTGTTTGGATAGTACGTTCTGCTTGTCCATCAGTCTGAGAATGGAAAGTCGTACTCAGATTCACCTGTGTATCCAAACTCTGCTAAAAAGATCTCCAAAAATACGCAGTAAACTGAGCTCTCCTGTCTGATATAATGGAGATCGGAATCCCATGTAACCGCACTATTTCTTTAACATACAATCTTGCATAATCCTCAGTTGTATATGTGGTCTTGACTGGTAGAAAATGCGATGACTTGTCAACTATAACCCATATAGAATTAAATTTTCGTAGTGTACGAGGCAAACCTGTGATAAAATCCATATTAATCATATCCCATTTTCAGACTGGAAGATTGATACATTGCATGCAACCTCCTGGTTTCTGATGCTCTACTTTCACTTGTTGATAATTTGGGCATTGAGCTATAAATTCTGCAATGTTCTTTTTCAGATTTCCCCACCAATACATTTCTTTCAAGTCATGGTACATTTTGGTAGCTCCCGAATGAATAGAATATCGCGAATGATGCACCTTTGTCATATCATCTCCTCAGCTCATCTACATCCGGTACACATAATCTTCCTTGGCATTGAAGTACCCCTTTTTGTGTAAGATCAAAGGCCGCAGTCAGACCCTGTTGTACATTTTATTTCAGCTGCAATAACATAGGATCCGTAAACTGCTTCTCTTTCACTTCAGCTATTAAGGAGGATTCTGCTGCATTTTGCACAATAACCCCTTCATCTGGGGATTCAAGAATTGATGTAAATCTTTGATTATCTCTTGCTTTTTAGTCAACTGACCACTAGAGCTTCCTACTGCCTTGCGGCTCAATGCATCAGCTACCACATTTGCTTTTCCTGGATGATAGAGAATATCAATACCATAGTCTTTTAAGAGCTCTAACTACCATCGTTGCCTCAAATTGAGTTCCTTCTGCTTAAAGATATATTGCAAACTTTTTTGATCAGTATAGATATCAACATGAACTCTATACAAATAATGACGCCGTATCTTTAAAGAAAAAACCACCGCTGCTAACTCAAGATCATGTGTGGGATAGTTTCTCTCGTGTGGCCGCAACTGTCGTGAAGCATACGCTATGACATTACCGTGCTACATCAATACACACCCTAGGCCAATTCCAGAAGCATCACAACAGACTGCATACCCTTCTGTGTCGTCCGGAAGTACTAACACCGGTGTAGAAGTCAATTTATCTTTCAGCTCTTGAAAACTTTTCTCACATGCATCATTCCATTGAAATTTGACTGCCTAGTGTGTAAGCTTCATTAAAGGTGCAGCAATGGAAGAAAACCCTTTAAAGAAATTTTGATAATAACCTGCCAACCCCAAGAAGCTACGAATTTTGGTGGGCGTCGTAGGCCTTGGCCAATTTTTCACCGCCTCAATCTTTTGTGTATCAACTCGAATCCCTTCATCTGACACAATGTGACCCAAGAATGCTATGGATTTCAACCAAAATTCACACTTAGAGAACTTCGCATACAACTTACGTCTCAAAGAATCTGTAACACCTGTCATAAGTGCTTAGCATGGTCCTCTTGTGACTTTGAATAAACCAGGATGTCATCTATAAATACCGTCATGAACACGTCTAGAAATGGCTTAAACACCCTATTCATTAAATCCATGAACACAGCTGGGGCATTTGCTAGTCCAAATGACATAACTAAAAATTCATAATGGCCATACCGTGTTCGAAAAGCTGTCTTGGGTACAGCTTTTTCTCTAACTCTGACTTGATGGTAACTCGACCTCAAGTCAATCTTTGAAAAACACTTGGCGCCCTGTAACTGATCAAACAAATCGTCAATTTGAGGGAGGGGATATTTGTTCTTTATCGTTACCTTATTCAATTGCCGATAGTCAATGCACATTCTCAATGTGCCATCTTTCTTCCGTACAAATAGTACCGGTGTACCTCACAGAGACATACTAGGCCTAATGAATCCCTTGTCCAGAAAATCTTTCAATTGCTCCTTTAATTCATGTAATTCTGCTGGAGCCATTCTATATGGGGGAATAGAGATAGGCTGAGTGTCTGGAATCACATCAATACCAAATTCTATTTCCCGCTCTGGGGTAAACCTGTAAGATCTTCTGGAAATACATCAAGATACTCATTGACCACTGGAACTGATTGAGGAGTTGGTGGTTTCGCATC
The DNA here is from genome assembly GCA_031232105.1 of Capsicum rhomboideum. Taxonomy (NCBI): domain Eukaryota; kingdom Viridiplantae; phylum Streptophyta; class Magnoliopsida; order Solanales; family Solanaceae; genus Capsicum; species Capsicum rhomboideum. Next base: position 97,560,307 of record CP124719.1, on the reverse strand, counting down.
AATATCATGCACTCTCACTAAGTGGCATATATACCCCTTTGATATCATTTTCCTAGCCTTAAGATAGGAAATAAATTTACCTTGCGGTGCTCCCACATTACCCTTCCATTCAAAAACATTCCTTTGTGAAAAATGAAATTGTACTTTCTTGGCCCGGCAATCTACCGTGGCATAAAAAATAAGCCAACCAATCCATGACCATTATCACATCAAAATCCACCATGTCTAGTTCAATGAGATTGACCAGTGTATCATGACCACACACAGTTACCACACAATTATGATATACTCTTTTTGCAACAATTTAATCACCAACTGGTGTAGATACTTCAATTGACTTAGTTAATAGTTTTGGTGTTCCTTTAAATTTAGCAGCAATCAATGGAGTAACATATGACAATGTAGAACCCGGATCAATCAATGCATATACATTATACGAAAATATGGATAATATGCCTGTGACCACATTAGGAGACGCCTCCGAATTCTGCCGATCCACTAGAGTATAAATATGATTCTGAGTTCAACTGGAACTGGCTGCTCTTATGGCACCTCTATCATGACCCGCAGGCTGTACACCTCTGCCTAGCGGAGGAACCGATGATAATGATGCAACGGTTGATCCCGCAGGTCGTGTTACCTTGCCCAAGCCTCTTCGTGGGCAGTCTCTCATCATATGCCCCGTCATACCACACCAAAAGCAAACATTTGACCCAAGCCGGCATTCACCTAAATGAAACCATCCACATTGCTGACATGGCTGACGAGAAAATCCAGTGGTCTGCAAACCTCGAATCCCACTACTCTGCCCAACATTACTACCTCTAAACCCTCGGAATTTAGCTTGAGTGCCTGCAGTGGAATAAGACAATGACGGTCTCGGTGGTCTAGGAAAAATTCGAGGTCTAGATTCTCCTTGGGACACCATAGACTGTTCTATAGGTCTAGCTCTTTTGGATTGTCCTCATTCAGATTCATGTAATCTTCTTCTTTGCCTTTGGTCCTCCATCTTTTGTACGAAGGCCTGAATTCTAGCTATATCCATATCTCAATTTAAAGTAGCAATAGTGCAGTGTCTTACCAAATATGGCTTCAATCTATCCACATATCGATGTACTCTGTCTGTCATTGTGGACACTACATTCGGAGCATATCGAGCCAAAGAATTAAATTGCAGACTGTATTCTCTGACACTCAGATTCCCTTGACAAAGATTCAAGAATATATCCACACGAGCCTCTCGGATCTCATAAGGAAGGTAGTGATCAAGGAAATCCGCTTTAAATTCTTCCCAATTAAGTGGATTTACACCGACACCACAAGATTTCTTCTAATCTTCATACCACAATATCGCCTCTCCTTTCAATCTATATCTAGCAAGTTCAACTGTTTCTACCCCAGTTACATGCATAACATCTAAATCCCTTTGAATCTGATCTATAAAGTCTTGTGGATCTTCATTCATATCTGACCCCGTGAATGTGGGAGGGTCTAATTTCAGAAAATCTTGTGTCCGCCGACTAGCTGCCCTGGACGCACCATCATCACTTGTGGTTGAACCAGCTCATCCTTGACTTTGTGCAGCAACTATCTAAGTCAACATTTGCACTGCATTTCTAAGATCATGCTCAGTAGCATTAATAGGTGCTTCAGCAGGTCCTTCTCTCCTTCTCGGCTCTTCTGGAGCTAGAAAAATAGAAGAAGCCCGCGATGCAACCTCAGCATTAGCCCCACCTTGACTAGCTTGGTCAGGTGGTGATCTACTGGTTCCTTCTCCGACAAGTATATCTACTTGCTTGCCTTTACCTCTACCTCGTCTTGTAATTGGCATTTTACTATACAAAAGAAAACCAAGTCCAGTGGTTAGATATGATTCCACTACAATATTGGCTCTAATGCACGATCTAAGAATTGAAGAACAGAAACAACTCCTAAATGTCCCGTAGCCTCCTACTTATAAATATGGTGCAAAACATTGATAAGTAAGACTCTACTCAGACACGGCTTTGTAGACACCCATAGAACGACCTGCTCTGATACCACTTTTATCACGACCCGAATTCCAACGGGGCGGACTGGCACCCTAAGCCGATAAGGCCCAAGAGAACCAATCTTTACTCATGTCCATTCATATGCATGCCATAAGAAACATCACCACCACGTAAGGACATAAAAATTCTAATAGCGGAAATCATGGAACATGTGATAGATACATATAATAAACTTAGCTGTTAGGTCCATCAAGTCAAGATGGACATACGTCTCTTACATTTATATACCCACATATGTCTACAAAAGCCTCTACAGAAGCACATACATAACCATCCTAAATTCAGGACAAGTCCCCGCTTTACACAACATTTACAATACCAAAACCAATATACAACTGTGACTCGGAAAACCCCAACCAACTGGAGCTCACCAAAGATCAGTAGATGACCCCGCAGCTTACTGTGGAGGTCTACTAGTACCTGTGCCTATAGCAAGTAAGGTAATTCCCACAAGGGACGTCAGTACGAAGAATGTACTGAGTATGTAAGGCCATAAGAAACTGTATGATACATAAATACTTCAATGGAATCAATATAAGGAAATAACCAATATGGATAAGTTACCATTCTATATGTATGGAAATATGTACATTAGATGGATTACTTTCTTTACTTTTACGCTCATTCATTCGTTCATCACTCACTTCTTCATTAAATACTCATCCTTTCATTCTTACAATGCCCGGGCCCCAAGCTGATCAGTGGGTAATCAACAGTTTTCGGGATCGACCCATGCTAGGCTTTTCTTTTGCCCCTGGGATACCACCTATAGTAACGAGATTGACCCATGCTAGGTGTTCTTTTAACCCCTGGGATACCACCCTAGATATTGGGATCGAGCGATGCTAGGTATTGTAAACCCTGGGATACCCTGGGATACCACCCTAGATATTGGGATCGAGCCATGTATTGTAAACCCTGGGATACCACCCAAGAACACTCAAACAATTATACATTACAACATTTCTTTATTTTGGATACATTGGTGATTGTACATTATTGGAATCTTGGAACACAACGTTATTTGAAACTTGGAAAATATTAGTCAATGAACATGAGACGTGTGAATCACAATTGATCAATGAATAAGGAACATGTGATTAACAATAATTGATAACTGGATATGGGATACCTTAGAACATTTCGAAATAGAACAAGTACTATGTCAATGTGAACACTATGCTGCAGAAGGATACGGAAAGAGTAACCTTACATACCTTATCTTACCAATATGAATATACAATCCTAAATGTGCATGCAATAGTCCTGCTCCTTCCTTACGTTTCACTCTATAACACAAGTACATAACGGAGTTTACATTAACCACCAACTACCTTACAAATGCATATAACGATAATTAGTTACATGATTGCCTTAAAATGTGATTTCTCCCTTGACAATACCATCGATGAAATTATCATATCGAAAATACCACAACATTTCATACATTGACCAATACATTATAAACCAAAAGCATGTCGCACCAAGTTCATACTTTACACTTCCCCATCAACACAACATCACAATTACTCCATCAAGTCACCTCAAGACACTTCATAACAACATATCGACAATAATCCCACAAATTATATGCATCAAAAAATAACAAGGTAAGGAACATAATCACACCATACATGTTAGTATCTCATCCACACCATGCACTTTCATTCAAACCTCAAGTCTTCTTTCAATTTTAAATCACAAGGATGGCACATCTTTTAGCAAAAACAAAAGTGCCCTATTCAACACCTTGCCAACATAACCATCATGATATACACACCATATTAAGCATATAATATATTAATACATGAGAGTAGACACTTACCAAAGCTTGCAAAGTGATGATCTTTACCAAAGAGAATGGTTGCCTTAGGGTTTGTGTTGAGAGAAATATGTTTGGAAACATCTAGAAAGACATGTGTGTGTTTTGGAATAAAAATCTGATTTACTTTCCTTTATATAGTCCTTGTGGCCATACTTAGCCAATTCTTGGCATTTAATGCTATGTTCCCTTGGTCAAAGTGTAAGAATGGGTCATTTACCCTTTTGGGCCATGCATTTTATTCCATTTTGGGCCTCAAATTGAGCCCATTAATACATAATAACTTAGCCCACAAATTTCAATGTGTAATACTCTAATTATCTCATGTTTAAATGATTCCATCAATGTCACAACAATATCCAACTCATGAGATTCACATTCATAGCCTCAATCCTCGAGAATACGCGATTTTTGCCACTCATGGCTTAATTTAACATAATTTGATAAAACACTTGTGACGAAGAATTAGTCCCAAGTCGGATGCGAAACCTACTCAAGATTATTCCTACTATGATAGAATAATGATACCATAACCCAAGAGTCCTTTTTATAGACTTAAAATCGTAGAAGAAATCTGGTAAAAAGCACCCCGGTACGCCCCGTGGCGCCCCAAAGACTTAGCTAAAATTCCAGCTTTTGAAAGGTGTGCAGGGGCAGCCTGGCATTCCCTTGGGAACGCCCCCTTGCTGCCTGTGCCAAAAAAAGTTTCGGCCAAAGCGGCCTGGCACGCCACCTGCAGCGCCCCACACTTAATTTTTTATTTCGACTTTTCTTTGCGGATTTGGTTGGATCTTTCAAGTCCCATCCTTTTTTCTTGACTCTTATCTTTAAGAACCTTTGCTTGGATGTCCCTTAAACCTCACTTTTCACCCCACAAATGCTCCACAAAGTCACAAACACCACCTACTACAAAGGTTTAATGATCTGTACTAGCACAATATCAAATGTTCCATTAATAACAATGCAAAATACGTACTTATTGCTCTCGAACCTAGGGTAAACATGGTTAAAGGTTATCAAGTAGGGTCGGGAAGGTACGGGGTGTTACAGTAATTGTATAGTAACTATTTGTGGCTATGATACACTGGTTGGCATTGCCAACCTAAGAAGTTACATTTTTATTTTTCCACTAAGAATATTCTTGGATGGAAGGGTAATATGGGAGAACCGAGAGGTAACTGTATTTCCTATCTAAAGGCAAGGGAAATGATACTCAAAGGAGTACATGTGTCACATAGTAAGAGTGAAAGAGATTGATGTGAATCTACTAACTCTTCAATCAGTTTCAGTAGTAAATGAAATTCTTAAGGTATAGTAGAGTTTGGTATTGACGTGATTCCAGGCACTCAGCCTATCTCTATTCCTCCGTATGTCCTAGCAGAGTTACATGAATTAAAGAAGCATTTACAAAGACTTGCTGTAAAAAGGGATACATAAGACCTAGTACGTCCCCTTGGAGTACACCAGTATCATTTATGCGAAGGAAGGATGGGTGCCAAATAGTTTTCAAGGGACATCACCAGGTGAGGGTTAGTAAAAAAAAATAATAATATACCCAAGACAACTTTCCGAACATGGTATGGTTGCTATGAAATTTCTAGATAACCAATGTACCAAAAGTTGTTAAGGATTTGATGAATGAGGGTGTTCACATCATTTTTAGATGTATTCGTGACCATGCTCATAGATGACATTCTGGGCTATTCAAGTTCACAATAGGACCAAGCTAATCACTTGCGGCAGGTGTTACAAATTCTTCGTGACCGTAAGTTAGATGCAATGATCCTTTAAGTGTGAATTTTGGTTAAAATCTATATCATTCTTGGGTAACATGGTATCATATAAAGGAATGAAGGTTGATACACAAAAGATAGAAGACGTGAAGAATTAGCCAAAACCCACGACGCCTATAACGATTCGTAGTTTTCTTGGGTTGGTAGGCTATTGCAAAAAGTTTGTTGAAGAGTTTTTCTTCCATTTCAGCACCCTTAACAAGCTAACACACAAAGCAACCAAGTTTCGTGGAATGATGAATGTGAGAAGAGTTCACAAGAGCTGAAAGATAACTTGACTTCTACACCTGTATTAGTACTTGCTGAAGGCACATAAGGGTACACAGTATATTGTGATGTTTCAGGAGTTGGATTAGGATGTGTATTGATGCAACACGGTCATGTAATAGCCTATGCCTCAAGACAGTTGAGTCCACATGGAAGAAATTATCCAACACATGATCTTGAGTTAGCGGTCGTGATATTTGCTTTAACAAAAAATATAATATGGCTCCACTATTTGTATAGAGTTCACGTTGATATATATATATACTGATCATGAAAGTTTGCAATATATTCTCTTAAGAAAAAGGACCCACACTAAAGACAGCAAAGGTGGCTGAAATTATGAAACGAAGATGATAGTAATATCTTATACCATCCGGGAAAAGCAAATGTGGTAACCGATGCGTTAAGCCAGTTAGGCAGCTTGAGGGTTTGCCTTCTTGAAACTCCAGATGAAAGAATTAAGTGTAAAATATGGAAGAGTCTTCACTTGTAGCTGAGGTGAAGGCAAAGTAATATGCCAATCCTATTTTATTCTAGTTGAAAAAGAATGTACAACAAAGTTTGCCAAGGTATTTGAGCTTATACAAGGGGCAGTACTTAAACGCCAAGGTAAAGTTTGTGTACCGAATATAGATGAGCTAAGGAAATGAATTATGACATAATCAAATCATTCACGATATCCCATTCATTCAGGAACTACTAAAATGTATTATGCTTTGAATGAAATGTATTGGTGGGGGTAACATGAAGAAGAACATTGCAGAATATATAGCCCAATGTCCAAATCGTCAACTAGTAAAAGTAGAACATCAGAAACCTGGAGGTTATATGCAATGTATTAATCTTCTAGTTGGGAAGTGGGACATGATTAACATGTATTTCATCAAAGGTTTGCCTCGCACACTGTGGAAATTTTATTCCATATGGGTAATAGTTGACAGGCTTACCAAGTAGCACACTTTTTACCTGTCAAGACCACTTGTACAGCTAGAAATTATGTAAGGTTGTATGTTAAAGAGACAGTACAATTACATAGGATTCCTAGTTCTATTATACCAGACAGAGGAGCTCAATTTACTGCATACTTTTGGCAATCTTTTCAGAAGAGTTTGGGAACCCAAGTGAGTTTGAGTACAACTTTTCATCCTCAAACAGATAGGCAAGCAGAACGTATTATTCAAACATGTGAAGATATACTACGAGTTTATACAGGTGACTGGGTATTTGTGAAAGTGTCACCACTGAAAGGGGTAATGAGATTTGGAAAGAAATGAAAGTTGGCCCTATATAACGTGTCATATGAAACTGTCCGCAGATTTGGGAAAGTTGCGTATGAATTAGCCTTACCCCAATCACTCTCCACAGTTCATCCAGTATTTCATGTTTCGATACTTAGAAAGTGCATAGGAGATCCATTTCGTATTGCTCCCATGGAAGTGATACAAGTTATGAAGGATCTCACCTATGAAGAGATACCTCTTGCTATTCTGGGCCAACAATTGAAAAGAATAAAGAATAAAGAAGTAGCTTTTAGAAAAATGTGTTAGAGGAATCAGCAAGTAGAAGAAATCACATGGGAAGCTGAAGAAACAATGAAGTCTAAATACCCACATTTGTTTCAAGTAGAAGAGAAAGTTCACGATACAAGATCGGAGCAATAAAAAGTAAGCATCTATAATCATTATGTATATATATGATGGCATGAAGAATGATACGAGACTTGAAGTTGTTTAATTTGAATAATGTCACTAACATTCGAGGACGAATGTTTCTAGGGGGGGAAGGATGTAACACCCCGTACATTTCCGAACCTAATGGCGTACCGTAACATTATGGAATTAATTAAAAATGATATTGTTGGGGTATTACACCTTAAATTGGGTGGGCTGAACTAATCTTGTGCTATTGGGCTCAATGGAGGCCCAAAATTACACCAAAAGACATGGGCCAAAAAGGGAATAATGATCCATTCATCTTGACCAAGTTAACAAATAAATTATTGACCAAAAGTATTAGATAATGATGAATTTAAAGGGTCTATATAAGTTGAAAAAAATCAGATTTTATTCACCACTCCACACATGTGCAAAATCTAGAATTTTCCCAAGGATATTTTCTCTTCACCTTCAAACCCTAAGGCAACTACACTTCTTTGGACAAGATCACTCCTTTGAAAGATTGGGTAAGTGTTTACTCTTATGGTTTAATATATTATATTCATAATATGGTGCATAAATCATGTTGGTTATGTTGGCAAAGTGTTGGACAGTTCACTATGTGTAAAACTGTCTATTTTTGCAATCGGAAAAGGGTTTTGCCTTGTAAACCTGAAAATGGGCTTGTGGTCTTGAAGGAAGTGAACTTGATGGATTAAATATTAAAATTTAAGATGTGTTTATATCCTTAACTTGTTTTATCTTTGTATATAACGTTTGGAGTTGTTGTTGCAAAATTGTGCATGGAATTGATGACGTATTGGAAGGAAAAATGTAGTTTTGTGATGTTTATGTGCGCTGTCAAACCATGGATATTTGTTGGAATCCATGAGAACTTAAAATATGAAAAGAGAAGTTTAATTATGATCATGTACCATTCATTACAAAAAAGAACCCAAAAGAGACCCATTTTGGCCGAAACGGGTACCCGCCCTCGCAGACGAAGGCACCAGCGGGCGCAGGTGACTTCGCAGGTGCCCCTGGACACATCCAAGAGGCACCTGCATCCGCACCTCAACCACCTGTGGGTGCAAGTGGATTCGCAGGTCAGTCCAGGACCCCATTTTGCATGTTTTTGTCTATTTATGATCCCCCGAAACCCCTATACCCTTCATGGATGCAATTATCAACTTATGGTACCTTTTGAATGACTTTAAAGGAGTATACCAAAGGAATTTTGAATGGTATCAATTATGGATTGTTGTTCATGTGTTATTGAGAAAGGTATTGGGATGACTTTATGGAGAAATTGTGACGTAGTGTTAATGAGGAAGTGTAAAGGATAAACTTGCTGTGAAATGTTATAGGTTTATGATGTCTTGGTCAATGTGTGGAATGTTATGGTATTGTTGGTATGGTGAAGAAATAAATGGTATTGTAAGAGGGAGAAATGACGTTATATGGTAGTCACGTAATTCATTGTCATCTTATGCACTTGTAATGTAGTTAGTTGTTAACGGGAGCTTCGTGATGTACTTGTGTTGTAGAGTAACACGTAAGAAAGGAGCTGGATTTTTGTATTCACATATAGGACTGTATATTCATATTGGGAAAGATAAGGTATGTAAGGTTACTCTTTCCGTATCCTTCTGCAGCACATAGTCTTCACAATGTCATTGTACTTGTTCCATTCCGAAATGTTCTAAGGTATTTCATTTCAGGTTATCATCTATTGTTATTCACATGTTCATTATTCATTGATCAATTGTTATTCACGTGTCACATATTTGTATACATGGTTCCAATGTTCCAATAATGTTATGTTCCAAAGTTCCACTAATGTTTCAACCACCAATGTATCAATCTCACACAAGCAAATGTATCAATCTTACCCAAGTAAAGGTATCAATCTCTCACAAGTATATATATATATATATATTATGGCCCACCGATAAGGTGGAAGATTGTTTATATTATATTATGGCCCAACGATAAGGTGGATGATTATTTATATTATATTATAGCCCACTGATCAGCTGGATGAATGATATATGGCCCGCTGATCAGTTGGATGAATGGTAATAAGGATGTAGGTAAAAGCAAATAAGTAAAACACTTGAATGAAAGTATATCACTTGAAGGAAAGTTTTTACGAACGATATATTATATAAATGATAAAGATATGAATGAAGGATCGAAAATGAAAGTAATGAAAGCAATGTACATGGTTCCACATATACAGAACGAAGGTTTATACATGTTGATTATTCACTTGTACTTGATATCATTGAAGTACTTCTGTATCATGCAGTTTCTTATGGCCTTACATAGTCAGTACATTCTTCGTACTGACGTCCCTTGGGGGACTTACCTTACTTGCTGCAGGTACAGGTGCTAGTACACCTCCACAGTAGGTTGCGGCTCAGTTGCGGATCTTTGGTGAGCTCCAGTTGGTTTGGGGCTTTCCGAGTCACATGTGTACATTTGGTTTGGTATTGTAATGTTTTATAAAGCAGGGACTTGTCCAGACTATAGGTTGGTTATGTACATGTATCTGTTAGAGGTTTTGTAGACGTGTGTGGGAATATGAATGTAAGGGATGTATGTCCATTTTGACTTGATGGCCATAACAGCCAAGTTTCGTATAGAGCATATATTTCCAAGACTTCCGCATAGTTGGATGAGATATAATGATGTTCATACAGAGACATGCATATGAATGTATATGAGCAAAGATTGGTTCTCTCGGGCCTCAACAACTTCGGGTGCCAGTCCGCCCCATTGGAATTCTGGCGTAACACATATCCAAGTCATAAGGATAATAAATACCAATCCCGAGCGAATAAGTCCACTAAGGCAAGGTGGGTCCCAAATACTAGGTCAAGAGGTGCGGTACAGGGTCAGTTACTACTCTACTCGGGAAAAGAAAGCTAAAACAGGCCGAAAACCAAGTTTAAGTCAAACCCAACCCAAGATAATAGCCTAAAATAGTATCCAGGAGTATAACTGAGTCTAAAGGAACTTTATGTCAAATATGCTTTCTAATAAGGGGTAGTGGGGCCCACTATAGGGTTACAATAACCAAACCTAGAACCTACCCGAGTCTAGTCTAGGGATTTCCCCATACCATCCCAAGGTACTACTAGCACTAATTCTAGTCCTAAGGATGATAGCACACTATACTAGGGGAGAAAAGTCCCAAAATCTATCAAAACGGGTCCCTAACCGACTATATAAAGTGAAAAAGTACTAAAATGGCACCGGGCTTAAACAATCTGCCCAAAACTAGGACAATAGCATACTAATACCATAAGTAAGTTCAATCTAAAAGTAAGGTAACCCTAGTCTACCTGGACGCCGCCGAATGCTCGTCGAATCATCTAAACTGAAACTTTTCCCTTTCGAGAAGTCTCCGAGAGTTGCCACACTAGCAAAACAATAATCTATGCATCAAGACGAGTAAAATGATACCCATATTGCATATAAATGCTCTGGGTCAAAATCAGACAAAAAATCCCACGTGGGTCCCACATGCAGAATCGCATAATTAAAACCTTCACAGCAGCCCACTCAACTCAAGGATCAAAAGTAACAAAAGTGTAGCCAATTTCTAGCTCAAAAAAGTCACGAACCAGTCCCAACAACAATCCCAAAATAAATAACAAAAATAAAGAATTAATTGATAAATTAAGTGAAAGCTTATGGGAATTCGAAGATATAGGGCCCATAAGCAAGTTTTCAAGCTAATCCCAGCTCAATTATATGATTCTCCCACAGTTTATGAGTTCCAAAAGTCTATAATGACGTTGGTACTTAAAAAATTATGAGGGAAAAATAAAGGAGATGATATATTTATACTTCTAGGGGTTTCTTCATTGCGATCACAAGGTGCCCTGGTCGTGATCGCGACATCCCACTAACGGGACCATCTCAATCACGGTGGCCTAGCCACATGGCCGTGATGAATCCCCCAAGCCTCATGACCCAATGACTAAGTTCATGGACCCTTGAGATCATAGGGGAGAATGGTCCTCATCGCGGTGAAGGAACTGGGCCTTCACCAGGTGCTGACGTACCAACAATTCCACCAAGATGGAAATATTCTGACCGGACCCTCATGATTCGTTCGGAATCCAGTGAATGCAAAAAAACTATGCTACCCTACCAAATTCGACATTTCAAAATCAACGGCGACATCAAAATTTCTATCCAGAGTCATTTCAACAAAAGTAGGTCCCACTCCCCTAAGGGCAGTTTTAACCAAATTCCACCAAACAACCCAAAATGATTTTAGAAGCCTCGAGACCCCGACCAAGGGTCCCCTTAGACCAAAATCAACATTCTGGAGCTAATGAGACTGTCATAAATAACATCTGAGGCTTTTTACCTAAGGTTTAGGCCCGAGATCCTATTCTTAACTTCAAAAGCTCCAAAACAGGGAATTGGTTCTAAAAATCAAATGAACTGCCCGGTGATCGAATTATCAGTCCCAGCAAGTTATAAATAACCTGGGGCAGCTGTGAGAAAGCTCTAAATATAGTACAAGCACAAAAACATAGAAAATGACCTGTAGGGTCATTACAACATCCACTACTAAAAGGACTTTCATCTGCAAAAGTATAGAGTTAAGTTGTAACTGAAGGCTCGAACAGGTAGGGATATTGGTTACGCATATCACGCTTCGTATCCCAGGTAGACTCCTTGACTGGATGATGTCTCCACTGTACCTTAACTACATAGATGTATCTGAAGTGCAAGCGCATAACATCTCTGGCCAAAATAGATAAAGGCTCTTCTATAAAAGTCAACCTCCCATGCAACTGCACTGAGTTCTACCAAAGCATGTGTGACTCATCCAAAATGTAACGCTATAGCATAGGTACATGGAAAATTGGATGGATGGCTGAAAAGGCTGGAGCAAAAGCTAACTCATATGCTACCTCCCCAACTATTTGTAGGATCTCAAATGGTCCAATATATCTAGGGCTCAGCTTGCCCCTCCTCCAGAACCTCATCACACCCTTCATAGGCGATACTCATAAGAAGACCCGGTCACCAACTCTGAATCTCAAGGCATGAAGTCTAAAGGTCAGCATAACTTTTCTTCCTACTTTGAGCTAGTCGTAGCCTATCCTGAATTACCCGAACCCAGTGTAAATACTCACAAAGCAAATCCATACCACGGGCCCTAACCTCAAAAGTCTCAAACTAACCAACTAGAGACCGATAATGCCTACCATACAATGCCTCGAATGGAGCCATTTGAAAACTTATGTAGGTTATGCTTAGGAGACTTAATTATTCTAAATACAATTACATGTTTAAGAAGGCTGCTTGAATATAATAAAACTTAACTTGAAATTACATTCACCATTAAGAGTGTGTTTGGTAAGAAAAAAAGTAATTTTTTTGGAAAATATTTTTCTATTTTCATGTTTGGTTAGCTCAAATGTGTTTGGAAAATATTTTTCAAATATACTTATTCTCCTCAAATTTAAGAAAATTTAAGAGGATCATAATCGGGAGTTGGATCTCGACTCTACGTCGAAAGTCGGATCCTGGTCTGGCATCTCCAGTGGAGTGTCGAGTTTGGGGATTGAGGTCGGCTTCAGAGTCGGGTTCATGTCAAAGTTGGATCTTGGGTCCAGGTCTAGGTTTGGTTCAGGGTCGGGAGATGGGTTTTAAGGTTTGGAGTTTGATCAAGATTCGAGTCACTAGTCAAGGTACAGATCGGATCCCATGTTGGGTCAAGATCTCAGGTCATGTGTCGAGTCAGGATCGGGAGTCGGGTTTTAGGGTTTGGAGTTGGGTCAAGAGTCGAGTCACGAGATAGGATACAGATTCGGGTCTCATGTCGGGGTCAGGAGTCGAGAGTCGAGACCCAAGCCAAAGTAGGGATCTAATGTCAGGGTCGGGAGTACATTTTTGTACCTCATCAAATAAATTCATATAGTTATTAATAATTATCTAATATTTTTTGCGATGATTGAGATTGATAGGAGATAACGTGCAAAGCACGTTCATAGAGACTAGTTATTATAAAAGCATGAATAACAATGTTGAGTGACCAAAAAATCCACTAAAAGTTAATTGACTTATTTTCCCTTTTAAGTTATAACTTCCTCCATCTGAAAACTTACTAATGGGTATAATTTTAATTTTGTCTAAAAACTAAACAAAATATTTTTGTATTAGGATAGGACTAAGTTCCTTTTTTTAAAAAAAATTTTTTACCACAAACTAAATAAAGTCCAAAATCCATTTGTTGTAGGAGTACCAAAAGTTTTTGGCTTAACATAAATCCATGTGGAATTCTATTTCAATTAAATTTCGTATTTCCTTCGGACGCTTGAAGTTCCTAAGGATACGAATCATATATAAATAAAACCACTATGAACCACCTAATCTATATCTGTATCTATATTTATCTATAGGATCAATAGTATTTGTACTTATTATTTAATTACTATTTAATTCATAAGATGTTATTTTTCCAAGTTGTTTATTAGTCGAGTAAAAGAAAAGAGTATTTGTTAAAAGATCTCATATAATTATAAAACTATTTAAGTTTCTAGGGAGAGAACTCATATTTTAAGGTTTTAACAATATATAATTATGTTAACTTTACATATGAGAGGACCACATGCAAAGTACAATATATGTATTATTTTATTATAACTATTAAAATAATTGAACGACTTTTATACCCTTTAAGAACTAAGATTATATATTTTAAAGAAGCAATCCAATATTTGATGTAATTGTAATATTAAATATTTTAGCCAATATATAGGAGTCCAAGTTTAACTAAAAAGTCGTTAGTTGAGTACAATTGAAGCTCGAATCCTAAGCATAGGTGAATTATGTTTAGCTTTATCGATCATTCCCACGTAGGTTAGGCTTGCACGAAACCCTATATTTTAGGGCAAAAATCATTATCCAACAACACTTTGCTAATAATATAAAAATAGTAGTAATTTCTTACTATTCCAAGTAAAATTCACCATCTAAAGTAAAATACATTTTAAATTTCTAAGCCTATCAATAGATCACTTGCCATAATTATTATAATGATATTATGTCTTCTAACATGTAAATTAAGAGGTCTCCAATTAGCTTCATTTAAGTTGTAACATGTAAAACTTCTCCCTGATATGAATTTCCATTGTTGAAGTTGTAAAGTCATAGCAATCACATAAATAAGAATTTTAGGAATGCAATTTATAGGAACTTCAAATTAGTTTATTAAGAAAATATTTAGTTTTCAAGGAAAATAAAAGTTGATCAACGCTTAAATTTTTTTTTTTTAATAATATCTAATTATGTTAAATTTAGATATTACTGATTACACCACATGTAACAGTACAATTTATTATTTTAACATAAGTATTATAATAATTGACTAGTAATATTCGTGCAACGCATGTACATAGAAACTAGGTATTATAAAAGCATCAATAACAATGTTGAGTGACCAAAATATCCATTAAAAGTTTATTGACTTATTTGTCCTTTTAAGTTATAATTTTCTCCATCGAAAAACTTACTAATGGGTATAATTGTGATTTTACCTTTGGACTAAACAAAATATTTTTGTATTGGGATAGGACTAAGTTGCCCCTTTTTAAATTTTTAACTAATGTTACTAACCATATTTGTGTTGAACTAACCAAGTAATTAGAAAAAGATTAATAATTATAGAATTAAAAAGATTAATAATTATAGAAGTATACTAGAAGTGATTAGAGTCATCTTCGTGGTCCCTAATCCTATTACACTAGGAACTTAACATCTATAAACACTAATCCTATTCTATTTTGGACATATTATTTCCTAAATCCAAAGCCTAAAAGAACGTTATCAATTACTTTTGTGATGTTTGACCGGAGATAGCTAGCAAAGCACGTCATAAGTACGAATAATTTTTGCTAAATATCGATCGACCAAAATATCCTTCAAATATTGATCGACTTTTATACATTTAATTATTTACATTATTTTTTTACCTAAAATTGTACAAAAAGGACATCATTGAGATAAGACCTAAAACAAACCAATAAGGGTTTGTTTGTTAAGAAGGAAAATAATTTTGATTTCCATGTTTCGTTGACTTAAATATTTTTAAAATAGATTTTTAAAATAGACTTATTTTTCTCAAATTTAAGAAAATGGCGAAATCAGAATCGAGAGTTGAATCTCAAACCGAGGTCAAAAGTTGGCTCCCGGGACGGGATCTCCGATCGAGTGTCGATTTTAGCGATCAAGGCCGAGTCTAGATTCGGATTAATGTCGAGGTTGGATCCCGGGTTCAGGGCCTCAAGTTTGGTTCGTGGTCAAGAGTCGAGATTTAATTTTTAGGGTTTGGAGTTGGGTCAAGAGTCGAGTCACAAGTCGGGGTACAAATTCAGATCATATGTCGGGTCAAGAACTAGTATCTCAAGGCATGTGTCGAGTCGGGGTCGGGAGTTGGGAGTTGGGAGTCGGGTTTTAGGGTTTGGAGTTGGGTCAAGAGTCGAGCCATGAGTTGAGGGTATAGATTCACGTCATATGTAGGGTCAAGAATCAGGACCTCAAATCATGTGTCGAGTCAGGATCGGGAGTGGGAACCCGAGTCAAGGTAGGGATCTAATGTCAGGGTCGGGAGTATATTTTTGTACCTCATAAAATAAATTCATATAGTTACTAATAATTATCTAATATTTTTTGTGATAATTAAGGTTGATAGGAGATAACTTGCAAAGTACGTTCATAGAGGCTAGTTCTACAAATGTATGAATTATTTTGGATTATTTGCATAGGAGTGGTTTTGTGATTGATAAAAATAAAATTCTAAACGTCAGCTAATATACTAACTTAATTATAATTACGGTACTTTAAGCATTAAAATCTGATTTATATTTTCTAATAGACTGTGAATAGAGTAAAATTCACCCTTTTTAGCTATTAAATAATTTAAAATATTCATATTCTTGAAGTTTTAAAACTATAGGAATTTTATATGACCAAAAAAAAATATTTGAGGGCGTATTACCTCTCTACATAGAAGAGTTTTATTAGTAAGCATTTCATTCTTACTATTACTTTCGAAACACGATAATTAATTTTATCTCAAAAAATTGGGAGTTGAATTTCAAGTTGAGGTTGAAAGTCGGATCTCAGATTGGGACACCCGATCAGTCTCGAGTTTGGGCATCGAGGTCGAATCTAGAGTCGAGTTTGTATAGAAGTTGAATCCTGGGTCTAAGGCCTTGTGTTTGGTTTGGGGTCGAGAGTCGGGAGTTGATTTTTAGGGTTTGGAGTTAGTAAAGAGTCGATCATGAGTCGGGGTACAAGTTCGAGTCTCATGTCGGGTCAAGAATCAAGGTCTTAGGTCATGTGTCAAGTTGGGGTCAGGAGTGGGGTTTTAGGGTTTGGAGTTAGTGTAAGAGTCAAGTCACGAGTTGGGGTATAGATTCGACTCCCATGTAGGGTCAAGAATCAGGATCTCAGATCATATGTCGAGTCAGGATCGGGTGTTGGGACTCGAGTCGAGGGAGAGGTCTAATATCAGGATTGGAATTACTTTTTGTACAATAAATTCATATAGTTATTAAAAATTATCTAATAATTTTTTGTGATGATTGAGATTGATAGGGGATAACGTGAAAAGCGTGTTCATAGGGACTAGTTATACTAAAAGTGGAATCTTCAAAGTGCAAAGTTTTGGATTTTTGTTACATTAAATTAATAATTAAAAGAGGTGTCTTTTTAATAAAGTGTCTCTTAATGAAATAGTGTCTTTTAATGAAAGGCTGTGTCCTTTCATCCTTTCGTTACCTTAGTTCTATTTAAATTCTACCTCTTGTGATTTCAACGTAACTTTTTTTTTTAAAAAAAAAAGGTCTTTACAACGTTTCCCAGAGTTTTTCTTTCTTCTCCAAAAAGATTAAGTTTCATAGTTCTTGCTTTTCAGTATAATATCTTCACTATTTGCTTAGTGTAGAATTTCATAGGCTTGTCATATCCAATAAAACTATTTGCGTATAATCCCATAGCAATCTCATAGAGGAGAGGGAGCAAATATCATTTTTAGAAAAGCATTTCACATGTGTTTCAAACCTCAAATCCTGTGTTCGTTGTTCAAATTATCAAACCTTCATGTTTGTGTTCTTCTTCATATATTTTGTGCTTATGGAACATATTTTCCAACAATCTAAAAATGATATTTATAATGAAGAAGACACTATCAGTGTTTGAGAAACGGTTGATAGATGGCCGAAATAAGAGAAGTGTTGATGTTGTTTTTGTGGTGATTGTTTGAGGACGTCATATTCCAATTGGCAGCTGCGTTGAAATTTTTAATCATTGGTCTAGAAGAATAGTTAGAGGTATTAAGAATAAAATAATTTTAAAATTTCATAACGGGAGATCTTTTCACTATGGAAGGCGAATAAGACAGAGTGCATTGTGTTTGAAAAAAAAAAGACTGCTTTGCTGCAGATGATATTAAGAATAGAATTTAGTTGACAGAATATGAAGTGAATGAGAAGTTGAAATATCAGATCTATGAATCAAGAGTCAATACACGTTTGAGGATCGTGTTGATTGCAGGAGTAGGACACTTTGCAGGCTTTGTGTTTTTTTATAGTATCACTGTTGTGGCACATAAGACAATCCACGGGTTAGGGTATTTGTTGCAAGGATAGACTATATTAAGATGGCCAAAGAGAAATCGTGGTGATGAATCGAAGATAAAGTGGCAACAAAAGTCGGGTTCTATTTTCTTAACACTATTTATTATTTACTTATGAATTTCTACCCTTTGTGATTTTGTGAAATCTACTTCATAAATATTAGGGTAAATAATATACTTGTGATGGTCTTGATATATGCATGATAATTAGAAATAATATTTTATTATGTGATCATTGTGATATGTTATTCTTGTATAAAGATTATATATGAAATTTACTGTCAAGTTGAAGGATGATATGAAAAATCACATTGCTTACAAGTACGTGTATAGACTTGAAAATTATTATAAATTAATATGAGATCTAGAGAACATGAGTTAGTGAATTCAGTTTTCTCTATATGTGATATGAAAAGACACTTGATATGTTTAAAGTGTGGGGGTGTTTGACATGTGATTAGAAGTCAATATTAGACTTAACACTATTTAATATATATTTGAAGAAGTATAAACTTGAGATAGTTAGTATACCTTCATCTTACAATTCTTGATGGGTATGTGATATTGTGTGATAGTTTATCATGAATATGTTGAGCGTAAGACTTGATACAAAAGTCATAATAGAAATAATGAGGTTCTAATTTTCATATTTGTAATGAAGGATCTTGGAGAAATTGGTACTATGTTGGGTATCAAGATTAAACAAAATAGTGAGAGTTATGTGTTGAGTAAATCTCATTACATTGAGAAAGTGCTAAATAAATTTAGTCACGTAAACATAAAGTAGACAATATCCATTTGATCCTAGATCGAGTTAACTAATTATGATGGAAGAATTGTGTCTTATTAACTTGTGTAAACAAATACTATTGAAAAGGCCAGTAGTTGAGTTTTGGTTTTCTCTAGAGAACTAAAACTTTACGAAACTCTAAGTTTCATACTATTTTATAAGGATATATCGATACAAGTCGGTATCAAATATGTGAGATAAATAAATTTACCACATAACTAGTGTTTACCTTGGGAGGAAGTATAATTTTTTGAAACCAAAAAATAGACTTGCATTAGTAGAAGCAAGCAAAGGGGTTGAGCAGTTGATGGATTATTAAGAGAATCCACTGATTTTGCAAAATATGATCTCACTTTTGAGATAGTCAAGCCTCTTTAACTCGAGCATATAAAGATTATAATACAGAAAGTCAAAACATATAAGGCCTTGACATGATTATATATGTGAGAAAGTTAATTCAAGATGGAATAACTTCTATTACATTGGTGGAGTCAAAAGAATTTGACTAATCTATTTTCTAAGTTTCTTAAAAGGAAGTTATTGAATACAACTTCAAGTTTGATTATATCAAAGCTCCTTAATTAGGTCCACCAATAATGGCAACCCTACCTAATACTATGAAATGAATAGTTATGGGTTCAAAGGGTAACAACAAGTTATTGATATGTAGATGTTTCAGTATTTAAGTAAGAGATATACTAGTATTGGTTGTCATAGATTGGAAGGTTGAGTTCTAATACTTTTAATGAGGTTCAGTTCAAGGAACAAGTGTCTCAACTATGACAAAGGCATTGAAAGAACTTCATCTATATGAACATAGAAGTGGGCCGCTTCAATTGAGAAATAGAGTTGTTCTCATAAATGCTCATGAATTTCGGATAGCACATGGCCATAAAAGTGCTAAGCATGTTGAGTGGAAAGAAGGAACGAAATATTTATATGTGTAGTGTCACCGATGTTATCACAAGGAATAACACGTTCAAAGCTATTATGCTACGTGGAATTTCAATTTTGTCTTGTGACATTGCACTAAGGTACTGTTCAAATTGAAAGATACATTACTCTATGAGTGAACATAACTCGATCTTTGTGTCATAATTTATGTTTAAACAGTGGGAGATTGGTGGATTTTTATTTAAATTAAATTAATAATTATAAGAGGTGCCTTATTAATAAAGTGTCTTTTAATGAAAGGTTGTGTCCTTTCATCCTTTGGTTCTCTTAGTTCTATTTAAATATCACCTCTTGTGATTTTAACGTAACTTTTTTTTTAAAAAAAAGGTTATTTACAACTTTCCCCAGAATTTTTCTTTCTTCTCCGAAAAGATCAAGTTTCATAGTTCTTACTTTTCAGAAGAATTTCTTCATTATTTGTTTAGTGCAAAATTCCATAGGCTTGTCATATCCACTAAAATTATTTGCATATAATCCCATAGCAATCTCGCAGAGGAGAGAGAGAAAATATCATTTTTAGGAAAGTGTTTCACACGTGTTTCAAACTTCAAATCCTGTGTTCGTTTTTCAAATTATCAAACCTTCATCTTTGTGTTCTTCTTCATATATTTTGTGCTCATGGAACATATTTTCCAACACAAAGTTGGATTATCATGTTATCCCTATGTCACGACTGGATTTCTCAGGTCATGATGGCACCTATCATAACCTACCAGTAGCTAACCTAACTCATAATCCGAAACAGCTAGTAACAGACTAATAAGAAAAAGGAAGAAAGTAGCGAAAAATAATTCAATAGAGAGAATAGAATAAAGAAATAATCCCAAAATCTGGTGAAGTCAGTACAAGAGCTTTTCACAATAACAGAGTACAAAATAAAGTACAGAATAAATATATACAAAGCTATCTCTGAAATGCAAAAATAGAGATCATTCAAACAATAAGAGGGAGACGTCAGGAGCTCACCCCAAATCTCTGATCCATGGCTGCTCCGCACAATGCATACATCAACTGCGAGAATTCGTACTATGATGTGCAAGCTGCAGAAGTGTAGTATGAGTACCAAACATGTAGTACTCAATAGGTATCGGCCAACTGATCTCTAAAGATAATGCAAGTATAAATAACATATAAAGCAGGAATTTAAACTACAGGCAATTATCCAAGAAATGAAACATAATAATGCCAATGAAGCAATAGGTATAAACTAACCTATTCTACCAATTATCAGGGACGAAACGCAGTTCCATAGGTAACTAGTCAATATACGATTGTATTGTAAAGAATGAGATATAGAATATACTATGGAAATAATATACAAAGAGTAGCCAAAAAAGAATATATATATATATATATATATATTATATATATATATATATATATATATACACACACACATATATACATATATGGGTAACAAAATATGGAAGTACTACTCTGAGGAACTAGTTTACATCACCGGAATCATATAAGATAAGGGAGTTAACTCTCGCATAGTCAGGGTATTTAAATCATAATTCGCCTAAGCATGGGATAATCTAATCATAATAAATCTTACCATAATAGAGAGAAGAGATCAGAACGTACCGACAACCATGGGTATCAGTCCATAACCATCCTGCCATGAACTATGTAGTAATAATCAGCAATAAAGTAGCAGGCTATCCCGGGCAACCAATAACCTAATCGGGCCCCCAAAAGCCCTATAGTTACAATCAAACACTCAACAAATAGTAACCACAACCTATACCTATTCAAGCCCCCATAAGACCGATAGATATAGGTACCACACAATTATACTGGTGACAGGGGATGCATATGAATGAATGATAGTCAAGAAAAGAACCATGTGATATAATATAAGTCAAGTACCATATCCAGCCCAAATGTCATAACGTACCATGTATCGCAAGATAGGCCTATGAATCTCACCTCTTCGATAGGTAGCTCAGATAGAGAAACCCATAGGAGACTCGAGATGTTCGTATATATACTGCCTGGTCCCAAATCAGAACTTCCAATAACCATCATAACCAATCTACTCCATACAGTACTGGAGATATATATAAAGTATAGTAAGAAAAGCCAGACTTCAATCAAAACTGAATGAGTGTATATCTGCATATCCATTGCCCTAGATCAAATCTGGGATTAAAACAATATAGTAATATAGAAAGGATCGAAATCTCGCTCAACCGAAGTGAATAAGTAGTGGTAAAAGAGAGTGGATCAATAATGCACTGAAATTGGCCTCAGTCTAATTTCCCAAGTAATATATTTAGTTTGAAAATCATAATCCAATAATAAGGGTGGTACGACTTGCATTTTTAAAGAATTAATTTTACAAGTGAAAAAGTGAGAATAAATTCCTTTTTAGAAAACAGTAGTAAAATAAAGGTTTTAGTTGGAGTCATACCACTAAATAGGTGTAAATGCGCCTAAATGTATGCATGCCATCACCAGTATCCAAACAATACAACCGTAAGCATCTATGCATCCATAACTATAACCACACCCTTTCTAAGGATAAAGTACTAACCTGGTGTCCAACTGGTATCGTAACCACGACGTCGGGCCTAACAACATATAACTTAATAAGATATTACTACCATAAATCGGGAAACTAAGGTATATAATGGCATAAAGCTACATAAAGGTTTTAATAGGGGAATATAGTCCAATTCACTAAATAATATGGTAAGTTTCATACTAAAGGGTTATTCATGTCAATCCATGGTCAAGAAAGTCCATAATTCAGTATAATAGGATCCTACAACCATAACGGGTATTCTAGACTAAGGTTCGGGATACAATTCTATTCTAAATTTCCTAAAGAGGTCAACTCATGGTATTACCATGTATAAATCCATCATATAATCCCTACCTAGCATGCAATCTACACAATACACAATCTCATAGAGAAAAGTAGATCGAAGCCTACCTCGATGCCAAAGTGTATTCTCGAACTGTCCATGAATTGCTCGTTATTGTCCCAAGATCTTGGAAATGATGTCACACTATCAAAATCATAATCTATACGTTAATAGGAGTAAAATGATACCCATCTTGCTATATAATACTCTGGGTCAAAAATTAGATCTAAAATGGGCTTGTGGGACCCATGCATGAAATCTCAAAATTGGACCTGTCATTAGGTCCCTCATGACTCAAAGAAATTGTGCCCAAAATTTACGTGGAATCTGAACCCAATAGCTATGCCAAACAACCCCAACATAAAGGAAAAATCAAGAACTTTAATGGGGGAATCAAGAAAGAGGGAACTTGAAACTTATGAGATTCGAATGAGATAAAGGTTGACTTGACGGCCCCTAGATGACCCCGACCTTAAACAAACATTCCCCAACTGATTCTTGAGCTCAAAATGTGTTTAAAGGGATTTAGAAATGGAGAAAAATAGGTTGTGGTTGAGGAGAGGTACAACATTAAAAAGGGTCAGCTTGGTCACTTAGGCAGCCATTTGGTCGCCAAGGTGCCATTGCCTAGGCCCCAATGGCATCACCCAAGCGGCCATTGCCCATTCCTGTCTCAATGCCTAAGCGCCCATTTGGTCGCCAAGGCGACATCACCTAGGCGCCATGGGATCGTCCAGGTGGCCAACATCAAGCCTAGTATGCCATCTCCAAGGCGTCATACTTGGTCGCCAAGGCTGCCTCGCCTGCGCCAATGTGGTTGCCACCCAAGAAACCAACCAATGTCCAAACTTTGTTTGGGTGTTCCAAGCCCATTTGAAGTCCTGTGGATGCAAATGAATTATGCTACCTAATCGAAAATGGCATTCTGGAATCAACAAAATTCCAAACAAAGGTCATTTTGGCAAAATTTGGGCCCCAAACCCCATGTGCCGATTTAACCAAATTTCCACCAATGGCCCCAAATGAATCTGAAAACCTCGTGACCCAGACCAAGGGTCCCCTAGGCTAGAATCGGTTTTCCAGAGCTGATAGCGTTGTCGAAATTTCCATCTGAGTCTGTTTACTAGGAGTTTTGGTCCGAGACTAATTCCTTAACAGTGAAAGCTCCAAAACAGGGAAATAAGCCTAAAACCCCAAACGGACTATACGAAAACCAAACCGACAATTCTGGCATGTGATAAATGACCTCTAGTAGCTATGGGATGGCTCAAAATACCAAAAATTGATGAAAATTGAGAAAATGACCTGGGGGGTCATTACAATATCCACTAGTAAAAGAACTTTCATCCTCGAAAGTCAATGGATAGCAAAAACCCAAAAGCTCGAAAGGATAAGGTACTGACCCGCATGCCCTGAGCAACACTCCCCAGATAACCTCTAAGGCAAAACAATGCTTCCAAGGGATTTTCCTAGGGTATCCCTTTTTCAACTAAAACTTTACTTCACTTCCCAATAGCCATAAACTTAAACTTAATAACCAACTGCCCTCCAAGTGAACCGAGCATGGCTGAAGCACGCAAACCAAAATCACAACACACTGATACAAGCACAACCAAGAAAAAACTCAACCAAGCTAAAGCCACCCAAGGCATAAACTATACAACCAACTCCAAAATCCAAAGCCAATATTCTTTTGACTTTCCAAACATGTTATCTGTGTTGATCTGTATAGAATATCATTCGAGTTCTGCCCACGCAATCATATCACAATAATCTCAAAAAATTGAAGTTGATCTACCAAAAATCCATATGGACTAGCATAAGAATAAAGCCCATAAGACTCTACTTGAATATCCAAACGGTGATGACCAATGTCTACGATCTCTACCAAGTCACTAACTAATCCAGATGACCCTCAAAACCAAAAGTTATGAGTCCGAAGCACATTCTCGTAAAACTGACCGATCCACTTCAGATTGTACCATCAACTATGGATGAAACCATGCTAAGTCCAAGTAGAATGCTCTTCTCCCACTGAACAGATATTCAATATTTCTGACAAATATTGAGAACCAAGCCAAAAGCAATAGAAGCCTATACCATGTGCCAACGGACCATTCTTCGAGCATATATCTAACACCATCTTCCCAGAATGAAGAAAACTGAGTCGGTAGGTAACAAGTAAGCTTAGTCATCCTATAGATGAAGTCTCAACTAAATCAAATTTCAAAATAAGGCTGCAACTGCATTACCCTATCTATAGCTAAAATCTCAACCCTGAATCTAGTGAAACTAATACCCAATCTATGGAAACAATGATCCATTTACAAAAAACACTCGCTTAGGTTATCGATAGCTGATACACAAGCACATATCACCAAGTAGAAGCATCCCACAAAGTCATATTAGACTGAACAAGTGCCGAGATAAGAAATTTCTGAATTCACCCATTTAAACAAACCTTAACTCAACTGAACCATGAACCTCATCATAGAAAGAATGGAGTACCCAACCCAACGGCAACACCAAGATCAAGACCACTATTGGGAGATGAACCCAACAAGCTAAAAATGCAAACCTCAAATTTATCAACATCAGGAACAAACAATACAACCGAATTGTCAACTCTACAACCACAATAAAATCATGGAAGGCCATACCTATCTTCACTCCCTCTCCACCACTGATTTAACCTTGCTAACAGGAGGGAAAACAACCAAATGAATGTAATCATAAGAAGGGAAATGCTAACTAGATAACGCTAGTATAGCCTTTTATCATGTAAGAATCAATTACCTCCAAAGTAATAATAGCAACACTAGCAAAAAGTGTAGGAGGCACCAATATGAAAAACCACAACCATTACCACTCTATAACCATAACAAGGACAATATACCAAATAAAATGGGACTTTAACCCCAAATGTTACACCTCAAGGAAATCACAATACTGATTCACTCAATCCACTACTAAAAGAAATCATCTACAAGGATAGTCATATATGCATAAAATCTACACAAAGTCTACAACAACCAATATAGAAACATCAAGGCATATAAACACCGATGGGTATGAAAACCTCAACTCAATTCATATAGAAATGAAAATATAGTAAATCAAAATTGTACCTATATAATAGAATCCGAAGTCATAGTCCCTGACCTGCCCAAAGAAGTAAAAATCTGAACACATTTGAACCCAGACTGAGAATCTGGATGATCAATTAGACTACTAAGTGTAATGCCTCTAACTGAAGGTATCATATCCCTAAGAGACTGATTCGGCTGCACTGAGTGCCTAATAATCCCATACAGGGGACACTTTCTAGACCAATGATCGGTCTCTCTATAGTCGTAACAAACCCCTGAAGCTCTAACCTGGCGAGAAACACTAGATGACCCCAAATGGCTGACTGACTTGCGCCTGGGACACTCCCTAGACCAATGACCAACCTCTCCATAGTCAAAACATGCTTTTGGAACTCTTTGATGCACTACCCCTACTGAACTAAAATAGCCTCTACAGCCTGAAAACCTAGACCGAATAACCCATACTGCCCTGACCAGAACTCTATCCACTATGACTATCATAATCTACTTAAAACCAACCCATAATCTGAGGTGCTACCCGTATGGGCTTGATAGGTAGAAAATGATGATAACCTCTGTTGGAAGGATCCCTACCTCCAAATGAAATACCACTGGCATTATACTGCTGACATGGCCTCCTACCGCCACATACATATGTCTCAATATAATCCCTCTCTGTATCACTCGCATGATCAACGACCTGAGAGAAAAAAAACCCAACTTCTATTAAATGCTCCAACCACAAATAGACTGGTAAAGCTAATCCTCTAATAAATCTCTGCACCATCTTATGCTCTATGGTATATAAGATAGAAGTATGTCTGGCCCACTTGAGAAATCAAATATCATGCTCTGAAACTGATAAAGAACCCTATTGCACACTAATAAACCCAACTCTAGTCTGAGAACCATCCGATAAATTGAGCACTATCACTGGCTGTGAATTTTCCATGAAAAAACTTGGGATCCCTAACACGGAATCCTGATGAACTGAGGTTGTCACAAACTCTGCCGGAGCTTGCGCTAACCTCAGACCCTCTGCCTAATGTTGAAGATCCTAGATATTAATCACTAACTCCCTAGCCCGATGCTGAGCTAAAACTCAGGTAACACGAGCAGAAGTCTAGTCCGCATCTACCGACAACCTCATACAATCCAAATAGGATAGAGTGGAGTCAAAGAAGTACTTATAGCTTCGTAGGAATACAGACACACGACAAAGAATCAAGGAATAGAATTTCCTAACAATGACCCATAGCCTACCAAAGATAGGATACAGACGTCTCTATACTGATTCGAAAGTATCTACTAGGAAATTAGCTCATGTACCAACAATATCGGTAAACCTATGCTCTGATGCCAATTTGTCATGACTCAATTTCTCAGGTCATGATGACACCTACCATAACCCACTAGTAGGTAAGGAAACCCATAATCTGGAACAACTAGTAACATACTACTAAGAAAAAAAAAGTAGTGGAAAATAATTCAATAAAGAGAATAGAATAAACGCAAAAAATAATCCCAAAACCTGGTGGAGTCAGTACAAGAGCTTCTCACAATAATAGAGTAAAAAATAAAGTACAAAATAAATAGATATAAAGTCGTCTCTATAATGCAAAAATTAAGATCAGTCCAATATTAAGAGAGAGAGCAGGAACACTCCGAACGTCAGGAGCTCACCCCAAATCTCTAATCCATGGCTTCTCTGCACGTGTAGTATGACTACAAAATACGTGGTACTCAGTAGGCATCGACCGACTGAGCTCTAAAGATAATGCAAGTATAAATAACATGTAATGCAGGAATGTAAACTAAAGGCAATTATCCAAGAAATGAAACATATTAACGCTAATAAAGCAATAGGGATAAACTAACCTATTCTAACAATAATCAGGGATGAAATACAGTTCCACAGGTAACTAGTCCATATACGATAGAATAGTGAAGAATTACATATACAATTTCCAACAGTAGTAGAAAAGAAGGTAATAATATACAAAGAGTAGCCAAAGAAGAATATATATATATATATATATACACACACACACACACATACATATATACATACATACATATATATATATATATATATAACCGCACTATACGTCTAACCAAATGCGAAAGTACTACTCTAAGGAACTATTCTACATCACCGGGATCATATAAGATAAGGGAGATAACTCTAGCATAGTCAGGGTTTTTAATCAAAATATGCTTAAACATGGGATAATCTAATCATAATAAATCTTACCATTAATAGAGATAAGAGATTAGAACATACCGACAACCATGAGTACCAGTCCATAGCCATCCTGCTAAAAACTATATAGTAATAATCAACAATAATGTAACCGGCTATCCCGGGCAACTCATAACCTAACTAGACCCCCATAAGAGATAGGTACAATCAAACACTTACTAAATGATGTGCCAGCTAACAAAGGAACATTTTGCATCTTTAACTAAGGATAATTGGAAGTTTTCAAACAACCGTTGGTGTTTTTAATTGTGTTTTGTGTTTACTTTCAAGAAATAAGCCCAAGGACAAAAAAGAATGGAAATTATGCTAAAAGTGGGTTTGACGGCTCCTCTGACACAATGTCAGACCACAGACAAGCCACCACACCACTCGTTGTTCCAAAGCAGAATAATCAGGAAATCAAAGTTGGGTGACGGCTCAGTTGATGAGCCGTTAAGGCCTCGATGAACCGTCACCCAGTCCACCAGATTTTAAACAGAATGATCGAATTATTGGAGTCAAATGACAGCTCTCCCGATGAACTGTCGCCCTATCCTTCATATCTTAACAGAATGTATGCTTGAGTGGAACCAAGTGATGGTTCAACCAATAAATCTTCACCCATCTAACGGACCGTCAAAAGACCCATCAATCTGTAATCGGCAGCCCAGATTTGAATTTTAAATTCCCAAATCTTTGGAGCCTATAAATACCTAGTCTAGGGTTTAGAATAGGTGTCTTCTATACTTTGAATATTTTGTCACATATTTTCTTTGGAGACTCGACATTCTTAGGGTGAACAACACATCTTCTTGGTCTTTGTCAAGGATTGAAGAATATAATTTCTTCTTTGTAAGATTTGATTTTTACATTATTAAACTTATTTCTTTCATCTCTTTCATTACCATGAGTGGGTAAAACCCCTATAACTAGGGTTGTGAAATTCTTGGTGGAAAATCACTTATAAGGTTAATGATTCTATGATATTGAATTACTTGTTTGATTATATTGCCAATTTCTTCACTTTAATAGATTTCTAATGGTTGAAAACATTAGAACAAGCCCTAAGTTTAACTTGATTGAATAAAAAGGTTTAAATCGAGAAAATGAATGGTAACAAGAATTTGGAGTTTCTAACCTCCATCTAAAGGTTAATGCTTTAACAAAATTAATCACTTGAGGCAAAAATCGGGCTATAAGTCCATCACTTTAAGTTTTAAAGAATTAAAGTGAAAATAATCTATTTAGGTTGAAGAACACTTAGATGACCATTTGAGTTCGATTGCTTTATAATTACATGTGTTGATACAACTTTATCGTTGATGTAATCCGAAAGTGGTTGGAAACCAAGGTGAACATAATCCTAGTTTGTTTTCTCTCTATTGATCAAACCTTACAATTAACTATAATCACTTGAAATAAGTGAGACTATTTTCCAAACTTTTAATACAAAATCCCTTCCCCCCCCCCCCTCCCCATTTCATGGAATTTGTAGACTAATCATTACTTAAACTATATATAACTTAGTTCGCACCTTATTTTCTGTGGGATTCTAACCCAACCTTTGTTGGGTTCTATATTTGACAATGACCAATATTCTTCCTTAAGGGAGTTGTAGTTTGGGCGTATCAAATTTTGGCGCCATTGCCTGGGAATACGGTTGTCAATTAAGTTGTTGTGTTTATTTGACTTTTTGTCCTTTTCCTAGTTTTACTTTATTTGTTGTTTCTGTGAATTGCAGGGTACAGATAGTGCATACCTAGTACTCATCGTTTGGGTGAACCATTTCTACCCTACGATCCCAAACTTGCAAAGACTTTGAGAAGAAACATGAATGCAAAAATTCTTGCTCAATAATAGAAAGCAACAAGACTTGTTGCCCTTGCTACTGCTTAGTTGAATCAACAAAACATTGATGCACCCGGTCATGTTCCAAATGAAGATAATAAGGATTTGGGTAATGATGAACTGGGTGATGCTGTTGATGGGAAATATGTAGGCAATGTTGCCCCAGTCAACCAAAATCAGCGACCAAGAGGCAGAAGGCGCCAATAGCCTGTAGTGAACTTTGCTTTAGAAGATGGAGATGATGCTGATTTCAATAGGGTAGGTGCTATTGGAGTAATTATACTACCACTACTGGATCCTGGGACAAAGTTCAATATCACCAGCACTATGATTTAGTTGCTAAACCTGAAGGGTTTATTTGGGGGGTTTCCTGGTGATGATACTAATATGAATTTGGTGAATTTCATCAATATATGTAAATCCTTTAATTACCCGGGAGTTACTCAAAATGTAATTCGGCTAAGGTTGTTTCCATTGTCTCTGTTTGGGGAGACAACTTTATGGTTAACAGAGCTGAAGCCCGATTATATAACAAACTAGAGGCAGTTAAAATTAGCTTTCCTAGAAAGGTTCTTTCCACCCTCCAGGATGTTACAGTTGAGGGAAAAGACAATTATTTTCAGGCAGCTACCGAATGAGGCATTACATGAAACTTGTCTTAGGTTTAAAAAAAAGCTGACTCGATATCCTAATCACAAGATGACTAATGATCTCTTGATGGAAATATTTTATAGGTCTCTAAACTCAAACACAAAGCCAATGGTTGACAATACAGCTAGAGGAGCTTTCATTTTACACACTTTCATGTATGCAATTGTCATACTTGATAGATTGACAAAAACTAGTAGAGCTAGGCATTCTAGGGATTCTAAGGTAGCAAGTAATACTTATACAGTTGGTATATCAGTTGAACAATGCCTTAAAGAAGAAGAGCGTGACCAAGACATGGCACACATAAAGACTTAGATGGATTTTCTAACCAAGCATTTATTATCTAGTGGTGTTGAGAAGTTTAAGGCAGTTGGTTCACATAGTAGAGTAGCTGAATCTGATTCTAAAGAAGAAGCAAACTATTTGTACAACCAGGGGTTTTTTAGGCTAATAGCTAAGGAAACCAAGGTCAGAACTATCAACGAGATCACTATTATGAAAAAGCCGATTATAGAGATCATGAGCAAGGGAATTGGAAAAGCAAGAACAATAGAAGTGGGTTGTACGTGCCACCAGGGAATTGTGATAATATTGCTAGTGACTCAGGGAAGCTTTCCATAGAAGCTATCATGGATAAGTTGCTGAAAGGGGTGGAATCGACTGATGCGAGTGTCAAGGAAATGAAAAGTGACTTATCTACTATGAGTCAACTATTCGATTCTAATTCCACTTCTATCAAGCAGTTGGAGCACCAAATGGGTCAAATTTCTGCAGCCTTTAATAAGCGAAAGAGTGGGAGTTTGCCAAGTGACATGGTGCAAAATCTAAGAAATGATGGAAGTTGTTTAACTATCACCACAAGAATAGTAGAGTTCTACCAAGACCACAACCAGCAGTGCCACCACAGGTGGAGAATGTAGCCGATGAGTATGAAATGGTAGATGAGGAGGTTAAAATTGATGAGATTCTGGGTGAAACCAAAAATTCAAAAAATGTTTATGATGGAAAGGAGGATGCAAAAGATCCTAAGAAGGTTACAGAGGCCGATATGGAAAATAAGGAGAAAGGAAAAGAGGTTACAAAACCTCTTACTCAGATTCCTAGACCTTCACCTCCATTCCCACATAAATTTAAGAAGACGGCGGAAGATGGTTAATTCAACAAGTTATTATCCATGCTTAAGCAACTATCGATAAACATTCCATTGGTGGAAGCTCTTGAGAAAATCCTGGGATACGCAAAGTTTATGAAGGACTTGGTCACTAAAAAGGACAGTTTTGAGCCAACAAATATTATTGATGGCCGACTGTTCAGTCAAGCGGCTAGTGGGGATATTATATGATATACTTGTGAAGGTAGTGAACTTCATATTCCCAGCCGACTTTGTGATCCTTGATTGTGAGGTGGATTTTAAGGTACCCATAATCTTAGGTAGGCCTTTCTTAGGTACGGGTAGAGTATTGGTTGACATGAAATTCAATGAGTTGAAATTTAAGTTAAACGATGAAAGAGGTAATGTTCAACATTTGCCAGTCAATGAAGCAACCGAGGGACATGAGTGTTGTCTTAGTTAATAATGTTGTTGAAAAGAGTGAAATTAAAGTACCTATTGAGGAAATATTTGTTGTTGAAACTCTAGTTATGGTGTTGATGGATTTTGATGGAGACGGCATTAAGGAATTTGATGAGACAATTGTCCACTACCAATGTTGAAGTTGAAAGAATTGCCCCAACATTTGATGTATCTATTTTTGGGTGAGAAGAATAATTTGTCAGTGATTATTGCTACAGATTTGGTTGAATGGTAAGTAAAGGCTCTTGTATTGGTATTGAGAAGGTATAAAAAGGCTATTGGGTGGACTATAGCAGATATCATTTGAATGCCACTGGGTATTCGTACTCATAAAATACAGTTAGAAGAAGATTATGTCCCCACTATTGAGCATCAGCACAGAATCAACCCACCAATGTAAGAGGTGGTCAAGAAGGAGCTAATAAAGTGGCTTGACACAGGGGTTGGTTACCCAAGTTTTGATAGCAAGTGGGTAAGCCCAGTTCAGTGTGTCCCAAAGAAGGGGGGTATGACTGTAGTGGCCAATGAGAAAAATGAGTTAATTCTACTTAGACCCATCAGTGGCTGGAGAGGGTGCATGGGTCACAAAATATTAAACTCTTGGACTTTTTGGGATCATTTTCCAATGCTCTTTATGGACTAAATTCTTGATTGGTTAGCAGGAAGGTGTAGGTATTGATTATTAGATGGGTATTCAAGATATACCTAAATACCATGGCACTCAAATACCAATAAAAGACTATATTCACACGTACCTATGAAACCTTTGCCTTCAAGCAGATGCCCTTTAGGTTATGTAATGCGTCAGCTACTTACCAAAGGTGCATGATATCAATTTTTCCAGATATGGTGGAGGACACCTTGGAAGTGTTCATGGATTATTTTCTATGGTAGGATATTATTTTGATGATTGTTTGGAAAATCTTAGCAATGTCTTGTAAAGATGTAAAGAGTTTAATCTTGTGTTCAACTGGGAAAAATGTCACTTTATGGTGAAAGAGGGCATTGTTTTGGGGCACAATATTTATAGTTAAAGGAATCGAAGTTGATCAGGCTAAAATAGAAGTGATCAACAAGCTACCTCCACCAATCTTGGTGAAGGGTATCCGTAGTTTCCTTGGCCATGCGGGATTCTACTGGAGGTTCATTAAGGACTTCTCCAAAATTGCCAATCCTTTATGCAAACTATTGGAGAAGGAAGTCAAGTTTGTGTTTAATGATGATTGCTTAAAGTCATTTCGGTGCCTTAAAGAGAAATTGGTAGCCACTCCTAATATCATTGCTCCAGACTGGTCCAAACCATTCGAAGTGTTGTGTGATACAAGTGGAGTCAAACTTGGGGCTATTCTTGGATAGAAAAAAGAAATGCTCTTTCACCATATCTACTATACAAGGAAAGAGTTGAAAGGGGCTCAAAAGAACTATACAGTTACTGAGCAAGAGCTTTTTATAGTTGTCTACGCCTTTAAGAAATTTAGGGAGTATTTGTTTGGTACTAAAGCTTTTTTTCACACCGATCACTCGGCATTGAGTTACTTGATGGCAAAGAAATGCACCAATTCAAGACTGATTAAATGGGTGTTGTTGCTATAGAAATTTGACTTTGAAGTCAAATATAGAAAAGGTTATGAAAATCACCTAGCCGACCATCTATCTCGATTGGAAAATGAAGGAAAGATGTTGGATGAGATAGAGATCGATGATTCATTCCTGAATGAACATGTACTTACGACTACTCTTGAACTTGTACCTTAGTATGTAGATTTTGCTAACTATTTGGCCAGTGACATAATCCCGAAAGATTTAAGTTTTCATCAAAAGAAGAAGTTTCTACATGATATGAACAATTATTTTTGGGATGAGCCTTATTTATTTAGATTATGTGCTGATAACATCATTTGGAGGTGTGTGCCAGAAGTGGAAATGCTAATTATTTTGCAGGCTTGTCATTCTTCTCCAGTGGGAGGTCATCATGTAGGTGATCGCACAGCGAGGAAGATATTGCAAAGTGGGTACTAGTGGCCTTATATTTATAAGGATGCGTATGATTTTGTCAAAGCTTATGACCAGTGCCAACGACAAGGGTCAATCTCTAGACATCAAGAGATGTCCATAACCAAAATATTGGAGGTTAAATTGTTTGATTGTTTGATGTGTGGGGCATTGATTTCATGGTCCACTTTGTAAGTTCCTATGGTCATAAATACATCTTGGTTGTTGTGGACTATGTTTCCAAATGGGTGGAAGTTGTGTCTTTAGCAGATAATGAAGGCAAGAGTGTGGTGGCGTTCTTGAAAAAGAACATCTTCTCTCGTTTTGGTACTCCTCACACCATCACAAGTGATAGGGGTTCTCACTTTTGTAATAAGGTGTTCCAGGATACTTTAGCTAAATATGGAGTGAAACAACACAAGGTGGTGACTCCATATCATCCCCAAACCAGTGGCCAAGTGGAGGTATCGAATTTAGAAATAAAGATGATATTCGCTAAGTCTGTTAATATTAATCGGAGTGATTTGTTACGAAAGCTTGATGATGTTCTTTGGTACTATCGCACTACTTTCAAGACTCCAACAGGTATGTCACCTTACCAACTAGTCTTCAGTAAAGCGTGTCACTTACCGATAGAGCTTGAGTACAAAACCTTATGGTCGCTCAAAAAGCTTAATTTGAGTTGGAAAAAGGCTGCAGACTTGAGGTTGGATTAACTGAATGAAATTGATGATTTTCGCCTTCGGGCTTATGCGAGAACCACTTTTTATAAGGAAAAGATGAAGTTGTACCATGACAAGAGGATTGAAAAGAGAGAATTTCAAGTGAGTGATTGGTACTACTGTTAAATTCAAGGTTTAAACTTTTTTCGAGTAAGTTGAAATCTAATTGGTCCGGTCCCTTTAAGGTGACTCAAGTTTTTCCATCCAGAGTGGTGGAGTTGGAGAACAAGGAAGTGAAGTTGTTCAAGGAAAATGGTCAACAATTAAAACAATATGTTGGTCTATAAGAAAATGTAAAGTTGGTAACATTGGTGTATCTTACCAAAGTCTGAGTAGTCAAGATACCTGAGTTGTGCCGCGACATTAAATCAGGGGCTAGTGGGAGGCAACCCACAATGTATTGTAACATCATGTTAGCGTAGATTTTCATTATTGAGCATGGCTAATGTATATGTTAAGGGTGCAGGAGAACATAGTATAGGTGAAGTGGGAAACTGTTTGAGATTCAAAGTTTATTCGACAAACCATTAGAGGGTTGACGAATCGTCAAAAAAGAGTCATCGAAATGAACACAAAATCCATCCATTCTGTTAAGACCTGATGATTAAGGCAATGAGCCGCTGAAGACCTGATGGACCATCGGCTTAACCATAGAAAAGATGAAAATTTGTGTCATTCTGGATAAGGCTGACTATTGAGCTGACGTGATGTTGCAAGCATAATGGGACTTCAACCTATCTTCCAACTTGAACAAAATTAAGGTCTATTCTGGATTGGTCCGATGGATCATACGACCAACTATCACTGTGTTGACGACCCATCGACTGGACCATTATAGGTAAGTTTAATATTTCACTTGTGTTATTTTAAACCGACCCGACCCATTACCAACCAAACCCTATTTCAGAAATTAACAGACCCATACCCAATCCAAACCCTTAGCCATTTAAATTGCACCATTTCAAAACAACTACCCACGTTTTAATCCAACTTCTTACTTACACAAAATCCGTCCCACTTCAAGTTTCATAATCATTTGAAATCCTACCTTCATTACCCATAAACTCCATTCATCACTCATTAATCCCATTTATCACCCACTATCCACACTATCAAGTACTCTTCACTATTTAATCACCTCTGTCAGTCCCCAAATTATCACAAACCCCTTTAATCACCACATTATTGTAAAAATATACATCCTACACATAATTAAACTACTCTCCTACGTTTTTCTTGTAAACTACTCAGGTATGCTCATGTCTCAAGTATTTCAATTTTTCTTCCTTTGATTTGTAAAATTAGAGGCTACACAACTACCATCACTTGGAAATTTGACAAATGGTAGTTGTTTCAAGTTGAATTGTTTTGGTGTGGTGTGGTAACCCCGGGGGTGAAGTTTGAGTAACCCGGGGGTGAACGAGTCCAACGTATGGGGAATCTAATAGAAAGATCAAAAAATTTAAAGTAAATTGGGTTGCCCACCAAGTGTTTGATAAAATGTCACAAAAAGGTTTGAATAATATGTTATGCCTGACAACTCATGTGACTGAACATCGCACATGTGAAGGTCCGTCAAGCCAACCATTACCAAGAAGATCAAAGTGATCAAATCTGTTAAGGTTAGACGGTTCTACTGACGTACCGTCAAACTTGTGTCGAACCGTCAGACTACCCATTGAAAGGCATAAATTTTTAGGTTGAAACTATTTAAGCCTGATAATTGGAGTGATGAACCATCACTTCCGTGACAAACCATCACTTCCGTGACAAACCATCACTCTATCTCGTCAAGGCCAAACAGTTTCAAAAGTCTACACTTTTATCTTGAGACATCATTTTATACTATGTCTAATTGTGTCCCTCTGCAGGTACCATGCCTCCAAAGCTACAAACTAAAAGGGGTGGAGCACATAAAATACAATCAAGAGACACCTCAACCTCAAAACTTTGAGATAAACCAGATAACGAGGTTGAGGAAATCGAGGCCCCAGCCTATAATACCAAATAAAGCAAAAAGAAACATACTCATGCCTCACAATCTTAAGAGAAGGAAAGGCCATCGAGTGAGAATTCAAGTATAAAAGGGGAGAGCGATGACAACTCTAGCTCTAGCCTATATGTTGAGGGTGAGAAAGAGGCTGCTACCAATGCAGAAACAGAACCCAAGGAAGAAAGGGTGATGTAATTTGCAGCAAAACTCTGGGGTAAGAAAATCAATTCGATGGCAAATTGAAGGTATGGAGAAACACTACTTTTATGGTCTTGAACCAACTAAGTCAAGAGGTATGAAGAGAAAATTATGAAAGAATATCAGATAGTGACCACAGAACTACCATAGTATCCAAAGATTGAGTAGAGGTTTAATGAGTATGAGTTAGGCTGTTTGAGCAAACCTTTGGGTTCATACTATCCTACTATTATTCGTGAGTTTTTTGTAAATTATTTGGCTATTCTTGAGAAAGATTTCTTGAAGGGGCAAAAGGTGTCTGATATGAGAAACAGGGTGAGAAATCTAGTTTGGGGTGTTTCAGTAGATATCTCGGACCACATAATCAACCAAATTCTATTCGTTCAGATTTATATGGCTCCAACTATTAGCCCAAAGATTGATCATCAGATAACAACTGCTTCTACTCAGCGTCCATGGTTGGCCCGAATACTGACAGAAAATGAAGAACCTTTTTGGTTGAATAACAAGGAGCGTATAGCTAAATCCTCACTGAGCTTCAAAGCTAAATTTTTGTGGGATGTGTTTAGGCTATGGTTGATGCCTATCGGTGGGGATGCTAACCTGGATCTGCAAAGAGCTATTTTGGTAGCAAGTTTACTTGAAGGGCTGAAAGTTTAACTTTGGTCAAGTGATTGCAGATGAGCTGTTTGGGAGGGCTTACAAGACTGCTAGTGCACTACCTTTCTCGTGTCTCATTATGAAATTGTGTAAGCTAGCGAATGTACCGATAATCAGTGGAGTTGATAATTAGGTAAAGGCGATCAAGAGGCAAGACATTGAAAAGATGAGGGATGACACCAAGTATGAGTTAAGGGTTCACAAGCCACCATCATTTGGACCTTAATCACAAACTACTCTAGCGACATCTGATATTCCCATAGGTATACCCTTACCCCTTATTGCTATTGATCCACAGGGTGCTTCCACAGCATCTGGGGCTATTTCTATGCCCACATTTATCGAGACTATCAACATTGCCTCTATGCCATCTGCCTATTCGGAGTATCAGTTCACTCCCTAGAATTTTGTGAAAGTAGTCAAGGCTCAAAAAAAAATTAGACAAGAAACTAAATGCATGGTCTAAACAATTCAATCCATTCATGGATTAAATCATCGCAAAAGCTTTGAAGCCCTATACTAATTTGCATGCCTGTATGGATGATATGGAGGAGAGGGTGAATAACAGGCTAAATGAATTGTCAATTCCAGATTTAGCCAAGTTCATGGTCGAATTTAAGAAAGATTAAGATGACATTGGCTATTTGAAGAAGGTCCCAACCACTGGATTCTCAGATTCTATGATTGCGGAATCAGACAATAATGACCAAATTCTTGATTTAATGGGGCGTCCAGTGAAAGATAATGGCAAAGCAATAAGTGAATATAGAGAAAAGAAGAGATCAAAGAGGAATCATATAAATGAGACACAAGAAGAGAGAGATATGAGGAAAGTAGTGAAAGCCTCTAAGAAGGATGAAAAAACATGGATCAAGCGGGTCCAAGATGAAGAAGCTGAAGTATCTACTAGTTTGGCACCTACAGGCAGGTTCACACGACCTATGTTACCTACTACCACTCCGGTACATGAAGATGTTGTTAATGAGTTGAGAACTTTGGTTTAGACCAGGGTCACTGTTGCAGATTCTGAGACCACTAAGGCCTCAAAAGACTTTCCAGACTCCCAAGCCTAAAGTCTTCACAAGTATTCCATCCCTTAAGCTTGTACTTTTTCTATTTATACATTGGGGATAATGCATTTTCATTTTTGTGGGGTAGGGTACTTGTGAGTGTATCACCACAAGGGTTTTTGTTGCTTGTGTTCTTTTCCCTCGTGTGCTATCTAGTAGAACAGACATGTGTAGGGTTTGTGTTTCTATTTTTGTTATTGTGTTGTCTGAGTCTTAGTGTTTCTATTTTTGTTATTATGTTGTTTTATTCATAGATGGTGTATTCAAAAGGATGATAATGAATGAATGGCAGTTGTTGTTTCTAAAATTTGAAAAATGAGGACCCATAAAAAAATTTCAAAATTTTATGGCTATGTGTTGGTTCTATTTAATAATTGACTGTTGTGGATCTGTACTTGGCATTAGCAATCTATATATAAGTGAAACATGCTTAAGCTAGAGTACAGTCAGATAGCTTAAGGTCTTTATAGTATTTCTTACTTTGTGAATGCATCTAGAAATTGCCCAGTCCATTTTGTTAGGTGATAATTGGATGTCTAGGAAAGGATCCCAGGCCTTGTTTGAACATAGTCCACTTTACCTAACAGAACTGTCCAAATGATGTAAATAAATCCATTGATCCCTATTTTGAGCTTTTCTGACTTCTTTGGTCAACATCTGTTAGCCTTCCTTTCTATACCATTAAACCACTATTTTAGCCCTGGTCCCTCTTTGGACATCGTGCACCTCAACTCAGGAAAATTACCTAAGTTGAGGGTGGCTACTGTAGAAAGGCTTGATAAAGAATAAGGGTATGAAAAGAGTGGGAGTGAATTAAAGAAGATAATAGGAGTACGCGCAAATAAGGAAGAATGAAACTATTAAAAAAAGAAAAAGAAGAAGAAGAACAGAGAATGAAAGATTCAAGAATTTTAGCACATTCAGTGAAGGGACTTGTTAAATGAATGAGAAGAACAAGGGTGGAATTGTAAATTAAGTAGAGTTGTGTAATGAATGCATATCAAGAAGGGCTGAGTCACTATTGCTAAATATATCCTACCT
The DNA here is from genome assembly GCA_031232105.1 of Capsicum rhomboideum. Taxonomy (NCBI): domain Eukaryota; kingdom Viridiplantae; phylum Streptophyta; class Magnoliopsida; order Solanales; family Solanaceae; genus Capsicum; species Capsicum rhomboideum. The sequence continues at coordinate 97,520,351 of CP124719.1, read as the reverse complement.
TTACCAAAGCCTTCGTTACAAGTCGAATAAAGTCCTGTAGTGATCCTAGCCAACCGGCTGAAAAACTGAGTAGAATGGTAAAGGCAAGCTTATGGTTCTGCTTGTGCATCGTTTGAAGGTTGTTGTGAGAGTGAGATATTTGAATTCTAGTCACTAAATAATATTTATACTTGGTGTGAGGGACTTCTTTGTTGTGAGGGCATGTGTATGGTACTTGAACCTACTAGTTATTAGATTGGGTATCTTGAGTGTATGGAGTATTGGTCATTTGTAGTGTAATGCCAAGTATGGATCCCTGCTAGGTTGGTTGATGAATAGCTCATACATATTATGCTAACCATAGTGTTGAGGTCCATTTTTTCCACAACTGTTGTTTACTCGTTTAAAATCTGGATGCTAGCATGATACGGTATCGTTTAAGTTGCTTAAGGACAAACAAGTGTTCTAAGTTGAGGGTCTTGATGTGCCAGCTACTGAAGGCACATTTTGCATATTTAACTAAGGATAATTGTAAGTTTTCAAGCAACCATTGGTGTTTTTAATGTGTTTTGTGTTTACTTTAAGAAAATAAGCCCAAGGAAAGAAAAAAAGGGAAATTGTGCTAAAAATAGGTGTGATGGCTCCTCTGACAAACCGTCAGACCCCTAATGAGATGCCATACCATTCTTCGTACCTAAGCATAATGTTTGGGAAATCAAAGTCGGGTGATGGCTCAGTTGATGGGCCGTCAGGGCCTCGGCGAACAGTCACCCCATCCGCCAAATCTTAACTAGAATGATCGAATTATTGGAGTCAAGTGACGGCTCACCCGACTGACCGCCAAGACTGTGACAAACCGTTTTCCTATCCGGCATGTCTTAACAGAATGTATGCTTGAGTGGCGCCAAGTGACGGTTCAACAAACAAATCGTCACCCATCTGATGGACCATTAGACGACCCGTCAATCTTTAATCGACAGTCCAGATTTGAATTTTAAATTCCCACATCTTTGGAGCCTTTAAATACCTAGTCTAGGGTTTAGAATAGGTATCTTCCATACTTTCAATATTTTGTAACTTATTTTTTCTGGAGACTCGACATTCTTAAGGTGAAAAACGCATCTTCTTAGTCTTTGTCAAGATTTGAAGAACAAAATTTCTTCTTTGTAAAATTTGATATTTACATTATGAAATTTATTTCTTTCATCTTTTTCATTACCATGAGTGGCTAAAAACCCTCTAACTAGGGTGTGGAATTCTTGGTGGAAAATCACTTCTAGGGTTAATAATTCTATGAAGTTGAATTACTTGTGTAATTATATTGCCAATTTATTCACTTTAATAGATTTATAATAGTTGCAAACATTAGAACAAGCTTCAAGTTTAACTTTCTTGAATAAAGAGGTTGAAACCAAGAAAAGGAATGGTAACAAGAATTCGGAGTTTCTAACCTCCATCTAAAGGTTAATGCTTTAACAAGATTAATCATTTGAGGCTAAAATTGGGTTATAAGTGAACTTAAAGTGAAAATCATCTATTAGGTTGAAGAACACTTAGATGAACATTTGATTTCTATTGCTTTATAATTACATGTGTTGATACAACTTTATTGTTGATGTAATCCGAAAGTGGTTGGAAACCAAGGTGAACATAATCCTAGTTTGTTTTCTCTCTATTGATCAAACCTTGCAATTTAACTATAATCACTTGACATAAGTGAAACTACTTTACAAACATTTAATACAAAATCCCCCCCATTTCATGGAAATTGTTGACTAATCATCACTTAATATTTGAGACAACAACCGCTTACACTTTCTTAAGAGAGTTGTAGTTTAGGCGTATCAGCAAATAGTAACCATAACCTATACCTATTCAGACCCCATAAGACCGATAGATATAGGTGTCAAATAATTATACTAGTGATAGGCGATGTATATGAATGAATGATAGTTATGAAAAGAACCAGGTGATGCAAGATAAGACAAGTACCATATCCAACCCAAGTACCATAACATACAAAGTATATATACACCTCATACGGCCCGCCGACTCGCGATATAGGACCTATGAATCTCACCTCTTTTGGCATGCCGCGTAGACAGAGGAACCCATAGGGGATTTGGGATGTCCGTATAGATATTGTCTGGTCCTAAACCACAACTTCCAATAACAATCATAACCAATCTACTCCATCCAGTACCATAGAGATATCTAAAGTATAGTAAGAAATGCCGGACTTGATCCATAAATGAATGAGTGTATATCTATAAATCCATTGTCCGAGATCGAATTCGAGACTAAAACAGTATAGTAATGTAGAAAGGGTCAGAATCTCCCTCGACCGAAGTGAATAAGTAGTGGTTAAAGGGTAGATAAATAATGGACCAGAATTAGCCTCAGTCTAATTTCCCAAGTAAAATATTTAGTTTAAAAATCACAATCCAATAATAGGGGTGGTACGACTTCCATTTTTAAAGAAATAATTTTACAAGTGAAAAAGTGGGGATAGATCCTTTTTTTGAAAACAGTAGTAAAATAAAGGTTATAGTTAGAATCATACCACTAAATAGGTGAAAATGTGCCTAAATATATGTATGCCATCACCAGTAGCCAAACAATACAACTGTAAGCGTCTACGCATCCATAACTATAACCATGTCCTTTGTACGGATAAAGTACTAACCTGGTGTCCAACTAGTATTGGAACCACGGCCTCGGGCCCAACAACATATAACTTAATAAGATATTAATACCATAAACCAGGAAACTAAGATATACAAGGGCATAAAGTTACAGGAAGGGTCTAATTAGAGAATATCATCCAATTCACTACGTAATAAGTTTCATACTAAAGTGTCATTCATGTCAATCTATGGTCAAGCAAGCCCATAATTCAGTGTAATAGGATCCTACAATCATAATGGGTATTCTAGACAAAGGTTCGGGTCACATTTCTATTCTAAATTCCCTAAATATGTCAAGTCATGGTATTACTAGGTATAAATCCATCCTATAATCCCTACCTAGCATGCAATCTATAAAATACATAATCTCATAGAGAAAAGTAGATCAAAGCCTACCTCGATGCCAAGCTGCAATCTCAAACCATCCATGAATCGCTCGTCATTGTCCCACAATCTCGAAAAATGGAGTCGCACTATCAAAATCATAATTTACACATTAATAGGAGTAAAATAATACCCATATTACTATATAATACTCTGGGTCGAAAATCGGATCTAGAATGGACCCGTGAGACCCACGCATGAATTCCCAAAATTGAACCTGTCATTAGGTCCCTCATGACTCAAGGAACTTGTGCCCAAAATTTGAACAGAATTCGAGCCCAATTGCTATGCCAAAACAGCCCCAACATAAAAGGAAATTCAAGAAATTTAATGGGGGAATCATGAGAGAGGGAGCTTGGAACTTACGAGATTTGGATAAGATAAAGTTGACTTGACGTCCCCGAGATAACCCGTACCTTAAATCAACATTCCCCAACTGATTCTTGAGCTTAAAATGTGGTTAATGGGGTTTGGAAATGGAGAAAAATGGGTTGGGGTAGAGGAGAGGAACAACATTAAAAAGGGTCAGCTTGGTCGCCAAGGCACCATCGCCTAGGAGCCAATGGCATCGCCCAAGCAGCCATCGCCCATGCCAGCCTCATCGCCTAGGCGCGCATTTGGTTGCCAAGACGACATCGCCTAGGCGCCAATGGGATAGCCAACATCGAACACTAGCATTCCATCGCCAAGGAGCCACACTTGGTAGCCAAAGTGGCCTCACCTAGGCGCCAAGGTTGTCGCTAAGGCGTCGCACTAGAAACTAGCCAATGCCCAAACTTCATTTGGGTGCCCCGGGCCCATTCAAAGTCCCATGGATGCAAAAGAATAATACAACCCCATCGAAAATGACATTCCGGACTCAATGGAATTGATGAAATTCCCATCGGAGGTTGTTTCAACAAAATGTGGGCTCCAAACCCCACGTGTTGATTTAACCAACTTCCAATCAATAGCCCAAAATGAGTCCGGAAGCCTAGGGACCCGGACCAAAGGTCCCCCTAGCCTAAAATCGACGATCTAAAGCTAATAGAGCTGTCGGAATTTCCATCCGAGTCTATTTACTAGGAGTTTTGAACCAAGGCCAATTCCTTAACAATGAAAGCTCCAAAACAAAAAAATGAGCCTAAAACCCAAACGGACTATCCGAAAATCGAACCAACAGTTTTGGCATGTCATAAATGACCTGTAGCCGCTATGGGATGACTCAAAATGCCAAAAATACATGAAAATTGAGAAAATGACCTGGAGGGTCATTATACCCTACACTAAATTAAACTGTTATAAGATACTAATTAATTAAATATTAAATAGTAAAATTATTAACTTGGAGATCTAGATGTGAAATTACATGCATAATCAATGGACAAAAGGTGTTGATTAATGATGAGATATGAAAATGCGTGGAAACTTATGGTACTTCCTCTGTCTATCTTTACTTGTCCACTCTTTTATTTTGGGATGTCCAATTATACTTGTCCAGTTCGAAAAACCAATATATAATTTATTCTTTTTTTTTCATTTTACCCTTGATATTAAAATTATTCATCCCTCATTACCTTTTTCAAAGGAAAAAAATTATTATATTCAAAGGGTGATATTGTAAAATCACCCCTCTATTTATTATTTCTTAAGGCATGTGTCAAATCAAAAGTGGTCCAGTAAAGATGGATGGAGGGAGTAATGAATTCTAAAGTCCATTAATTACATTTGTTTGATAACTAAACCAAACAAAAGTTTAAATTGGACTTCAGTTCATACTCATTTTTCCTAAGAAATTCAAAGGTCATATTAAAAGCTAATCATCCTAGCTAAGAGGTTTCACATTTACAGCAATATGAATGGCTCTCACATTAATTCGCTTTATGATAATTTTACATCTTGTTTTTTGTAAATTTTGTCAAGCCTTTTTAATTTATTTTTTTTTAAGAAAAGGGCCAAAAATACCATTCAAGCATTAGAATTGGCTCTAAAATACCCTCTGTTAACCTATTGGCTCTAAAATACCCCTCTATCCACCTTTATGGTCCATTTTTATCATTACCACTAACGGACCTAATTTAAACCTTAATGAAAATTTTTATTTATTATGTGGAAGCCAACTATTGATTGACAGTTAAATTAATTAAAATGTTATTATCCCTTATAATCGAACTCGGACCCAACTAAAAAACCCGACCCAACCTAACAAAAAATTTGACCCAACCTATTAAAAAACCTGACCCAACCTATTAAAAACCGACCCAACCTATTAAAGTAGAGCTAGAAAGTATGTGAGAATTTTATTAGTGTAGAAGTGTGAGGGAAATTCCTTATATCTAGATCTCGTTGGGATTACTTCAGATTTATGCCGAAGTGTGAGGGAAATCCCTTGTTGTTAATAGTTGAAGGATTTTCATTGCGCATGAAAACTAAGAGATGGGAGTGGAATACAATTAAAAATCACGACAGCTGAAACTCAAATCAGAATGACAAAATTGCATCTGCACTAAGAGTGAGCTATGAGAAATTGTCATCTAATCTCAAAGTTTGCTTTGCTTACTGCTTAATATTTTCCCAGGGTTGTGATTGAAATAGATAAATTAATACAATTATGGGTAGCAAAAGGTCTCATTAGTAAGTCTAATGAATTAGAATATCTTGAGCACATTGCCATTCAATATTTCCAAGATTTATTGTTGAAATGAGCAACCCCTTTGTTTAATAGGTTGGGTCAGACTTTTTAGTTGGGTCCGAATTTGGTTATAAGGGATAATAATATTTTAATTAACTAAAGAACTATTTTTATAAATTTCAACTATTTAGTATCTAATTACACCCAATCCCACTCTTTTTAAAATTACATAAAATTTTGGATTTTGAAATGCTGATACATTACTTAGGATCGCAATACATCACCTTCCGGATGCATAACTTTCCGATACATAACTAATCAATCAAATTCTTATGTATCAGTTGCACAGAACTCATTTTGATACATAAGTCTTATGTATCAGTAATAGAAAAAAACTTTTGATACATATTTTTTGTCATATTTTCAACCAAATACATTATTTTTATGTATCTTATGTATTAATATCAACGACAGACATTTAGATATATAAGTCTTATATATCTAAAACTTAATATTCAAAAAGATACATAGTTTTTGTAAATTTGGCGGAGGGTCGCATGATGTATCTTCTTGTCCTTTTCAACTAGATACATCATTCTTATGTATCTCCATTAACATTATCATCTTCAACCTCCATTGATGAATATCAAAACTCCCTTCGTACTCCACCCCCCAACTCTCTCCGTCTCTATCTTAGGCCACCATCGCTAGTAAATCCTCACCGGCGAGCCACCAAATAGACCCTTAATTGGGAAAAGCTCTTTGAATTTTAATCTAATTTTCTCAGTTGCTATGATACCATAGTAATCTTCAGAATTGAAAATCACAGTTGGAATCCCATTCTGGGTTGTTTGCTTTGCCACCACTGATTCTCTTAGGTGACGAACAATGCCAGAATTGGAAAACAAACTAACTTCCTTAGAAATTGAAGAAGAAATTTAATGGAAATTGAAAGACAGTTGAAGCTTGTATGATGAAGATGAAGTGGAGAGGAAGAAGACTTTAATTCCAAATCATCAAATTAGGGGAATTAGCTGCACTTTTAGGTCATTTACGCTAGTTTGGAATGTATCCTGATTTTGGAGAGACAAAGTGAAAGAAGGGATTTTTATAATTACTTTATAGGGCTGAAATTTTAAGTAAATATGGTAAGTTTAGGTGTAATATTATGTTATTTGTCCTTAATTTAATCGTCAACTAATAGTTGACTACCACGTAATAAATGAAATTTTTAGTTAAGGCTTAAATTAAGTCTATTAGTGGTAACGATAAAAATGGGCCATAAAGGTAGATGGAGGGGTATTTAGAGCCAATAGATTAACAGAGGGTATTTTAGAGCCAATTTCAATTCTTAAAGGGTATTTTTGGCCTTTTTCATTTTTTTTTTTGTAGAAAATATATTTACATTTTTGCACCTAAATATTTTTGAAATAATTAATGTTTATTTAGTTTTTCAACTTTTCATTTGGGACGTCCCACTTATAATATAGTTGTATACCCTTCAAAAGTTTAACAACCAATTTACTCTTATCTAGAAGTACAATTGCCTCCTATTACATAATTTATAATTTATTTCTACTAATGACTACCTTTTCTCTTCATGAAATATACCTTTTGTAACCACTCATTGTTATGAAATATTAAAGCAAGAAGAAGAAGAATGGATAGAAGAGAGGAAATATAGTATTCAGTTGAGGGATGATTTACAATGAAGAGAACCCCTCTATTTATAGGGGAAATTCCTCCTAATTCTTGTCTAAAAGATAGACATATATCTTGATAGATATTCACTAGATCTTTGATATATCCTCAATATATCTTGATAGACATTCACTATAAGATGATATATATCAATATCATTTATAACACTCCCCCTTGAATGTCTAAATAGATAATGTGCCTCGTTAAAACCTTGCTAGAAAAAGAAAAAAACTCAAATAGAAAAAAATTCTTGTGAAGGAAAAAGAGTACACAAATCTAACAATACGCATTTAGGCTGCCTCATTAAAAACCTTACAAGGAAAACCCAGTGGGATAAAACCTCCTAAGGGCAAAAGAGTACAACACGTATTAACTCCCCCTAATGAGAACATCCTTGAATCTTTGCATCCCGATCTTGTCCACCATCTTCTTGAAAGTTGCAGTTGGAAGAAACTTGGTGAATAAATCAGCCACATTGTCACTTGAACG